>OX608075.1:86225643-88625643 GCA_951509635.1 Eupeodes luniger | reverse complement strand
AGAGCGCAGTGGCAAGAAATGTGGCGTCGTTTGCTGTCCCTGTGGCTCTACTTTTGTAGCGTCTCTGTTAAAAAACCCTGAAGTTTAAATCGTTTTTAGTTTCTCACTTAGTTTCCGTAATTTCTCATTTGTTATGAAATGACTTAATAGTCTCTTTTTGACACTATCTGAAGTTTTGACAAACCTTAAATGTAATTTTTCTATGTTTTTGAAAAGTACGTTTTTGACCTAATTTCACTTGTGATTCCGAATCCAAACTTCGATTTCAGTATTATTTTTTATATTTTATTTATTTATTAAAAAAAACTTGATGTTATAACCTTAAGACTACGAATTCGTAATAATATCAAAAATCGCTTTTATACAGGTTTGCATTTTCTGTTAAAAATCTTTTAAAAATAAATGCTTGAACGTTCTTTTAAGATAAATGTATGGCAGGTGAAGGTTAGCAACTAATGAGGATTTTTGTTTTTAATTTTGGTAAGATACTAATAATTTGTAAACGTAATATGGATGTAAGGGATTTTAGATCTGGAAAAATCATTACGATTTTTATTGAAAAAAAATAAGAGGTTTTGTTTGGAAAATATTTATATCTCAAAAACCTGACATAATAAATTAATTTTGAGCTTATGAGCTTAGTCATTGAACACAATTTGTCGATAAATAGTGGATATTTGGCTTACTTTTTAAGAGCCCAATAACAAGCGTTATGATAGGTCGTTCGGCTACAATTCTTGAACCAGCTGTATTTTGAAAGGCTTCACCAAATTCTTCAGCAAAATTTTCCAAGTATGTAGTGGAGTAACAGAGGCCAAATTGCTGCGAACGGAGCGGTGTCGAATCATTTAATAATAATTCACGGTCATAACAAACAGTGTCCGATACAGCAGTGATATTTTCCTCTGTTCGTTCTAAACGTTAACTTGTTGATGGTTTTATGTCCAAAAATGTAAATTTGTTCGAAATAGCCAGAAAAGCCGCCTCACTAGGTCCATTAAACTGACCATTAAATGGAAGAAGCGCGCTATGAACTTTCTTAACAGATCACGAATTTTGATAGTAAAATTCAATATTTTTTTAGCTTTGTTCGTTTTTTAGACGATTCATGGTTAAATTATAGACCAAATTGAAGATTTTCGACATTGATTTAAAACCAGTGTTGCCAAAAAGTAAATAGAAAACAAATCACCCATTATATACGAAACTTTTAAATCACTTGAATACTGCCGCATTTTTTCATGTCTTTCATTGCTTTATTAATATTTGTATACACAATTTTATATATTTAATAATCAGGTGCTCGAACCAGGAATATTCTTTTGATTAAGTATCTAATCTTTTTCAGCTACACATCAAGAATGTGAAATTTTCTTTTCTACTCTGTTTTTCCCTAAAACTTTGACATTCAAAACTTTAAAACTGACTGTCATATTATGGGTACTTTAACCTCTTTTTGAGGACATTTTGTCACATTTTTATAAATAAATTGTTTTATGAAATTTAAGAATCAGAACAGAAATGTCAGGATTCTATTATTATGGCTTTTTTCCTCGTGTCTAAGCTAGTTTGTATCTATTACACATTTGGATGATAACAATAAATAACAAAAAATGGATGTAATGATTATGATAGACAATTCACATAATAATCCACTCTCACCGAAAATTTGTCCCTAATCTATTTCTTGTCGTTGTATAGTAGCGCACTTCAAATAAAACAAAAACTTCATTGTTCTACTTTTAGATACCTTCAGTTTAGTGTTAGCCAAACAAAACAAAAAAACATGTCTATTTACAAATTTATCAAGGACACTTCTATTGTTGAACATTATTTACATATAAATGCACGTATACCAAGCAACTTACTAAAAATAAGAAAAAACTAAAACTTAACAAAAGCATGCAAAATGCGATAAAAAAATTATTATACTGGAATGGGTATCTCTTCAATCATGACAAAAGTCTCAAAATAAAATAAAAAATATACACTGACAATTTTTCTAACATGCTATACGCAATAGGCACACATAACAAACACGCACACCGATACACTTATAGGATAGAATACGTGCTCATAGTTTACTGGACCTTGAAATAATAAAACATGCCAAGAACAAAAACAACGTTTTTTCATTCGGTTCATTGAAAATTTGTGTGCATTATCACGCACATCCTTTTATTTTTCCTTTTTCTGTTTTTCTTCCTTGTTATTGTTAAAAATACTTCATACATTATTTTTTGCTTTATTACAAATTTTCTGTTTCTTCATCATAATCTTGCTTTAAATATACTTTCACATGAGTTGCGATAGTTAAATTTATATTTTCTTAGTAAGAAGTTAAAAGGTAACTTAAATTAAGTTTATTAGTTAAAGTGGATTTTAATAGCTGGAAAAAAAGAAAAGTGAACTTTTAAAAAGTTTCATAGAACTCTTAAAAACAAAAATCTAAAGGAATGGCTAAAAGGGCTTAAATGTTTAAAATTAATTTTTTCCAATGATTTTCATCAAAGCCATCTTGGCAATTTAATTTTGCCCACTCCATCTTTTTTGGTTTATCATCGTGGGGTTAGAAATTACCTTTCGGACCGTTCAATTCAAGTAGGTTCCAAATCTAATATCCACAAAATAAACGCTGATGTGCCCCAGGGTTTCATTTTGTCTCCTACACTCTTCCTTATTTTTATAAATGATCTTTAAATGCTTCGCTGAAAGTATATTCCTCACTCCTATGTAAGAGGCTCACCGAGTGGGTTGAAACCTACCAAATGCTCAGTGAGTCTTAAGCTGGCTTTCGCAGAGGTTACTCTACAGTAGACAACATTTTCGTATTAAATGGTATGGAAAGAATGAAGCCAAAGCATTTAAAATCAATCAAAAATTGTATGCATTTTTCATTGATTTTAAGACTGCCTTCGACACAATTGACCGAAATGCGATGTTCTTCAAGTTGTACAATTTAGGAGTGTCATTCAAATTTGTTAATGCCTTAGAGAAACTTTACCAACAGTCATTTGCGGAAGTTCTTGATGGAAAAAATAAATCCGAAAAATTGAAATGAAAAGAGGCCTTAAACTCTGGTTACCGTATGGAGATAAAATTGATGATATAACAATTAAAATTATTATGTATGCTGATGACATTTTCGTATTAGCAGATTCGGCAAAATCGCTTCAAATGGTGATAATAGGCTGCCAGAGTACTGTAGAATATGTTTTTAGAAGTCAACATAGATAAGTCAAAAGTTATGATTTTCTAGAAGAGCAGTGGGAGACTTTCAAGTGATGAACAATGGAGGTTTGATCGAAGAGATTTGGAAGTAGTAAAAGAGTACACTTACCTTGGAATGGAGTTAACTTTTAATCTCAATATGGAAAAACGCTTAAAAATGACAGCTAATAAGGCAAGAACAGCTATTGTTGCAAATTGGACAAAAATGTTTTACAATAAGAACATTGCTCTAAGTTTAAAGTACAGTTTTTTCAACGCAACTGCGCAATCTATTTTGTTTTACGGTGCACATGCACAAGTTTGGGGCACAACAAAAATCGATGATGTGGAAAGCATGCTACGTTTCTTTCTTAGACAAATTTTCTTACTCCATATAAATACTCCAAAATATATATTTTACTTGCAAAGTGGTCTAGCAACACTCTTTATTTCAACCCCTAAGCTGAAGCTGGCAGTTTTCCATTAGTTTACCCTTGAGCCCAATTTTGGAAGTACTCTGAAGTACAGAGATTCTTTTCTTGGTCGCACTACACGGATGTGGATTTATGGACCAGTCCCAATATTTCCCAGTCATTACCATGTGCAGACATACAAAATCAATGTGCATCGGTATCTCCTTTCCAAATCACCTTGTCAAATCACACGACCGAAGTGTCCAATGTACAGGTTTCATGAGTTGATTCGGTCAGCAAAAGTTTAGTACAACAAAATGATTACACTTTGAACCGTCTTGTTGAAATGAAGGAATTAAAAACACACGAATCATTTGATTGTTGACACCAGTTTGAGATTTGAAGTCAAATGATCCAAAGAAAAAGTGTCCTTAAAGAGACTCATGAGAATTTTGATAACTACAAACGTCAAAAAGTGATGAACATCTGCCAAAGTATAGTAAAAATAAGTCCAGCACAATTCATTGTCCTGCTAATGAATTGTGTTAAAGGGTGGTTAAATTTAAAGGGCCGATGTTGATTTTGAATAAAACACAAATTATTTAGGAAATTATTGTCATTTTCTTTTAATTATGATAATATTGATATAGTTCAATTATGTATGGAAAAGGCCGCCTCGGGCCATAAAAACTTCGTTATAATATCACGATAGCAAATACTCACTCACTCTTTGTAGGTGAATTGGTTTTTCGATTATCATTCTCACAAATGCGTCATCTCTGAAGATGATTTTCTGCGAAAATTGATCATTTACTGTTTCTAATTCTTGGCACCATTCTAACCATTCACGACTCTTAATATGGTCAAGAAGCTTAAGTTCTTGAGTCTTTATGCATAATGTGCATCAACGACGAGCGTGAGAGGTACAATTAATGGGCACGATGACAAGTTGAGGTGGACGGCTCTTCTGCCACACTATCGCGAACAACAGCAATATTTTGTGCAGTACGAGCTGTACCAGCATGTGCCAATTAACATTTTGATTTTAACGCTTATTTTAATAATGAGCCTTAATAATTTTTACGCGTTGCTCGATTGTATATCTTTCCATGGTTTAAATTGTATTAATCTAAAACTGAGGAATGTCAAATGAAGTGCAGAAAAAAACTTGACGTTTAGGTGTGGTTCACATTCAACATCGGCCCTTAACATTTAAGCACCCTTTAGTTTGACAGTTTTCAATTTTAGATATTTATATACATCTATTAAAAGCTACTCCATATTTTAATCAAAAATATTTTTTTCGAAAAAAAAAATGTAATCAGAAAAAAATATCTCAATAGAAAATGTGTGCACAAAAGTACTGTCAGCTTACTTCATCTTTCTCACATTTCTGCTATACTATTTTCTTTGGAAACTTCTCAAGTGAAAAGTCTCTCACAATCTATGCTGACCCTCAAAAAGTGTTAAATAAATTGTTTTGTTACAAAAGTGCCAACTTTTATATTTACCAACGCCACGAGTTGTTCAACAATCAAATGAAAGTTAGGTTAAGTTTAAAAAACATTTTCAAGTTTTGTCTGTCTTTCTGTGGAAATTAATTTTTGAAAGTAATGAACAAGCAATTTTCAGACTTATGTTTTTTTTTTAATTAATACCATTAAATAGATAAAGGCATAATGTATTAGCGAGATTTTTTTCACTAATGCTTTAAGAGTTGATTACAACTCTGGAGTTGGGACGCAAGTTTAAATTTTATTCAATACACTAATTTTCTTCTTTAACTCAAAAGTTTAAAATCAAAGTTGGCCAATTTAAAAATGTCCATATTAAATATTATGTACAATTAAATTTTCATAGTATCTTCAAAACGTTCTTGAACTTTAACTTCGTCTTAAAATTTTATTTGTATAACATGTTTGTTTGTTTCGACAGTTATGCAGTCAATGGAGCTTTCGACTCTAAGTGAACTTTGGTTAAATTTCACTTTTAGAACTATTACAGGATTTTGGGGTTTTAAAACATATCCTTCAACATATTCTTCAACGTCAGACTTGAACTAGTTAAAATAAAACAAAATTCCAACTTAATTTAAGAACTGTTTATACAAAATTCTGCATCCAAATAAGCAAAAAGAAATCAATATTTCTATGTCAATACCCATGTTTGCTCATCAACTTTAATTTTTGTTTGGGAATCATACAAATTGTTGATTAACTTTAAAGTTGAAAACGTCAACTTTTAGTGTATAAAAACATAATCAAGAGTTGATAAGCAAACATTTTCAAGTTGTGTTCAACTTTGACTGAACAAAATAGGCCTTGGTTTCTATCAGTTTAATCAGTTAATTTGTTTTTAAAACCTTCAAAATTTATTTTTTGAAAACTAAAAAAGAAACTTTAATTTTAAAAATACATCGGTAGAATTGGTAGTTTAAAACATGAAATTTTACTGTCTGTTTTTTTCTTCCTTGAGACAGAATTAAATTAAAATACCAAACAGTCATGACCAATTTTATATTCAATAATCAAAACATAAACATTTTTTTTGTTTCAAAAATAAATTAAAAACGTGTACAAATTAAGTCATTCAAAAAAAAAGCACAACGAAAAAGAAATTAACACTTTCATTTCTAATTTAACGCCTTAACCCAACAAAGCCATTATACCATGAGTTAAATTTAGATATGCAATAAAAACCTCAATTAAAAAAGGGATATTTTTTGAATACTTATGACCAGAATTTAATGAACAAAAGAAAAATCATAGACCAGACTGTATAATTTATCAATTACAAAAAACATTTATGCCAGACGAAACAAAATTAGGCATAGTTAAAAAAAAAAAACAAAGTTTGGGAAAAAGCCTAAAGCGAGAAAATTAATTTTCAAGCCCAAATCTTGAATTCATCTCAGTTGTTTGCTTTCATATATTATGCATCATTATCATTTCTACAGGGGTCTTCTAAAAAACCGGACCTGATGGACAAGTTCTCATAAGTACGAATACCAATTATTACAAAAAAGGTCCCAGACTTTAAGTTTGGAATTAAGTAAAGGACCTGTAATAAGATTTTTAAGTCTTAATAAATAAAATAAATTGGGTGGTGCAAAAGTCCGTTGAGAACTAGGGCCTAGTGACTTACAATTCTCAACTATTCCTGTGTGCGAGTACTGTTTTCAGGAATGGAGGGGACCTACAGTTTTATGCCGAATCCGAACGGCTTATTTGAGAAAGCACTTTTCATGACAAGAATTACTCTTGGAGAAATTTTCAATTCCTCGCAAGAGGCAGTACCCGTGAAAAAAACTTTAGATGGCATAGGCCACGGGTACTTCCATTTTTGAGTCCTGCCAAACTTAAAACAACTGTCGTATAATTATCAAAATCAAAGTGGCACTTATTTTAAGGAAGCAGTTATTATTTTCATGAGTTAAAAATTCATTTACTTAAAACACCTTAATATTGATTTAATTGTCATTCAGACCAAAATTTAAGTCATTGCCTAACGAATTATCTAGACTACTGTCATCCACAAATGTGAGTTGATTTTGTTTGATATTAGATAATAAAGCGACAATTTTTAAGACTTTCTTGTGACCTTCAGACGTCCAGTTTTGGTATGTTGAAAGTATAAAATACTTTTAGGGATGGTAATACAAGTTTATTAAACAGCTTTTACACTTTTTACTTCTTGAATATGAATTAAACAAAAAAAACACCTCTTAAATTTAAGCTCAGGCAATCATTTCGTTGCTATATTTATCATTATTTTCATAAAAAGGGAAAATGTTTTAATTTAATAAAATTACGTAAACGTCCAATTGGAATCTAGGTCTCTTTAAAACACTATTTAATTTTGCATTAAAATCTGCTAAATTATGTGGTTGGCATTAATTTATTATTTTCAACCAAAGTAAATTAAATTTTGATTGGCAGCATCGTTCTGTTTTTCTCATTTTGATTTTAAATGAAAAAAATGTCGAACATAAATTTATTTCCATTACCTTCAGCTCCAAAAAAAAAAAAAGATTTAAGGTTGATATACATTTGTAGTATTGCATTAAAAAAGACTATTTTTATTTTTCAAAATTTAATTCCAATTTAACCATACATTCAAATGGTTCAAATGCCAATATTTGTTTATCTGTCCAAATACCTGTAAATTATGACAAAAAAACTACCGTGTTGTACCTATGCCGCAATAATGGTGTTATTGATGTCCTTTAAATAACTGATGCACATAAAATTTAAAATTGAAATTGAATAACTGCGTAGCGTATTGTATATATACGAGCTGTCAAAAGGCTATTAAAATAATAAATCACAAATAAATTACCCGATAACATTAAACATCTCACCATATCGTACTTTTTAACACGTCATTCACATTCATTAAAAAATAAACGACAACAAATATAAAACAAAAAATAACCTCGATTAAATCGTATATTGTCCTCGAACCATACGCCACAGTGATGAACGAATCCACGAACATTTATCATTTAAATTCAAAGAACAAATATCAACCTCACTGTATTTAAATTTCCCTTCTGTGTCTGTTGTTTGCATTTTTTAATTGTCATTTTTCGAAATCATTGTTTATCTATCTCTTTCTCTCTGTCTCTGTTTTCCAAAAATAAAACATGTCTACATTATACAATTTTATATGTTCTATCACATCCTCATCATCATTTTGCGTCCATCTATTATCTCTCTGTTCAGGCTGACAGCGATTCTGAAGAAGAATCTGATGGATCAATTACATCTCCTCAACAGTCAAAACCACCAACTCCGGCTGCGGTGACAGCTGTCAAAAAACCAACTCGCTCAGCCAGCAGTGATTCAACCGCTTCAACTGAGAGTTCAAGTTCGGCAGCGACTCCATCAAAATCTGCAACCACAACTGCAGCAGCAACAGCCTCAGACACAACATCAAGGTCTCGCTACACCCCAAGGGAATCGACAGTCCGTGAGACCTCAACCCCACGTGGTCGTGCTGAAAGTGTCACCGCCACACCAGTCCCCGAAAAGAAGCCATTTGTAAGTCGCTTCTTGCCACAACACACTCACACCACACCCGAGAAGAAGAAGGCTGAATCCGAGTCGAGCACCGAAGAAGAAACCTCAACCGAGGAGTCCGAAGATGAAGCCAGCAAAAAGCCACCAGTTAAGACTCCTGCTGCACCAGCCTCAACCAGTGCAACCACTTATAGGGAACGTCTTGAGGCACGACGTAATTCACGAGACGATTCCAATCGGCCTTCCGGATACACACCAAACACCAGCAGCTATGGCACGGCATCCTCAACTCGTAGTCGGCCAACTCCTGCTGCCCACCATGACACAGAAGATCGTTATGGAGCATCTGGAAGCAGGTAAATTAAAAATATTTCTAAATAAATTTATTTATTTTTTTAATTTTGTTTTTGTCTTTTTTTTATTATTTTATTTTTCTAATAAGCAAATACTACAAACGACACTATTGACAAAAATGGAACACGAAATACTAACAATTTATTTGAAAAACAAAAAAAAAAATAAACAAACAAAAATAAAATCAAACAGTTTTGAGTTCAATTCAATTGATGCTGCACTTTTTTTTTTAATTTTATTTTAACAATTTTATTTATTCAACTTTTTTATTTTAGTTTTTCTCATTTTTTTTTTAATGTTATTACGTAGATGAGATTTTATTGTAAATTGCTTCGAAGCACTATGTAAATATGTTTGATTGTTTTCATTTTATAACAATGGCTATCATTTTTATTGTTGTTGTTAACACAAAGTCATTTCTTAGCTATAGGGAATTGTAATATAAATTTATAAAACTTTTTAAATTACCAAAATACTTAAATGACTCTTTTGCTAAGCTGGTTAATGGAATTATAAGTATAACCATTGGAAAACTTAGTAGTTGGAAGGAAATGAGTTTTAAAACTGAATTCAGGAATAGAAAGTTGAAAATTGGACATGACATAAGGTATTTAGAAAGTTTTAGGTTAAATGGCGCCCGGGACATATGCACAGCACATCACATATGGTTGGTCTTTAAATGGATGTCTTCTAATGTTTTTATTAGATTTCTTCTTTGAGTTCATTTGGTAAGGTATTATAAAGGAACACAAACATTTTTGATGGCCCGTTCTAGGTTCTATTTTGGTAAACACTGCGACTCCTTTGATTAGGTCCATGTACTTTTTTGACTTGATTTAATGACTTAAACAAATAGTAACTTGATGTTTGCAAAAAACACTATTAAACAACTATTTTATTAGGATTAAGAGCTAAAAGACTTTTAACTGCAAAAATTCAAAATTAAATCATGGGGAATGAAGAATTTTAACCACTCGGGTTAAATTTGATAGAAATTTTTTGTGTATTTCAATTCTCTTTTTTGAGTAGTTTTAGTTATTTCGGGACAAACAACAGTTTCCAAGTGCTTCGAAGCAAATATGTACAATAAGTACGATTATACCCGTCTGTAGAAATGAAATAAATTTAATTTTTTAATAGCGTTCATGAATTAGTTTTTTTTTTTTCATTATCTATAACTATTTTTATAGTGCATCCATTATTCGTGAAATAGGACTTTTTATTCTGGCCATTGCACTCGTTATTCGAGTAGTTGTGAGACTTTTACAATTTAAAACAACAGTATTAATTTATAAATAGGTAAATCAGAATTTAGTATTTTTATGAATCTGGATTTATTTTAAAATAACAATTCAGTTTTATTTATTTTTTCTCAACAGCCAGTGCTGCCAGATGGACATTTTTCAAAAATTGAAAACAAAATCGATTATTTTAATTTTCTAAATTTTTTTAAAAACACATTTCGTTGATTTTCTTTTGGTTTGGAATCATAATTAAACAACAATTTTAAGAGTGTTTCTTTTCTTTTTTTTATTAATAAAATATTATGACCCTTTGTTATCCTTTCCAAAGATTAAAACTACCTTTTCATCGATATATTTTTATTAACAAGAAAACATTCATTTATACCCAAAACGCGTTGTCTTTATTTAGTCAGAATTAAAGTCTAACTAAAGACTGATTAATATTTACTTGAAAAAAAAATTAATAAAAACTTGAAGTTACCAAAATTTTAGATAGTATTTAATTTTGTACAATAATTTAAAGCCTGTACCTAAAATTCTTTTAACAGTTTTCATTCTGATCACAATTCATGTATCGAAGATAAAATATGAATTTAACTGCACTCTTATGTATATGGACGGGGTAAAATTTCTTAAAGTATATGCCACCTAAGGGCACTATTTTTACTCACCTCTTACTTTTTTCATAAAATTAAACTAACGAATATCAGTTAGGTTTTTCTAGATTTGATAAATCCAGTAAGAGGTTTCATTTCGATATTCAAAAGTAGTGGCAAGAAATTTTAAACGATTTAGTAAGATGTTAAAGCCATTTTAAGCAAATAACTAAGCTTTAAAAATGATTTAACTAATTAATTCTATAAACGATTTTAACATCTTAGTATCTCTAAACATTTTTTATTAATTAAGAAAATGTTTTTGGGATACGAAAATTTCTAAATATTTAAAGACTCGGCTTTGTGCAGAACAGTTCGAAGAAAGGGTCCGCCAAATAACTTCTTTTTTTTTTTGTTGAAAATGCTATAAAAACATCGAGTGTAGCTTCGGCTGTGTGGCACGTAGCACCGTCCTGTTAAAACCAAATGTTGCCAATATCCTCCTCTTCAATTTTTGTGAACAAAAATTCGTTCAACATGGCCCTATAAATCCTTGCTCATTTTCGAAGAAAAATGGCCTTATTATGTCTCTGGACCAAAATCCGCACCAAACACTGACTCGTTTTGGGTGTATCGGCTTTTCAATGCATGCGTGCTTGTTTTCTGTGCCCCAAATGCGACAATTTTGTTTGTTTACATACCCGCCAAGATCAAAATGTCCTTGGAACATTCCTCTATTAGAAGATCTGGATAATTAGAAACAAATATAGTGACCACTAAGATTGTACCTATGTATATACATTTATTCATATAAGAACAGTAGATGGAATGGATCATTTTACAATTGGGAATTCAAACTAATAGTCCCTAGTAAATTTCTAAGTATGTATTTTTAAAATTGCTACTTAGTAAAATGTTAAGCCCTTAAAAATACGTTGTTTAAAATGTTGCGCCAGTATTTTTAAGTAGAAATCAATTGATTTTTATTTCATTTAAAAAAATGAAGGTACTTAGCACCGCCTTGTTGAAAATCCGACACTGTCCCGATCGATATCTTCCATTTCCGGCTTATACAAAATCACAGTATGCTTAATCACAGCTCGCTAGCTCAGTCGATTTAACGTAATAGTTGCACTAGCCTCATTTTCGAATATATAAGACTCAATCACCGCTAGTCAAAAAACCAACACAAAAAGTGGAGAGGTTTTTTAACAATTATTCTTGTATTTTCGAAGATCCAAATGCGTTTATTTTTCTAAATACGTATATTATAGCAGCCGAGTTGAAAATTAATTTTCTATTAAAATTGGTATCATTTTGGTGCAAATTTCAAATATCGACGAGAAATCGACAAGCGTTGAATTTCTTCAACACTGCGGGCTACAACAGCAATATCCTCAGTTGCTTTTTAAAGATGACAATAGCTTTTTCAACAGCTTTAATTTACCACCTGTTTCACTATTGTCGATTTAGAAAGTGCTTCAAAACGACCTAAGCGTGCTTTAGTTTTTCGAAATTTCATCATATTTGTATATTAACCCGTAGCAGCGCAGGAAAACACAATATACTCAATTCACTTTGCATTTATTTTTCTTCTTTGTGAATTGTGCCACAGAGAATTTTTGATAAATCGATTTATGAAAAAAAAATATGAAAAATTTGTTTGAGAAATTTTGTTTTTTTACGGAAATCTCTCAGATCATAGAAATATAAACTGGCCCATTCAGTTTTTAGTAATGGCGTAGTTTTCAAGATCAAATGTCAAAAGATGACAACTTCAAAAGTGACAGATGTCAAAATAGAGGGCTCTTCCAAGTGTTTCAAAACCATTTACATATATAGATTTCAAATTAAAAACCATAGCTTAAGAACTAGAAGAACTTGCCCTTCTCAGTCCAGTTAACTAATCAAGAAATATCCTAGCCCTTGACAAAAAGTCAAATGTCTCATTTCTTGATCTTTTCAATATCTGCGTCATTGAATTCCTTCGATTTCGTTTAAAAAAAAAAAATTAGACAGAAATTCAATTTTAAACAAAAGCATAATTATATTTAATTTTCTTCATAAAGAAAACCGTGGCCAATTGAATTGAACTTCAAAAAACAAATCGTGTAAACATCAAAACTACAGTACTCGTACATTTTTATTATTTATTGTTTCTGATATAAAAATACTTTTTCTTTCGAGGCTACATTTATTTTTAATACTAACAAACTAATAACACGAACATTACACAGTACAATAAATGTTTTAGAGCAAATTATTAAATATTTGTTTTTTTTTTTTTTATTTTGTTAATTAAATTGTTTTGATTTTCTATTTTTTTTTTGTTATAAGATTGAAACAATTTTTATGTTTTAAACACACAGAACAGAAGCACAAGCAATTTTGAAGGTGTGCTATATTTTTATACTTATGCACTACTAGATCATTGCTGAAACACACATTTTTATTATTTTTGTATTTTTTTGTATAATTTGTTATTTATTATTTTATGTTTTATCGTCTTTTATCTTTGAATATTTTAATTGAAAGTTTTGTTTCTTCGTTTCCTCAAGGTCAGTATATTATTGAAAATCCCCCGATCATGCAAACAACAATTTTGAAGTTTTTTTTCCAAAGTTGAAAAGAGTTTGTTGTTTAAAAGTTTTTGAAATTCTATTTAAATTTAAATTCACTCATGACTTCATTTGCAATGTAAAAAAACAGTTGGTTCGTTTTTTGTTTCAAAACCTCAAGAACCATGAATTTCTATTTTTTCTATACAAATCCAGAGAGTTAAGAGAACTTTACGAATCTACACAAAGGAACTTGAGTTAGAGGTTAAATCCTGTTTTGTAATTATTCGAATCATTGTCTTTTCAAGTTTCAAAGTCTGCTTTTGATGATTTTGAAATTTAGAATTTCGATAGAAAAGGAAAACTATACAAGATTTTCTATCATTCTGTCTCTCTCTTGTATATGCCAAACTACACTAAAAAACAATAAACCTGTCCTGTTTCAAAAACCTAATACCCCTTTTTTTCAACATTTCAACTAATTTTGATTGATTTTGTCATTTAACTATTGCCCATCAGTGCTGTAAATAAAAAAGGCAAAGCTAAATAACAAAAACAAAGAATACACAAAAACATAGATAAACCTCTTCCAAAAGAAATCCATCGAAACGAGGCCAAATACCAAAATAATAAGTAATTGATTCAAAATTTCATATTAAAAAAAAAATATCAAAAAACATAAATTAATAAATTAATTATGTATAAAAATAAAAACCATCCCATGAAAAAAATCAACAAACAAAAAATAAATTTGCAGCTATACAAGTCGCTTTTTAAATAAGAGCAAGAGCACTGCAATTGTTCAGCCACCACCCGAAGAAGATGCCAATGGAACCGGAGACGATTCGGATAGCCGCTATGGTACAGGTCGGTCTCGTTATCTTGCGATGAAGGAACGCCGCAATCGATTGGCACGCAGTCGATCATCCCATACTCTGGGAAATGATGATGAGGATATTGATGAACCTGTATCGCCAACAACAGCTTCACCATCTGCTTATTTAGCTTCAAGGTGCGATTCCAGAATACTACTACTACTACTATCTACTACTTTCTAGTACTTTTTTATACAACTACTTCATTCTAGTCCTTTTTTTCACTACTACTTTAAAAATTACAATACTAAACATTTGAACAAAACAAAAAAGATAATCCGGAGTAGAATCAACAAACCATTTTATTTATTTTGTTTTTGGTTTTTTTTCTTATCTTTCATAAATAAAACAAAAAAAACTCATTTTTTCGATATAGCGCTTTAGTAAAATAGTTTTATAATTTTATTTAATTTTAATTTTTTAAATTAAGTCATTAAAAAATTTAGTAATAGTCAAAAATAATGTTTTCGTTTGTCCGTTATCGTGTTTTTCGTAATTCGTTGTTGAGTTTTTGATTTTGATTTGTACATTTTTTTAATTGTCCGCGTTTTTATTTTGTTCATTTATTTTTTTTTTAACATGACTGTGTTTTTCAAAAACAACAAAATCAACCATACTTTTTTTTATTTTGAACACCTTTAAAAAAAAAAACAACTTTTATTTTATTTTTCAGATATGGAGGATCCTCATACGGAGCCGGCTCTGACCTCTCTCGTAGTCGTTCATCTCACGCTCTAAAATCGCGTGATAATTCACCCGACCGCAGCGCTACAGCTGCAGCCAATAAAGATGGCGAGGCTCTAAGCTCATGGGCGCGATACCTTAAGAACAAATATGGTAACAAGACAGTCAAGGACAGTCGTGACGCACCCTCGACCAGCAGTCATTTGCCATCGACGTCGGGAACATCAGGGACATCATCGTCGGCATCGCGTCGATTGAGCCTAGGCCTGCCATTGCGTCAGGCAAACGAAATTGCATCATCGGACGATGATTCAAAAAACGGGCTAGGCTCCCCTACCTCCCCTACGGTAGCAGCAGGTATAACAGGAGTAGCAGGTACTTCCCCTAGACAGTTATACCTACGTAAACGACAACAGCTGTTCCAATTGGGGGGCCGGGGGAGCGAGCCCGGATCCTTTACATGGCCGCGCGGCCTAGCCGTCGGCCCCGACAATAGCATCGTGGTGGCTGATTCATCGAATCATCGCGTCCAGGTTTTCGATTCTAATGGCATATTTGTCAAGGAATTCGGCGAATATGGTAACGGTGAGGGTGAATTTGATTGCCTAGCTGGTGTTGCTGTCAATCGTATTGGCCAATACATCATAGCCGATAGGTAGGTACATATGTATGTGCTTCATGGCATACTCGTATTTTCAATTTTCAACTCGTATTCTCTTACAATTTGTGGCGAACCGATTGATTCGAACGAATTGTGGCGCGATTTACGCGTAACAACTAAAACTGAAATCCTATTTTCTGGTTGTATTTGCAGATATAATCATCGCATTCAAGTCCTCGATCCACAGGGCAGATTCCTGAGAGCATTTGGTTCACAAGGTACTGCGGATGGTAAATTCAATTATCCATGGGGTGTTACCACAGATGCCTTAGGGTTTATCTACGTATGCGACAAAGAAAACCACAGAGTTCAGGTATGTGTGTTTTTGTACATATTTATATTTATATCTATATCTATATCTATAACAATATCCGTCTATTCTATCCTTATATCCGGATCCGTTTATTGTTGAATTTCAACCTAATGTGACATATTGTGGTTTAAATGTTGTATAATGCTTAAAATGTGTTCCATTCAATTTATTTAAGGCTTTAGTTTTTGGTAAGGATAATGGGGACTAATTTGGGTATATATACCTACACATATACTCGTAGTACATGCAAATAATTCAGAGGGCTGAGGCTTATCTTAAGACTGCGTCAAAAGCATACAAATTTATAATAATTTCTATATCCGTATATTCTATGTGGAGTTAATTTAGTTACTTAGGTGTAAGTCAAGTTTTTGCCTGTGTGTATGTGTAGGCATGTTTGAGAGTATTGTGGTTTTTGTAAATTATGCCTTGTAAGCAAAGGTTATGTTATAATCCCTTAGATATCTTAGATATTATAATATAGTAAGTCCTCAGGATATTTCTAGACCACCATCAAAGTCCTTTGATATGAAAGTTTTGAGTTTTAAAATGCAACAAAGTTTGAATATATTCTCGTGGGATATTTTGTATCTTCATGTATTAGAATGCATAAGGTAGTGCAGAAATAAATTGTTTCATAAGAGTATGTTATTTAAGTAGAATAATTTTGAGCTTGAGTAGGTAGTATGTACTTAAAACATTTGAGATTCATGTATTTTAAGTACTTAAGCAGTACAACAAATATTTGAGTAGTGCTTCAAAATATAAAGGTGCATAAGAAATACTTCGAACACTAAAGTATAGGTATTAATTATGAGACGAAAGTTTCAGTCGAGTACTTGAAAATATTTGAAAACACTTGTCAACATTTGAAAAACAGCTATTATCAAAATTGTACAAGTTCAACAAGGTTTTTTTTTTAAAGCATTTTAAAATCCTTCAAACATTAAATTATATGGACCGTACTATCGATTCAAGTAAAGATTTCACGCATTTTTCTGAATTTGTGTGTTTTTTTTTGAAAAACTTTAATATAGCTTTTAAAAAATCACCCTTTATAATATCTTTTGTAATAAAGGAGTTTCCAATTAGAAATATGATTTTGAATCGCCAGCTTTTTGGTAAGGTGTCATTTTTAAACTGTCATATTTTGCTATTTTGCTGCTTCATTAATAAAAATGAAACGAAACACACTTATAACAGTAAGATAAAGTAGTAGAATTTTTCCCTATTATTTTTCGTCATCGTGTAAGTTTTCTTTCTTTTCCGCTATTACAACTATTTAATGATATATTTCTAATGGTATTTTTTTGATTTCCAAAAGTTTTAGATAGCCTGGGTCAAGATAAATTTAAATTCATTACAAAAGTTACATGTTAGTAATATGAACATAGTTTTTGCAAATGGAGGTCTACCAGTTCTAATCTAGCAGAATTCACTAATTTTTGCATTGATACTTTGGTTGGACATGTGAAAGACTTTGTAAAAGCCTATTGTGGGGTTAATTTACATATTCTCCCACAGGAAGTTCAAGCGTATGGCTTCCAAGAAGCGCTAGTTAAATGGTTTTCCTTATATATACTTGGTCAAAAACAAATTAAATCAATGTACCCTCTGGTGTTCCAGAGGGTATACATTTGGGTCCCTTATTATTAATAATTTTTGTTAATGATCTTCCAAATGTTCTTAAAAATTCTCATTGCGGATGATACAAAGTTTGAATGTTTCAAAGACTTGGGTGTTATAAATAATACAAAATTTAAATTTTATTTACATATTAATTTCGTTGTATCCAAAGCAAATTCCGTTCCGGATCTATCAAAAGAAACTCATTAGAGTTTAAGGTCCTCTAAACAGTTAAATCTTTGTACTGCGGTATTGTTCGTAGTGTTCTTAAATACAACTGTGTTTTTTTTGGAACTTTACAACTAACTTTAAATCTCAGATTTACTCTTTGGAATATTTCTAAAGGTTGCCATAATTCTTATAATTCGAAATGCCTATTACTTGTAATACAGATACTTGAGGCGAGAAGAAAAATGTGTAGTATTATGTTTATTTGTGATGTTTTGACGAAAACCATTTAGTGTGAAAGTTTTTAAACTGATTGCATCTTAATACTCCATCAATTTTCTTAAGAGCTAGACCACTCTAGGCAATTGGTTTCCTCCATACGCTATATGAATAGCGTCAAAAGTATCTTCTAGGCCGACAATAGTAAAACTGCTGAAAAGTTTGAGCTTTTAGGACATGTTTGTGATGCGAAAAATCGAAACCGTTTGCATCGTTAAATATTGCGGATAAACGTAGTAGACCGTAGTATTGACAAAAACATTAAGCTGTATTTTACATAACAACTGATGTCTTAGGTTATGAATATTTAGTTGATAGACAAACTAAAGCAAGTCGAATCTTCACTGATTAGGTCCTTGTATCAAAATGATCAGGATTTTTACCGAAAAATCATCTTCATCTCCGAAGATAAGCTAATAAGCAGAAATATCACTTTTAGAGATCGGAAAATCCAATAATGATTGTTAATAAGCTATTCCATCCTTAACTAAAGTTTTTTTGGTGCTGTTTTTGAGGGTGGTGTAACTGTTACAGATCATGCTACAGAGCTATGAATAATTAGTTTGTAGACACGGAATCGGAAGATATTGATGTGGACGATTTTTATTTTAAACGCATAAAGCAAACAAACAATCGCTATTTCGCAAGACAAATTCTCGGACCGTTTTATTTTTTGAATAGCTTACAATACTCCACAGTGGATTTAAGACCTTAAAAAAGGAATTCGTGAAGTTATCGAGGACATACAGCCGACAATATGCGACCTAGCCATGGAAAATTTTATGAAAACCATAGTAGTGACCGCATTTTCGGTAATATCGTTTTCCGATGCTCTTCTATTTACGATGTAATAGACATTTTTTTTAAATATTAAAATAAAACATTTTACTAAAAACTATACATATTCTTCAAAACCTTTGAGTAGTCTTTCAGTACATCAAATATTTAAGTAATATTTAAAGCACTTAACATTAATAAAATTAAGTAGTACAAACTAATCAACAGAAAGTTCCAATCAATTACTTGATAACACTTGAAAGCATACTTATGTCAACATAGACATAATAAAAGGTTTTTCAATAAGGGTGGGTAGATGTTGAAATGGAGTTCTTGTGCACTGCGAGGAATAGACTGCCTCGGGTTCTGCTGTACACTTTTACGGACCGCGGCTATTTTCTCGGCCGTTCTTAAGTTCCTTGAACGTACGGGTGTTGGCTGATTGTTTACTAAACCGGTCGTCTAAAATTGGGCCACCAAACGTTGAAGAGTCGACTGTGAAGGGCCACCACGAACACTCATTTTGATAATAAAGTTTTATCATTTGAACGTGCAGTTCAATCGTGTAACTTGCCATGATGATTTTACATAAGGAACTCAATAATAAACTAAAGATTTGACAGATGTCACCAAAACAAAATAGCCTCCACGGGGCGCCAAAATCTACCCGCGCCAATTGAAAAACCCTTTAGTTGTGTTCCAGATATTTCTCTCACTAAAAGTTAGTCAAATGTCAAATTTGAGGAGTGGAGATAAAATGCTCTCAGAGAGAAAGCAAACTGTCAAAATGTGTGGAACGGTTTTCGCACCAATTTGCACGGGTTTGGACTACTTTTTTAACTTCAAAAAATATACTCGAGCAGAGTTACCAAAGAGTTCAATTAAAGTTTTATAAAAATTTTAATTAATTAAAAGAAATAGAAAATATGAACAATATTCACTTTTACGGAAATTAAAAGGAAAATAAAAGAATTACTTGGGCAAACCTTAGTCAATAGGCCACACACGTTTTTTTTTTTCTTCTGTCATTACTTACCGTGAACTAAAAATCGAATTTGACAGCCATCCCAGAAATCGACGGATGAAATTCTTTGGACTAAATTTGTCAAAAAGTGAAAATGTTTACTCTTGCGTGCGCTTTCTTTTGTAAAAATTAGCACAACTTTTGAAGTGTGGAGCGACTTCGGACTAAAAGTGACTAAAACTTTCAGTCTGAAACTGTTTGAAACTAGGTCTTTAACACAGCTTATATTAATCAAATTTGGGAATAATTCAAATATCGATGAATATTGGTACAGTTTTTTTTTTGTCGAATATGTCCGTTTTTAAGCTATGTATAAGTTTAAAACTTACAAACAAGTTTAGATCAAGATGTACTACAAAAAAACTCAAGTGACTTTATCAAAAAATGCTAAACTTTGAAAATATCGATTTTTCGCCTAATGTGCCTGAATGTTACTTTGTATCTAAAAGTGTTTCAGGTAATTTATGTAGTTTTATTGTTTCTCTGTCAGAAAACATTAAAAACCCTAGGATTCAGAATCACTGCAATTTCTTATTTAAATCTTTTGAGCTATTACCGGTTTTTTGTAATTTGACTTTAATTTGAAACAAAAAGTTACTCAGTTTCTCTGGTACTTATAGAAGTGCTTCTTGGACATGCTCTTTTATTTTACTATACGCATAAAATACTTCGATTCTCTAAGGTCTTTAAATTTTATTTTTAATTTAACTTCTTTTTAAACTCACACTGAAAATTTACAAATGGATATAATACCGAAGGAATTTCACTTTTACTGCAAAATGCAAACCGAAAGGATACTTACTTGAGTACAATATATCATAGAATGTACTTAAAAGTACTTGAAAACAAATTAAATTTCAAAATTCTTCTCTATTTTATAGAAAAAAAATTAAACTTAAACGTATCCATAACTAAAACACAATCGAAAAGTTAATTGATTGCGTTAATCCTTGATGCAAGTTTACTAGAAACAATTTTGTTCGCCTCCATCAAAACAAACGCTCGCATTGGCCTGAAGGATTTATTTATTATTTGTTATTTCTGTTGGATTTAGGTGCCCTTTAAAGTTAACAACAAAAATACATATGTATACAGAGTAACTCAGTGTATTTTGGCCCATCCTATTGTACAAATAAAATATCTCTCCTGATGATGATGATGATGATGATGATGATGGTTCAATGCGAAAGGACGAAATCCTTTACTCAAAAAACATATTTGAACACAATATTCGATTTTTTGTTGGTTCCGTATTTTTGTTGTTGTTAATTCTTCGTATTTGAAGAGTAGGATAAACATACATATTCGAATATACATATGTATTGTTGTATGTATTGTATAGGTTAGGTATTTTGTGGTGGTGGTCTTTTCAATTACAACTTTTGGATTAAATGTAAAGTCTCTTTTTCATTTTTGTTTCGATTTTCTTTCTATATTCTTTTTGTTTGTGCTGTATTTGTAGGTTTTCCAATCGGATGGTTCCTTCGTTGGCAAATTTGGTTCATGCGGCCGGGGCGAAGGACAACTCGAACATCCTCACTATATTGCCGTATCGAATACAAATCGAGTAATTGTTTCTGACTCAAATAATCATAGAATTCAGGTTAGCAAGCAAAAATTTCTACCTCTTATATTATACAATTCAATATCAACAAAATGAAATGGAATATCTTTTCAATTTGCAAATATAGATTTTCGATGTCAATGGCAAGGTTCTGTCTACTTTTGGCGGAGAAGGCTCTGACGATGGGCAATTCAAATTCCCAAGGTAAGTTATCGATAGCTGTGTATATCGATATATACCTCACCTATACATACTCCAATCATTCTATAACTTAACTTAACTTAGGGAATATGAGATTGTGGGATTGTGTCCTTCTCATATAATACACAACTTAATTGTGATATTCAATATAAATTAATTTTGCAGGGGTGTCGCCGTCGATGACCAGGGATATATATTTGTTGCTGATTCTGGCAATAATCGCATCCAAATCTTCAATCCAGATGGAAGTTTCCTTAAGGCATTTGGTTCATGGGGTTCAGGTGATTGTGAATTCAAGGGACTCGAAGGTGTTGCCATTATGTCGAATGGAAATATTTTGGTTTGCGATCGCGAGAATCATCGCATTCAAGTTTTCTAAATTTTAAAAATCATCAATAAAATATCCTATTTCATTCAAAATATATACTTGTTCGTTAAATCTACATAAATATAATTTTAACTCAGTCAATTTGTAAAAAAAAACACACCAATGTTAATGTATTTCATTTTTAATTTTCTCTTTAATTTTATTGTTCTAAAATATTAAATTGTTACTGTTATTTTATGTGTACGAAGAAAAGTCTTATAAACGAAATAATTTAAATCTGCTTATAAAATAAAAAAAATGTCTCTAAATAAAATGTCCTTTTAAAAAAACCAACAACTTTCTATTCACTATCTCTTTCTTTCCCTCATGAAAGATTGATGAGACCTTTAGTAAAAAAATGAAGAAATAAACAAAAATAACCTTAATATCTCAAAAAGCTTCCATTGTCTGTTTTTTTCTTGTTAATAAAAGCAATGAGTGAAATTTTCTAGTATGTTGAAAATTCTTATATGTATCTCATTTGCTTTTGAATTAATAATTTGTATCTTATTGATAATAATAATAATATTATTTATAAAATATTAAATATAATTATTAATTTAATAATATAATTTGTTAAACAGAAAAAATACGAGACATTTTATAACATTTTGTTGTTTATTGATGTACACATTGAAAAAAATAGTTTGTTCTAATTAAATTTCAATCAATAGATATTAAATTAATATATAAACAATTTTTTGTCAATATATTATTGTTGAATTCTCTAATAAAATTTGTATTGTTCTTAAATACCATTGGTTAATAAAACGAAGAAAGGTGACTTTTTGGATCTTTAATTTCTAAAGTACATACATACTGTGGGAAGAGCATTTAAATAGCTTTCTTTTGATGTGTATTTTGATTGGGTGGGAAATAGTTTTGAAAATACTATTTTCTAGAAAAACTGAAAAAAAATAATTTTTGAGATGATTTATGCATCAATTGAAAGGCGGCGCGATGCTCTGTGCTTTAGTGAAAACCGTATCTTGTTTGGGGGCTTGGTTGAGGAGATAAAGCAATCGAAAGATAATTTGTGATGGGCTGGGTCGAAATTCTGTAATTTTACTTTTTGACAAATTTTTCCGAAACGAGAGCTCGTAGAACCTTTTGGTTTGCAGTTGTGGGTAGAGCATTTAAATACCTTTCTTTTGATGTGTATTTTGATTGGGTGGGAAATAGTTTTGAAAATACTAATTTTTTCGGCAAGGGGTTAGCCCACAATTTTCTCCAAAAACTGAAAAAAAATAATTTTTGAGATTTATGCATCAATTGAAAGGCGGCGCGATGCTCTGTGCTTTAGTGAAAACCGCATCTTGTTTGGGGGCTTGGTTGAGGAGATAAAGCAATCGAAAGATAATTTGTAATGGGCTGGGTCGAAATTCTGTAATTTTACTTTTTGACTAATTTTTCCGAAACGAGAGCTCGTAGAACCTTTTGGTTTGCAGTTGTGGGTAGAGCATTTAAATACCTTTCTTTTGATGTGTATTTTGATTGGGTGGGAAATAGTTTTGAAAATACTAATTTTTTCGGCAAGGGGTTAGCCCACAATTTTCTCCAAAAACTGAAAAAAAATAATTTTTGAGATTTATGCATCAATTGAAAGGCGGCGCGATGCTCTGTACTTAAGCGAAAACCGCATCTTGTTTGGGGGCTTGGTTGAGAAGATAAAGCAATCGAAAGAAAATTTGTGATGGGCTGGGTCGAAATTCTGTAATTTTACTTTTTGACTAATTTTTCCGAAACGAGAGCTCGTAGAACCTTTTGGTTTGCAGTTGTGGGTAGAGCATTTAAATACCTTTCTTTTGATGTGTATTTTGATTGGGTGGGAAATAGTTTTGAAAATACTACTTTTTTTCGGCAAGGGGTTAGCCCACGATTTTCTCCAAAAACTGAAAAAAAATAATTTTTGAGATTTATGCATCAATTGAAAGGCGGCGCGATGCTCTGTACTTTAGTGAAAACCGCATCTTGTTTGGGGGCTTGGTTGAGGAGATAAAGCAATCGAAAGATAATTTGTGATGGGCTGGGTCGAAATTCTGTAATTTTACTTTTTGACAAATTTTTCCGAAACGAGAGCTCGTAGAACCTTTTGGTTTGCAGTTGTGGGTAGAGCACTTAAATACCTTTCTTTTGATGTGTATTTTGATTGGGTGGGAAATAGTTTTGAAAATACTACTTTTTTTCGGCAAGGGGTTAGCCCACAATTTTCTCTAAAAACTGAAAAAAAATAATTTTTGAGATTTATGCATCAATTGAAAGGCGGTGCGATGCTCTGTACTTTAGTGAAAACCGCATCTTGTTTGGGGGCTTGGTTGAGGAGATAAAGCAATCGAAAGATAATTTGTGATGGGCTGGGTCGAAATTCTGTAATTTAACTTTTTGACAAATTTTTCCGAAACGAGAGCTCGTAGAACCTTTTGGTTTGCAGTTGTGAGTAGAGCAGTTAAATACCTTTCTTTTGATGTGTATTTTGATTGGGTGGGAAATAGTTTTGAAAATACTACTTTTTTTCGGCAAGGGGTTAGCCCACAATTTTCTCTAAAAACTGAAAAAAATAATTTTTGAGATTTATGCATCAATTGAAAGGCGACGCGATGCTCTGTACTTTAGTGAAAACCGCATCTTGTTTGGGGGCTTGGTTGAGGAGATAAAGCAATCGAAAGATAATTTGTGATGGGCTGGGTCGAAATTCTGTAATTTTACTTTTTGACTAATTTTTCCGAAACGAGAGCTCGTAGAACCTTTTGGTTTGCAGTTGTGGGTAGAGCATTTAAATACCTTTCTTTTGATTGGGTGGGAAATAGTTTTGAAAATACTACTTTTTTTCGGCAAGGGGTTAGCCCACGATTTTCTCCAAAAACTGAAAAAAAATAATTTTTGAGATTTATGCATCAATTAAAAGGCGGCGCGATGCTCTGTACTTAAGCGAAAACCGCATCTTGTTTGGAGGCTTGGTTGAGGAGATAAAGCAATCGAAAGATAATTTGTGATGGGCTGGGTCGAAATTCTGTAATTTTACTTTTTGACTAATTTTTCCGAAACGAGAGCTCGTAGAACCTTTTGGTTTGCAGTTGTGGGTAGAGCATTTAAATACCTTTCTTTTGATGTGTATTTTGATTGGGTGGGAAATAGTTTTGAAAATACTACTTTTTTTCGGCAAGGGGTTAGTCCACAATTTTCTCTAAAAACTGAAAAAAAATAATTTTTGAGATTTATGCATCAATTGAAAGGCGGCGCGATGCTCTGTACTTAAGCGAAAACCGCATCTTGTTTGGGGGCTTGGTTGAGAAGATAAAGCAATCGAAAGAAAATTTTTGATGGGCTGGGTCGAAATTCTGTAATTTTACTTTTTGACAAATTTTTCCGAAACGAGAGCTCGTAGAACCTTTTGGTTTGCAGTTGTGAGTAGAGCAGTTAAATACCTTTCTTTTGATGTGTATTTTGATTGGGTGGGAAATAGTTTTGAAAATACTACTTTTTTTCGGCAAGGGGTTAACAATTTTCTCTAAAAACTGAAAAAAATAATTTTTGAGATTTATGCATCAATTGAAAGGCGACGCGATGCTCTGTACTTAAGTGAAAACAGCATCTTGTTTGGGGGCTTGGTTGAGGAGATAAAGCAATCGAAAGATAATTTGTGATGGGCTGGGTCGAAATTCTGTAATTTTACTTTTTGACTAATTTTTCCGAAACGAGAGCTCGTAGAACCTTTTGGTTTGCAGTTGTGGGTAGAGCAGTTAAATACCTTTCTTTTGATGTGTATTTTGATTGGGTGGGAAATAGTGTTGAAAATACTACTTTTTTTCGGCAAGGGGTTAGCCCACAATTTTCTCTAAAAACTGAAAAAAATAATTTTTGAGATTTATGCATCAATTGAAAGGCGACGCGATGCTCTGTACTTTAGTGAAAACCGCATCTTGTTTGGGGGCTTGGTTGAGGAGATAAAGCAATCGAAAGATAATTTGTGATGGGCTGGGTCGAAATTCTGTAATTTTACTTTTTGACAAATTTTTCCGAAACGAGAGCTCGTAGAACCTTTTGGTTTGCAGTTGTGGGTAGAGCATTTAAATACCTTTCTTTTGATTGGGTGGGAAATAGTTTTGAAAATACTACTTTTTTTCGGCAAGGGGTTAGCCCACGATTTTCTCCAAAAACTGAAAAAAAATAATTTTTGAGATTTATGCATCAATTAAAAGGCGGCGCGATGCTCTGTACTTAAGCGAAAACCGCATCTTGTTTGGAGGCTTGGTTGAGGAGATAAAGCAATCGAAAGATAATTTGTGATGGGCTGGGTCGAAATTCTGTAATTTTACTTTTTGACTAATTTGTCCGAAACGAGATCTCGTAGAACCTTTTGGTTTGCAGTTATGGGTAGAGCATTTAAATACCTTTTTTTTTGATGTGTATTTTGATTGGGTGGGAAATAGTTTTGAAAATACTACTTTTTTTGGGCAAGGGGTTAGCCCACAATTTTCTCCAAAAACTGAAAAAAAATAATTTTTGAGATTTATGCATCAATTAAAAGGCGGCGCGATGCTCTGTACTTAAGCGAAAACCGCATCTTGTTTGGAGGCTTGGTTGAGGAGATAAAGCAATCGAAAGATAATTTGTGATGGGCTGGGTCGAAATTCTGTAATTTTACTTTTTGACTAATTTGTCCGAAACGAGAGCTCGTAGAACCTTTTGGTTTGCAGTTGTGGGTAGAGCATTTAAATACCTTTCTTTTGATGTGTATTTTGATTGGGTGGGAAATAGTTTTGAAAATACTACTTTTTTTCGGCAAGGGGTTAGTCCACAATTTTCTCTAAAAACTGAAAAAAAATAATTTTTGAGATTTATGCATCAATTGAAAGGCGGCGCGATGCTCTGTACTTTAGTGAAAACCGCATCTTGTTTGGGGGCTTGGTTGAGGAGATAAAGCAATCGAAAGATAATTTGTGATGGGCTGGGTCGAAATTCTGTAATTTTACTTTTTGACTAATTTTTCCGAAACGAGAGCTCGTAGAACCTTTTGGTTTGCAGTTGTGGGTAGAGCATTTAAATACTTTTCTTTTGATGTGTATTTTGATTGGGTGGGAAATAGTTTTGAAAATACTACTTTTTTTCGGCAAGGGGTTAGCCCACGATTTTCTCCAAAAACTGAAAAAAAATAATTTTTGAGATTTATGCATCAATTGAAAGGCGGCGCGATGCTCTGTGCTTTAGTGAAAACCGCATCTTGTTTGGGGGCTTGGTTGAGGGGATAAAGCAATCGAAAGATAATTTGTGATGGGCTGGGTCGAAATTCTGTAATTTTACTTTTTGACTAATTTGTCCGAAACGAGAGCTCGTAGAACCTTTTGGTTTGCAGTTGTGGGTAGAGCATTTAAATACCTTTCTTTTGATGTGTATTTTGATTGGGTGGGAAATAGTTTTGAAAATACTAATTTTTTCGGCAAGGGGTTAGCCCACAATTTTCTCCAAAAACTGAAAAAAAATAATTTTTGAGATTTATGCATCAATTGAAAGGCGGCGCGATGCTCTGCACTTAAGCGAAAACCGCATCTTGTTTGGGGGCTTGGTTGAAAAGATAAAGCAATCGAAAGAAAATTTGTGATGGGCTGGGTCGAAATTCTGTAATTTAACTTTTTGACAAATTTTTCCGAAACGAGAGCTCGTAGAACCTTTTGGTTTGCAGTTGTGAGTAGAGCAGTTAAATACCTTTCTTTTGATGTGTATTTTGATTGGGTGGGAAATAGTTTTGAAAATACTACTTTTTTTCGGCAAGGGGTTAGCCCACAATTTTCTCTAAAAACTGAAAAAAATAATTTTTGAGATTTATGCATCAATTGAAAGGCGACGCGATGCTCTGTACTTTAGTGAAAACCGCATCTTGTTTGGGGGCTTGGTTGAGGAGATAAAGCAATCGAAAGATAATTTGTGATGGGCTGGGTCGAAATTCTGTAATTTTACTTTTTGACAAATTTTTCCGAAACGAGAGCTCGTAGAACCTTTTGGTTTGCAGTTGTGGGTAGAGCATTTAAATACCTTTCTTTTGATTGGGTGGGAAATAGTTTTGAAAATACTACTTTTTTTCGGCAAGGGGTTAGCCCACGATTTTCTCCAAAAACTGAAAAAAAAATAATTTTTGAGATTTATGCATCAATTAAAAGGCGGCGCGATGCTCTGTACTTAAGCGAAAACCGCATCTTGTTTGGAGGCTTGGTTGAGGAGATAAAGCAATCGAAAGATAATTTGTGATGGGCTGGGTCGAAATTCTGTAATTTTACTTTTTGACTAATTTGTCCGAAACGAGAGCTCGTAGAACCTTTTGGTTTGCAGTTATGGGTAGAGCATTTAAATACCTTTTTTTTTTATGTGTATTTTGATTGGGTGGGAAATAGTTTTGAAAATACTACTTTTTTTGGGCAAGGGGTTAGCCCACAATTTTCTCCAAAAACTGAAAAAAAATAATTTTTGAGATTTATGCATCAATTAAAAGGCGGCGCGATGCTCTGTACTTAAGCGAAAACCGCATCTTGTTTGGAGGCTTGGTTGAGGAGATAAAGCAATCGAAAGATAATTTGTGATGGGCTGGGTCGAAATTCTGTAATTTTACTTTTTGACTAATTTTTCCGAAACGAGAGCTCGTAGAACCTTTTGGTTTGCAGTTGTGAGTAGAGCAGTTAAATACCTTTCTTTTGATGTGTATTTTGATTGGGTGGGAAATAGTTTTGAAAATACTACTTTTTTTCGGCAAGGTTTTAGCCCACAATTTTCTCCAAAAACTGAAAAAAAATAATTTTTGAAATTTATGCATCAATTGAAAGGCGGCGCGATGCTCTGTGCTTTAGTGAAAACCGCATCTTGTTTGGGGGCTTGGTTGAGGGGATAAAGCAATCGAAAGATAATTTGTGATGGGCTGGGTCGAAATTCTGTAATTTTACTTTTTGACTAATTTGTCCGAAACGAGAGCTCGTAGAACCTTTTGGTTTGCAGTTGTGGGTAGAGCATTTAAATACCTTTCTTTTGATGTGTATTTTGATTGGGTGGGAAATAGTTTTGAAAATACTACTTTTTTTCGGCAAGGGGTTAGCCCACGATTTTCTCCAAAAACTGAAAAAAAATAATTTTTGAGATTTATGCATCAATTAAAAGGCGGCGCGATGCTCTGTACTTAAGCGAAAACCGCATCTTGTTTGGAGGCTTGGTTGAGGAGATAAAGCAATCGAAAGATAATTTGTGATGGGCTGGGTCGAAATTCTGTAATTTAACTTTTTGACAAATTTTTCCGAAACGAGAGCTCGTAGAACCTTTTGGTTTGCAGTTGTGGGTAGAGCATTTAAATACCTTTCTTTTGATGTGTATTTTGATTGGGTGGGAAATAGTTTTGAAAATACTACTTTTTTTCGGCAAGGGGTTAGCCCACAATTTTCTCTAAAAACTGAAAAAAATAATTTTTGAGATTTATGCATCAATTGAAAGGCGGCGCGATGCTCTGTACTTTAGTGAAAACCGCATCTTGTTTGGGGGCTTGGTTGAGGAGATAAAGCAATCGAAAGATAATTTGTGATGGGCTGGGTCGAAATTCTGTAATTTTACTTTTTGACTAATTTTTCCGAAACGAGAGCTCGTAGAACCTTTTGGTTTGCAGTTGTGGGTAGAGCATTTAAATACCTTTCTTTTGATTGGGTGGGAAATAGTTTTGAAAATACTACTTTTTTTCGGCAAGGGGTTAGCCCACGATTTTCTCCAAAAACTGAAAAAAATAATTTTTGAGATTTATGCATCAATTAAAAGGCGGCGCGATGCTCTGTACTTAAGCGAAAACCGCATCTTGTTTGGAGGCTTGGTTGAGGAGATAAAGCAATCGAAAGATAATTTGTGATGGGCTGGGTCGAAATTCTGTAATTTTACTTTTTGACAAATTTTTCCGAAACGAGAGCTCGTAGAACCTTTTGGTTTGCAGTTGTGGGTAGAGCAGTTAAATACCTTTCTTTTGATGTGTATTTTGATTGGGTGGGAAATAGTTTTGAAAATACTACTTTTTTTCGGCAAGGGGTTAGTCCACAATTTTCTCTAAAAACTGAAAAAAAATAATTTTTGAGATTTATGCATCAATTGAAAGGCGGCGCGATGCTCTGTACTTTAGTGAAAACCGCATCTTGTTTGGGGGCTTGGTTGAGGAGATAAAGCAATCGAAAGATAATTTGTGATGGGCTGGGTCGAAATTCTGTAATTTTACTTTTTGACAAATTTTTCCGAAACGAGAGCTCGTAGAACCTTTTGGTTTGCAGTTGTGGGTAGAGCATTTAAAAACCTTTCTTTTGATGTGTATTTTGATTGGGTGGGAAATAGTTTTGAAAATACTACTTTTTTTCGGCAAGGGGTTAGCCCACGATTTTCTCCAAAAACTGAAAAAAAATAATTTTTGAGATTTATGCATCAATTGAAAGGCGGCGCGATGCTCTGTACTTAAGCGAAAACCGCATCTTGTTTGGAGGCTTGGTTGAGGAGATAAAGCAATCGAAAGATAATTTGTGATGGGCTGGGTCGAAATTCTGTAATTTTACTTTTTGACAAATTTTTCCGAAACGAGAGCTCGTAGAACCTTTTGGTTTGCAGTTGTGGGTAGAGCACTTAAATACCTTTCTTTTGATGTGTATTTTGATTGGGTGGGAAATAGTTTTGAAAATACTACTTTTTTTCGGCAAGGGGTTAGCCCACAATTTTCTCTAAAAACTGAAAAAAAATAATTTTTGAGATTTATGCATCAATTGAAAGGCGGCGCGATGCTCTGTACTTTAGTGAAAACCGCATCTTGTTTGGGGGCTTGGTTGAGGAGATAAAGCAATCGAAAGATAATTTGTGATGGGCTGGGTCGAAATTCTGTAATTTAACTTTTTGACAAATTTTTCCGAAACGAGAGCTCGTAGAACCTTTTGGTTTGCAGTTGTGGGTAGAGCATTTAAATACCTTTCTTTTGATGTGTATTTTGATTGGGTGGGAAATAGTTTTGAAAATACTACTTTTTTTCGGCAAGGGGTTAGCCCACAATTTTCTCTAAAAACTGAAAAAAATAATTTTTGAGATTTATGCATCAATTGAAAGGCGACGCGATGCTCTGTACTTTAGTGAAAACCGCATCTTGTTTGGGGGCTTGGTTGAGGAGATAAAGCAATCGAAAGATAATTTGTGATGGGCTGGGTCGAAATTCTGTAATTTTACTTTTTGACTAATTTTTCCGAAACGAGAGCTCGTAGAACCTTTTGGTTTGCAGTTGTGGGTAGAGCATTTAAATACTTTTCTTTTGATGTGTATTTTGATTGGGTGGGAAATAGTTTTGAAAATACTACTTTTTTTCGGCAAGGGGTTAGCCCACAATTTTCTCTAAAAACTGAAAAAATTATTTTTGAGATTTATGCATCAATTAAAAGGCGGCGCGATGCTATGTACTTAAGCGAAAACCGCATCTTGTTTGGAGGCTTGGTTGAGGAGATAAAGCAATCGAAAGATAATTTGTGATGGGCTGGGTCGAAATTCTGTAATTTTACTTTTTGACAAATTTTTCCGAAACGAGAGCTCGTAGAACCTTTTGGTTTGCAGTTGTGGGTAGAGCAGTTAAATACCTTTCTTTTGATGTGTATTTTGATTGGGTGGGAAATAGTTTTGAAAATACTACTTTTTTTCGGCAAGGGGTTAGCCCACAATTTTCTCTAAAAACTGAAAAAATTATTTTTGAGATTTATGCATCAATTGAAAGGCGGCGCGATGCTCTGTACTTAAGTGAAAACCGCATCTTGTTTGGGGGCTTGGTTGAGGAGATAAAGCAATCGAAAGATAATTTGTGATGGGCTGGGTCGAAATTCTGTAATTTAACTTTTTGACAAATTTTTCCGAAACGAGAGCTCGTAGAACCTTTTGGTTTGCAGTTGTGGGTAGAGCATTTAAATACCTTTCTTTTGATGTGTATTTTGATTGGGTGGGAAATAGTTTTGAAAATACTACTTTTTTTCGGCAAGGGGTTAGCCCACAATTTTCTCTAAAAACTGAAAAAAATAATTTTTGAGATTTATGCATCAATTGAAAGGCGACGCGATGCTCTGTACTTTAGTGAAAACCGCATCTTGTTTGGGGGCTTGGTTGAGGAGATAAAGCAATCGAAAGATAATTTGTGATGGGCTGGGTCGAAATTCTGTAATTTTACTTTTTGACTAATTTTTCCGAAACGAGAGCTCGTAGAACCTTTTGGTTTGCAGTTGTGGGTAGAGCATTTAAATACTTTTCTTTTGATGTGTATTTTGATTGGGTGGGAAATAGTTTTGAAAATACTACTTTTTTTCGGCAAGGGGTTAGCCCACAATTTTCTCTAAAAACTGAAAAAATTATTTTTGAGATTTATGCATCAATTAAAAGGCGGCGCGATGCTATGTACTTAAGCGAAAACCGCATCTTGTTTGGAGGCTTGGTTGAGGAGATAAAGCAATCGAAAGATAATTTGTGATGGGCTGGGTCGAAATTCTGTAATTTTACTTTTTGACAAATTTTTCCGAAACGAGAGCTCGTAGAACCTTTTGGTTTGCAGTTGTGGGTAGAGCAGTTAAATACCTTTCTTTTGATGTGTATTTTGATTGGGTGGGAAATAGTTTTGAAAATACTACTTTTTTTCGGCAAGGGGTTAGCCCACAATTTTCTCTAAAAACTGAAAAAATTATTTTTGAGATTTATGCATCAATTAAAAGGCGGCGCGATGCTATGTACTTAAGCGAAAACCACATCTTGTTTGGAGGCTTGGTTGAGGAGATAAAGCAATCGAAAGATAATTTGTGATGGGCTGGGTCGAAATTCTGTAATTTTACTTTTTGACAAATTTTTCCGAAACGAGAGCTCGTAGAACCTTTTGGTTTGCAGTTGTGGGTAGAGCAGTTAAATACCTTTCTTTTGATGTGTATTTTGATTGGGTGGGAAATAGTTTTGAAAATACTACTTTTTTTCGGCAAGGGGTTAGCCCACAATTTTCTCCAAAAACTGAAAAAAATAATTTTTGAGATTTATGCATCAATTGAAAGGCGGCGCGATGCTCTGTACTTAAGCGAAAACCGCATCTTGTTTGGAGGCTTGGTTGAGGAGATAAAGCAATCGAAAGATAATTTGTGATGGGCTGGGTCGAAATTCTGTAATTTTACTTTTTGACTAATTTTTCCGAAACGAGAGCTCTCAGAACTTTTTGGTTTGCAGTTGTGGGAAGAGCATTTAAATACCTTTCTTTTGATGTGTATTTTGATTGGGTGGGAAATAGTTTTGAAAATACTACTTTTTTTCGGCAAGGGGTTAGCCCACGATTTTCTCCAAAAACTGAAAAAAAATAATTTTTGAGATTTATGCATCAATTGAAAGGCGGCGCGATGCTCTGTACTTTAGTGAAAACCGCATCTTGTTTGGGGGCTTGGTTGAGGAGATAAAGCAATCGAAAGATAATTTGTGATGGGCTGGGTCGAAATTCTGTAATTTTACTTTTTGATTAATTTTTCCGAAACGACAGCTCGTAGAACCTTTTGGTTTGCAGTTGTGGGTAGAGCATTTAAATACCTTTCTTTTGATGTGTATTTTGATTGGGTGGGAAATAGTTTTGAAAACACTACTTTTTTTTCGGCAAAGGGTTAGCCCACGATTTTCTCCAAAAACTGAAAAAAATAATTTTTGAGATTTATGCATCAATTAAAAAGCGGCGCGATGCTCTGTACTTAAGCGAAAACCACATCTTGTTTGGAGGCTTGGTTGAGGAGATAAAGCAATCGAAAGATAATTTGTGATGGGCTGGGTCGAAATTCTGTAATTTTACTTTTTGACTAATTTTTCCGAAACGAGAGCTCGTAGAACCTTTTGGTTTGCAGTTGTGGGAAGAGCATTTAAATACCTTTCTTTTGATGTGTATTTTGATTGGGTGGGAAATAGTTTTGAAAATACTACTTTTTTTCGGCAAGGGGTTAGCCCACGATTTTCTCCAAAAACTGAAAAAAATAATTTTTGAGATTTATGCATCAATTGAAAGGCGGCGCGATGCTCTGTGCTTTAGTGAAAACCGTATCTTGTTTGGGGGCTTGGTTGAGGAGATAAAGCAATCGAAAGATAATTTGTGATGGGCTGGGTCGAAATTCTGTAATTTTACTTTTTTACTAATTTTTCCGAAACGAGAGCTCGTAGAACCTTTTGGTTTGCAGTTGTGGGTAGAGCATTTAAATACCTTTCTTTTGATGTGTATTTTGATTGGGTGGGAAATAGTTTTGAAAATACTACTTTTTTTCGGCAAGGGGTTAGCCCACGATTTTCTCCAAAAACTGAAAAAAAATAATTTTTGAGATTTATGCATCAATTAAAAGGCGGCGCGATGCTCTGTACTTAAGCGAAAACCGCATCTTGTTTGGAGGCTTGGTTGAGGAGATAAAGCAATCGAAAGATAATTTGTGATGGGCTGGGTCGAAATTCTGTAATTTTACTTTTTGACTAATTTTTCCGAAACGAGAGCTCGTAGAACCTTTTGGTTTGCAGTTGTGGGTAGAGCATTTAAATACCTTTCTTTTGATGTGTATTTTGATTGGGTGGGAAATAGTTTTGAAAATACTACTTTTTGTCGGCAAGGGGTTAGCCCACAATTTTCTCTAAAAACTGAAAAAAATAATTTTTGAGATTTATGCATCAATTGAAAGGCGGCGCGATGCTCTGTACTTTAGTGAAAACCGCATCTTGTTTGGGGGCTTGGTTGAGGAGATAAAGCAATCGAAAGATAATTTGTGATGGGCTGGGTCGAAATTCTGTAATTTTACTTTTTGACTAATTTTTCCGAAACGAGAGCTCGTAGAACCTTTTGGTTTGCAGTTGTGGGTAGAGCATTTAAATACCTTTCTTTTGATGTGTATTTTGATTGGGTGGGAAATAGTTTTGAAAATACTACTTTTTTTCGGCAAGGGGTTAGCCCACGATTTTCTCCAAAAACTGAAAACAAATAATTTTTGAGATTTATGCATCAATTGAAAGGCGGCGCGATGCTCTGTACTTAAGCGAAAACCGCATCTTGTTTGGAGGCTTGGTTGAGGAGATAAAGCAATCGAAAGATAATTTGTGATGGGCTGGGTCGAAATTCTGTAATTTTACTTTTTGACTAATTTTTCCCAAACGAGAGCTCGTAGAACCTTTTGGTTTGCAGTTGTGGGTAGAGCATTTAAATACCTTTCTTTTGATGTGTATTTTGATTGGGTGGGAAATAGTTTTGAAAATACTACTTTTTTTCGGCAAGGGTTTAGCCCACGATTTTCTCCAAAAACTGAAAAAAAATAATTTTTGAGATTTATGCATCAATTAAAAGGCGGCGCGATGCTCTGTACTTAAGCGAAAACCGCATCTTGTTTGGAGGCTTGGTTGAGGAGATAAAGCAATCGAAAGATAATTTGTGATGGGCTGGGTCGAAATTCTGTAATTTTACTTTTTGACTAATTTTTCCGAAACGAGAGCTCGTAGAACCTTTTGGTTTGCAGTTGTGGGTAGAGCATTTAAATACCTTTCTTTTGATGTGTATTTTGATTGGGTGGGAAATAGTTTTGAAAATACTACTTTTTTTCGGCAAGGGGTTAGCCCACAATTTTCTCTAAAAACTGAAAAAAATAATTTTTGAGATTTATGCATCAATTGAAAGGCGGCGCGATGCTCTGTGCTTTAGTGAAAACCGTATCTTGTTTGGGGGCTTGGTTGAGGAGATAAAGCAATCGAAAGATAATTTGTGATGGGCTGGGTCGAAATTCTGTAATTTAACTTTTTGACAAATTTTTCCGAAACGAGAGCTCGTAGAACCTTTTGGTTTGCAGTTGTGGGTAGAGCATTTAAATACCTTTCTTTTGATGTGTATTTTGATTGGGTGGGAAATAGTTTTGAAAATACTACTTTTTTTCGGCAAGGGGTTAGCCCACGATTTTCTCCAAAAACTGAAAAAAATAATTTTTGAGATTTATGCATCAATTGAAAGGCGGCGCGATGCTCTGTGCTTTAGTGAAAACCGTATCTTGTTTGGGGGCTTGGTTGAGGAGATAAAGCAATCGAAAGATAATTTGTGATGGGCTGGGTCGAAATTCTGTAATTTAACTTTTTGACAAATTTTTCCGAAACGAGAGCTCGTAGAACCTTTTGGTTTGCAGTTGTGGGTAGAGCATTTAAATACCTTTCTTTTGATGTGTATTTTGATTGGGTGGGAAATAGTTTTGAAAATACTACTTTTTTTCGGCAAGGGGTTAGCCCACGATTTTCTCCAAAAACTGAAAAAAAATAATTTTTGAGATTTATGCATCAATTGAAAGGCGGCGCGATGCTCTGTGCTTTAGTGAAAACCGTATCTTGTTTGGGGGCTTGGTTGAGGAGATAAAGCAATCGAAATAGAGCATTTAAATACCTTTCTTTTGATGTGTATTTTGATTGGGTGGGAAATAGTTTTGAAAATACTACTTTTTTTCGGCAAGGGGTTAGCCCACGATTTTCTCCAAAAACTGAAAAAAAATAATTTTCGAAATTTATGCATCAATTGAAAGGCGGCGCGATGCTCTGTGCTTTAGTGAAAACCGCATCTTGTTTGGGGGCTTGGTTGAGGAGATAAAGCAATCGAAAGATAATTTGTGATGGGCTGGGTCGAAATTCTGTAATTTTACTTTTTGACAAATTTTTCCGAAACGAGAGCTCGTAGAACCTTTTGGTTTGCAGTTGTGGGTAGAGCATTTAAATACCTTTCTTTTGATGTGTATTTTGATTGGGTGGGAAATAGTTTTGAAGATACTACTTTTTTTCGGCAAGGGGTTAGCCCACGATTTTCTCCAAAAACTGAAAAAAATAATTTTTGAGATTTATGCATCAATTGAAAGGCGGCGCGATGCTCTGTGCTTTAGTGAAAACCGTATCTTGTTTGGGGGCTTGGTTGAGGAGATAAAGCAATCGAAAGATAATTTGTGATGGGCTGGGTCGAAATTCTGTAATTTTACTTTTTGACTAATTTTTCCGAAACGAGAGCTCGTAGAACCTTTTGGTTTGCAGTTGTGGGTAGAGCATTTAAATACCTTTCTTTTGATGTGTATTTTGATTGGGTGGGAAATAGTTTTGAAAATACTACTTTTTTTCGGCAAGGGGTTAGCCCACGATTTTCTCCAAAAACTGAAAACAAATAATTTTTGAGATTTATGCATCAATTGAAAGGCGGCGCGATGCTCTGTACTTAAGCGAAAACCGCATCTTGTTTGGAGGCTTGGTTGAGGAGATAAAGCAATCGAAAGATAATTTGTGATGGGCTGGGTCGAAATTCTGTAATTTTACTTTTTGACTAATTTTTCCGAAACGAGAGCTCGTAGAACCTTTTGGTTTGCAGTTGTGGGTAGAGCATTTAAATACCTTTCTTTTGATGTGTATTTTGATTGGGTGGGAAATAGTTTTGAAAATACTACTTTTTTTCGCCAAGGGGTTAGCCCACAATTTTCTCTAAAACTGAAAAAAATAATTTTTGAGATTTATGCATCAATTGAAAGGCGGCGCGATGCTCTGTACTTTAGTGAAAACCGCATCTTGTTTGGGGGCTTGGTTGAGGAGATAAAGCAATCGAAAGATAATTTGTGATGGGCTGGGTCGAAATTCTGTAATTTTACTTTTTGACTAATTTTTCCGAAACGAGAGCTCGTAGAACCTTTTGGTTTGCAGTTGTGGGTAGAGCATTTAAATACCTTTCTTTTGATGTGTATTTTGATTGGGTGGGAAATAGTTTTGAAAATACTACTTTTTTTCGGCAAGGGGTTAGCCCACGATTTTCTCCAAAAACTGAAAAAAAATAATTTTTGAGATTTATGCATCAATTAAAAGGCGGCGCGATGCTCTGTACTTAAGCGAAAACCGCATCTTGTTTGGAGGCTTGGTTGAGGAGATAAAGCAATCGAAAGATAATTTGTGATGGGCTGGGTCGAAATTCTGTAATTTTACTTTTTGACTAATTTTTCCGAAACGAGAGCTCGTAGAACCTTTTGGTTTGCAGTTGTGGGTAGAGCATTTAAATACCTTTCTTTTGATGTGTATTTTGATTGGGTGGGAAATAGTTTTGAAAATACTACTTTTTTTCGGCAAGGGGTTAGCCCACGATTTTCTCCAAAAACTGAAAAAAAATAATTTTTGAGATTTATGCATCAATTAAAAGGCGGCGCGATGCTCTGTACTTAAGCGAAAACCGCATCTTGTTTGGAGGCTTGGTTGAGGAGATAAAGCAATCGAAAGATAATTTGTGATGGGCTGGGTCGAAATTCTGTAATTTTACTTTTTGACTAATTTTTCCGAAACGAGAGCTCGTAGAACCTTTTGGTTTGCAGTTGTTGGTAAAGCATTTAAATACCTTTCTTTTGATGTGTATATTGATTGGGTGGGAAATAGTTTTGAAAATACTACTTTTTTTCGGCAAGGGGTTAGCCCACAATTTTCTCTAAAAACTGAAAAAAATAATTTTTGAGATTTATGCATCAATTGAAAGGCGGCGCGATGCTCTGTGCTTTAGTGAAAACCGTATCTTGTTTGGGGGCTTGGTTGAGGAGATAAAGCAATCGAAAGATAATTTGTGATGGGCTGGGTCGAAATTCTGTAATTTTACTTTTTGACTAATTTTTCCGAAACGAGAGCTCGTAGAACCTTTTGGTTTGCAGTTGTGGGTAGAGCATTTAAATACCTTTCTTTTGATGTGTATTTTGATTGGGTGGGAAATAGTTTTGAAAATACTACTTTTTTTCGGCAAGGGGTTAGCCCACAATTTTCTCTAAAAACTGAAAAAAATAATTTTTGAGATTTATGCATCAATTGAAAGGCGGCGCGATGCTCTGTACTTTAGTGAAAACCGCATCTTGTTTGGGGGCTTGGTTGAGGAGATAAAGCAATCGAAAGATAATTTGTGATGGGCTGGGTCGAAATTCTGTAATTTTACTTTTTGACTAATTTTTCCGAAACGAGAGCTCGTAGAACCTTTTGGTTTGCAGTTGTGGGTAGAGCATTTAAATACCTTTCTTTTGATGTGTATTTTGATTGGGTGGGAAATAGTTTTGAAAATACTACTTTTTTTCGGCAAGGGGTTAGCCCACGATTTTCTCCCAAAACTGAAAAAAAATAATTTTTGAGATTTATGCATCAATTAAAAGGCGGCGCGATGCTCTGTACTTAAGCGAAAACCGCATCTTGTTTGGAGGCTTGGTTGAGGAGATAAAGCAATCGAAAGATAATTTGTGATGGGCTGGGTCGAAATTCTGTAATTTTACTTTTTGACTAATTTTTCCGAAACGAGAGCTCGTAGAACCTTTTGGTTTGCAGTTGTGGGTAGAGCATTTAAATACCTTTCTTTTGATGTGTATATTGATTGGGTGGGAAATAGTTTTGAAAATACTACTTTTTTTCGGCAAGGGGTTAGCCCACGATTTTCTCCAAAAACTGAAAAAAATAATTTTTGAGATTTATGCATCAATTGAAAGGCGGCGCGATGCTCTGTGCTATAGTGAAAACCGTATCTTGTTTGGGGGCTTGGTTGAGGAGATAAAGCAATCGAAAGATAATTTGTGATGGGCTGGGTCGAAATTCTGTAATTTAACTTTTTGACAAATTTTTCTAAACGAGAGCTCGTAGAACCTTTTGGTTTGCAGTTGTGGGTAGAGCATTTAAATACCTTTCTTTTGATGTGTATTTTGATTGGGTGGGAAATAGTTTTGAAAATACTACTTTTTTTCGGCAAGGGGTTAGCCCACGGTTTTCTCCAAAAACTGAAAAAAAATAATTTTCGAAATTTATGCATCAATTGAAAGGCGGCGCGATGCTCTGTGCTTTAGTGAAAACCGCATCTTGTTTGGGGGCTTGGTTGAGGAGATAAAGCAATCGAAAGATAATTTGTGATGGGCTGGGTCGAAATTCTGTAATTTTACTTTTTGACTAATTTTTCCGAAACGAGAGCTCGTAGAACCTTTTGGTTTGCAGTTGTGGGTAGAGCATTTAAATACCTTTCTTTTGATGTGTATTTTGATTGGGTGGGAAATAGTTTTGAAAATACTACTTTTTTTCGGCAAGGGGTTAGCCCACAATTTTCTCTAAAAACTGAAAAAAATAATTTTTGAGATTTATGCATCAATTGAAAGGCGGCGCGATGCTCTGTACTTTAGTGAAAACCGCATCTTGTTTGGGGGCTTGGTTGAGGAGATAAAGCAATCGAAAGATAATTTGTGATGGGCTGGGTCGAAATTCTGTAATTTTACTTTTTGACTAATTTTTCCGAAACGAGAGCTCGTAGAACCTTTTGGTTTGCAGTTGTGGGTAGAGCATTTAAATACCTTTCTTTTGATGTGTATTTTGATTGGGTGGGAAATAGTTTTGAAAATACTACTTTTTTTCGGCAAGGGGTTAGCCCACGATTTTCTCCAAAAACTGAAAACAAATAATTTTTGAGATTTATGCATCAATTGAAAGGCGGCGCGATGCTCTGTACTTAAGCGAAAACCGCATCTTGTTTGGAGGCTTGGTTGAGGAGATAAAGCAATCGAAAGATAATTTGTGATGGGCTGGGTCGAAATTCTGTAATTTTACTTTTTGACTAATTTTTCCGAAACGAGAGCTCGTAGAACCTTTTGGTTTGCAGTTGTGGGTAAAGCATTTAAATACCTTTCTTTTGATGTGTATATTGATTGGGTGGGAAATAGTTTTGAAAATACTACTTTTTTTCGGCAAGGGGTTAGCCCACGATTTTCTCCAAAAACTGAAAAAAATAATTTTTGAGATTTATGCATCAATTGAAAGGCGGCGCGATGCTCTGTGCTTTAGTGAAAACCGTATCTTGTTTGGGGGCTTGGTTGAGGAGATAAAGCAATCGAAAGATAATTTGTGATGGGCTGGGTCGAAATTCTGTAATTTTACTTTTTGACTAATTTTTCCGAAACGAGAGCTCGTAGAACCTTTTGGTTTGCAGTTGTGGGTAAAGCATTTAAATACCTTTCTTTTGATGTGTATATTGATTGGGTGGGAAATAGTTTTGAAAATACTACTTTTTTTCGGCAAGGGGTTAGCCCACGATTTTCTCCCAAAACTGAAAAAAAATAATTTTTGAGATTTATGCATCAATTAAAAGGCGGCGCGATGCTCTGTACTTAAGCGAAAACCGCATCTTGTTTGGAGGCTTGGTTGAGGAGATAAAGCAATCGAAAGATAATTTGTGATGGGCTGGGTCGAAATTCTGTAATTTTACTTTTTGACTAATTTTTCCGAAACGAGAGCTCGTAGAACCTTTTGGTTTGCAGTTGTGGGTAAAGCATTTAAATACCTTTCTTTTGATGTGTATATTGATTGGGTGGGAAATAGTTTTGAAAATACTACTTTTTTTCGGCAAGGGGTTAGCCCACGATTTTCTCCAAAAACTGAAAAAAATAATTTTTGAGATTTATGCATCAATTGAAAGGCGGCGCGATGCTCTGTGCTTTAGTGAAAACCGTATCTTGTTTGGGGGCTTGGTTGAGGAGATAAAGCAATCGAAAGATAATTTGTGATGGGCTGGGTCGAAATTCTGTAATTTAACTTTTTGACAAATTTTTCCGAAACGAGAGCTCGTAGAACCTTTTGGTTTGCAGTTGTGGGTAGAGCATTTAAATACCTTTCTTTTGATGTGTATTTTGATTGGGTGGGAAATAGTTTTGAAAATACTACTTTTTTTCGGCAAGGTGTTAGCCCACGATTTTCTCCAAAAACTGAAAAAAAAATAATTTTCGAAATTTATGCATCAATTGAAAGGCGGCGCGATGCTCTGTGCTTTAGTGAAAACCGCATCTTGTTTGGGGGCTTGGTTGAGGAGATAAAGCAATCGAAAGATAATTTGTGATGGGCTGGGTCGAAATTCTGTAATTTTACTTTTTGGCTAATTTTTCCGAAACGAGAGCTCGTAGAACCTTTTGGTTTGCAGTTGTGGGTAGAGCATTTAAATACCTTTCTTTTGATGTGTATTTTGATTGGGTGGGAAATAGTTTTGAAAATACTACTTTTTTTCGGCAAGGGGTTAGCCCACAATTTTCTCTAAAAACTGAAAAAAAATAATTTTTGAGATTTATGCATCAATTGAAAGGCGGCGCGATGCTCTGTACTTTAGTGAAAACCGCATCTTGTTTGGGGGCTTGGTTGAGGAGATAAAGCAATCGAAAGATAATTTGTGATGGGCTGGGTCGAAATTCTGTAATTTTACTTTTTGACTAATTTTTCCGAAACGAGAGCTCGTAGAACCTTTTGGTTTGCAGTTGTGGGTAGAGCATTTAAATACCTTTCTTTTGATGTGTATTTTGATTGGGTGGGAAATAGTTTTGAAAATACTACTTTTTTTCGGCAAGGGGTTAGCCCACGATTTTCTCTAAAAATTGAAAAAAAATAATTTTTGAGATTTATGCATCAATTGAAAGGCGGCGCGATGCTCTGTACTTTAGTGAAAACCGCATCTTGTTTGGAGGCTTGGTTGAGGAGATAAAGCAATCGAAAGATAATTTGTGATGGGCTGGGTCGAAATTCTGTAATTTTACTTTTTGGCTAATTTTTCCGAAACGAGAGCTCGTAGAACCTTTTGGTTTGCAGTTGTGGGTAGAGCATTTAAATACCTTTCTTTTGATGTGTATTTTGATTGGGTGGGAAATAGTTTTGAAAATACTACTTTTTTTCGGCAAGGGGTTAGCCCACAATTTTCTCTAAAAACTGAAAAAAATAATTTTTGAGATTTATGCATCAATTGAAAGGCGGCCCGATGCTCTGTACTTTAGTGAAAACCGCATCTTGTTTGGGGGCTTGGTTGAGGAGATAAAGCAATCGAAAGATAATTTGTGATGGGCTGGGTCGAAATTCTGTAATTTTACTTTTTGACTAATTTTTCCGAAACGAGAGCTCGTAGAACCTTTTGGTTTGCAGTTGTGGGTAGAGCATTTAAATACCTTTCTTTTAATGTGTATTTTGATTGGGTGGGAAATAGTTTTGAAAATACTACTTTTTTTCGGCAAGGGGTTAGCCCACGATTTTCTCCAAAAACTGAAAAAAAATAATTTTTGAGATTTATGCATCAATTAAAAGGCGGCGCGATGCTCTGTACTTAAGCGAAAACCGCATCTTGTTTGGAGGCTTGGTTGAGGAGATAAAGCAATCGAAAGATAATTTGTGATGGGCTGGGTCGAAATTCTGTAATTTTACTTTTTGACTAATTTTTCCGAAACGAGAGCTCGTAGAACCTTTTGGTTTGCAGTTGTGGGTAAAGCATTTAAATACCTTTCTTTTGATGTGTATATTGATTGGGTGGGAAATAGTTTTGAAAATACTACTTTTTTTCGGCAAGGGGGGCCCACAATTTTCTCTAAAAACTGAAAAAAATAATTTTTGAGATTTATGCATCAATTGAAAGGCGGCGCGATGCTCTGTGCTTTAGTGAAAACCGTATCTTGTTTGGGGGCTTGGTTGAGGAGATAAAGCAATCGAAAGATAATTTGTGATGGGCTGGGTCGAAATTCTGTAATTTTACTTTTTGACTAATTTTTCCGAAACGAGAGCTCGTAGAACCTTTTGGTTTGCAGTTGTGGGTAGAGCATTTAAATACCTTTCTTTTGATGTGTATTTTGATTGGGTGGGAAATAGTTTTGAAAATACTACTTTTTTTCGGCAAGGGGTTAGCCCACGATTTTCTCCCAAAACTGAAAAAAAATAATTTTTGAGATTTATGCATCAATTAAAAGGCGGCGCGATGCTCCGTACTTAAGCGAAAACCGCATCTTGTTTGGAGGCTTGGTTGAGGAGATAAAGCAATCGAAAGATAATTTGTGATGGGCTGGGTCGAAATTCTGTAATTTTACTTTTTGACTAATTTTTCCGAAACGAGAGCTCGTAGAACCTTTTGGTTTGCAGTTGTGGGTAAAGCATTTAAATACCTTTCTTTTGATGTGTATATTGATTGGGTGGGAAATAGTTTTGAAAATACTACTTTTTTTCGGCAAGGGGTTAGCCCACGATTTTCTCCAAAAACTGAAAAAAATAATTTTTGAGATTTATGCATCAATTGAAAGGCGGCGCGATGCTCTGTGCTTTAGTGAAAACCGTATCTTGTTTGGGGGCTTGGTTGAGGAGATAAAGCAATCGAAAGATAATTTGTGATGGGCTGGGTCGAAATTCTGTAATTTAACTTTTTGACAAATTTTTCCGAAACGAGAGCTCGTAGAACCTTTTGGTTTGCAGTTGTGGGTAGAGCATTTAAATACCTTTCTTTTGATGTGTATTTTGATTGGGTGGGAAATAGTTTTGAAAATACTACTTTTTTTCGGCAAGGGGTTAGCCCACGATTTTCTCCAAAAACTGAAAAAAAAATAATTTTCGAAATTTATGCATCAATTGAAAGGCGGCGCGATGCTCTGTGCTTTAGTGAAAACCGCATCTTGTTTGGGGGCTTGGTTGAGGAGATAAAGCAATCGAAAGATAATTTGTGATGGGCTGGGTCGAAATTCTGTAATTTTACTTTTTGACTAATTTTTCCGAAACGAGAGCTCGTAGAACCTTTTGGTTTGCAGTTGTGGGTAGAGCATTTAAATACCTTTCTTTTGATGTGTATTTTGATTGGGTGGGAAATAGTTTTGAAAATACTACTTTTTTTCGGCAAGGGGTTAGCCCACGATTTTCTCTAAAAATTGAAAAAAAATAATTTTTGAGATTTATGCATCAATTGAAAGGCGGCGCGATGCTCTGTACTTTAGTGAAAACCGCATCTTGTTTGGGGGCTTGGTTGAGGAGATAAAGCAATCGAAAGATAATTTGTGATGGGCTGGGTCGAAATTCTGTAATTTTACTTTTTGATTAATTTTTCCGAAACGACAGCTCGTAGAACCTTTTGGTTTGCAGTTGTGGGTAGAGCATTTAAATACCTTTCTTTTGATGTGTATTTTGATTGGGTGGGAAATAGTTTTGAAAATACTACTTTTTTTCGGCAAGGGGTTAGCCCACGATTTTCTCCAAAAACTGAAAAAAAATAATTTTTGAGATTTATGCATCAATTAAAAGGCGGCGCGATGCTCTGTACTTAAGCGAAAACCGCATCTTGTTTGGAGGCTTGGTTGAGGAGATAAAGCAATCGAAAGATAATTTGTGATGGGCTGGGTCGAAATTCTGTAATTTTACTTTTTGACTAATTTTTCCGAAACGAGAGCTCGTAGAACCTTTTGGTTTGCAGTTGTGGGTAAAGCATTTAAATACCTTTCTTTTGATGTGTATATTGATTGGGTGGGAAATAGTTTTGAAAATACTACTTTTTTTCGGCAAGGGGGGCCCACAATTTTCTCTAAAAACTGAAAAAAATAATTTTTGAGATTTATGCATCAATTGAAAGGCGGCGCGATGCTCTGTGCTTTAGTGAAAACCGTATCTTGTTTGGGGGCTTGGTTGAGGAGATAAAGCAATCGAAAGATAATTTGTGATGGGCTGGGTCGAAATTCTGTAATTTTACTTTTTGACTAATTTTTCCGAAACGAGAGCTCGTAGAACCTTTTGGTTTGCAGTTGTGGGTAGAGCATTTAAATACCTTTCTTTTGATGTGTATTTTGATTGGGTGGGAAATAGTTTTGAAAATACTACTTTTTTTCGGCAAGGGGTTAGCCCACGATTTTCTCCCAAAACTGAAAAAAATAATTTTTGAGATTTATGCATCAATTAAAAGGCGGCGCGATGCTCCGTACTTAAGCGAAAACCGCATCTTGTTTGGAGGCTTGGTTGAGGAGATAAAGCAATCGAAAGATAATTTGTGATGGGCTGGGTCGAAATTCTGTAATTTTACTTTTTGACTAATTTTTCCGAAACGAGAGCTCGTAGAACCTTTTGGTTTGCAGTTGTGGGTAAAGCATTTAAATACCTTTCTTTTGATGTGTATATTGATTGGGTGGGAAATAGTTTTGAAAATACTACTTTTTTTCGGCAAGGGGTTAGCCCACGATTTTCTCCAAAAACTGAAAAAAATAATTTTTGAGATTTATGCATCAATTGAAAGGCGGCGCGATGCTCTGTGCTTTAGTGAAAACCGTATCTTGTTTGGGGGCTTGGTTGAGGAGATAAAGCAATCGAAAGATAATTTGTGATGGGCTGGGTCGAAATTCTGTAATTTAACTTTTTGACAAATTTTTCCGAAACGAGAGCTCGTAGAACCTTTTGGTTTGCAGTTGTGGGTAGAGCATTTAAATACCTTTCTTTTGATGTGTATTTTGATTGGGTGGGAAATAGTTTTGAAAATACTACTTTTTTTCGGCAAGGGGTTAGCCCACGATTTTCTCCAAAAACTGAAAAAAAAATAATTTTCGAAATTTATGCATCAATTGAAAGGCGGCGCGATGCTCTGTGCTTTAGTGAAAACCGCATCTTGTTTGGGGGCTTGGTTGAGGAGATAAAGCAATCGAAAGATAATTTGTGATGGGCTGGGTCGAAATTCTGTAATTTTACTTTTTGACTAATTTTTCCGAAACGAGAGCTCGTAGAACCTTTTGGTTTGCAGTTGTGGGTAGAGCATTTAAATACCTTTCTTTTGATGTGTATTTTGATTGGGTGGGAAATAGTTTTGAAAATACTACTTTTTTTCGGCAAGGGGTTAGCCCACGATTTTCTCTAAAAATTGAAAAAAAATAATTTTTGAGATTTATGCATCAATTGAAAGGCGGCGCGATGCTCTGTACTTTAGTGAAAACCGCATCTTGTTTGGGGGCTTGGTTGAGGAGATAAAGCAATCGAAAGATAATTTGTGATGGGCTGGGTCGAAATTCTGTAATTTTACTTTTTGATTAATTTTTCCGAAACGACAGCTCGTAGAACCTTTTGGTTTGCAGTTGTGGGTAGAGCATTTAAATACCTTTCTTTTGATGTGTATTTTGATTGGGTGGGAAATAGTTTTGAAAATACTACTTTTTTTCGGCAAAGGGTTAGCCCACGATTTTCTCCAAAAACTGAAAAAAAATAATTTTTGAGATTTATGCATCAATTAAAAGGCGGCGCGATGCTCTGTGCTTTAGTGAAAACCGTATCTTGTTTGGGGGCTTGGTTGAGGAGATAAAGCAATCGAAATAGAGCATTTAAATACCTTTCTTTTGATGTGTATTTTGATTGGGTGGGAAATAGTTTTGAAAATACTACTTTTTTTCGGCAAGGGGTTAGCCCACGATTTTCTCCAAAAACTGAAAAAAAATAATTTCCGAAATTTATGCATCAATTGAAAGGCGGCGCGATGCTCTGTGCTTTAGTGAAAACCGCATCTTGTTTGGGGGCTTGGTTGAGGAGATAAAGCAATCGAAAGATAATTTGTGATGGGCTGGGTCGAAATTCTGTAATTTTACTTTTTGACTAATTTTTCCGAAACGAGAGCTCGTAGAACCTTTTGGTTTGCAGTTGTGGGTAGAGCATTTAAATACCTTTCTTTTGATGTGTATTTTGATTGGGTGGGAAATAGTTTTGAAAATACTACTTTTTTTCGGCAAGGGGTTAGCCCACAATTTTCTCTAAAAACTGAAAAAAATAATTTTTGAGATTTATGCATCAATTGAAAGGCGGCGCGATGCTCTGTACTTTAGTGAAAACCGCATCTTGTTTGGGGGCTTGGTTGAGGAGATAAAGCAATCGAAAGATAATTTGTGATGGGCTGGGTCGAAATTCTGTAATTTTACTTTTTGACTAATTTTTCCGAAACGAGAGCTCGTAGAACCTTTTGGTTTGCAGTTGTGGGTAGAGCATTTAAATACCTTTCTTTTGATGTGTATTTTGATTGGGTGGGAAATAGTTTTGAAAATACTACTTTTTTTCGGCAAGGGGTTAGCCCACGATTTTCTCCAAAAACTGAAAAAAAATAATTTTCGAAATTTATGCATCAATTGAAGGGCGGCGCGATGCTCTGTGCTTTAGTGAAAACCGCATCTTGTTTGGGGGCTTGGTTGAGGAGATAAAGCAATCGAAAGATAATTTGTGATGGGCTGGGTCGAAATTCTGTAATTTTACTTTTTGACTAATTTTTCCGAAAAGAGAGCTCGTAGAACCTTTTGGTTTGCAGTTGTGGGTAGAGCATTTAAATACCTTTCTTTTGATGTGTATTTTGATTGGGTGGGAAATAGTTTTGAAAATACTACTTTTTTTCGGCAAGGGGTTAGCCCACAATTTTCTCTAAAAACTGAAAAAAATAATTTTTGAGATGTATGCATCAATTGAAAGGCGGCGCGATGCTCTGTACTTTAGTGAAAACCGCATCTTGTTTGGGGGCTTGGTTGAGGAGATAAAGCAATCGAAAGATAATTTGTGATGGGCTGGGTCGAAATTCTGTAATTTTACTTTTTGACTAATTTTTCCGAAACGAGAGCTCGTAGAACCTTTTGGTTTGCAGTTGTGGGTAGAGCATTTAAATACCTTTCTTTTGATGTGTATTTTGATTGGGTGGGAAATAGTTTTGAAAATACTACTTTTTTTCGGCAAGGGGTTAGCCCACAATTTTCTCTAAAAACTGAAAAAAATAATGTTTGAGATTTATGCATCAATTGAAAGGCGGCGCGATGCTCTGTACTTTAGTGAAAACCGCATCTTGTTTGGGGGCTTGGTTGAGGAGATAAAGCAATCGAAAGATAATTTGTGATGGGCTGGGTCGAAATTCTGTAATTTTACTTTTTGACTAATTTTTCCGAAACGAGAGCTCGTAGAACCTTTTGGTTTGCAGTTGTGGGTAGAGCATTTAAATACCTTTCTTTTGATGTGTATTTTGATTGGGTGGGAAATAGTTTTGAAAATACTACTTTTTTTCGGCAAGGGGTTAGCCCACAATTTTCTCTAAAAACTGAAAAAAATAATTTTTGAGATTTATGCATCAATTGAAAGGCGGCGCGATGCTCTGTACTTTAGTGAAAACCGCATCTTGTTTGGGGGCTTGGTTGAGGAGATAAAGCAATCGAAAGATAATTTCTGTAATTTTACTTTTTGACTAATTTTTTCGAAACGAGAGCTCGTAGAACCTTTTGGTTTGCAGTTGTGGGTAGAGCATTTAAATACCTTTCTTTTGATGTGTATTTTGATTGGGTGGGAAATAGTTTTGAAAATACTACTTTTTTTCGGCAAGGGGTTAGCCCACGATTTTCTCCAAAAACTGAAAAAAAATAATTTTTGAGATTTATGCATCAATTAAAAGGCGGCGCGATGCTCTGTACTTAAGCGAAAACCGCATCTTGTTTGAAGGCTTGGTTGAGGAGATAAAGCAATCGAAAGATAATTTGTGATGGGCTGGGTCGAAATTCTGTAATTTTACTTTTTGACTAATTTTTCCGAAACGAGAGCTCGTAGAACCTTTTGGTTTGCAGTTGTGGGTAAAGCATTTAAATACCTTTCTTTTGATGTGTATATTGATTGGGTGGGAAATAGTTTTGAAAATACTACTTTTTTTCGGCAAGGGGTTAGCCCACAATTTTCTCTAAAAACTGAATAAAATAATTTTTGAGATTTATGCATCAATTGAAAGGCGGCGCGATGCTCTGTGCTTTAGTGAAAACCGTATCTTGTTTGGGGGCTTGGTTGAGGAGATAAAGCAATCGAAAGATAATTTGTGATGGGCTGGGTCGAAATTCTGTAATTTAACTTTTTGACAAATTTTTCCGAAACGAGAGCTCGTAGAACCTTTTGGTTTGCAGTTGTGGGTAGAGCATTTAAATACCTTTCTTTTGATGTGTATTTTGATTGGGTGGGAAATAGTTTTGAAAATACTACTTTTTTTGGGCAAGGGGTTAGCCCACGATTTTCTCCAAAAACTGGAAAAAAAAATCATTTTTGAGATTTATGCATCAATTGAAAGGCGGCGTGATGCTCTGTGCTTTAGTGAAAACCGCATCTTGTTTGGGGGCTTAATTGAGGAGATAAAGCAATCGAAAGATAATTTGTGATGGGCTGGGTCGAAATTCTGTACTTTTACTTTTTGACTAATTTTTCCGAAACGAGAGCTCGTAGAACCTTTTGGTTTGCAGTTGTGGGTAGAGCATTTAAATACCTTTCTTTTGATGTGTATTTTGATTGGGTGGGAAATAGTTTTGAAAATACTACTTTTTTTCGGCAAGGGGTTAGCCCACGATTTTCTCCAAAAACTGAAATCAAATAATTTTTGAGATTTATGCATCAATTGAAAGGCGGCGCGATGCTCTGTACTTTAGTGAAAACCGCATCTTGTTTGGGGGCTTGGTTGAGGAGATAAAGCAATCGAAAGATAATTTGTGATGGGCTGGGTCGAAATTCTGTAATTTTACTTTTTGACTTATTTTTCCGAAACGAGAGCTCGTAGAACCTTTTGGTTTGCAGTTGTGGGTAGAGCATTTAAATACCTTTCTTTTGATGTGTATTTTGATTGGGTGGGAAATAGTTTTGAAAATACTACTTTTTTTCGGCAAGGGGTTATAGCCCACGATTTTCTCGAAAAACTAAAAAAAAATAATATTCGAGATTTATGCATCAATTGAAGGGCGGCGCGATGCTCTGTACTTTAGTGAAAACCGCATCTTGTTTGGGGGCTTGGTTGAGGAGATAAAGCAATCGAAAGATAATTTGTGATGGGCTGGGTCGAAATTCGGTAATTTTACTTTTTGACTAATTTTTCCGAAACGAGAGCTCGTAGAACCTTTTGGTTTGCAGTTGTGGGTAGAGCATTTAAATACCTTTCTTTTGATGTGTATTTTGATTGGGTGGGAAATAGTTTTGAAAATACTACTTTTTTTCGGCAAGGGGTTAGCCCACGATTTTCTCGAAAAACTAAAAAAAAATAATATTCGAGATTTATGCATCAATTGAAAGGCGGCGCGATGCTCTGTACTTTAGTAAAAACCGCATCTTGTTTGGGGGCTTGGTTGAGGAGATAAAGCAATCGAAAGATAATTTGTGATGGGCTGGGTCGAAATTCTGTAATTTTACTTTTTGACTAATTTTTCCGAAACGAGAGCTCGTAGAACCTTTTGGTTTGCAGTTGTGGGTAGAGCATTTAAATACCTCACTTTTGATGTGAATTTTGATTGGGTGGGAAATAGTTTTGAAAATACTACTTTTTTTCGGCAAGGGGTTAGCCCACGATTTTCTCGAAAAACTAAAAAAAAATAATATTCGAGATTTATGCATCAATTGAAAGGCGGCGCGATGCTCTGTACTTTAGTGAAAACCGCATCTTGTTTGGGGGCTTGGTTGAGGAGATAAAGCAATCGAAAGATAGTTTGTGATGGGCTGGGTCGAATTTTTTTCCGAAACGAGAGCTCGTAGAACCTTTTGGTTTGCAGTTGTGGGTAGAGCATTTAAATACCTTTCTTTTGATGTGTATTTTGATTGGGTGGGAAATAGTTTTGAAAATACTACTTTTTTTCGGTAAGGGGTTAGCCCACGATTTTCTCGAAAAAGTGAAAAAAAAATAATTTTTGAGATTTATGCATCAATTGAAAGGCGGCGCGATGCTCTGTACTTTAGTGAAAACCGCATCTTGTTTGGGGGCTTGGTTGAGGAGATAAAGCAATCGAAAGATAATTTGTGATGGGCTGGGTCGAAATTCTGTAATTTTACTTTTGGTTTGCAGTTGTGGGTAGAGCATTTAAATACCTTTTTGAGATTTATGCATCAATTGAAAGGCGGCGCGATGCTCTGTACTTTAGTGAAAACCGCATCTTGTTTGGAGGCTTGGTTGAGGAGATAAAGCAATCGAAAGATAATTTGTGATGGGCTGGGTCGAAATTCTGTAATTTTACTTTTTTTCAAATTTTTCCGAAACGAGAGCTCGTAGAACCTTTTGGTTTGCAGTTGTGGGTAGAGCATTTAAATACCTTTCTTTTGATGTGTATTTTGATTGGGTGGGAAATAGTTTTGAAAATACTACTTTTTTTCGGCAAGGGGTTAGCCCACGATTTTCTCCAAAAACTGAAAAAAATTATTTTTGAGATTTATGCATCAATTGAAAGGCGGCGCGATGCTCTGTGCTTTAGTGAAAACCGCATCTTGTTTGGGGGCTTGGATGAGGAGATAAAGCAATCGAAAGATAATTTGTGATGGGCTGGGTCGAAATTCTGTACTTTTACTTTTTGACAAATTTTTCCGAAACGAGAGCTCGTAGAACCTTTTGGTTTGCAGTTGTGGGTAGAGCATTTAAATACCTTTCTTTTGATGTGTATTTTGATTGGGTGGGAAATAGTTTTGAAAATACTACTTTTTTTCGGTAAGGGGTTAGCCCACGATTTTCTCGAAAAAGTGAAAAAAAAATAATTTTTGAGATTTATGCATCAATTGAAAGGCGGCGCGATGCTCTGTACTTTAGTGAAAACCGCATCTTGTTTGGGGGCTTGGTTGAGGAGATAAAGCAATCGAAAGATAATTTGTGATGGGCTGGGTCGAAATTCTGTAATTTTACTTTTGGTTTGCAGTTGTGGGTAGAGCATTTAAATACCTTTTTGAGATTTATGCATCAATTGAAAGGCGGCGCGATGCTCTGTACTTTAGTGAAAACCGCATCTTGTTTGGAGGCTTGGTTGAGGAGATAAAGCAATCGAAAGATAATTTTTGATGGGCTGGGTCGAAATTCTGTAATTTTACTTTTTGACTAATTTTTCCGAAACGAGAGCTCGTAGAACCTTTTGGTTTGCAGTTGTGGGTAGAGCATTTAAATACCTTTCTTTTGATGTGTATTTTGATTGGGTGGGAAATAGTTTTGAAAATACTACTTTTTTCGGCAAGGGGTTAGCCCACAATTTTCTCTAAAAACTGAAAAAAATAATTTTTGGGATTTATGCATCAATTAAAAGGCGGCGCGATGCTCTGTGCTTTAGTGAAAACCGCATCTTGTTTGGGGGCTTGGTTGAGGAGATAAGGCAATCGAAAGATAATTTGTGATGGGTTGGGTCGAAATTCTGTAATTTTACTTTTTGACTAATTTTTCCGAAACGAGAGCTCGTAGAACCTTTTGGTTTGCAGTTGTGGGTAGAGCATTTAAATAATTTTCTTTTGATGTGTATTTTGATTGGGTGGGAAATAGTTTTGAAAATACTACTTTTTTTCGGCAAGGGGTTAGCCCACAATTTTCTCCAAAAACTGAAAAAAAAAATAATTTTTGAGATTTATGCATCAATTGAAAGGCGGCGTGATGCTCTGTGCTTTAGTGAAAACCGCATCTTGTTTGGGGGCTTAATTGAGGAGATAAAGCAATCGAAAGATAATTTGTGATGGGCTGGGTCGAAATTCTGTACTTTTACTTTTTGACAAATTTTTCCGAAACGAGAGCTCGTAGAACCTTTTGGTTTGCAGTTGTGGGTAGAGCATTTAAATACCTTTCTTTTGATGTGTATTTTGATTGGGTGGGAAATAGTTTTGAAAATACTACTTTTTTTCGGCAAGGGGTTAGCCCACGATTTTCTCCAAAAACTGAAAAAAATTATTTTTGAGATTTATGCATCAATTGAAAGGCGGCGCGATGCTCTGTGCTTTAGTGAAAACCGCATCTTGTTTGGGGGCTTGGATGAGGAGATAAAGCAATCGAAAGATAATTTGTGATGGGCTGGGTCGAAATTCTGTACTTTTACTTTTTGACAAATTTTTCCGAAACGAGAGCTCGTAGAACCTTTTGGTTTGCAGTTGTGGGTAGAGCATTTAAATACCTTTCTTTTGATGTGTATTTTGATTGGGTGGGAAATAGTTTTGAAAATACTACTTTTTTTCGGCAAGGGGTTAGCCCACAATTTTCTCGAAAAACTGAAAAAAATAATTTTTGAGATTTATGCATCAATTGAAAGGCGGCGCGATGCTCTGTACTTTAGTGAAAACCGCATCTTGTTTGGGGGCTTGGTTGAGGAGATAAAGCAATCGAAAGATAATTTGTGATGGGCTGGGTCGAAATTCTGTAATTTTACTTTTTGACTAATTTTTCCGAAACGAGAGCTCGTAGAACCTTTTGGTTTGCAGTGTCATATGTATGTACATATTTATTTAAAGTCTAGCCTAGTGCAAAACATTTGCATTTAAACTGTTCAGTGGTAAAGGCTGTATTTAAATTAAATTTATTTAACAGCTTCATGAAAATATATTTCTTTTGTGTAAATAAAGTTCCGGAACCAGCCAATTTCAATAATATATTTAATTTTATTTAAATAAAGCAATTTCCTTTTAAGTGCAAAAGGTTAACTCTATGGGAAGTTAAAAATAGTGTTTTTCTGTTGATTTTGTACCCTTACAGAAGGGTACCCCCATAGAATCGTTATTTTGTTTTGAAAATTTCTCAGGAATTCTTACATTGTTTTTTGGTTTTTTAAAAAAAAAGTTATTTTCTTTTTCAAAATTCGATATCTCAAAATCGTTCATTGTTTTTTAATAAATTCAAATTAAGGTTTTCTTAGAAATTAAATTTTCGAAGATACATTTATTTTGCAGGTATATAAATATTATATTAAAACATAAATACTATTTTAAAGCAGACTCTTTAGATAAAGGAACGATTTTGTTTGACTCAGTTGAGAATTTGATTTATATTTGCATACATATAGGGTTCTTTTTCGAATCATACAGTATTGTGACGCTTACTGCGAAAAATCATATATATTTCTTTTGGTGGCTGCGACTTCAGTTAACAAACAAAATTTTCGCATGTATGGATCGGAAAACATGTGACAGTTTGTTGCTGATGGTGGAGGATTGGCATTATTGAATTACTTTTCTACGAAAATGAGGCTCGAATAACTTGGCAGTCAACAACGACTTCTTTGCAACTGAAATTAAGTATATGGATGTGGAAAACCCCTGGTTCGTATTTTTATGCTGGCTGAGAATTGTTAAGAACCTATTAAAGCAATATAATATATGGCTAAAGCACTTCAATTGCACTCGTTAATTTAAAAAAAATAATGTTTCTATACTCATTTACACTAATTTTAAATCAATCAAATCTTTTCAACCATTATTTCGTGAAGTAGTTTGAAAACTCCTTGCGTGTTCCTTTCTCAAAATTTTACATCGGTCACTAAATGCAATAAAGCTACAAAATAAATAAAGTAATGTACACTGAGAAACAATACAATTTCCAAGAGGTTTCTGTTTCGATTTAAAAGGCAGGCAAGTTTTGCTGTAAAGAGTCTTAATAAAAATCTATTTTAAAAGCAGCTCAAAATTTATTCTACATATCGATTGATATTACTACTTTTAACTATAATATCGAGAGAAATCCATTACTTACTTTAGTTTTTAGAGATTTTTTTTTAAAACTGTTTTTATACTAATGAAAAAGGAAGGTACCTTAAACAGGATAAAAACTAAAAGCTTTCTTTTCGCTTGTTTAGTTGCTGCAGAAGGAAAATAATTCCTCCATCCATATAAGTATTTTTCACTTACCTACTCGTATTGCATTTAAAAAACGGAAAAAATAGGAAAACAACAAAATAGTGCACAACTGATGCCTCACATACCTATAAAAGCAACATAAGTTAAAAAACAATGAGTATATGCTTCGTTTTCGAAGGACGGATAGGACGGAAGGACCGTTCCGTATAAAACGCATAGATAGATACATAGATAGATAGAGGGAGAGGTAAAGATAGATAGAAAGACAAAGGATATTTATTGTGATTCAATTATCCCAAGTGGTCTGTTGTTGATGTTTGGGTAAAGTGCAAGTGCATCTTAAACCACCCTTCATGAGGGTCAGTTTACCAGTTTACCAGCACTTTGGGTCCTTCTCAGTTCATCCACCTATACGAGTATACCCAACCCATGCAATTGAGAATTTTCACATTTATGTACACTCAACTGGCTTTACGTAGGTAGCTAAAGCTACATATATCTACCTGTATTAGCAACTTAAGTACAAGTGCAGTGCCCAACTGAGAGGGTCAAAAAAAGGTGAAGTGTATTTAGGATTAAAGCCAAACTGACTTATCGCACTCCAACTATGTACATACATATACTCGTATGCTTATGCATTACTATGTATATTTATACAATATATCTCAGAATAGTAGCATTTATTTAGATGGTCTTTACTTTATACATAAACCATTAAAGAAGTTTTTAGATATTATATAAAAATATACACATCTTATCTATGCCAACTACACAGACTCTCACATAGTTCAAAACCATCTATGAGTAGGTTTTTTGTAAGTGGTCTTTGACCTGGAAGCAGACATTGAATTAATTTAAGAAAAACTACACAAAGTAAACTTACTCAGAAAGATTATGCATATGCATATTTAATACATTTTTTTGTCCTAAAAGTTTTTGAGCATCTTTTGATTATGCTGAAGGTAACATAATATTTTGTTCGGAAAATATTCAACCAATTTTTAAATTGATACAAATTATGTGGTGTTTTTTTTTGAGAACTTTAAGCTGGCAACACTATTTTAAATTGGCGGCCATTTTGTCAGCTTATTTGAGGGAATTTTTGATAACCGCATAGTTAAACGTTACGGAGCAGATAAGACTCAGTCCAAATCAGCCATAGCGGTCATAGTTCAGAAATTATAAATTTTAATGCTAGAGAATCATCTTTCAAATAAAATAAAATTTAAGTCAATTTAAAAAAATAATCAACATTGTTTTATTCTATTATTATTTATGGGGTCATAGTGTGTAAAAGAATATGGCCTAAGATCATTAAGGTGCAGAATTGGCTTTGCTAGCAATTCAATGTCTTAAATCTGGACTTAATTGAGGAAAAACAAATTAATAAAATACTAAAACTAACCTGTTTTGTTTGTCCATCAAACAATCAGCCCAATTCTAAATGAAAATTCCCAGGGAAATAATTCCCTTTTCCCTTCTCTCATATTCTAAACGAACAATTCCCGGGAATTTTGTTCCCTTTTCTCTTTTCCCTTATTCTAAACAAGTTCGAAAATGGGAAAAAATACTCCGGGAAAAAAGTAGCCATTCTAAATGTCAAAAAAAGGGAAAATACGAATTCATTTGGCGCGAGTTTGTTCCCGACACTTGAGCTGGAGAGTTACGAAAATAAATGTAAGTTTTTCTTTTTTTTGCAATAATAATTGATAACATTTCAAATATGTTAAGGTCAAAAACAACAAACAGGGGTCATCTTCAATAGCTTTTGAATTTGATGGAGGCTCAACGCGATATTGCGTGTGGCTTCCACAACAAAACAAAGGAGTAAGTGGCATTGTTTTGGCAAATGGTGGAAAATGAGCTGAATTCGTGTGGACCACCAAGAAAAACACTAACGGAATGAAAAAAAAGTAAACATTGAAACAAAAATTTAGTAGATTTATTTTTATCAACATATGTATATAGATATGTATTTACATGTACATATATAATCATAGGTTTGGAGTGATCAGAAAAAATATGTTCGATCAAAGGCGGCTGCGAACCTGAAAGCAAGGAATGGGACTGGTGGTGGACCAAATAAGGAGCAAAATTTGTCGGACTACAAACAGGCCATCTATGTTTTGATTGGAATGAAAGAGTCAGTAGAAGGTGTTCCTGCAACAACGTTTGGGCTGGATGCAAGGAAAAGGAAATCGAATAAAGAAAATTTAGAGCCAGCAAAAAAAGTGACCATTTCCTCTCAATCCCCAACGGAATTGCTTGCTAAAGAATACCTCCTATCTTTGGAAATAGAACCTGTCCAGGCAGAAGCAACGCCATTAAATATTCCACAAAGATCTTCTCGACCGCAAGCAAGTACAAGTGCCCACAAAAATACTTTGATGTTCTTCTAGCCCCTCTTCAAACAAGATTCTTGCTGCAATACTGAACATTTTTTAATTTAATTTACTTATATATGCTTTTATTTATGCATAAATATCAATGTTAAAATGTTTGTTTTCCTTTTCTGAAACTTTTGTACACCTACATTCTTGTGTCAAATACTTCGGAACAGCTGTTTCGAACATACAAAATTTTGATTCCCAAGTTCGAAGGGAAAAAATGTCTCCCGGGGAATTCGGAATAGGAGAATTTTACTCTCGGGAGAATAAGTCTCCCGGGGAATTGTTTTCCCCGGGAACATTAAGAATTGGTCTGAATATAATTTATTAATAAAGTTAATTTTAAATGAAATCAATACACACGCATAGAAAATCATTCCGGGAACGCGTCCTAATGCACAATCTTCAACAACAAGTCAAAAATATGATTGAAAAATGTAGGGTATTTAACCCCGGTCATTACTTAATACACCGTATTTTATATAAAAAATCTAGTTTTAGAAAGGATACGACACGAAATAACAAAGTAACCTCAAATATGTTCTTATTGACAAAGTCAGATCGCATTTAAGATGACCGCAGCGCCGTATAATCAAAGTGCTCGCTTATTTGAAATCGTCATTTCGTGAACGGTCATTTCGGGAACGTTCCCGGACATTGTTTTGACGTATTTTGCCTGTAGAAGATTTTGTATGTCTTGTTTTCATTATCGCTTATTTAATATAGATACATAATATACCCATGTTATTAAACAAAGCTTAATTTATGTGCTTTGTTTTGTTTTTGTTGATTTTATCAAACTTAGAAAAACGTTCCCGAATTTATGGTTTTCTGAAAAATATTTAATACTAAAAAATATTACTAAAAAAGTATAGAATTCTGTGTGCTGCCCTGTAAAAGTTTATTAATATATACACATTTTAAAACAGTATAAGCTAAAACTCATCATTTTAGCTTACAATTTTGTTTGTCATAAAACCAATTTTGAAAATTGCAACCTTGGTGATTTTGAGCCATATTTATTTGCGGCTGAAATTGTTACCTTCTTTTTTAAATTGCATATAATAAGTTACTAGATTTTTTTGAAAATACTTCCTGTAAATTAGTTTGAAGTCAATATCCTCCATTTTTTTGGGACATGGAGAACAAAGAAGGTTTTTCAAAACTACGAACTTTCCTAAATACGCACGCAAACGCAGATAACTACAAAAACCCATGGATTTATATTTAGTCTAGGAGCTGATTGCATATTTTTACTTGCGACATATAGGAACTATATGGCAAGTTTTGCATTCGTGCAAAATTTCGAACTCGAGATTTTAATCAAACATGATATTACGATGGTAGAGAAGTCTAAAAAAGTGGGTCCCGCGATTCCGTCCGGTCAATTTGGTCTGTCTGTCCACGCTCTTACAGCCTAAACCATTGGGTCGATTGAGTTCAAACTTGGAAGTTAAGATTTTGAGCAGATTTGCGTTAGGCGTTTTTTTCATTTTTTTTAAGATCAAAACTAACAGTGGCCCCCATACAATTTTTTTGGTCAAAAAACGAAAATTCGAATTTTCTTAAAAACAAACCGATAGATTTTTTTTAAATTTTCTCTAAAATTTTATTTTTTAACTTGGCTTCTTTTAATAAGAAAAACATATTTTTGGTTTGCTCAGGAAAGGTACCGCTCATAGAACCGTTTTTTTGTTTTTTAATTTTCTCAGCAACTTTTGAACCGATTTCAATAATTTTTTTCTGAACGAGCTCTTATATTGCCTTAATTTTGATTATCAAAAGTGCAATTTTTTATTATTTGGATTTTTAAAAAAATATTGAAATTTTTTTTTTCAAAATTCTATATCTCAAAAACGGGTGAACATTTTTTTACGAAATTGAAATATAGAGCGTATATATAATCACTAAACAACTGCTTACCAAAAATGTTTTTAGAACAAAATTTAAAAATTTTACATATAAAAAATTAATTTAAAAAAAAACCGCTCTAACGATTTTCAAAAAAAAAAAATTGAAAAATCAAGGGTTTTTTGATTTATAAAATGGCATTTAAATTTTTGAAGACAAACGTATTTTTCAGGTAAAATTTTGAATCTTAAATTAGTTTTTTTAAAATTATTTTAACTGTATTAAATGTAACCCCCTACCAAAAAATTGAAAAATGGAGGTTTTTTCGACAAATCAAATTGCATATACATATGTATATCTTTGAAGACAAACTTATCTTACAGGTATATTTTTAAATATTATATAGATACTTTTTTAAACAGACTCTTTGCATACAGGAGCAAGTTCGTGCGACCCAGTCGTGCACTTAATTTTTTTTAAAAGAACACCTTTGGTTCAGTGGATAAACAAAACAACAGACGATTTGATTTCGAAATCACGACTCTAAAATCGCAGCATATTCGTTTGGTGTCAAATCTCGGACCTTAAATCATTCAGTCGGTCAGAATACAGAAGAAGGTTATAAAAGTCATCTCAGCAGGTCTCGGAGGAACATGAGTATAAAAATCTACGAAATTTACGAAAATGAACCAATATTGTTCACTAGAATTACCACGCGATCGAGCCAAAAACTGAAATTTTTCGATTTTTGACGAGATCGAGATCGCACTAGTAAAATTCTTGTTGGGTCTCATCCCGTTACCAGTCCTGGATAAGGGATTATTTTAGTTAAGAACATCTTTTAAAAAGAGCCTAGGATGCGACCTATACTGATAACTTTCCATCCCGTCTATCGATTTGCCTTGCTTAAAACTTTAGCAAAATATTCATAACAATATTTTGTGTGAGACAAATAATTTAAAGTCAATTTATTTCTCTGTTCTCCTAATACTATATTTCTTATATAGGGTTTTTTTGGTGCGGGTAGATTTTGGCTCCATGTGGCGGCCATCTTGTTTTGTGACATCTGTCAAATCTTTTGTTTATTATTCAGTTGTGTATGCCAAACCATCATGGCAAGTTACACCATTGAAAAGCACGTTCAAATTATAAAACTTTATTATCAAAATGAGTGTTCGTGGTGGCCCTTCACAGAAGACTCTTCAACATTTGGTGGTCAAATTTGAGAAGACCAGTTCAGTAAACAATCAGCCAACACCCGTACGTTCACGGAACGCAAGATCGGCCGAAAACATCGCCGTTGTCCGTGAAAGTGTACAGCAAAACCCGAGGCAATCTATTCCTCGGCGTGCACAAGAACTCGACCTTTCGCAGACTTCAATTTAATTGGCGAATTTTGCGTCGGCACTTGGTCCTACACCCGTACAAGATCTAACTGACCCAGGAGCTCAAAGTTCATGAACATAGACGACGCCGTTTGTTCGCTGACTGGGCTTCGAATATAGTTTGGAAGGGGGCCCCAATTTTGGCCGAAAAATCATCTTTAATGACGAGGCGCATTTTTCGATGAATGGCTGTGTTAACAAGCAAAATTGCCGTATATGGGACGACACCAACCCACGCGAGGTTCACCAGGTGATAAATGCATCCTCAAAAAGTTAGCGTTTGGTGGCATAATTGATCCGTACTTTTTTGAAAACGACGACGTTAGTGAGGCGGTCACCGTCAACAGCGAGTGCTACATAACGTTGATAACTAATTTCTTATGGCCCAAATTGAACCATATGGACCTTGGACATGTGGTTCCAGCAGGACGGCGCGGCGCTACGTGCCACACAGCAAACGCCACGACATCTACACACAGCATCTACCCGCCTTTATTGAAAAACCCTATATAAACCAATCTTACGTTAACAACAAAATTTAGCACAGAATGAAATAATTTTGAAGTCAATGCCTTCATTTATTCAAGATATGTATATCGAGAAACGAATATCAATTTTTAGCAATTTTGCGTACTATTTTTTGTAGATTTGAATTTTTATATAAAAAACTGACTTTTGGATTTTTAAAAAAATTTTTGGAATATCGAAACAATATTTTCATAGTAAGATGATTTTAGTTTCAAGCTAATATTATACATGTTCGGAAAGATTTTTGAGTCGAAAATCAATTTTAACCAAGTTTTAGTAATGTTTTGTATACGTTTTAATTTTTTTGTAAAAAAACTGTCAATTCGATATTTCCCAAAATTTGAAACAAAATGTCGAAAAAAATATTTTTTATGAGATGAATTTTTTTTCAACAAAATGTTCTAAGTTTTTAAAAACCTTGAAACGTAGAGAAATATCAAAATTTTAAAACTAGGATTAGTAAAATTCTTGTTTTGTCTCATCCCTTGACCAGCCAGACCAGCTATAATCAGAGATTATTTTAAAAGTTCATTATTTTATTTGAAAACATCTCTTCATAAGCATGCTATGTTTCAAAACTGTACAATTTATTTTTAACCCTCATAAGCCTCTTTGGTGTTACTAAAAATATATAAGTAAGTACAAAGTAAATGTCTTCCAGTAATTCAATTCATTTTAAGCGTTTTCAAACTGGTAAATTAAAAAATAATTTAATTTGAAAACATTGTATTGATTCATCAACAATAGTATAATTAATTAATCAATCTATAGCTATATTTAAGATGCCACTCGCTCAAAGCATATAGACAGCTTATTTTCGCATGATCTACGCTTGTTGCCTTTAATACATCTTCTAAATGCCTTGTTTTATAGAAATGTAGGTTTAACTATTTCTTATGTTATGTAAGCTATTTAACACAGAGAAACATTTATTTATTATATCGTACACAAATATGAGTATCTAAAGAATTTTGTTGAATTGTTTACTTTGTGAGGGATTCCCAAGATTCTCAATATAATTGATTTCATCTATTTCACCATTGATGATGCCCGGACACGGACTGAGAATCAATTCAAAATAACATAATCTAGAGTTGTTTTTTTTTTAAAGATTCCAATATATTCATTGCTATTGGCAGTCTGTCAATCTTTTCCTCTTTCTATCTCTCGTTTTCTACTCTCTTATTCACGTCATAGTTAAAACACGCTTAATCATTTTCTAATCACAATAATTTATCATCATCTTCATCATCATCGCCATTGTTGCGACCATCAATGATAATTAATTTTGATAAAAGCCTCTTTCCGCATACTCTGTATTATAACGTTGTATCAAAAAGCTTCCTATTCAATATTTAGTGTCATTTTTGGTTATGGGCTGGTTTATATTTTGAGTGGGGCCCTGGTCCGCACTCCGCCTATATAACAATTCATTAGGCCCTCTAGAAATCAAGTGGAAAACATCCTTAATAACTTATCGTTTTTTTGTTAACAAACTTAAATTAGAATTTTTACAAAAAGTGACGGAATAAGCTGCATTAATAAATTTAAAGATGAACGCTGCACAAACCTCTGACGCACTTTGCATAAATCCACTTAAAAATTAGGACTTTTGGGGGTAGAGTCCAAAAAGAGGGTTTGTTAAAAACTCTTTATAGGAAATTTTCTGAACAAAAATACTTATAATAGGGACAATATCTAAATGTTTAGCAGAAAGCATAAAACACATTCTTTATGTGTGGCTAAGAAAACAATCTCTGTACTTTAAAGTACGTCCTAAATTATTCTCAAGATTAAACTTAAAGACATTCCTAGAAGTTCGACTGCAATTAAACTAATATTTCGATAGAATGCTACTTGTTTAAAAACAAAGATAAAAATAAGACATGAAACATTATATTGATGTTCAAGCTTCAAGCAATGTTAACACCTTGATTTTAGTTATGTTGCATTTCCTTTTGGAATCTGTCCAAAAGACGTGAGTTTGTTATCAGAGTACCCAAACATGTGACTTGTACTGAAGTTTTGGAAGAAATGAAGAGTTTGTACGTTAAACCCTGATTAGAAGGCGACACAAATTTCTTGCATTGTCGGAGAAATTTCAAACATTTAGCAGAATTTTTGACAACGACGTGTGATCATTTTTAGCTGTAGTATATACAAATCAAGTATTGAAAGCTGATTAGTTTTCTCGATGAAAGTGTTGCTGATGAATATCGTCTTTTGGGATGGGTCACCCTTTAACTGAAGTTTAAGTTTTACGTCCAGAAGGCAATGGTGTGATTTTTGAAAAGAAAGTTAATGATATTATCCTCAGTGAAAGAGATCCATGGATTAGAAGACATTAAATCGCTTATGAATATAAGGAAGAGGTTTGGAATCAAAACGGAACCCTTCAACATTTAATTTATACTAAGAAAAAACATGCACTACTCTTCTCGAAATTAAAGCCAGTGGCTCATAGCCTAGTCTAAAGGTCCACTTCTAAATGATACCATAAATAAAGCTAAGTATACACAATTGGAAAATCTTCCAACATTTGCAAATTTGACGCAAACAATTTGAACCTATTTTCTATCAACCATGTAAACACCCAATTTTAGTTGTCAAAAGTGACAGTAAAAAAGAAATTGGCAACCAACCGTCAGTGCATTTTCTATCAAAAAAGAGGCTGGGATGCGACCCACACTGATAACTTCCCTCCCGTCTGTCGATTTGTCTTGCTTAAAAGTGTGTAAGTTTTCGTGTTGGGTTAAAAAAGTTATCGGTTGAATTATTCTTAAGAATTTTAAAATTACCAACAATATTTTCCATATAAAGAAAAAGTTTAGTTTAAAATTCAAGTTTTGTTAAACAAATTTTTAGTCGAAAACCAATTTTTACCAATTCTAGTAGCATTTCTTAAATTTTTAAAAATTGGATGAATGAAATTAATTTGAGAGATATCATATGAACCGAACATCAATTTTTACCAAATTTGCGTACTATTTTTTGTAGATTTTATTTTTTTATGAAAAAACGGATTGTTGGATTTTTATAAAAAAAAACTACTGAATATCGAAAACAATATTTTCTGTGAAATAAAAAAAAATTTGAAGACAATATTTTTAATTTTTGAAAAGCTATTTGAGTCGAAAGTAAATTTTTACCAAGTTTTAGTATTGTGTTTTTTTTTAGGTTTTTATTTTTTGTAAAAAAAAACTGTCAATTCGATTTTTCCCAAAATTTTACCGAATGTTGAAAACAATATTTCTTATAAGTGAAAATTAGTTGGAAGCCATAATCTCAAATTTTTTAAAAGATATTTGAGTCGAAAATCAATTTTTACCAACTTTTGTTAATTTTTGTTTAGGTTTTTAGTTTTTTGTAAAAAAAACTGTCAATTCGATTTTTCTCAAAATTTTATCAGAAGTCAAAAACGTTATTTTACGTTGCACCAAATTTTTTTGGAGATGAAAGTATAAGGGTTTGGTATCACGCTACAATATGTAATATACAATTTATTTCAAGTCTCTAGTGACATTGGTTCGTGAGATATTTAGGGTTAACCAAAATGTTCACCTTTTTTTTAAACTGCTACGGTAAGAAAAACCACCCACGCAATTTTCTTGAGAGCCCTTTTTGCATCTTTCTGCATTATTATCTGTATAACAAAAATTATTTGAAGTCGATATCTCTTCTGGTTCTTGAGCTATGGACGACGCAAAAAACTTAGCAAACGTACCGACGTACGAACGTACGTACACACGCACGCACAGACATCTTTCTAAAAATCTTTTATTTCGACGCTAGGGTCGAGAAATGTCAAAATTTTCAATTCGACAAATCAGCCCCATTACAATAACTTCCTATCGGAAGTTAAAAATCGACTGAATTCTTGCAATCGTGTGAAATCGTCTCAACATACTATTTTTATGTTTTCAAAAAATTAGACGATTGTCCACTAATTGGATATTGGATGATGGTCTTTACAACAGCATCATCCATTTTTTTACTGGCACAACGTTTTTGAGCAGGAAACAACAACAAGGAAAATTTACAGGATTTCGAAAGAATTTAACATGTCTCTTTTGTCAAAATAACGAAAAAGAAGTCATACAAAAATGATTTGAAAAGAATTGTACGCATTAAAAAACATTACAATTTCTCCAGGAGATCTAGTCCAGGCGATGTTTGTGGGATGCAGAACCTGCGGTGTATCCACTACCTAAACGTTGCTGACGCCATTGAAATGGCCTTCAACGAATGTAAAGCCAAATGGTCTAGTCTCCTCATGACCTTCAATTTTAACCTTAACAAAATGCGAACAAAAATCCGGCCAAGTGGCCAGCGACAATATCTCCATTTCCAGGAAATTCTCCAAGCCGATGTTGTTTTTAGATTTTATACTTTTAAAACGTATTACTGTTGTTTTCATCACTTCTAAAATATCATTTCAAATTCTCTGTCATTTGTCAAAAAATTTTCTACCAATTTCCAACAGTGTAAAAGGACAATTTTTTATTTGGAAGACAAGAAAATGTCGTCACGTCATGTCAGTTGATTTTTTACCAAAAAAGTCTAATGTTTTGATAAAATCAACCAACCTTATAAAGGGACAATTTTGGAAATTGTCACCTAATTGTATGCTATTGGAAGACTTTTAAAAGTAAGTCCAAAATTAAAAGATATTCCAATCGTGTATACTTAGCTTATAATGTCAACACCACGAAATGATCATCGAAATTACTGTTTTTGTTGAACTAGACAATCGATAGAAAAATATTGTGTCCTGGACCACCCAAAGTAATATTGAAATTCAAAAGAAAATAACCAATTGTATATCTATTTCCTTTATGTTATTTTTTGAATGCGATATTGTGACTTGTGGGTGTTATTACTTTCCACCTAATTTAATATTGCATCTTCTATATAAAAAACATTTTTAAAAAACCCCGCAACTTATCTCGAGGTGGCCCTGTAAAATAGCTTTTGTATAAATTTTGATTTTCTCATAATTTTGACCGTATGAACCTATTTGACATAGTATAATATTTTGTATATTCGACACGAATCCTTATTCCTGTCATGACGCTTTAAATATTTGCACATACACAATAGAGACACCGATTGTGTGATGTGATGACAATATTCCACTGGATGGTCATATACTCGTATGTACAATGTACAGTACATCTATATTTTGAAAATACATTTAGATGTGCATATAAGTTTTGTTTATCCATATACATATATATAATTATTGTGCCATAAACGTGATTGGAGATTTTGTCATTAAATTTATGAAAATGTCAAAACCAGACGTGAAATGCACCTCACTTTTGCATATTTCAGCTAAAGTCCCCTTATTAGCAAATTCCTAACAATCAACACCTACACACGAGAGTAAACGTTCAATGAGAGTTAGAGCAAAAGGTTTAATGCAAAAGTTTAAGGGGGTTTTAAGTAGGGTTGCCATGTCCTGAGCTACTGAGCGTAGTACAACTTAAAAATATGATTAGCTCAAAATCAGATCAGAAAAAGTAGCCCAAACAAATAGCCCAATTTCATTACAAACTTATTTTTATTTTAAAAAAACAACAGAAAAATAATATGCATTTTTTGTTCATGAAAACATTTGATGTATTAATACAGTTAACGTTTTTTAATCATTTATTTAATTGTGCATATAAAAATATCGCCCAAAATTATATTTAGGCTATTTTAGCCCAATTTTGGTCGGCCTGTCATACTTATTTTTTGTGTTTGTAATTTTGGAAGAAAATAGCTCAATTCCTGGTAAATAGCCAAATCTGGCAATCTTGTTTTAAGTACGAAGTGTGTATGAATGTTTGTAAAGCCATTTTTCCTGGTAATATTATTAATGTGTGTGCTTTAAAACTATAGGTATACCTTTTAACGTAATTTTATGCAAATGTGATTTTGTTTCCATATTCATTATTATGCAAAAACAAGTCATCATCAGGTTTTGTTTGCGTTTCTATTATGATTATTGTTTCAATTAGCTTTTATAAGCGGTTTAGTTTATTTAACAGGTGTTTATGTGACACGGTTTGGAATTAATAGTTATAAATTATAATAGTTGAATTGGGGTAAGTAAGTGAAGAGAATTGTTTGGGTATTTAAAAAAATGTGGGGGTTTTGAGTTATTAACTTCCGAAAGGAAGTTATTGTAATGGGTCCAATTTGTTAAATTGAAAATTTTTACATTTCTCAACATTTCAAGTTCTACAGAATATAAACTCATAGTTTTTAGAGAGATATTTGTGAATGCGAGAAACTAGCACATTTTTTTAAAATGGGTGAAATAAATTGACGAAAATTGATCTTTGGCTCAAATATCTTGAAAACAAAGAAATATATATAATTTAAACTTATTTTTATAAAATTTCTTACAAAATCAAGTCGTCTGTTTTATTTTGCATAGATTAAAGTCCTCACAAAAATATTACTAAATTGATTTTATGTCTGGAATATCTGGTCAGAAAAAAGCTTAAACTTTTGTTTGTGGTCCCATACTTTTCGAACTTCTTTAAATGATAACGATACACAAAATTTAAACATTTTTAAGGCCACATCTAATCTAATGAATTTTATAGTCCTTTGTTGAAAGTATTGGTTTTTGTGGAAACATGCATTTTGTTTATGAAATTGTATCCGAATCTTATGCCAATTTAAAACATTTTTGTCGTTCGTAGTGTTTTAATTTTTGTTTATAAAGGGTGATTTTTTAGCTATTATCTTTTTGGCAACACTGGTGTTTTTTTTTACTGTCAAACATCTACAGTTTATATCCAGGAATCGTCCTACAAACAAACAATAACGCTTGCAAATTATTGAATTTTATGGCTGAATCACAAACACGCTTCAGCTTTGGCTTCACCTGACGTTTACGAGTTCAGCCCTAGGAATTCAATGCATGCTATTACAATGGAGCTTCGACCTCACGTTTCGTTTGACAATCGTAAGGAAAAGAACGTAATGTAACGTAATGTGACTCCAAACGGAAGCTCTAGTTCAATTATCTGAACATTTGCTTTGTCTGACAGCTTTACAGCTGTAAAAAATGTCAACAAACAAAATATTTGCTCTTTGGAGGGATCAAAGCAGGCCCACCGTAACGCAGATGAAGCCGAAGCTGAAGCGTGTTTGTGATTCATCCATTACTATCAAAATACGTGCTCTGTTGAGAAAGTTTTATGGGCTGGTGGCATCATTGGACCGTACTTCTTCAAAGATGATGCGAATCGTAACGTAACTGTGAATGGTGAGCGCTACGTGAGATGATATCCAACTTTTTTTTGCCCAAAATGCAAGAGCTTGACTTGCATGACATGTGGTTTCAACAAGACGGTGCCACATGCCACACAGCACCCGCAACAATGGACTTAATGAGAGGTGAGTTCGGTGAACATTTTATTTCACGTTCGGGACCGGCCTAGATCGTGCGATTTAACGCCTTTAGACTATTTTATGTGGGGCTATTTCAAAGCTCATGTCTATACAGACAAGCCCGCTTTAATTGACGCATTGGAAGACAACATTGAAGCATTTATTCGTGAGATACTGGTCGCAATGTTGGACATAGTATGCCAAAATTGGACTAAGCGGATGGACCATTTGAGGCGCAGTCAAGGTCAACATTTGCATGAAATAATCTTCAAACATTAAATTATATGGACCGCACTATCGATTCAAATAAAGATTTCATACATTTTTCTGAATTTTATGTGTCTTTTTTTTGAAAAACTTTCCTATAGCTTTAAAAAATCACCCTTTATAAACTTCTTCTTTAGTCTTGGATTCATACAAAATGTATAAAGGTCTCATAATATTTTTAAATAAATCAATTCTTTAAAAATTATCCACTATTGAAATTGAAAAAAAATACGTTTAAGTTTTCACGGTTTCTGACACAAAAAAAATTTCAATTCAAAATCATAAATATATCGATTAAAAATGAACCTAGTTGAACCACTCATAATTTAGTTTGTAGTGCAATAGTTTACTTGCGGTTACTATAAATCAAAATACTCCATTTAACAAGATGGGAATCTCAGACTGACATTTCGGTTTGCCTACAAGGTACTGATGACTAAATGTGAAAAAGTGTGCGTGAAATGATACAAAAACCAAACACATTCTCGCATTTAGTCCTCAGGCCAATCAAATTCCTTCATTTTGAAAGTTTCATGGCCGCGTTCAAAAGCGAAACAATCCTAACCAACACAATCTGAAGTGCTGACATGGTTTTAAATTGGAATATTTATATAGCTTTTTAATTTCAATCCAAATAAATGTTGTAGATGTATTTTAAATAAAATTAAATTGATTATTAGTGCTGTATTTTGTTTCTGTGCTTACGCTTACCTCTTTTCTCAATAAAGTATTCACACATAGAAAATAATTTTTAGGTTTAAGGTGGTGTGGAAATGCATTTAATTGTATCTTTTGACTAATTTTAATAACTTATTTAATACATCAAAACTATAAACAATAATTTTTAAATTGAAGCTTAGTTGGAAGGAAGTAAAAAACGTGTATATTTACTTAAAACCAATTTGAATGCTAAAAATTAAACTCAATACCATATGAATGAGCTCAATATAGTGAGTCGTTGGAAAATGACAACTTGGATTATGTAAACATTTCGGGAAAAAGTGTGTGTGTACATAAATCATTCTGTAATTCCGAAATTGTTTGGTATGTTTTGGTGGTTGAGATGCTCCTGAATTGCAATTTTAGTCTTAGAAGTAATCACAAAAGCTATTTTAATTTGAACAAAAAATCATATAAAATTATTTGATCATTTTCTTAATTTTAAAAATCTTTAAAATTACGAAATTTGTAGACATTTTGCAATGGGAACAGTTAAATATGTTATGAGTTAATTGGCTGCTATTAATGCTTAATTTGTTTCCAAAAAAGTTTATGAAGGTTAGCTGAAGCGGAAATTTCTTTAATGAACATACCTAAGATAATATTGGCTTTCTCAAAAATATTTGTCTACACTAATCTATGCTTCATATCTGAAAACTATTGTTTATGTATATTTTCTTCTATGTTCTGCATTTATAAAATGTAGTATTTATTTTATTAAGAAAAACAAAAACATATACGCAGAACTCATTATTTTGTTTGCATTATTTTTTTACTAAACAAACCCTTCAAACAATAATAAGTAAACTTGAACTTTGGTAACTAAACATATTTAAGGAATTAATGAAATTTATATTTTGCGTTAAGCTGTAGGAATTCACTAAAAAAACTTCTGTAAGTCAACAATAAACATTCATGTCGATAACATGATCTATTGAATGAGTTGTGCATGAATTCAGAACGATTTTTTGACGTTTTCATTTTGTGATAAATGTTAAAATTTGCATTTTATTTCCTCTGCAATTAATCAACGGGTTCTCTATAATCGTTCTGATTATTTTTTTTAGAACATTGGTGTTTCTTTGATATGATACATAGTTTTTTTGATAGCAAATACATGTATGCTTCCCCTTCCATCAATCAAGAATGTTATAGTTTATAGATAAGGTATTTTTCGCTTACAACTCTTTTTTTAAATTTAATATTTATTAATTAAAATGAAATTGAAAAATAGTTGCAAGTTTAAATTATGGAGAAACAAACCATTAATATACTTGGATTAATCACAGATTTTAATCACTTGCAAAAAAAAATATTTGGGCCGTTCATTAACGAAAATTTAGTAGAATGCAATAAATAGCGCTCGCACCCTTAACTTGATGATTCTTCGAACGCATCTTTGATACAATAATCCGAGGTGAATTCTAAAATTTAAAGAATTTCGTGGTGATTTTTGTAAATAAATTAATTAATTATAATAAACTGATATTGAACATGCTTTTTTCAAGACAAAAATGTACATTGGTTCGCTATCAACAAAATGACTCAAAAGTAAAGCTTAAAACTGACTTTTTCATCGAAGAAAGTAAAAAGAAAAATCTGAAAAAAAAACTTATTCACCTCACCATTTTGTTGTTGCTTTGCAAAGTGCCGCTAGCCCACTGCATCGTTTTGTTGTTGGTTTTCACATTTTTTCATGGACTAATTGTCAAAATTACAAATACAACAATGTAAACAAACGGGTTTTCGAGAGTGAAATGTACGAAAGATTCCCATCTTGATAAATGGAGTATTTTTGCTTTAAATAGACTAATCTGAAAATATTCCTTTGTTCCATTTTTCCTATGCCTTTTATATATGTCTACCTCATATATGTACATACTTCTCATAATTAAAAAATCATAATCTATAAAACACTAATACTAATCATTTTAGTAAAAATGTTAACTATTTTAATTATATTTATCCAATCAATAAAATTTCTAAAAATAAATCCCTTTCATTCCAAAAATTTCCCTTCCTACATTAACACTTAAATTGTTCTCTATTTCATGTAACTCATTTCAATCAGCTGGTGTTACTCAGATAATTCATACTGCGCATGCGCTATATATTAATATTAGCATAGTAACACTTTCATTTTTAGAAAAATGAGACAAAGCTACAAATGCATGAGCAAAAGGAATACAGCTATCATATATTATACATTATGTCCTTTTATTAAAATCACAAATGTCAAAAATGTAAACAACCAGAAAGGCTACAGGTTCCAACAGTTAAAATAGTAAGTATTTTTATAATGGAATTATTTTATTTAAAATCATCATCTTTTTTATTCTTAGTCAATTTTTAGTTGATGCTTAGCTTAAGAATTGTGTAAGTAGTAAGTACCGTCATATTTTAGTATAGTGTTTCGGTTGAAAGGACTTGCAAGCGAAAGCATTCAGGTTCTTACAAAGACAACAAGTTCTTTAATTAATTTATTTATTATTTTCTCAATTATAGTTTAATTTGAATTTTTAAAATCATACGCAAGGAAAGGAAATTAATAAAAATAAAATAAAAGTAAGACAAACAAACACAGAACGACTGGAGGGAAATAAAAACATCGACAAAGGAGTTAAGCAATATCTTCACCAGGTACGTAACCTACCTCAACTTGTGACTTATACTTAGGAATAATATGTATATCAAGTATTGCATTCGCAAAAAAATTTTAACTCGAGGTTTTAATCAAAAATGACACTACGATGACAGAGAAGTCAAAAAACAACGTTTGTCCGGTGATTTTTTCCGTTCGTCTGTCTAAAACATTGGAACGTTTTAGATCGAATTGGAAATTAAGGTGTTAAGCAAATTCACGTAAGGAATTTCATTTTCTTTTTCACAACAAAAAATTTTTGGTCAAAAATCGACAGTTCGAATTTTCTCAAAAATGGCCCGATAAATTTGTATGAAATTTGGAAAAAAAATTTTGTTTATAGTTGACTTCTTTCAATATAAAAATTATATTTTTGTATTGCCCAAGAAATGTTAAACATTTTTTTTGAAGAAGAAGCTCTTGTCTTAATAATATTTAATGATAGAAATTACTATTTTTTTGGCTTTTTTAAAAATACATTGTTTTTGTGTTTCAAATTCAAAATCTCAAAAACGGGTCAACATTTATAACGAAATTCAAACATAAGACGCAAATGAATTTATAAGAACTAAGTAACAGTTCCCGAACAAAATATAAAAATTTGTATAGATAAAAATTAATATATTAAAAACTTGAGAATTAAATGGCATTTAAATTTTTGAAGATAGGCTTATCCTGCAGATATAGTCTTTAGTCTTAAAATATATGTAGATACTGTTTTTAAAAAGAATTTTTGGATACAGGAGTAAGTTTGTGCGACCCACTCATGCATTTAATTTTCTTTCAAATTGTGATCACGACGCGACGGCTTGGGGTGTTACATCACCGTTATATGTGTTTCTTTTAAAAGTGTGGTTTTTAATCTGGCAATACTTTTTTCGGTGTTGGTCTCTTTGACAGCTGTCACTTGATTTTTGGTGTTTGGTTTGATATTTTATAGTAAATATACTTACTCCTGAGCTGTCAAAATATTGAATACACATAAATTCAATGCAAAAGTTCACCAACTTTTAACTTTTTCTTGCAGCAATTTTGACATTTCAAAATGTGTGGAGAAACATGATATCTGTCAATGCTTTTGAATGTTTCTTAGGAGAATTTAGGAAAACTTGAATTGGTTAATTTACTAACGATAATGTTAACACCAATCTATAGGGTTTTTCAATAAGGGCGGGTAGATGTCGTGGCGTTTGCTGTGTGGCACGTAGCGCCGCGCGCCGTCCTGCTGGAACCACATGTCGTCTAGTTCCATATGGTTCAATTTGGGCCATAAGAAATTAGTTATAATCGTTATGTAGCGATCGCTGTTGACGATGACCGCCTCACTAACGTCGTTTTCAAAAAAGTACGGACCAATGACGCCACCACCGGCCCAAAATCCACACCAAACGGTGACTTTTTGGAGATGTATTATCACCTGGTGAACCTCGCGTGGGTTGGTGTCGTCCCATATGGGACAATTTTGCTTGTTAACACAGCCATTCATCCAAAAATGCGCCTCGTCACTAAAGATGATTTTTGAGCCAAAATTGGGGTCCTCTTCCAAACGATTCGAATCCCAGTCAGTGAACAAACAGCTTTTTCTATGGTCATGAACTTTGAGCTCCTGGGTTGGATCTTGTACGGGTGAAGGACCAAGTCCCGACGCAAAATTCGCCAATTGAATTGAAGTCTGCGAAAGGCCACGTTCTTGTGCACGGTGAGGAATAGACTGCCTCGGGTGCTGTACACTTTCACGGACCACGGCGATGTTCTCGGCCGATCTTGCATTCCTTGAAAGTACTGGTGTTGGCTGATTGTTTACTAAACCGGCCGTCTCAAATTTGACCACCAAACTTCGAAGAGTCGACTGTGAAGGGGAACCACATCTACCGTAAAATGGGCGCATTGCACGCAACGTTTGCATTAACGAACACTCATTTTGAATAATAAACAAAAGATTTGACAGATGCCACGAAAACAAAATGGCCACCACGAGATGCCAGTTTAAAAACAAAACAGTACGTATACGAAACTTTTTGACAGCTCTTCCAGTTTCAGCATGCAGTTGCAGTTACCTATTGTGTTCAAGCAGTAAGTTCGTGAAGGAAGAGAATATTTGGCGCTTTACTGTCCCAATTGCTGAAAAAGAAGTGGTGGTTTGATGGAGTCAGCTACTGTGGCCATTTGATCAAAATAGTTCTTAAAACATAATGGAGAACCCTTGCTTTATAAAGAAGAAGCTAAACTCTTGGCCATTTCATTTAATTATATGTGTTTTATTTCTTCTTGAAACACACATCTTCAAAAACATCCTTTGCTTTTGTTCCTTTTCCAAAACCACGTAACAGTTTCTTGACTGAATGCGTTCATTGTGGCATTATTATTATCTTTTGTGTGTATAACATCTGATCTGATTGTCTTTATGCGCAAAGTGAAATAAGTCAAATGAAAACATCATCATCTTGCAAAAATCCATACATACATTTGGAAATTGTCCAAGATCCTTTATTCTATAAAGTCGCATTGGTCGGAGGATATTTGATTTGACGACTCGGAGTTTTTGAAAAAAATTCGCTTATTAATAAGTTCCGTTAAATTTGTCTAAAATCAATAATTTGTTTCAAAAATAATAATCGATCTAAAAATACATAAAATCTCTTCTTAAGCATGATATCAAATACTATAAAAAAGATATCAAAAAGTCCTTAAATTATAAATCAAGTTTGTTTTCGAATTGAAATTGACTATAAAATTGTTTATGTACTCCTATAAAATTTGTACTACATATATATGTACATATATAAAATATGTCTAATAGATCAAAAACTTTGTTGGCAATCAACTTCCCATTCTGTGAAAATAAATCTCTTTATTTCTCTTGCCGATAATGGACTCTCAAGTTATGCTACTATATGTTATAAAATAACTTTTCTTCTAACTTCAAAAATACTTACACATACATAAGATAACAACAACATAAAACACATACATGTAAACATTATATTCATCTTCGTTTTTTGAAAAAAAAAAAACAAAAACAAACATTAATATCATTTACTAAAATTTGGCAAAAGCCAAAAACTTTGCAGTTTAGCTTCGTTGAGTATATGTATGTAGGTCTGTGTAGAAATTGGGCGTTTACCAAACATAATGGTTAAAGTTTTTAAGGAACCATCATATCTCACTCTTTCACATCCTAACCGCAGCAGTTCATTCGAAGTAAAACTTATTGTGAGTCTCTAAACCACATTGTTTCGTTTTTGAACCAAACCAATATTTATGTGTACAGAAGTACAAATATCTATACATATTTTATAGTACCACGATAGCAGGCTTATCAGGCTCGTGAGCAGAAGGGGGCAGGGGGGGAAGCAAGGATGGTTGCATTATTTTCAATTGATATCAAATTCAAAACTATTGCTTTTGTAAAAAATTTAATTTCTATTAGTCACAAAAGTCATTTGAATTATGATTACCTCAACTAATTGTGTATAATACATTTTATATTTTTGAATCACTGTTTTTTAAAGTGCTTATTTCGATATTTTAAAAATCAATTTTTTTAAGTGAAATCAATGAGTGGTCAATTTTTGAAGCCTTTCATTTCTTATATTGGCGTAGTTTTTGTTTAGCAAATATCAAAAGTGGGCAGCATTGAAAGTGACAGTTGTCTCCTAATAGGGGGCTTTTTAAAATAAACCCTCTTATTGGAAAAACCTTTAGAAACTCGTAAAACAAAACTTTTGTCCGTTTATTCAAAAATTATGATGTATTAAATGAAATTAAGAAATCTATCACCGGGGGAGATGGCTACCAATTTTATTTTATTTTTACAGAGAACAGAATCAATGCCCCTTCCTTTGAACATGGACCTGCTGAAAATCCAGTTATATGATGAGTTAGGAAACTATTTCGATGTCATGATCGAGTTTACTTTATAGAAGTTAAATGTGATGTGCGAACACACACAAATAGGCCTTAAATTGGATGTATAGTGTCTTCAATATATACATAGACAGTATAATATCTTTTTAAATGTTGACCAAAACTATTAGGACTATATCAACAGAAGGTACCTACATATGTATATAAATAAGAACAATTTGCAAAATAAATTAACCACAAAGTAAGATTTTTAACTTTTAGTATTTATCATAGAAAACATTTCCATTCCAATAAAATAACCAAACTTGGTAACTCTGCTGTTACCACTGACGTCTTTGATAAGTTAGTACTTTTAGAAAACTTTGACTATTCAAAACTAAGGTCCTATCTCGTACATTAAGAAAAAAGTCGAAATAAGACTACATGAATAAGATTTTGTGAAGAAAAACTTTTGACGGATCTGAATGTTGAATTTTTGAAATGAAAGTTTTAAAAAATCTTTTAATCGAATTTTTTAAAAATGTACCAATAACTTATAAAAAACTAGCCCAAAATAAATATAATAGTTCGTTTTCCAGATATTTAGGTCCATAAACTGTTTTCACCAATTTGTTTATAAAGGGTGATTTTTTAAAAGCTGTAGGATAGTTTTTCAAAAAAAAACACATAAAATTCAGAAAAATGCGTGAAATCTTTTTTGAATCGATAGTACGGTCCATATAATTTAATGTTTGAAGATAATTTCATGCAAATGTTGACCTTGACTGCGCCTCAAATGGTCCATCCGCTTAGTCCAATTTTGGCATACTCTTTCAAACATTTCGGCCGGTATCTCACGAATAAATGCTTCAATGTTGTCGTCCAATGCGTCAATTGAAGTGAGCTTGTCTGTATAGACATGAGCTTTAACCTATATGTACAAAAATAGTCTAAAAGCGTTAAATCGCACGATCTAGGCGGCGAATTGACCAATTCCAATTGACAATAAGTCCATTGTTGGGCGTGCTGTGTGGCATGGCGCATGGGGCACCGTCTTGTTGAAACCACATGTCATGCAAGTCAAGCTCTTGCATTTTGGGCAAAAAAAGTTGGATACCATCTCACGGCAGTGCTCACCATTTACAATTACGTAACGATTCGGTCCAATGATGCCACCAGCCCTTAAACCGCACCAAACTGTGACTTTTTCTGCATGCATTGGTAGCTCTTGCAATTCTTCCGGCTGATATACATTGAGCCAAAAATGAGCTTCGTCGCTGAACACAATTTTTCGGTTAAGAAGCGCGCGATGAACTTTCTTAACAGAATTTGCAAGCGTTGTTCGTTTATAAGACGATTCATGGTTATATTATAGACCAAACTGAAGATGATTGACAGTGAATCAAATCACAAAACGTGCGTCAGCTGTTTAAACCAGTGTTACCAAAAAGATAAGAGCTAAAAAATCACCCTTTATTAATACATTTATTTTTCTTCTGAGTTCGATATCTCAAAAACGTTTCTACATTTTTTTACAACATTCAAACATACAATGCTTAAGTATAAGCACAAAATACCAAAAATCAAAACGGTCTTACGATCGTACAAAAAAAAAAGAAGTTGAGCTGCACCTCCACCGATAACTTCGCGTTTGGCCAGTCCGTCGATATTTCTTAAAGTTTTACAAAATGTTAATAACAACATTTTTTGTCAGATAAGACAAATTTGAATTCAATATCTTTCTTTGTTTTCAAAACACTTGAGTCAAAATCAATTTTATATTTCTTTTTAGTTATTCTTGTAGATTTTCATTTTTTGTAAAGAAAAAGTTGTGTATTACATTTCTGTTCCAAAATTAACAACAATATTCTGGATATGATAAATAAGTTTGTTTTTATTATCTGTTTTTTTTTTTCCACGAGATATTTCAGTCAAAAACCTTGTTTTACCAATTTTTAGTAACATCTTTTGAAAGTTTTATTACTTGTAAAAAAAATACTGATTGTTTCTATTATAATTTATCTTAATTTATTCTCAAAATATTCGAGTCGAAAATCAGTTCTTACAATTTTTGTGTAGAACTTTTTGTAGATTTTTATTAATGTATAATTGTCAATTGAATTTTTTTAAAAATTTTAAAAACTATTAGAAAGAACGTTTTTATAAGATAACAGTAATTTGAAGCCAATTTTTTTAATTTTTCACAAGATAGTCGATTTAAAGTTCAATTTTTAACAATTTTTTTGGGTTTTTATTTGTTGTAAGAAAAGGGAATATTAGTTTTTGTTTGCAATATATTCGAGGTGACAGATATTTTCTTTCGGTTTTTTTAATTTAAAAAAACTCGTAGCCGTTTAGTTTGTTTTCGAATTTTTACCAGCTAAGTATTACATTGCATAATATAAGATTTAATTGAAATCGCTAGCGTTATTGGTTCGAGAATTTTTTGCGGTCAACCGGAATTTTCATGTTTTTAAAATTACGAACGTAAAAACACTTATCAACTTATTTGGAAGTCCTTTCTGCATCTTTTGAAATCAAATTTAATTGGAGTGGAGTCTATAACTCTGCCAGTTCTTGAGATAAGGCCAACGAAAAAAGATATCTTGAACAAACTGACGTATGAACGTACGAACAAACGTATACACAAATCCCTGTAAAAATCTTTGATTAGGATTCTCGTCCAAAAATTTCATTTTCAATTCTCAAAATCGGGCGGAGTACAAGTTTAGCCAAACTTAAAAAACACGAACAAAATCACGTATACAAATTTCAGGTATGTTATAAAATTTAAGAGGCATATATCACGTCAGTAGTCAAAATGTTTGTGTTGAGGTGTAGTTTAAGATACAGTAATATTGACTTACCCCGATTTTTTTTTCGTTTTTTCAAAAGTTTGGTCTAACTTCGGTACCCGAAAGTTGTAATGTAATTTTCAGAAGCCAAACCCTTTGTATTGACATAGATTTCAAGACATTTCTTCTACAATTGTCAGTTACAATTTTACTTTTTTTACTTACACATATTTCAAGAAATAACCTCTAGATATTTACAATACAATTGATAAAAAACTATGAAATATTTGCAATTTTTATGACGATAAACAATGGTTTGGTTAAAGCTTCTGGCTAGTTAAACTTAAATTTTTTGGGATTGAAAATTATTTTAATTATTGTAAATTACAATCGGTTGACATTTAAAACCATTTTAAAAAACACCAATAACACTTGTAAATTAACTTCTTCTGCTATTGTTTTTATTGTATTTACATTAATATCTTTCTGTTAACATATAACAGAAGTGGTTTCCTTCAAAACCCTATTACTTAAAATCAAATTTAAAAAAATCGCTTTAAAAACGCCAACAAAATCGCGTATTCGGCTACTCCTGCAGGACAAATGCGGCTACCTAAACGTCTGTAGAAACAATTTTGATAGGAACTATTTTTCGCTCTTCTTATTACTTCTATTAAAACTACTTGCAACTTAAATATCAATTGGTTTCGTTTCAAGCCAAAAATAAGCTCTCAGCTCTTAGACTATATTGGAATCTCAAAATTTGTTATAATGATATTATTTTAATAAATTAAATAGTATTTACATTTTTGAAGGTAAACTTATTTTGCAGATATATTTTTGAATTTTATAATATATATGTACTATTTTTAAATATACTCTTTAAATACAGGAGCAAGTTATTGCGACCCAGTCTTATTTCACTGCGTCAATTTAAAGATTTAGGAGTTTTTTACTGAATTTTCATTTACTAATAGATATATGTATGTAGGTAGATATAAGTTATGTGCTTAAATCAAATTGCTTAAATTGTTAATTTAATTAAACTAGAGATTATAAAGGACACTTTTTCCAACTTCTTCTTCAGAGTAGTATTCACTTTGATAAAATCTTCTTTGTTTTTAAACATACAACTTTTGCAGTCATTGCAAGTTAATTTAATATTAGATATTCCAACTAAGACTTTGAGTTTATTTTCGGTTGACCAGAAAATAAAAACCTTGAAAAAAGTGAATTTTAATGAAGTGCAACTTTTTCTTTTTTTTCCCACCTAGCAAACTAAAATATTCCTTAAACATTTACAAAGTAAACTCCTACCCGTGATACAAAATTTAAATTAAAAAAAAAAAACTCAAAGCTAAGGAAATACGCATTTCAGGAAAACTGTCCTTATTGCGCTCACATAATAAACCCTTTTGATGACTGATGGATGCGCCTGATGGCTTAAAAGAACTTACAACAAAAAAGATCCTGCCTTTAGCAAAAAACGAACGCAGGCGAGAAATTAATTATTCAAAAAGGCTTTTGCAGTTCGCACTAATGAGCGTGAAAAGGAAATGCGTGAGAATTACGTATAAAAATACAAGTTAATACTGAAAGTAAATATCTCAAAGAAGAACACAAATAATGAACGGGCTGAGAGCTGAGACTGATGCTGAAGGAAATCATAAATAATTGAGGTAAGATTTTAATTTAAGTTTAAAGAAAATGTAAGCTTTTCGGAGAATTATAGTATGTTCAAAGAATAAGATTAAAATATGAAAGAGTTGCAAATTAACAGATTTCAAAGCATATAATGGGTGATTTTTTTGAGGTTAGGATTTTCATGCATTAGTATTTGACAGATCACGCGGGATTTCAGACATGGTGTCAAAGAGAAAGATGCTCAGTATGCCTTGACATTTCCTCATGAATAGACTTACTAACGAGCAACGCTTGCAAATCATTGAATTTTATTACCAAAATCAGTTGGCAGAAAATCCGCTTTTTTATCGACAAATTTTGTTCAGCGATGATGCTCATTTCTGGTTGAATGGCTACGTAAATAAGCAAAATTGCCGCATTTGGAGTGAAGAGCAACCAGAAGCCGTTCAAGAACTGCCCATGCATCCCGAAAAATGCACTGTTTGGTGTGGTTTGTACGCTGGTGGAATCATTGGACCGTATTTTTTCAAAGATGCTGTTGGACGCAACGTTACGGTGAATGGCGATCGCTATCGTTCAATGCTAACAAACTTTTTGTTGCCAAAAATGGAAGAACTGAACTTGGTTGACATGTGGTTTCAACAAGATGGCGCTACATGCCACACAGCTCGCGATTCTATGGCCATTTTGAGGGAAAACTTCGGAGAACAATTCATCACAAGGAATGGACCGGTAAGTTGGCCACCAAGATCATGCGATTTGACGCCTTTAGACTATTTTTTGTGGGGCTACGTCAAGTCTAAAGTCTACACAAATAAGCCAGCAACTATTCCAGCTTTGGAAGACAACATTTCCGAAGAAATTCGGGCTATTCCGGCCGAAATGCTCGAAAAAGTTACCCAAAATTGGACTTTTCGAATGGACCACCTTAGACGCAGCCGCGGTCAACATTTAAATGAAATTATCTTCAAAAAGTAAATGTCATGGACCAATCTAACGTTTCAAATAAAGAATCGATGAGATTTTGCAAATTTTATGCGTTTTTTTTTAAAAAAAAGTTCTCAAGCTCTTAAAAAATCACCCGATATTAACTTGGTAGTGTTCGTGCTTTATTATAAGACACCCTTGATATTTAGCTTTACTATCACGATTTTATAACGGGTTATCCATTTTGCGATTTCAAAAGTAAACGTTAATAAAACACATATAAAATAGTTTTGTTTAAAGATATTTCTTTTTTTTATAAAGTTTGAATGTTGACATTATGTGTGAAATACTACATCATTTTAATGACCACCACGCAAATTGTTGCAAGCATCGATTCTTTTGAGGTAATTTTCCACCACTTTTGACACATATTTAGAGGTATTTCAGCCATAACTTGACAAATGTTGGTTTTTAAGTGCTCAAGAGTAAAAGGTTCATCTGCATAAACACGGTTTTTCACGTAGCCCAAAAAAAAAACTCCAGCGTCTTGTTGAAACCACATATCCTCCAAGTCGTATTCTTCAATAGCAGACAAGAAAAAGTCGCTTATCATATGACCATAACGCTCCAAATTGACGGTGAAAGTCGTTCCATCGTCGTTTTCGAAGAAGTAAGGTCACAATTCAGGACCAAAGAACGCAGCAAACAGTGACTTTTTTTTGGATATAATGGTCTCTCTTCAATTACTTGGGGGTTCTCAGAACCCCAAATACGACAATTTTGTTTATTAACATACCCACCGGGTAACCGAGTGAGAAATGTGCTTCATAGCTGAAGAAAATTGTATTCGAAAAATCGCCGTCCACCGCCTGTTGTTCAAGCACCCATTTGACGTATCCACGACGTTGTGAATGGTTAGCTGGCTTCAGTTGTCATATGAGCTGGACTTAATATGGATGTACACAGCTGTAGATCTAAATGCAAAGTACGCCAAAATGTGCCGTAAAACAGTTCTTATTCCTGAGAACGACGAGAAATCGACACATTCGGGTCTTCGGCAATACTTTCACTTACAGCAGCGATATTTTCAGTGGCACGACGAAACGATAATGCACAGGCCTTACAATATCTGTAACCAATCCAGTCTTTTCAGATCTCTTCACAATTTTGCCAATCGCTTGCGTAGTTGAACGATTATGTTAACCATAATCTCCTGCGGTGGCAAAATCACCATTTTTGTAGGAGGTTTTAAAAATTTGTATGCGTTGGGCGTTAGTTCAGCGATCCATTTTCGTAAATGTCAGACTTTCAACTGAAAAAGAAAACTGGTTTAGCAACTTAGTTTGACGGATGTCGAATTCCAGCCCTAAACTTTTAAAAACCCAAAATGGATAACCCGTTATAACGAATGATTTCTTAAAGGTGTGTCCATACGAATGAATCATTTCAGGAAATATTGTTTAAAAAACTTTTCTGAAATATTTCCCATTTGATTTAAAAATATTGCGAAAAAATCGCAGAAACATTTGAGAAATGTTTCCGCATGCTTCTTTCGGGTGCACATGAACCTTAACATAGCTTCACAAAAAGTAGTCTATTGGCGTTTAATAGCAATGTGTGGCATGTGGCACCGTCTTGTTGAAACCACACGTCATGCAAGTCAAGCTCTTCCATTTTGCGCAAAGAAAAATGTTTCTTATCATCGCATGACAGCACTCGACAGTTTTGTTTTATTTACGAATACATTCGACTTGGTCGCGTGTTGAAAAATACAGCATTTGTTTACAAAATCGTCACATAATTTTAAATAAAAAATGAACTACGCAAAATCCTAAGTACTTCAATCAAAAATATACTTTCAAAATTATATTCAAACTTCAAGTCAATTAGTTGAAATTTGTCCGAGTTTAAAGTCTAGCAAACTTAAAAAGGGCAGTATCGAGATAAACGCGTTAAAGTTTTTAATAGTAGAAAATCATGAGTATATTTTGGCTATGCTTTTAGTACAAAAATTTAAAAACGGAGTACTAAAGTGTTTTTCTCGTTCATAATCTTTTGGCATAACATTTTTGAGAACCTAGGAAGCAAATTGAGATTAAAAAAAAATCGATTTTTCGATCCAGTGTTGACAAAACTATTATTATTATTTGGTTATTTCTACAACTTTGGTTATTTTTATAAAGTTTGTTATTTTAGTGATATAACCTGTTATTTTATTTAAACGTCTGTTATTTTTGCACAGCTTTGAGTATTTACATATTCTTGGTAATTTATATAACCTTAGTTATTTTTCTAACTTTGGTTATTTTTACAGCTTTGATTTTTCTTACTAACTTAGAGACTTTTACAACTCAGGTTATTATTGCAACTTTGGTTATTTTTGTAATGGCGGTTATGTTTATCAGCTTGATTATTTTTATAACTTTGGTTAATTTTATGGCCCTGGTCATTTGTATAACCCTGATTATTCGTGGAACCTTGGTTATTTTTATAGCTTTAGTAATTTGTTTTTTTTTTGATTTTGTATATAATGTTTCAGTTTTTGTACATATCCTATTATTTTTTGACATTGTTCATTTTTAGAACTCTCTCTTTTTAATATTACCTTGGTTATATTTATATAACCTTGTTTGTTTAAGCTTAGGGGTCAAGCTTTTTAAATAAGCCCTAATAGATTTCTCAAAAAAATACCATGTCTCTGTGTGAAAGTTCAATTGACGGTATGACTGGACTGTAATCAAAGCCTATTGGAATTTTAATTCCGACAAATTAAATTCACTGCAGGTATCCTGATGTTTAAATTATCCAGCCATTACGTTTTCCTTGCCATCCAAAATATCTATACCTCTTATTGTCAAAATGTAAAATAGATAGCTAAGAAAAACAACAATGATCTAAATGAAAAATACTTTCTACAGTCTACCATTAAACATTACGAAAATGTTTTTTCAGCAATTTAAGCTTATTGTCTAAAATCCGGTCGATAAAATTTAACAAATGAATGAGTGACAGTATAACAATCTCCGCAATTCAAACCATTCAAATTTTATCCCTTTCGAATTTCAAGTCGAATCGAAACGAATTGAGTTAAGTCTCGAGTTTCAAGTCGACGAATCAGTTCCAACCCATTAAGCAATTTAAAATCAATTTCAAAGCAAACAACGTTTATTCTGTATTCTGTGCATTGCACAAAATGTGTAGGTGTACTTCAACATCTTTTTTGAATGAAAAGGACCTTCTTTTCTTTTTGAATTATAAGGCAGGTGTTTCTTTCTATGTACCTTAATCTATGCACCATGAGAATTAAATGGGGGTTCGTAAACCATTTACCAGGGTTTCATACTTTAACTATAGTTTATATTTTTTTATTGAGTGGTGTAGAATATCAATTAAAGACAATTTATGCTATGAGTGACAAAGAGAATCGTTTGTCTTCAAGCCTTAAGGATATTTATGCAGATACTGTTTGAAAGGAGTAGTCAACATTTTGTATAAAGAGATCTTATTTCTAGGTTGTGTATATCTTTAACTATTGTGTTTTAAGTGTTTCAAAAATCATTAGTTTCGGTGTAACTTATTCGTTTGAGACTTAATAATCTTCTATACATTTTATGGCCCAAAACAGTTTCAGAGGAATTTTGTTTGTAATTAGAGTGTTGGAACTTAGTTCATTATGTAATAAAACCCAGTGAACTAAGATCCAAACACAAAAAAGTGGTAGTTAGTTCATATTAACGAAAAGAAGACTTCTTTAAAATTTGAAGAAATGAAACGGACATTACCAAAAAATTTATTTGAAATACAGTTATTTGGCAGCTTGCAATGGACTTAAATTGTTTGACACCATTAGTTCCGCTTTTAAGCATTACAACGTTTAATAAGTGAGGAATGAAATAGGGGAAATGAAACTCCATTCCTTGTGCACTCTTTAGGATTTAGGGTGGGTGCGAGGCTGGGTACATGCAAAGTTTCTTTGCATTTAATTATTTTAGATCACAACTTTGAATATAATAACATTGGAAATTTACACCATATCGCTTCCATAAAACGTTAATTGGCCAATATGACATTAAATTTGTTTTAGAAGTTCTTAACGCCAAGATAGGAAAAGATAACATCTACCTCTTTGTAGCCAAGGTACGGCTACGACTATCATCATTCAAGCCAAAACAAGGACGGCTAAAATCGCAAGAGACTGCCATTTCCTTTTCCGATCAAGTTTAGCAAATCATTGAGTAATTAAAATAAATAAATTGGTCGGCGCAACAGTCCATTGAGAACTAGGGCCTAGTGACGTACAACTCTCAACCATTCATGTGTGCGAGTACTGTTGTCAGGGATGGAGAGGACCTACAGTTTTACGCCGAATCCGAACGGCTAATTTGAGAAAGCACTTTTCATGGCAAGAATTACTCTTGGAGAATTTGTCAATTCCTCGCAAGAGGCAGTACCCGTGTAAAAAACTTTAGATGACATAGGCAGGGAACAAACCCAAGACCTCTGGCATGACAGTCCAATGCACTAACATCATGCCACGGGTACCACTCCTTTGAGTAATTAATTAATTAATTAATTAACAACTTTTTAAAAAGTCCAGTGTTGCTTGCCTCAAGTATTGAAAACCAGTGGCAACTTTGCCTAACAGATATCAGAAATGCAGCCTCTGTAGTGCTTGGTTTCACACGGCCACAATAGAAAAACCCGTGGTTTGACGACTAGTCTTATACAAAACGGCGATACACATAAGGACCAGAGCTGCTCGGGAGATCTAAGAGCACAAGAGGAGGGAGGAACACAAGCTTCTCAGAAGGATAAAAAGGAAGCATGTGAAGCTTGCGATCGAGGAAATAGGAAGGTGTAAAATCTCCAAACTATATAACAGCAATGGCGCGTCAAATTCCGCTGCAAGAAAGAGAACACCATTAAACTTAGGCCCTACCTTAGAAAGATTGTTTGTTATCCATTCAAGGGCGAGTATTTATTTAAGACTTCTGTCTACGTCTCAACATGCCTACTGTAAAGGCAAATCGGTGGAAAAGGTGTTACACACACAAGTACGCACCATCGAATACTACCTCCATCATAGAGAGTTCACTATGGTTGCTTACCTTGACATCGAAGGTACTTTTAACAAAGTGGACACATCTGCACTAACAACTCTAAACGTAGAGAGTTCGCTTGGGGAGTTAATTCATTTAATGCTGACTAGTAGAATAATTAACTCAAAACTAGGCAACTCTTCTGCCAGAAGATTCGTTAGTAAAGGGACATCGCAAGGTGGTGTTTTATCCCCTCTCCTCTGGAACCTAGTGGTGAATGAAATCCTAACTAGTCTGGATGCGGAGGGTTTCAGAGTTTTTGACTATGTGGATGACGTTGCCATTGCGGTTTCAGGAAAGCATCTTAACAACTTAAAAGAACTCTTACAAAATGCCTCAGACAGACTAATACTTTTTGTTGATCGGTGTGGACTGGGTGTTAACCCACATAAAACCGAATTAGTCATATTTTCGAGGAAATACAAAATTCCATTTGTAAACCCTCCCTTTATTAAAGGAATCCAATTAAAGTTGTTAGACGAGGCTAAGAACCTGGGTCTTATTTTAGACAAAAAACTAAATTGGAAACGCAATGTCGAAGAAAGATTTAAAAAAGCTACTGTAGCTCTCTTTTCTTGCAAAAAAGCTATTGGTAATAAATGGGGCTTACAAATCTGAATCACGCATTGGCTATACATATCGGTAATCAAACCGATTTTAATGTACGGTGTCGGTGTGGCAGTATGGTGGACGGCTTTAGAGAAAGCTTTAAAGCGCGACAAAATAAATAAAGTCCAATGTTCAGCTTGCCTTTGTTAAGCGGATCGCTTCGCACGACCCCATCTGCGGCACTGGACACCCTACTCTACCTCTTGATATATTTAGCATACAAATAGCTGCAAGCTCTGCTATTCGCCTCAAAGCTTCGTCACAGTGGATTAACAACAACATTGGCCACTCCGTAATTCTTAGGTATTTAGAATCAATTCCATAGCACATAGACTACCACCATCCCCCAACTGCAATTCGACAGAAACTTCCAGATTTCTATACCTTAAAGATCTTTTTGGGAGGATAGGGCATTCCTAGAAGACGAATCAGTCCACTTTTATACAGATGGTTCAAAAACAAAGGAAGGGGTTAGTGGAGGTTTGTATACTCTGAACTACTGAAATTAAGGCTCTCATTCCGCCTTCCCAATCATTGTAGCGTCTTCCAGGCGGAACTTTGGGCGATAAAAGAAGTCTTGTCCTGGCTTAAAAAAACGTGATATCAACATCTGATATCCATATCTTCTAAGATAGCCAGGCCGCTATCAAATCTCTGGACTCTGTCTCTACAAACTCTATAACAGTCCATAACTGTCGATCATCTCTTATGGAGATGGCAGATGAACTCGCCACGAACGATACAGTACAGCCCATTTTACCAGGTTTGGCAAATGCTGGTATACCAATCGCTACTTGTAAACTATTGCTAATGCAGGACGCTATGAAGAAGGCAAAAACCAGGTGAAACAGCATTACCACGTGTCAGGTCACAAAAAACATCTAGCCTACACTAGATTTAAGGCAATCAAGGTGCTTGCTATCTTTAAGCAGATCACATATAAGCTCGATAATAGGACACTGTCTAATAGGAAAGCACGCCACTTAGCTAGGTGTATTCTCAAATGACTTTGGGAGAAGCTATATGGACGAAGAAGAGAGAGAAACAGTTCTTCACCTTCTCTGTACATGCCCTGCGCTAGCTCAAAAACGCAAGAATTACCTAAGAGAATTCTTCTATAACGATCTAATCGATCTAAATCGTATAAGCATAATCAGCCCCTCACGTTTCGTAAGGGGCTCAAACTGGTTTCATTGATCTTAGAAGAAAGCCTCAAGATTCATGTGGTATCACAATGGGCCATTAAACTGGCATAAGTGTGTCCTACTCCTACTCACGGACAGCCACTTTAACCTAACCTAGGCGCTGCAGAAAAAAAATTCCGCCTAACCGATCTTCACAAAGTGAAAATGGCTAAATAGAATCTGAAGCCCATAAGAAAGCTAATAGACCTGATGGCATCGCTGCCAAGTTATTTAAGGGAGCAGGCGATGACTTGGAGCATAGTTTGCTCAGTATTCAAGAAAGGAGACCCTCTGCGCCAACTATAGAGGCATCAGTCTCCTGAACATCGCGTATAAGATCTGCCGTATTATGTAAACGTCTGCGGCCGCTTGTCAACAACCTGACAGGCTCATATCAGTGTGACCTCAGACCAAAAAGTCCACCGTTGACCAAATATTGTCATTAAGGCAGATCTTGAAAAAAACCCAGAAAGTTCAAATCGATACCCAACATCGCTTTATCGTTTTCAAAGCCGTATGACACCTTCTGCAGAGAAGAGCAATGTCTAGTTTTGGCATCTCTGTCAAACTTGTCCGTTTGTGCAGAATGACAATGGAGAATAGAGCAGCGTGCATTCAAAGGTCGAAAATGATCTCACCCATGCATTTGATTTTAAAAAAGGTTTTAGACAAGGCGATGTTCTGTCAGGTGAATTCTATAACATCGTTCTGGAAAGAATTGTGCAAAACTCAACCGTCAACACTAGAGGCACGATCATTCTGTCCAATTACTCGGATACGAGATTGGAAGATCAAAGTCTGATGTTAGTGGAGCGTTTTTGAGCATTGCAACGGAAACGTAGAAGATGGTTTTAGTGACCAATTACTACAAGACCATGTATATAATGTATTTAATAAAAGGCATTGAACGACGATGTCTTGGATAAAATATCACAATGGAGACATCTATAACTTTGAAGTAGTTGAAGACTTTGTCTACCTATAGGTGCCGCGATAAATTCAGACAACCACATCAGCGCTGAAATCAATTAGAGAATAACTCTTGCAGATCGCTGCTTCTTTGGACTATTTAAGGTTAGGTTAGAAGGTAATTGAGTAGTAAAGTCCTCTCTCGAGCGTCTAAGGTCATCCTCCATAAAACACTCACCAAACATGTTCTCATTTATGGTGCTGCGGCTTGTACCTTGTCAAGGCAAGATAAGAACGTCTAAGGAAGCTTTGATAGAAAAATTCTTCGGGTGATTCTTGGTCCCGTCTGCATAGATGGAGAGTGGGGGAGAAGATACAACGACGAATTGCACGGGATTTACAGCGACACTGATTTAGTCAAAATAATATAAGTCCAAGAATTTAGATGATTGGGTGTGGTAAAGCGAATGGAATGGATATCAATGCTCCAGCACGGAATGCCTTCGAATCCAATTTCGAAAGACTTGTCAGTAGAGAAAGACTGCGAGTTAGATGGCGCACGCAAGTGGTAGAATCCTTTGACAAACAATAAGGCAGTTAGAATTGTTAGAAGATAAATTTTGAATCCTAGACCCTTTTACTATAGTCTAGTCCATTTCAAATAGAAAAATATTCAAATGTGATATTCTATCAGATTTTAAATTGATTAAAAAATAATATAAACACAATTAAACATCCAATTACATTTTGCGAATCAAGACAATCCATGTGAAAGGTATCGAAACTGCGTCGTAAGTCCCTTTTACGTACGTTCCCTGTCCTTACAATAACTCTTATTGCGTCTTTTTAGTCTTTTATACTGTTAACTCATTTACTATCAGTTAACTCTTCCAATTGTGCCCATTTTGCATATTTATAAATGAACCAAACTCAATCAACATTCTAGTGGTAGGAGATGATTTATTATTTTGATAGGATCTCTGCATTTATCTTACAAAGAGTAAGCAAAGAAGAACAAAAATTAAATAAATAAAGAACAAAAAAGAAAACGAAGATGCATATCGTAAGGATACACAATTACAAATGTAGGTATATCTCAGCAAAATAAGTACCTACACCCAAGCTGAAATAATATTGATGGCCAAGTGGGGAATTAAGAGAATCACCTCTTTTATTCGAAAAACAGACTGTGTGAGTTACAAAATAAATCTTGTCCTATCCCAATCCCATTCCAAGTCCCTATCGCAGTCCCAATCCCAAACCCATAGCTGTATTATTTTTATTTTCTGCAAGCTCACCTTTCCCTTAACTCGCATATCTTTAACATTCAAAAAAGGATAATGCTTTTCTTCTCTGATCCTGGTAGTGGTCTGCTTCTAGTTCAGCTCATGCTTCTGTTGAGCTTATAGTTTGTTGTTTGTAGCTATAACAGCAGCAAGTAAGCAGAATATTCAGAGGGCAGGACAGGCAGGAACACTGACTGAGTTGAATTATAGGAGGTTCCGCTCATTTATATTCAAGGAATAATGTAAACCACCTACTAACGAATTCATTAAGGAGAAAGCATTTCCATTTCAATGGGTTAGGCCCAACCAACCGGTGTGTGTTGTCTATAATGCTGGTGCTGAGCTTCTACTGTTAACTGTAGTGGAGCTGCTACTGCTTTAACTTCAGCCTGGCCTGGCCTGGGCAGGTCAGCCATCAAGTTGACTGCCTGGAAGAACGTCGAACAAGCAGTTCCTCGCAGGGAAGATAACAAAAGTTTATCTAATTAAATGGATAGCTGATGGTCTGATAAAACAAAAGCTATAAACATTTACATATCTATACGTATATATTTCACCTAGATAAATATACACTTCGCTACATTGCTCCAGTTTGGTAGCTCGGTCGGTCGGTCGGTCGGTCGGGTAGTCGTCCGGTATAGAGCATATTTCCTATAGACTTTAGCTAGCTATGTAGATTGGATCTATATTATACAAGTTCGGGTTAGATAAGGACAGAAAGAAGCAAAGATTAATGAAGTGCTAGGGTTGTTGTTGCAAAGGCGTGTGTGGTTGCACTCTGTTGCATATTCATGCTTCAGTCAGCCAGGTGGTGTTATTGTTTCAATTCTCATGCAATGTAGCTAAGGCTATATAGATACGGCTACATCTTCGTATAATAAAACATTCGGTGGCTTAACACCGATATGGTTAGCAATTATTTAAGTTAAAGTGTAATCAACTATTCAATCCCATTTACTTGAGGAATTTTGTTCAATCAAAAAGACAAAGCGTTTAATAGATACAAACATATGTACATATCTATAAAATAAGTTGGTAGATAAGTTGATACTACGTATATTGAACCACTTTTAAGGAAAATTAATTAATTACGAGCAAGATTTTGATCAAAATTGTGTTGTTTGGTATAGCTTCAAAAATCGTATTGAATTGAAACTATGCAGTACTAGCTGTAACCCTACCGCAAAGATGGTCGTTATTTTAATTAATACAAAATGGCGAGAGGTTTTTAACTTCACAATTCATATGAATACAATTTTCTTCAAACGTTATTAATTTAAGCTGATTGAAAAGAAAACTTCATGTTTTCATAAATACACTGTTCAAATTGACTAAATATAAAATGTCGGCCAAAACTAAAGCAACTTAATTTGCTGTTTTTATCTTGTATGTATAATTTCTTAGGTTGAAATATTTTTGTAATATCTTTTTAGAACTTAATATCCTTACTATATTCTGTAAGTGTTTTTAATGAAAAGGCAATGCTGGCCGTTTTGTATGACACATATTTTTTACTTGAAACCAAATTTTAACCAATATTACTGAAATGTGCTACATGCCTAAGCTTTGCTGTTGCAGCATGTCTTCCTTAAAACACCCAAATATATAGATAGCTCACTGATTAATCGTCCTTATGCTTTGTGAAAAACATGCTGTGGGAAGTGAAATAAATTAAAGCCGTATTTCAAAATATATGTAAATAATGCAAAAGAATCTTTGCATACACCCAACATCACGTCCACCCCGTATCTTGAGGTGCATCGAGACCAAAGAAACATTTTTCCAAACATATCAGAAACATTTAAGAAACATTTTAAGAACGTTTTTGAAACAGAGACACATTTCTCGAATATATCAGATTTTTTTCTGGACGCTCAACATTTCAGAAATGTGTCTCAAAGCGTCCAAAAACATTTCTGAAATGTCTCCTTAAAATTTCTGAATTGTTTTTTTTTTTTTTTTTTTAGACAAATTGGAAGCATTTCAGACCTGTATTTTAAACAATATTTTCTGAAATGTTTATCTGGTGTTGGTGTTGGGGGGTACTACATACCTGTTAGTAATGCTAGTAATTGGACAGACTTTTGAAAGATAGTGCGTCTAGTCTTGACGTGGGAGCTCTGCACTATTCTTTCAATTACGATGTTAAAGTAATGGCATGACAGCGCGTCACCTTGTCTTAAGCCTTTTTTGACATTGAAAGGTTCTGTTAAGTTGTTTCCAACCTTAATGGAGCACCGCGAATTCTCCAAGGTCATCCTGAACAATCATCCTGGAACTACTATAGACGCCACCATTGATTCCACCTTGGGAATTCCTCCGCTGCCGTCTGGATGAAAGGAGAGGTGCCTTAGTGGAAACCCCTCTCGACCTATCTCTCACTTGCCACCCAATCTTCAGTTGAAGTACTAGTAGTCCGCGGGAGCTAGCAACGTTTGGAAAACAAGAATTTTAGGTCAATCAATTTTTTGATATGTTGTCTTACTTGCTTTTTCGGTTAGAGTTAGAGTCTGGGCAGTCTGGCTGGCGGTAGCGGTTGCGTTTGTTAGTGCGCAACCTACCTGTACAGGTGATAGTTTTGAATTTTAAAAGATTTTTTTAAAGCTTAATTTTCAATTTTCCACCTTTAAATAGGTCTCCTAAATATGCATTTATTATTGCCAGACATTTTTATGATTGTTTATTATGTGTCATACGCGATTTTTTAAATTTTTTAAATAAAAAATTAATTAAGTAAAAAAAGTTTGGGGAGAGTACGATAACTTAGGCGACAAAGTTTAATGACGGATTTGTATAGAACAGTTAAAAATAAGCATTTTTACTATGAGAGGGGGGGTCTATCTCCCCCCGTTTATGCGGGAGAAAATTAAAGAAAATTATTACTTAAAATAAAAAAAAATAGTTAAAAAATAACGGTAATACTTACAGTTAAGTTTTATACGTTGTTTTAAAGCCAACATTCTGTTCTATTAGCCACTTTTTAAATCAAGTCAAATCTATGCACAGTTTTTGAAAAACGTAATAAAATTACTCAAAATTTAAGTAAAAAAAAGTTGAAAAAAAAATTTCAACTTCAATATTTCAAAACCATTTGTTTTTAAATATGTTTTTTTTTAATAATTTGTTGCTCTTATTAATTATTAATCAAAAACTAGAAAACTAGATGATTTAATGTCTTTTAGTTTTTGAGAAAATTGAAAAATTAATTTAGCCTAGGTATATCTTAATCCAAATTCAATTTTTAGTAATCTTCAATTTTCTCCAGAACTCGTAGACATAAAATCATCTAGTTTTCAGTTTTTGATCAAAAACAAATAAGAGCAATGAATTCTAAAAAAAAATAGTAAATAATCTTAAGGTTTTGAAAAATTACACTTTAAACCATATTTTTAACTTTTTTTTTGACCAAATTTTGAGTTTAAAACAATTTTTTTCAAAAACTATGCATAGTTTTGACTTGATTTGAAAACAAGCTAATAGACAAAAGTATTGGCTTTAAAAAAAGGTATAATACTTAATTGTAAGTATTACCGTTATTTTTTAACTATTTTTTTCCCATTTTAAGTAATAATTTTTTTAAATTGCCCCTCCCCCCTAAACGCAACCGCTACCGCCAGCCAGACTGCCCAGACTCTAACCGAAAAAGCAAGTAAGACAACATATCAAAAAATTGACTGACCTAAAATTCTCGCTCGAAAACGTTGCGAGCTCCTATACTATAGGTACACCCGATGTTCACCACGGGGAGGTGAGAGTAGGAGTTGATAGACAGAGGTGGGTTTTGAGAAAAAACTGTGGACGCTTGTGTCCTCTTGAATGCAATTTTGTATCTATTTCAATACTCAAAACAACTGTTTAATTTCATACCGTTCTGCACGATCTGCTCGATGATTTGTATAGCAACTGCTTTGATGAGTCTTCGGAGCTTTTCTAAGGATATTCTTAAAGGTCCCCTAGTATACTTTTTCGTTAATTCAGCCCCAATAAAAATAAAAAAAAACAAGTAGCCAAAAAGTTTTCCAAGGCTACATATCTATCTGTATCACAACTTATAGCTTACCTATTCAGGTATTTTCTTCGATAAGCTTTTCAGGCTATTTTGTATTAACTCGAAATAGCTTTGGCCATTTAAGTTTCCCGTCAGTTCAAAGGAACCAATTTATGTCTCCATCTAGACTCCCAGTTTTCTTGTCAAAGCAATACTAACAGCTATTAAACCTTTCTATTAATTTTCTATTGGCACATTTAGTGTAAAAAATTATAGCAAATCAAATAGATTAATTAATTAACGACTTATTAATAGAAAAGTATCCATCCAATAACTTGTTGGATATTAGCGTTGAAGCTATTTTAGATTGTTAGAAACATTTTTGTAATAAAGTTATACAATGCATTACTACTTCGAATCGCAAATCTGACCACGACGAAAGAAAGAATCGCAAGTAAAGAAGCCAGATGTGTTGCATCTTCAAATAGTCATGTCTTGGCAACTCCAATAAAATATACTAAATCACGTTTGTGAGCTCATGTTTGAGTTAAAGTAAAAATGTGATCAAGAATTCAAAAAACACCAAAAACTCTTTATCTACCCGGTCTCCCCTAATCAATTTTTTTTCTACATACCCTCATTCTGTCGAGTTTAATATTGATGAAAACATTTTAGCCCTCAAACAAAAATAGTACCAATAAAATACGTTTAACTTAACAACCGTACTAAATAATGTTTTTAAATAAGGTTCAAACCCAACAACAAATCAATATCAAAAGACCTTGATAAAATCAAGTTTTATGTATGAAAAAAAAGAAAGAAGAAAAATATGACTTCTTACGATTCTAGTCAAAACAAGCTTCCTAAGGTAAATACCGACCAAAAACCCATAAAAAAATACACAAACTTATGGCCAAATACGACTATAAAGTTTGTGTCATCACAGTTAACAAATTTTCCGAATTTACTTCAACTTTAACGACTATGACAATATTCTTGACTTTGTTGCCCCACGAATGTGAAATAAAGTGGAACGGCTAGCGGTGACGAGGGTGAAGGAACTTACTGCAAATATTTTGAACATAAAATCTTGTATTTTCATTTTCATTTCCCTTGAAAGATTACAACATTTTTTTTTTTTAGATCGTTTCCACTATCCCATCCCTATCCCCATCACCTATCGCACAGTCCTCAGCTCTCAAACAGTTGTCGGATGTTGTAAAGGTGGTAGGTAGGTAAGGTAGGATACCTGGTCTACTTAACCTACTCCTCTTGTGCATTCGTAACGTATCGTATATCCTGTGATTTCATCTTTTGCGTGGTGTTTTGGACACATTTACGATCGAAAAGGTAATTTCATTCTACCACTTTAGAGAAACCGCACTAAAAACCGGATGCAATGATGGTGCAAAAGGCATGACCAATTTTAGTTTATGCGATATCAGAAATAGTAGTCAGGTTTCAGGTAATGGTAACGGTATACGACGAGTATGAAACTATACAAGTATGATGCTATGGATGGATGGAGAGGGGGACACAGGTACAGAGATGTTTATAATAAAACAAGCATTTTAACGTAAAAGTCATTAGGTAATCTAAGCTCGTAGCATTTATACGTTAATAGTTTTCATTTTAATTTCGGTAAGTAAAAGCATCAGGATGTTTTCGTTCTCATTTTTGTTATGGTATTAAAATTTGAAATTAATTTGATCAAATAAAATTTGAAAATAAATGTGCCTTTTCCTTAAGTGTTAAATACGGTGCTTCATGGTTTGGAGGAACAATAATTATTTTCAATGTTTATTTTGTGGATGTTAAATTATATTTTTCCAAAGAACATAAATTTACTTTTGGGTTTAATGCCTAGTACATCTGAAGATAGCGCGTATCTTCCATCAATTTAAGTTAATTATTATTACCCACTTGTTGGCTATGCATTATGGTACTTTGGAGTGCCTTCAAAGTTGCCAATAAATTGGGCAGCGTTTTCTTTTTTGCTTTATTTATTTTCGTTAAGGTTTAAGAATCTCCACTGTGTGGGGACATAAATTTATTAAAAATAAAAGAGAGATCAAAGTTCCATGCGATTTATTTAGTTGGGGTTATTTTACTTTAGCCTCTGGGAGATTTATAGGGTTGTACGATCCCATTTAATATCATAAGAAGGTGTCAAGGTTATTTATACAAGTCTAGTCACTTAAATTCTGAAACAAAAAGTTACTACAGAGAAAAAAGTTTTGATATTATCGCAGTATATAAGCTCTAAGTACAAATAAATAATGCGTTACTTTCAAATATTGATACATTTATAAGAAACAGCAGACGACAGACAAATAATTGAAATATATTTTTTTGGGGTTTGTTTCATTGCAAACTTTTAAAAGTTTTCACAGAAGAAATTTTAAGTTATTAATTTAAGTGTCTACCTTTTAGAAAAACAAAATCAAATATAAACAAAGGATCAAAGTTTAAAGAAAGGTGAGTTCTTCATGAAACATAAATACAGAAGTGAGTTGTAGTACGTAGGAATTTTTTGTTTTGTTAGTTCAAGAACCTGAAATGCAGGACTGCCAGATTACAAGACAAAATAACTTCCTATGGGAAGTTAATATATATATATACAAAATTTTATATACTAAATTTTGAAACATTGCATTCTAAAAGCTTTTGTAGAAAAATAAAGAATCAATTACTTCTTTTTGATAAGTGCACTTAAAATGAGCAACAATTTTAGTAATAGACTTTTCTCGAAGTTTTGAGAAACTAATTTGATCGATTTAACGGAAAGTGTGTGAGAGTGTACGTCTGTACGTTCATGATATCTTTTTCCTCTATAACCATATCTCAAGAACGAGTAGAGATATCGAATTCTTGTAGATAATAACATCCAGATTGCATAGAAATGTTTTTCAAAATAATAAACTATTTAAAAAAAAACGGACTGGGAGAAAATAATTTTCAAACTTTGTAGTATGTATGCGAAATTGTCGTATTTGGGGTTCTGAGAATCCTCAAGTAGTTGAAGAGAGGCCATTACATCCACAAAAAATCACTCTTTGGTGCAGACTTTGGTCAGGAGGAGGTGCGATTGAACCTTACTTCTTCGAAAACTGTCACCGTCAATACGGAGCGTTATGGTCATATGGTAACCGACTTGTTTACCTGCCATTGAAAAATACGACTTGGCGAATGTGTGGTTTCAACAAGACGATGCCACATGCCACACAACTCGTGCGAATATGGCTTCATTGCAAGAGACATTTTCTGGCCGCGTAATTTCTCGTCGTGGCGATATCAACTGGCCACAAAGATCATGCGATTTGACACCGCTGGAATTTTATTTGTGGGGCTTCGCGAAAGACAGATATGCAGATAAACCTTTTCCTCTTGAGCATTGAATTCATAACTCCATAAACCTAGAACCGAAGGTTGCAAAGACGAAAGTGGAAACATCATAGCGGAATCGCAGTCAATAACGAGGATATGGAAGGACCACTTCTGCAGACTGTATAACGGCGACGACGAACAGAATTCCACTATCAGGCAGGATGATCCATTCAACATAGTCAACGAAAGCCAACAATCCCGTCCTCCCGACTTAGACGAAGTTAAAATTGCCATATCTAAGCTGAAGGGTAATAAAGCCGCGGAGCATAAAGCTTTAATGCCGAGTTCTTCAAAGCAGCTGGGGATAAATTGGTTGAAGCATGCACCAACTTATCTGTAAGATATGGTCTGAAGAAAGCATGCCGGATGAATGGAACCTTAGTATTTTTTGCTCGATTCGGAGAAAAGGAGACCCTCTAAACTGCACCAAAAACTATAGAGGAATCAGTCAACTTAACATCGCTTACAAAATCTTCTCTGCCGTAATATGTGAACGTCTATAGCCCATCGTCAACAACGTGATAGGTCCTTATCAGTGTGGTTTTAAACCAGGAAAGTCCACAGTCGATCAAATAGTCACATTACGGCAGATCCTGGGTAAAAACCAAGAACATCAAATCGACACCGACCATCTTTTCATCGATTTCAAGGCCGCATATGACAGCATCTACAGGGACGAGCTGTATGGAGCCATGTCTAGTTTTGGCACCCCTGCCAAACTCGTCCGTTTGTGCAGGATGACCATGGAGAATTCACGCTGCAAGTGGAAAGTGATCTCACCCAACTTGGAGCACGAAATTGGAGACATCTAGCTGGGGACCGAGCTAGATGGAGAAGTTTGTTGGGTGAGGTCCTAGTTCACACAGGACTGTAGCACCATCTTAAGTGAGTAAGTGTCCCAGGTCCGAAGGCTCTGTTTTGCCTTCGACTCTCTTCTTCATTATTATACATAAATGACATCCTGTTTGTAACTTCAAGTCCAATTAATTCATTCAATAGTCTCACTTCCAGGAATGCTCTTTAGCTTACCCTTGAGTCCAACTTCGATCTTACTATGAAGTACTGATATTCGTTCTTTAGCCGTACTACGCGAATGTGGAATAATGCCCTACCACACTCCGTCTTTCCCTGCGATTGCAATGTTCAAGAATTCAAAACCGACATCTATTTTCCAACTCCTTCCTCTATTTCTAATGCTCAAACTATGTCACTGGCATATTTATGGTTTTGAAAACGCTTCTAGTGTGTGCTTACTATACAAAAAACTAAATTAACTGACTGAACCCTAATATCTTCCTAAGCTTAAGTTATAAATGCAAATTATGAATAAAACGAACTTCATCATGATTCCCCACCCAACCCAGTGCAATATTTTCTTTTCCATCAAAATTATTATAGTCCTTAATATAATCATGTGTGAGTACTATAGCTAATACTCCTGCTGCATATACATACACGACTACTATACATCTGGATATGTATAGCTTTAAATCTTGTCATGATGTTGTGGTCACATTTAATATATTGTAAATACTTTACGTGGACCTTCGTTGTTATTTGTTGTGTCCTGTTGTGTTGTTGTTTTTTTTTTTTGTATTTATTTATTTATTCTTTTATTTTTTGTTTCTTTCTTTTTTTGGTCCTTTTATTTGCTGAGATTTAATAGAAGCCACATACCACTGTTGAACCAAAGTTACACACTCATCGTAAACTCAGCCATCAGTCCTGCTTGTGACTCTTGAGTCCTGAGTCCAGAGCCACAGCCACATTGACATTCCACAGGATGTAATTTGCTTGGCTTTACGTCACTTGCGATTCATTCTGATTGACCATAAATTCCCCCGGAACCAGTACCGCACCACAGCATCTGTTACAATTGGTGTTGATGTTGACTTTCAAAGCTGCAAGGATTCGTTCTTGGAAATATATGTATATCTACATACAAACCTACGATATATGTACCTATAGATGACATGTGTAGACTGTAGGTAGGTAGGGATATGTACATTCACCCGCAAGCTGCGTTGGCTATAAGGCTATAGGGTAGGTAGGTAGGTATAAAGTCTTTGTGGGTAATGACCACTTAAAGATGAGAAAATCCGAACGTGTGGTGAATTTATTGCAGTAATTGTCGTAAGCTGTTGAGAGATTGCAGAACGACCGACTATGACGACGACAACGACGACTACGACGACGAGAACCAAAAGAACCATTTTTACGGATTTGGTCAGCAGCGTATCATATATAGGTTAGGTTGGTATTTGGTACCTACAAAAGTATATGGGAGAACAATCAAAAACAACTTTCAACTTGGTTTATTGCATGGAACGAAAAAATTATACACTTACAAGCGTGGTTTTTATTGTAGGTACGTACATACCTAATTTTGTTTTGCTATTTTATTAGAGGGATTTAAAGAAAAAGACCGCGAGAGAAACGCCCATTTGAGAACTTTATCTGAAGCTATATATTTTTTTATTCTTAAAGGTACGAGTAAGGTACCTATAATAAAATTAATGTTTCTATTGAACTTCCAATTTCCAAATGTTAAAATAAATTATGGCAAAAGTTTGTTATGTTCTGTTTTTTTTTTTTTATTATTTTTATTTTTTAAGGCATTTTAAGGAAAGAAATTAATCATTTTATATTGAGTAGTCCAGCAAAAGAGGTTTTTCATTGTAACAAATTTTGTTATTGGTTTTGTGTACCTGCTAATTTTATTTTTAATAAAATACACCAAGCGAAGAAGAAATTAATATCAATTTATTATAAATTACTTCTATAGTAAATTTATTAATAACAATAAAATATTTTTTATTAATTCTCGTGGATCTGTTTTAATTTATTGATTTGCTTTCTTAAATAATTCTCAAAATTAACAACACTTTGAACGAATTTGTGTTTGTGTAATAATAATAATAAAGGAGGTCTTTGAAAAAATTAAATAATAATTACAAAAAAGTACAGGTCAAAGAATTGTTCCTTGTGGCACTTCATGACTTATAGACGAATTTGAAATGTTTAATTAACTTCCCATAGGAAATTATTGTAATCGGTCCGATTTGTCGAACTGAAAATTTTGACATTTCTCGACGTTCACGGTCCCTAGAATCGAAATAAAAGATTTTTAGAGAGATGTCTGTGCTTGCGTGTGTACGTACGTTTGTACGTGAGTACGTTCGTGACGTTTTTTTCGTCGTCCATAGCTCAAGAACCAGTAGAGATATGGACTTCAAATAAATTTTGTTATACAGATAATAATGCAGAAAGATGCAGGAAGGACTCTCAAAAAAATTGCGAGATTGTTTTTTTTTAACATAGCAATTAAAAAAAGTGCTTATTTTGATTAACCCTTAATATCTTACGAGCCAGTAATGCTAGAGACTTGAATTAAATTTTATATTATATATTGTAACTTGATACCTAATGGATATAATTTTGGAAAAAATTCCAATTAACGTTTTTTTTTTATAAATTTCAAAAACTGAAAAAAAATAATAATTGTCGCCTCGAAAATTTTACGAAAAAAAAATAATTTTATCTCCAAAATAATGTTGTGCAACGAAGAATAACGTTTTTAACATCTGGTAAAATTTTGAGAAAATTGAATTGAGAGTTTTTTTATTCAAAAAATAAAAACCTCAAACAAAATTAATAAAAGTTGGTAAAAATTGATTTTCGACTCAAATATCTTTTCAAAAATTTTAAATATTGGCTTCAAATTAATCTTATCTTATAAAAAATATTGTTTTTAATACTCAGAAAAATTTTGAAAAAAAAAATGAATTGACAGTTTTTTACAAACAATAAAAACCTAAAAAAACATTACTAAAGTTGGTAAAAACTGATTGTGGACTCAAATGTCTTTTCAAAACTTTGAGATATTGGCTTTAAATTAATTTTATTTTATGAGAAATATTGTTTTTAACATTCGTTAAAATTTTGAGAGAAACCGATTGACAGTTTTTTACAAAAAATAATAATCTAAAAAAAACAATACTAAAACTTGGTAAACATTTACTTTCGACTCAAATATCTTTTCAAAAATTTGAGATATTGGCTTCCAATTTATTTTATCTCACAGAAAATATTGTTTTTGACATTCAGTAAATTTTTTATAAAAATCCAACGGTCCGTTTTTTCATAAAAAAATAAAATCTACAAAAAATAGTACGCAAATTTGATAAAAATTGATGTTCGGTTTTTCAGATCTCTCAAATTAATTTCATTCATCCAATTTGCATTTGTTTATATAAGAAATAAAAACTTTTAAGAAATGCTACTAAAATTGGTAAAAATTGGTTGTCGACAATCTCGTTGCTATTTTTTAAGAATAATTCGACTGACAATTTTTTTAACAAAACACGAAAACCTACAAACTTTTAAGCAAGTCAAATCGACAGACGGGATGGAAAATTATCGGTGTGGGTCGCATTCCAACCTCTTTTATATTTTTGTTTTTAATAGTATTTTAAGAGTTTAGTAATGAAATAATCAGCCAATAATAATAAAAATAAAATAAAACTTCTTCCTTTCCATCTCTACAAATTGTTTGATTGTTTAATAAAACAATGTGAGCCTCTAAAGATTTATATTTGAAGGGATTTCAACCTTTCACATCCTTAATGGACATTTTCAGACCACAGATCAAATTGCATTTGTATTTCCTACTCCACTTTTTGTCGATGATTTAACTCATTAAAGCCTCAGTCAAGTGAGTAGTGTTCTAAATAATATGAAACAAATACTTGAACATAGTTTATTAACTGACCAAGATAAATCATGAGCATGGGTCGCTCTCTGCCCTCAGATTCTGATGCTAAAATTACTACCCATTCTTGTTACTAACATTCTACCTTAACTCGTAAGTAGAAGTTTCAAATACTTCACACATTATTTTGTTTTTCAAAATTAATGATTAGATTAACAGAGTTCTATAGTCTCCTTCCAAAGATTTGTACAGTTTTCTCTACCAAGAATATTTACATTAATTAATTATTTTGCATTTTATTTAAAAGATTCATTCTCCCAAAGGATTCTTTTAATCCTGAACTTATTGGTTTTATTTTGAGTATTCGCTTAATTTTTTGCACGGTTAATTGTTGCCTGATTACATTGCTCAATCATCCATTGAAAATACATTTTCCATACTAAATGATGATTTCACTTCTGGTCTTGATGATCTTTCTGCCATTTTCTTAAAAAAATGTCTTCTTCTTCTCTTTCAATTCCTCTTTCAAAAAATGTTTCAATTATCCTTATCTCAAGAAATATTTCCTAAATATGGAAAACATATTTAATATCACCAATTCACAAGAAAGGGCTGAAAGGTGAGGTGTAAAACTATTGACCAATTGCTAAACTATCTCATATCTAATCAGTTTTCGTTGCAAGATTCTAAAAAAAACAGATCTACAGTCGTTTCACTCACTCTAAGAGCCTTAGAAATCGGGAACAAAAGCTGATATAGTCTCAAATATATTCAGCAAGGTGATTGCCAAAATGTCTCATAATCTTATAGCCTTTAAACTCTTCTCTTTAGGTTTTGAATCTTTTTCATGAAATGGATTTATTTTTACTTTAAAAATCTTAACATTGGATAGTAAACATTATATCCTTACGTTTCAGTCTTATTCTTAAAAAGCATGTTGTTCCCAATGGTTGTCATTTAGGAATTATATTCTTCACCATTACAATAAATGACGTTTAAAAGGTCATTAAACATTGTCAAAATACCCTCTATTTTTCACAATTCTTCAAACAGATCTAGACAATTTTTAAACCCGAAATTGCTTAGAGCTCAGCATATGCAAATCCTAGACAATGGCCCTTTCACGTGCAATCTTTAAAACAACTCCCCGTCCTTACCTTTTTTTACCTGATCGCTTTTCATGATGTTTGTCCGAACTCTACTTGAATATGCTTCTCAGGATTGGTATCCATTTCAAGATATACACATATCAAGAATGGAAAGCATCCAACGACGTTTCCTAAGTTTTGCACTTCAATACCTTCCCTGGAAAAATCGTCTAATCATACCCCTTTATTATGACCACCTTAATTCATTACAGAAACGTAGAGAAACCTCTGACATTCTGTTCACACTTTGGCTTATATCCAGGTTAATTACTTGCTTCTTTTTCCATGTAACTCAAATTCTTTTAACACTTACACCCGTAACAAAAGAAAATCTAGCCTTTTCTAGATTTACCAACACCTTCTATGGCCTTGATGATCATCTGACCCGTACGATCCGGTTGGTAAATTTAAATCCAAATTTATTGGATTTCAACACCAGCATCTATTACTATAAACTCATTTTCACCCACCCTCATACATAGTTATAAGTTAGTTTTTTAGTTATACTTATAGCTTGAATTAAATGGTAATAAATGAGTGTTATGCATCTTGCACATGAGCTACGACCTGCGAACTACGAACTGTGGATGTTCCCATATTTTGACTTTTCTTTCACATGAGCGTTATTTCTATTCGCAGACAGCGACGAATTGTCAACCCTTTCTCCATATTTTCCTCAGCTATGATCTTTCACACAAAAACAAAACAATAGTGGTATAATTTTGAAGTTAAGTTGAGCGCGCGAACAATTTATTCGTTGCAGTGTGGATGGTATGTGGAACGCGAATAGAGTTTGACAGTTCGTAGCAACCACACTGCAATTCGTTACTAACAAATTGTTTTTACAAAATTGTCTTGTTTTAGAGAACGAAATGCAAATTTTATTGTCCTAACATTATTGTCAATTGGTTTCCTATAATTTAAATGTGTTTTTGTTTGGAATTGACTTTTTAAAATATGTAAAATCACGTTGTTGTTGTTCGCTCTCATGTGCAAGGCACTTTAGGCCTCCATTTAAATTAAAAAAAAACTCTATTTTGGAGTAATCAAGTATTTGACATCGAAAAACGCTGTTGAGGGTTTTAAATTTTTGTTGATCTGGATATAATTTATAAGGTGTCTCTTTGACAGAATTCGAAAGAAAGTCCTAAAATTGAAAATTGAATTATTATCTTTCTGAAACATTTACATCTCTTGAGCACCACTGCAATATTTTGTGTTTGTTAATATTTTATTGCTATATTTTCTAAAAACAAATCTGTATTTAAATATGCAGTTACATTCCTCCCCTTAATTAATCAATTAAACACTAATACACATCCTTCTAGGAATGTTCATTCCTACTGCCAAATACAGAGATTCTTTCCTTAACCGCACTACACGAATGTGCAATGCTTTATCCAATTTATATCGTTATCTGCTTTTAAATCCTTTTCCTCATTCCTAATTGCTGGCAATTTATGTTTAATTAAATAACTTTAAACTTTTCTGGAAAAAGAGAACCAGGTAAACATATTCCATGTTGAGCTGTAATTTCTACGAAATCCATAACAAACAATTAAACGTTGTGGACAATTTGTTTTTCATTAGTGTGTGACAGTTCTCTGAACAGCAACTAGCGTAATTTGGATGTTCAATGAAACTAAAATTAATTCATGACTTTTTCAATAATCATACGTAGTATCATTAAAACATTGTTCGGGAATAAGATGATAACAATCTTAGTCTTTTTCGGGTCGTCAATATACATTGGAAAATTAAAATCTTGCTTTAATAATGGGAAAATCTTTGAAAAATAGTCATATTAACTCTGTTAAGTGACATTTTCTTTTACGATATTGCCAATCTTCAATGAAAAACGGTTGATAAAAAAATTAAGCATTACTCTTTAATGATATCCAGATATGAAGAAATAAAGTTTATTTATCGAATATTATAATAACATTTTGCTATCTTTATTTTCTTACACCTCGTTATCATCTTTACACTTTTCCAATATACCAACTTCTACATATCATAATCATCCACAATGTAGGTGTAGCTACAAAATAATAATTTTTTATTTCTTCCAAACCTATCACGTTCAGAAATTAAGTCTTTTCCAACAAAACAAACCTATATGATTGTCGTTAATAAACGAGAGAAAAAAAAGGAAGAATAAGTTGAAAAACTGTCACCACGTTTGAAAGACTCAAACAAAAAAAGATTCAAAAAAAAATAATAATAATTTCCAACTGCAGAAGAAAGTATTATTCTATAAATAATATCTTTACAACAACTGTTTCTTTATTTCCAGAACAGATAAAAGTTGATATCGCACAAAAATATTATTTTGTCATCCTAGTGAAGGAAAATGTTAAACGTGACCGTAACTGATTGGTTGCGTGGCCTTAAAAAACGTGACAAAGATAAAAAGCCGAATCTTTTCACGATGATGAAGATGAATTATTAAGTTATAATAAAAGAGAAAAACAAATACGTGATTTGATTTTTATTTGAATTTATATTGTTTTAACCTTAATTTTAAAAAATAAGTTTACTTTTAAATATTTTTTCAACTAACTTTCAACTACTTACTGACGTTAACGTAAAGTTTGTATTAAATTGGTAGTCTTATGCCAGAAACATTTAATTTTATTTTTCCTAAATTTGTTGGGAACTGTTATGGTATCCAAAATTACACAAGATACAGGTACAGGGTTTCCAAAAAATGGGCTGGGGTCTAGAAAGGATAATTTTTGCACTATAACTTATCTCATAGGTTCCAAAAATTTGAGACTGCATAAGGATTGGAAAATATTATGTTTGTTTGTGTAGTCAAAATTTTCAATTTTAATCTCTTTTCTATCGAGATATTCGATACCTTAAACGAATTTAGTTTTATTTAGTTAGTTTAATATTATTTTAAGAAAAATTTAATTTATTTGGGCAGTTGTCACTTTGAAAGCTTTTACCTTTTGACAAATTTGACAAATAAGCCATTTCTAAAAACTAATCGATTCACTCTTCAATAATGCATTAAAATAATTAAAATTCATTACCAAAATGGTTGACTTTTTTCAGTAACAGTTTGCAAAAATTAAGCACTTTTGAATCATCATAATTTGAGCTGTTGAGCCATGTTAGCGATACGTCGATCAAGGATAACTGTGAAGGAAATCCAGTTTTGTTGATTCGTTGTAGATCTTTAAAGCAAACGACATGACACCGTATTTTAATAGCACCACCCAGAAACCAACGTTTATTTTAAAATATGTAGATCATATTTTTGTCGCTATAGATAAACAAAATGTTAAAAAAAGTACTCCAGACTATCAACGTTTTTCACCCAAAAATTCAGTTCACTTTTGAAAATTAACGAAATAAGTCCATTACATTTTCGGAGGTATAAATCCATCGTGAAGTGAATCAAACATTATTTGATTAGTATCAAAAACCAACAGCATCTAGTAGATTAGTTAATTTTTATAATTATCAACACTGCTTCCAATCTTGTGAACAAAGTTTTCTAAATAAGTGAAGCACAATTCCATTCCACTAACGAGAAAAAAGTGACCAAAATACTCCTCGATAATAATTGTCCTTCGAGAGTCATTCGTAGATTGCTTCTTTAATAAAAAACTCAAATTGCACTAGAAGCCAAAGTTCATTTAGATTTACGTAAAGTCTACCAAAAAGTTATCCTTAGGTTGACCGATAATTTCAAAAAAGCTATCAATAAAAATCTACTGATGTTTGACTTGCCTTTAAATCAAATAAAACGATTTAATTTAATACTTCACAAAATTTAATACGAAACCAAATAAGAATAAAATAAGGATGCCATATAAAAAATCCATTGTTATGTATTCAGAAAACAATTTCTTCGACAACATATTTCAAATCCAATATCAAATATTAAGCTTAAGAATACGGAGAAGACAGCCCTGGCGAGTCACAGTTTAAAAAGCCACTATTCTCCAGACTCTGAAGGCGTGGACATTCTACAAACGGGAAAATATGTTTTAAAACAATATACGTTAGAAACACTGCATAGAAAATTAATGCAATTTAATAGTTTTATTACAAAACTTACAATGACCCAAGAAGCCGAAGGAAAATCTTATTTTCAATCGTCGTAGTAGTTTCCGAATAAGTCAATAAATCATCTATACTATACGAGTATATTTTGCATAAATATGAGACTTAAGGCTTTATGGGTTCAATTAACTCAACAAATCAAGCCGGTAGATCAACATCTTTGCTATTTTTTTTTAAATACATCAAACAGGAATTCTATCCAAACATCGGAGGCTATTTTTATAAGCAGAATTTTCAACAAGTCAATAATCGAAATAATCGTAAAAGTCCATATATTTTAAGACTTCAATGCCATTTAATTTCTCAAAAATCTTTAATTTATAAAATATTTGTTTTCGAAAACCGTTGCAACCGTTTTTTTTTTTTTAAATTGTTCTTTGAGAATTTGGAGAAGATAAATAAAAAAAGGTTCATTCGTGCACGTCTGTTGATATTTCTAAAAGTTTTACAAAAATATTGGAAACAACATTATGCCCTAAAGTTTGAAGTCAATATTTGTTTTTTTTTACAAGATACTATTGCTATAGAAGGGTACCCCCGTAAAACCGTTATTTTGTTTTTAAGTTTTCTTAAAAATGAATGAACCGATTTCAATAATTTACTGTCTAAATAATATTTGATGATCAAAAATGTGAAATTTTACTTTTTGGATTTAAAAAAAAAAGGTTCAATATTTTTTTTTACGAAATTCAAAAGAAAAACGTACATTAATAAGCTCTAAAAAACTGCATACTAAAAATATAATAAAAACGCATAAAATATAAAAATAAAACTAAAATTGAAAAATATAATGTAGGTATATACAAAAATTAATTAAAGAATCGCTGTAACGACTTTAAAAACAAAAAACAAACAATAAAGATCAATTTTTCTGGATTTATTAAATGGCGTTTAAATTTTTGATGACAAACTTTTCTTATTGGTAAATGTTAAAATTTTGAAATATAACTTCTATTTGTACACAGAGTCTTTGGGTATAGGAGCAAGTTCGTGCGATTCACTCTTGCATTTTAATGAGGTTCACAAGTTCTTACGATTTTAATACTTGCCATTTAGTTCCTATATGTAGTAAGTAAAAGCATCCTCACCGTGCTTTTACTAAAGAGGTCGACAAAATTGTCTGAAGAGAATTTGTGACATAACACCTTCAGACTTTTTGCCACAATCGATTAAAAACCTTTAAGATCGAATTCGTGAAGCTAGCTTGAACATAGATACATTTCCAAATGTGTGAATTGGTAATGGAAAATTTCATGAAGAAGCATTACTTAAATATTTGTTGTTTTTTAACTAGCAAAATAAAACCTTTTATCGGAAAATCCTATCTTTATCTGTTTTGGGACTTTTTCCTCATTTTTATATAAATAAAAATAATTCAGTGAACAGAACTAGGCTCCACTGTTTTACAGCAGTCGGCTTGACCCCAGAGTGAAGGTAATTTGCTACATGGCCCTCATACGGCCGATGATCGTTTATGGTTGTCCTGTGTGGTTCAACGTTGCGCCTTCCCAGATGGAGAAGTTTCGGGTGTTCGAGCGGCAGTGTTTACCACGATGGTTAGATTTGCAGCTGCGGTTGTTCTAGTTTTAAATAGTTTATAGGTAGAATAGGTAGAGAGTTGTAAGTTACTATGCCCTAGTTCTCAACGAACTGTTGCCCCGATTCGAAATTTTGGCCCTATTTTCGTCCCCAAAATACAGGTTCTCTGAGGTTCAAAAGAGGATCACTTACTGTTAAAATGTTGCTCCTCATTTGAATCTAATAGTGGCAGTTATCGGACAAAATACGATGTTTAGGATTAAATGAGGACGACAGCAAAAAGCCTCAAATGAACCTTTTTTATCTTGACCATAGCTTTTTTCTTTGTTCATTTACTCTCTCCCTCTTTCTTTCTCTTTCTCTAAGACTAGTTTATTAGACTCTCTCTCGCTCTCTCGCTCACTTTCTTATTTTCTTTTCTCTTTCTTTCTCTTTCTCTCGCTCTTTCTCTTTCCCACTTTCTTTTGCTCTTTCTCTATCACTTTCTTTCATTTTATTTATTAGAAAGCTTTTTTTAAAAATTAATATAAATTATATTTTAATTTTATTCTTTAAACAAAAAAGTTTTTATTAACATTATTAATTAATTTAAAAGTAACAATTCTTTGTCGAAATCGTCTTCTTCTTCGTCGTTGTCGTCGTTGTCGTCGTTGTCGTCGTCTACGTCGTCTGAGTTGTCGTCGTTGCTGTCATCGTCGTTGGTGTCGTCGACTTTACTAGCTCCATAGTTACCATTTTCACTATCACTAGCTCCATCCTTGTCATTTCCACCAGCATCGTTGGCATTGTCATCATCAACAACAAAAAGTGCAAGTAAACGACCAGGTAGGCTTATTAAGTATGAAAAAAGTACCATATCTATTTTCTATGTTGATAAACCTTCATTTAGGACGAAATGAGGTTCACAAAATATGCGTAGACAAACAGAAAGAATTCTAAAGATTCATGTAGGACGAAATGAGGGCGATGAAAAATCGTTTAGGATGATATGAGGTTCATTTTGCTGTATGTAGGAGCAAATGAGGAGAAAATATCCTTTTTAGGATCAGAATAGGGCCAAAATTTCGACTCGGGGCGCCACCTAATTTATTTATTTTTAATAAGTAAGTGAAAAGTAATCTTTCTGTAATTTGGTTATTCAAGCTCAAGAGACTTAAATAACAACCAAATTAATGGTGGCGGTTACTATTTAAAACTTCAATGTTAAGTTCAACCGCAATTTAAATTTTGTTCACTGAGCGAATGCGCAATGTTTCATATTTTTTATATTAACTTTTTACATCGAAAACTGCCCAAAAAAAATTGTTGAAATTTTCATCAGAACACACATCATATGCGATAATAAATGTATTTGAATTATATGTTCATAGATCTAACAGGTTTTGAATCAAGTTTATTTTAAATTTAATGTAAGATTCAGGGGCTTTTATGTATATTCAATATAAAAAGACGTTACTTGTAAATAATTCTTGGCCCCTGGTTCTTTTGAATTAGCTTCCAAGTAAACCTTTCAAGAATTCCTGAAATACTAACATTACTTAAATAAGAATAATTTAAACTTCATTTGTTCTATACATTTTCTAATATACTCAATCTTTTGTTTATTATTTTAGAAATCCAATTCAATTACAATATATAGAAACAGGACTGTCAGATACAAAAAAAGGGACTCAAAATCCTATCCTTTTGATATATGAATCTAAGTATAATTGGCAAAAATTGACAAACCTTCTCAAAATCCTTAGAAAAATTTCAAATGAATATTCATTAGTTGATTCAGGAATAGAATCAAATATTATGGACTGCAGAAGAAAACAAAATCCCATCAAAAAAATTAACTCAAAAACAACATTTATAATAAACAAACACACCACAATAATTCTACGGTAAGGAAAGATATGTACAACAAAAAAGGCTTTGAGCAGCTTATGGTCCTCAAGAATAAATTGGAAAAAAATATTTACCAACAGAATTTATTTGGATCAGGACTCTGGACTGTGATGCTAAGCTGTGCTGTGATAGGTCCAAGTCCATGGTTCTGGTCCATCTCAATTGTTTGACTTCTTTTTACCTTTTGGCAATCAACATTCAATCATAATGCTTTGAAGCTTATTAAATTTGTTTTTCTTTAGGGCACTTGTATTGTATTAGCGAATTTTTGCAATTTCTCGTGCGAAACAGTGAAAGAGTTTTATGATCGACTCTTCCGCTAAGCTAAATAAGGGATTTTTGGTAAACTAATTGAAAAAAAAAATAGCCAGGTTTTCAAAAATGTAAATCCCCGTTTTCAATGAACTTAAAACTATTTCCAGATACAAAATTTAACCCAAAACTCTGCGACATCGTTTTAAGTCCTTTTTACCTTTCGATACCCCTGAGCGTGTGCATCTATTATTATTTCTACTTTTTCTATTACTTTTCTCAAATAAGCCAAAGCACCTTACCGTAGATGACACGTGGCTTTATTGTCCATGTTCAATTTCATTCATATACATAGTACGTATATCCTTTTGGCCTTATTTTGTCGTTGATTCCAAATGATTGTGCAAAAATGGCAAATATGATACCAAAGCGAAACCAGACATACCAAGGTAAACTTCTGATGAAAATGCTTATGACTTTTGTGTAATACATATTATCGCAGTTTCAATTCCTTCGCTAAGGGATGAAGGTATGATGGGAGGATGAATTCGATGACAGAGAACTTAGATGTAGGACATACATGGGAGAGGACTAAGGAACACAAGTAATATGATGGAATTAAAGGGTGTATCCGCAAAAACAAACGAGCACATACATACTATATGGAATGCCATTTTATTTCTGTGCCATTTTTTTTTTTCTTTTTTTTTGTGGTGACAGTGAGTTAAGGGGGAAGAAAGGACACAGACCAAACGTAGCTCTAAGCCACTACACTAGGTACACATGGTGGTGGTGGTCGGTGGTGGTACGGTGAGGTTGGTGGTTGTTGCCACAGCCAACTCAATTTCAGAGAAAGAGGTGAAAACAATTTGTGGCATGAAAATAAATTGTTTGCGGTTAGCTCTCTATGAATTGTGTTATGGTAGTTACATACCACCATTCGTATATTTGGACTGTGGCGTATACTTACTTACCTGCGCAGCAATTCCATAGATAAACAGAGATGAATGTTAATATGTATTCGTTGCTCTGTTATTTTTTTTTAAGAATTGGTCATTGCATAAATTAAATAAATTAAATGAAATATTAATGAGCATTTGATACTCAAGTAGAGATACATAAATAAATAAGAATGTAAGTTAGGTACAGGTATGTTAGAGTGATGAGAAAAATTGAAACGAATGTTTTCACTTACATAATTCGAAAAATTTACTAGAACTTTTTGAATTAACATTCGAATAGCAAGTTATTGTAATCAGTCCAATTTGTCAAGTTGAACATTTTGACATTTCTCGACTTTCAAAGTTTTTAGATTTTATATCTATGGCTTTATAAGAGATGTCTGTGTGTAATTGTTTGCGGTTACGTACTTTCAAGGATATCGACTTCGAAAAAAATGTTGTTTTACTGCAGTAAGCAAAACAGTCATTTTAAGAGATTTAAAAGTATGAAGTAAATAATTTAAGTTTAAGAGGGTTTTTGTCAAGATATTCGGGGCGTTCAACCACAGTAGTCCCCATACAATTTTTTTTATGAAACTTCGAAAATTCGAATTTTTTCTTTCGATAGATTTTTATTAAATTTTCCCTAATTTTTTTGTCTTAACTTCCCATAGGAATTTATTGTAATGGGTCCGATTTGTCGTGTTGAAAATTTTGACATTTCTCGACGTTTCAAGGTCCCTAAAGTCGAAATAAAAGATTTTTAGAAAGATGCCTGTGCGTGCGTGTACGTCCGTACGTTCGCGACGTTTTTTCGTCGTCCATAGCTCAAGAACCAGAAGAGATATCGACTTCAAATAAATTTTGTTGCAATTTTCTTGAGATCTCTTTCTGCATCTTTTTGCCTTATTATCTATAAGGCAAAAAGATGCAGAAAGGGCTCTCAAGAAAATTGCGTGGCTGGTTTTGTTTACCATTTAAAAAAAAGGTGAAAATTTTGGTTAACCCAAAATATCTCACGAACCAATAACCCCAGATTCTTGAATAAAATCTTATATTATATATTGTAACGTAATACCAAACAAATATATTTTTGGAAACAATTTTTTTTTTTTATAAATCAAAAAAACTGAAAAAAAATATTATTTACCTCGAAAAATTTACGAACAAAAAACGATTTTATTTCCAAAACAATTTTGTACAATGAAGAATAATGTTTTTAACATCCGGTAAAATTTTGAGAAAAATCGAATTGACAATCTTTTTATAAAAAATAAAAACCTAAAAAAAAACATTTCTCAAAGTTGGTAAAAATTGAATTTCGACTCAAATATCTTTTCAAAACTTTGAGATATTGGCTTTAAACTAATTTTTTGTCATGAGCAATATTGCTTTCAATATTCGGTAACATTTTGAGAAAAATCGAATTGACAGTTTTTTCACAAAAAATAAAAAAAACAATAAAAATTTACTTTCGACTCAAATATCTTTTCTAAAATAAATATATATGTACATGTATACAGAAAATATTGTTTTCAACGTTCAGTAAATTTTTTTATAAAAATCCAACAGTCCTTTTTTCATAAAAAAATTAAATTTACAAAAAATAGTACGCAAATTTGGTAAGAATTGATTTTCGGTTCTCGATATCTCGTAAACAATAGAAGATATTTACTTTAAATTAATTTCATTCATCCAATTTGCATATGTTTATATAAGAAATAAAAACTTTTAAGAAATGCTACTAAAATTGGTAAAAAGTCGACTAAAAATCTCGTTTACAAAAATTGATTTTAAAATCAAACTATTTCATCATATGCAAAATATTGTTGGTAATTTAATTTTTTTTAGAATAATTGAGGTGAAAACTTTTTTAGCAAAACACGAAAACCAACAAACCTTTTAAGCAAGACAAATCGACAGACGGGATGGGAAGTTATCAATGTGGGTCGAATACCAGCCTCTTTTTTGAAATTGAAATGAATCAACACGTTAACCCTAAAATTCAAAATTCATGTTCTTTGGTAAATTCGTAAAATAAAAAAATAGCTTATGTCCATTGTGTTGTTAACTGTCATTAATTCTTCATTTTCCAAGCGGGTACTTTATTTTCGACAACTTTTCAAAACAAACTCTTATTTGCAAATACAAATTTCTCTCGGCTTATTACTTAAAAGCTTTTCAAAATTATGGTGTGAACCACACCTAAACGTCAAATTGTATATTTTCATTTCATTTGACATTTATCAATTTCAGACTATCTCAATTTGAACCAAAAAAAGATACGTACACAACCGAGCAATCATGCTTATAATGAAAATGGGCGTTCAAATCAAAATGCATGCCGTACACTTCGTGATTTTTTCGGTAAATTCAACTGTTCAAACTGTGCGTACTATTGAAAAACTTGTGCAAAAATTTGGGCAAATTTGAGCCGTCCACCTCAACTCGTCGTCGTGTCCAAAAATTAACGAAAAAATGGCTCTTTGGCGCGACAAATTCAATGGCCAAGATCATGTGATTTGACAATGTTAGACTTCTTTCTTTGGGGTTATTTAAAAGAAAAGTTGCATGTCGATAAGTTCAGCAACAATTCGAGAGCTAAATTATGAGATAATTCGGCACATTAACGGCATATAACCTCAATAACTATATACCTCATTGTCATTGTAAACTCGGACCAACTAATGGAGGTGTGCCGACGAGGTCGCAGCTGTCATTTGGTTGATATTTTGTTTACATATATAACTAAACAATACCAATATTTCATAAAAAAATTAAATGAAAATAATTTGCCAAATAATATTCAAAATCAACATTTTCCCTTAAAATTAAAGCACCCTTTATTTTATATTTACTTTTGTATGAAATTTTTTGACCAGCCATAAAATTAAATCTACGGTCATCATATAAAATTGTGCACCAAATGATCCAAACGCCTTCCCTACTAAACGGCTCCAATTGACAGTTTTTGTTAAAAATAAAAACCTACATAATGTGCCACACTAAATTAATTTGACGTCCCGAATATCAAGAAAAGCAGGTCAAACTTAAATATAATTGATTGTATACTTTTTCAAGTTTCCTAAATGCCAATTTGGCTTATTGCAAAAATCCATCCCATTTTTCCATATTTTACATTTTTATCATTTTGTTAAGCATATTTCTACTGCATATAATTATTTTATGGAATCTTTGTTGCTTTTGAAAAAATTGTTTACAAATTTTGTATAATGAATTACTACGATTCTATTTGAATTCAATCTTTCATTAATCTTTCGACCCAGCTAAACCGTTTACCTGGATATTACAATTAGCTCGGATTCAATTTTTCAACCCACTCTTGTAATCAAGCGACTATAGTTCAAAGAGTTTAGTATCCATCTATTTTAACCTAACACATTAACTCCCTCCCACTTCAAAGTTTACCCATACAACCATATAACCAAATATCTTCCACGTTACTTTCAAAATACATACATCAGGTTCAGTGTTGCCGGAGAAAAATATAAGAAGGGAGTACTGAGGCCAGAAAAGGGGAGTATTTTGAAAAAAATAGGAGTACATCATTTTTAGTCTTCAAAAATATCTTCGGCACACATTTTTGTAACTTTATTTAAACGAAATCATCAATAAGAATAAAATCATCAATACAGACAAAAATCAATAAAAAATTCACTTGAATAAAAAACAAAGCATAAATAAATAAATTTCAATTCTAATAACAATAAATAATAATAATAAAGCTGTCCTTTGGCAGATATGTACGTAGCTTAATTCATAGTTATATTGTTTTAAGAACTACAATCAGGCACTTATAGTCACCACAAAATATGTATTAAATACATTAAATATTAGTAGGTTTGCAAAAAGCAAGGTATTTTGATTTATATTTTATGGTAAGTCTAACAAAAATATAAAAAAACAATAACTATTTTTTATATAATTTCACAAGCTGTTTGGAAGGATTCCATTTGCAGCAATCAACTCCATTTAATAATTCCTTACAACTCATAATTGCATGCAACGTATTTACCTCCAATCTGTCCCGTTTTTTATCTTTAATGAGAAAAAGTTGGGAAAAAACTCGTTCTGCAGCTGCACTTCTGTAAGGAAAACTTAACAAAGCACTTACAAATTCTTTTGTAAAAGTGTTTCGTTAAGAACATTTTTTAATAAAAATATTTACGACCAAAAAGTTTCTATTTCCAAGGTTTTAGGAACCATTGTTTGGTTTAGTAGTGTTCGCCACTCGATGTCAAGATTTTCAATTTCGTCTTCATTGATCAAATCCGGAATCGATGATATAATTGTGGTTGCACTTTCTGCTAAATTTAAAGGGTAAATGCCTTGAATACATTTCAAAATTTCGCAATCAAAATCGATACGTTGTGAAATTTGCACACATAGGGTTTTATAATATTCTCTTACTTCAATTTTATTAACTTTAATAAAAAGTTCAGCCTTAGCCCCAACGTATACAGATTCAATGTTTTTTAAATATTCATCAGAAAAATTCGGATTAGAAAGAAAATCTTCGCTTAAAAACTCCGATTTAAGAAAATTTTGTAAGATAGTCTTGTAAAAAGTTTTAATATTTGGTAAGAATTCATGAATGAATTAAATATGTTTCGGTTGAGTTGACACTTTACATTAGAGCTTGCTGCAAGTATAGGATATTTTAAGACTTTAAAAAATAGGAGTACGAATGTGAAAGGAGGAGTACGGGAGTACGCAGCTGTTGAAAGTAGTACAATACTCCTATGGGAGTACTTTTGGCAACACTGATCAGGTTAATCGCCATCGCCATTACATTGCATATTGATTCAGCAAGTTCACCTTCTATATTTGTGTTTTATCTTTGGTAATCTTCGCTAGCACCTAGGCAGAAGCAGTTTGTGAAAATATTTTGCTCACGATCGTCTCGAATTAAAAATTAAATTAAAATGTTTATTTTAAAGTGCGGTATAAAAAATTCAACCAAAATGTTAAGTATATTATAAAGTTTGAGTTTTTGTAAAAATATATTAGTTGATTTTGAAGTTAAGTGTTTTTTTTTTGTGTGTAAAATTATTAAGCTTCACTTAATTTTTTGTTTGTTTTTGATTGGTTGGTCGGTTCGGTGGTGTTGTTTTGTAGTTTGGCGGTTTAATTTGAAAATTTAAATTTGGTTTCTTTGTGTCATAATTTTGTCTATTTTCATCGAGAGTAAAAAAGTGGAATAAAAATAATAAGTTAATTTTTTAAGAAAAAAAGAGTAAATTTCAATTTGATGGAAATTGTTTAATACGTTCATCGTGTGCGTCGCGTCTCGCGGTCGGTTTCGGTAGTGTTGCCAAAAAATTGTTCTTTTGATGTCAATTGGTTGACGATATAATTTGAAAACGACTGACTTAAATGGGTAAGTAACTTTATTTGGCTTTAAAAATTTTCACAAAAGTGTGTTTTAAAAATTGTAGCTAGGAATTTTAACACTATAGGTAATAGAAGTTTAAACTGTTTTCTGTTAAGTATTTAATCTTGTGCTAAAAATCTGTCAATTAAATTTGTTATAGGATATTTTTTTACCTGGTGACGATATGATTATTTATTTTCGTAGTGTACTTTTGTGTTTTTGGGTAACAAGGAATTTTTAACTAGTAAAACCTGGAAAGGTTGGTTTAAGGCCCATAATTAATTCGTGAAGTTTTACGTTAAATCCTGAGTATAAGCGTGTCCAAAAGCGCCCAAAAATCCTCTTATTGGCTTTTTGTTATTGAGGTCCAAGTAAAGGGTTTTTCAATTGGCGCGGGTAGATTTTGGCGCCCTGTGGCGGCCATTTTGTTTTGGTGACATCTGTCAAATCTTTTGTTTATTAATTAGTTGTTTATGCCAAATCATCATTTCAAGATAACCGATTGAACAGCACGTTCAAATCATAAAACTTTATTATCAAAATGAGTGTTTTTAACGCAAACGTTGCGCGTATTGCGCCCATTTCACGGTAGACGTAGTAGCCCTTCACAGTCGACTCTTCACCGTTTGGTGCCCAAATTTGAGACTACCGGTTCAGTAAACAATCAGCCAACACCCGTTCGTTCAAGGAACTCAAGATCGGCCGAGAACATCGACGCGGTCCGTGAAGTGTACAGCAGAATTCCTCGCCGCGCATAAGAACTCAGCCTTTCGCAGTCTTCAACTTGGCGAATTTTGCGTCGGGACTTCAGCCTACTCCCGTACAAGATCCAACTGACCCAGGAGCTTAAAGTTCATGACCGTAGACAACTCCGTTTGTTCGCTGACTGGGCTTCGAATCGTTTGGAAGAGGACCCCAAGTTTGGCCGAAAAATCATCTTTAGTGGCGATTTGGATGAATGGCTGTGTTAACAAGCAAAATTGCCGAATATTAGACGACACCAACCCACGCGAGTTTCACCAGGTGATAATTAATCCTCAAAAAGTTTGGGACGGCGCGGCCGGCGGCGTAATTGGTGAGGCGGTCACCATCAACAGCGAGCGCTACATAACGATGATAACTAATTTCTTATGGCCCAAATTGAATTATATGTTATACCTAGACGAGATGTGGTTCCAGCAGGACGGCCGGCGGCGTCGGCGCACAGTGCGTTGAATGTATGGGAATTCGGGGAAAAAATAAAAAAAAAACATAATTTTAGTAAGCATATTCTTTTCATATTTATTTGTTCATTTTATGGGCTTAAGTAATAGATACAAAGTAGTAATAGATACAGAAGAAGTTGATTGGCCGTCATGATAATCAATTATATATTTTTTGATATCAGTATCGTATATTTTGGGTTTTCTTTTAAATTTACTTTGGGAAGAAAGGTACGGGTCTGACATAAGTAGTAAGTGGTTCATAACGTCCTTACAGTTGCTATCTCATGAGGATTTTCTTGCATGATTAAGCTTAGTCCGGCGGAAAGTTCTGTGCAAGCCTTCGAGTTTCTTCAGACAATTGTCCAATTGGTATGTGAAAACTTTTCATTACATCTATACCATGAAAAAATAGTTTGTGCAATGTACATTGTACAGTACAGGGCATATAGTACCGTCCGTAAAGATCCAAATACATTTTTCTTTTTTCACAAATGAGTATGTATATTAAATTTATTGAAATTGATGTCAATTCCTGTTGCCATTACTCGTAAGATGATATTAAATTTTTGAATCAAATTTTGGTCGATTTTTGTCATTTCGTAACTTTTCTGTGCATCAGAAAAGAATGTCCGAGCAGTGTTACCATCCGGTTGGTCAACAGTTAGTCCCATTTTCGATTTGAATTCGGCTTGTATACGCTTCTTTTCAATCTGGAAAAGAGTTTTGTTTTCTTCTCCTTGAACCCTCCATTTTCTGAAAGGCAGCCTATAAGAGATGTGCAATAAACATTCGAATGATCTTATCCAAAGATGCAGAGTCGATAGACCGAAACGATAGTTTTCTTCATTGGGTTTTTTCTCAAAGCATTTGGCTGTGTTCATTTCACTAGGAAGTGCGCCACAGATATAGCATTTAGCGGACGAATTTATTTGACAAAGCATTACACACGCTCCCATCAACCATGGTAATGTGAAACTCATATGAAATAATGCAACTTGGACCTGCTATGATTTCAGTATGGTCAGAAAGACTCATATTTTTTTCTTGCATAATATCCTCCTCCCGTCCTACAAGATCCGGATATTCTTTTTTAAATATAAATTTGACAGGCCTATACAATATAATATAGATCCAGGACAATCATTTACCCAAAGAGAAGCGGCGGAATCAATATCAATTAATTTTAAAGCTACAAATGCTATTTTAAATAAATATTCATCGATGTTTTCGATATTTTCAAATCTGAGCTTGTACGCACTATGGTTACCACTGCCATCGAATCCCCATTGAAAAATTAACTTAGCTTTTTTGTCTTTACTTACTATGACAGATTTGCAAATGCTTGTAACAGTTTTTCCCACAATATCCTGAAATTCGACATCCGCTGATGATTCAGTAGCTTCGCATTTTGGAATAATACCTGCCTTGGTTGCCGTAGTGCATAAATACTTGGGAAGCAGTCCTTGTGCAGAAAGTTTACGGTTTTTCTTAATATTTCATACTTTCGTTCCGTTAGATCAAGGGCGAGGTATAATGCAAGGGCTTCTCCCGGTGTCAAAAACTGTTTTTGTTTCTCTGAATTTAAATTACTGGATGAATTCAGTATTGACAGATCTGTAGCATATCTTAGCTCTTCAAGCGATTTTGTCCTTACCAAATCGTCAACTCTCTGTTTTTTAGTTTTTTTTGCAACACACTACAAACTCTTTTTTCGGTCTTCCACGCTTTTTTGTGACATCTTGGCTTCTCGATGCACTAATGACGCTTTTTATGCTGTCGGAGAAAGAGTGGAAACTGTCAAGCCAGTCTTTGTTTCTGCTCAAAAATCGATCGCGATCTCTATGGCAATTTTGCCAACGTTTATTAATTTCTGGGCAAATTGTTGAAGCATGTCTCTTAAATATTTTTTTTATCTTCAGGCTCCAAATAGTCTGGTTTATTTAATTTTACCTTAATTAACTACAAAACACCGAGCACTCGGGCAGTTGAGTTGGAACTCCATACGTCCAAAAAGCTCCCTGTTTAAACACATTCTGAAACAAATCTTCGTAAAAAAACACCTGTGGCACGAAAGAGTGCAAGTTGTCGCAGAAAAAAACTTACTTTGTTTAAAAGATACGACCGAGTTCTTTATTTAAAAAAAAATTGTTTCCTATATAGCACCACCCAAAATAAATAGCTTAACACAGTTAGTACTTACAGTGTAAAATGAAGCTTAGCTTTGATTTCTCCTAAAACCTAAAAACTTGCATGTAACAAAAAAAAAATGCAATAAGAATAACTGTATTTTCCCTGCAGAAGGTGAGCAGAGCAAACAAAAAAAAAGGTTTTGTTTTTAATTCATTAGCGCAACGCTATTTCACCGCCACAAATCTTATTCTCACTAACTCTTTATTTATGCGGATTCTCTGAGGCTCTCTAACAGCACAAGAGTGGACTTTATCATAAATAAACTGTTGGTTTACTTATTCAGACTTATTAACATAAGTTTGGCATACTTGTAACAAAATTTTGGAAGACTTTTTTTTTTTATTTTTTCCACTTGTCGCCGCGCGGCGCAACGTGCCACACAGAAAACGCCACGATTTATTTAGCATTTTTTGTCGACTGAACTCCCTGTTTCTTTTAGCTTGGTCTTTTAACTCCATAAATAGTAAATTATTTCTCATGGTTTTTTGACATATCCAATTCTTACGAATTCAGTTGATTGTGTCTCAATACTCTTTCCTCAAACATTTTTTATTTTCTTATATTGTAAACGTGATCTTAGCATGGCATATTAATTGATATCGAGTTTGATTCTATTCCAAAAATCATCAATTTCTTAGAATATTCTTTTTATTCTTTGTATTTTTTTTTTTTTTCAATTACCTAGAATTTATAAGAATTTTTTTTTAAATTTAAATACTGTAAAGATTAAATATCTAGATTAAATCGTATAATACTGAAATACTCGACTTGGTCCGACCATTAAAACTTATTCACACTTGTAAATAAAACACAATTAACTTTATTTAAATTGTTCCAAACTTATTTCTTGAACACTTTTAATTATTACTTTTCACAGTCTTTACTTTCAATTATTACTTTTTAAACACAGTCTTTACTTTATCGCAGTTCACAACCAATAATGAACCGCTCCGCTTCCGAGCGCCTATTTATACACCTCAAATTGGTTCGAGAAACTACTAGGTCCTTGTAGGCGCTGAATGTTCTCGAATTGAGTTCTCCTCTTAGCCACTGGATGTTTCTCGATGCTTAACGAAGCGAGTTCTCCGCTTAATCACTAGATGCTTAACGAAGCGAGTTCTCCTATTAGCCACTAGATGTTGCCCCTTATTCTAAATGTTCTACACAAGTATTTATTACTACAAATAAACGGTTGCTTCGTACTTATTCTACTATAACACGATATTAAAAGAGATAAAGAGTGTATACAATACACATTACAATACTTACAAATCTACCAGCGCTGAATCATACAATTTTCAAAGTAAGGAAATACAAATTGTATCAAATTTGGTTAACGAAATTGTTAATTCTTCTAAATCACTTTTTGAGTTTAAAATTAGCTCTTTTCATCTGTAAAGTTCCATTTTTAGTAATGTCAAAAGTGACAACCGTCCAAAAAGTGAAACTTCTTATTGGAAAATCTTATATAATGAAAAAAAAGCAGCACGGGGTAAAGATCCTTATCCATTGCTTCAAACATGGTAAAATGTATTTATAACTACAGTAATTTTTTGATAAAATTGTCAAAAAAATTGTATTTATGAATTGAATCCCAATTTTTGTTTTCTTAATTTAGAGTTTTACAATAAAAAAAACTGTCATCGTTTGACATTTCATAATTACAAACTATGTCATTGCAAAAATGCAACAATACAAAAATACACCCTTGAAAAAGCAAATAAGTCATTTTAGAAAAAAGAATTTCATTGAGAGCTTTTTATATTTTAGTCGAAAATAGAACAACAACAATATAAATATCATAATAAATTAACGAAAAACTGTAATGTTTCACTCTTCCAAAAACCACACATTTTCATGCCAAAATTTTAAAATACATGTAATTCTTTATGATATAAATAAACTGATATTTTTATTTTTGTATAAAACAACATAAGTTAATAAATCTTTATATTCCTACTTAAACAGCATATACTCTACATTTATGTATGTGTTACTTACATTAAATCCGGAATTGCCTATTTTATTTCAATGTGTTTACAACTGTACCTAACCTATAAAGATATTAAAAATACAAAATATACTTCGAATTGAATGAACGTTATTGAAGTCATGAAATACATTTTGAGCTTAAAGACTATGTAAAGCGGATCAATTGGAAATTATTCCTTACGACGACGGTCTCCATAGGTTATATTATAAACCAGCTGGTGACTCTTTCCGTTTTGGTCTAAACATAACATAATGTTCAATGTTCATAAAAAATTCATTGAATTTGTTAAGAGAGTGCTTCCTACAAAAATACGCATACACATTATGCTACTTTGACTTTAAATCCTCGTTTATCTCTTCGTATTAGCTTTTTGAAATTATAAAACAAGCCATCAAAGTTTTTCCTCTTTTCCTTGCATAGCATATGCGATGGTAATCATTAATACAAAAACATTTTTTAATAATTTCCAATTCTATCCTTTGTGATGTAAGAATGGTACACATCACATTACATATAACTAAGCATATGTATGTATATTGACTACAAAAGCAGTTAACGTCAAGTTGATCTCGTACTCGTCCTTGTTCTCGTCCTTTTGCAAAGCGTGCCCTTAGGAGTCAAAGTTAAGTTTTTATGATTGAAATTGTATTGTTCCTTATTTTTTTTTCTGTATCCCTTTTCAATCTTTATAAAACAGAAAATACAATCACTATTCAGCTATCAAATAATATGACTTTGTATGGAAGATTGTATGCGTATATACTTATAATTTTTTGGGGCAGGGGATGGGGAGCTTAAAAGACTATCCTTCGAAGCATTTAGACTTATAAATAATTCATAAGAAAATGAATACTATCCCCTTTATAAAGGATTATGAAGGAAGGTTTTTATCGTTTTCCATTTTTGTTTTGTTTGAGTTTCAATAAAAAAAATAAAAATAGCACATACAGACGTACATACAAACAAAAATGCGTATACTTGCGGAAAAGAATGGATGTACACATGGTGTTGAAAGAACACTCCATGTCAATTTTGTTTTTAATTGGAATTAGAATAAAGCATACTACTTTATTGATTTTCAAAATAAATTAATAAAATTAAGTTTTTTTCTAATAAATTGAGTAAAATTAATATTCAAACAACTGTTATATGTCATTAACTTAACTTTCTCATCACTCAATACCAATATCAGCCACTTTTGACGGCACAAATCGTTTAATAACTAAAAAACGCTGGTGTTCCACAGGGCTCTATTTTGTCTCCACTTCTATTTCTCATTTATATCAAGATTTAATGCTTTTAATTTACTAAACACATTATTTGAACTTTTAAATTTCTAATTTCAAACATCCAGATTGGACCTTTATCGGTAAGTTACTCTTAAAAACAGTATAAGTCTTCAATCACAAGCCACTGGGTGTATCTAATATTTTTGCTTCTCTCTGTTGGACTAAACTTTTTTGGCTAAAGTGTTTTGTAATAAATAAAACTGAAATATTAATGGAATCTATGCAAAAATTCTTTTGCTAACGAGTTTTATGGCCATGTCAACAACAACAAAACGTAAATAAAATGAGAATCTAAAAATAAGTATCTACTAAACAAAAAGAAAATGTACACGCGTTCTCAGAAAGATTGACCTTTTAGCGTAGAATAGACACAAAAATATATAGCTAGCTAGGTACTAGAAACTGGAGCAACGCAAAAAGGAACAATGGTCCATAAGTGATACTCATATTTTTTTTTCTGTCTTGAAAAAAGGATAAACGATTTTGAAAATAAAAGAATACAAATAATGAGAAGACCTATATTTCGAGATTTTTTTTCTGCTCTGATTATGAATATTTATTTCTTATATTTTATACTTAGTTATCATACCCTTCCATTTACATTTCTAATATGTACATTTTAACTGAAAAGAAACAGGTTAGTTAGGGAAAAAGACAACCTTCTATCATGGTGAAAGGTAAAAATGGCATAGCCTTCTAAAAAATATTTCAAATTCGAATAAGTGTGATGAAAAGACTTACTTTCGTTTAAACGGAAACGTCAATAAACAAAATTGACATATTTGGAGTGATGATAATCTTCAAGTGTGTGTTTAGACAAAGTTATATCTACAAAAACTCCGTACTTTTTTTAAGAACGATGCTATCCAGAACCTTACAGTCAAAGGTACCCGCTATAGAGATAGGCAGGAGTGTGTTTCCAACATGTCACACACCCTAAACCAAAATTGTTTTATTGAAGGAAACGTTTAGTAAGCGCATAGTTTCACATTACAGACCCGTGAATTGGCCTCGAGGACCATGATCTTGCGATTTAACTTTGGGAAATTATTTTGTGTGAGGATATGGGGAGTCGCTAGTCCTAGCCAATAAGTTGTAAATGATTGATTACTTGGAGGACAACATTCACTGTGTTATTGTCAATGTCCAGCCACCAATGTTGGAAAAAGTCATCGAAACCACATAAGACTATGTTTGAGCCGGCCGTGGCAGCTGGAAGGTACATTTTACTTTGGTTTTACTCCATGTCAAGTACATGTACAGCAACGAGCAAATGACATCGTGAAAGTTGCCCGATTCAACGAATTTTCGAATCCGCATCCAACAGTAATGAAGCGATATGCACTGCGATACCAGCACTGAAAAAAATCAGAGCGGTATGGCTAAATAGCATCCCTAGAGAATTGTTGCAAGCTGCACCAAGTTCATCGAGAAAAATGCTCTCAGAACGCTTCCCTGAAGATTGGAAAAAGGGAGTTAATTGTCATGCTCCAAAAAAATCACACCTGTTTTATTGCGAAAATTTGAGAATTGTTTGCGTTTTGAAGGCAGCTGCCAAAGTAGACTGTCTAAGAACGTGTTAGAGAACAACGCAAAGCAACACTTGAGGAGTAACAAGATTCCACACTGGATCCTCCTGCTTTGATCACACCAATCGATATCATCGATATTATTATGTAGACACAGTGTGAGCAATTGGAAAGGAGGAGTGTGGGTTGAAAGGAGGTGTCGATGCACATTGGCTTTGAATTCCTGAATATTGCAAAGGCTGGGAAAAACAGAGTGTGGAAAGGAAATCCACATTCGCGTAGTCCGGCTAAAGAACAAATCTCTGTACTTGACAGTACGACCGAATTTGGCCTCGAGGGTATACTGATGAACTGTTTGAACTGTTTAAGGGGAGGAATGCAGATGGCTATTTGACTAGAGCATAAACCGTTAAAATAACCATAAAAAAGGGTCAGACAGAAAACTTTACGACGATTTTCAAGCAAAGTAAATGAACTTATGATGATATTATCACCTATCAATTTAAATACTCTACGTTCAATACTATCCAAGAGGCTTAAGTAGGTTGCAGGAGCACCAGCCCAGATATGGGAGTTATACTCAAGCTTTGGACGTATGTATATAAGTCTTAAAGATAACAGCAAGTTCAGAGGGGGAGAAAAACTTCTTGAATCGCCTTAGAAAACCCAAACATCTTGCGGCATTTTTGGCTACATCGCGTATGTGATCGTTCCGAAAAAGGTGGTTGGTGATACACATACCGAGAATATCGAGATGTTCAGTCTCCACGATGCAAGTACCGTCTATGGATAATGGTAAGGGGGTATATCTCGCTTTAACGATACAAGACAGCATTGGGTTTTCGAAGCATTAAACTTCACGCTGTTTTTTATGCCCCATTTTACAATGCTGTTTAGGTCGGAACTTAATGAGCTTATCATATTTTGTCGTTGCAGTTCCACATCCGAAGAAGAGTGATGTTAATCTGAAAACTAATATGAAAAGCTAAGAGTACTATTCTCCGCGAAACATTGTATTGGATTAGAAGTTGCAGACAGGAGATCATTAATAAAAATGAGAAAGAGTGTTGGAGATAGAACAGAGCCCTGGGGCACACCAGCATTTATTTTGTGGTTTTCAGACTTGAATCCATCATTCAAATAAAGGTTTTTTTCGTATTTTCCTTTAAACCATTTGTACACTTGTAAATCACTTTTAAAAATATAAAATACTATCTCAGAAGTAAGATAATAATATTGTCAAATCTCTGAATTGTAAAACGTGCGGTCATAGGCTTTGTATAGAAAATTATCACGAAATAAATATATCTATCTATCTATCTAATCCATCCAATACAACTTGTATTGAACGATTCGAAAGATAATTACTAATCCAATGAAAAAGGGATTCATGAAAACCGAAAGCACTCATTTTCGATAAGAGAGCCTGCTGCCAAACCCTATCAAACGCTTTTGAAATATCAAGTGCAATAAATCTTACTTTCTCCAAAGCCATGTAAAGATTTGCTCCACTGTTCGGTGAGATGAACCATGAGATCACCAGTGGACCTATTGCTACGAAAGCCGTATTGTCGGTCATTAAGAAGCTTTCGATCTTCGAGATATTTCTTGAGCTGATAATTTATCAGCGTTTTCACGATCTTGGAAAGAAGGGACGTATTTGCAATCGGTCGGTAATTAGAGGGTGAGGAATATACGCCTTTATTGGGAATAGGCTGGGCAAATGCGGTTTTCCATCCACTCGGAACGAGACCTGAGGAGTAGGACAGATGAAAAAGCTTACGCAGTGGTTTTGCCATCGTTGAAGAACACCTCTTCAAAACAATAATGAGGATACCATCCGTCCCAGCGGATTTGTGTATGTTAAGATCTTTTCTGTTGAACATTGCTCAACAACTAGTAGAAAAAGTAGAGAGCTTTCAGTATCTTGGAAGTGTTCGGTAAAGCTGAAGGGGTAACCAAAAAAGATATCGCTAGACGTATTGGCAAATCTAAGGCTGGGTTCGGGATATTGTCCAAAGTTTGGAGGAACACCTATCTCAGCTTGGAGAAAAAGCTACGACTGTTCCACTCAAATGTCGAATCCGTTACACGATTGCATCACTTGGAAAATAACAGCAACGATTAACATGAAACTGCAGATCTTTACTAATAGGTGTCTACAAAACATCTTACAGGTTTTTCGGCCCAATCGTATATCCAATGAACAACTAAATAGAATAACAGGTCAAAACCTATTGACAATATCCGTGGGTGCCATAAGTATTGTCCATTTGCATAGCAGCGTACTAAACTTTTACCACAAACTTCTGTACAGCAGGAGTTATTTGTGATCCATTTTGCCCCAAATGCTGTCCACTCTAGTAGCAGCTTTGTAACTTAACTATTTTCGTTCTAGACTTATTGGAGGTCATGAGTTTAGCCTTGAGCCTAGTTTCGTATTGTTAAGTATAAAGAGATCTTTTTTAGCCGCACTACACGAATGTGGAATGCTTTGGAAGGCTCAATTTTTTACATGAGTAACTATATGCACCCATTCAAAACCATTCTGCATCGATATATTATGAAGGGTGATTTTTTAGCTATTATCTTTTTGGCAACACTGGTTTAAACAGCTGACGCACGTTTCGTGTTTTGTTTCACTGTCAAACATCTTCAGTTTGGTCTTACAAACGAACAACCCTTGCAAATTATTGAATTTTATTATCAAAATGCGTGCTCTGTTAAGAAAGTTCATTGCGCACTTCTTCCATTTTATGGTCAGTTTAATCGACTCACTGAAGCGGCTATTCGGGCTATTGTGACTAAATTTCGTACCAAATTTACATTGTTGGACATTAAACCACCAACACGCTTACGTAGACTGCGAACTGAAGAAAATATCGCAGCTGTATCGGCCAGTGTTAATGATGACCATCAATTATCGATTCGTCGCCGTTCGCAGCAATTGGGCCTCTTGTACTCAAAAACGTGGAAAATTTTGATACAGCTGGTGCAAGAATTGAAGCTGAACGACCTACTGTACCGTAAAATTTTTGGTGAATGGGCTCTTGAAAAATTGTGTTAAGCGTGGAAGTTCATTTTTGTCTCAATGGGTAAGTAAATAAGCAGAATTGTCGATTTTGGAGTGAATATCAGCCAGCAGCATTGCAAGAGCTACCAATGCATCCAGAAAGAGTCACAGTTTGGTGCGGTTTATGGGCTGGTGGCATCATTAAACCTTACTTCTTCAAAGATGATGCGAATCGTAATGTACCTGTGAATGTGAGCACTACCGTGAGATGATATCCAACCTTTTTTATCCAAAATGCAAGAGCTTGACTTGCGTGACATGTGGTTTCAACAAGACGGTGCCACATGCCACACAGCGAAATGGACTTATTGAGAGGCGAGTTCGGTGAACATTTTATTTCACGTTCAGGATCGGTCAATTGGCCGCCTAGATCGTGCGATTTAACGCCTTTAGACTATTTTTTGTGGGGCTATGTTAAAGCTCATATCTATACAGACAAGCCCGCTTCAATTGACGCATTGGAAGACAACATTGAATTATTCGTGACATACCAGCCAAAATGTTGGAAAGAGTATGCCGAAATTGGACTAAGCGGATGGGCACTTTGAGGCGCAGTTAAGGTCAACATTTGCATGAAACAATCTTCAAACATTAAATTATATGGACCGTACTATAGATTCAAATAAGGATTTCATGCATTTTTCTGAATTGTATGTTTTTTTTTTGAAAAACTTTCCTATAGCTTTTAAAAAAAATCACCCTTTACTTTCTAATCCTATCCCTCTTTTATAATCGTTCGTTCTGTATGTTATCATTATGAAAGGATTTATAACCCCCCATGGTAACAAGCAAAAACATGCGGTGAATGACAAACACAAATTAATAGAGATACAATGAGGCCGGTAACAACTCAGAACAAAAGTTATACTCATTTTCTTAAGGCTCTTAACCCTTATGTGTCAAAAGAAATAGGTTAATATGAACATTTCAATCCAATAGTTCGTACCTTTTTGGAAACCCTCCCTTATGTATATGTATAACTAAAATTTCCATAGAAGTGCCCTATTATTTTCCTATTTGACTTCACTTATAAAAATAACAATTTCAAAAAGGTACCTCCATACCCTGTACAAAAATCCCCTTGCTTGAGATTGCATCTAAATTGATTGGTTTACCGCAAACATATTTGTTTTATTGTATGTACAAACCTTTTAAAACAACTTCCATAGGTGAGGTTGGCAAAAACAAACCATAAGTAGATACCTAATTTAATTGAAAACTAAAAGGCAAAAAGGCTACCTCTCTATAGTCCAAGTCCCAGTCCAGTTGAATAGCTTGAGTGCGAAAGATCTCAACAAAGCATAAACAAATGAAATATTTCAAACGACACACAACAATAACATCTTTCGAACCAACTCAATTTGACCTCTGATGTGATATGCTATACATTCATACATAAGGTTATGCTGGATGTAAAGTTATCAAAAGGACTCAGCATTTCATGGTAATGCTTTTGCTGCTATATATACCATCACCAGCATCGACAACCACATCCACATCAACATTCATCCATAGGTACCTTTGTTAAACTATATTGGTCCGCATATAAGCCGCATGCACTTATGGCGGTCGGTGTCGGTGGTTCGTCCTTTTCCATACACCAGATCGATAAACCAATAACAGAAAGTCCACAAATTTTACAGTTTCGTACCCTCGTTTATTGGAAAACGATACTTTGTTTTGTAAATTGTTCACTTTTTCAACTTGAAGCTTCAACTATCAACTATCGAGGAATCAGCTTAGTTTCTAGTTTGATTTCCACAACCTCCATCGAGGATATCTGCTGTGGGTAGGGTATACCAATTGCTATACCTATCTATAAAGTAATATTGTAGAGTCAGCTTTGATGGTATTCTGATTCCTGATGAAATTTTTTGGCCAAAGTGAGATGAAGAATGCCATCAGCTTGAACAGAACAGAACTGGCCATTGTTCAATATAGTAATATTATAGTTTTTGTTGTGTTGTGTGTTGGCTGGAGCGCTGATGGGACAGAAGGTAGGTGGCTACGAGTATACATATACATCAGATTGCTTTGAACAATTCATTCTGTATTTCTTTTTTGTTGTCTAAAAAAAGCAAATTAGATTGGAAAATCCTACAAATAAGAAAAATAAGAAAAGGATCAAAATAGAGGGCAAGAAGCATCAGAGTATTCAATTTCCAAATGCAACTCTTAACTTCATGATTGGTGGATTGGCGGATGGCCATGGTGGATGGATAAGAGATACATTTTTTTTTTGTTCCAAAATATTTCAGTTGTTGTATCTTATTTTTTTTTTTTTTTAGATTAGCAGAAATTGCATTTTTAACCCAAGATTCGCAATAAAGTTTTTGCTAGCTTCGTATTTTTTTGAGAGATTAAAAATAGTTAGCTATTTATAACTATGTACTTTGAGCTTTGTGTACGTATTGAATTTTTATTTTGTAAATTAATCCAAAAATGGGCTTGGATAGATTGCGAAAGAGACCGAAGAGGTTTACTATCGTAGTTTCTATCTACATAATAGGCCATATATTGTATTTCTTACTTGCGACTTAGCGACATATGTACGTATAGTATTGCATTCGTAAAAAGTTTTGAGGTGGATATTTAAATTAAACATAATATTGCGCTGATGGCAGGGATGTAGAAAAAGTGAGTCTGGCAATTCCGGTCGGCATTGAGTTGATTGAGTTTAAACTTGGATTTAAAGCAGATTTGATTTAATTTTTTTTATGATGGAATAATTTCAGCGCAACTCCAGGAAAATTCTGATATTCTAATACCCACTCTTATCAACGTCTTGAGTGGTTCTATAAATTTGGCTCACATTCTGTTGTCACGGGGAGAAGTAAAAGTTGTTTTTATACCAAAAGCTGGCAAACCTAGCCATGTTATCACTACAAATCTTAAAACAAATTCTTATAACATTTGAAGGTGTGATTGATATCCAAACATTAACAGAAATTTTGTATCCAATGCTCAACATGCATAAAATAAAAGGAAATCTGTAGAAACTGCTCCACATACACTAGTTCGCACTATCGAACATTCGCTACATGGCAAGAAGTTAACTTAAGTTGCTTTTCTAGATATACGGGGGTTTTCAACAGGGACGCTATAAAAGTAGGGTGACAGGGACAGCAAACGACACCATATTTCTTGCCGCTATGTTGACATTTCTCTTCAGTAAGGTTTGCCATTCCATGATGGAAAGATATACGAGACAACAACGAGTCGAAATTATTAAAATTTACTACCGAAATTCGGAGTCAGTGGCCTCAACGTTAGGAGCACTAAGTCCAATTTATGGTCATCATAATCGTCCTAACAGATCAACAATTGAGTGTCTAGTGGACAAATTTGAATCCACAGGCACAGTACAAAATGTTGCCGTGCCAGTGAGAAAAAGAAGTGCCAGTGAGACAAAGAAGTGTGGATAATATTACTGCCACTGAGGCTTCAGTTGCAGAAATCCCAAATGTGTTTCTTACACGTCGTTCTAAATCGTTGGGCATCTCTGTGACATCCTAAAAAGATTAAATTGACGCAAGAACTGAAGCCGCTTGACCACCAGAAGCATCGTATGTCCGTAAATTGGGCTGAGCAACAACTTGAAAATAATTCGGCTTTTCATCGAAAATCATCTTCAGCAATGGGGCTCATTTTTGGATGAATGGCTTCGTCAATAAACAAAATATGCGGTATTGGTTAGGCAGCAATCCACACGCACTCCATGAGTCATCATTGCATCCCGAAAAAATTACGGTTTGGTGTGGTTTATGGGCCTACGCGGCGGCGTCATTGGGCCGTACTTCTTCCGTGATGATCGCTACCGTTCAGTGATAACTGCATATTTTTGGCCCCAACTGGATGATGTGGACTTGGAGGACATGTGGTTTCAACAGGACGGTGCCACACAGCGAATGTCACAATGAATTTATTGGAAACCAGGTTTGGAGAACATATTATGTTATCTCACGAAATGGTCCAGTTGCTTGGCCACCTCGGTCGTGCGATTTGACGCAGTTAGACTATTTCCTATGGGGGCTACGTCAAGTCTAATGATCTATGCCAACAGGCCAGCGACGATTGACGAACTTCGTACAGATATCGAACGGGAATTTGTAGTTGTATCGGCCGATTTATGCTTGAAAACCGTCGAAAATTGGGTTGAGCGTCTGGACTTCTTCAAGCGTGCCCGTGGTGGCCATGCAAAAGAAATCGAGTTTTATATATAATGGCATCGATTGTACTTTCACTGGAATAAAGAATTTAATTGATATCCAAAACCATTTTTGTTTTATTTAAAAAAACGCTTGTAGCGCTCTTATTGAAAAACCCAATAGAAGAAAACGTTCAATAATGGTGACATCTGCAATAACATCTGTGTTGACATCTCTGAAGATAGATAAATCAATTTTACTACACGAAGAGCTGTCATTAGAGGTACACCACAATCCGGCGTTCTTTCTCCTTTTCTGTGGAACCTCGTAGTGAATGAACTACTGACAATGCTTGAAAAGCAGGGATTCAGAGTGATAGCTTAAGCGGATCACGTTGACATAGGGAGAACTATGAAGCTTCTTAACACACTAGAGGATCTACTAAACACTGCTTTAAACAATCTCTTTACCTGGGCAGATCGATGTGGGCTTGTCGTTAATTCCAACAAAACCAAACTTGTCCTATTTACTATTAAATATAAAAACCCCCACTTAAACTCTCCTTATATAAATGGTATACCGCTTAAATTTTCAGACAAAACAAAATATTTGGGTCTTATTTCTATAAGAAATTAAGCTAGAAACCTAATATTCAAAAGAGAATTAACAAAATCACTGTGACCTTATTCTCTTGTTTAGAATCCAATAGTAATATGGTGGACTTTATGGACACAGCAATAAATCATAATAAACTCAGAAAAGTCCAACAAACAGCCTGCTTATGTATGAGTGAAGCATTTTGCTCTACGTCCTCCATCTGCACTCAATATTCTGTTCCATCGTATACCTCTAGATATTATCAGCAAACAATCGGCCGCTAGCACAGCAATTCGACTTTAAGCCTCCTCACAGTGTGGATCAATAATAGTATAGTCCACTCCATTATCCATTATTCTGATCTCAGTCAGATCTTTACTTAGTAACGTCGACTACAAAATCCCTCATCTACAATTCAACAAAAAACTTCAAAGTGTCCATCACTAACATAATATGAAACATTTTCCTTTTATACAGAGGGATCAAAAATTGATGACGGGGTTGGTGGAGGCGTTTACTCCTAAGGACTAAATCTGTGTATGTCTCTCATTCCGTCTTTCCAATCACTTTAGCGTTTTTCAGGCAGAACTTCTGGCCATCAAGAAGCCCTCTCTCAATAAACTCATTAACAGACCGAAACTGCCGATCATCTCGTATGGAGATGGTGGAGCAGTTTAAAATTCACATTATTTTTGTGCCGGGTCATATAGAGACATTTCAGGAAATTGGAGAGCTGACGAAATTGCAAAAAAAGGGAACAAATTTACCTTTGATGGGCAACAAATCCAACATCAGTGTACCTCTAGCTACTTGTTAACATATGCTTAAGCATGATACCATAAGGAAAGCAAACCATAGATGGTCTAATGCAACCACTTGTTGGTTAACTAAACTAATTTGGTCAATGTTCGACGCTAAACGCTATGAGCAACTCATTTCGGTTGGTAGATTGCACATTAGCTCCGTCATAAGAATCCTTACAGGACACTGCTTAATGAGTAGGCATGCTTTTCGACTTATAGCTCCTCCAAACGATTTTTGCAGAAACTACATAAATGAAGAAGAAGAGGAGAAGTCCTATATTCATGTCCTGTACTATCACAAAGATGAAGACTTAATCTTAGAACATTTTAATAAAATGAGCCCAGTGATATAGGAAATTCCGACATCTATTGTTTCAAATGCTTCAAAGCTAGTTCTAAATTAAGATCCATATGGTATCACAACGGCCCAATTGGTCTAAGTGTGTTGGTTTTCCCGTCGACAGATTTTTTGTCAAAAACCAATTTTTACCAATTTTAGTAGCATTTCTTAAAAATTTGTATTTCTTATATAAACAAATAAAAATCGGATGAACGCAATTAATTTGAATTCAATATCTTCTATTACTCACGAGATTTCCAGAACCGCACATCAATTTTTACCAAATTTGCGTACTATTTTTTGTAGATTTTATTTTTGTATGAAAATACGGACTGTTGGATTTTTATAAAAAATTTACTGAATGTCGAAAACAATATTTTCTGTGAGATAAAATAAGTTTGAAGCAAAAATTTTTGTTTTTTGAAAATATATTTGAGTCGAAAATCATGGTTTAACAAATTTTAGTAATGCTTTTTTTAGGTTTTTATTTTTTGTAAAAAAACTGTCAATTCGATTTTTCTCTTAATTATACTGAATGTTGTTAACAATATTTCTTATAAGATAAAATTAGCTTAACATTAGCCAACATCTCAAAGTTTTGAAAAGATATTTGAGTCGAAAATCAATTTTTACCAACTTTTATTAATTTTTTTTTAAGGTTTTTATTTTTTATAAAAAAAACTGTCAATTTGATTTTTCTCAAAATTGAACCGGATGTTAATAACATATTCTTTGTTGCACAAAATTGTTTTGGAGATAAAATAATTTTTTGTTCGTAAGATTTTCGAGGTGACAAATATTTGTTTTCAGTTTTTTTTAGATATTCTGCATATTTCTGTATCATTATATGTTTAACAAAATTTATTTGAAGTCGATATCTCTACTGGTTCTTGAGCTATGGACGACGAAAAAAACTTCGCGAACGTACGGACGTACGTACAGACGCATGCACAGGCATTTCTCTAAAAATCTTTTATTTCGACTCTAGGGACCTTGAAACGTCGAGAAATATCAAAATTTTCAATTCGACAAATTGGACCGATTCCAATAACTTCCTATGGGAAGATCTAAAAGTTAAAAAGTATTTTTCATTTTTAAATGTTATTGAGTTATTTTTTTTCAGTAATCAATGCCCTTGTGAATTATTGACTATATACCAAAAAGCCAAATCTAAAAACATATTTTAGTTTTTGAGAAAATCGGAAACAATTACATCTTCTACACTATTGTTTTGTCTAGTAGTTTTTTCTCTGCACAGCAAGAGCAGTTTCCGTAAATCTGATAGATCCAATTTTGTTTCTAGGTCTTATTTATAATCTAGAAATAATCCAGGTTTTCAACCTCGAGTTCTGAACGCTACATATCTAAAAAAAATCGACAAAACTCTGAAAAACGTTATTTTTTCAGGTATTATTGATTTTAACTCTGAGGGGCTGGTTTCTTCACCATAAATACACTCTACGATTTCAAGGTTACAGCACTTTGTTCATTTTCAGCCCAATCTCGTTTCAGCGGTTTTTCTGCCAATTTAACATGTTTCGTTTGGCGCTTGAGGTCGGAGGCGGGAAATTGGATTACTAATTAGGCCAACATCATAAGTCAGTTAACAAAATATTAGAACTAACGGCTTTAACCCATGTTCTGATGTACATTTATAGTTACTGAACTAGAAAGTGTTCATTAAAAGAAAAAGAAGCTTTGGCCGAAAAGTGCTGTTCACAAGTTTTTGCAAAAAGTTCTAGGGACTACTGGTATGATTGTGGAACTCAATCCACGAACATCAACTTGCCATCTACATCTTCACAGCTCAATATTTCACTCCCTAATCTAAGGAGAATATTGGACAAAGATTTTTTAAAAATGAGTCTTCGAATAACATTTCAATGGCCTATGCCAATTGAGCTTTTGCTCCAAAAATTCCCAAATCGGCATAAAAGGCATCTTAGTGATGTTAATGTCTTGTTTCGAAGCTGTGATTCCATCCATTCCGACAATTTCTTATACCGATGTTATATTTAAAACTCCAGAACGATAACACGACTTAAGGCCAATGTCAAAGAAATTTCTATTTGCACAAAAGCACACACGCATGTGTGCTTTTACTTCTTGGAATGGTTTCATTATAAATTTTTAAATGTAATAAAATAAATTTCAGTAGAAACAGAAATTTCAATATAAATTTAAAAGTAATTATTATATGTATTGTGTGTTCATATAGGTAGACATTATTTTAAAGACAGCGTGAAAATAAATATACTTACTTACATACCTCTTGAAATTGCTCATCGTCGCATCTGCTTTATGAAAAATTAATTTAAAAAATACGACGGAAATTCTTTTGAAACACTTCTCATAAAACTTGTTTTCTATTTGGTTACCGTATTTAAATTTTTAAAATTTTGTGAAAGACTTCGAAGGCATCGTTGGCTTTAATTGAAATTCTGATAAATGAAATTATAATTATAGTCCAATATTTCTGAGAACGTTCCTGAGTCTTATTTCTTCATCATTGTTTGGTCCTTTAACCTTAAAGCCATTTTAAAGTTATATTGTGAAATTATTACAACATATAGTTTCACGTACTAATAAATCCCACCACGCTACATACTTCACTTAAGAACTTGTCCAATCCAATAAAAACAATACAATGGCTCTCTTAAGACCTTTTTTAAATACATACTTGTGTACTCAAATTAAAATATATTATTTTATTATAAATTCGAATAACGATGCAATTAAAACAAAAATACTTATTTTCATGACTGCATAATAATTCAGTTATGTACAAATATATCAATATTATATAGCTTCATGAAATCAATCTTGATTGCCAAAGGTTCCGATAAATATTTAATGAGATTTATTTGTATTTTTTAAATCAAAAAGCAAAACAAAAAAAACTCAAGAATTTAAGGTAAAGATAAGGGAATCTGAAACCTCACTTACTTACTTTACTGTAGGTATCTACTATACAACTGCAAAGCATCAGCCGCCTCCTCTGCCTGATGATGCTATGCACTGCTTCAAATTACATAATGAATTCAGTTGAAAAATACTCCCAACAGAGTCCTTTTGGCTTCAAGAGTTTTAAATGGTGCCACGGGGAAGTGTAAAATTGGAAAACCCCGAGTGCTACTTTTTCATGGCTCTTTAGTTTTCATTTATTCATGAGGAGAAGTAAAATATAAAACAAAAAAAAAACAAAAACTGAAAAAAATAAACTTTTTAAACATTCCCTAACAGGTCAGGTAAAATTTCTGAAACTGCTTTTGATTCATTTTAAAAAATAAAAAGAGCTACACAAAAAAAAACAACCATTTTATCATGTTTTCTGCTGTGTACCTAATGAGTTTGGACAAGGGCTATGGTTTATCCAAAATAACTTGTAATTGAAACATTTTTTAGCCCACCGAAACGGACGATGCGATGACGCGACAACGAAGCACAGTAGTCTAGAAGCTGAAATTCCTAACCAATAATACAACTTCAATTTTTAAATGGCCAATAAAATACATCAAAAGTGAGGACACAACAGAAAAGATTGAAAATGGAGAACGACTAGCTTAAAATCTCGACAACTTATTTCAGACAAAAACTAGTTTGACTGAAGAAAATGAAAATGTACTTATCCCTTTTGGAAGCAGTTCACTATACTCAGAAAACGAAACTCAAATAGAAAAAAAACATAGAAAACTTAGAGAATAAAGCTTAAAGAATAAAGCACTAGCTCAAAGCCGTGAAAAAAAAACTCATTTGTCTCAAGAAAAGTTACCTAGAAACAAAGATACGATTAAAAAACATAGAAAACATTGGAAATTGTATACAGAAAATATAGAATACAAAGAAATACCAGGTCAAAATTCTGACAGTTAATTTACGACAGTTAATTAATTTCTCAGCTTAGGAAATAAAGCTATAATAAAAAAAACATAGAAAACACGAGAAACAGTGAACAATACATAAAAAGATATGTGTATCTCAGAAAACATAGAATGATCAGCTCGAAATTGCGACAACTAATTCCCTATAAAATCTTTTAACAGAAAATGTAGAACTACCACCTTAAAATCGCAACAATTAATTCAAAATATAAAAGGCACATTCCTTTCAAAAACGACGTACGGCGTATCCAGGAAATATAAACAAAGAAATATTGAAAACATAGGACGATAAGCTCAAAATCGTGACAGCTTATTCACGGTAGTAACTCATTTTACTCATGAAAGTCTCATTCTTTTTTGGAAGAAGTGTTCTTTTCTAAATTAATATTCAGGAAATAAAGCCACAATAGAAAGCATGTTAAATAGTGACCAAAAAATAACAATCAAAATACATGGAAAACATAGAAAATAAGAAACTATCAGCTCAAAATTTCGATAACTCATTCGCGATAAAATTTCATTCGCTTCGAGAAAGTCTCAACTTTTTGGTGTACTTTTCAAAATTGGTATTCAGGACGTTACAATAGAAAAACATAGAAAACATTTTAAATAGTAAACAGAAATTAAAAAAAAAAAAACATAATAAACATAGAAAGTCCAGCTCAAAATATTAACAACTAATTCCCAACAAGAACTCAATTGACTTAAGAAAGATTTATCCCTTTTGGAAGCTGTATTCTAAGGCAAAGCTAAAATGAAAAAAAAACATAGAAAACATTGGAAACTTTGAAGAGAAAACATAGAACGACCAGCTCAAAATCATGACAACTAAGTCACGGTAAAAACTCATTTTGCTCAATAAAGTCTCATTCCTTTTGTAAGACATGTTATTTTCTAAATTGTTATTCAGTAAACAAATCCAGAATTGAAAAACATAGAAATCATGGGAAAAATTGAACACAAAATAAGAAAAATATTTATAAAAACATAGAAAATAAGAAACGACCAGCTACAAATTGCGAAACCTAATAACTTTTATAAATGCATTAAACTCCAGAAATTCTCATCCTGCTTGGAAGTAGTGTAATTTTTAAAGTTAATATCCTTGAAACAAAGCAACAGTAGTTTATTTTAAACAACAGACAGAAAATAAAAAAATGAAAAAACATAGAACTTTCTTGAGTCGAATGATTTTTTGTCGTGAATTAATTAGTGACAACTAATTCCCGATAAAATCTCATTCGCTTCGAGAAAGTCTCATCTTTTTGGGTGTGTGCTTTTAAAAGTAGATATCTTGGAAACAAAGATGTAGTAGAAAAATATAGAAAATATTGAAAATGCCAAACAGAAAATTTAAAAATGTTTGAAAAATTAGAACGATCATCTTAAAATCACAACAACTAATCTACGATAAAAAGGCTAATTCCCTTTGAAAATGGTGTACTTTTCAAAATTGGTATTCAGGAAGTTACAATAGAAAAACATAGAAAACATTGGAAATAGTAAATAGGAATTAAAAAAAACATAGTAAACATAGAAAGCCCAGCTCAAATTATTGAACAAAAATTCCCAACAAGAACTCAATTAACTTAAGTAAAATTTATCCCTTTTAAAAGCGTTATACTATTTTAGTTGGTATATAGTAATCAAAGTTAAAATGGAAAAAACATAGAAAACATTGGAAAGAGAAAATTTAGAACGACCAGCTCAAAATCATGAAAACTAAGTCACGGTAAAAACTCATTTTGCTCAATAAAGTCTGATTTCTTTTGGAAGACATGTTATTTTCTAAATTGTTAATCAGTAAACAAATACACAATAGTAAAACACAAAAAGAATATGAAAAATTGAACACAAAATAAGAAAAATATTTATAAAATCATAGAAAATAAGAAATGAACAGCTCCAAATTGCGAAAACTAATAACTTTTAAAAATGCATTACACTCCAGAAATTCTTATCCTTCTTAAAAGTGGTGTAATTTTTAAAGTTAGTATCCTTGAAACAAAGCAACAGTAGAAAACGTAGAATTTGTTTTAAAAACAGACAGAAAATAAAAAAATTGAAAAAAAAAACAAAGAACTTTCTTGAGTCGAATGAGTTTTTGTCGTGAATTAACTAGTGACAACTAATTCACGACAAAAACTCATTCGACTCAAGAAAGTCTCATACTTCTTGCACCATTTCAAAGATTTTTAAATAAGTTTCTATTACAGAAGAAAAACATAGAAAACAATTTATTGTTTATTTTCAGTTTATGCAACGTTGTCTAAAAAAGGTTTATATATTTACTTCAAGTTTAACTTTAACTCCGCACTGAAAAACTAGGCTTAAAATCCTTTGAATAAGAATATGAGAATTCTTCATTTTGAGCCAAGTTTCTTGTGATTATTGACTACTGTTCTTAATGCAGAAGTTATAGTGTCATTCTATCCCCTTGGTTTGGTATTCATTAACTGATTCATAAAATAAAACAAATTACAATTTTAAATTTCCAGATTGTGTGTATATGTATGTACTAACTAGAAACCCAATCCGCATTTCAGGTGGTTCAGGTGGCCAGAGTGTGGCCAAAAAATAACTACTAAAAATGTCAATTCACCCATCACCACCCATACTTACTCACTGTAGGTATTCCATCCAAGAGTCTGCTCTTGAAAATAGGATTAAATTTCAGTTTAATTATCCTGTCTATTGACATTGATCTGTGTCCCTGTGCGTCCAGTGGTTTTCTATAGTATAGAGCGAGGAATTGGTATTTCTCGATTAGACACCTCACACGGCCAGTGATTCGCAGCAACGCAACGTTACTGTTACGCCACGCAACGCCTAAATAAACTTTGATTTGTGTTTTCCAAATGGGTTGCTTAAGTATTTCAAGCACTCTTGTTGCCAACTATGCTCGCAAATTTCAAATATTCGGTGCTTCTATAAATGTTTTTGTTTTTTTTTTGAGGGTTTTCTATTGAAAGAAAGGGAAAACTCGTGTTGAGTTTGAATTTGATGAAAATTACTTTTTGGATTACTGATTAAGCAATCACCACCAGCAGGATAACCGAATAACGGCAAATAATTAATTTCTAAACTTTTAATAGAGTTGAGTTATTTTCAAAAAAAAAAAAATCATTTTCTGTTCTGTATAAATATAAATTACTGAAAGGATTATCAGCAACAGAGGACATCCTTATGTACTTTTGAGGACAAGGACGAGGAAGACGTTGACGACGAAGATTACTACGGCGATGGTAACACTGTTGACAATAATTTAGTGGAACTGTCAGACTTTTTGTGAATCTTTTTAATTTGCTTAGTGGTAGGTGACATTTTTTATTTGGTGCTACACATAATCTATAATGGCTGAAATGTTTAATTTTATGAATTTTGTTTTCAAGAACTTTCGCGATTTTACTTTGAAACTTTGTTAACCTTTTCATATTTAAAAAATTTCACAAGATCGCTTAGCTACATTTCAGTACAATATTTTTCAAAAGTTTAAAAAGGGATTTGTTAATGGGTTCTAAGCAAAACTCAATTGTAAGACTTAAAATATCAATTCACCTTATTATTTAATGTTTAAGCATGAATTTTCTTAGTTGCACCTACGAAATAATATAAATAAAATTGCTTATACGCCGGAGTGTCCCATATACGCTTTTACAACGACAGCTGCTCCATCTGTTAGTGATCCCACAGCAGATAAACCAGCTAGAATAGGAACTAGAAGTGGTAGAAAAGCACTGGAAATATCAAGGGAGGTCTGGGGATTTCAAGGGAGGTCTGGAGATTTCAAGGGAGGTCTGGAAATATCAAGGGAGGTCTGGAAATATCAAGGGAGGTCTGGAGATTTCAAGGGAGGTCTGGAAATATCAAGGGAGGTCTGGAGATTTTAAGGGAGGTTTAGAAAAATCAAGGGAGGTCTGGAAATATCAAGGGAGGTCTGGAAATATCAAGGGAGGTCTGGAGATTTCAAGGGAGGTCTTGAAAAATGAAGGGAGGTCTGGAAATATCAAGGGAGGTCTGGAGCTTTCAAGGGAGGTCTGGAGATTTCAAGGGAATTCTCGAAAAATCAAGGGAGGTCTGGAAATATCAAGGGAGGTCTGGAGATTTCAAGGGAGGTCTGGTAATATCAAGGGAGGTCTGGAAATATCAAGGGAGGTCTGGAGATTTCAAGGGAGGTGTGGAAATATCAAGGGAGGTCTGGAGATTTCAAGGGAGGTCTGGAGATTTCAAGGGAGGTTTAGAAAAATAAAGGGAGGTCTGGAAATATCAAGGGAGGTCTGGAAATATCAAAGGAGGTCTGGAAATATCAAGGGAGGTCTGGAGATTTCAAGGGAGGTCTGGAGATTTCAAGGGAGGTCTTGAAAAATGAAGGGAGGTCTGGAGATTTCAAGGAAGGTCTGGAGATTTCAAGGGAGGTTTAGAAAAATCAAGGGAGGTCTGGAAATATCAAGGGAGGTCTGGAAATATCAAGGGAGGTCTGGAGATTTCAAGGGAGGTCTAGAAAAATCAAGGGAGGTCTGGAAATATCATGGAAGGTCTGGAGATTTCAAGGGAGGTCTAGAAAAATTAAGGGAAGTCTGGAAATATCAAGGAGGTCTGGAGATTTCAAGGGAGGTCTGGAGATTTCAAGGGAGGTCTAGAAAAATCAAGGGAGGTCTGGAGATTTCAAGGGAGGTTTTGAAAAATCAAGGGAGGTCTGGAAATATGAAGGGAGGTCTGGAGATTTCAAGGGAGGTCTTGAAAAATCAAGGGAGGTCTGGAAATATCAAGAGAGGTCTGGACATTTCAAGAAAGGTCTGGCTGGGATTCGGCTAAGGTTGACAACTACACTACTTTGATCGGGGAAAAACGGTTTAGTTGAATTTAAAAGATAGTTTTTTTTCAAATAACGATATTCAAAAAGTGGTTTGTGTTAGTTAAGCCGTTGCTCAAAATGTAAAATTCACAAAAGAATTTCATTTTCAACTTGGAAAAATGGCTTATGTGCACATAATAAGACAACTTTTAAAAATTTGTTTTGGAAAACAGGCTTACGTCAGCAAAATTAAAAAAACCTGAAAGAGAAAAACAGCATAAGTACAAATAAGTTTTTCTTTCGTCATACCTTTTGTTTTGGATAAGTGACTTAATTGACATTAATAATGTTTTTCCGTTTCAAAAATGCTAAAAATAAGACAAAAGATTTAACACTAACAATTTTTTTTCGTACTTAAGACTGTATACCAAAACCAAATTTTCAATTTTGTTTAAGTTAAGTCGTTTTGACAGAACTGAAAAGTTACTTCCCGGTGCTATAGAAACAAGCTGACAAAACAGAAACAAAAAAAATTTTACATATTCCTTGAATGTTTAAAAAAAAAACTTTTTTTTTTTGGCTTAAGTCGACTTATGCCGTTTTGCATTTTGAACAGAGACCTAAGAAAGAATACAAATAAAATTGCTTATACGCCTTAGTGCCCCATATATATTTAGAAAGAACCTGTAATAATAATTACTAGTTGAATTGATTTAAAATATAAAACAAACTCTTTAAAAATAAGCAAAATTAAAATATGATGGTTTCCACCTTAAAATTTAAGCAGCATTCACATGAGCGCGACCAACGAACGACGAATGAATTACAAAATGTGAGTTTATGTACGTTTAAAGACATATTTCCACACAAAATCTTAACAAAACGATAGCAATATAGTTTCTATTTGATTTATGACACTTTTACTTTTCAATGTCATATATTAATAAATTTAAGAAAACAAATTTATTCGTCGCGAAAAAAATTTTAGTTGATACGAACTGTCAAACTTTATTCGCGTTCTTCATCATCCATACTCGCAACGAATAAAATAATCGCGCGTACTTAACCTAAAAAAATCATTCTCGTTTTGGTTTCGGTGGTGAATGGTGTTCGGCTGTCAAACTTCATTCGCGACGAATTAAAAACTCTCATGTGAAAGAAATGTCAACATCGACGAATATTCGTTCATTCGTTGGTCGTTGGTCGTGCTCATGTGAATAGTGATTTACACTGTATTCACATACCTAAGCACACACTTAAAACTTCTAAGATAACTATGTATCTTTAAGTATAGTGTAATGCATACATTTTTTGAAGGATAATGGATTGGTTTATTTATGTTTTTTCAACAAATATATAACAGTATATAATCTCAACAGGGAAAGCCATCAGTAAAGTTTCCAAGAAATCTAAACGGGATGTTTAAAGTGAATTCCAAAGAAATCACATGTGTGCAGGTAGGATTAAGTGAATCAAGTACACAAACTACATTTGCATTTGTTCTTCCTTTTTTTCGTTCTCTGGATAATTCCAAGAATACAAAAATATTGTTAGTGCTTAGCCGAAGAATAGTTTTCAAAAAAAAAAAATGCTGAACAAAATGTTTCCGACTTATAAGATTTTGCAAAGAGCATTTTTATACGAATAAAAGTTAAGCCCTTCCATTCTTTATTTTTAATTATCTAAATTTTTATTTGTAACTCAATGGTTTCTCATTATTGTGAAATGAAAATAAATAAGAAATAATTCTGAACTGAAATGGTAATGGTTTGTAAAATGGGATGTATATGAAAATACTATGAATGGTCATTTATTTCGTGGTTTCAAGGTAGCACTGGCATTTGACACCGGTCAAAATCAGCTGTCATTTAAAGTGTAATAATATTAGATGAATACTTATCATTAAGGAGGTATTCGTGTGTAGAGACATGAATTTCGCCCGGTTTTTGAAGCGTTGTATAAAGGAAACAACAAATATTTTTATTATAAATTTTTTTATCATTTGTTTATTGATTTGTTGTTCATACATAAAAAAATTGCATATTTTTCAACAATTCAGAGTTTTTTAAAAATACTAAATGAGAAGTTATATTTTTGGGCAAAGACCACACGATAAAGAGATGTATAAAGAACATCCTCTCCAAATTTGAAGTAAATTGTTCTATTAGAACTCGATATATCCTTACCGCCAGCTCGAAAAAAGTAGTTTCGAGAAAAACGCGTCCAGAGTTTTGAGACAAGTTTTCGTCAATTTTACTTATAGAATGATACAGAATACGCACATATTTTTAATCCATATAAAAATCCTTCCTCTACTTCAAAATACTGATTCAATGTTCTCTGATGAAGACGAGCAGTTCTACCCTCCTTTGACGCCTCTGAAGTCCGGAATTCCGAGCGCTCGACCTTCTGAGTTTCTTTGACCTTCAAAACCAGTTTCTATGACCTTCAATTAACTTGTGAAATAATAGGAATATTAAAAAATCCTTTTAAACGCATATTCTTGCATGTCTAAACTTTGGAAATATGAAAAAAAAAATGTTTGATTTTTTCAAAATTCTACACTAGAATACCCCCTTAATAATACAAATTTGCCTAACAATCTAATAAAGTACTAAAACTTTAAGCAAAAGCAGTGATTTAAACGTAGCCATTTTTTTTGCACTACGTGATGTTTACGTTCGTCATATTCGACTTACTGTACAAGCAATCGTAAAAAATTTGAAGAATTTTGAAGAGAATCGCCGAATATGTTTCTACTACAAGTGCAAGTGTATTGATGTTCAACTGCGCTCATAGCAGTTGAACTTTTCGTAGTTCACTTTCTTAGCCGCCACTGCAGTTAAATATTATAAATTCGATTATATGTGATTCTAACAAACTGAGGTAACTTTATTTTGTGACTCAAGGTACAGACCGTATTAAAGTGAAAAATCCCCGCATTAAACAAAAAAAAATAAACTATTTTTAAGTTGTCGCCAAGATAAAGCTCAAAATGTATGAAAAAGTGGTTAAAAAAGACCTGACAAAAAATTACATACTGCTAATATTTTCGAAGCCTCCATTTGAATAATATTGTTTTGACACTCAATGTCAATGTCTAAACTTTAAAACGCAATCAAATTTTCATCCAAAATATATTGGGATGTGTGTTTTATTTAGCATTAATGAAATTGTTTGAATGTCGGTAAAATAAATTGTGTGCAAATTTCTTTACAAGGGTCAGTTGTGTCACCTTAAAGTCGAATAATCAACAGCAACTTGTAGTCCATTTAATTGTTTTGCTGACGATAGCACTGTTTGTTTGTTTCCAGATTCACATCCCTTCTCTTTGGATGTGGAATATAATAAGTTTCCTTCGACCTACAGAACATTGTACAATGGCGAATAAAAAATCGCGTGGAATTTAATGCGTTGAAAACTCACCTTCTTGTCACATGAACCAATGAAACTAATAATCTCGATATTTTCGGTTTGTGCATCACCAACCACCTCTTTTGGAACGATCACATACGCATTGTCGACAAAAATGCCGCAAGTTGCGTTTTCTGAGACAATGCATAAAATTCCTTATGATCTGGCTACATTTTACAAAAACCTTTATGCGTCAAAAACTTGAGTAATGTAAAATTACTTAATCCTTATGAATATTATTTGAAGAAGAGTTTTTCAAACTATTAGTAGAAATAAAATCATAAACTCAATTACGCCACTCGAATACTGTCGTAATGTTTCTTGCCTCACCTTTTTTGACTATTAGAGATTCGTTCTTCAGCCGTACTACGTGAATGTGGAATGCCTTACTATGCTCTGTCTTTCCCTGTTATTGCAATGTTCAAGAATTCAAGATGTCATAAATGATGTATGTATATATGTATGTAAATATCAATTGGCGTAAATGTAAAATTTTGTTAGTAAACAATCTTTACGACAGTGAGATTAACGACGTTGGCTAGTAGATAAGTCCCCAGGAGAACCCATACCATACTTTATTTGGTTCCTTAAAAAGAAACGAAAGAACAAAAATAATTTAAAACTTTTTTATACAAAAAAAAGACTCTGGTTTCATTGTTTAAGGGTAAAGTAGTTCACACTATGGGTCACAACCGGTCACTATTTTTTATTTCACCAAGTAATTTCAATAAAATACCTGTGCATCAAAAACTCTGCACTTTTCGAAAAAGTTAAAAATTGAACTAAAATTAATTTATCCCAAGTTTAAGATTAAAATAATACTAATTTATTACATTATCTCCATGCATACAAACTATTTATTAAAATTATAAAGTTATATGTAAAAAAATGCATTTTTAGCCTTAAGCTTTATCCTAACCCTCGAATCAATGCAGCTCTGACAACAAATCTCCATTAAATTTCGCTATGAATATTTATAAAATTACCAAGTTACAGAAAATCTCCAGCTGATTTTAAAATTATACAGTATACATTATTCCAAACAATATATATATGGTATGGGAAAAGGATTTAAATGTAATTTCAAAAAGAATCATGACCCACTTAATCACTTGATATATATTTCCGAATGTTGTCAGCAAGCGATACAGTCAAGTCGAAATAATCCCCGCCGCCATTCGCCATTAACATAAAATAAATCCTTAAACAAACTAGAGCAAAGAGCACCTAACATCAGAATTATTCCTTTGTCCTTATATTTTCTATATACCGTTTACAATCTGCGTATATCCTTAATTCCCATTCTATTATTCTTCGTATATTGTAGGAACAAACATTAAAAGAATTTAAGATAAGAACGTCATGGGGTGAATTGACATTAGAAAAGAAATGAACTTAAAATAAAACAGCTCCACATGACTTGTCGTTGTCGACCACACATGATATGCCTTTGATTTCCGTATCTAATCTTGTATTCGAGATTGAAACATTTTGGCTTTGGCTTTTATACAAGTTTAAACGCAGTTATCACCCGCACCCGCACAGACACAGGGAATAGTTAAGCTAAAGCTAAAGCAAAATGAAAACCCTCATTGCATGCTTGAATTACATTAATGGAAGAAGAAAGAAAGGAACCATGCCGCCAGAGCCAGAGCCAGTAAATTATAACGCCAAAAACTCAAAAGGACTTTCCGTGATAAATGTTTTCAAATACGTATATATCCGTTATACGATGTATGCCACCTCTAGTAGTACAATATAAATTCTTTACGAGCACGTATATGTGGTGGCCTGTTAGTCCTTTCATTTGGATGATTTCAGTATTATAGTTACTACACGTTGGTTGCATGTTAAGGCTGTAAAATAAAAATAACACACGCCCGTAGAGTAAATCCGCAACAAAGCAAAAATGCTGCTTAAGCTGTGAAAACCAAAATGACAGACAAGGCAAAGTAATCTTTAAATGGGAGCCGGTTCCCCACAACTCTTCGTTTTTTTTTTTCTAGTCCCGTGATAGTGGAGGCTTGAGAAGGATTTCTGTTGTTTGTTGTTGTTTTTTTTGTCTTAAAGTTTATAGCAATAGTACTAAGAAATAAAAAAAATAATAAAAACTAGGGAATAGAGGGTGAGGGACATACTTAAAGGGAATATACGGGAAATCCAAAAACCAACACGCAACAATCCCATTTTATACCTAACCTACATATATAAGTTGTTGACGCTGCTGCTGGTTTGAGTTGAATATAGAGTATCCTGGTATCCCTCCTTGATGTATCGAATGTCAGTCAGATATCTCAATGTGTTGGTCTTAAAAGGATACATCCTCCTTGAAATAGGTAGCTGGGCAAAAGGGCATCACATGTTACTCCAAAATGAATATGGTCAGTAAAACCATTAAGTTGTTTAATGTTGGTTTATTTTAGTAAAGTGGGTTCGATCATGGCCGCATCGGAATTGGTTGTTTTGGATTTGTAGCCAGACATCACAGGTTTGTAAATGTATTGATTTATTTCAATATTGGAAAACAATCTTTTAAGTGTTGCACATGACTTGGTAATGAGGTTTTTTCAGTTGTAGTTCGTCAACATAGGAAAAATTAAGATTTTTTATTGATTCTTTATTCAAAAAATTTTAATTTACACGATTTTCCAGTAAGATTTTTCGTTTTGGTATTGAAAGCATTCGATGTTTATTTCTCGTAAAGTGTAGCTTGTGAGTTTAACTTTTTTGACGACATGAACGAAATTTTACATGGCCAACCGATAAGGTTGTATTTCTTCGATAACTTCACAAATTCCATCTTTGAGATCCTAAATCAATTTTGTATGATTGCTAAAGAAATTATCTTTAACGTGCCTGAAAGAAACAAGGTTTTTTGTGATCACTTCTTCGAGAAATAACACGTAGCAATAATACTACCGTCTTGTTGGAAATAAGTCGACCCCTTTTCCTAATTTTACCGTCAGCGACATTTTCTATAAAAAATTAAGACTAATGTATTATTAATTTATTGTCAAGTTTGAGCTTAAGTGTAGTTAATAATTTCTAATAATAATTATATCCAACTATATTCAATATACCAGCAGTCCATTGACTAAAAGCTTTTCTGGCTGTTACGATAATTTGGCGGTATCGAAATGTTGTCTTCACTAATATCTTCAAATTCCGGCCGTACAGAATAATTAATCAGAGCTCGAAACCACAATTTATTAATCGTTATAGTTATACATTATCCAGATTTTCGAATAAGAAAAGTCCAAACACAACCGCACTGAATAGAATAGGCTTTCCAACAATCATTCTTTCATTTTCCAAGCCCCAAAAGTAACAATTCTACTTCTTACCGCAGTCTTCAAGGATGATTTTGATGAAAAGCCGGATCGTTTTGATGCATTTCAAGGTTCCGATCAGTGAAGATACGGCATTGGTGGTTCAATTTTTGTGTTCACTGAACTATGAAAAGCTTAAGACGACGAGGATTCGCCAAACCTTGGTTTTCAGCAACACTTCTGGCTACAGTAGCAATATTCTTAGTTGGTCTTGAGTAGCTCACACTGTTTCCATTCTTCACATACATAGTTTAATTGCCCAACAGCTCAAATACTTCTAATAGTTTCATTCTTTCCGGCTAAGAAGTTGCTTTACGACTATCTAAAATTGATTTAATTTTGCAAACAGCGATGCCAAAATTGTTGCTATTTTTAGTAATTTATTGTGTTGTTGAAGTGTGTATCTAAAGTATTTTTAGTATTGGTCTTGGACTTGTCAAATGTGAAAAAATGACAGTTTCTGAAGTGACAGTTCCCAAATAGCAGGTTATTCCAAATGAAACCTCTTATTGGGAAACAGTTTAAGCAAATCTTAAGTACTTCAAAACATTAAACCTTAAGGTTTACATTAGAATTTTTTGAAGAGACTCATTTTGAATTATTAGAACTTAAAAACGTCTTATGTAAACACGGTCTTAAGATACACAAAATTATATCGTACTTTTCTAGGGTCCCAAGTTTACAAGTACCCCTACTTACATACTTAGGTCCTCAGATTTATGAACTCTGTGGGTGGTGCGGGGACATAAAGCCTTAACTACTCCTACGCGCCATTGTATGAAGTTTCATTTGATGTGCTCTTCCCCAATCTCGACAATTATTCCTTGACTGTTTTTTTTCTCGTTCTTCTTGTTCTACCGATTCTTCTACCTTTTCGTGTAAGTGAATTCCACTTCATTAACCGTCCACACTTATTACCTTTTCGAGGCGTGTGTCTAATTCACTTCCAATTGCGTCTTCATATTATAATAGTGTCAATGGGTTCCCGACCCGTTATCCTATAACAAAGTTCTTCGTTGGATAAACTATTGGGCAATAAGATGTTTCGTAGACACCTATTAATGAAGATCTGCAGTTTCCTGGTAATCGTTTCCTTTATTTTCTAGGTTCTGCAACTAAGTACACTAATTCGACATTTGAGCAGAGCAATCGTAGCCTTATGTTATGGACAACATCCCGAATGTAGCCTTAGATTTCCCGATACTGCTAAAGGTATCTTGTTCGATAACTCTTTCAGCTATACTGAATACTTCCAAGATACTGAAAAATCTCTACTATTTCTACTGGTTGTTTAACCATTTTTACTAGAGACGATGAGTGTGAAATTCTGTGGTTAAGAACTTAGTTTTTACCTTGTTGATTCTTAGCCCACAATTTCTGCTTCTATCTTTAGCCTTGTTGTTATTTGATGGCGATCCTATCATACAAAAATCATACATCTTCTGTGTAGTCTAGATGTTTCATGTATATTGTCAAATTCTATCGCATTTATCCGTTTCTTGTAAAAACAGCCAGAAGCATATCACTGATCACCAATATGAAAAGAATTGGTGATAGTATGCAGCCCTGTCTGACTCCACTTTGAACTTGAAACTTCTCTGACAACCTATGTACATCCATGTAAGACGATATTTAGACCCATCTTAAGTCGCTTTATGTATGATAGCACTCCTCCTCATAGCAAGCCAGACAAACTCCCTGTTGACGCTGTCAAAAGCTTTCTTTAAATCGATAAACAGCAAGTGAAGTGATAATCGATATTCAACGAACTTCTGGATGACAATACATAAAGTGATTGATGTGATCAATGCAGGATAATACAGTGCGGAATTCTGCTTATTCAGCGCCAAGTGTTGCTTCGAGGTTTTCTCTTACATGTTCTAAGACAATCTACGCTACTATTTTGGCGAACAAAACGCAAATACCTCTCCAGTTTTTACACCTTATCAGAACATTATCAATCCCTTTTTCCACTTTTCGGGGAAGCTTTCAGAGACCCATGCTGCTTTTATGAGTTGTCGATGAATTTGGCGCCCTCAATTTAAACAATCGTCCATGTCCCAAATTTGCCATTTTCGTCCTTACAACCACCCCTGCATTAAGAAATGTAAGTTTATGTTCAGCATTTGCCCAATATTCTTGTTGTTATATCGATTTAAGCGTTTTTCGCTTCATCGGATTAAAAGTTGATTCTCTTTCATAGTGCGTACGTGGTAATGAATTTAATTGCGGACTATCGGTCCGGATGTTGTTTTTGCTTTTTGTGTGCGAATGTTTGCCCTGTCCAATGCCCTGAGCTGTGCTGCGAGTGAATTGAAAGGATGATGAAGATGATCATAATGATGACGATGATGAAAAACTTTGTTCGGAAATTCCATCAAAATAACATAAAAAAAAACGTATATTTAAAAGTAAACCGTATTCTACAAAATTGCTTACCCCCCCCCCCCCAAAAAAAAAAAAGAAAAAAACACTAGACACAGACATACTGGCACCGCGCTTGTATTCCACAGGACCAGGGCTACCCCCCTCTTCGTCCTTTACTCCGCTGACCAATTAACATCTGGCCGACAAATGGCTAGGAAGAGTTTCCATTTCCGATTTGGTAAATATATATTTTTTGGAGGAGCACTTTTCGTCTCAGTATTTTTATTGTTAATACTTCTTTAATCATTTCCAGCACGTTCGTCCGCTGTGTAACCTTCGTTGGTGGATCCTTCAAAAGCAAAAACAACAACAAAAAATAAACGGAAAGAATTATACCAACATAAGGTACCAGACCAGACCAGAACCATCATCAGCTTCAGTTTCAGATTCAGTAAGAGTAATGAAGCTAGAGAAACATCAGTATCCGGGAGGAATTGTCGTCATAAACTTGGTGAAGTGTTGGATCCTTGGAACACAAAAGACGGAGTTTCGTGTTGGTTTCTCGTTTCGTTGATTTCGTTCGTTGGCTTATTTTTATATTCCGTTTTTGTTTTATTATGTTCCCGTTCTAAACTTCAATTGTACGAGTAATAGAAAATCGATTTGCACTGCACAAATAGAAACTCTCATCTCAGTTACAGTTGTGAAGTTAATCCATACAGATGGCATATGAACGGTACACCTATACATCAATATATGTATATATATACTCGTAGGAGTCCTCATCTACGTCTTATATTTGTACCTAAACATAATGTTGATGGAGCTATGGTAGGGGTGGGTGTGGATTTGGAACTTATGGATAAGTTATAGAAACGGAAAATGAATAAAAGTTCTTATACTGATGGCTGAAAAGTTTTGGGAAATCCTTCTTCAGAGGTCCTTTAAAGTTTCGTTATACGATGCCATGGCGGCAGTAGCGTTGAATGTCGAGCGGCGGCGGCGTTGAGCGTTGAGGAATGGTGTTGAAAATTATGTTTGGGAAGAATAATGGCCAGAAGAAAATTGCATTCAGATATAATGGTATAACTTGTATACCAGAAGGGTGTTACAGAGAGGTGTGTCTGTGTATACTGTATAGTTTTTGAGCAGTGAACTTTTAATGGAACGGATAGTAAAGAATTGGTTGCATAACGTTTCATATAAACAGGAATGTAATTTAAGTTTTTTTTTATAGGGTGTTGTTATTGTTGTTGTTTTTTCTTCATCCTTATAATGAGTTTTTGCTTTGATGGTAAGTTGATTCGATGTTAAGTAAATTTGAATTTTATTTTGTACAAACTGCAAACTGGCATTCGTAAGGTTTGACGGGAGAGGTGTATAATTAAATACTAAAAGAGAATTTGAAGCATCTATAAGTAGGTACCACTATAGAATAGGTAGTAGTAGGGTACCTACCTACTTTTGCCAAGAAATTAATTTCTGTTCAAAAGACGAGATGAGAGGTGTTTATTTTAGGATTTTGGGAGTGGACGTTTTAAGCATTAAGGACAAGGAGTACGTAAACATTTTAAGAAACTTGGCTTTTTTATATTGTTTTATAATTATTAGTAAATTTTAGAGAGATGAACAAAGGTATACATAACATAAGTAGGTAAAAGCAATAAGTTTGTAAGGGGGATTTTTGATTCCCAACGATGTAACATAGGTACTTGATACTTGAAGATTTATGTTAAAATGTTGAAGTGAAATTTATTCATAATGAGAAAATGAAAGGTCATAAGCACTTGTAGCACGTGAGTAAACCATTAATAAGATGATTTGGTTAGATAAAGTTAAACAAAACTGAACACGTGAATAAATGACAGATAAGATAATTTTTCGATTTTTATGATATACAAAATTAGAGCTCTAAAGAGCTTTTCAATAAAAGGTTTCTTTTTAAATAAAAAAAGTGTTTAACTTGTTCTCAGAGAATTTTTAGTTCATAAGCCATATTTTTTTTAAAAATTTGTCCTATCATTTCCCACATTTGTGACTGTATGTTCTCGTGAACTTTAAGTATTCGTGTTGAAAGGATTTATGTAGGCATTGTTCTAAAGGGTTTTTCTATAAGGGCGGCTAGATTTTCAAATGGATAAAACAAGCTGTGTGTGAGGTATTAACAAAATTATTTTTTGATTTAAAAGGCGCATGTATGCCATTAAGTGTGGAATATGACATCATTCAAATGCCCGCCTCAGCTTCTTACGGTATCATGGATCCGATCCAATTTTCAATGAATTTTTCGCATAGATCCGGCTGAATTTGAGCGATGCACAGAGGAGTATTCGACCCCAAAATCCGGTCATAAGTGAACGGAAAAAAAATCGCGTTTGAACCGTTATTTTTCGCTTTTCTCATTCCTCAATACCCATTCTAACTAAAACCGGTTTTAAATGGTAACTTTTGACCCCCTTGTCACCAAAATCTTAGTCTAAATCTAGTCTATTTTATAAGCTCACGCTACATAAGTCTATTTTGTATTCTAATCACTACCACTGCAGTCTGTTTTTTTTATTATGATTTGTGATATTTGTGAAAAAATTCTAATGGATGTCCAAGTTTAACGTATGTACTTTACTTTAGTACAGAAATTTCCATATATTTTTTTGATAAAGTGTTAAAAATCGAGATGACAAGAATGCATAGAAAAACATAAAAATGTATGTAATTTTCCGCATAAAAAAAGGTGTTTTTGTTATAGTTCCGGGTACGATCGGGCAAAATTTTTTCTTCTATATTTAACTGTAAATCTTTGCCATCTTATGCACATACAAAAAAGTCACCCATCTTGTCACATTTTTTTAATGGATTTTTTTTATTATTGAGGTATTTTCAGTCTATTTGCCCTTTGATTTTTAAAAAAATATGATTATTACTATGTTTGTTTTGTCTGACCTGAAATATTAACAATTTTTATTAATTTCATGCATAAATTAATAAAATGAATTAAGTTAAATTGACAAAAAAAAAATGAATTATTTTTTTTTTATTTAACCCGAACATTTTTTTCAGTGTAACTTTTTAATGCATCATAAGCTATAGAATAATGTTTTAGGCCGATTCCAATGAGAAAAACATAAAAAATATTTTTGACCAGATTTTGAGGTCAAATACTCCTCTGTGCGATGGCCTGTTTTATGTTCACCTTAAGGGCATCGGTCGATTGTGGTTTATTTGAATAGACCTGCGTCTTCAAAAAGCGAGACCCCACAGGAAAAATTCTAGCGCGAGAGATAATCTTACCCTCAAATCGTGTATGGAAAATGTCAATCGTGGCGTTTGCTGTGGGGGCACGTAGCGCATTCCTGCTGGAACCAAATGTCATCTAGGTCCATATGGTTCAATTTGGGCCATAAGAAATTAGTTACCATCGCTATGGAGCGCTCCCTGTTGATGGTGACTGCCTCACTAACGACGTTTTCAAAAAAGTACGGATTTGCAAGAGTTATTCTTTGTTTGATTTCAGGGCTGGTGTCGTTGTCTGAGTTTAAAACGGTGACTTGGTAGAAAAAGTCCTCAACTACCTAAAAGTTATAGCTGTCCATGACATTTTGTCAAAGACGTCGGCATTCAAGGTCCTTTTTTGATGACAGCATATACTTTGGTCTTGCCCTCATTGACCACTAAGCCCATCTTCTCCGCTTCCATTGCAATGTTCAAAAACGCTCCAATGGCATCACGCTTTGGTCTTCCAATATCATCTGCGTATCCGAGTAATTGGATGGACCTTTGGAAGATTGTGCCTCTAGTGTTGATGGTTGAGTTTTGCACAATTATTTCCAGAACGATGTTGAAGGAGTCGCATGACAGTGCATCGCCTTGTCTAAAACTTTTTTTGACATCAAATGCATCGGTGAGATCTTTTCCAACCTTGATAGAGCAGCGTGCATTCTCCATCGTCATTCTGCACAAACGGATAAGTTTGACAGGGATGCCAAAACTAGACATTGTTCTGTAGAGCTCTTCCCTATAGATGCTGTCATACGCGGCTTTAAAATCGATAAAGAGATGGTGGGTATCGATTTGAAGTTCTTGGGTTTTTTTTCCAAGATCGGCCGTGAATATTTTGAATTTCCTGATCTGAAGCCACACTGATAAGGACCTATCCCTATCAGGTTGTTGACGAACAGCTTCAGATTTTCACATAATACGGTAGAAAGGATCTTATACGCAATTTTCAGGAGACTGATGCCTCTGTAGTTGGCCCAATTTAGAGGGTCTCCTTTCTTATGTATTGGGCAAACTATGCTGAGATTCCAATCATTGGGCATGCTTTCTTCCAACCATATTTTGCACATGAGTTGATGCAGGCTCACTACCAAGTCATCGCCTGCTCCTTTGAATAGTTCAGCTCCAGCAGCTTTGTGTGACATCCGTTTATATATAGCTATCTTCACTTCGTCGAGGTCGGGTAGGCGGAATTGTTGATCTGCGTCGACTAGGTTGAGTGGTTCTATCTCCTTTACATTGGAATTGGGTTCGTCAACGCTGTTATATAATTTGGAGAAGTGGTCTTTCCATATTCCAACATAGACTGCGGTTCTACTACGATGTTCCTCTGATCGTCCTTACAGCCTTCGGTGGGTGGCTGGTACCCTTGGTAGGTTTTATTTACCTTTTGGTAAAATTTACGAACCTCATTTCTGTTGTTACATCCCTCTATCTTCTCAATCGCATGCTTCTCATGCTCTATTTTTTTTCATCTAAGAAGGCGGTGTTTCTCTCTCGTCTTCTGCTCGTGAAGTTTACGAGCAGCTCTGGTCCTTCTGTGCAGCTCCGGTTTGTATACCTTCTGCTTAGCTGCGTGCGTTCGCCGGTATTCGTAATCAAACCAGGGGTTTCGCTGTGGTGGCCGTGTGAAACCTAGCACTTCAGAGGCGGCATCTCTGATGGCTGAAAGGCAATGTTGCCACTGGTATTCAATGTATATGAACCGTCTAAGTTAATACAAAAAATAGTGCTTTATCTGTGTCATACTTTCTTTAGTTCAAATCGAATGGAAAATCTTTAAGTTACATCTAAGTTGAAACACCTGAATTTTGTTATCAAAAATAATATCCATTTAAGTTTAGTTAAAATTATATTCAATATTTGGATAATTTATGATTCATGAACTTTATGAATTTTCTTTGCCAATATTTACTTAGAAAATGCATAGGTCGCATGTTACTTGTTTTCATTTTTGATGTACACAAAAGTGAAGAAAACAACAAATAAAAACAAATTTATCTTAGATGTTTCGTAAACGAGCTGCAAAAGTTTGATGGTAAAGTCAAACATCCATCATCTGTTCACAATGAATGAACGCGCAGCAGTGTTATAGTTTAGCTATGGATGATAACGCGAAGAAAAGAAGCTAAAGCAAATCTTTTCCTTAAAAAAAATATATATGTATAGTATATACATCGCAGATGTCCATCATCATGGCAAGTAATATTTTATTAAAAGGGTGGTCCAGCTGATATGAACAAAAAAAAAATGATTTTTTAACTTATTTAAAAAAAATATCTGTGTCAAAGTGATTGATTGAAAACTTAAATTTAATAATAAATTGTACCTACTCCGTTGCAGCTGGAGTTTCATACCCAAACACTATAATGTGCATGTCAAGAGCGTGCTGCCCTTTTAAGTATGTAGAGTGATTCATACCAAAAATTTGTTTTAAATTCGATATAAAATCAAAAAAAGTGCGTATACGCTTCAGTGCACCATTGAATGCGATCAACTTTAAATAATATCTTTATTATGGAAATACTTAAAAATTGGCACCTTTTTTATGGAACTAATCCTGTCACCCTGTCTAGAAAAAGGACCTACAAAAATGAATTTAATAAGTTTACCCAATGTGTATCGAGCCAACCAAAGTCAAAGTTTTCTTAAGGATATCTCTATAACTATAGCTATTACCTACACTACGTAGAAACCTCAAGAAAATCTTAACTTTTCGCGCGACTTCCTTCCTTCCTTGGTTGGTGTGCGTCCCTTACTTATATTATTCACGACACGACAAGGAGCGTATTATAGAGCACATCGCAAAACAACTTTCTACCAGCATCAGAGTAACGCGCCAGCTATAGTTTGGCGAAAAAGTTCCTCCAAGTAAAGGAAGGGAAGAAAAACGTGTGCATACAATTGCACAATGTGTACATTTGTACTCAACGATTCGTATTCGACCCAATGCAATTGCAAGTTTCTCATTCTGGTTAAAAGTCCAACATTTACAGTGGGGCATTAAATTTACAGTCTGAAAACAGAAACAAAGTAAAAAGTATTAATTTACTTTCAATTTACTTTTGGAACTCAAAGCTATGAATTCACTTGAACATAAATAATTTAAAGACAAAACAACGTTAAAATACGGTTTCTGTATTTCTTAAGCGTGGACTTCGTGGAATTTGAAGAAAATTAAATTTTTTTTTTTTTAAGAGAAGTTCTATATGTAGAGAAAACATAACTTAATTTTCTGTGAACAATATTTGGCCTACATATTACTTAAGGGCAGTTGATTTATAAGTGAATTAAATTTTAAAGTGACTTTAAAACTTTTAAAGAGCTTTTCAATAAGGGTGAGTTGAAATAAAGACAAATGGTACTAGGTAAATTAATTCGTACGAAATACATTTGAATTCAGTTGTGTTTGGAAAATGACGTTAATGAAGGGTTTAAAGTGTAATTGTACTCTAGTTAAGTGGGGCTTTAAGATTCAACATTCAATAAATCTATGGGCTTGAATTGAGTGAATATACGAGTTTTATGTTGAATTTCAGTTAAGAGCATAAATCGTGGACAATGTAACAAATGTATTTCAAAGAGTTTTATATATATACGTATAAAATGTCAGAGACGCAGTGTGAACATAAGGAAAAAGGGAGAGGTTGGAAATGAGATGTCGTTGTACATTGGTTTTGACTTCTTGAATATTTCAATGACAAGAAAAGATAGAGACAAAGAAAAGGCATTCCACATTCACGCAGTACGGCTAAAGAATAAATTGTTGGACTTCTCAATGCAGCCGAAGTTGGACTAAAAGGTAAACCTGATGAGCATTCCTAGCAACGCGAGTAATACTATTGAACTGTTTAAGTGCATAGTCTGTTAAAATGACGGTAAAAAGATGATACAAGAAAATTTACGACGATATTTGAGTGACGTACAAAGACGTTCAACGGATTGAAATAGTTAAAGATAAGATTCAAAAGTGGTAAACATTAAGCAGTCATAGTTCTCAGAACTAAAACACTTTAACTCGACGTTGGGTAGCACCATCTAGACTAGCAGTGGCGAAACTTTAATCTAAACTTGAGCTGTTGGAATGAGTCAGTGATATACAGAATTGAAACTGTGTGCGTCTATCAAACACAGCTGAAAATATTGCTACTGTAGCCGTTTGTGTTGATGAACTTAAGGCTTTAAAAGTTCAGTTAACAAAAGAGCTCAAGCCACTCCTGACACCATTTTTGTTAGCTCTTTAGGGAAAGCTAATCTCTTTGCTCTTTGTAGTACCCGTAACGTGATAGTTAGTGTGTTGGTCTGTCATGCAAGGGGTCTTGGATTCAATCCCTGCCTGTGCCACCTAACTTTTTTCACGGGTACTGCCTCTTGCGAGGAAATGACAAATCCTCCAAGAGTAATTCTTGTCATGAAAAGTACTTTCTCAAATTAGCCGTTCGGACTCGGTATATAAACTGTAGGTCCCCTCCATCTTTGACAACATTACTCGCACACAGGAATGGTTGAGAGTTGTAAGTCACTAGGCCTTGGTTCTTCATGGACTGTTGCGCCACCTAATTTATTTATTTTTATATTTAATCTCTTTGCTAGGCAGTTCGCCGCCAATTCTACGCTGCCAGTGAGTGTTATGACTACGCCTTTACTTGAGCGAGTTAGTGATTCTATGGGACCAATCTTTTTTTTCGCACTTGTACTGTGGCAAGAGTCCTTAGAGATCTAAACACACATAAATCCGCTGGTCTGGATGGTATCCCTGTTATTGTTCTGAAGATGTGTTTTGTTGGAAAAACTACTGCGTTAACTTTTTCATCTGTCCTACTCCTCAGGTTTCGTTCCGAGAGGATAGAAAACTGCATTTGTCCAGCCCATCTCTAAAAAAGGCGATTCTTCCTCACCCTCTAATTACCGACTGATTGCACTTACGTCCCTTCTTTCCAAGGTCATGGAAACGCTGATTAATTATCAGCTCAAGAAATATCTTGAAGATCGAAAGATGACAGTCAGTACGACTTTCGAAGCAATAGGTCCACTGGTGATCTCATGGTTCATCTCACCGAACAGTGGAGCAAATCCTTACAACGCTTTGAAGAAAGTAAGATTATTGGACTTGATATTTCAAAAGCATTTGATAGGGTTTGGCATCAGGATCTCTTATCGAAAATGCGTGCTTTCGGTTTTCATGAATCCCTGCTTCATTGGATTAGTAATTACCTTTCGGATCGTTCAATACAAGTATTATTGGATGGATTCAAGTCTGAGAACCATAAAATAAATGCTAATATGCCCCAGGGCTCTGTTCTATCTCCAACCCTTCTTACTTCTAATCCAACACATTGTTTCGCTGACGAAAGCACTCTTAGCTTTTCATATTCGTTTTCAGACTCACATCCCTCTTCTTTGGATGTGGAACTGCAACGCCAAAATATGATAAGCTCATTAAATTCCGACCTAAACACCATTTTACAATGGGGAATAAAAAACCGCTTGGAATTTAATGCATCGAAAGCCCAATGCTGTCTTCTATCGTTAAAACGAGATATACCCCCCTTGCCATTATCCATGGATGGCACTTGCATCAATGAGACTGAAAATCTCGATATTCTCGGTATGGGTATCACCAACCACCTCTTGTGGAATGATCACATACGCGATGTCGCCAAAAATGCCGCAAGGTGTTTGGGTTTCTTTAGGCGATCTGGATGTTATCTTCTGATCTGGATGTTATCTACGTCCAAAGCTTGAGTATAACTACCATATCTGGACTGGTGCTCCTGCAACTTACTTAAGCTTCTTGAATAGTATTGAACGTAGAGCATTTCAATTTATAGGTGATAATATCATCATAAGTTCATTTACTTCGCTTGAACATCGTCGTAAAGTTACTTGTCTGACCCTTTATTACCGTTATTTAAATGGTTTATGCTCTAGAGGAATAGACAGCTGCATTCCTCTCCTCAAACAATTCAACCGTAATACTCGCGCTTCTAGGAATGCTCATCAGTATACCCTTGAGTCCAACTTCGGCCGTACTGTAAAATACAGAGATTCGTTCTTTAGCCGTACTATGCGAATGTTTAATGCCTTACCACACTCTGTTTTTCCAAGTCATTGCAATATTCAGGAATTCAAAACCAATGTGCACCGATATCTCCTTTCAAACCCTGTCTCTTCTTCCTAGTGCTAACACTGTTCAGTGCAATTTGGGTTTCAAAAAGGAAAGTCCACAGAAGATGCTCTTTTAGAATTTTGCTCTCGGATTTTTTCTAATCTTGATGAAAAAAAGTATACATGTGGTTTATTTATAGACATTACAAAAGCCTTTGACATGGTTAACCACAAGATATTATTGAGAAAACTTGAAAATGCTGGGTTTCGCAGCTTTATGTTGGAATGGTTCGGATCATATCTTCTTAATAGATCACAGAGAGTTAAAATAGACAATATAAGAAGTAGTATAGCCTCATTTAACATAGGAGTGCCACAGGGCTCGGTTTTAGGACCGATTCTATTCTTAGTTTATATAAACTCATTGTTTAGTTTGGACTTTAAAAGCACTCTTACTGCGTTTGCAGATGATATTGGCTGTACTTATGGCTCTAAAAGTGCATTGAATCTTGTTGCTGATATAAACTGGGATCTAGATTTATTGAGAACTTGGTTCAATGAACATAAGTTAATTATAAGCCCTAAAACAAAAATTATGTTTTTCAATCTGTCTTCGGTAAATGTTTTTGAAACTGATGTTATGTACCATGCGAACGATTGCCAAAGGTTTATGATAAATAGGTGCAATTCATGCACAAATGAATTTTCATTTTATAACAATGTAAGTTGCAGCGCTAATTGTTTCGTGGTAGAAAAAGTTGATAGCTTTAAATACTTGGGCCTTCATATAGACTCGAGAATGAACTTCTCATGTCATACGGAGTATCTAAGAAAGTATTTCAACTGGACATTAAGAAATTTCTTTTATCTTAGTAATGTTTGTTCTTTAAAGCTCCTCACAACAATTTATTATGGCATCTTCCATTCTAAGTTACAGTACGCAATTTCTTGTTGGGGAGGGGCTTATCAGAATAAAATTCAACCGCTTCTTATACTCCAGAAAGCTGTTATTAGAAAAATTTGTAGAAAACACCGTCGACATCCAAGTTTTGAACTTTTTGCTACTCTTAAGATACTTCCTGTTAGACATTTGTACTGTTTTAAGGTATTGAAAACATTTTTTAGGAGGTCAGGAAATCTTAATTTCAGGCTAATTTCCAACTATAATCTTCGAGGTAATTTTTTGAATGTTGTTACTGTACCAGATTTTCGCACCACGGCTTTCCGTAACTTTTGTTCTGTGTTTTCATTTCGTCTTTTTAATAAACTTCCCCAGTCTATAAGATCCATAACAATTTCTGGAATATTTTTAAAACGCATAAAACAATGGCTTTTCAATTTTGATTACCTAAATATTGAATCACTTTTCACCGATATTTTGGTTTGATAGAGAGTTTATCACTATTTCTTTTCGTTTAGCTTTTATTAAATTTTATTTGGAGAATATACAAATTTCTAAAACACTACTTTTTTTCTAGTTCTGTTAAATTAATTATAGAAATGTTAATTTTGTATGCATTTTTATAGATTTTTATTAATTGAATTCATTAAATTGTACTTTGGGTCACCCCACCCTCATTAATCTTTTGAATTTGTTAAGCCTATTGAAGTGGCATTTAACACTATTTTTAATGCTTTATTGTATCAAAAAATACAAAATGTCATTATTATTTTGATTAATTATTAACTATTTATCTTTATTATAATGTATTTGAATTTTAAGCGAAATAAAATATACTCTATACTCTATACTCTATACCTCTGCATAACAAGGATAGTAATACCCAATTAAATGTGTGCTTATTATAAACAAAAAAAAAGCCGGTCGATTACCAGCAACTTCGTATCCTTACTGAATGATTTCTGAAATTGCATTAAAATGATCAAAATCATTCATTGAAAATCGTCTTCGGCTATGAAGCCGATTTTCTTTTTATAGGTAACGATAATAAGAAGAATTGACGAATTTATGGCTTGAAAAACCCAAAAATGGTTGTTGATCAGCTTCACCACTCTCAACGATTTTTGTGCAACTCTACTTAAAATTGAAAAACCCTGCATTCGAAATATATGCAAATGACTCTACCGTTTCCTGTTCTGTTGTATAACTTGCTTTTAAATATTGTCGTCTTTGTGCTGCATAAATTGGGCACACTCCAATGTAATGAAAGTAGTCTTCTTTTGAGTTTATGTTAAACAAAATGAAGAACTGACTAAAACTTTGATTAAAGGTTTCCAAAAACCTGACATCGGGTTTTAAATCTTAGCGAGATGTGCTTGTTACTATAAAAGTCACAAAAATTGTTATCCTATTATTCAAATTCGACGAGCTAGTTCGGTGTAAAATATAGTTTCTATTTTAAATACAAATAAATGCACAGAAAAATCAATTTAAATTATATTATCAAGAAACCATATCCTTTTTTTGTCCATAAAAATAAATACTTGCACCACTGTTTGTTTGTTGCGCCAACGTAACATTTCAATTCGAATGTTCATGTCCAATTGCAAGGACTCTATTTTCAATAGAGTTAAATTTCTTGTTCTCGTTTTTCTTTGACTCTAATATGATTTTGTGCTGTGGCTTCGCCTACATCCGCCCCGAAATCACAAACTACACCAGTGTGACACTGATTGCACCAACTGCAAATCGTTCAAAATTAAATTTTACCCAAATCAAAATAAAAAAAAAGAAGAAAACACGAAAACTTAAAAAGTAGATCTAAGTACTGAACTGAAGACTTCAGAACGGTAACGTCGACGACGACCGACAACGACGGGCCAAGAGTTGTACGGAAACAGCAAAATGGCAACATCAACGTCAACTTCAACAGGAACAGCAATAGCAATATTCACGTCAACATCAACATCAACATCAGAGATTATTCAGTGTGCTGGGTAATTTAATTTGAGTCTTAACAGAAACGTTAATGGAAATAATTAAAAGATTAGATTTGGAAGGTTTTAAATGTTCCTGTTTATTGTTTCTTTCTTTTTATATACATACATACATATATACTTCCGTGTGCTTGGTTTGTGTTAATAATATTGTATATAGTATTTTTGCTTTTTTGTTTATGCTGTTTTTGTGTTTTTTTTTTTGTTTAGAGATACAAAAGAAGATGGTAGAAAGTGAATATTTAAGGTCATTTAAGGTACAGCTTATTCATTTGGGAGTTAAATTAAATAAAACTGGAGGACTTATCGTGTCTATTAGTTTTTTTGAATGAAGTTAGTTGTCCTTTCAACAAACAGATCAAAAGATTCTAAGCCATTTGTTTAGATAAGAAAAATTATTGTGTAGTACCTTAATTTAAAATTAAAAAGAGGCTGGGATGCGACCCACACTGATAACTTCCCATCCCATCTGTAGATTTGCCTTGCTTAAAAGTTTGTCTATATGTATCAATTTTTGCGTACTATTTTTTGTCGATTTTATTTTTTTATGAAAAAACGGACTGTTGGATTTTTATAAAAAAATTACTGAATATTAAAAACAATATTTTCTGTGAAATAAGATAAGTTTGAAGCCAATATTTGTAATTTTTGAAAAACTATTTGAATCTAAAGTAAATTTTTACCAAGTTTTAGTATTGTTTTTTTAGGTTTTTATTTTTTATAAAAAATTATCAATTCGATTTTTCTCAAAGTTTTTCCTAATGTTGAAAACAATATTTCTTATAAGTTAAAATAAGTTAGAAGCCATTATCTCAAATTTTTGAAAAGATATTTGAGTCGAAAATCAATTTTTACCAACTTTTGTTAATTTTTTTTTGATTTTTAATTTTTTGTAAAAAAAACTGTCTATAAGATTTTTTTCAAAATTTTAGTGAATGTTGAAAACAATATTTTTTGAAAGATTAAAGTACTTTACAGCCAATATCTCAAACTTTTGAAAAGATATTTGAGTCGAAAATCAATTTTTACCACCTTTTATAATTTTTTTTTTATGTTTTTATTTTTTATAAAAAAACTGTCAATTAGATTTTACTCAAAATCTTATCAGATGTCAAAAACATTATTCTTCATTGCAAAAAATTGTTTTGGAGATGAAATCATATTTTGGTCGTAAAATTTTTGAGGTGACAAATTTTTTTTTTCAGTTTTTTTGATTTATAAAAAAAACCGTTAATTGGATATTTTTCCAAAAATATATTTGTTTTGTATTACGTTACAATATATAATATAAAATTTAATTCAAGTCTCTATCGTCATTGGTTCATGAGATATTTAGGTTTAACCAAAATTTTCACCTTTTTTTTAAACTGCTATAGTAAAAAAACCACCCACGCAATTTTCTTGAGAGCCCTTTCTGCATCTTTCTGCTTTATTATCTGTATAACAAAATTTATTTGAAGTCGATATCTCTTCTGGTTCTTGAGCTATGGAAGACGAAAAAAACGTCGCGAACGTACAGACGTACGGACGTACGGACGTACGTCGTAAACTTTAACTCTGTCAAAATTCAAACCCAAGTAATTTAATGTAACTTCATACAAAATTGTTTTTTTTTGTGTCATAATGGTCACAAACTAAAATAAAAGCTTCTAACTTTTTATTGGCTTTTATTTTTCAGTTAAATTCTCATTCCGCATGTCATTTTAATTTATGATGCATGGAACTTTGTGACCTAATAAGCATAGGTTGTGTTTGTCATAGAAGTCACAAAGTCACACAAGCAAGATATTTCGTCGTGTTTGTGTTTGTTCAGTGTCTTGATATTAATGCTCACTACCTTGTATTACAACCCAAGGTATAGCCAAACTGCAATATGTCTATGATTGCCGTCAAAGATTTTTTTATGTCACAATGGTCACAAAAAATTTGAAAAAAACACTTTGTTCATTGATTTTTTTTAGTTTTTATAAAATCTAGTATAAAATTTAAAGCAATGCATTGTTTGTTCAATAAATTATTTGTTACTTAAACCTTGAGATTGCTATGAATAAGGAATTGTGATTAAAGGTTTTATTTTGTTACAATGGTCACAAAATATTAAAAAAAGAAACATAAGTATTTTTGATGCATTATTTTGTAAACCAGTAAAACGCTTATTTTCACATATGTTGTGTATGGAAACCCGCACCCTATATAATGAAATTGGTATAAGTAGAGCTTGTCACAAAAGTCACATATAGAAATCAACGTGTTATATGTTTTCATGCGTTTATTTAGCATAAGATTTACTTAAAATAAATAAATAAATTAGGTGACACAACAGTTTTCTGAGAACTAGGGCCTAGTGACTTAAAACTCTTACAACCATTCCTGTGTGCGAGTAATGTTGTCAGGGATGGAGGAGACCAACAGTTTTAAGCCAAATCGAACGACTAATTTGAAAAAGCACTTTTTATTACTAGAATTACTCTTGGACCCAAGACCTCTGGTATGGCAATCTCAAGCATTAACTATCACTCCACGCGTGAGATCTACTTGGTTTCCATAATTTAAGGGCTGTCAAAATGGTCATGAACAACATAATCATAAAATCAGGGATAAATATTGTATATGTCATAATTGTCACAAATCAAGAAACTTAATCGTTATATACCGTTTTAATTTTGTCTGTATAATAAAAATTTGTAAATTTTTGTACAAGACCTTTAAGCCTATAGCTGATTATGAAATAGGACCTTTTAGAAAGGGGTGACACATATTTTGTCTGTGTCTAAAGCAACAAACTATGACTGGGATTTGATAGTCACTGAGTTATAGTTTTATCGCAATCATATGAAATGGTATAAGTATCATCTAGACGTCAAACTGCTATATTAATAAACAGTTTGTTAAATATTTGCGAATAAAATGAAAATGATATGTACGTGGGTTTTTGCATCTAGCTTATGATGTGTCCACTACCTATACAAATGTTTGTTCAATCTCTTTTATTAGTACCCAGTCCGAGTCCCAGTTCATATTAAATCCATCTTCTGTTTACTTGTATTGTCCCAAGGTAGCTACCTATTGTCCCAAAGTTATAAAGTACTAAGAACGAATCATAATAAATCCAACAACAAAAAATCCCATCAAATTAAGCTTTGGTCATTATTTTGATTTAAGTCCAAAGTCTGTGAAACAAACAAAAAAAAAATATTTAAATAACGTTTATACTCATACATACCTCAATACATATATGTACATACATATGTACTCATACTTATAAGATACAATGCAAACAATATAAAATTGTCCTATATTTCCAATTATTATGTTCAAAAACTTAATAAATTGCCTCTTAAGAATTGAGTAGCATAAAACAATAAGCAAATTTATCCTTAATAAACATAAAATACCCACTAAATCCACAATAGGAACAAATTGAGACATATGGTAGGATATTATTATGTCACACAAGGACATTTCTATTTGATTGATAAATATAATATAGAACAAAAAATAATATAGCCAAATTGATGAATACGTCGCGTCGCATGAAAATGCTTTTAAAGATAAAGTAAGATCTTGAAAATTTTGATCGTCGCCAACTTTTTTCAAAGTTTTGCTAAAGAGAATCCAAAAAACATCTAGTTTATTGATAAAATAATTTAATATAACAACGATCTGATTAAATGTTGATTTGTAGCTAAGTTTTCATTTTCGGTGAATGGTTTTCCATGGAGAACAAAATACTCCGCAATAGTTTTTAATGGAAAAAGGTCAACCTTATGTGCCAGTCTGAAATCAAACGAAGAATAACTCGTGCAAATCGCTGCTTCTTTGGACTTAGAAGGCAATTGAGAAGTAAAGTCCTCTCTCGAGCATCTAAAATCACCATCTATAAGACACTCATCATCCCGGTTCTCATTTATGGCGCTGAGGCCTGGACTCTGTCAAAGAAAGATGAGAACGTCTTAGGATGCTTCGAGAGAAAAATTCTTCGGGTGATTTTTGGTCCCGTACGTATAGATGGAGAATGGAGGAGAAGATATAACAACGAACTGTACGGGCTGTACAGCGACACTGACCTAGTTAGCAGAATAAAAGTCCAACGGCTTAGATGGCTGGGTCATGTAGAGCGAATGGACATCAACGCTCCAGCCCGGAAGGTCTTCGAATCCAATCCCGAGGGACGGCGCAGTAGAGGAAGACTGCGACTCAGGTGGCTCACGCAGGTGGGTGAAGACCTCAACCAACTTGGCGTGCAAAACTGAAGATAGCTAGCTAGGGACCGAACTGGCTGGAGACGCATGTTGGTTGAGGCCCAGGTCCGCCCCGGACTGTAGCGCCACCTTAAGTAAGTAAGTAACTGTGCCAGTCTTGTCTTGACTTTATTTTGTTCTCAGTTTTGATTAGATCATGTTACTTACTAACATACTTTAAAGGTGGCGCTACAGTCCGGGGCGGACCTGGGCCTCAACCAACATGCGTCTCCAGCCAGTTCGGTCCCTAGCTAGCTATCTTCAGTTTTGCACGCCAAGTTGGTTGAGGTCTTCACCCACCTGCGTGAGCCACCTCAGTCGCAGTCTTCCTCTACTGCGCAGTCCCTCAGGATTGGATTCGAAGACCTTCCGGGCTGGAGCGTTGATCCGTTATATCTTCTCCTCCATTCTTCACCTACGCAGGCGGGACCAAAGATAATCCGAAGAATTTTTTTTTGGAAGCATCCTAAGTGGCTCTCATCTTTATATGACAGGGTTCAGGCCTCAGTGCCATAACTGAGAACCGGGATGATGAGTGTCTTATAGATGGTGGTTTTGGATGCTCGAGAGAGGACTTTACTACTCAATTGCCTTCTTAGTCCAAAGAAGCCACGATTTGCAAGAGTTATTCTTCGATTGATTTCAGCGCTGGTGTCGTTGTCTGAGTTTATAGCGGTGCTTATGTAGACAAACTCCTCAACTACCTAAAAGTTATAGCTGCCCATGGTGACGTTTTGTTCAAGACGTCGTCGTTCACGGTGAAATCTTTTCCAACCTTGATAGAGCAAAGTGCATTCTCCATCGTCATTCTGCACAAACGGATAAGTTTGACAGGGATGCCAAAAGTAGACATTGCTCTGTAGAGCTCTTCCCTATAGATGCTGTCATACGCTGCTTTAAAATCGATAAAGAGATCGTTTGTATCGATTTTAAGTTCCTGGTTTTTTTCCAAGATCGGCCGTGAATATTTGAAATTTCCTGATCTGAAGCCACACTGATAAGGACCTATCTGGTTGTTGACGAACAGCTTCAGATCTTCACATAATACGGCAGAAAGGATCTTATATGCAATGTTCAGGAGACTGATGCCTCTGTAATTGGCGTAATTTAGAGGGTATACTTTCTTATGTATTGGGCAAACTATGCTGAGATACCACTCATCGAGCATTCTTTCTTCCGACCATATTTTTCAGATGAGTTGGTGCATGCTCCATACCAAGTCATCTTATCGCCTGCTCCTTTGAATAATTCGGCAGCGATGCCGGCCGTTAGCTCCAGAACCTTTGTTTGACTTTAGTTAAGATATAGCTATCTTCACTTCATCGAGGTCGGGCAGGCGGAATTGTTTATCTGCTTCGCCTAGGTTGAGTGGTTCTATCTCCCTTACAGCGGAATTCGATTTGTCATCGCCGTTTTATAATTTGGAGGGCTTTCCATATCCTCAACATAGACTGCGGTTCTACTACGATGTTCCCCTGATCGTTCTTACAGGCTTTGGTTTGTGGCTGGTATCCTTGGGAGGTTTTTTCACTTTTTGGTAAAATTTACGAACCTCGTTCCTGTTGACATCCCTCTATCTTCTCGATCGCGAGTTATATCATCACTGTACAGTATACCTATCATATAGCATTATCAATATCTAATACATTTATTATACTACATTTAATGTTCTCTCATATTTTGTAACGCAAAATAAGTGTAGAGCAACTAACAGTTGATTAATAACCTCTCTTTACAACTTCTCTCGATAAGTTGATATGCAAGAGCTGTACTTTGAATTATTATACTAAGCATTATATTTAGTCATAGTTTTTAGTCTTGATTTAAATATTGAAGAATAAAGTTATGTTTCAATCTCATTAAGAAAAAACCTGAGTTCTCATTTTAAATCAACGTATTTGGCGCAGTCGGACTTCGAACCATTAAAAATTGAAAAAAAAAACAAGTTAAAATAACATTTGTTAAAAATAACATTTGTGTTAAACTAAAAAAAAAAAACAAACAAAAAAATGTAGTGTTTATTAAAAATTGAAAAAAGAATACATAGCTTACAAAAATATATTCTATGTTTGCTCTCTAACTAAAAAAGTTAAAAACATAAAAAAAAAAATAACAGTGCCTAAAATAATAAACGATTTGTGTCTGTTCTCTTTACCAATAACAATACAAACAAAAAAAAAAAACATAGAATTGCATACCACAAGAAAGATAACGTTATTTTTAATACACTCTTCAATTGAAAAAGTCAATTCTTTTTACAAAAAATAAAAAAAAAACCCAAGCCAACAGCACATAAAACCAAAGAGAAGTTTAGAAAATAGCGGGAAAAAGTAATGAGGGAGACAACTTGGAACAAATGAAATTTGAATCAACATAAGAAGAAAACTACAAATAAAAAATTTAACCATACTGTATTTTATGAACTGTACATACATATCTAGACTGTAAAATAATAACAATTAATTAAATAGCTCATCTGATATTTATATATTTAGATAACGAAATAATCAATTAGTTATATATATATACATAATTATTTACATAATACATATATCTAACCAAATCTTATTTCATTGATTTAATTTTTGTTTATATATTTCTTTTACTCATTTTTCGTTTGTATTAACACAATGGATGATAATATCTCACCAGTAGATAAATTTAAAATTGCATTGGATCTAATTACCCGAGTTCCCGAATATAGTGGGAATAGGGAACAGCTAATAGAGTTCATTGAAAGGGTGGACAATTTGATTCCGTTATTAAATTCTTTTCCAGCTGAATCTTTATTAATTTTGAAAGGTTATCTTAGGGACAGGATCACTGGTAAAGCCAGAGAAGCTTTCCAAAAAAGAGGTAGAATAACTGAGTGGAATGATTTGAGAACAATTCTTATTGAGGAGTTCGGTGAAAGGGTTAGTAGTGGAGTTTTGATAGATAAAATGCGTTCAGCTAGAGTGAAGACAACAATCGAAAGTTATTACAACGAAATAAATAATTATCTATGTAGGATCAATAATGTTAATTTGCTTCAAAATAATAATGATCAACAAATTATAGCCTCAAATAACCGCATTGCTTTGGAAGCATTCAAACATAGTTTGCCCGAACCCACAAAAACAATAATATTGAGTAGAAATCCTAAGTCACTTCGAGATGCATACAAAATAATATTAGAAATTAACCATCAAGACTATGGTAACATGCAAACAGATAGATTTTCATTACTCTCAAGTTCAAACAAAAGACAGCCAGGAAGTCACTTCGCGAAAGGTTATCCTAGACAAGAACCGGATCAAGGTACAAGAAACTATGGTAGTTCAAATCGAAACCAAAATTTAGAACAGTTTCATAGCCAAAATACCGGATATAACAATTCGTCTCCAAACGTCAATTCTGGTCGATTAAATCGAAATGTTCCCAGTGAATCTCAAAATAATTTCAACAGGCAATTAAGTAGTAATAGTAATAGTAATAGGCAACAGCAAGGTAGTTCTAGACAATTTCAAAACAATAACAATTATAATTCGAGATCTAACCAATCGAGACAATTATCGAATAATAGATCTCTTAATAATGATACAAATCAGAGTAGTTCATTCCCGAATAGGAATCAACCTTCAGTATTAATCGGCAGTCTGATCTGATCAGACACTTTTCTCTGTGCGGTACATATAAAAAGCAAAATTAACAAAAGAAATCGATCTCCCTCCCCTGTTGGAGGCATTCAATTGTCTCTGAGCAGTAAAAACCGAAAAATGAATTCGGATGACCAAAGATATGGGCGGTTTACCCCCTTACAGTGTCTTTCTGATTCTGGTAATACCAACGATTGCGAAGTTGAAGAGGTTATACTCCCTCCTCAAAAAAAGAAAATTAAGATACCATCTATCTGTGTCTTGCAAAAATCTTGTGAAAATGTTCATTCTTTGCTCAATGAAGCATATATAAAAGATTATTGTATTAAAAAAAATGTCAATTGGCATTAAAATTAATTGTGAAACTTGTGAAGATCACACAAAACTGTGCTCTCTTTTAAAATCAAAAATGTGGCAATTCTTTACCCATGACCTCCCGTCGACCAGGTCTTTTAAAGTTGTGCTCTTTGGACTTGACGAGATTCCAAATGAAAAACTAAAATCTGAACTCATTTCACTTGGTCTAAAGTGCGTTAACATTAAAATGATCAAAAAGCAGTATAAACATTTCACTGACATATTTTATATTGTGTTTCTTGAAAGTGGTACAGTGAGACTTGCCGATCTTAAAAAAAATATTAAATCATTGTTCAAGACCCAAATTAAATGGGACTTTGCACGGCGGCAAACAAAAAAAGTTACTCAATGTGAGAATTGTCAAATGTTTGGGCATGGAGAAAAGAATTGCAATATAAAAACACACTGTGCTATTTGCTCTGAGAACCATGAAACCAACAAGTGTACCTCGAAAAATATAAAGTGTGCCAACTGCAATGAGACACATATCTCAACTGATCTCGATTGCCCTAGTCGAAAAAACTTTTTCGAAATGAGAGAAAAGCTATCCTCTAAAAAAAATAAACAATCAACGATCATCCCACTGAAAACATCACATCATTCTTTTGCACCGGTAATGAGTGACTTCCCTCCCTTGCCTCCTCGTCGTCAGAACCCTAACCATGTCATGCCAATAACAAATGCATCAAATGCAAATGTTATTGATTGCAACGCTTGGAAAACCAACAACATTAACAACGACATCAACTTCAACAGCAACGCTGGACCAACAAACGAACTATTCTCCATGGAAGAGATTAATGCATTGACCGCTGAGATGATTACTCTTCTTGGTAAATGTAATAATAAAGCTGATCAGTTTAATATCATTGCGCAATTAGCTATTAAGTATTTATATAAATCCAAATAATGAGTAGCATATCTATGAAAATAATTTGTTGGAATGCTAAAAGCATTCGATGTAAATCAATCGAATTTTTTGCTTTTCTAAGCAAGCACAAAGTAGATATAGGATTAATATCCGAAACTTGGCTTAATTCTAATGATAGATTATCAAATCCTGATTATTTTTGTTATAGATTAGATAGAGATGAGAGAAGGGGTGGTGGTGTTGCCATTGTAGTAAAAAAAAGTATTCGGCATAAAATAATTCCAATTATAAATACTAAATTAATACAAAACATAGGTATTGAAATTCCATTCTCTAATGGTTCCACATTAAAAATATTTGCTGCATACTTTCCGGGTAGTACTGCTACAACGCCTCAAAATAGATACGACTTAAACAATGACTTAAGAAAATTAGTTAGTGTAAATGACATTTTTCTAATTGGTGGGGATTTTAATTGCAGGCATAGGAATTGGGGTTGTCTGAGAGCAAATACATGGGGAAATATACTTGAAAATCTTAATTCCAGACACTCTTTTGACATTTTGTTTCCGCCTCATCCTACCTTTTATCCTGCAAATAACAGGGCCAATCCTTCAACCATAGATTTATATCTGACAAATATGCCGGGGTTGTTTACTGAACCTATGGTTTTAAATGAAATGAGCTCGGACCACTTACCTGTAGCTATTAGTACTTTCACTTCACCTCTAAGTGGGAGAAGTGAAACTTTTGATTTCAAAAATGCTAATTGGTTAACATTTAAGCGGCGAATGAGAGCAAAGCTGAGTAGTATTCCTGATATTTCAAATGTAAATTTGAATCAATCTCAAATCGATCAAAATATTGCATTATTCACATCTGCTATTGATGAAAGTGTTGAAAGCTCTGTGCCTAAAAAAAAGATCAAACTTGGAAGTACTAATGTATTACCCAGTAATTTACTGGAATTGATTAAAATACGGAATAGCTACAGAACCAGGTGGACAAGAACAAGAAATTGTTTTTATTTCAATGAAATGAAAATTCTTAATGCCTTGATTAAAGAAGGCATATCAAAATTCAGAAATAATTTCTGGAATCAAAAACTATTAGGAATGGAAAAATCTAGCAAACCATTTTGGAATGTAGTTAGAGTGATTAGAAAACGTAATCCCCACATTCCCGCACTTAAGATAGGAAACCAAATTATGATGTCGGGCACTGAAAAGGCAAATGCACTGGCTGAAACATTTTGTAATAATCAATTGTTAGCTAGCAGCACTACAGGTAACATTTCTGTGGAATCTCTAGTTTCAAACTCAATTAATTTCATTAACACTAGTGCTGCTAACAATACTATAGATCTAGTTACAACTGACGATATAAAAGACATTTTGATTTCTTTGAAAACACGAAAGTCAGTAGGCTTTGACAAACTCAAAAACGTGTATTTAAAACACCTTCCCAGATCAGGATTTAGATTTTTACAATCATTGTTTAACTCTTGTCTTCAGCTTGGGTATTTTCCAAGCGAATGGAAAGTTGCTAAGGTTATCCCTATTTTAAAACCTGGAAAAAGTGCAACTATGCCGGCTAACTACAGACCAATAAGTTTACTAAGCTCATTAAGCAAGTGCTTTGAAAAATTAATTAAAAAAAAAATTATGATCTTTATTGACCGAAATAATATTTTACCCCCTGAACAGTTTGGTTTTCGGCCTTCTCATAGCACTGTTCATCAAGTCCATCGTATTACAAACCATATCAAGAGAAATTTTTGTATTGGAAAAAGTACAGGTATGATATTGCTTGACGTAGAAAAGGCATTTGATTCTGTTTGGCATGACGGACTTCTTTATAAGATGTTTTCTCTTAATTTTCCCATGTACCTGATAAAAATTGTAAAGTCCTTTTTGTACTCAAGAAAATGTATAGTGTCTGTGAACAATTTTGTATCTGATATGTTTACTTGTGTGGCAGGTGTTCCTCAGGGTTCTGTTTTGGGCCCGATTCTTTACACTATTTTCACTCATGACTTTCCTAGACTCCAAAACTGCGAGACAGCTATCTTCGCTGACGATACGTGTATATTTTCCACAGATTCAATTGCTTCCATTATTGGAAATAATTTGCAATCTGCAATAAATATAACTCAAAACTATTTTTTTGATTGGAAAATAAAGATCAATGCTTCTAAGACTCAGGCCATCTTTTTTACTAGAAAAAGAAAATCCTGTTTCTTGCCAAGCTCACTGATCTCTATTAACGGTATAGGCATCGAGTGGAAATCTTCAGCAAAATACCTAGGAGTAACACTAGATACAAAACTAACCTTTGGTTTACATGTCCAGGAAATAATTAAAAAGATTAACTTAACAATTAAAATACTATATACATTTATCAATCGAAAATCTAAGTTGAGTAAAGAAAATAAACTTTTAATTTACAAAGCTATATTCCAGGCAATAATGTTTTATGGTTCACCAGCATGGGGTAATTGTGCAATCAGTCATATTCGTAGGTTGCAAATATCGCAAAATAAAATTTTGAAAATGATGTTTAATCTTCCTTGGTATTTTTCAACTTGTGAATTACATGCATTAACTAATATAGAAATGGTATCTAGTCGAATTGCTAAACTTAAAGAAAAATATATCATTTCTTGCATATCTTCTGACAATGCCTTGGTATCAGATCTAGCGACATAGATTTAGCACTTTAATTATTTATTAAGTCTTCTATTCCGTATATGCATATTTTTATCTATGAAATTATTTATTTATTTATTTATTTTTAACTTTATGTAAGTATTTATTTATTATTTAATTTGATTTTATTTATTCATTTACTTATTTATTTATTTGTTTGTTTATTTATTTATTCAGTTATTTATTTGTTTATTTAATTATTTATTTATTTATTTGTTTATTTATTTATTTATTTATTTATTTATTTATTTATTTTTGTATTTATTTATTTATTTATTTATTATTTATTTATTTATTTATTTACTTACTTATTTATTATTATTTATTTAATTACTATTAAATTTATGTAATTATTCATTTTTGCTGATATATGTTTTATTTATTATTTATCTGTACATTTGCATTGTCATTACTGTTATTTATTTATCATTTTCATTTGACTACTTGTTAAGATTTCTGTTTTCGTTTTCCCTTTCAATTTAAGACTGATAAATGTTCAATAATCTAGTTACATCAGATAAATCACTAGTATAATGTACTTATTATATGTACAAATTATTATGTAAAAGGCATTGTTAGATATTTTATTTGTGTGCAACCCCTTCTCTCATTTTTCCTTTAACACGCTCTATTATTGTTATTATTTATCTTTTTGTTTTTTATTTAATGAAGGTTTTTAATCGTAGCTTTTCCTTCAATTATATTTGTATTTGTAAAAAACTACTTATAAAAAAACTCATCATTTGGCAGTAGTAAGATAGCGTATATCAATCTCTGTAAATTGTGCAATATAGTTAAGAAAGAAATGTGATATTTTGGCTACAATAAAAACTATTACTAGGAATCAACCTTCGGATGGTCAAGAACCAATGGACGTTAACAACATAGAAAAAGATTGTCAAAGTGAAGAAAATTTTCTTGTAGAAGCCTCGGAATATTTCCATCTCCAATAATAGAATTAACTGTTAATGGTCACAAAATTGATTGTTTAATTGATAGCGGTTCAACTATATCTATTTTGGATGAATATTTATTACCTGATATTAAATCTACAAAAATAATTAACCCAGTATTAATTAGTACAGTTTTAGGAAAAGGAAATATTTTGTACGAAAAAATTTCAAATGTTCCGAATGAATGGAACCTTAATGCTACCATGTCTTGGAAGCTTATGAACCTGGAACACAAACCATTTAATGCAATTATAGGCTCGAATATTTTAATACCTCTAAAAGCTAAAATTGACTTCAATAACTGCCAGCTCGAGATTAACGATCAAATAATTAAATTTAAAGGATTCGATTGTCCATATTCTTACGAAGAAATAAATATACTAGAGCCTGTAGAAAATCAAGAGACTTGTTATTTAATGAAAAAACTGGACTTATCTAAACTAAATCAGGAAGAGATAAAAAATGTCAGGGAATTAGTAAAAAACAATAGTGACTTATTCTTTATACAGGGACAGAAATTGACCAGCATTAATATAACAAAACATGAAATAGTAACAACAACTTCACAGCCTATTTATTCTAGAATTTATAGATTTCCTCAGGTCCATGAAAAAGAAGTTGAGAGTCAGGTGAAAGAGATGTTGAGTCAAGGAATTATAAGGGAAAGCAACAGTCCTTATAATAGCCCCATATGGGTTGTTCCGAAAAAAATTGATAACTCTGGTCAACAAAAATGGAGGCTTGTAGTGGATTATCGGAAATTAAATGAGGTGACTGTTAGCGATAAATTCCCGATTCCAAACATCGAAAATATCTTTGACAAGTTGGGTCGAGCTCAATATTTCAGCACCTTAGACCTGGCAAAAGGCTTTCACCAGATAATGGTCGACGAAAAAGACCAAGCAAAAACCGCATTTTCCACTTCTTTAGGCCATTTTGAATACATCAGAATGCCTTTCGGACTTAAAAATGCCCCTTCAACCTTTCAAAGGTTGATGAATAAAGTGCTGGTAGGTTTAATAAACAGAATCTGTGTCGTATACCTCGACGACATACTTGTCTTTAGTACGAGTTTGGAAGAGCATAAGGTCAATCTTAATAAAGTTTTTAAAAGAATTAGGGAATATAATCTCAAAATCCAGGTTGATAAATGTAGTTTTTTCCAGAAAGAAACGCAATATTTAGGACATATTTTGACGACCAACGGTATTAAGCCTAATCCCGATAAAATTGCGGTGGTAGAAAACCTCAAATTACCGAAGACCCTGAAACAAATAAGGAGCTTCCTAGGTTTAACGGGTTACTACCGTAAATTTATAAAAGATTACGCCAAAGTCGCCCAGCCTATGACGAAGTATCTGAAAAAAAATATGCGCATAGACATTTCAGACAGCCAATATGTAAATGCTTTTGAAAAACTTAAACAACTCGTTACAAACCACCCTATTCTTCACTATCCTGATTTTCAAAAAAAATTTAAATTGACAACAGATGCCAGTAAATATGCAATCGGTGCCGTCCTAACCCAGGACAACCACCCTATATGTTATACCAGCAGAACCTTGAACAAACACGAATGTATGTACAGTACAATTGAAAAAGAGCTTTTAGCCATTGTTTGGTCAATGGGGTATTTTAGACCATATTTATATGGAGTTGAGTTTGACGTGCTAACCGATCATCAACCAATTAAATGGCTGCACTCAAAAAAGGATTGCAAGGATATTAGTTCAAAACTACAACATTGGCTTTTAAAATTAGGGGAGTATACATTTAAGGTAGACTATATTAAGGGAAAGGACAATAATGTTGCTGATTTTCTGAGCAGGATTAACGCAGATGAAAATGAAATTAACGCTGTAAGCCTTAATGAAAACCATTCAGAAGAGAATTCCCAAAGCGCAGAAATGGGCACAATTCACAGCCAAATTGAAAACCTTGACAATCATATTCCCATAGTTGATACAATTGTAAACAAATATAAAACACAAATTATTCTACTAAATTCAAAAACAATAGAAACGGAAACCATTTTTAAAAACAAAAAAATTTATATTTCAGAATCAGATATCAACAACAAAACAATGATAGATATTTTTAGGAGACTTATAAAAAAAGGTACTACCGGAATTTACACGGAGTTAAATGATCATCTTTATAATCAGGTACAGTTAGCATTGATAGATTTATTTGGAAGCTTTAGGGATATTAGATTCAGGCGATGCTCTCATTTAGCAGAAGATTTAAAAACTGAAGAGGAAGCTGTCAGGTACATTCAAAATGTTCACGAAAAGGAAACAAATCATCGTGGTATAAATGAAAATTTTGAGTTTTTAAGAAATAAAGTATATTTTCCAAAATTAAAAATACTCATTCAAAAATTTATAAACAATTGTTCCATATGTCAGGAAGCGAAATATGACCGCAGCCCAGTAAAAATTAAGTACAATTTAACGGAAACTCCTTTTGATCAAAACGAAATCGTTGGTCTGGATACCTGGACTATGAAAGGACAAAGATTTTTGACAAGTATTGATAGGTTTTCGAAACATACCATGATAGTTGATCTCGCTGATAGAAATTTTATCACAGTTAGAGAAGCTTTGAGCAAAAGACATGCCTCACTAGGGAAACCCAAGCTTTACATTGCTGACAACGAATTTGACGGATTAGTCATCAGAGATTTCTTAAGGGAAGAAGGCATTGACCTTCATCTCACGAAACCTAACAGCCACACTGGAAACTCTGACATTGAGCGGCTGCATAATACATTAAATGAACAAATAAGAGTAATGGAAATAAACCCAGAATTCAAGGAACGAGGTATGAAAAGCAAATGCTTTAAGGCAGTTGAATTTTATAATAATTCGGTTCATTCAATAACGAAAGAAAAACCCATTAGTTTCATTTTAGGGCAAATCGAATCAAGTAAAACTAAAGTACGGGATCGAATTAAAATTGAAAAAGAACGAAGAATAGAAAAATTAAATAAGGACAGACAAAATGATAGTTTAAGAACAAAAGAACAGGTCTTAATAAAAAATTATAAATCCCTCAGGCATAAGCAAGAACCTAAGTATAAATTACATAAAAACGAAAACTTGCATCCATGTAACATTAAAAGAAAGTATAAATATACCTAAAAACGAAATATGTACAAAAAGAATACTTAAAAAAAAAATAATTCTAATTAATAAATTTAAGAAAAATTAAAAAAAAAAAAGAAAAAAAAAATCGTTAACAATTATAAAAAAAAATGTATCTAGATTTTCTTTATGTTAATATTCTATACCTACTTTATAGTAATATACTAAATGCAAAAAAAAAAAAAAAAAAAAAAAGAAATTGAAATGCAAATTTAAGAAAAATTAAAAAAAATTCGTTAACAATTATAAATAAAAAAATGTATCTAGATTTTCTTTGCGTTAATATACTTTTCTCGAATTTGTTATTTTATAAATGTATTATAGGTATCTATAGAAACTATACAAAAAATAAAAAAAAAAAAAATTATTAAATTTATTTTTATTGTTATCTATTAGTCGTTATATAAAAATATGTTTTGTTTCAATAAAAAAAAAATATGTATAATTTCGACTCAGGAGATGTCGAAACAAAGGGGGGAGAAGTTATATCATCACTGTACAGTATACCTATCATATAGCATTATCAATATCTAATACATTTATTATACTACATTTAATGTTCTCTCATATTTTGTAACGCAAAATAAGTGTAGAGCAACTAACAGTTGATTAATAACCTCTCTTTACAACTTCTCTCGATAAGTTGATATGCAAGAGCTGTACTTTGAATTATTATACTAAGCATTATATTTAGTCATAGTTTTTAGTCTTGATTTAAATATTGAAGAATAAAGTTATGTTTCAATCTCATTAAGAAAAAACCTGAGTTCTCATTTTAAATCAACGTATTTCGCGCGCTTCTCATGCTTCTTTTTTTTCCATCTATTGCATTTCGTCAGGGTAATGCAATAAAAAAATGTTTGAACTCATGAAATTAATTTTTAGGGGGAAGGGAATTTTGAACCAAGTCGGGATTAGAGCACTAAATTAGCACAAAAAGAGTCCCAAATCGCCCCATCATAAGATTTTTAAAATTGTGTTTGGTTGAGAAAGTCTCCAAAAGTTTTAGATTTACGACTTAAGTTTGGGGATATGGACTTAAAAAAACAATTTGTAGTTTCACTAACTTAGGAGCCCAAAAAGAGCCCTAAATTCTCTCATCATTAGTTTTTTGAAATTATGAACCTGGGAACACCACAAGTTTGAGGGGAAGGAATTTTTGAACCAAGTCGGGATTAGAGCTATAAATTAGCACAAAAAGGGTCCTAAATTTCTGCATCATTAGAATTTCGAAATTCGATTATAGTGTTTCCAGCTTTACGCACCTAACATAATGTACAATTAACAAAAAAATCAGAAATACCAGGGTAGGGTCTTCATTTATTCAAATGACAAAGTTATTTCACTAGGTGTTCAACGAGCGACGATCGATTTGCCCTCGAGTCATACCTTGGTATGATCCATTGATCTTTCTTCCATACCAATACTACCATCAAGTAAATAACCTCATGACTTTCGGAGAATGTTGATAGATATCTGACTTGTTACTTATCTATTGCCTCTTTTCGGGCTCTAAGTCCTTAAAACTTTATATTCTTTTTCACGAACCCTCTCAATTTGAGAAATGCTTTGACTTGTTATGTATTTCCAAAAGGTTCCCTTTCAGCTTCATATATTATATAGTTACTTAGCTTTTAAGTTGATTTAAGTGAATTAAAGCGAATGACAGGAGATGTTACCCAGCAGTAAAATCAATTTTAAAAAAATAACTCATAAAATAGTTTAAGTTTATAACTTTAGTTTAGCCAATTTATAGGCTTAACTTTACTTGACATATCCCAAAATTTGATGAATTGTTAAACAAATTAGATTCGCCAAAATAAGTAAAACTTTTAAAGTTTATTATGAAACAAATTTTACTAAATCAATTTTATAACTTAAAACTGCTTAGGCAGTTAATTAATGCACAAATAAGCACCAACACAAAATTTAACTACCAGAAAATCCAAGAATTTTATAGTATTTTCTCGAGACCTGTACTTGACCCTTTTTTGAGAGCATGTAAAATCGAAAGTGAAAAGGATCAAACAAAATAGCCTCAATATACACAAAATAAGTCCTACGCGTATGTATAAGGACACATAAATCTACACATACACATACATAAACATATATAGGTAAGGTACCTGCCATCATTGTTCTTTCTAAAAGTTCTTTAAAGCATTGGTACACCTATAAGAAGAAAAGAACGCAAGAAAAAAAAAAAAGACGACATTAAATCCAAACATAAGGCAAAACAAAATTGATTTAATGCTAAGGACTCTCGGCGGCGTATATGATGACGATGATGATTGGAGGGTAATAAAATTTCGAAGCCCATATAAAACACATGCACAGTGTGGCACATTATAGATACATACTAGTACTCGTATATATCTAGGTATGTAGGGGTAGGTACCTTAACCTATATAAAAGTAATCCACCATGCTAGCGGGAATGACGGCAATAACGAGCAGATGGAAAGACAATTGAAAAGGACACACCATCAGCTTACTTTCGTATACTATGTATATCGCAAGCTAGACAAGGCTCCTTCAACAACAGAGCACAACTCAGTCCAGAACAGCGTATAGAAAAGCACAGTACTATACCCGGATGATGATGGTTCTATAGCTAACCTACATATACAGAAAATGGGTGCCGCATTAGAAGAAAGCGAAGTGCTTTGCGGCATTAACCTGCAAGATACTTTTTCTCAACAACAAAAAGTAAAATTACGTTTGGTCCAAGTATTTCAATCAATTTACAATCCACCCCAAGTCAAAAGCATCACCATAATCTGAGGGGCAACCTAGAATCGACCGATCTAGAGAATATGTACAGTAGGGCAAAGCACGGCCGGCACGGCAAGTCAGAGATACCTAACCTATACCTGGCTGCTGCAGGATAATTCTGATGCCTTCTTTAAAATATAGGAAAAAAAGGAAGGGTTTTTGTTTTCTTCACTGTCCTTCCACATCACTTTCTTATACTGGAAACTGGGGTATGTACAAATACTGATGGCGATGGGATACTGTGTAAAGTGTAGGTATAGGCAAGGACTCTAAACTCTGAAAACCGACGACGCACAAAGTTTATTGAATTTAAGCTGAGAAAAGTAAAAAAGGTTCGAAATTCTTTTGGACAAGGGTTTTTTGCTATGACGACAAAGTGTAGGTCGAGCAAAAAAAAAATAAATAGAAAAAAGAAGAAAACGCTCAGGTTATAGGACGAAAGACCGTTATGGTTGTTTTCGTGTGTTTGTTTTATTTTTTCTTTCAGTGAAACCCAGTGTTGTGTGGTGCTTTGCTTGGTTTCTTGTTCTTTGTTTTCACTTTTTTCATCTTCTTCTTCTTTAAAATAAAAATGTTTCTTTGGAAAAATTGAAAAAAAAAAAAACATAAATAAGGAAATAGGTTGTATAGGTATAGTATCTATACTGAAAGACTCAAGCCATCATAATGTTGGGAAGATATTTTTTTCTCTTCTTTTTTTTCTCTTTTTATTATTATTAAATTTGTCCTTTTCTTCTGATGGATAATAATGACAAGAAGTTTGTTTTGTTGCTTTTGCTTTTGCTAGCTGAGCTCTATGCTCTAGGGCTACTAGGCAGTAAGTAAGGGCGGAATGAAGATTCGAGATGAAATATTTTTTATTTATATTTTCATTCTGAGCAATTTTGAAAAAAAAAAAAAAAATATAAGTATCTCTATCTTTATATAAAAATGAAGTCAAGTTGATTTGCAAATACAAAAGAATAAAATATATGTGTCATTGTTGAATAGCCTTGTAAATAGATCAAAAGAATTTCCGGTGTCGTTTATTGGTAATGAAATAATCATTTTTGATGAGCAACAATAAAATTGTATATTATATTCGTTTGGTTATATAGCTTGTCTATATGCATATACATATATAAAAGTATGTGTGTATATTGGTATAAAGTCCTTGATGAAAGAGATGAAGATAATGGTAATTTGTCTGTAATTTCAACCATCAAAGACTTTGCAAGATTTTCTTTTATTTTTTTGCCTATACGCATTTTTATAAATAAAGGCCCCCCGAGTTATAAAAGAAAATCAAATTCTTATAACGAATGAACTTCATTTTGCTCAATTTTATTAACAATTTTGCTGTCTATTTTGTATGAATTGTAAATATTTTGCAAGCTTAATTCAAATAATTGCATGAAACAACTAAATTAAATTATGAATTTATTTAAAGTAGCTTAATAGAAGCAGAAACTTACCGTAGAAAGTAGTAGCTTCTTTAAATTTTTGTTATTTGAATTTAAACGAAAACTTGTTTTTGTTTTTTCTATAGCTTGAAGGAAGTTTAATAATGAGTTAATCTCTTAAAAAAGGGAGCATTTTGGTCTACTTATTGTAAATCATGGGGCTTAAGGAATAAATGGAAACAAAGATGAATAGTAATATGTATGCGTCTAGAGCTCACAGTTAAGATATGCAACATAAGAAACCTAAGATCATGCGCATTATTCTTGCTTATGTAAACAGTATTCTTAACTATGGGCCTTAGACAAAAGATAGTAAGGGGAATTGCAGGAGAGATGCCGCACTTTTCGAAAATTCAAAATAAATAGCTTTCAATGGTGGCAACTTTCCCGCAATAAGAGAGATATGCCTCACCACATTTTAAGATTTAAACAAAAAAGAAAGTAGTTAAAAGATACAGAAACGTGCTCTGGAACTGGATAAAACACCACATAATCCGTTCCCGCATCGACTTTTTGCAGCAAACGAACAAACTTAAACACAGTCAGATAGAAACATATACGACATAACCAATTGTTTTCCCTGGCTTATAATTAAGGTTAAGTAATTCTCCCCTTGCTTTAAGAATAATGCTTATTTTATCGATTGTGTTATTATTTATCAGATACGATCTATTCTGCAAATTAAAATTTATACGACTGTAGTAGTTCCTGAATATCGATGATCTAGCTTCAGACTCATATCTTCCAAATTTTTCCAAAATCATGTTGAATTTTGACTCTAATAGGGCGGGTTGCATATTCATTGCTATTTCAAGATCAATACCGCATATTGAAGCAAGGCTCTCCCACTCTTCTAACATAGATCCTTTTGCTTGGATAACTGTTTTAAGAATGATTTTTAGAAATCTGCTGTCTGCCATATTCATTACTTTGACTATGTAGTTAAAATGCATCTGTAGTGTATCCATTATCAGAGGAGGAGTTCCTGTTTCTAGATAAAGCATATAGTTCGGAGAGTTTTGTGGCAATCTGAAAATTATTTTAATGAAAAATCGAAGAAATTGTTCTACTTCTTCGAAGGAGGAGTATCCCCAGACTTGACATCCATACAGTAAAATTGACATTGCTGTAGAGCGGAATATCTTTTGTTTTGCACTGTGCTGGATAAATTTACTTTTAAAACACCGTTCCCATATTGAAGAGATTGCTCTTTATGCCTCTGTTAATTTACCCGCTAGATGCTTGTTCATCTTCAGATTTGATGTTATTAAAACTCCTAAGTATTTGTACTCCCGTACTATTTCAATAACATCACCTATGTATGTCCACTATTCGTTCTGCGCATGCCTGCCACCTCCACCTCTAAACACCATCATTTTAGATTTTCGACATTCACTACCAGGTTCCATCGTTTGCAATATTGCTCAAATCTATTAACCCTAATTTGCATTTTATCAACCGAATCAGATAAGAAGACTATGTCGTCAGCATATATGAGAGCAGGTATAGTTACTCCTCCCATCATAATCCCTCCTTTTGTTTCATCTGTAATGTCGTTTATGTACATGGTAAATAGAAGTGCACTCAATATACAACCTTGTTTGAGACCGGTTGATGTTGCAAATTCATCGGATATGGTATCACCGTCCCAAACGTATGCTACGTTGCTTTCGTACAAAGCTTTCAAAACTGAAATAATTTAGCTTGATACGCCTATCACACTTAGCTTGTAAAAAAGCGCATTACTGTCAATTGAGTCAAAAGCTGCTCGGAAGTCGACAAAGAAAGCATTTAATTTCTTCCCTTTTTTTTTTTAAGTAATCAGCAATGTTTATAAGGGCAAATATTTGGTCGATGGTTGAGTATTTTTTCCTGAAGCCGACTTAAAATTCTGATAGAATATTGCTATTTTCTACCCATTGAGAAAGCCTGGAGTGTATAAGTCCTGCAAACAATTTAGCGCAGGTATTAAGAAATGAAATTGCTCTATAGTTTGACGGATCTTCAAAAGTGCCTTTTTTTTGATTTGGAAAAATAATTGATTTTTAAAAGCTTCCGGAACTAAACAACTTTCGAAGATTTGATTGAACTCATTTGTAAGTAAGATTTTGAACTCGTTTGTGGCATGCTTGTAGAACTCAGATGGTATACGATCATCTCCAGGGGCCTTGTTGTCTTTTGTGTTCATTATTATTTTTTTCACTTCCGGAATTGAAAAACGAGCATCTAGCTGATAAGAAAGAAACAATTTCAATCTTGATGAAACATTTATATAAAATTATCACTATTTATGTGAACTCGAATATTTTAGGTTATAAAAATTACTTGTACGTTGGTGAACTTCATAGTACGTTATCATTTTTATAGGTCTCCTTTCTGGGCACTAGGTAGACCAAAAATTTTATTTCATAAGCATTGACATGTGACAGTTCAACAAATTTGGCAAATGAAATACAACGAAGATTTTCTTATGACAATTATTTCATTGTCACATTTTGACAAATATTGTGTATATAATGGCAATGCTTTAGATTCGTCTTGCTAAATAGCTTTTTCTAAGAACTCTAGCATCTTAAATGGATCCGGGCCAGCGAGCACAAACATAAAATAAAAAGAGGCTGGTATGCGACCCACACTGATAACTTCCCATCCCGTCTGTCGATTTGTCTTGCTTTAAAATTTGTAGGTTTTCATGTTGTGCTAAAAAAGTTCTCAGTTGAATTATTATTAAAAATTTCAAAATTTCAAAATTACCAACAAAGTTGTATTTCTAAATCTTTTTTCCAAAATAGCTTGCAGCCTTTAGTCCTTGAAAAATTTTTTTTTTTTAAAAAGGCTAAAGGCTGCAAGCTATTTTGAATCAATAATTCAACAAGTCCGAAATATAGTGCATTGTCTTCTACTTTGCTTGAATTTTTTCAACAGTATATAGAATTTGTATTATGACAAACCTCTTTTATAAATCTTTTTTTGCTAACGAGATTTTTAGTCGAAAACCAATTTTTACCAATTTTAGTAGCATTTCTTAAAAGTTTTTATTTCTTATATACATAAATAAATACAAATTGGATTATCAAAATTAATTTGAAGTCAACGTCTTCTATTGTTCACGAGATATCGAGAACCAAACAACAGTTTTTACCAAATTTGCGTACTATTTTTTGTAGATTTTATTTTTTTTTTATGAAGAAATGGACTGTTGGATTCTTCTGCGAGATAAAATAAGTTTGAAGCCAATATTTTTAATTTTTTAAAAGCTATTTGGGGCAAAAATAAATGTTTACCAAGTTTATCGAATGTTGAAAACAATATTTCTTATAGGATAAAATTAGTTTGAAGCCAATATCTCAAAGTTTTGAAAAGATATTTAAGTCGTAAATCAATTTTTATCAAGTTTCATTAATTTTTTTTAGGTTTTTATTTCTTGTAAAAAATTGTCAATTCGATTTTTCTCAAAATTTTTCCGAATTATTAAAACAATATTTCTTATAAGTTAAAATTAGTTGGAAGCCATAATTTCAAATTTTTGAAAAGATATTTAAGTCGAAAATCAAATTTTACCAAATTTTGTTAATTTTTTTAGGTTTTTATTTTTTTGTAAAAAAAACTAACAATATTTTTTAAAAGATTAAATTGGTTTAAAACCAATGTCTCAAAATTTTGAAAAGATATTTGAGTCGAAAATCAATATTTACCAACTTTGAGTAATGTTTTGTTGGGGTTTTATTTTGTATAAAAAAAACTGTCAATTCGATTTTTTTCAAAATTTTACCAGATGTTTTCGAGATGAAAGCAGTTTTTGTTCGTAAAATTTTCGAGGTGGCAAATATTTTTTTTTAGTTTTTTTTGATTTATGAAAAACTGTTAATTGGATTTTTTTCCCAAAAATATACTATTTTGGAATCACGTTACAATATATAATATAAAATTTAATTCAAGTCGCTACGTTATTGGTTCGTGAGATATTTAAGGTTAACCAAAATTTTCACTTTTTTTAAAATTTCTATGGTAAAAAAACTACCGACGCAATTTGTTTGAAAGCCCTTTCTGCATTTATATCTCTATAACAAAATTTATTGGAAGTCGATATCTCTACTGGTTCTTGAGCTATGGACGACGAAAAAAACGTCGCGAACGTACGATTTTACGTACGCACGCACGCACAGGCATCTCTCTAAAAATCTTTTATTTCGACTCTAGGGACCTTGAAACGTCGAGAAATGTCTAAATTTTCAATTCGACAAATCGGACCGATTACAATAACTTCCTATGGGAAGTTAATAATTGTTTTTTCTTGCAGTATGCTAAATTGTAATTTTAGGAACTACGAAAATAATGTTATCAATAATTGAAATTGAAGCAGGTTTTTGTCAAGGTATTCGAGACGTTATACCAATTTAGTCTGCTTTTTATGTTAGGATTAATTTTAACAAATGCTAACAACAATTGTTTTTATGGGAAAAAGTTTAATGACAATGTATTTATTCGTTTTCAAGATAGTCGATTTAAAAATTAATTTTTAACAATTCCTTTGAACATTTTCTTTATTAAAAAAATCCGTCAATTCGATTTATTTTAAAATAATACATTTTTTAAAAAACGTTATTTTTATTTGAATGTTTTGGTCGTAAAATATTTGGGGGGACAAACATTTTTTTCAGTTCTTGTGATTTATAAAAAAAGCAGTAAGTTGATTTTTTTGAAGGTCACACTAAATTAGTATGACGTCACTTTATGTACATATATGATGTTCATTTTAAATGAAGTAGATTAGGTGATTCGTTCATAAGGTTTCAATATTAGTTTCATTTTATTCTTAAATTAGATTAATAAGAAAAACACAATTTCTGCAAATATTAATGATATTATCAAGACAAAAATGCTATTTTCAATTCAACAAAATTGACTAAATGCAATTACGAGCAAGAGTTTCCCTTTTTTATATTCCTTTCAAGATTATCGAAATTTCGAGCGGAATGCAGCTGTAAGTGGTTCAACTACTATTGATATAAAGAGAAACCACTAGATGGCAAACCCTTTAATTCGGTTGATCATTGTTTGTTCTTTAAAAATTCTTTTTTGTTTTAATTATAAAAACTTATTTGTCTTGCTTAAATTCAAAACGTAAAATCCTCGTTTTTACTTCAAATTTTGTCAAAAAAAAAGAAAACAAACTTTTATTAAAATAAATTACATTAATCAACAGAACTGATCTTTTGTCTGTAAACGACTTGTCTCTAACCTCTATAACGAAACGTGTTCTATGCGTATTATGGTTGATTTAAAAATTATCTTTCATACAGACTTCTTCTTTCCAGCAGCAAATATTTGATTATAAGTTACCATGGACCCTCCGTTTATAATAATCTTCATTTCCTTCTATTACCTCACTCACACACACACACACACACACACACACACACACACACACACACACACACACAAAATACCCTCATAGCTCATATACATAGGCATAACTACCCTTTCCACTGATGCGTGTCCTGGGTTGGTGAGTCTTAAATTAAAGTCAACACATTAAGTCTTTGTAATAAAAAAGAATATTTTTCTTTCCAACAAAAAGAAAAGGATTGATGCAGACCTCGAATAAAACTAAAACAAAAAGAAGCTCACTTTGATTTTCATTCTATTTTCAGCTAAGCTCTGCTTCTCAGGTGGTTAACCTTTTCTGGTTGTGGTAGTATAGCGCTTCCGTTGTAAGCTACTTAAAATTTCTTAGATACTTTTTTTTTTCTTAATGGTAATGGATACTTTTATACTTGGAAAAAAGAGAAATCTTAATAGCATTATAATTGTATAAGACTCAACCTACGAACTCGTCCTTAAAATAATCTATATTTATATGAATCAGGTGGGATAGAAAGGAAATATTATTTCTTTGTCTTAATTTTACACACAGGAATAGCTAATTAAGTTATTTAGTTGAATAAATTACTTTAATGTTCTAGTTTCAAAAACAAAAAAGAAACTCTCTTAAATCTTATTTTGGAATTTGAAATAGTAAAGGTGAAGTTAAAGAAATGAAAATAAAGGAAATGCGTCAACGAGTGTTATTTTCTTCTACCGAAATTTGTTGAAAATTTGTTGCAAGTGTCTGAAAAACAAATTCATTCTCAGTCTTTTTCATTTTCCTGGAAATCCTTTTCACAAGTCAATATTCTTGACGTGACTATACATAGTAGTTAAAACTTTAAACAACCGAAATCTTTCACATTATTATAGATTAAAACAGTACTGTCAACTTTAAAGTATCCGTTATCAAAGAAAACTATTTCTTTTAAAATTAAAGTTTTAAAATTACACCAAACAAAACAAAACTATAAGAAAATTCGAATTATGTTACAATTCAGTAACTTTAGAACTAATGGAAGAAACATTATCAAAATCTATTGAAGTAGTATGTTTCTGTAGTTTTGGTGAAATGGAATAAGTTCAAAGAAGTTAAAAAAAAGACTTGCATGACGTTGCTATTTGACGAACTAAATGTTTACATGACTAAAAATTACGGAAAAAAGTTAGAATTTTTAAAAGGTAGTATACACATTTTTGGGGGTTTATAACGAACGATGATAGCACAGTTTTCTAATCATTCTCTTCTACCACTGGGTAATATGACTCCTCCTGCATTAGAGAACGGAACAAAATCTTCTTTCACACTCGTACGGTTCCAACATACATATCAGATAGACTTTGACATTAAAAAATCCGCTGGACCTACTGTAGCCATTATAATATAGTCCTCTAGACGTATCTTTCTGTCTTAAAAAATGGTGAATACTCTTCCGCCTCCAACTAAACTCCAATTTATCTACGTGAAATAACTCCCTAAGCAATAACATCCACAAATGAATTAACCCCACAAATCGTGGCTTCATTGCATTATGAAATAAATCCCGAAATTTGAAAATGCAATACGTTCCCGAAAAGGCATGAAATAAGTTCCTAAAAATAATGAAAAACACTACATAAAAATAGAAATAAGTCCACATCTTTTAGAATTGTCTTACCATTTTATTTCTTTTCTAATGCCCTTTTCATCTTGAGGGAAGGGGGTGGTTCGGTCTTCATGCGCTTTTCCACCATCAGCACAGTACCATACCGCATGTGCTGCTTGACGGCGAATTTTTTGGCCATATTGCACTTTATAAAAGTGAAATAACGCTAATTTTCAAAAGTTGGTCCCAAAGTGAAATACAGCCAAATTATTCCGAGAATTAAGATCAACTTACTTTACCAAAGCAAAAGTACCCATCATTCCGGTGAATAAAGCAGTGTTCCCATAGATACCTCACAGTTCATTCTCCGCAATGCTGTGTAAAAATAAAACTGTTAAAAGTGAAATAAAAACACATTTCATCATGAAATAACACCCCAAATTAAAAATAATTTAGCCCTCAAAAAAGCATAATTTATGTGAATCCCCAAAAATTAATTTTATTTGAAAGATTTCTCCATTCCCATAAAATTTCTTAGGGGGCTATTTCATGTTTTTTTTTTGTTGAGGAGTAACTTTGCAAACGCCTTTAATTTCACTTCTGTCTTTGAGTTTTAAGGTCATGAAAACGTTGATCAATTTAAAGAACACAGAATTTTTTGAAGAAGAAAAACTTCTTAATAACATCTCATCGTTTGTCTCAACAAACACTGAATCAAATTGTTGCATCGTTTTGGAGAAATTAATAATATTAAATTAACAACGCGTTACTCCGAACTTAAGACAAACACCACTTGCGAAAATTTTTGAAACTTTCAAAGCTTTGCTTAAATTGTTTGTTGGGAGCGAAGTAAACCTCTAAGGGCTGAAGAAATTATTCAAACAAATTAAGTACATTGTTTTGTTTTGAAGCTCTTAACAGATGAACACAAATGCCCAATATGCCTCAGCATCATCAAAATTTGTGAAATCACTTCTAAAATATTTTTTTTTCACCTAATTTATCGGTGTATTGGATTTATTTATCGAGTTTTACCTTTGATTTTATGAATTCAAAAATAGAACGTATACGCCATAGTGAACATGTTTGTAGTTGCCTGGACAAATCACGAAAAGACCGCTCGGAATATATATTTTTTGGAATGTTAAGATGTCTGAAAAATGGAATTAAATTGTTTATCGTTCGAAAAGCACAACACACCAAGTGCTGAAGAAATTGTTCAAAGGAACGAGGCGAAAATATTTGTTCGATATTTTTGCAGATGCACACATGCCCTGACAATAAGCCTCAACAGCATAAAACTGAGCCTATTTAATTCTAAAGAGCTTGTTTTGAACTGATTTCTTTGTAATTTTGATTTTATAGTGAGTTTTACATTCGATTTTGTATATTAAAAAAAACTACGCATACGCCACAGTGAACATTTCTGTAATTGCTTCGCCAAATCACTAAATATCGTTTAGATTGAATACGTTTTTTAAAACCATCATTTAACCAAATCATCAGAATGCAAAATCGTTCAAATAAATCTAATAAAATCAAACAACTTAAGTCAATTTGACAAAAATATACTTAATTTACCATAAAAACCAAACAAGACTATCAACATACATACATACTCGTAATATAGGACATTAGAAAACCAAAAAAAAAAAAAAAACAAGAAGACAAACCACATTCTAGCAAAGTTTAATGCATTCCAATGAAAATAATTAGAAAAAAACTTAATGGTCCGGGAGAGATTATTGTCGTGCTTTCTACGTTCCAAACAATGAATCACGATTTATGGTGTACAAAATCCAAAGTAGGTAGGTACAAAGTTAAAATACTATAACAAAAGTTTAATTTTATACGAAACGAATCCCATTTCCTATTCTTCCATCTCTATCACTCTTTCCTATCTTCTATCAGTTTCTTTCATTTTATTCGTATGGTTCGCTTCAAAACCAACTTCAAATATTACTTTTTTGGTTTTCATTTTGGATTTTGTATTTTCTGTATTTTATTTTCTGACAAATGGACCAAGTGCCAAGTTTGGATTACTGCATATAAATATAGCTCGTATATTTGAATTATACGCGTGAATGCTGGAGATGGTTTTCGTCCATTAATTTCAAAAACATCTATCGTCGATGTTTTTGTTATTGTACGTATACAATGTGTATTATATGGTGCTCCTATCTTTTTGTTCTGATGAAGCTACATATCTAAATAGAGATACATACATATAAGAGCTTCACGATAGCTGGTTGAGTAGAGTATACACCCGCAAGATATACACATATATAGATGATGGGATTGTTTTTGTAGAAAATAGGAAAAGCATTAAATTTCAAAAGTACTAAAAGGAAATGCTAGTCCCATGTTTGTGCAAAAGACACAAACAGATGTGATAAATGAAGTGTTAAAATGCGAAATAGTGTTTTACATTTGTGTTTATTAGATATATTCTCATAGTACGGTATTGCTCTTTGCTACATTTTCTATTTTCAAAGAAAACTTTATGACGAGTTCTATTGATTTTAAATAAATTGATGGAAGCTATCTAATTTATGGGTTTGTCATCGTCTGGAGTTTTATTGTTTTGTTTTAATAAATTTTGTTTTTGTATGTCTGTATATTCCTTTAAATTAACTTCACCCAAATGAACTTCGTCTAATAAAATGATGAAGATCTGATATGATATATATTTAGGTATTAAATTATTGTGCTTTTTAATAACTTCGATAGTTAAGTGGTGTCATTGTCTTTTTTAATTGCTATCTATCAAAGAAGGAACTTAAGCTTCGGCTTCTTTTATATGCTGCATTATTATTTAATATCTTCCATTCATGAAATTGTATTCATATCATATCAATTTACTCTATAAATTCGGAGCTCTAATAGAATACAATCTTTAATGAGATTTCAATTTAGAGATTATGTTCATTGTCTTCATTCCTAAGCTGTGACTTCAAGTATAAGAATCTAAAAATATTTCAATTATTTGCAAGCAGTTAAGAAGTTGACATATTTGTTTAGAATTATTATTACATTTGTTTGCGTTACTTAGTTTTTGGTAAAATTCAAATTTTCGAACTTTTTCTTCAGCCTTTCTAACTTCTTGAGTTTCTTCTGTTAAAATGCGTGGGTGGTTTTTTTTACCATAGCAATTTAAAAAAAGTTGAACATTTTGGTTAACCCTAAATATCTCACGAACCAATAACGCTAGAGACTTGAATTAAATTTCATTTTATATATTGTAACGCGATACCAAACAAATATATTTTTGGAAAACGGTTTTTTTTTTATAAATCAAAAAAAAAAAAATGAAAAAAATATATTTGTCACCTCCAAAACAATGTTGTGCAACGAAGAATAACGTTCTTAACATCAGGTAAAACTTTAAGAAAAATCGAATTGAGTTTTTTTTTTACTAAAAGTTGTTAAAAATTGATTGTGGACTCAAACATATTTTCAAAACTTTAAGATTTTTGCTTTAAACTAATTGTATCTTTTTAAAAATATTGTTGTTAACATTCAGTAATATTTTGAGAAAAATCGAGTTGACAGTATTTTTTACAAACAATTAATAACCTAAAAAAACAATGTACAAAAGTTGGTAAACATTGATTTTCGACTTAAATATCTTTTCAAAACTTTGAGATATTGGCTTGAAACTAATTTTATCTCTTAAGAAATATTATTTTCAATATTCAGTAAAATTTTGAGAAAAATCGAATTGACAGTTTTGTTTCCGAAAAAAATTATACATAAAAAAAAAACAGTACTAAAAATTGGTAAATAATAATTTACTTTCGACTCAAATATCTGTTCAAAAATTAAAAATATTGGCTTCAAACTAATTTTTTCTCACAGAAAGTATTGTTTTCGACATTCAGCAAATTGTTTATAAAAATCCAACAGTCAGTTTTTTCATAAAAAAATAAAATCTGCATAAAAATGGAAAGCAAATTTGCTAAAAATTGATGTTCGGTTCTTGACTTCAAATTAATTTTATTCATCCAATTTGTATTTGTTTATATAAGAAATAAAAACTTTTAAGAAATGCTACTAAAATTGGTAAAAATTGGTTTTCGACTAAAAATCTCGTTTACAAAAATAGATTTTGAAAAAAAACTATTTCATCATATGCAAAATATTGTTGGTAATTTTTAGATTGTTAAGATAAATTCAACTGACAACTTTTTTACAAAACACAAAAACCTACAAACTTTTAAGCAAGACAAATCGACAGACGGGATGGAAAGTTATCAGTGTGCCTCTTTTTATTAATTTATTTGTAAAAAAAAATATTTAAATGCCATCTGATTTCTCAAAAGTGGCTTAATTTTTGACAATTTTTATTTGAAATTGTTAGAGTGATTTTTTTTTTAAATTAATTTTATTCACGTACATTTTTTTTGTTGAGTTTACAAAAATTTTTGGTATGCAGTTATTTTCGAGCTTATTTATATACGTTTTACATTTAAAATTTTGTAAAAAAAATGATGACCCGTATTCAAGATATCGATTTAAAAAAAAAATAAAACAGATAAAATTCAAATCTTACTTCTCATTCTGGTTTTAAACGTTGCTTAACATAAATTCGATCTTTGAGTTCACTTTCTGATAAAAGACGTATTTGTGTGTTATTTTGCAAAAAGATGGTGTCAACAATCTGTTGAACGCGAAGATCTACACATTGATCATAATCTTCGAACAAACCTCTTTTCTTCAGTTCTTTTTCCATTAAACATTTAAATGACTTACTGCATTCAAGACTAAAACATTTAAATCTGACTTACGAATGACTTTATATACGGTACAAAATCAAAGAGAGTAGAGTCAAAATGACTTTAGTCAATCGAATTCTTCAATTGAGTTTCAAGTCGTGACTTTTAAGTTTGATTTAAAAAGTCAAAGTCATAGCATGAGTCTGAACTCTTAGTTAAACATTTTAGCTAATTGACTTTGACTTTACTAACTGCAGTCACTAAAAGCCTTACAACTCTGTTAAATGCCAAAAAAACAATGCTATCGCTAGTATTTTTTTTTTTAATATCGAAGCCTAGGAAAATTAGATATTCACTTCAAAAATATCCCTAGAAAGCTAAAGCTTGGTTAAGACCCTTATTCAACGTATGTTGCCTTTATTTCTTTTTAACAAAATTCCCAAATTTTTTAAGATCGGTTGAAGTGAAGGTTCACCCAGTTTTTGATACAACTCAAAAAATATTATGACCTTTTTATATATTTTGATAGATTTAGACAAAAACAGAAAGAAACATTGCATTTAAGCATATTCCGAACATATAGATGGTAGAACTAAATGTTGTTTTCTTATTTTTGGAAAAGAATATCCTCTATCAAAGACCCAAGTTTTTGAGTTGTAGGTTTCGAACAAAAAATGCCCCATGTTTAGAAAAGGATCAGTTTTGTTTAGTTTTGCTCAAGTTTATTTTTTCACAAAGTGATACAAAATGCTGACTTTAATTCATGTTTTGTAGTCAAAGAGCTGGCAAAAAATTTTGGAAGTGGAGTAATAAACAAATTGTATAAATACATATGTATGCGGGTTTTTTTCAGTCGATGTTGGAGGCGAGTGTTTGAAAATGCGTGAAAATCTTCTTTTTGGGTCGAAATGATAGACACAAAAATCTCTTGATTACCATGACATTTAACTATAAAACTTATGTTAGCCAACGCATTTTAACCTTTTTCAAATGCATTTCTTGAATTAAAACCCTAGTAACCCTTAACCTTTAAGGTGTAACCAAATGAATGATATACTAAAGTGTCGGTTCAAGACGTTTTGGTAAACTGTTTCTTGCTCTTGATAATACAAATAACCTTTCTTTTAGTGCTCTTTAAAGCTTATAAAATAAGTCTTGTATCATTAATATTATATTTAGACTTTAGATTAGATTAGATTTTATTGAACAGATATTTAGTTGTTTACATTTTCTTTTTACAATTTTCTAAATAACGCCTGAACAGATTTAAATTTTCGTTAATTTACATTACAATTGGAAATTAATCTGATACGTTTGCTTTTTCTTTAATGTATTTAAATAACCCAACTTACTAAATATACATATAATTATAATAAGAAAATATTGTTTAAATTTTTAGTCAAGAGAACTTAGGTTTCAAATTATAAAACATCTTGTTTTGAAATGACTTTTAGTTTAGCTTAAACGAAAAAACAAAATTAGCGTAACGCTTACATTGAATAAATTATGCCTTTTAGTTTAGCTAAAACAAAATTTAAGAAGCTTTCACTTATGAATTTCTTCCGGTATGAGGTCGAATCCTTACAGTACTCCACAAGCTTCATCGAATTCTCACCGTTCAGGAGTCGAAGTATTTCATTTTCTTGTAGAACATTTGTTCCAAAAATTGCCCTTCTTATTTCCTTTAGAATCTGACATTCATCGGGAAAGTGTCCATCATCTTCCTTTTTGTTTAAATTGCAGAGACTCCAAATCGTTTCGGTGAGGTATGAAATAAAGCCGCAACATCTCCCCTTTTATAATAAAAATTGTCCTGATGGCTTCCGTTGTGAAATTCGGTGCAAAGTACGAGTAATTCCGTACATTGAGATTGTATTTCAACTTTGAATAAAATGTTCTTTCTAATGATGCTCTCGCACTTTCTTTGAAAGCATAGCCTTCGATCTCATCAGTAAGCTGCATAATTTTATAGAGTAATTTCTTCAGTTCCCAGTGATTCGTCCCAATTTCATTAAAGATGATTCCACAGTCCGCTGCTAGCTTGCTGCAATCTTCATACCAACCTTATTTAAATTGTATTGCATGTCGCCAGTTTACTTTTGGCAGCCTGGAATGTTGCATTTTCGATATCCTGGTTAGATAATCCACGTTCAGCTTAAGGGTTAAAATAAAAAGTGTTGCTAGACCACTTTCCAAGTAAAACATATATTTTGGAGTATTTTTAGGAAGTGAGAAAATTCTTCTAAGAAAGAAACGAAGTATGCTTTCCACATCATCGATTTTATTTGTGCCTTAAACTTGTGCACCGTAAAACAAAGTAAATTGCACTGTTGCGTTGAAAACCCTGTACTTTGAACTTAGAGTAAAATATTTTTGCAACAATAGCTGTTCTTGCCTTATTTGCTTTCATTTTTAAGTGTTTTTCCATATTGAGACTAAAAGTTAACTCCATTCCAAGGTATGTAAATGTACTCTTTTACTACTTCCAAATCTCTTCGATCAAACCTCCATTGTTCATCACTTGAAAGTCTCCTACTGCCCTTCTGGAAAATCATAGCTTTAGACTTATCTATCTTCACTTCTAAACTCCACAGTACTACTTCAGTTTTAGAGATTTTGCCTACTCTGATAATATTACAATGTCATCACTCATCAGCATACATAATAACTTTTATTGTTATATCACCAATTTTAACTCCACGCGGTAACCAATGTACCAAATCGTCTAGATACAGGGCAAAAAGTAACGGACTAAGATTGCATCCCTGCTTAAGGCCATCAAACACTTCTGCAAGTGACTGTTGGTTAAGTTTCAGTCAAAGTTCTTGCCATACCATTCAATAATATTGTCTACTGTAGAATAACCTCTGCGAAAGCCAGCTTGGAAATCACTGAGCATTTGGTTGGTTTCAACCCAGTTGGTGAGCCTCTTATTTCATTATTATCATTAGTATTGAACAAAGCTCCAGTTATCAGAACTCTCAACAAACTGTTTCATAGTTCAGTAATAATTCTAGAACCAAGCGCTAATTTGCCTTTTACTCATAATGCAGAAGAATTAATTGTCTCCTAGTTTTTCACGGATCATCATTTTGTAAAAAAAAATAACTTCTTTGGAATTACTAAACAAAGGTTACGAAGTTAATTTTTTACTAAATGTTTTAGTAGGCAATTTTTCACCAATTTTTCTCAAAGTCTTTGAGCTACAATTTATACCCACGGGTAATTTGAATAATACTGCAAACTCTTTGGGGGCTACATCTTTCCTAAAATTTGATGAATGCACTTTTTCTATTGTTGCAGGGGCATTATAAGTGAAGCTGCAGCTTTATCTTCATTTTGTTGTAGTAAAATAATATTTGTATCTAATTTTCTGGGAGGGGCTGTTAATTTTTTAGATGTCATAAATGTACACATACCAGATAATGTTAATCCGTAATACAAACATTTGTACTTCAATCTTAAAACTTTTATTTGAGAAATTAAATTTGCTTTTAAGTTAGCAACATTTTAAACTACGACTACATTGTTAAATCAGATTTTCAGGAAGCAATAGAAAGTGTGTCACGTACATCCAGTAGATACATTCAGGTATCCCTGTTCTTGGGGACTTACAAGAATTCAAATCTTAGCTAAAGATTTCCCCGCAAACAACTTTAAGTATCCAATTTGAAAAAAAAACACCCCCAAAAGATTTAACTTTTTCCCTTCTGATTATATTGATGGAATTTACTTAAAATTTAATTTTTGCATACATTTTATACTTGAATCCTGTATGTCTTACTCACCTTTCGCTATAAGATCACATAAATATGTTGGTGCAAAGGAAAATTAAAATAAAAGTATATCAAAGACGAAAACAATGAAATTCAAATAATTTAGAATAAATAAGAGAGATGCATCAACAAAGGAACTTTGATTTGACAATGAAAGTTGATTATTATAAGGAATACGGCTACGAATACGGCGAGTTTGAGTTTTATGTAGATACAGATGGATAGTGATAGTCTCAAGAAAAATGGAAACAAAACAATAGAAGCAGAACAAAAGAAAAACAAAATAATCTCTCTCAGTTCTTATCTTTTTCTCTCTCGCTTTTGTATTAAAAAAAAAATAAATAATATTATTGCAACGCAATGGAATTGAGAGAAACATCCTTAACTCTCCTGAAACGGTTCAAAAATTAAAATATTCGAAACAAAGTGATACTAATGGAAAATTGGAATATTGGAATTGAAATTGGAAATTTCCATATTTCCAATCATTCCATTTGCACATGAGCTGAGCTGTGAGTGTGAGTTTGGAAAAGGATTCAGTACACAGTTGACTGGAAAGATGGAATCTTCTCTTAACTAAGTCAATACTGTCAAAGTATAGGTAGAGCAAAATTTCTTAAGAAATTGCTTTGTCTTTCAATGTCCTTTAGTATCAAACTCATAGACCATTCGCATCGGCTTAGTTTAACAGCCTTTCTCATTGTGATGTACTCATTTGGCTTCAAGCAAAGAGAATATTAGGACCAAAACAATAAAACATCCTGGCACACAAAACAAAAAAAAAGAAGAGAGGAAGAGCAACAGTTCTAGTTTATAAAATAAAATTCCATGATTCCATAGAAAAAAGGACACATTTACATGCATATGCATACATGTTCCTATGAGTATGTACATTTTTTTTTCTGGAAATTTTGCCGCTTTTCAAATAAACACTAAAAGAGCACTCGTCGTCGTATTCAACCAGTTGAACTTGTACTCATTGAAAACTAGGTGAACCACAAGGAATATAATCAAAAGAACCTCTTTCCATGGAGTTATGTTTTCTTTTGGAATCTAGCTATCTTTTCTATCTCTCTTTGAAAATAAATTACCGTAGCTTTGTTTGTTTTGTTGTTGTTTTTCTTTTTGGTTTTTAAGGGAGTGGTCGATGAGGTCGCAGAAATGCAGGTGTTATTCTCTGAGATATATGGTTATAAAATGGTATAATGACGTCATTGTTTATAGAATAGGTATAGAATGCATGTAATGCTATAATGTATCGATTTATGATGTGCTATTGTGATAGTTGGGGTAATGATGTCCTTAAAGGGATTATGTATTGGATTAACAGAAAATAGGAAAAAAAAACAAATAATTGTGGATACATATCAATGCGAATAAAATAGGATTGGTTTTTAAATTATCAAATTTTAGTTATTTCCCTACGAGTATAAGAAATGGGATAAGCAGGTATATCTATGTACAATGTACATGTATACAAACTCAATTAAGTAACGAAACTAAAAAAAAGGATTCTTATTAATTTTTTTTTAGTAATGCAATGTAACGTCGAAAGTTCTTCAGAATAGTATCTTATGACAAATAACAAATAATTGGAACCTTATATCAGTCTCTTTGAAAACTAAATAAAATGCACGACTGGGTCGAATAAACCTGCTCCTTTATGCAAAGAGTCTGTTTAAAATAGTGTCTTTATCTTAAGATATAAAAGAGTTCCTGCAAAATAAGTTTATTCTTCAAAATTTAAATGATATTTAATTTCTCAAAAAAATCTTAATTTTAAAATTTGTTTCTTCATTTTGTTTTGTATATAAAAATTTTTTTAAATATATGTTTTTGTATGCAGTTACTTAGTGTTTAAAAAAACGAGGATTTTTGGATCATCAAATATTGACAATAACTGAGCTTCTTTAAAAAAATAAAACTACTTAAATCGGGTCATCAGTTCCTGAAGAAATTTGAAACCATAATGAGGCAGGGATACGACCTACACTGATAACTTTCCATTTGTTTCCGTCTGTCCATGTTTCTAAAAGTCTAACAAAATGTTAATATCAACATTTTTTGCAAGATAAATAAAAGTTAAAGTCAATATTTTTCTTTGTTCTCAAAACACTTGAGAAATAAACCATTTCTTATCAATTAATTGTAGTTTTTTTTCAAAAAATTACCAAAAGTTAACAATATTATTTTGCAAATGGTAAAATAATTTGTATATCAAGTAGCATCATTTGAAAGTTTTAATTTTTTAGAAAGAAAAACCGATTGAATTTTTCTAAAAATGTTTTGTTACGTTAACAAGAAAATTTTGCATTGAACAAAATAATTAAGAAGGCAATACGTTTAATAAGTCTCGGGATATTCGAAGTTTTTACCAATTTTTGTGTAGTATTTTTTGGTACATTCTTATTTTTTATAAAATAAAACTGACCATTGGATTTTTCTAAAAATTTGAGTTAATGCTAACAAAATTTTTTTCTTATGAAATGAAATTAGTTTAAAGGCAATATTTTTATTTATTGAAAAGATATTCGAGTCGAAAACCAATTTTTACCGCCTTTTAGTAATGCATTTTTTAGGTATTTAATTTTTTCTTACAAAAACTGTCACTTCGGTTTTTATTTTTAACTTCCCATAGGAAGACATTGTAATCGGTTCGATTTGTCGAATTGAATTTTTTGACATTTATCGACGTTTTAAGGTCCATAGAGTCTAAATAAAAGATTTTTAGAGAGATGTTTGTGCGTCCGTACGTCCGTATATCCGTACGTCTGTCTGTAAGTCCGTACGTTCTCGAAGTTTTTTTCGTCGTCCATAGCTCAAGAACCAGTAGAGATATCGACTTCAAATAAATTTTGTTATACAGATAATATGGCAGAAAGATGCAGAAAGCACTCTCAAAAAAAGTACGTGGGTGTTTTTTTTACCAAAGCAATTTAAAAAAGGTTAATATTTTGGTTAACCCAAAATATCTCACGAACCAATAACGCTAGCGACTTGAATTTAATTTTATATTATATATTGTAACGTGATACCAAACAAGTATATTTTTGAAAAATAATCCAATTAAGGGTTTTTTTTATAAATCAAAAAAACTAAAAAAAATATTTGTCGCTTCGAATATTTTACGAACAAAAAATGATTTAATCTCCAAAATAATTTTATGGAACGAGGAATAACGTTTTTGATATCAGGTAAAATTTTGAGAAAAATAAATTTACAGTTTTTTTTACAAAAAATTAAAACCTAAAAACAAAATCAATAAAAGTTGGTAAAAACTGATTTTCGAGTCAAATATCTTTTCAAAAATTTGAGATTATGGCTTCAAACTTATTTTTTCTTATAAAACAATACTGTTTTGAACATTCAGTACAATCTTGAGAAAAATCGAATTGACAGTTTTTTACAAAAATAAAAAAAGCTAAACAAAAATTGATGAAAGTTGGTAAAAATTAATTTTCAACTGAAATATCTTTTCAAAAATTTGAGATTATGGCTTCAAACTAATTGTTTTGTTATAAAAAATACAGTTTTCAACATTCGGTAAAATTTTGATAAAAATCGAATTGACAGTTTTTTTTACAAAAAATAAAATTTTAAAAAACTGTACTAAAACTTGGTAAAAATAAATTTACTCTCGACTGAAATAGCTTTTCAAAAATTAAAAATATTGGCTTCGAACTTATTTTATCTCACAGAAAATATTTTTTTTGGTATTCAATCATTTTTTTGTAAGAATTCAACAGTCCGTTTTTTCATAAAGAAATAAAATCAACACAATTGTACGCAAAATTGTTTAAAATTGATGCTCAGTTCTTGATAGCTTGTAAACAATAGAAGATATTTACTTCAAATTATTTTCATTCATCCAATATGTATTTGTTTATATAAGAAATAAAAACTTAAAACCAGTTTTAACTTAAAAACTACTAAAACTGGTAAAAACTTGGTTTTCGACTAAAAATCTTGTTAACAAAAATAGATTCTGAAATGAAACTATTTCATCACATGCAAAATATTGTTGGTAATTTTTAATTTTTTTAGAATAATTCAACTGACAACTTTTTTAACAAAACACGGAAACCTACAATTCTTTTAAGCATGACAAATCGACAGACGGGAAGGGAAGTTATCAGTGTGGGTCGCATCCCAGCCTCTTTTTATACATACAATTACTTTGCGGGTAATATCATTTTTTGTTTGCAAAATTTTCGACAAATGTGACCAACAATTTAAATCAGTTTTATTTTGAGTTATACAAACATTATTTGTTGCAATTTTCTTTGGTATTATGTCAAAATGAAAATTTTCTTTGGTACTATGTCAGAATGAATTTTTGATTTTTGACCAAAATATTTGTTTGAGAACTACAGTTATTTTTGTTCATACACAAAATGCAATGATAACCGAATATTGTTGGCCCTAATTGGATGATATGGACTTGGAAGACATGGTCACAATCATTTATTGGAAACCAAGTTTGGAGAACGTGTTATCTCACGAAATGGCCCAGTCGCTTGGCCGCCTCGGTCGTGCGATTTGACGCCGTTAGACTATTTTCTTTTGGGCTACGTCAAGTCTTTGGTCTATGCCAACAAGCCAGCGACAATTGATGAACTTCGTAAGAATATCGAACGTGAAATTGGACCAGTATCGACCGATTTATGCTTGAAAACCGTCGAAAATTGGGTTCAGCGCCTGGACTTCATCAAGCGTGCCCTTGGTGGCCATACAAAAGAAATCGAGTTCCATACATAATGGCATCGAACGTACTTTCACAAGAATAAAGAATTTCATTGATATCCAAAACCATTTTTGTTTTATTTAAAACACATTTTGTAGCCCTCTTATTGCAAAACCCGATATAATCCAAATTTTTAACCAATTTTTATGAACACATCATTTTTGATTTGGGTTTCTGGTATAAGTTTATTGGCTTTTTCTTCCGCTTAAAAAGCAACCTTTTACCGCTGATATTATTATAGATTTTTTAAGTTCTTATTTATTGCAAGCAAATTAAAGATGAACCAAATACAGGTTTCTTTTGAAATATGCAATAAAATTACTAGAGTTATATTTTTTTCGCAAAAATTAAAGTTAATTATGAAACACAACTTGTTTTTCAAAATATTTCTCTATCACTCCAATATTACCAGACCTTGTTGATGGTATTTGGTTGTAGCTCGAAGATGAAGTGGATTATTGACCTGAAGATTCTTGAATCGTTTCCGAATCGTTGATACATTATATGTCCTTCACGTCCCCCCATGAAAAAAACGCAATTTCGAGACATCACCAAGATATCTAATAAAAAGTCTTGGAAATTTTGGCATCCATCATCACGAACCAGAGTTCCAAATCCTTGCCTTAAATTTCAATAAATAAAATATCAATTAACTTGGCTCTGTAATGCTGACTGCTGGTTAAGACTTTGTTGACAGCCGAATAAAAATAGTATATCCATGCACAATCCGCTTCAAACTTTGTGGAGTAGATGCATTTGTTTTTTGATAATAAGAGCATATTTTTGAGCTTCAAATATAAAATCCCATAATCGTTATCTCACTCAAATACCTTAAACTGCGGAGCTATAACGAGGTGGATATTAATTAAAAATAAGTTTTTAATATTTCAAAATTAGTTTTCAAGCCAAAAACGTCTCATTTGGTTGCTTGGAGATATGATACTAATTTCGAACTGGTAACAGCTTTCAGTGTTAAAAAAACCTACTCGTAGGATTAAAAAAAAAAACAATAAATTGGCCACCCGAAGACGTCATTAAAATAACACTGTGTTGAAAAGGGTATTGTCTGGAAGTTGTTTTTAAATCATTTTGTGATAAAATAATCTTCTATAAAGCTTTTAAACAAAATGCTAACAAATAGTACTTTTACCAATTACACTCTGAAACTTGGTTATTTTTTTTAACAAATATTTATCCAAAAATAACCCATGCACAAAATGACCATGACCTCGTATTTTGTTTGACTAAATTCACTTGACCAGAATGTTTGTTACTATTGTGGCGATAGCCACAACAATTATTAATCTTATTTCCCAATCATAGAAACTACTTGTTCAATATCACTTGCTTGTTTAATATTTTAATTCATCAAAATGTCTCTGAAATATTTGTTTTCAATTATTATGATTTAATTCAATAGTTCTTATAAATTCGTTAGTAAATAAAGATTGTTCTATAAAATGAATTGTTAGAAACTTTATTTCTAAAATGGTGACCCCAACTGAACAATACAAGAACTGAAATCAAGATATAAACATACTAAAGAAGAATTTCATGATGCCGGATACCGAGGACGAATTTCAATCTCAACTCGCAGCCCTAAGACAAGAAAATTCTAGGCTCCTTCAGCAAATTGGACAAAACCAGCAACAAGGATTCCTTAATGATGAAAATCATAGGCAACGAAATGCAGGACATTCATCACAACCAGCGATTAATCGTGTTGCAGTTAAATTACCACCTTTTTGGGCAGAACGGCCTAGTTTATGGTTTTCGCAAGCTGAGTCTCAGTTTGTCATCTCAGACATAACAAATGAGGTAACTAAATTTCATTATGTTGTTTCGCAGCTAGATACACGTGTCGCCGCTGAAGTAGAAGACATTATAACATCAATGCCTGGCCAGAACCCGTTCACTTTCTTAAAAACGAAACTCATTGAACGTTTGTCAGCATCAGAAGAACAACGTGCCCGACAACTCATAAGTGACGAAGAGCTTGGTGACCGAAAACCTTCACAATTCCTTCGTCATCTTCGTTCTCTTGGTGGTCTTTCAGTCCTTCAAGATAATCTTTTGCGTCAACTTTGGTTACGACGTCTACCATCTTACGTACAAGACATCAAGATGAGATCTCTCTCCTGAACAGCTATCAGAACTTGCTGATAAAATCGTCGAGGTCTCTCCACAACCAGTTCCTTTTGCTGTGCATGCAACATCAAACAACGATTCTGACCCAAAATCATTACATGTTGCAATTGATACTCTTACCAAGCAAGTTGCTCAACTGTCAGCGCATACAAGTTTTCGTCATCGTTCTCAAGACCGAAGAAGACACAATTCGCGATGTAGATCCAAGTCAGTAAAGAGAGAAGGATGGTGTTGGTTTCATTCAAGATACCAGCACAACGTCATTCGTAGGCCGAAAGGCATTAATTTTAAGAATCATGAATTTCTTAGAGCGCCCGATTAGGGCCAGTAAGTTATATTTAAGTAGAATTAATTAGGCTAGTTTCCCATTTTGTCTAGCATGTAAGTAGAGTTAAGTTTAAATGAATAAAAAAATGAATTTCGAAAAAAAAAAAAAAAATACCAGCACAACGCACGTAAGTGTAATAAGCCATGTACTTTTCAGGAAAACTCAAACAGCAGTTCATAATGACGGCCAATGACTGCAACATTCTTGGAAGCCGTCTTTTCGTTACTGACCAGAACTCAAAACATCAATTTCTTATCGACACCGGATCTGACCTTTCCTGCTTCCCAAAACGTTTATTAGCAGAAAAGCGTCTAGCCACCAACTATGACCTAAGCGCTGCAAATGATACCACAATTAAGACGTATGGATTTTTGAACCTCGATTTGAACTTAGGACTACGACGAAGCTTCGTTTGGAGATTCGTCGTTGCTGACGTTAGCATTCCTATCATCGGTTTTGTTAGAAACATTTATTTCTAAACTATTTTTCTATATATTATTCAATTGTACGAAAAGTGTCAACTTTTTTTTATGTTTGAGTACAAAAAAAACAACCTTTTTTAATAAATATGATTTAAAGTCACGAAAATAAATATAAATTAGCTGATGAGCCCAACTATTACATCGGGGCGAAACGCATATATGAACACTTTTATGCTGGTTTATATTTATTTTCGTGATTCTAAATCATATTTTTTAAAACAAACGGTGTTCAGGAAAAAACAATTCGACTGTTAACAGTCAAATATTTCTCCTTTTTTAAATCTTAATCGTTCAACTTATTTTATTTGTCTCTAGTCAAAAAATGAATTAATTCCAAAGAAGTCTTATGGAAGTATGAATTAAGTTTTTCTAAAAATCTTAGGTTAGGTTATATTAAAGTGGCTGTCCGTGATGGAATAGGACACACTTAGGCCAGTTTAATGGCCCATTGTGATACCACATGAATCTTGAGGCTTGCACCCAAAATCAATGAAACCAGTTTGAGTCTCCTAGGTAATTCTTGTGATTTTGAGCTAGCGCAGGGCATGTACATTGTACAGAGAAGGTGAAGAACTGTTTACTCCTCTTCCTCGTCCATACAGCTTCTGCAAAAGTCATTTGAGAATACGCCTAGCCTCTTGGCGTGCTGTCCTATTAGCCAGTGCCCCGTTATTACATCTATTATCGAGCTTATATGCGATCTACTTAGAGATAGCAAGCACCTTGACCGCTTTAAGGCCAAATGTTTTTTGTGACCTGACACGTGGTTATGTTGTTCCATCTGGTGTTTGCCTTCTTCATAGCGTCCTGCACTAGCAATAGTTTACAAGTAGCGATTGGCGAGCTCATCTGCCCTACAGGTACCTGGAATGTCTCTATGGCCCGGCACCCAGCAAAAGTGAGTATTAAACTGTTGTGTTTTGGAATGTTATAGAGTTTGTAGAGACAGAGTCCAGAGATTTGATAGCGACCTGACTATCTGAAAAAATACGAATTTCAGATGTTGATACCACGTTTTCTTCAAGCCACGACAAGACTTCTTTTATCACCAAAAGTTTCTCCTGGAACACGCTTAAATGATTGAGAAGGCGGAATGAAAGACTTAATTTCAGTCGTTCAGAGTACACACCTCCACCAACCCCTTCTTTTTTCTAGAAATCTTAGATTTAACGAATTTTGTTCAAAGTAAAGTCATTTTGTGTCAACTTTTAACGTCAACAAGAATTATATTTTTTCGAGCCTACTTATGAAATTCAAACATAGCTGAGATCTACAAGTTCTTACTTTACTGGATATAGACAATTTTTTTTTGATAAAATTGTAATTTGTCAAAGATTTGTGACACGTTTAATAAAATGACAAATTAAAAAAATTAATACAAATTTAAAAAAAAACCATTAAAACATTTTTATCTGCTTTTCTAATTCAACCGGAAGAAATTAGTGTCACGGATTTCTGCCCTTTCCTTAAAAAAAAATGTGTCACCAAAAATGAAAAGTCGACTTTTGAATTTATCCTCATTCAACAAGTCAACAGTTGTATAGACATAAGATACTATCCAAACTCAAACTTCTACCCGGCTTATGTAGTCTTTTGCAGTTTTTTTTTGTTTTTATTATTTTATATTCGTAATATATTCTGTGTTACAGGAACGCTTATGTCCTTAAATAAATGAAATCTCTGTCTCATTTAAATACATACATATAAAACACAAAAAAAAACCAAGCTACTTTTTGTATAACTTTTGTTTTAATAGAACCTGATTAACATTATTCCGCACGAAAAGAAATCCTTTTGCGATTTGCATGCTTAAGTTGACGCAATCATGATAAATTTGTTTCATTTGTGACACTTTGTCCTTCCATAAATCATCTTCAAGTTAGTACATACATACATATATACATACACAGATATATAGGATAGCAACATCATCGCAATGATGCTGATGGGGTGCAGGTGTTCTTGCAACGGTGTCAGTGTCGTTATTGCTTCTTCAGCTTGTTTAAATCCAATTTAATTCATCCCCCCAACATTGTAAGAGAGTTTTTGTGTTTTATATTATATTTAAATTTTTTTTTGTTTTGATGAAGTAAAAAGTGTCACCAATATAATAACCTAAGCTGCATTCTTTTTTTTTTTGCTGTGCAGTGTGCAGTAATATGCATCTGAACGCCACGCAGCCGTTCGTCGCCGGTTTGAACGTTGTAGCTTTACCTACCTAAAATACTTTCTTACTGTTGCAGGATAATGGCAGAGGGATGCATAAAAAAGCCTTCATTAAGTTTTTCAAACTATTTTCCTTATCCATTTCTCATGTCAAGCCATCCCATCAATCTGACAAATATCTCTCATCCAACCTCTTGTGCGGCTGAAGCTGATGGGGCTGGGACTAGAGCTTGCCACGCAATTCCACAGCAAAGATAATTTGTAACTTTTCCTGTGAGAGAAAGAACAGAACTTACGACCATTTTTCAACTTTAATTTGTTTAAGGTAAATCCAAAACCTCAGAAAAGTTTTTCAAATAAATGAAACCAAATTGCTTTCCACCAACCGCTTGCCTGTCCCGTCCGCCCACGCTTCTGGCCCTTAGTCCCTCAGCCTCGGCCTTGGCATACAATTGACCGAATATGGGCCATAAATGGAGCAGAATTAAATAAATCCAAAGTGAAAGTTTAAAAATAAAAACAAAGAAAGAAACAAAAAAACGAAAAAAGAACAGAAAGAAAAGTAACGAAAAATTTTACTAAAAATCTAATTTAAAACTTCTTAAGTGCATACTTGTGCTCCGACATCTGGTGCACTGTTTCCTATTTGCGTGCTTCTATCTACGAGTATACTTGAGCTTGAGCCTGATTTGAAGATGGAGATGGAGATGAAGACGAATCGTGAGCTGGAGCTGGAGCCGCCTTCTATATATCCTCTGGTGTAATCTATAATGCCAAACCAAGATGTGGCCGAAACTGGGCAAAAATTACTTTTCTCAAACTTTAAACGAGAAATTATTGTTATACCCTGGGTTTTTTACCTCCGGAGCCTCATTTTTTTATAACGGTATCTCATCTCTTTGTGTTCTTTTTTATTCCAATTTTTCTTAGAATTTGTTTTCTTCTTTAGTTGTTGTTCGATGATATCAATCCTGTTTTTTTTTCTTTGTTGTTGTCAAGAGATTTTGGTGGACAAAGAATCAGGCTTTGGGCATTATCGATATCGGTATAGTCTTCGGAAGTTATTGACATTTCTTATTTTATTTGACTTTTCAAAAAATTTCAAAGCGATATGAACAAAAACAAATGAGACTGAAAGGGAATTTGTGTTGTGTGAAGTATAATATCAGTAACGGCCCGACTAGGGAGAGATTAAGGGAACTCCATGAAGGTCCTTTTTCAGTGTCAAAAGTTTTCAATACGGTATCAGAGGCGGGGTGGCAACGATGGCGATGACGGTAATGGCTGCTATGCGGTTTGACGATGACGAGCAATGGGGTGGTGATTTGAGTTGAGAACTCTGCCTAGGCATTCTGAGTTAAGACCCTATAGATAACTCAATCAGTGCGTAAAATCAATCAAAGGAAACACCCTCTCCGGCAGCGGTTTTGATGGTTTCCTGTTGATGGGGGAAAATATTTTAATTAATTGTTTTGAAAGTAAAACTTTAAACAGCCTGTGGTTGTGATGATGGTCGAGTTTTATTTTTCTTGTTTCTTTTATTATATTTTGGTTATATTTTTTTTGATGAATATAACCGAGTTATGTGTTAATTAAAATGAAGATATTGAAAGATTATAGCAAGTATCATGAAATTGCGATGGTGAGTGTTGAGATATTTTACTCTTCGTGAGTGGCGTCGCGTCGGTTGGTTGGTTGCTCAGTCGATTATGGTTTATTTGGTGTGAAAATTTTGTCAGACATTAAATTGCTTTAAATGTTTCCAAGAAATAATTATTTTCAAATGAAAATAGTAGTATAGATTGGAGGAATTTCAAAACAAAATAAATAAAAGAACAATAAATTAATTAAATGGTTGAACTGATTCAAAACCGCATCTAAAAAGACTCCCATACCCTCTATCGAATATATAGTAATGAGGAAATCACTGATTCGTAACATCCCAAATTTTCAATTTACACTTGAAAACAAATTGTTTTCAAGAACTTATGGTTTATTTTGTAATTGAAAAGGATAACATTTTGGATAAAAGAGCCTGCAGAAATTTACAAGAGAAGGGTTGGTTGGAAGATGATAAAAACAACATTCGCCACGCAGATGGTTGTAGTTTTTCTTTTCTTGAGCACAAAGCGATACGGATTGAATATTTGTTTTTTTTTTTTGCGTATTGTGGCTGAAATTAAATCAAAGGAGATATTTAAATCAAGAACTTTTGATGAATTGAAATCATTTTAACTATTTCACAGGAAAGAGAAATTGTTCTTCTTTAATACTTCAGTAGCAATTTATTTTTGTATTTCTCTTACATTTTGTTTTTTTTTTAATAAATTTGTCGGATTAAAATTTTTGAAATTTCTGGATGTTTCAACGTGATTAGAATCTGATCTTACGTTATTAAATATATTTGGGCTATAAGAAATTATTTATAATCGTTCGCTGTTGACGGTGACCGCCTCACTAACGTCGTTTTCAAAAAAGTACGGACCAATTACGCCGCCGTCCCAAAATCCACACCAAACAGTAACTTTTTGAGTATGAATCATCACTTGGTGAACCTCGAGTGGGTTGGTGTCGTCCCATTTACGGCAATTTTGTTTGTTAACACAGCCATTCATCCAAAAATGCACCTCTTCACTAAAGATGATTTTTCGGCCAAAATTGGGGTCCTCTTCCAAACGATTCGAATCCCCGTTAGCGAACAAACAGTGGCGTTGTCTATGGTCATGAAATTTGAGCTCCTGGGTCAGTTGGATCTTGTACGGGTGCATGCCCAAGTCCCGACGCAAAATTCGCCAAGTTGAAGTCTGCGAAAGGCCGAGTTCTTGTGCACGGCGAGGAATAGACTGCCACGGGTTCTGCTGTACAATTTCACAATCGATCTTGTTGAACGTACGGGAATTGGCTGATTGTTTACTAAACCGGGTTTCTCAAATTTGGCCACCAAGCGTTGAAGAGTCGACTGTGAAGGGCCACCACATCTACCATAAAATGGGCGCAATGCGCGCAACGTTTGCGTTAACGAACACTCATTTTGATAATAAAGTTGTATCATTTGTGATTTGAGGAATCGAAACGGTGTGCGTCACCTCGCCCGTAGTGTTGATTTAAACTCAGATTTGTCTCGTTAATCTTTGGAACTAAAGTTGAGTCAGGACAGGAACATAACAAGTTGATCACCAGCAACGTCATTTATTCCCTGATTGGATCCTTCAAATGCATTGAAATGATCCGAATAGGGAAAGAAAAAATGTTTTTAAAGATGAGGCCAAATTTTATCCCCGGACTTTCGGAGGCTATGTTAATAAGCAGAACTAACGTCTCTGTGCGGGAGCTAACGAAACGAAATGTACTTTCAAAATTCGTTTAAAATAAATTATATGTCTCAAGTTTTGGGTTGTTAGTGTTACTCTCAGTTGTTGTTGATTTTATAAAGCTAGCAGAATTCTTTTTTGATTTCTGTCCAAAAAGTAATAATTAAATACTCTAGTAGTTGTCATTTTTGACATTCCATCTTTCTAAAAACCACGATTGTAAGAAGTTAATACGTTAGAAGTTATTGTATAGTGCTTTATTTTAAAACATTGGCTATTTTTAAAACTCCAGGTTTCTCTTATCCAGGTTTTGAAACCGAGGTTGTTTTTTAACAAATGTTAATTTGTAACCCAATTTTTTTTCATAATGATAATTTTTAACATTGGTTTAACATGATGGTTAGTGCGTAAGACTGTCATGCGAGAGGTCTTGGGTTCAATCCCTGCCTGTGCCACCTTTAAAAAAAAAAAAAAACAGTTTTCACGGGTACTGCCTCTTGCGAGGAATTGACAAATTCTCCAAGAGTAATGCTTGTCATGAAAAAGTGCTTTCTCAAATTAGCCGTTCGGATTCGGCATAAAACTGTAGGTCCGCTCCATCCCTGCAATTACTCGCACACAGGAATTGTTGAGAGTTGAAAGTCACTAGGCCCTGGTTCTCTACGGACTGTTGCACCACCTAATTTATTATTTTTTAATTTATATGTAAGTTTAAGTATACAATAAAATATTATTGAAGGCATACTTTTCTGACTTTGTCAGTTGCAAAATCATGAATTAAGTCATCAAATTCAATTTCCTGCAGTAATTCATTTTCAATTGCTAAAATTGACAAGCTGTTTAGTCTATCTTGTAGAATTGTGCTTCGAAGTTCATTTTTTATCCGGTTCAATTTCGAAAATGAACGCTCTCCACTGCAGTTTGAAACCATCAAAGATAAAAAAATTCTACAGGCAGTTTGTACATTTGGAAATGTGTTCCCAATTTCATCCACTGTAATAATTAGACTGTACAATTTTGATATTGTAATAAGATCTTCATTTACATCTTTTTTGAATTGTTTAAAATACTGTATGAGGTGCAAGCATTCTACCTCAAGTTCTTCTGCATTAACATCTCTATGGTTTTTTGCAACTCCACTGAAGTCAAATATTGCAATGGACAAAAAAAGCCAAACAATGCATTAATTTCTTGATAGCAATTGGATTGTATTTTTAATTGCAAAGTAATAGTGTCAATAATTGGAAAAAATTTGATATTTTAAACTTTTCTTTCCCAATTTAGCTGGACGGATAGTGCAGGACCATCAAAATATGTGGAACGCAAACTTCGTACTATTTTTCGTTGCATTTAGTCTATATAATTAGTATCCGGATTCAGAATTTTGGCACACGCTTCAAATTTATCAAAAATCTCCCTTAGATCATTTAAGAAAGAACATAGAGAACAAAGCAAATTGGCAGCAACGTCAATCATTATTGTTTCTTTTTGAAGGCATTTGCTGGTTTTATGAATTCTTTCTAATATTGTGCTCTAAATTTCTGTTAAAATGAGGAACTCCAGTTTTGACATTTTCTTAGACAGGCTTAGCGCTTCGATTTTTGTGTCTAGAGCTTGCTCTGGATCTCTAGAGATAGAATATATCAAGGCTTCAGTAATTTGCTTATAACTATAACTATAACTATAACGCGTTAACTGCATCAGCTCGTGCAGACAATCTTGTTTCAGAAAGGCTTTTAAGAACTATATGTGAACCTAAACATTCATTCAATTTATTCGAGCGATGGGTAGAAGCAGAAAAAAGTTGTATATTTTTTGAACCACTTGAAAGAAACTTGTTGCCTCCTGCACACAACCAGCCGCATGAAGGCCTACTAAGTTAATAGAATGTGCTTCACAGGGTAGAAAGGCAGCAAATTCGCACTTCTCCTTTAATCTTGCTTCCAAACCAGAATATTTTCCCGACATATTAGACGCATTATCATAGCTTTGTCGTCTACAATCCTCTAATGATTTTTCAAAAATGTCAAGATTGTGTCAGCCAAATATTCAGAATTATGCTCTTGAATAGCTATGAATTTTAAGAACCTTTCGATGGGAACACAATTTTTAACATACCGAATTACAAAAGTCAACTGGTCAATATGATAATGGTCGGGTGTACTGTCAACACTTAGGGACAAAAATATTTTGCCGATCTAATTTCACCTAAAATTTTCATTATATCAATGAATTCGTTGCAAATATTTGCTGATAAATAGGAAGTGTGTCCCTTTCATGAGTTCTCACATTTTTTTAAATGATCTGCGATGAATGAATCATCGTGGGACAACTTTTTGTTTGTTGATGGAGTGAGTTGAAAAGTCAACATGTGTGCAGAACTGTAGAGTAGAACAAAAGCAGAGTTGTTAAAATAATGTTGACAGCGTGTGCAGGTGTATGATTAAAGATTCATGTTGCCAGAAGTTTAAGATGTTAAGGAGGAGAATTTCAACGGAACGGAGAGTAAAATGAAACTTATTTTTCTGTTACTGTCTACTAACCTTATTTCGTTTTCTATATAATTCTTGTATAGATTCATTAATTTTGAGTTGGTTGATTTGGGGGCCAAATAATTGCGGGGCCCTGGCCCACTGGGCCCATGTCTAAAGACGCCACTGGTTATGGGGGAATTTAAACTAGGGGATAATGCCTTGAGAAAAGTGTCACCAACTCTTTTAAATTTCCTATATAAAGTTATTGTAATCGGTCTGATTTGTCAAATCGAAAATGTTGACATCTCTCGACTTTTCATGGTCTCTAGAATCTAAATAGTTATCAGTGTGCCTCTTTTTTTAATATCAACATTAACTTTGTATTGGGTGATCCTATTTTAACAATCTCATTTTTGGAACCTATTCCATAACACTTAAGCTAAGTACTTTTATATTTGCTTAATCTAAAGTATAATTATATGCGTTATTTTTTATTATTCTTTATTGGTCAAGTTATTTAGCTTAATAAATTAAACCGTTATCAACTGCATAAAATCCCACAAGAAAGAAAAAAAAAACACATATCATATAAATTAATAGGTATATGTAGGTACTCCAGATATTCCTTATAAATTTTATGGAAGGGAATGAACTGCTAAGAGCTATTTTTACGACTTTTATTCAATGATAAAGCATAATTTGAAATAATATCCTTCATAACATTTTCACCCTCTAACGAAGCTATTCAGAAAACTCTTAACGACTTCAGAATAGCATTTTCGTGCTTATATTTGTCTGTCCGTATATGAGCATATATGTACTGTATAGTATTGTATATGCTTTTCGTACTCCATTTAGAGGACTTGAGAGTGATAAAAGAATGACCCTTTACAAAGGAAACGAGTATATCTACATTTTGCATTACACTTATGGTGTGCACTATGCCATCAACAGAAGGAGAGTTCAACCAGCAGAAACCATGTCTGCAATTATTTAGAATATTTTCGAGAGATTATATACGAATATATGAAGTATGGGTTTTCTCATTTTCTCATTGTTTGTCGTCCTGGGATAACCGATATTTCACTATATCTAAATGTTTGTATGTAAGAATATCGTACTAGAGTCCTTATACACAGAGATATGTTCATAACAATATATGCGGGAGCATTCAGAATTTCAACTTTTCAAAATATAGCTCTGCCATTGCAAACAGACGCGCAGAAATTGAATGGAACGTATTATCCAATTAGCTAAGCAAGGCCATAGCCATCAGCCAGCCAGCTAGCGAGGTTGTGAGCGAACGACCGAACGAATTTCGTACAAATATCTTGAATAGCTATTTCTAACTTAAATAGATGTATGTATGTACTTACGTATCTATGTATGTGCGTTTATATTTAACGAACGATCAGCAAACGTACGACCGTCAACCGGCATTGTACGTACCTATATATTATGTGTTTTAACAGCAATTATCCTTTTTGTGTTTACACCTTTATCCTGGCATGAGTGAACACAGCGAACTTTACACGTCTGCAGGAGCATGAAAACGTTGATTGTGGTCACGATGATATGGCAATGGCAATGGCGATGCGGATGGCAGTGTGGTGATTTGATAGCTGGTATGTAGATGGGACTTAAAAGTCTCAAGGGGCATTGTGCGTGTAAACGTGAAAGGTGCACAATATTTATATAATAGTCTTGTCGTTGTCCTTTCATTCATATCAATGAAGAGTGAACTCCTAGAACCGTTTTGAGCTATTGATAGAATTAAATATACAACATTTATTCAAATGGGCACGTGCATACTGCTTCCTTTTTACACAAATAGAATGCAAGACTGCGTTGCACGCTCAGTTGCATATACATAAATCGAAGCTCCAATAACATACTCGTTGAAGCAGACGTCTTCTCAACTTGAAGCGTACTTTATATACAGTCAACTTGATCTGATTCAAAGTATTTAACAATTTACTGAGAAATAAATTAAATGAAACCTAAAAGTAAAAGGTTTTTCCCCGAAAAATCGACGCTACGGTGGATATTGATATTGAAAAAATTTAAATGACATTTGTAAAATTTCAACCAGTTTTTTCAATTTTATTCAAAATTAAGGGGTCGAAACTTCCATGGCATATTACATAGTTTAAGCATGATTTTGTCGGTGGCATGTGTCACGTGTCACTTAGTTGGCACAGGCCATTAGTGGAATATTCGGCATATAATAATTTGCACATGTGAAAATTCAAGAATTCCACCTCTAACCACAACAAATAGTGGAATTTTTAGGCTGGAGATATTTTTAAATAATCATGCTTGAGTTGTCATGAACTTTAAAATGCTTACGATCTTAGTTTTTATTAAGTCTTTATTAAAAATACTATGAAATATCGTTTGTGGAATTCTCTCAAAGATCGATAATGAATCGCCAAATTCTAGTAGAGTAGAGTATTCTAGGGCTTTTGAAGACCCTTGTAATAATAAACACAATTGAAAAAATTAGTTTATCACAAAAGATAATCTTTTGGCATTGTAACTTAAATATCATTTATGGAATATGACCGCCACGGCTGGTTCAAAAGTAGTCTAATCTGAAGGTCCAATATTCGGTTACTTTTACTAATATTTGTGGCCATATATTGACAATCATTTTTTATAATGTACAGACGCTTAAGGGGATATTAATACACTTAATACGTTTACGTTTAAACAAAGTGCGAGTGTTAGGAAAATAGGGATGGATTTAAGAGGAGATACCGGTGAACATTTGTCTTAAAATTTTGAATATTGAAATGGAAAGGGAAAAAACAGAGTTGGGTAAAGCATTCCACATTCTCGATGAGTGGTTAAAAAAAGAATCTCTATACTTAACTGTACGTCCGAAAATGAGCTCGAGGGTAAACTGATGAGCATTCCTGGAAGTGCGAGTATTACGGCTGAATTGTTTAAGGGGGGGAATGCAACTGACTAACTCGACAGAACATTGTTTGTAAAAATATCTATAAAACAACGAACGGCTTGAAACATTGCGCCGATGTTCGAGTAATGTAAATGTTTTGATTATAGTTCTATCGCCTATCATTTTCAAAGCTCTTTTTTGGATCCTATCTAAAAGACTTAAACTTGTTTTAGGGGCACCTGTCCAAATATGTAAGTTGTATTCATGTTTGGGACGAATGAAGGCTTTGTAAATTATAGCCAGATCAGAAGGAGTGAACAATTTCTTGCACCGTGCGTCGGAGAAATCCTAAGCACCTTTGCAGCGTTTTTGGCGATATCGAATATGTGATCATTTCATAAGAGGTGATCTTTGATACACATACCGAGTACTGAAAGTTGATTAGTTTCCTGGATGCAAGTACCGCTTGATGCCAAATTCTATCAAATGCCTTTGAAATATCAAGTGCAATAATCTTACTTTCTCTAAAACGATGTAAAGATTTGTTCCACTGTTTCGTGAGATAAACCATGGGATCACTAGTGGGCCTATTGCTACGAAAACCATACTGCCGGTCATTAAGAAGCTTCCGTTCTTCAAGATTTTTCTTAAGCTGATAATTAATCAGTGTTTCCATGGCCTTGGAAAGAAGGGACGTGAGTGCTATTGGCCGATAGTTGGAGGAGGAATAAGATTCGCCTTTTTTAGGGACAGGCTATAGATAGATAGATAGATAGTTTCTTTATTTTAAGATATAAATTATTATTAAAAAATGTTTTTCTTTAAGAATATGGACATGGCAATTCTGCCGTCTGCCTGATCGACATTTCATAACAAGAACACAATTTAAATATAAAGAAGTTAAAATTCAAATAATAAACATAAGTTCAACTAATTATATAAAAACAAAAAAAGAAATAATAGTTTGTTAAAGCACCAAGTGCGAATTCAACAATTTTGAGAATTATAACAATTTTTATATGATTTGAAACACAAATTATTAAATAGGAAAAATATATCAATTTTTACATGATTTGAAACACAAAATATTAAATGGGAAAAATACACAATTTTTACATGATTTGAAACACAAAATATTAAATAGGAAAAATATATCAATTTTTACATGATTTGAAACACAAAATATTAAATAGGAAACTTTCAATTGCAATAACTGGTTGTAGAGTTATGGAAAACTATTTCGGTAATTTAGAGCATGTTTGCAGTATCTTTAGACAGTTGACCATCCAAATTCATAGAGCCGAGTTGGGGGAAGAAAACTCAGTTCGAAATACAACCGTCGAATCTCTTGGAGTAGAGGGCACGATGCAAAGAAGTGTGTGATGTCTTCTGGTTCTCCGGTGTTACAAAGGCTACATATTTGTGGAAGATCAGTTCGATGCGGCATAGAGTTAAGATTCAATATTTCGACTCGGGCTCTAAATATGTAACTTATAGCCTCAGAAGAAAACTCGTTACTGAAATAATTAGCCTGTGATGAATCAGTGCTACAGTCTGGGACGGACCTTTAACTGAAGCTTAATGCGCCTCCAGCCAGCTAGATCTCTAGTTAGCTGTCTCCAGTTAGTAGGTCGAGATCCTCTTCCACCTGTGTGCGCCACTTGAGTTGCAGTCTTCCTCTACTGCACCGTCCCTCGTGATTGGATTCGAAAATCTTCCAGTCTGGAGCGTCGATGTCCATTCGCTCTACATGACCCAGCTTGTCATTATATCTTCTCTTGTCATTGTGTCTTCTCAGTTTGTCATTGTATCTTCTCCTCCACTCTCCATCTATCCAAATGGCATACAAAGTCACCCGAATAATTTTTCTCCCGAAGCGACCTAATAAATTCTCATCTTACCTTACTGAATTTCCAAGCCCCAGCGCCATAAATAAGAACCGGAATGATGAGTGTCTTATAGAGGGTGAATTTAATTGCTATCGAAAGAAGAATTAATTTTTCCGATCTGATCTGAGCACTGGTGTCAAAGTCCTCAACTACTTCAAAGTTATAACTCACCATGGTGGGGTTTTTTCCAAGACGTCGTCGTTTTCTTGATTTCAGCATATACTTGATCTTGCTCTCATTGACCACTAAACCCATCTTCTCAAAAACGTTCCTCTGACATCACACTTTGATATTTTGGAAAACTGTGCATATAGTGTTTATGATTGAGTCTTGCGCAATTCTTTCCATATTGATATTTAAGAAGTTACATGACAATGCATTGCCTAGTCTAAAACCTTTTTTTCTGACCAAAATCATAGGTGATTGATAGAGATTGCTAGAGTAGCGTGCATTCTTCTTCGTCATTCTGCACAAACAAAGCTTTCTAAAGTTCTTTCTTATAGATACTGTCACACGCGGTCATGAAACTAATGAAGATCTGCCGTAAAGTGAATAATTTATTAGGAGCCTTGGGACACACTATTATTTATTTTGTTAATATCAGATTTAAAACTATGTTTAATACTACTTAACGGCTCTGTAAGTAATTTTCTTAACCCAAGGAAGAATAGATAACAAAATGCACACATTTTTTGTTAGAGAACTTGATGACAAATTCTATAAGGCCTAATGGCACCAACACTTTTGCGTAAAGCTAACTTAAAAACGAGAAATCGATTCAAACAAAATGAACAAAATATGAAGAAATTGCAGAAAAGACTTGAAAATTATCCAAGATTAACAAAAACTTTCTTAAAATAAATTATAAAATTTAAAAATCTAAGAGATTTTATAGAAATTATAGTTTTTTTTTTTTACCAATAAATTCAAATTAGCCAAAATATAAATAAGCACGTAGTTAAATACAAGTAGAAACTAAACACATAACGATGAGCAAACGGAAACATTCCATTGATTCTATTTCACAGAAAACCCCTTGAATTAAAAAGCCGAATTTTCCAGAGACTCCATAAAGATTATTAAAAGCAAAGCCACCAAACCTATTCCCAGAACCTGTGCTACAATCAAAACTATCCCTTAAATTGCTTGTATACTCGTATAATATTTTCAAACCAGTATTATAATGATCATTAACCTTTTCCCGCAAAACAAACCTCAACCGCTGAAAATGATGGTAGAACGCCAATATTTGCTTCCGTTTTCCATGAATTAATATACGCGCTGCGTTTATTTTTATTTTTATTTTTATTTTCTCCTTTTTGCTTTGTGTGCTTCAGAGGATTTCTGTATGCAAAAATACACACCCAAGGCATCCCAGCACACCAGCACTCCATCAGCCAGCATACCAAACCAACACAGCTTCTGTGTAAACCAAAGGATATAAATATTTGATAGTACCAAGGATATTTGGCGAGGCGCCTAATCTGGCACCCCAACTATACTCACTCGACTCGTATAACCTTTATTATTCACTATATCTACAGAAGAAGCTTATATTGTTTCGTGTAGTCCTGCGTGAGTTTTGCGTAAACATTTTGTGCTCAATTTAATAACAAAAAACACAACAACAACAACAAAAGAAAATAACAAAAACCAAACAACAACAACAAAAGAAAAAAAACAGTTACAACTTTTAGCGCAAAAACACAAAACGATATCCTTTGAAGGTAAAACAATTACTGGGCTGCCGGATGTGCGGAATGATGATGAGGCACTAAATAGAACCAAGGGAAAACTACGTCAAAAAAGCCTTTTTCTTTTGGCCACAAAGAAAAACATTTACTTAGTTTTTGTTTTTTGTTAAAAGTTATCCTTGTTGGATGAGGGGTTGGGTGGAAGGTGTAGAATAGAAGAGTTTTAAATAATATTCCAGTTAAGACAGAGAAACAATTTTGAAGAAAGTGAGAGATGGGGGGAAGGAGGTATACAAAGAAAGGGATATATAACATATAATTTCATGTAAATATTTGTCTTGGGTGACTTTTAATTGATGCCTCATGTTTGTACACTAAACCTACACCCTTTGTGGTGTTATTGTTTTAGCAAAACGTCTTATCAAAATGTTTATTATGATTATGATGATGATGATGATGATAAGCATAAGAGAAGAAAGGAAGAGCGAAGAAGGACTAAGTGCTTTTATGTTATGCAAATCAGATATTTTAACAAGGACTTTGATGACGCCATTTCTTCTCCTTTCTTTTCCTTTTTTACTTTTTGGTATAGATATACCTAAGAATTTCAAAAATAAAAATAGGTACTTTAGAAGAAGAAGAAGAAGATAATACATAATTCTGGTTATTATATTGAAAAAAATGAGTTACAAGTTTTGAGTTTTGAGTACAAACAAATTAAGAAACATCAAAAAAACAAAATTCAAAGACATGGAAAGGGTTTTTGTACGATTGATGTTGAATAATAAGTTTTCTGAGTTGACAACATTCCTTAAAGGTTTTTTGTTTTTTGTTTGCTTTTTAAAATATAATAAAAACAAAATAAGTAAGAAAAACTTTTATCTTATAGCAAAATTTGAATCTCTCCAGTGGTTGCTTTGTCTTTCGTCATTGTCTTTTAATATTTTAAAATTGTCGACAAACTTTATGAATTTATGGTTGGAAAACAACAAACATCCACAAATTAAAAACAATGATGAATACGTTCAAAAAAGTTGTATATTTGTACGAATAAAACGGAAAAGTAGATATATAGTACACTTAGGCGTATACGTACTTTTTTTTTAATATACATACTTGAAATTTAGTATTATATTTTATATTATTTGTCTTTATGCCAAAAACTTGAAATTCCAAAAATAAGAATTAAGTGAAACCAATAATTTTCATTGAAGGAGTTTTCCAATAAGAGGTTTCATTTTAAAATTAAAAAATAACGAGTATTTTCAAGAGAAATCAATGCATATTCATGTAATCAAAAAGAGGAAGGTAATTAAAATAAAAAAAGAGGCGACCCACAATTATAATTTCCCATCCCGTCTGTCGATTTGTCTTGCTTAAAAGTTTGTAGATTTTCGTGTTGTGTTAGGAAAATTTTCAGTTGAATTATTCCTAGAAATTTTAAAATTACCAACAATATTTTGCATATATGATGAAATAGTTTTATTGTTCACGAGATATCGAGAACCGAACATCAATTTTTACAAAATTTGCGTACTATTATCGAAAATAAAATTTTCTGTGACATAAAATAAGTCTAAACCCAATATTTTTAATTTTTGAAAAGCTATTTGAGTCGAAAGTAAATTTTTACAAGTTGTAGTATTGTTTTTTGTAAAAAAAACTGTCAATTCGATTTTTCTCAAAATTTTATAGAATGTTGAAAACAATATTTCTTATAAGATAAAATTAGTTTGAAGCCAATGTCTCAATTTTTGAAAAGATATTTACGTCGAAAAACAATTTTTACCAACTTTTATAATTTTTTTTTTTATGTTTTTATTTTTTGTAAAAAAAACTATCAATTCGATTTTTCTCAAAATTTGTTCTAATGTTGAAAACAATATTTTTTATAAGTTAAAATTACTAAGAAGCCATTATCTCAAATTTTTGAAAAGATATTTGAGTCAAAAATCAATTTTTACCAACTTTTGTAAACATTTTTTTTTCGGTTTGTAATTTTTTGTAAAAAAACTGTCAATTCGTTTTTTTTTCAAAATTTTTCTGAATGTTGACAACAATATTTTTCGAAAGATAAAAGTAGTTTAAAGCCAATATCTCAAATTTTTGAAAAGATATTTGAGTCGAAAATCAATTTTTACCAACTTTTATAAATTTTTTGTTTAGATTTTTATTTTTTATAAAAAAAACTGTCAATTCGATTTATCTCAAAATTTTTCAGCATGTTGAAAACAATATTTTTAGAAAAAATAAAATAAGTTTGCAGCCTTAGTCTTAAGTTTTTGAAAAGATATCTGAGTCGAAATTCAATTTTCACCAACTTTGAGTAATGTTTTTTTAGGTTTTTATTTTTTATAAAAAAAACTGTCAATTAGATTTTTTTCAAAATTTTATCAGATGTCAAAAACATTATTCTTCGTTGCACAAAATTGTTTTGGAGATGAAATTAAATTTTGGTCGTAAAATTTTCGAGGTGACAGATTTTTTTTTTCAGTTTTTTTGATTTATAAAAAAACCGTTAATTGGATTTTTTTCCAAAAATATACTTGTTTTGTATTACGTTACAATATATAATATAAAATTTAATTCAAGTCTCTAGCGTCATTGGTTCATGAGATATTTAGGTTTAACCAAAATTTTCACCTTTTTTTTAAACTGCTATGGTAAAGAAAACCACCCACGCAATTTTCTTGAGAGCCCTTTCTGCATGTTTCTGCCTTATTATTTGTATAACAAAATAATTTGAAGTCGATATCTCTTCTGGTTCTTGAGCTATGGACGACGAAAAAAACGGACGTATGAACGTCCGTACACACGCACGCACAGACATCTTTCAAAAAATCTTTTATTTCGACTCTAGGGACCTTGAAACGTCAAGAAATGTCAGAATTTTCAATTTTACAAATCGGACCCATTACAATAACTTCCTATGGGAAGTTAGTTAACCACAAAGCATAAAAGTGTTCTGTATGAAATAGTTTAAAATTAATAGGATTACTCTCACCAACGTTATTTTACTCTAAAATCTTATTTAAAAATACATATAATTGAATTGATTTTATAGTAAACTGTTTTAAACAATTTTGTATTTAATATGAAATCAAATTAGAAAATTATTACCACGATAATTTGAAATTTTACAGAAATTAATAACAGAAAAAAATTAGAAACTTTAAAAATACTCGTATACTCTTTTGCGTATTGAAAAACCTGCATTTCCAAGAAAGTTGCTTTCTGTATTTTTTGATATTGCAGTAAGTAACTAAATTACACAAACATCCAGCTAAAGGGTATAACGACAAATCAATTCTTCTCCCCTGATGTAATTGAAAAGTGATTTTTCGAGATGCAACATTTGGCAACAATTTTTTTAAAATATTTTCGCTAAGGAGTTTTGAACAAACAAACAAAACAAATAAAAAACATCTTCAAGTCAATATACATATCAACTCTTCTGGAAAAACTACGATTTGTATAAAGCTCGTTCAGCTGTGTAAAGTGAAAACACTAGTTTTCCTTTCATAAAAAAAGCTAGCAAAATGAAAAACAATAAAAAACAACTCTAGATAAACGAAAAAACAAAACGAATAACTATATGCTCAAAGGACCAGAAAAGAAGAAGAACAAGAAGAAGCATAAGAACTATACGTCATTTTCTCAGCACTTCCATTCCGTCCATTAGCCTCTATGATGCACATCACATCACATCAACAACTATTTCATTTTGATTCTTCTTCTCTCGCACATACATATCTTTGCTTTTCAGTTTTCATTTCTTGGTTTGGTTGTTTTTCCTTTTTATCCTTATTTTTTCGTCAGAGAACAATAACTTAATGCTGTCACTTTGTCATCGTTGAAGACGAATCCTTAGATCTTTGCATGCATTTTGATTAAATGATATTGCTTTGCTCATTTCTGTTGCATCTGTCAGACACTTTAAGTGATGGTTGTCTTAAATATGCTTATAGTGGTCATACAGTTGGCAGGTTCTTTGGTTTTGAAACATTATACTACTCCTTATATCTATGACTCTATGTACTCGTACAGTATACTATACATTTATATAAATTTCAAAGATTTAAACAATGACTTTGGTCCTTGTTGCATATATATTAAACATTTATTTCATTTTCCTGACAAGAAAACAATGAGCCAGAAGGACCTTTTATCAATTTTGTTCATGTCCTTAAGAAATATAAATTGAAATGGAAAGTATATTTCTGTGAAAAGCAAGAATTTTGAATTAGACCGTAACAAAAGAAATATTGATAGCACCACAATATTAGAATTTCAAAAATGTTTCAATTGTAGCTTAATGTGCCCTAGTTATTCTTCTTGTTTAAATAAATACATACTGTACAGTGCACAGGGTGGCTCACATGTTTATAAACAACTGACAGTTACTTAAGTACATGTAGCTGGACAATATACATATTTAAAGTTTGGTCTAAATACATTTTTCTTTTTAAAAAGCACTAAAATCAATATCTTCCCTCTATATTACAGCCTTATTATTAAGAGCAAAAACATTCCCATTGATTATGGTACAGAACGTCGTTCAAGTGGCTGCCTTCACTGCCTTCGCAGTAAAGGAATCTGTCACTCACGTTTTTCAAAACCTTGTTGTAACTCACGGGTAACTTGGTTTTTGAATTGTTGTCACAACAACGGTTCTTCACGGATAACAACAAAAAAAGGGCTCAAATGGCAGAAAATTGCCGAGGCCAACATTTCTGATAACACGGTTTGGGAATATGTTGCGCAAAAGATCAATAGTGGCATGTCACGTTATTATGTTTCAACCAGAGGTTGTTTGTATCCGTGACCTCAATTTCAGTAAAAAAAAATTGCTAAAATAGCTGAGCAATGCAAAAGGTTCACCGAAACGTTGTTCCAGAAGAAAAATTGCTCAAAAATACCACCACTTCACAATTCACAGCAAACTGTCAATCTCGTCAAATACGCCGACTTCTCGACTTCTCCAAACTATGTTACGAAGATAACGAATTGAATTCCGTTGCAAGATAAGGCCATTCAATTTAAGGTGATGCAGAATAACAATTCCAACTACAACACCTCGAAGAAGTGAAGATGGTTATATTTCTTCTGAGCTCCAACAAAGATGCTGGAGTTGACAGTATCGATGCTGAATTATCAAAGCAACTAATCTACAAAATATGGTCGGAAGAAACCATGCCCGATGAGTGTTATCTAAGCATAGTTTCCCCAATTCTCAAGAAAAGAGACCCTCTGTATTGCTACAGACTACAGACAGAAGAATTTTACAGACCAGTGTCTAGTGTTGACATGAATCTCTAACTTGTGCAGAATCACGATTTACAATGCACGTTGCTCTATCAAGGCCGGAAAAGATCTCATCGATGCATTTGATGTCAAAAAAGGTTTTAGACAAGGCGATGCACTGTCATGCGACTTCTTCAACATTGTTCTCGAAGGAATTGTGCAAAACTCAACTGTCAACACTGGAGGCACAATCTTCCAAAGGTCCATCCAATTACTCGGATACGCAGATGATATTGACATAATTGGAAGATCAGCGTGATGTAAGTGGAGCGTTTTTGAGTATTGGACAAAACGTCACCATGGGCAGCTATAACTTTGAGGTAGTTGAGGTCTTTTGTCTACCTAAGCACCGCTTTAAACTCAGACAATGACACCAGCGCTGAAATCAATCGAAGAATAACTCTTGCAAATCGCTGCTTCTTTGGACTTAGAAGTCAATTGAGTAGTAAAGTCCTCTCTCAAGCATCTAAAATCACCATCTTTAAGACACTCATATTCCCGGTTCTCATTTATGATTATGGCGCTAAGACTTGGAGACCTGTTAAAGAAAGATGATACCGTCTTAGGATGACTTTTGGTCCCGTCTGCATAGATTGAGAATGGAGGAGAAGATATAACGATGAACTGTACTGGCTATGCAGCGACACTGACCTGGTTAACAGAATTAAAGTTCAACGACTAAGATGGCTAGGTTATGTAGAGTGAAGGTGAAGGTAGGTCTTTGAATCCAATCCCGAGGGACGGCGCAGTAGAGGAAGACCGCTACTTTGGTAGCGCACGCATGAAAGTGAAAAATTCAACCAACTTGGCGTGCGAAACTGGAGACAGCTAGCTAGGGACCGAGCTTTCTGGAGACGCATGTTGATTAAGGCCCATGTTCGCCCAGGACTGTAGCGCCACCTTAAGTGAGTAAATAAGTATATTAAAAGTGTATTTCGGTTCAAGTTCGAGAGATATTCACAGCAATCTTGAAATTTTCTGTTTTCGATTCTAGACCTCATGTGACTGGGAAGATTATTCTACAGCCTGACAGCATGAACAGAAAATTACCTGCTCGAAGTCAAACACATATAAGTTTCCTTTTGAGGTTAATGTACTCGTATAGCAGGTGAAGTCCTACAACTAATAATGATTTTATTCTATTATTGTTTATATTTTTCAATAAATAAAAATCTCCCTTAAGTACTAACAAAATATTAAGGCATTAAGGTTTCCATTATTTTTTAAAATGACAATTTGAGTTATAGCAAAAAGCCACCATCCGTTAATTTTTAAGAACAATAATGGGAAGTTACCAATGTGGGTGGCATCACCGCCTATTCCAGTAAATTTTTAAAAAGATCGATTATCGTAGTACAATTTTTCCTTTTTTCGTCATTCAATTCACTGTGTATAAAGTTGGTTACTCTTTCAAAATCTATCTATCACGAACACATCCATATCAAATAAAAGAGTTTGACTATGTGGAGTCCTTTAAAAAAAAAAATAAAAAAGATGGAGAAAAAATGAATAATGTATATTCTCTGGCGGATTGACTATTTCCTGTTGTGAGAACAAACTTCATCACTTACGAGGAACCGGAGGAATGGATATTGTAAAATCTGTATCTGATGATTTTGGATTTCACTGGACGTTGAACTTTTTTTTGGCAGCCTTTCATTTTGCCCTTATGCATACAGAAGTTCTTAAAGCGTTTCAGGATTATTTTTTCTTTCTTCTCACTCAGTGGTGGAAATACTGCACCTATGCCCGTATCCGTATGAATCCTAGACACATTCACACACACACATACATAGCTGCCGATATGCATGCGAAAATGCACTAATGTCAGGAGTATTCAAATTCATATACCCAAAGCCTGGAATTGATGGTAAAATCCAAAATTGCTAGAGCAAATGAAAAAAGGATCTTGACATGCCTCAGAGATTCAACGTGAGCGCGGTGAAGGAAAAAAGAACAAAGTTCATGAGAAAATTGCAAGTGCATGAAGTTGATTATGGGATGTGGTGCCGTTTTGTTTAGTTTATGTTTTGTTTTTCTCCTTTTTGTTTTGCTTTGCTTTCTTTTTTTTTTCAATTTTGTTTTTGTGGATAGAACAGGAAAAATGGGAAAAGGTCTGTTTGAATATGCAGAAAAGCTGTAAGGCTTTTTTCCATTGGGAGGCGGATTCTATTTTATTTATAGATTTCCTTTTTTTGTTAAGGCTTTTCAGTTTTGTTTGATTTAAAATGTGTTTGATATGGGTGCACGGAGGGAATTTAGATTTTTCATCTCACAATAGTAATTTGATTATTGTTTTTTCTTTTTCGATTTTATTTGAAGTGAGTGAAGTTTCAAGAAAAATTTGATGGACTATTTTCAAAATAAATTCAATGAAAAATATTACCAAACATTGTTAAATATTGTTTTTGATCAAAATATCTTGAGAGGAAATAGTTATATCGGGTTTTTCAATAAGAGCGCTACAAAGGTTTTTTTGTTTACATAAAACAAAAACGGTTTTGAGTATCAATGAAATTTTATATTCCTGTGAGGGTACGTTTGATGCCATTATGTATGGTACTCAATTTCTTTTGCATGGCTAAAACTGGCACGCTTGCAGAAGTCCCGACACGTTCAACCCAATTTTCGACGGTTTTCGGTATTTAATTTTAACAACATCAATGCATTGTTAAATTTCGTATCGTTTTCAATTGTTTTAAAATTTTTATTTTCAAATGACAAAAGCCCAAAAAAAAGTAATAACTTTTCAAAATAGTTAGCTATCCCAAATCAAATGTCTTACTACAATATTATTTCTTTCAAAAAATGCTCTAAGTGGACACAATGTTCACATAATGTCATATTTACAGCTATCTTACATAATTTGTTCTTAAGTTAGCTGTCAAAATCTCATTTTTTTTTTCAAAATATTTATTGAAAAATTTCTCCTTTTCGGTGTTCATATCAAATAACCTTCGGTGTCTTTATTTTTAATAAAGTGTGAAATTCAACACGCATCATGACTATGTATGAATTTTCTTAACTATTGTGTGAAAACTGAGGTTCTCAATTAAATTTAATAAAACTGCATTATCTTTGAAAAAATACGGAATTAAATGATTCCGCCAGCTAATAACGCACCAAACTGTGACTTTTTCTGTATGTCAGAAGCTCTTACAACGCTTCTGGCTGCTTTTCACTCGAAATCAGCAGTTTTGCTTTTTCACGTATCCATTAAACCAGAAATGACATTCGTCGCCAAACAAAATTTTTCTATTAAAAAACTTATTCACCAACAATTATCCATTGTGATAGGTCATTAAGCTTCAATGTATTTTGAAAAGCTTCACTACCAAATCCTTCAGCAGAATATTCCACGAAGTGAAAAATAACACAGGTATAATAAGCCAAACCGATAATTCACGTTCATCTCTAACACTGGCTGATACATCTGCAATATTTTCCTCAGTTTCCACTTTAAGTAAGCGTGTTGGTGGTTTAATATCTAACAATGTAAATTTTATCCAAAATTGAGTCACAATAGCCCGAATAGCTGGCTCAGCGCGCGATGAACTTGCTTGACAGAGCACTCATTTTGATAATTAAGTTAAATAATTTACAAGCGGTGTTCCAAACTAAAAATGTTTGACAGTGACACAAAATACGAAACGTTCTTGAGCTGTCAAAAACAGTGTTGCGAAAAGAAATAAATACTCATTATATAAGAAACTAGCAAACCCGGCGAACTCCGTTTCGCCACCAGATGGCTTCGTTTTTTGTAACATTTCGTTTGGGGATTAAAAGATGAAGACAAATAATTTTTTTTGGTTTATATTTGAGAAGGAAAAAATTTATTTCATTTCACAACAGTAATGAATTCATTTCGATTACAAAAATGAAGTGTAATTTAGTTGAACTTCTCTAAGTAAAAAATGAAAGTGAATCCAAAGTAAATACTGAATCGAAGCGTTATACTTGTCCGCAAATTATCCGTTTCATTGAAGTGCTCTTTGGTAAACCACATTTTTTGTTTTTTGGTCTGACGTTAACACAAGCCAAGCGGATGGTTTCCCAACTCGTTTTTTTTTCCCAAGTCTTTTCACCGCAAGTCGAGTACCGTTGCAAAGTCGCGGTGGATTCAAATTACGCAATATCATAATAACTGAGTTGCAAGTTATGTAGTGGAAATCCCGGTAACTCCAAAGAGTTCAAAAACTCCGTTGGATAATTTACAACATCATCGGGATTTGTTATGGAATCAACGGATTTGTATGTCACCAAATCGCCAGCGATTTTTGATTGAATGGTAAAATTCAGTGCGTGTACACTGTACATCATTATTCTTTACGGCGGGAATTGCTCATTGACTAAACCAGGCATAATTCTGATAATTCTCACTAATGTTTGGGAAAACATTTTCAATTAGAGCCAATTGAGAGTCTACAAATCGGCAAAAGTCGTTGGTAAGAGTAATTAACCCAGTTGTCGCATCAACTGGCACTTTTCCATTCCCAACAGCTAACAATTGTTTGGAAAATTGTGCAGCACTTTGATCATTTTGAAGTTGAACTCTCATATTAGTGGTTAGCGATAATGTTTTTACGTTATTCCACAAAAGTGATGCCTTCAGGCAAGCATTGAATTCATCTGCAGGCGTTTCACGGGGAATTACTGGCAACGGCGCTGAAACCGCCTGCCAACAATATCATCAATCCGCCAAATACGTTGTTACTTCGTCGAAAATCCTTCAGTGTGAAGTTAAGTGCTTCAAGTGATTTTTTATGTGCCATTGTGCACTCATCCCAAACAATGAGCTTGTATTGCATCAACAATTTTCCCATTGCACTGGATCGGGAAATATTGCATGTTGTAGTATCAATTGTGTTTAAATTGAGTGGCAACTTAAGCGCAGAATGTGCAGTACGACCGCCATCCAGAAGAGTTGCCGCAATTCCAGATGATGCTAACGCCAAGGCTATATAACATCTTGATTAAATAGTGACCAAAATCAATGAACTGACAAATGTTTTCCCTGTTCATTCAGGTGCGTCCAGGAAGAATAGACCACCAATATTATTGTCCACCGCTTGCATTAATGTTTCGTATACTTGTTTTAGCTGTTCATTCAGCAACGGCACATTATTTTGAACGAATTCCTGCAATGTATCAACATTGTATTGCAACTCTTGATTTAATTCTTGGTTCAATGCATCGTGCATCGATCGATTTGGCGCAATCATTCCTACTTCAGTCAGTAGCTCCTCGATATGTTTGGCATTGGTGGCCATTCACAGTTTTCAAATGCGCAAATGATTTTGGTCCTCGTACATTTACCAACAGCAGTCGCAAATAATAATATTCATCATTTCTAGGAAGAACAGTATACATGTACATGCGATCTAGCGCATTAGTGGAAAACACCTGTGGCCAATTTGGAACTTTCTCTTAATATATTTTGTCTTTCTTCGCTTAAGTTCTGTGAATACACTTGTTGCTGCCTTGCATGTCTTGTGCGGTGGCGGATGTTCGCACGTCGTACTCTAGGCAAATATTCTACGTGACTTTGTTTCAGTTTTTTGATTCAAAAAAAAAGATAACTGATATTTTCGAAATTATACCAAATTTCAACCAAATTTTTCACTTTTTTCTTATACTTGTTTTTCCTGTTCATTCAGCAACGGCACATTATTTCGAATGAATTCCTGCAATGTCCTACTTCAAGCGGTAGCTTGTTTGCAATTGTCAAGCATTGATCAGAATCATTCCTTCATTGTAGATTTCATCGGTTATTTGCATGTCGGGATTATTCGTACGAATGCGCAAGCGAAAAACTCTCACTAAATTTTTTTAAAATTCGTTTTTGCATTTTTTTCTTATTATCTTTAAAACAAACGTTATTTGAAGTCGATATCTCTGACGTTTCTAAAGATATGGTTGACTAAAAAAGGTTCCCAAAAGTAAGCTTTGATTTAGAATATAGGGCCCTTGAAACGTCAACAAATTTTAAAATTTTCAATTCCACAAATCGGAACTTTTACAATAGCTTTCTATGGAAAGCTAAACGGAGTTCACCGCTTTTCTGTTGAAATTTTTCCTGAATTTTGTCTGCTATAAACCTCACGGAGCCCGAGACCTTTACAACGAATGCAAAATCGTGGGAATCGGTTCTTGCGTTCTGGAGTTATAATGTCAGGAAGGAAAACCCGACTTAGTTTTATATAGTAGATACATATATTATAATATCATTTCTCTTACCATGAATTCACTGTGCTCGAAATTAGGTTCCATTTTCAAATGTTCTAGAACCGAAGTATTAAAATAACGAAGAGTCATTTTTACTATGATCCTTAACTTTCAGTTGTTATGATGATTGTCGAATTGTAGAATTGACTGCCTCGATTTTTCCTGTAAAATTTTCAGCAGCAGTGACAATATTCTCAAAAGACTTTTCACACAAATTAAGTACTTGAATTTATCCATTGTATATTGTGAATAGTGGTTATGGAGAATAATGATGCAGCCCATATTATATAAGAAATGACCATAAGACCGCTTAGTGCTAAAAATCTCCTAGAGAAACGCTTTTTCCTAATATAACAAAGAAACTCTCAATAAAACTAAGGTAGTTTGTTTTTTATTATACTTATGAGAAAAACCATTATTTTTCTTATTCCATTTTTAACTTCATAATTACCAACTTTTATTGCCAATAAAAGAAAACTTATTCCAATGAACGTGTCCTATACCGAGAAAAATTAGTGCGTACATATTTCATGTGGGTAATTAATAGCAATTTGTTGGTAGTGTAAATGTTTGAGCTATGCCCTCGTTTGAAATATACCTTCTTTTAAATTGAATTTGTTTTTTTTTTTTTGTTAAACAAAAGCCTTTATGTCTGAAACCCATTTTCACGCAATATTGGTGGGGAAAAATCCTATTCTTTTTTAATTTCATGTGTAGTTTGAAAAATAAAACTGAAGCAAACCATATAATTGCTGTTATTCTATTGTATAAGCAACACAATAGCAACACACCTGAAAACACCAAATTTGTTAAAATCTGACCCTAAAATCAGTGTTTCGAAAAAAAAAAAAATATACCCAACATATTCTTCCTGCCATAAACCACATGAGTTGGCCAAGCAATGTGGTGTTTTTTTTTCGAGTCTATTTATGCCATATCCTCCACGAACGCCACCACCATCGTCGCTACTGCCGCCGCCGCCACCGACATACAGTGTAATTGGCCTTTCACTATGGTAAACCTCAGTCGGCCAACGGCCATATAATCCACAGTATTTTGTACGTGTACACAGGCATGTATGTGTAAATGGTCAACACTTATCGTAATGAAACATTTTTATTAAATTTTATTTGGCCCACAACACAAGCATCATTCCGTTATACCTATACAACTACCAAGCCTACGCATCAGCCCGCCAAATCCTTTTGCCCTCCAACAAAGAGCAAAGTCTGATGCTCAGCTCTGCCGATTGGCAAAACACAAGCAGAAAGTGGGCCAAAATGTACGCATTTATTCGGCCCGCACCATCAATTCCCCCTTTCCTAATATACCGAAATTCTATATTGTAACAAAAGCATTTGGTATTAGAAATTCGGGTGGGCTCGAAGGATAAGTTGGCAGAGACTGAGGCCATCGTCAGAGAGCGGACGATATAAACAACAACACCAACAAAAAAAAAAGGCATCTGCGGTTTCATCGGACTGTGTGTGCTGTGGTTAGCCTTAGCTATAAAACGGAATTTATTGCCCCTGGGTAAATATAAAATTGTCGGCTTCCAGAGCTTAAACAATATGAACGCTTTTAGCTTAGCCGTCATTTGCGAAATGCTTGAGAAACTGATATGACGTCGTTGTATCGTCATCGGTCGGAGTCTGAGCCCGAGCCGGAGCCTCGAAGCAGTATTATTTGTTGTGTGAAGTAGTTCATAGTCAAAGCTTTTTCTCGCATTGAATCTCTGGGTAGACGGATGAGGTGGATTTGAATTGTATACCGCTCAAGGATGCGAGTAGTTGTCCTAGTATGTCTTTTTTACTTGCGACATATAGGAACTATATGGCAAGTTTTGCATTCGTGCAGAATTTTGTCTGTCTGTCCACGCTCCTACAGCCTAAACCATTGGGTCGATTGAGTTCAAACTTGGAAGTTAAGGTTTTGAGCAGATTCGCGTTAGGCGTTTTTTTCATTTTTTTTTTAAGATCAAAACTAACAGTGGCCCCCATACAATTTTTTTGGTCAAAAAACGATAATTCGAATTTTCTCAAAAACAAACCGATAGATTTTTTTTTTATTTTCTCTAAAATTTTATTTTTTAACTTGGCTTCTTTTAATAAGAAAAACATATTTTTGTATTGCTCAGGAAAGGTACCGCTCATAGAACCGTTTTTTTGTTTTTTAATTTTCTCAGCAACTTATGAACCGATTTCAACAATTTTTTTTTTGAATGAGCTCTTATATTGCCTTAACAATATTTGATTATCAAAAGTGCAATTTTTTTTTGTTTGGATTTTTAAAAAAATATTGAATTTTTTTTTTTCAAAATTCTATATCTCAAAAACGGGCCAACATTTTTTTACAAAATTCAAATGTAGAGCGTATATTTACAATCACTAAACAACTGCATACCAAAAATATTTTTAGAACAAAATTGAAAAATTTTATATATAAAAAATTAATTTAAAAAAAAACCGCTCTGACGATTTTCAAAAAAAAAATTTGAAAAATCAAGGGTTTTTTGATTTATAAAATGGCATTTAAATTTTTGAAGACAAACTTATTTTTCAGGTAAAATTTTGAATCTTAAATTAATTTTTTTTTTTAAATTATTTTAACTGTATTGAATGTAACCCCCTCCCAAAAAAAATTGAAAAATGGAGGTTTTTTCGACAAATCAAATGGCATTTATATCTTTGAAGACAAACTAATTTTACAGGTATATTTTTAAATCTTATACATAGATACTTTTTTAAACAGACTCTTTGAATACAGGAGCAAGTTCGTGCGACCCAGTCGTGCATTTTTTTTTTATTTAAGTCGGAAATCCTGTTTTGACTAAGTTTCGCTCCATTTTTGACTGACAAAGAAAAATGACGACTCGACGGCTGCGGCAATGACTATGACGATGCCAATGCCGATGCCGACCAAGCTCTAACTCTATACCTTAGAAGGAGAGATAGGAGAAAAGATCGATGGTTCATTTGCTAAGAAAATCTAACGGGATCCATGGAATAAATTTAAGGCAGCATCCAACAGCAAGTTATTCGCTTCAGTTGATTTTAGTTTTGTGTTTGTGCTTGTGAGTGTTTATTTGACCAGAAAGGAAACTCATAATTTCTGGGAATAAAATCAGAGATAAAGCCAAATAGACGAGACAAAAAAGAAGAAGAAAGAAACAATCATGTTGCGAGAAAAAGGATATCAACTAAAAGCTGTATACGAAACGAAGAGATTTCTTTTAACATGTACAATATACACGTACCATCAGCCTCTATAATGGATGTCCTTGAATTAAGTGGTTGCTATTGCCACGCAGCAATCAACAGGATTCATTTGAGCAGTTAAATTAAATATGTATGTGAAAATGAGTATGCGTATGTGTTTGTGTATCTTTTGGGTGCGGTATAGTCGAATTACAAACATACAAAGAAAAGGCTTCAAACATTTGTGCTCGCATACAAAATTATTACATATTTTGATTCCTGAAATAATTATTATATTCGATTGTCATATTACAAGTATTCTTATGGTCTTATACCCTTATTCATACATTATATTTTATACACTCCTGTTTGTTCTGTTCATTATTAAAGATAAAGGATATCTGATGAGATGTGTGTCATATTTTTGTATCTCTTTTCTGGACTTAAAAGTTGTGATTTGATTTCATTGTACATATATGTAGCTACATAAACCTACACAATAATGCTGTTACTACTGACGGACGGCTGGTTAATATCATTATTTGTGTCCAGCACATATGAAAGTCGTCTAGACATGGGCTATAATGGTTTCATTGGAAGGTATTATAAAGATTTATAGGAGGTAAAGAAAGGCGATATAAATGTGGAAGATAATATTTTGTTGTTTATTTTTTGAATAGGTATACACAGAAGGATGATGGACTTCTGTTTATTTATTTTTTTGCAAAATTATCAAAAGGTCTAAACATGGATGTCTTGAAATATCAAGGATGGTTTTGAAAATTCAAGGGAAAAGTATGTGTATTAAAGAGGTCTTTAATTATCAAGACATGTCTCAAAATTTAAAGGGAAGCCTGGAGAAGTCTGTAAATATAGAATGATGTAGATGTATAGAATATAAAGGCAGATCTTGAATTATCAAAAGATGCTTCGAAATAGATGAAAGTCTTGAAATATCAAGGCAGACATGGATATTTCAAAGGTATGGAGATTTCAGCAAAATCTTAAAATATGAATTGAAGTCATGAAATATAAGTATTTATAGATTTCTTAATATCATGGGAGTATCTGAAATTTCAAATTAGGTTTTGTAATACAAAGCGAGGTATTGAAATATCAAAGGAGGTCTTGAGACATATATGGGTTCTTGATATAATACAAAAGGAATAGGAATTTCGGGTGAGGTCTTAGAATATATAGGAAGGTCTTGAAATGTCAAGGCATGTTTATAAGCAGGTCTTTGAGTGTAAAGGAAGGTCTTAAAGAATAAAGGGAGGTCTTCAATAGTAGTACCCGTGGCATAATGGAAAGTGCGTTGGACTGTCATGCCACGGATCTTGGATTCAATCCTTGCCTATGCCATCTAAAGTTTTTTTTCACGGGTACTGCCTCTTGCGAGAAATTCTTGTCATGAAAAGTGCTTACTCAAATAAACCGTTTGGATTCGGCTTAAAGCTGTAGGTCTAATCCATCCTTAACAAAAGTTCTCGCACAGTATTGGTTGAGAGTTGTAAGTCACTAGGATCAAGTTCTTAATTCACTGTTGCGCCACGTAATTTATTTTATTCTACAGATTGCAGGGGACGTCTTGCAATAGGTAGCTCTAGAGATTTCAAGGGATGTCTAGAGATTTCAAAGTAGGTCTGGAGATAACAAGAATTTCCTAAATACCAAGCTAAGATCTGCAAAATTCAAGTGGATTCTTGAAATATCAAAGTTGTAACACGCCAACATGATCACCACATCCACAAGGATGTAGTATACCCAATGAACTAACCTTCTGCTAAATTTAAAATAACACACACAAGTGGCAACTGGCAACCAATATAATTTCACCATCACATTCTACTAAATTTTTAACTTTAGTTCTTAGAGTTCACCTTCAGTATTGTGCAAGGAAGTTATTAGTAGTGGCCAAAATCAGAACTCTCGACACGACACTCATGGTTAATAGAACTGTTAGTATTGTATCGAAGTTGAGCTACTCCAGCATCATACATATACTACAACGGTCTATTCAAACAAGAGTTCGCAATTCGCATACTTTTTCATAAAAACTGCTTTTTGTGTTTTTTTGGGTCATAAGGGCGACGGTCGGCTTCCCTTCCCACCGTCCCTTAGACTCCTAAAAGCTATACATCGTGGACGTGGCGCGGATTTAACATTTAAATTGCCAAATCTTCTTCTCACTTGCCATTGCCATTCTTTCCAATTGCCATTCCTTTTGTTTTCACTAACTTGTTTTACTTTTGTTACTTAGATTTTAGCTTTTAATTTTGAATTAATAAAAATTACATTACATCTAATTGATTAAATTTTATAAAATCGTTTTTATTTTACCTCTCCTCTTCTTTCTCTCTTCATCCCTTTACTGTGTTGCCAATTCAACGTTCGATGCAGTGCTGTCGATTTAAAAATTTCAAGAGTAGTATTTTTCTCTCATTTTGGGGAGTATTTTCTTAAATTGAGGAGTAAAACAAAAAACAACAAACACATTCTTGGCCCATGAACAAAATTAAAAACTAAAATAATAATGTCCAAATTCGAAGTTAATTGGCCTACTGCGAAGGTAAATGTTCCGAAAACAGACAAGTAGAAGGATCTAATGTCATGGCATATTTTTGCTTTCACTGCTAAAAGGCTAACATTTTTTTAAAATAATATAGTTAAAATAAATAAAAAAGATTTTAAATAAGAAAGGTTTGTTTCATATTTATAGCTATCATTTAAATCGATCCCGACAAATTTTTGAATCGATATTTGACGGTGTTTCCCTTTGATTAGAAATAAAAATCATATATTGATCGATCAGAAATCACATAAAGAATTTTTTTGAGAAAAAAAGTTTGCGCATTTATTGCTAAAAATGCATTTTTCTATTTTCCGGACGAAAATTAATTTTCCTGAACAGCTGATACTTTTATGTTCAAAACTGAAATGAATCATTCCACTGATTTGTGTTCCAATTTTACACAGTTCCAATGACAGATTTCTGTCAGTAAAAATGTTTCGGTGGTTTTCAATCAGGAAATTTTTTTCAATAACAGACATTTTTAAGGATAGCTATAAACGACCTGTCAAAAAAATTCCATTGTTTGTTTTCAATGATGAAAACCAATTGAAATTGTTTTTTAGAAGTTTCTTAGCAGTTAGTACGGCATTCATCGTTTCTACCCTGAGTGAATTTCTTTTTTTATCTTTTATAAGGCTAACATCTGAAAATTTTCTTTCTGCTGTTGCACTACTATAGGGCAAACTGATTAATGAACCGACGAATTTTTTAATCAGGGGAAACACTAAATCATTATTTGCGTTTTTTATTTGAAATATTTCGCTATCGCAATCTGGAAAGAATGGAACGAACATTTGGAATGGAAATAGAACACAACAAAGATGTCAGTAGGTAAATGCAATTACAGATGTGCAAGTTTTGGAATTATATTTTAAATTTTGGTTTTTATTGTAAACCAAATAAAAATTTCTTTTGCGTTTTATTTTGGGGAGTAGTTTTCGTCCGTGGGTAGTAGAGTAGCAGTTGACTCTCGAAAGGAGTAAAATACTACTATAATAGCCAAAACGACAGCAGTGGTTCGCTGTAGCCCCCGGACAGCACGAACGCGGTTGAGAACACAGCAAAGCTGCTTTCTTTTGTGTGGTTTGACTGTATGTCCCACAGGCCACAACTAACCCCCGACGACAAGAGCACCGTCACAAAGTAGGTTTTGAATTTTGAAATATAATGTAAGGTCTGAAGTTTTCAAGGTAGGTTTGTAGAATTCAATGTAAATTCCAATGGAGGTCTTGAAATATAAAAAGATATATTGATAGTATATAAGGCAGTTTTTAAAATATAAAAAGAGGTTTTGAGACAGGTGGGACGATTTTAATTGAGGTCTTGAAACATCGACAAAGGTCTTGAAATATCAAAAAGGTTTTAAATATTAAAAGAAGGTTTCAAAATGCATAGGTAAGACTTAGAATATCAAAGCAGGTCAGCAGCATTCAAGGGAAATTGAAATATAAAAGAAGATCTGGAGATGTCTGGAAATATAACTGCAGGTCTTTCAAGAGAGGACTTGAAATGTATTGGGAGGTCTAAAGTTTCCATGCGAGTTCTATATATATATCAAGGGAGGTTCTAAACTATCAATGATGGTCGTGAAATGTATAATAGAGTTATGTGCTAATCATTAATTTTGAAAAACCATATTAATCAATGATTGATTGTTGAAGAATTTTATATTTAGGATTGATATTTGGTTTGTTTGATACTCCCTATTGTAATTGCAATCAATAAATATTTTTTGTGAACGGGTCAAAAAGACCGAATCACAATTGTCACAGCTTACCTTAACCTTCCCTTAAAAAAATATGACCACCACGAGATTCTAAAACATCATAAGAAAATAAGCAACTTATTTTAGGTAGCTACCCCTATCTTTTAAACACACACACAGTTGCAAAAATTTGTAAAGTGAAACTGTTAAATCTCTTAGCTCTGATATACAGTTATTAGTCCTTTTCTTTGAATTGTTAATTGTCATTGTTCTAGTATAAACCCAATTAGTTAGAATAGAATAACAAAACAGCATTAAAACAAATAAGAACTTCATAAATCATCACATCACCTTCAAACTGGGAATACTTCTTATTTCACTTATACAAACATTCTATTTACAAAACATTTTACATTATCAACATTCTCAAAAATGTTTGCTTAATTTACATGATTTTTTTACTAATGTACCTAATTGTTTAGCTTCTATAATTTGTTCTTTGGGAACCATTGAAAAAAAAAATAACTAAAATCATCATTTCCAGAGTCCTCTACTTCAACACAAACTTCTTACCATTAATTCACTACTTGATGGGAGGGGCTTCATCTTTTACATTATAGTGACCTTCTTTACTAAGTACAAATAAGAAACAAACTCTTAAGAGGTCCTGGTCCAGATTCAGGTCCACGCGGGAACTATTGCTCTTTTAATGGCTTAATTGTAAGTCAGTCATTTATTGAGTACAGTACTGTGTTGTACATTACAGTGTACTACTTAAGTGAAGTGACTGTGTGAACAGCTTTTCAACATTAGAAGAAGTGCGAGTTACAATAATAATTAAAACAACAAAACACATTCGCTATGGACATTACAAGTTTCGGCCATTTTCTTAATGTTTCTTAATTGTTTCAATTAAATTTGTTTCGATTAATCGAATATTCTATGAATGTCCCTTGTTTATTAAGAAATATTTATACCATCCTCTGGACTCTGGATTCTAGAAGTTCTGAAGGTATGTATACAGTAGTTGTCAAATCAAATTTAATTAAACTGCTCACACTCTGTCTATAAAGCTATTAACAGAAAGACGAAGATGTCAATTTATTTTCTAGATTAAAATATCAGTGTTGCTAAAGACTGTACAACAGTGTACGAGTATAATATTGAGCTTTTTGCCATTTCCTATTAGATAGATATCCCCTAAGGAATGACGATTCATTCCCTTCTAAATTAACTCATTTTGTTCTTTGACTTTGAAGTTTGGCATTTATTAGCGCAAAGGGTAAGGGTTTAAGGAAGAAGTTGGTTAAGTATACATATTTGATGATATTTCCTGATGGTTAAGGTATTGGGGGTAGCCCAGGGCCGGTTAATTCATAGATTTGTGTGAGATTAAGGCCCTTATTAATTTTTATTAACTTTTCATTTCTCGTGTGATGTGATATCAATGACTTTTCTTAAGAAAGTGAAGATTTTCAAAAGAGTGTTATTTTTTGCAATCTAGGAAGTTGTAAATGAATACAATCTTTTTTACTAAAACATCGATTTGAGTAACTTCTGTATCGAAAGTAGGTCAAAGAAACAAAACAGTGAAATTCTTTTAAGTGAAGAGTTACACGAATGTGATAATTTTTAAACCACTCCTGACTGATGTTGGCCCTTAATGGTGACTTTTTCACTGATAAGTTTGTTCTGATCTAGTAACAAAATCTTAATTTAACTATAATGAATATTCTTTTAGGCAAGAACGTAGTCAAGGGCATTTATTCGTCACTATTAACTGCAATCAATAAGATTTCATTATTAATTTTAAACTGTTAGCTTTTACCTTTTACGAAAGTAATTTGATTTGTCTGGCACAAATGTATTTACATTTTATAGGACTCAATTTGTTAAGAGTTGATTCTATTATTATAAATGAAAACGATGTGTTCGTTATCTTAAATTTTAGTTAAAAAGATCAAAGAAGGCTGGGTACGACTGAAACTGATAACTTTCCATTGGTGTCCTTGAAAAATTGCATACAAAAATTGAAGTTTAAGCTGTTTTCTGTAGAGATACTCAAGATGACGAAAAAAGGTACCTCGAACACCACCTCTCTAAAATCGAAGGGTTTTGATTTAAGGGACATTAAAAACGTAAAGAAATGGGCAAATTTCATATTCTTAACGCCCATTGACAAATTAAAAATATGAATTCAAGTTAAGTTGAATCAACTGTAAATATGTGTTTGAATGCTGCAGAGTGATTAATTTCGTGGTTTCATGTTGGTATAGCTAGAATGTCAAACTTAGCTATTATTTGAAGTGTCATATTAGAATGTTTGCCATTTACAAGTCGATTGCCTTATTGATGTTTGTCGTAAAAATGTTACATCTAAAAGTTCAAGTTTTGCTGATGATTCAAATTTATCGATTTCATGACTTTCTCAGCAATTGATATTCTAGTACATTTCTTTTTTGGACAGTGTTAGTTCCTACAAAATTGGGCAACAACCACACAGAATGATTAATTATAGGCCTATTTCTTTCACGTAAATGCCAATTTAATAATTAACTTCCAAGACCCTTAAAATTTTAACTTGCAATATAAAGTTGTTTTTCAATAAGGGCGGGTAGATGTTGTGTGTAGTAGTCGTAGCGTTTGCTGTGTGGCACGTAGCCCCCTCCTGCTGGAACCACATATCGTCTAGGTCCATATGGTTCAAATTGGTCCATAAAAATTAGTTATCATCGTTATGTAACGCTCGCTGTTAACCGTGACCATCTCACTAACGTCGTTTTCAAAAAAGTACGGACCAATTACGCCGCCGCCGCCGGCCCAAAATCCACACCAAGCGGTAACTTTTTTGGGGATGCATTATCATTTGGTGAAACTCGCGTGGATTGGTGTCATCCCATTTACTGCAATTTTGCTTGTTAACACAGCCTTTAATCCAAAAATGCACCTAGTCACTAAAGGCCAAAATTAGGGTCGTCTTCCAAACGATTCGAAGCCCAGCTAGCGAACAAACGGCGTTGTCTATAGTCATGAACTTTAAGCTCCTTGGTCAGTTGGACCTTGTACGGGTGTAGGCCCATGTCCCGATGCAAAATTCGCCAATTGAATTGAAGTCTGCGAAAGGCCGAGTTCTTATGCACGGCAAGGAAAAGACTGCCTCGAGTTTTGCTGTACACTTTCACGGACCGCTTCAATGCGCGCAACGTTTGCGTTAACGAACACTCATTTTGATTATAAAGTTTTAGCATTTGAATGTGCTGTTCAATGGTGTAACTTGCCATGATGATTTGGCATTTACTGCTAATTAATAAACAAAAGATTTGACAGATGTCACCACAACAAAATGGCCTCCAGGGAGCGCCAAAATCTACCCACGCCAATTAAAAAACCCTATATGTAACCTGTCCTAAGCTAACGCGTTTTTGAGGCAGCAACATAAGGTATCTTAGCTGCCTTATTAACTTCCCATAGGAAGTTATTGTAAATGAAAATTTTGACATTTCACGACGTTTCAAGGTCCCTAAAGTCGAAATAAAAGATTTTTAGAGAGATGTCTGCGAGTACGTGTGTACGTTCGTTAGTACGTCCATACGTTCACGACGTCCATAGCTCAAGAACCGGAAGAGATATCGACTTCAAATAAATTTTGTTATACAGATAATAATGCAGAAAGATGCGTAGGTGGTTATCTTACCATAGCAATTTGAAAAAAGGTGAACATTTTGGTAAACCTTAAATATCTCACGAAGGAATAATGCTAGAGACTTGAATTAAATTTTATATTATATATTGTGATACCAAAGAAATATATTTTTGGAAAAAATTCCAATTTACGGATTTTTTTTTATAAATCAAAAAAACCGAAATAAAATATTTGTCACCTCGAAAATTCTACGAACAAAAAATGATTTTATCTCTTAAACAATTTTGTGCAACGATGAATAACGTTTTCAAAATTCGGAAAATTTTTGAGAAAAATCTAATTAACAGTTTTTTTTACAAAAAATAAAAACCGTTGAAAATATTAACAAAAGTTGGTAAAAATTGATTTTCGACTTTAATATCTTTTCAAAACTTGGAAATATTGGCTTTAAACTAATTTTATATTTTAAAAAATATTGCTGTTAACATTCAGTAAAACTTTGAGCAAAATCGAATTGATTGTTTTTTTACAAAAAATAAATACCTAAAAAAAACAATGCTTTGACTTCGTCCAAATTTACTTGCGACTCAAATATCTTTTCAAAAATTACAAATATTGGATTCAAACTAGGCTTTCTCATAGAAAATATTGTTTTCGACATTCAGTTAATTTTTTATAAAAATCCAACAATCAGTTTTTTCATAAAAAATTGTAATCTACAAAAAATAGTACGCAAAATTGGTAAAAGTTGATTGATGTTCAGTTCTCGATATATCGTGAACAATAGAAGGTAGTGACTTAAAATTCATTTCATTCATCCAATTTTTTATTTGTTTATATAGGAAATAAAAAATTTTAAGAAATGGTTTACTAAAACCGGTAAAAATTAGTTATCGACTAAAAATCTCGTCTACAAAAATATATTTTGGTAGTTTTTAAATCTTTTAGAATAATTCAACTGACAACTTTTTAACAAAACACAAAAACCTACGAACCTTTAAAGCAAGAGGAATGGTCAGACGGGATGGCAAGTCACCTTATCAGTGTGGGTCGCATCCCAGCCTCTTTTTTTAACTAATATGTCCCTATTTAACCACACTTTAGAAGCAACAGAATATTTTGAAGAACTTAACTCATTATATATATTTTAATCTTACTTAAAGGTAATGATTATATAGTCATTTTGGCACTAAGTAAGCTAACTGCACAAAGGATTCAAGACATACACAATTTCTTTGGTTTATTACATTAAAGAAAAATATGTTTCTTAATATAGCAGATATCAAGGATATAAATGCTAACGTCTCCAGCTAAATTGTAAGCTTTCCTGTGTTGTAATGTTAAACCACAATAATAGACACTTTTTCATAGATATCACTCATATAACTTTTATATTCCACCTACTTACTTATGTATGAACATAATATACACTTCAATTTAAAATTTCGAGATTGAAATGTCAGTTAAATCTTATCATATCACCTATGTATATAACTTCTATACTATTTATATAATAACATATATGAAAACTGCTACCATCATATCAAACACGATAACAGCAGCCATCTAAACAGTCAAAAGTGAAAACCTACAGATCTAACCAAAGAGATAAGTTAATAATAAATTAAATTTCATAAGGTCATAAAAAAAAGCTTCATCACATTCGCATGAAATGCAAAATCCAAAAATCCAGTGAAAACGGTAAATGTTGGTACTCTCGCGCTTTTTTGACGTCTTCTTATTCTGTCTATAACCTTTTGGCAAATACCACCTTTGACATCATTGTACAATGTATGATGTACATAGAGGGGGGTAGAATGCTATCAAATTTTATGCCCAAATTAGACGTGTGGCATAAAACAAAATGGCAGAACGATTGACGCATAAAATGGTTAGCTCTAAGCCCAGAGGATTCATATCTCATAAGTCATAACGAACCAACATAATTCGTTTTAAAAGTGTTACACCCAAATCTCATGATGGTTGAACGTTTCAACATACCTTATATAGACATACAGACATTTTACATCATATATCTGTATGTATGTATGAAAAACTGTTCCTGGATGATGTTAAAGTTTAACCCCAAAAGAGCTTTATAGTCATAAAAACACAGATCTTTGTTGATGTGATGCTTGTGAAAGGCATCATCATCACATGGAACGAAAGGAGCAAAAACGAGGCTCATTAAAATCACAACAATTGAATTTTGCGGCTTGGCGGTGATTTCCGAAATAAATTCTCTCTATGCCAAAACTTTTGAAGTTTTGAATCGGCTTGAAGGTTTCATCATTGTTCTGTTAAATGTCAAACGAAAACCCCCGCCGATCCACCTCATCAGTACACTTTAATATTAATGTGTAGTTATAACAAGGACGAGGCTATACAAGTATACAGTAGATAAGTGAATGAAAACTTTATCCTACCTTTAGTGAAACAAAGTTCGTATAATTATGTAGGTACGTGTGTAGCTGCAGGTAATATTATGTCATCAATTGAAGCAAAGTGATAAATACAATTATAGGATATATATAGTAATTTACACAGGTGTGTGCTGGAGCTTGTTATCCTGTGCCCTGTAAGCTACGGGGGAGAAGCTGAAGGTGATGTGGGGGGTATAGGTGGTATACAATCGATTTCAAAAGTCGTAATTTAATTTTCCAACTAGCTTGCAAAATCATGACTGTATAAGTTTATTGCATCCTGATGCTAGCTTGGCTTAGTTAGGGCCTGTGCTGGGCTGGGCTGGGCTGGTGTGGCCTTATTTACGGCTAGAGCACATCGAAGCCTTATTGTTGCCTAATTTATTAATTAAATGGTAATGAAGCGGTGGTGGCGGCAGGCATAGATTATATGAATAAACGAGCATTTGACAAGGGGCAGAGGGATCTGTGTAAATATACATGCATAATGTTTGCATTGTATCCTACACATATATATATAATATATATGTATGCCTTATACATACCTATGCTTTGAGGGCAACATCAATTAATTGAGTTGTGTTTGTGTATGTGTATATGTGTGTTTATTGGACATTGGACTTGAAAGCAAACGGCTTTATATAAACGTATGAATAAGGATAACTCAAAGCCCTAGGGTGTCATAGCATATAGGCTATGGTTGATGTGTTTTAAAGAGCTAATGGAAAAGCAAACAAATGGTATTTAAGTCCCACCTATGCTTACACACACAAATATTAATGATTAAGGCATACTATCATTTAAATTGAATGCTTCTATTTAAACAGAGTATTTCAGCTGAATTATATACCCTGGGGGAAACTTTCTAGTGGATTTTATTGGATGCATATGTCAGGCCTTCTATAGTCAATTCTGTAAAGAGAGGTTGAGAGTTAAAATTCTTTGTCTTTTGATTTAACTTCTATTCTATATGAAATTCAACTTCGGAATCTTAACTAACTCTGGGGATTTTAGAAAATTAGTTTTTTTGGTAAAATAACCTGCTTTAAGCCTTGAGATAAGAAGAAAAGTTCAAACGAATATCGGATTTTACAATATTGTTACATCAGTGAGTGTTCTGATAAGAACTACCAATACTTACATAATAACCATAAACCTTCCAATTGAACATTATTATGTATGTGCACTGTACGGGTGTCCCGTCGATGTATGAGAAATTTTTTTTTTCGAGCTACACTATCAAAAGGGGTATCAAAATTTGCGTAATTTTATACATATAAAGAAAACATCAAAAAAACTGAAAGAACATGTTATCTTGGGGGTAGTACCGGGCTTTGAAGATTTTTAAATTTCATGTTTTTGCATACTTTAACCGTTTGAATAAAACTATAAAAAAATTAAGTTTTAAACGTATTTTATTATTAATATTATTTAAACACATACAAACAAAACAAAATAAGCAAGAAATAATTTTTAATTAATGACATAACCTTAGAATTTAAACTTATTTTTGTGTCCAAAATTTGGCATTTCTGCACGAGATTTCAACTTGTTTTTAATAAAGCCATCTCTAGAAGTAGGGTCAGTTACACTCTGTGATGCCTCTGTTACCAGTTTAACACATCTTTCCACAGATTGGGTGATAGGGAAAGTCAACAATTTCCAAGCTCTTATCTTTTGTCATGATGTGAAGGTCTTCAAAAGAAATATGTCGAAGAACCGGGGGTGATGTTACCTGACATTCGCTCCACAAAATAATTTCGGTATAATCTTTAGCAGAGAAGTTGATCTTTGGTGGTTTATATATCCTGCGTTTGTTGATATTTGCAGCTTCTCTAGCTTTTTTTATTCTTCGCAATGCCAGCTCCCGAATGTGGTCCCTTTCATCAAACAACATACTGATAAGCAGGTTTTCTGGATGTGCAAAATAAGCATTTCTTTCTATAACAGAATCCACAACACATCTCAAATTTTCGGGTAAGTATCGAGAGTATATAATTAATTGGAAAATATGTTTGGCTCCATCCTTAAAAGACGCCTGTCGCTTGATTCGGAACCAAATTGGAGCGTATACTTTGACGACGTAGTTGACAAGCAATAGCAAATTCTCTGATGGACGAAGAGTACTAACATAAAGTCTCAGTATGCGATTAGTTGAAGTAAGCCATCTCGAGTGCGCCATTTTTCCAGGTTGACGGTTTGCCAGCTCAGGAGAACAGAAACCAGTAGATACAGCTTGACATATCTGATAAAGATATTTTTGATCCGTACTCAGTTCATCAACCACATTTTTCGGCAAGTCAGGCATATTACCAGCCACTGCACAAAAGCTCACGGTGGTTTTACTTTCGCAATCAGCTAATTGTTTCCCAATAGGTCCAGAATATTCTCTAGGACCCAAAGTGCAACCATCTAATGTCAAGAATAAATGACGAAGAGGTAACTCATTGGCGTGAAGCATGCAAATACACCATTGCAGCGGTCTCTTCAAGAACTCTTCTAAATATTGAATGACGCCTCCCTTCCAACCAGTGTTAGTTGCAGTTCCGTCACATCCAATGCAAAGCACGTCATCTAAATTCCAACCTTGACTCTCTAAAAAGGTTGTGATGGAAGTAAAAATCCCTTTTGCGGTGCCACGACCTGGTGTTGTGTGTCCCAAGTAAATTGATCCAGGTTCTGCCAAAATTGAGATGTGTTCTTCAAAAATTTCTTTACGGTGATAACGCGCCCCTATTTTTTCATTTATCAGGGTCTTGTCCTTTCTTCCATCAAAGTAAATGCTTTTTATAGCAATACCTCCAATATCTTCTAAAGCTTCTTTACGTGATTTCGATACAGCTCGGTGGATCTTATTTTTGTCTATAACAAGAGTTGAATCTTTGGAAGAAACCAAGCCGACATCAGCCAAAACAGCAGAAGCGACAGCAGCAGCAGATCGCGTCGATAAACCGTATCGATCACATACCTTGGCAACTGTTGGCAACATCAATCTATTGCGATAAGCTCTTGAAGTCGATGGTGCCTCTGTCAAAGGGGGGTTTGTTGGGGATGCCTCTGTTACCGAATGTGTTTCTGGGGAAGATTCACGCACCAATTCTTCATTGCAGTTTCCTGAGACAATATCCGTTTCCTGCGTAGACCATTTTTTTGCTTCCCTCTTTGACTCTTCAATTTGCCTCTGCTGTCGTTTCTTCAAGATATTTGTTTCTTTCTTGTCAACCCCGCTTATAACCATTTTCCTTTCATTTCTTTGATCCAACAAAAAACTTCTCTCATGGATGGGAACTTTCTTTGGTTTTAAACACGAACAAGTTTCAAATGAAGTGCATTTACAAGCAGCAACGTCGAAAAGCTTCTCAGATGACTCTAAAAAACACTTCAGTTTGTTTTCGAAACTAGCATTTTGTTTGCTTTTGGGGTATCGCTTCACAATATTGTACCTTTCGAAACAGGATTTAAGTAATTGAATAACTCTTTCCTTAGTTACAATTGGAATCGAAGCTTTAGCCCAAATATTGTCGATTTCTTCAAAAACAATCGCATATACATATTTCTGCATGGGAAGGATCCTTTCCGTTGAATTTAAGTTTAAGTTCGTTCCTTACAAACAAAATGAATTTAATGACATCTCTTGTAGTTGGTAGCTGCCGATCATCAAGTTTTTTGTATGATCCCAATATAGCACAAGTAGTCCCACTACGTCTTGAACTCATTATTTTAAAAAAATCACAAAAATTGCTTTTAAAACTGTTACAACGCACTTTACACAACCCGTTGAGGATCTTGAATGAATACTAAGGACTTCAAAGTGTGGCTTTTGTATAAGATCAGGTCTACAAGTTATGGAGTTCAACAACCCATTTAGTCATAAACAAATGGTGAATGAAAAACCTCTACGTTTCCTCAATAAACCACATTTGTGGTTTTTCCCATATTTGTCCACAAAACGCCCACTTTTCAAATCCTTGCGCTTTAAATCTGACTTTATTACCGGATTGAATTGTGTAGATATTTGTCAGGTAGAAAACAGCCTTCAGTTTTAAATCCGACTTTGTTACCTGATTGAGTTGTGTATTTTACAGGTAGGAAACAGGTAAAAACCCATATCCTTAAAGGACATCAATAAATTAAGCCATTTGTGCCTCAAATTTATAAACAAATTTTTCTTCAAAATCGGATAGGTATAGAAACTTTAATTCAAATTGTGTCAGATTTATAGAGCAGTGGTTTCAAGTTCCAGGAAAATGATGATAATAGCAATATGCGCCAAAGATTAAAAAAATTCAATTTTGGTCACATATTGGGGGTATTTTTAGCTTAAAACCTTATAAATTTGGAACCGCTGGAAACGTATTGTTGCATGCAAATCAAAACGTCAAATATGTTCTTAACCTAATAAGATCAAAAAGTTAATATTTTATAATAAATAGTAGCTCAGGAACAGAAATTAAGGAAGGGAAAAAAAGCATAAAAATATCAATTTGTCAAAATTTTGAGGGTCGGTACAACCCCCTAGACAAATTTTAATATTTTTTTTTTATATATTTTTGTAATCTAAGTCCAATAACGCAAGTTTTGAGAGGTCTTTTGTTCGGAAAATCCAAAAAAAAAATTTGTCGGGACACCCTACTGAGTGTACATGGTTGGTAGATTTTGTTTCAAAGTCGTACAATTCTATTTTCTCATAATAAAGTAAGCTTACTCGATTTTCAGTCAACGCAGAATTCGTGTAAAGCTTTGCATATTCGTGAAGTGCGGTTAAAAAGAGAATCTCTGTATTTAACGGAACGTGAAGTAGATGTGCGGGTTTTACGGTGAATTATTTAATAGGAGAAATTCAACTGGATAGTCTTTTTTACTAAAGCACTATTTATGAAAATATCGGTAAAACAATGAAATTTATCAAATACTGCAGCGGTACTCGAGAGTTGTCATTGTTAAAGTTAGACAATTGTTACTTTAATATTTCACTGCTTTCTTTTGAAGAGACCTAAGTGGCCTTATAGGCACCTCAACCCAGAAGATAGATCAGAAGGTTGTAAAATCTTCTTGCGTCTTTCTAGAACCTGGACATTTAGAAGCGATTTTGGAGCCTTCACATAGATCAATATGTAGTCCCCGTGGCGTGATGGTTAGTGCGTTGGACTGCCATGCCAGAGGTCTTGGGTTCGGTCCCTGCCTCTGCTATCTAAAGTTTTTTTCGCGGGTACTGCCTCTTGCGAGGAATTGACAAATTCTCCAAGAGTAGTTCTTGTCATGAAAAGTGCTTTCTCAAATTTGCGGTTCGGATTTGGCTTAAAACTGTAGGTCCCCTCCATTCCTAACAACATTACTCGCACACAGGAATGGTTGAGAGTTGTAAGTCAGAGTTGTAGGCCCTAGTTCTCAGCGGACTGTTGCGCCCCTAATTTATTTATTTATATAGATCAATCCATGAAATATTGCCCGTGATACACATTTTAAAAATTTAAAGTTGTTCAGTCTCCTCGATGCAAATGCCACTCAAGAATATAGTTTATGGTACCTATTGGAGGAAGGGCAGTTACGATTCAACAAGATTAAAAGCCACGAATCCCCATTCAACACCCGAACTAAATAAACTTTTTATATGCTACTGTGGATTAGAAGTTTCAGAAAAAAGATCATTTTTGAACATACACAAGGAAAAGTTTCGGAGACAAAAAGGAACCCTGAGGCATACCAGCATGTTTGGTGGATATCAAATTTGAAACAGCCTTAAAGTGAACTTTAAGTTATATCTAACCAAACGAATAAGAGAATTTAATGCCTATCAAATCACTCAGAAATATCAAGCACGATACTCTTACTTTTTTCAAAATGATGTAAAAATTTGTTTCAGGTGAGATAAAATATTAGACTTATTATGGAAAAAATAATAATGACAACCATTGAAAAGATTTCGTTACTTAAGATGTTACTTAACTCGAAAATATATCAGGTTATCCATGACCTTGGAAAAAGGGATGTTAGATTTAGAGGTGGATAAGGAATCGCTTTAAAATATAACAATATTAAAAGTTTATTATGTGATTTTTCTAGCTTTAAGGAACACATCCTTAGAACTGTTTTCAGAGCCATTAAATTTGTGAATGTTAAGGTCTCTCAGTTCCCCAAACCAATTTGAATAGAAGATTTATCCAATGAAACAATAAACGCTATGAAGTACAGGAGGTATCACTCTGTGGTAGCTTTGAAATAACAGCAAACAATGCTGCAAATGAATTGGCTTTTTCTATAGAGGAGTTTGCTTTGAAAAAGATCGTTGGAACTAACGATGTCTTACTGTTTTGTAGGTTTCTTGCAAAGATCAAAACTTATACTACATTTCAAATTTTTCATATTTGTCTCCAAACTTTTAGCCTTGTAAAATGTATTAAGTTATTTTATTTCACCTCTAAAAATAGAGAGATTTGTATTTCTTTGCATGGCTTGGTAAAAACTTCAACTTCCATACACTGTTTGTTTCAAAAACTCTCAAGGTATTAGGTTCAAAAACTATTTTGTACACACAACACAAGTGTTGGTTTTCTTCTAATTTGTTTCTAAGAATAAATTCACCAATTCGGAAAAAATTTGTAGACCTTAGATTGTTTGATTCGTGAAAAAATCGTTTTTGAAAACATTCTAGTGGGATACAGATTAAACGCTTACTATATACTCCTTCAGCACCTTCAGCACACAACCTACTTCACCATCTGAATACTGAATTGACGCATTTTTTAGTTCGTTTATTTTTGATTTATATTTTTGTTTTTGTGGAAATTTCATTTCATCAACTAACTTTTTTTTTTTGAAGAGTAAGTACTGAGAATGTGTCATAAACGCTCTCAAGTACATTTTCATCCAGCTCAACTTTTTTCTCATCAAGTCCTCAACATAACCCATCTATTCATATATACTATATACACTATATATAGTGTGTAATATATAGGTATTTTATATATGTATTGTGTACTTATTCGTATAGAGTACATATTTTTGTATGATATGTACATTTGGGTACAGAATTAAATGACGTAGAAAGATTTTAAATTTTCGTTATGAGTGTGGAAGGGAATTTTTTCGCTTGGTAGGATTTTCCATATAGATATAGGGCAGTATAGGTAGCTCTAGCTATATCCTCTTATCTATATACCTCCTACTCTGTTTTCTCGTTTTAAAAGTGATAAAGAATATATGCGGTATGTGATGACTTGAAAAGGAATTTCGGTCTAAAATATTTAACTTTTGGGTGCGGATAAAATAGCTGAATGTGTGAATGGTGTTACTAAAATACTGACTTGGTATTGTAAACAGTTTTAGTTTTTGGTCAACTAATTTCATGCTTGGTGTCATTTGTAGTGTGAGAATAATTTAAATTCAACAATGTACATTGCGAACAATGTGGGAATTTTTGAAATACGCGACGTAATACACACAGAAAAGCATTATTCCATAGAGTACAAAAGTTGTAGAGACTTTGGTTTAATGAACGCAGAAGTATTTTTTTAGCTGAACAGTTTATTGTGCATCCTTCCTCCTTCCAACATTTCACGATTCATTTTCTTAACTCAAATATAGATTGCGCTATGATTTTTGAAATCTTTTACATTTCCCTAACGCAATAATTTTTTAATTATTAACAATAATTTGGTTAATTTTATGATTTTCTGATCAAGCGGTTGACCAATTTGAATCTGGTCTCATAAGAAGACATTTCAATATTCCAGTTAAAAAGGTGTCGTTGAAAATTTTGTCTGGATCTCTTCAATCCTTACACAGTGAGTTTTATGAAAATTATTCCAAACTACTTAGAAGCGTTCGAGAAATAGAATAGTGATCAAAGGGTTAACGGATCATGAAGTTCTTTAATGTTGCGATCCACAAATTCCAGCATATTCTTCACTTTAACAGCCACAAAATCAACGTGGAACATAGCTTGGAATCAGATATTACACAACGATTATTTCTTTTCACTAAGTTTAGTAAGCTATGTTTTATCTATTTCATTTTCAAATTCAATTTATCGAAGACTACGAGTAAAAGATAAATATTGGTATTTGGAAACATTTACAAAGAGCTGGTTAGAATTAATAGCACCATTCAGAACACCAGCATTTATTTTATGAGTTTTAGATTTGAAATCATCCCATACAACTTGTATTGAACGGTTCGAAAGGTAGTTTCTAATCCAAAGAAGAAAAGATTCATCAATACCAAAAGCACGTAATTTCGATAAGAGAGCTTGATGCCAAACTCTATCAAATACCTTTGAAATATCAAGTGCAATAATCTTACTTTCTCCAAAACGATGTAAAGATTTGTTCCACTTTTCAGTGAAATAAACCATGAGATCACTAGTGGACCTATTGCTACGAAAGCCATACTGCCGGTCATTAAGAAGCTTCCGTTCTTCGAGATATTTCTTAAGCTGATAATTAATCAGCGCTTCCATGACCTTCGAAAGAAGGGACGTGAGTGCTATTGGACGATAGTTCGAGGGGGAAAAGGATTCGATTTTTTTAGGGACGGGTTGGACAAATGCTATTTTCCTTCCGATTGGAAAGGGACCTGTAAAGTAGGAAAGATGGAAAAGCTTACGCAGTGGTTTTTCCAAAGTTGACAAAACACCTTTTCAGAACAATAGTGGGGATTCTATCCGGGCCAGCGGATTTGTGTATGTCAAGATCTTTTAGTACTCTTAAAACTGCACGAGTGCGAAAAAAGATTCGTCCCATAGAATCGTTAACGCTCTCAAGAATAGGAGGACTCATGACACTCTCCGGTAGCGTCGAATTAACAGCAAACTGTGCTGCAAGCAAATTCGCTTTATTAATCGAGCTCACATAGGGAGTGTCATTTTAGACGAACGTTGGAACGGAGGATGTCGCGGTGTTTCGTACGTTTTTTTTTCAAATGACCAGACATTTTTACTACCTTTGAGACATTGTAGTATTTTTTTCCTTAATTTCTGTTCAAGCAAAAATTTGGTTCGTCGAATATGACCGTTATACTTCTTATTCATAATTGGCAACCAAGAACTAGTGATTTTACACCTTAAAACTTTAATCACTGTTCTAAAATTGAATCAATACCTTGAAAATTAAATTAATGAAATTACTGGGTACATTCAAAAATATTTAGCGATGGTGAGGGCTATTTGACTGTTATTGTTTTCCATGGCAGAATACTTAACATTTAAAATTGATTTCTTTTATCCCTGTCCTATATATTTGTAGATATACAAAATTATGTATATTTTTCCTCAAGTTTTTAATTGTTATTCTAATGACCATCAAATTTATTACCTTAAATGAATTTCAAAGTAAAACATAATTGAATATAATCCAAATAATAATTAATTATATTCCAAATTAAAAAAGAGGCAGGTAGGTAAATTAAGGTGAAAATTAAAAAAAAAAACCTGTAAGCAGCTTTTACGCAACGTTAATTTTGTTGCACATGCAATTAACATAATTCTCATCATAAATTGTATTCATTTTTTTTCGCTTCAATTTATATAATTCTAACGCTTTTCTAGGCTTCTTTATAATGTGCATTTAGCAGGACAATTCCTGCAATTAGTACAACTTTATATTTAATACCTCTACTTTACCTATAGGAAAGATGGAATAATAGAATAGAAGACAATACCCGCATAATGTACTGGCATTAAAGGTTTCTTTTTTCCTTATAGAAAACTTGAAAAAAGAAATAGAAGAAAATTCAAACGAATGGAAAAAAAAGGCAGAAAAAGAAAAACTCAAAAACTATATAGTAAGCCTTTGGAAAACTTCGAAGAGGACCTGAATCCTTTCCTTTCTCTTTTTTTTTTAATATACATTCTGGCCTTGCTCTATGCATTAAAACACCTCAGGGTGTCCTTATAAGTATTATAATACCTACTATACCTAACGCAACATAATGCATCGGTGCGACAATGATGACAATTACAACTGCCAACGACAACGATAACGCCCGCCGCAGCAGTAGCGGTAGCATTCCTTTTAACGTATAGGATCTCCTTCGTAATTTCAAATGTGTGTGTTCTATGTAAAGGGACTAGGGAAATGTTAAAAGAAAGCCATTTCTACTGCTTTCTGCTATATGATGATGACTATGGCTAATCCTCATTACGCTCGTATTCTTTTTAAGCCCACATATAAAACCCAGACATTATGCGTTTTAACATCTGCCTCATAGAATCGTATTCGCATATAAATATTCAGACTTTTGTAAATGGACCTTTGCGTTTTTCTTCTATAGTTTGAGAGTCAAAGTTGAAAATGATAAACCTTGACTTTCGAAAGTACAACTAGTGGATTCAATATTAATATTCAACTTGTGTACATTTAAGCAACTTATTACAAGTCTAATTTTTCAACTCACTTTCTACGGAAACATTAAAAAGTGTCATTTTTTCTGCACCCTTATTTTGTGTGTTAATTATTATCAGGTGGTGTTTTATAAATATCAGTGTTTAATTAATAAATGTGGCCAATTCTTTTCTTCGGCGTTAGGTAAAAAGGTCTTAAGTCAAAAATTCAATTTTAGGTTTTTGAATTGGTAAACCAGCCTTTTTTGTGTGTTTCGTTTGATACTATCGACTTGAATCTAAAACCAATGCTTAAAGTTGCATTATTTTAGTCTTTAGACAATAAGACAAAAAATTCATACTTGTTTTGATCTTAACTTCATTGCGTCTGTGTGACGAGTTTTTGACTATAGTCCTTTTTGCCTAACATCAAAAAATTGATTATTACTTGAATATTTATCAACTATCATAATACTCCTATATTTTCGGTCTAAGATCACTTTCATTTAAATGGTCAAGAATTTTAAATCTTAACCTTTTTAGGTATTAAAAATACAACTAAACTCATTTTACTATTTCCTTTAGATTCTCATATCTTTTCACACTAAGTCCAAAGTCCTTTTGTATATGGAGGAAATAACAAGTGAGCGTAATTAGTGCAGTGCATTATCACTGACTTTAATATGAGAACTGGTCCTTTGTTTTGTTTTGCTGCTTAAGTTTATGTAGGCATCAACTATAGGAGGGTTTAGGACAATTGACACGAGAATAGGTCCAAATATAATATTAAGCCCAGAACTTAAGCTATTTCGAAACCGAGAGTCCAGGAACTCATATAGCTTAACAAAGAAAGCTTTATTGTAAGACAATTAAGCTTCAATTTTATGAATGAACAACGGTTGAAGCATCATATCCTTTTCATGAAATTTTCTAGGACCTGTTCGCATATTTGTGTTCAAAACTATATCTTTTAGGTCTTGAATCAATTGTGGAGCAATAATATAGGCCAAAAAAAAAGAAAGTCTGAAGGTGTTATATTTAATTATCTTTGTGGTAAATAACTGTGATCGATTATTTCGTTAATTGTGCGGTTGTAGATCCGTTATATGACAAATTAACGTTTTCCATAGCAACATATTGTAGTACCCGTTGCGTGGTGGTTAGTGTGTTGGACTGTCACGCCAGAGATCTTGGGTTCAATCCTTGCCTGTGCCACCTTAATAAAAAAAAGTTTTCTGGGGTACTGCCTCTTGCGAGGAATTAACAAATCCTCCAAGAGTAATTCTTGTCATGAAAAGTGCTTTCTCAAATTAGCCGTCCATATTCGGCTTAAAACTGTAGGTCCCCTCCATCCCTTATAACTTTACTCGCACACAGGAATGGTTGAGAGCTGTTAGTCACTAGGCCCTAGTTCTCAATGGACTGTTGCGCCACCTAATTTATTTGTAGAGCAACATATTTTAACTCCGATCATAAAAACCGATTAATCACACTCCGGTAAGGTAATCCAATCAACATAAAGCTTACACCAGGCCACACTATCGGACGGACCAAAAGAGATTGACCATCTCAAATGTGATTTTGAAAAATTTCATAAATTGAAAAATATAAACTAGAAAATGGGTTCTATTCGATACAGTATTTTTAACTTCCCATACGAAGTTATTGTAATCGATCCGATTTGTCGAATTGAAAATTTTGACATTTCTCGACGTTTCAAGGTCCCTGGAGTCGAAATAAAAGATTTTTAGAGAGATGTCTGTGCGTGCGTGTGTTGGGTACGTCCGTACGTTCGCGAAAATTGTTTCGTCGTCCATAGCTCAAGAACCAGTAGAGATATCGACTTCACATAAATTTTGTTATACAGATCATAATTCAGAAGCATGCAGAAAGGACTCTCAAAAAAATTGAGATTGTGGTCTTTTACCATAGCAACTTGAAAAAAATGGTGAAAATTTTGGTTAACCCTAAATATCTCACGAACCAATAACGCTAGAGACTTGAGTTAAATTTTATATTATATACTGTAACGTGATACCTATTAAATATATTTTTGGAAAAAAATCAAATTGACGGTTTTTTCGATAAATCAAATAAACTGACAAAAAACATTTGTCACAATTTTTTCATCATTTTAAGAACAAAAAATAATTTTATCTCCAAAACAATTTTGTGCAACGAAGAATACCGTTTTTAACATCTGGACAAATTTTGAGAAAAGTCGAGTTGACAGTTTTCTTACAAAAAACAAAAACCTAAAAAAAAAATTAATAAAAGTTGGTAAAAATTGATTTTCGACTCAAATATCTTTTAAAAACATTGAGATATGGGCTTTAAAATAACTTTATCTTTTAAAAAATATTGTTGTCAAAAAATCTAATTGCCAGTTTTTTTTTTTATTAAAAACCTAAAAAAAATTAACAAAAGTTGGTAAAAATTGGTTTTGAACTTAAATATCTTTTCAAAACTTTGAGATATTTGCTTTAAACTAATTTTATCTTTTAAAAAACATTGTTTTCAATATTCGGACAAATTTTGGGAAAAATCGAATGGACAATTTTTTTTACAACAAATAAAAACCTAAACAAAAATTAATAAAAGTTGGTAAAAATTGATTTTCGACTAAAAAATCTTTTCAAAAATTAAAAATATTGTCTTCAAACTAATTTTATCTTAAAAAAATATTGTTTTCAACATTCACTTAAATTTAGAGAAAAATTAAATTGATAGTATGTAGTTTTTTTTTACAAAAAATAAGAACTTTAACAAAAAATTATTAAAAGTTGGTAAAAATTTGCTTTCGACTCAAATATCTTTTCAAAATGTAAAAATATTGGGGTCAAACTATTTTTATCTCACAGAAAATATTGTTTTCGACATTCGTATTTTTTTCTAATAAGAATACAACAGTCAGTTTTTTTATACAAAAATTAAAATCTATAAAAAATAGTTCGCAAAATTGCTAAAAATTGACGTTCGGTTTTCGATATCTCGTGTATAATAGAAGATATTGACTTCAAATTAATTTATTGTTCCAATTGGTATTTGTTTATAATATAAGAAATAAAACCTTTTAAGAAATGGTTCTAAAATTGGTAAAAATTGGGTTTCGATTAAAAATCTCGTTAACTAAAATATATTTTTTTTAATTTCAAGTGAACCTTTTAAGCAAGACAAATCGACAGACGGAATGGGAAGTTATCAGTGTGGGTCGCACTCCAGTCCCTTTTTTTGGTTTTAGTTTTTGTTTTTGATACCTTAATTTTTTATTAGAAACAACACTTCAATTATTTTTTTTTACAATTTCAGGAAGAACAAGTTTGAAATCAAATATTTCACAAAATTCCGGAATATTTTTGATGTTGTATTTTTTTTTGTAAATGTTGTGTCTTCTTTTTTTAGAAAATAGTATTTTTAAATAAAGAAAAAGAGCTTTTTCATGTTTTGTGCTGTTCTCAATTAAATTTTCTCTGTCAGCTCCAGCTGGCTCCACTGAATTGATTATAGTTTTTTTGAATTTCGATTGTAGTTTTGGAACCAAAAAAAAAAATCAATTTTTAGTATGCTTCTGTATTTTTGTTTGATAATCAAAAAAGTGTACGAAAAAAAAACATTTTTTGTATTTCAACTTTGAAAGCTATAAACTTTTAATATATACTATTGAAACAACCTAATACTTAGCACGTATAACTGGTATTACATGCCATCTTCCGTCCACAAATTATTAATTCATGTAGAAAAAACCATAGAACACTTTGCGATTTTGGTAATTGTTTAGCTTTTAGAATATTCTCAGGAAGTGCGAAATAAAGTCTTTACAAATTTTATGTTAACTTATGCAGTAAAATATCAGTTCCGAACGGAGATGTTTTTCATACCTTTTGAAATAAAAGAATCTGGTGTATAGATCCTTTCATTTCGATTTTAGTAAAAACTAGAAAAGACAAAATGAAAGAATTTTTTTGATGAAGCTTTATATTTTTATTACAAACAGAAGATTAGATACATATACTTCTTAAACCTTCTGCAAGCTGCTCTTTTGGAAAATGCACAAAGTTTTGTAGGAATTATTCAAAATTGTATTGGCAAATTTGTTTTGGATTCTTAGAAGTTCCTAGAGACTTGATTTATATAGTTTCCTTCTCTGTAGAATATTCCAAACTTTGCAAACATCTTCCCACAATTCGTTGTTCAATCCATTTTTTTTAAATAAGTCCTTTAAAATGTGCCATGTGTCTTATCCATATCATTATTTCATGCCCAATTATTCTCTTAGAATAATTTCCATCTATATTCATTTTCACCAGCGAATAAAACAATATTCTATCATTGAATCTATATTTAAGATAAGAGGAGAACGGATCAAACTTAACTTTAGGTCCCATCGAACCGAGGTTAGCGATCTTTGCACACTATGTAATCAGCATGAGAGAGAGGATGTATTAAACTTCGTAGGCGTTTGTCCAATGCTGACGGAGATTAGGCGTGTTCACTTTGAAAAAAGCTTTATGAACTATCTAAATGGTGCGAACTGGATGTGCCTTTATGAATTCTACAAAGAAGCCATAAAATACAGATCCCGAATCATCGATGAACATTTTTGATCCAAACCATTAACAGGCATAAGAATCCATTCACCGAATACATTTTTGTTTTGATTTGACTAATCTAAAAGTTCTTTAAGAACGTTTTTGACTAAACTGAAAACCCTGCCAAATTTTGTTCTAATTTCGATTAAATTCATTTGAATTCAATAATATTACCTAAAATATTTTGATTTCACTATTCTAAAAGTCCTAACATTTGTTTTGACTAAAATAAAAGTTCCTAAAATTAAAAAAAAAAGGCTGGGATGCGACCCACACTGATAACTTCCTATCCCGTCTGTCGGTTTTACTTGCTTAAAAGTTTATAGGTTTTCGTGTTTTGTAAAAAAAAGTTGTCAGTTGAATTATTCTTAAAAATTTTAAAATTACCAACAATAATTTGAATATGATGAAATAGTTTGATTTCAAAATATATTTTTTTTTTGACGAAATTTTTAGTCGAAAGCCAATTTTTACCAATTGTAGTAGCATTCTTTAATAGGTTTTATTTTCTTTATAAACAAATACAAACTGGATGAATGAAATTAATTTGAAGTCAATATCTTCTACTGTTCAAGAGATATCGAGAACCGAACATCAATTTTTACCAAATTTGCCTACTATTTTTTGTAGATTTTATTTTTGTTTGAAAAAATGAACTGTTGGATTTTTATAAAAAATTTACTGAATGTCGAAAACAATATTTTCTTGCTACAAAAAAAAGTTTGAAGCGAATATTTTTATTTTTTGAAAATATATTTGAGTGGAAAGTAAATGTTTACCAACTTTTAGTAATGTTTTTTTTTTAGGTTTTCATTTTTTATAAAAAAAAACTGTCTAGGTATTCGATTTTTCTTAAAATTTTACCGAATGTTGAAAACAATATTTTTAATAAGGCAGAATTAGCTTGAAGCCATAATCTCAAATTTTCGGAAAGATATTTGAGTCGAAAATCAATTTTTACCAACTTTTAGTAATGTTTAGTTTAGGTTTTTTTTTTATAAAAAAACTGTCTGTTGGATTTTTATTAAAATTTTACTCAATGTCGGAAACAATATTTTCTGTGAGTAAAATTAGTTTGAAGCCAATGTTTTTTTATTTAAAAAAATATATTTGAGTCGAAAATCAATTTTTACCAACTTTTAGTAATGCTTTTTTAAGGTATTCATTTTTTGTTAAAAAACTATCAATTTGATTTTTCTCAAAATTTTGTCGAATGTTCAAAACAATATTTCTCATAAGATAAAATAAGTTTACAGCCAATATTTTAAAGTTTTGAAAAGATATTTAAGTCGAAAATCAATTTTTATCAAGTTTTAGTAGGTATTTTTTTTTAGGTTTTTAATTATTTGTAAAAAAAACTGTCAATTTGATTTTTCTCAAAATGTTACTGAATGTTGACAACAATATTTTTTAAAAAATAAAATTAGTTTAAAGCCAGTGTCTTAAAGTTTTGGTTAGTTATTCGAGTCGAAAATCAATTTTCACTAACATTTATTAATTTTTTTTTAGGTTTTCATTTTTTGTAAAAAAAAACTGTCAATTTGATTTTTCTCAAAAAAACGTTCATCTGAAAAACGTTATTCTTCATTGCACAAAATTATTTTGGAAAAAATCATTTTTTGTTCGTTAAATTTTCGAAATATCAAAATTTTCAATTCGACAAATCGGACCGATTACAATAACTTCCTATGGGATGTTAATATAAAGTAAGTATAGCAAGTAGCAACCCTGCCATATAACAATTTTGAATTTTTTTATTTCACTTAAATTAAATCCACTCAAAATTTGTACAAGAAGTTATTTGATTTATTGATTTATTGTTATTTTTAAAATTTTTATATTACGCTCATAAAATTCGTCAATACTCAACAATTATTCAAGATGTTATGTTTCAAATTTCACTTTCTTTGGTGAAAAAACGTAAAAGTTACAGATTTTTGAAACGGCCAAGTTCATTTGGTCCTATAGGGTACCAGCTATAAAACCGCTCCAAACAGTGCCATAATGAGGATACAAAAGATTTTCAAAAATCATTTTTCGATTTCGATTTTCTGAACCTCAGATGCTACACTTTTTCTTTTTAATGTAGCCTCCGAAGTGAAAATGTGGGTCATCATCATCACTAAAACTGATTTTTCGATGAAATTCAGAATGGTATTGATGCATAACTAATTTGACCTCAAATTATTCGAGGTGCTTTAGTTTTGCGAAATGTGAATGCAACATTTTCAACTTGTTGCCTAAGGGTCTTTTATTCAATTTTTAGTTATGAAGTAGTTTTTACTTCTCAAAGTAAAAAAATTATAGTTTTAAAAGTGAAAGCTGCTCAAACAGAAAGTGTTTTATTTAAGTGAACAAGCAGGTTTAAGGTTATATTAGGAGATACATTTAAATCAACATTATATATATTATTATACCTATAAAAGTGTGTCACATATTTAATTTAGGTAGGTATGTGACTTCTAAACACAGCTTCTTTTTTTTTATCAAAATCAGCACTTTTATTTATCTTGAATATTTTTTTATTTTATTTATTTTTAGAATTCTTAAGGTGAATTTTGATGAACCAAATCGAATATTTTATAAATGAAGGTTTTCCTCTATCTACACAGAGATTGAATGTGAAAGATAAGACATGATATTTCATTAATGTAGGTATTTACACTTTATAATAGCAATGCTTGTGCGGTTGAATCAGTATAAATTGATGACATCTCTGCGTTTGATATACCTACATAATAAAATGGTTGTCCTTCAGGTGACAGGACAAGATATATATTTTATTGATTTCTAAAAATAAAATAACGACGAAGTATATGAACAAAATGGTTTTAAATGTCTTAATGTACGAAAATTTAATAGAGGTAGACAAATATAATAATTAATAAATAAAAAATAAAAAAAGACCTATCAAATAAGGCCTCGCTTAAACCTTAGAAAGATTTAATTAGACTTATGACTACAATCAGAAACCTTATAGGCACCAAATTGTTTTAAAGAAATCTTCTAACTGCAACCCTCACTTTTTTTGTCTCTCGGAAACGGATCTTATTGCTTTGCATAGTTTGTTTCTACAAAACCCGTCAGCATGAGTAAGATGAGTGAGGATGACTGAGGATGACTGAAGATGACTGAGGATGACTGAGGATGACTGAGGATGACTGAGGATGACTGAGGTTGACTGAAGATGAGGAATTATAAGGAAGGATAAAGAAGGATAAAGAAGGATGAAAGAGGATGCGAGAGGATGAGTAAATACGAGTCAATGGAAGTTGACTAAAGATCTTATGGTAAATTTATGTCAAAGCGTTCTCTGATTTTCTTCTCTAAATAAATAGACTTTTGTTCTTAGTTATTTGAAATTATTATTTGAATTTTTAATTTCTTTTTCAAATAAAATCATTAGGAAAGAACAAAAGATGATTTTTCTTTTAAGGATTAAAACTTTCATAATTTTTCAAAGACTTTACACAAAAACTAGAACAATTGTTTAGGAAACAAAGCAATAAATAAACTTCTTGTAGCTTAAAAATTCCATTGATAGCTTAAACTGTATAACAAAGCTTCAATACAAACACCTCATTAAGTAGCTTTTCTTTTTTTTTTGAATTCAAAGTACTGCCTTGCTTATCAAAACCAACATTAACATACAATTCTGGACACAATGACATCGTTAAGCAATGTAAGTATCCACTATACTTTATAGTATTGTAAAGTAAGTATTTTTAAGTGTCATCAAACAAGTAGTTTTTCCTTTGAAACGCCTTCTGATTGCCAACAAAAGTTCCTTCTCATTAACGTTTTCAAGACACTTACGACTACACTCACCTCATCATCACCATCATCATCATCATCACCAACACAGAATATTTTTTTCCTTTTTTCCTTATAAAAGTCATTACACACACTATGCCAACAAACACGAATACCAACTAATATTTTTAAGAAAAAAAATGTTTAAAGGAGTTTTTGCTCCTTTTAAGCACTTTACTTTGTATTATGTAGTACGTAAAATACTTTGTTGAAAAGTTTCTTTTTCTTAAAGATACCACTTGAGATGATGTATTTTACTTGTGGACGATGAGAAATGTACTTTGAAATAAAAATTAGTGACATTTTCATTGGAGATAGATAGCTAAAAATACATCAGCAAACCAAAAATTCAATCTTCGATTTCAATAGCTTTCTCGATATAACGAGATAATTCCAAAAAATTGGCTGATTTAAATATTTGAGTTGTTGAAATTTATTCTTAGAAACATAAATAAGATTCGTAATTTAAATTTCTCATTTCAACTCAAAAGAATTAAGAACAAAATGTAATTTTTTTCTTAAACATTTAGTTTTAAATACAATTAAAATAGGGAGGAATTCAATAAAGAACTTACTATTGACTCCAGGTAAGACGTCTCAAAGTTTTATAAACTGGACATGGATGATTCTTAAGAGGGATTAAATTATACTGGTCGACAACGTTTTTTTCCTGGCAATCAAATCGGACTTTTCCGAAGGGTTTGGATGGCTTTAATTTTAATTTGTTTCCAGATTTTTGAAATATTATTTACTACCAAATGCTTTATTATATTTTGAAGCTATCTAAATTCGTTTTTAATAGGGAAAGGCAAAACGGTATGAAAGTAATTTTTGTTTTTGTAACGAATGCATCCTCCTAATATATAATATTGAAAAAATATACAAATAATGTTGAAAACGGATATTTTAAAAGTTTTAACAGACAGTTTTGAAGTTTTCATTCGAAATCTTCATTGAAAATTTATTTCAAAAATTATTTTTCAAATCCGTGAAAGCGTAAAATTCAGGGTTTCTCAAAGAGTTAAGAGTCAAATAGGGCTCAGGAAACCGAGACGATACTACTTTTAACTCTTACGCTACGAGACCGAGACGAGACTGTATATTTTGTAATACAATTTTCCAAGAGTCTTGTCGGTCTCTTCGATCTTTTCGGGTTTAACATTCTTCTTCTAAATTGAAGGAAAAAATGATTCGTCAAATGAAACAAAATAAACTAATACAAAAGTTCACAAGGCTTAGAATCAGTTATAGATCTGCTTAAATTAAAACGTGTTATTTTTGTGTTGGACTACCAATAATGATTTTAGTACTTATTTGTTGGTTTCGGTATGGCAAACACTATCGAATTCCCTTCAATAATGACTGATCGAGATAACATTTAAAACAAAATTGAAATGAGACGAGACGAGACTAGACTACTGATGAAACAACTGACGACAAAAAAGTGAGATCGAGACAGATACCGAGATGAAACTGATGAAATCCATTTTGACGAAACCGAGACGAGACTAACAAAATTCTCGTCGGGTCTCTCAAATGAAAACTTACAACTTATGCAAATTTATAGATACTTTATAAGATAATTAAAAAAATGTTTACACTTTACAAAAATATCATACAATTTATTGTTAAGATCTATGTTGTTTTTTACTTAAGCCTTAGTATTTTTAAGGAGGCATATTTTGAAAAACTGATGCGATAGAAAATTTATAGGACAAAATTCGAAACCATACATTTATTTCCAAATATGTAAAAAGCTATATAAATGGTTTCCCAAAAAGAGTTTTCATTTCAAATAGTATAGCTATAACTATTGAACCTGTCAAGTTTTGATATTTGAAAAGTAAGAATTACGTCATTACTAAAAATGAAACGATACACGCTTGAGCAATTCCAAAATACTAAAGTACGTGTGAGTCATCGTGAAACTCTTTTTTGGTCGGTAACAGTAAAGCTGGTAAAACAATTTAAGGTGAATGGAAAAGTAAAGGTCGAAAAGATGTGCATAGCCCAAAGTGTTGACAATAACCCAGATTTGGTGATTTATCTCTGATTTTTTAAATAAGGCATTCCATAAACGATATTGCATCGTATTTTGCAGAAACACTTAAGTCAAAAGGCTTATAAAGTTCACACAAATTAATGCTGTTCAATCACCAGTATTCTCTCTGATTAGCTCCCTGAGATACATTAAGCTTAACCGGATTTAAAAATCTGAACCGGAAAAATTGTCTCGTAAAATGATTGATAAAGTCTCTCTAATTTTCCATCGTCAACATGATGAACTGTTAGGGTGCTCTCCCGATCTATGAGCTCTGTTATAATACGTGCCAAAAAAAAACTACGAAAAATTACAATTTTTTAAAAGAAAAGTTTCCTGATTTTGTAATTTAACACCCTGAAATCTTTTTCTTTGAAGCTCTTGAAAGATTAATTCTACTCGTATGTCGATCCTTCATTTACAAAAATACTCAAAACTAAACCTGTTTTTGAACAATCTGGTATTAATTAAAATATAGTTTTATAGGTGCGTGTTTTACTGAGCTAGCTATACAGAGCTATCTAGGTGACCAATAAAACACGGGTAAAATACAATCGTTTTTTTCAGATGCTGTACTGTTTTTTAACATTTATTTTTAGTAACTCTACTTTTGTACCAGTAAAAATGCCACCACACACCAATGTACCACAACATCACATTATTAGAAACATTTTTAAACATATATTTTCCTTTAAAACGTTTTTTACTTTATTAACATTTTATTTGTGATATATTCAGCAAGATTACTTTAAAGATGGTGTTAAGAGCAATGAAAGTCCCCTCACTTTTGTTTTGTTTTGTATTTTAAATACTATACAAACGTTTGCATTTTATTTGCATTATTTTATTTGTGGGAAATTGAAAAACATTAAGTGTAGATTATGTTCTTATACCTATACTTCTTTCCATACCAAAGTGTTCTGATGTTGAACTTGTTGCATTATTCTGTGTTTAAGTAGGAAATAAGAATTTGCTTTAAAAGTGTTTTTTAAATGCATCCTTTATGTTACTCGATGGTTTTTATATGTATACAAAGGCAGACATAAAGTTCGACTTGAAATTAGGTATATGAAGATTTCTATTTAAACTTTCGTTCTGGTTTATTTGAAAAGCATACCGCCACACTTGATCAATCAAAGTAGAACCAATCTAACAGTAAAACCCATTTAGTTGCTTAGCGATATTATTTTATTTTGGGGTGAAAAATAGCTGAGTTTACGAAACATCATACAACTTTTAACTTATTAAGAATTATTTAATAATTTCTATCTATGAAGGCGTTTAAACACAACACCGGAAGACTGTTAAAGAGTTCTTATAAAGCAAGATTTTCAAATTTTAAATTACTAGTTTTTTACTATATTTATATTGAAGCCTTAAGATTTCTCAATTGCAAACAAAAACACAATTTTAAAGGTTTCGAGGTCTTGAAAAATTAATTTCAGAGTAATTTTTTATTAGTCTGCTCAAATTAAAAAAAAAGCTTGGATGCCATCCACACTAATAACTTCCCATCCGTAAACGTCTGTCGATTTGTCTTAAACTTTAACAAAATATGAAGAACAATATTTAATGTGAGACAACAAATTTTAAGTTCTGTTCTCCGAATACTTGAGTCATCAGTTTCTTAGCAGATTGGATTTTTCTAAGAAAATCAAGCACAGAATGAAATCCTTTTGAAGTCAACACTTTCATTTATTCACAATATATAGAGAAAAGAACATTAATTTTTACCAATTTTGCGTACTATTTTTTGTAGATTCTTATTTTTATGAAAAAATTGATTTGGGTTTTTATACAAATTTTACTAAATGTCAACAATTTTTTTTCTATGCGATGAAATAGTTTTTGAAAGGAAATTTGAGTGGAAAATCAATTTTTACCAAGTTTTAGTAGGTAATATTTTTTTTGGGGTTTTTATTTTTTTGTAAAAAAATCAGTCAGTTCGATTTTTCTCAAAATTTTACCAGATGTCAATAACTTTATTCTTGAAAAATTATTTTGGAAATAAAACAATAATTTTTTTTCTGTTATTTAAATTATATTGGTTTAGTTTCACGTCATATTACGCATTATAAAATTTAATTCAAGTCGCTAGAGTCCTTTCTACATTTGTCTGTGTTATTATCTGTATAGAAAAATGTATTTAAAGTCGATATCCTTACTGTTTTTTGAGATATGTTTAGACGACGAAAAAGCTTCCCGAACGTACGAACGTATGTAGGTACTCACAGACAGACATCTCTCTAAAAAGCTTTTAGATTCTAAAGGCCTTGAAACGTCGAGAAATGTCAAAATTTTCAATTCGAGAAATCGAGCCAATTACCGATAACCGATTATCCTATGGCAAGTTAAAAATATCTGATTTGATATTATTTTGATTCAAAAACTTTATATGAGAGCCTTTCTTAGACGAAAAATTAGATACGAAATCAGAAATATATTGTTTACCCGTTTGGCCTTTGTTTTAAACAAATACCATAGTGAACAAGGTGAAAACTAAAAACTTTTAAGAATTCTTGGAAAATTTTATGATCTACTGACAAAATTTAACAGTATATTAAGGATATCATGAATTTTGTAGACAAAAATTTAATTTTAAATTTCCATAACCTTAAAGAGCTTCAATTCCATTTATTTATTTTTAAAAGGTAATATCTCAAAACCCCAACTTTTTATTGTAATTTTTCAGTGGATTTTGAAGTAGTTCATCAAAATTCTTTGTAAAAGTATAATTTGAGGACCAGTTATTAAACATGTCCCTTGAATTACTTAAATAAAGGTTAAAAATATCTGGGTTCGACTGTTTGTCCGTACTTGTACGTTTTCAATTGTACTATATTTATACCTACAGGAATAGAAAACATGTGTTCATAAATGCAAAATCGATCCTTATTCTTTTCACGCTTGAGTTAGCCTTTTGGCAAATCAATTGGCAATAAGCACGAAGCATTGAATTCATCGCTATCTGCAATCTGTGGATTAAGCTTTTGGCAGCATTCCGAATGCCAAATCTATCAAGCAAACATTTTATAAAGAGAAAGTATATACCTTATACCTTGTATGTACTTTACAGTACATATGTAGAATGTATATACATAATGTATATGTAACAATGTAAAAAACTTTCCCATAGGTTTTACTCTTAATGGGGCGTATATAAGTTGGGAATTTGTGTGTTTTTATTTTTATTTATTGATATTTTGTGGTAGTTGCAAAATACTCTACTTTGCCAATCTCTTCCATTGACTTTATCATCTAAGAAGTTTGCTTTTGTTTTGTTTAGGAGGTTTTGTCTTCATCCATTAAATGCTGTGTGTTTGTAAGATTGTAATTTGGCTAGCCTTTTATTTGAAATCAGCAGAAATTTATTTTTGTTTTCTTTTTTTGGTTCAAAGTAGGTTGATAAAAAAGTTAAAATACGCACAGAAAATAAAATTCTTTTTATGAACTTGAAGATTATAATCCAAAACCATGATAAGTAACAATTATTTTAACTAATATATTAGCGGAACAAGTTATAAATGGTATAAGTGAATATTTTGGGGGGAAATGGAAAAGTAAGTCGGATTTTTTAGGAGAAAATATCATGATGTTAGGGGAGGTATTCTTTTAATATCAGATTCCCTATTTCACAAAAGTCCGCACTGTTTTTATTTTCAGCGGTATGAACAGCTTTTAAATTTTACCAGAAACTCTCTGCCAAAAAAAAAAGTTACCTTTTTAGAAAGTTTGATTATTTAAGAGTACTAGTAATATAATAATAAAATAAAAATGTATACATGTGTATATCAAAATTCCTAGAGTGATTTTTAACCGAAAACTAATTTACCTGTTTAGTGCTCGGAGAAAAAATGCATGTTTCCCTCAAAACGACGGTAATTACTGTATATGTCAAGTAAGGCATTGTATAGCTTTGATGAATGATGTGTCGAATTGAAATTTTGAACATATTTTGACATTCAAATCAATTTTTTGTTCTGTTGGCCAGTCAGTACGTTTGTAAGCCCAAACTATCGTTCTTCCATACGTTGAGAATATGTTTTTTTTTTGTTTATATCTCAAAAACCATCAGAGATATTGACTTAATATAAAATTTTGTTTTAAAGAAAATAACATACAAATGTAGAAAGCTTTTAAAAATAAATCCGTTTAGTAATTTTTTATAATAGATATTTTTAAAACAATCAAAAATATGTTTATCCAAAATATCGCAGGAAAAAATTATGCTATAAACTTAAACCTAATCTTATTTTACTTTTTGTGACGTCATTTAAAATTTGTATCTGGTTTTTCAATAAGTGCGCTTCAAAAGTTTTTTTTAAATAAAACAAAAACGGTTTTGGATAACAATGAAATTCTTTATCAATATGAAAGTACGTTTGATGCCATTATGTATGAAACTCGATTTCTTTTGGATGGCCACCACGGGCACGCTTGCAGAAGTCCAGACGCTCAACCCAATTTTTGACGGTTTTCAAGCATAAATCGGCCGATACTGCTGAAATTTCACGTTCGATATTCTTACGAAGTTCATCAATCGTCGCGTCGCTGGCTTGTTGGCTTAGACCATAAGCTTGACGTAGCCCCACAGATAATTGTCTAATGGTGTCAAATTGCATGACCGAGTCGGCCAAGCGACTGGACCATTTCGTGAAATAACACGTTCTCCAAAGTTGATTTCTAATAAATTGATTGTGACATTCGCTGGGTGGCTTGTGGCGCCGTCCTGTAGGAACTACATGTCCTCCAAGTCCATATCGTCCAATTGGGGCCAAAAATATTCGCTTATCATTGGTCTTGATCATCACGGAAGAAACACGACCCAATGACGCCGCCGCGCGCCGGCCCATAAACCACACGAAACCGTAATTTTTTCGAGATGCAATGATGACTCGTGAAGTACGTGTAGATTGCTGCTTGACCAATACCACATATTTCTTTTACTGACGAAGCCAATAAGCCAGAAATGAGCTTCATCGCTGAAGATGATTTTTCGATGAAAATCTGAATCATTTTCAAGTTGTTGTTCAGCCCAATTCACGAACATACGACGCTTCTGGTGGTCAAGGGGCTTCAGTTCTTACGTCAATTTAATCTTGTTAGGATGTAGGCCAAGATCTTTTCGCATAATTCGCCACAATGACGTCACAGAGATGCCCATTGCTTGAGAACGACGTGTGACGGACTCATTTGGGCTTTCTGCAACTGGAATCTCAGCGGCAGCAATATTCTCGACACTACGGGCACTTCTTTGTCTCACTGGCACGGGAACATTTTGTACCTGTGGATTAAAATTTTTCCACTAGACACTCAATTGTTGATCTGCTACGACGATTGTGACGACCATAAATTGGACGTAGCGCTCTTAACGTTGAGGCCACTGACTTCAAATTTCGGTAGTAAATTTTAATAATTTCAGCTCCATATTGGCTCCTTTATCTTCATAACGAAATGGCAAACCTTATTGAAGAGAAATATCAAAAGAACGGCAAGAAATATGGCGTCGTTTGCTGTCCCTTTTACTCTACTTTTGTAGCGTCCCTGTTGAATGTGTTGGTAATCACCTTGATTATCTATAGAACGAAAACATATACATGTGTACATATTTACTTCAGAGTATTTTTTTAAAAATATCTTAAAGATATTTGATAACATGTTTTTAAAAGTCTAACGGCCAATTTCTTTACAGAGTTTTAACGTTAGTATTAGTCCTAAAATTAGTACTCAAATAGGTATGAACTCATTTCTTCACACAAGTACAAAAACCTAGTCTTATCAATTTGGAACCGAAAACATCAATATCGATAGGCAATGGCGTTTATACAGGAATCAAAGCAATACAGTTTTTTCTTTTGACATTTATTGAAATGGCTGTAACTTCCAAACACGTACTAAAGAATTTTGTTAAACGTTTACGTTTCATTTATTTTTCAAAAGTAAAAGTCTTAAAACGGAAATTTTGGAAAAAAAAACCTAAATTACTTTTAATGCCAACTTGGGGTTTTTGAAAACTTTTTGAAACCTGTCAATTACGATATCCTCAGTGTCTGTACCAATTTTCATCGATATAAAATTATTCGAAGTTGAAATGTCTGTTTTGTCTAGACTACTAACTAACGAGTCCAAATATACATAGTACTGAATTCCTTGATCATTTTTGAATACCTTCAACCTTAAGGTGTGGTAAGTTGAAAATGATTTTTTTGCTCAGTCACGAACAAAAAGAATACTTGTATCATTAATTGAAATTTTTAGTTCCGGTCACTTCTAGCTTTACGGACCTTAAGTTTACTATACGATTTTTTTTCTCAAATAAAGATTAAGAAATTAGTTTTAAAGGTATTTTTCGGAATGATATTTATACAAAATCAAAACTCTGTTTTTTGTTTTAAACATATTGAAATTGAGAATTCCTTCTTTTCTAAGTATTGAAACTACAAGTGTCTTGTACTGATACAAAAATGAATAGCCTTTCGGCACTCACTTTCTTCCTCATTTAAGAAAGACATCGACCTTAAGACGTTGAGGTCAAAAAATTCTTATAAATGCTTGACCTTATGTTCACTTTCAAAAAACCTTTGCTAGCAAATATATTTATATATGCACTTTTATCGTTTACTCTACCAACTCGCTTACAAAGTTAATTTGATCAAACGAGCACAAAAAATGGACATTTATTTTAATCAAAAGCCAAAACGATATTAAATTAAATTTGCTTAAACGAAAAGCTTGCGCACTGCATTCAAGAGCCATTTTTTTTTTTTTGTAAAAATACCAACAAAATACCAAAAAATCTTCGTGTTTGCTTAACTAACTGTAAAATTAGTTTTCCGTCAAAGAAAACCTTTTCACTACTGTACAGTGTACACTCACTGTACTCTTTATAATTTTTAGTGTACGAACGAGTATGATGATGAATTTTCCCATTTAAAAATAAAAAAAAAAAACAAAAATAGTAAAAGAAAAGGAACATCAGTCCATGATTTGTTTTTGCATATTAATTAGCTGCATCATGCAAATTTTACCAAGGAAATAAAAAATAAAATATAAAAAAAAAAATTAAACTCTCACAAAAGATTCTTGAAGCTTTTTTTCAAGAATCCCTTAATAATTTGCATTTCCTTTTCCATACATACATATGTATACAGCTACTTAATATATTTTTATTTCAATAAAAATGTAATTTTTTTTCTCGTAATTCTTGTATTTTGAACGTTCACTACTTGGCACAATTTGTTTCAGTCTTTTGCAGTCAAGCACCATTAGGACTTCCATATAACTAAGTAATTTTATGAAAAACTAGCTTACATAAAACGAGAAGGAAAAATTCATGTAAAAAAATTAGCTGATTTTTAAATTATGCAGCCAATTAAATGTTTCACTCTCTGATGTTCGAGTGAAAACAAAAATTAAATATTAATAAATCTAGCTCCAACCACCGACAAGTACTTAAAAACGGTGTGGGTTTCTTTTCTGCATAAAAGTCATTTCTTCTTCTTTTTTTCTTTTGAATACTTGAATTACAAAATTGTTGTGTTTTCGAAGCAGTGAGCAAGGAAATAATTAAATTTGTTCAAGCTATCGATTCTAGCAAAAATGAAAAAAACAAGAAAATAGTGGAAATAGTGGAAATTCCGAAAAGTATCAATAGTCTAATAAAATTGAAGGGAACAAATCAAAAATATACAATTGAATCAAATTGAAAATTCAAAAAAATGACATTTCTACTAAGCTTATACAAAGAAAAAGAGTTAAAGAAGAATATTGCAGAAAATTGCATCGAACATTTATTTTTGTCGATACAGAACCGATTACACAGAACGAAAAAGTCATCCTATTGACAATTTTGTTAGTCAAATTGACTATTTGGTAGTCAATTTTCAGCCGATAACCACGATAGTCAATAGAACAATTTTTGGTTGTCAATTTGGGGATCCGAATTTCTTTACAACTTGGTAGTCAACATGACAACTGCAGTGATCAATATGACAACTTTGGTTGAAGGAAATTGAAACTACTGTTGTCATATTGACTATTGTAGTAGTCAATACGACAACTCCGTTAGTCAATATGACAACTATGGTAGACAATATGACAACTGCGGTAGTCAATATGGCAACTTCGGTTGTCAATATGACGATTTTTTCTGAAAACCAACATTTAAGTTGACTACCGGATAGTCAATATAACAATTCTCGATAGCCAATTTTGGTAGTCAATATGACAAGCACCGCAGTCAATATGACAATTGCGGTAGTCAATATGACAACTGCGGTAGTCAATATGACAATTTTTGTTGAAAACCGAAATCTAATTTAACTTCCGGATAGTCAATATAACAATTCTCGATGGTTAATTTTGGTAGTCAATATGACAACCACGGTAGTCAATATGACAACTGCGGTAGTCAATAGGACAACTGCGGTAGTCAATATGACAATTTTTGTTGAAAACCGAAATCTAATTTAACTTCCGGATAGTCAATATAACAATTCTCGATAGTTAATTTTGGTATTCAATATGACAACCACATTAGTGAATATGAGATATGACAACCACGACAGTCAATATAACAACTGCGGTAGTCAATATGACGATTTTTTCTGAAAACCAACATTTAAGTTGACTACCGGATAGTCAATATAACAATTCTCGATAGCCAATTTTGGTAGTCAATATGACAACCACCGCAGTCAATATGACAATTGCGGTAGTCAATATGACAACTGCGGTAGTCAATATGACAATTTTTGTTGAAAACCGAAATCTAATTTAACTTCCGGATAGTCAATATAACAATTCTCGATGGTTAATTTTGGTAGTCAATATGACAACCACGGTAGTCAATATGACAACTGCGGTTGTCAATAGGACAACTGCGGTAGTCAATATGACAATTTTTGTTGAAAACCGAAATCTAATTTAACTTCCGGATAGTCAATATAACAATTCTCGATAGTTAATTTTGGTAGTCAATATGACAACCACATTAGTGAATATGATATATGACAACCACGACAGTCAATATAACAACTGCGGTAGTCAATAGGACAACTGCGGTAGTCAATATGACATTTTTTGTTGAAAACCGAAATCTAATTTTACGACCGGGTAGTCAATAAAACAAAACTCGATCGTCAATTTTGGTAGTCAATATGACAACCAAATTGTCATATTGACTACCGAAGTTGTTCTACTGACTACTTTTGTTGTCATATTGACTTTCCAAAATTGACAATCGAAAATTCTTCTATTGACTATCCAGTAGTCAATTTTTTAAAATTTGGTTGTCATATTGACTATTTTGGTAGTCTATACGACAATTTGTTATACGATTGTTAATATGACAACTTTTTTTTTTCTGTACAGGGTTTTAGGATATAAAGACATTTGTCAATATATTTGAGAAATAAACGTTGAAGTTTCTTATAAATAAAAATATATTGTTAAAATGGATAATGTAAACATACATATATGCATAATCAATTTTGTTTATATTCCTGCACTGTACTTTGAATTTTAAAATAAGGCGTGTTCAGAAATATGGTATGAAAACGAAAGTCACTATTTAGTACAAGTAAATTAAAAATAACGACATAGCTGAAACTTGGCGAAAAGCTTTATTTTTATTTCTTTAAGGCTCTTGAAAAATTCATCTTATTTTGGAACGAACCAATAAATTTAAATAAATAAATTTTATGTTCACTTTTTTCAAAAAAAAAGGTTGTAATTACTTTCTCCGATATTATTGATAAATTACTTATTTTGAGGTTGTTAAGAGCACTACAAAAAAGAATGAGCATGTATTTCAAAAAATTTTGGATATTTGAAATAACACAGAAAAAGTAAAAGTTTTCTTAGCAAAATCTTGCAAAAAAGAATTATGCTTGGACCACTTGTCTTTTAACAAAATATACTTTTTTAGAGTTAATAAAACTATCTCTGGAACATAGATTTTTTATACAACAGTTTATTTCCAGACATAAGATTTATTACATCTTACATTTTTACTTCTCATATGGGACAAGTATTAATCCGTAAAAATTTCGACATTTTGATCAAACATGACATTACGAAAACAGAGAAGTCGAAAAAAGTATGTCCGGCAGTTACGTCCATCTGTCCTCAACCCAACAGCCTAAACCATTATTATTTTATACGCTGAAGGTATTATTTTTCCATTTTCTTAGACCAAAAATTACAGTAGTCCCCATACAAATTTCTCGGTCAAAATAGAAAATTTCAATTATTGACGTTAACAAAATTTCCTCTTAATTTTTTGTTTTCTTAATTTTAAAGAAGGGCACCCTCAAAGAACTGTTATTTTGTTTTATAACGTTCTCAGGAACAAATATTTACTTCATATTGGAAAAAGACAAATTATTTCACTTGATATTTCAAAAGAATCAAGCTCTCTTATCGAAAATGTTTGCATTTCTGGTATTGATGAATCTCTTCTTTATTATAAATAACCTTAATTCAAGAAGCTTTGGAACAGTTAAAATCTAATATCCACAAAATAAACGCTGCTTTCACATTGCCAAAAATGCTGCTAAATGTTTAAGTTTTTTCCTGACGATGCAAGAAGATTTGTACTCCTTCTAATCACGCTATAATTTTAAAAAAGCTTTTTTCCGTTGGAAACTCGATTATAATTCTTATAATTGAACTAGTGCCCCAATAGCGTACTTGAGTCTTTTGGAAAGAACTGAAAAGAAAGATCTAAAAATGAAAGGCGATCATTCTCTTACTGGAGAAATTTGCTACTCTTGAGCACCACCGCAAGGTCTCATGTCTATCATTATCTTATCATTACTTTCATAAAAAATAATCTAGTGAAATAGCCAGTTGCATTTCTCCTCTCAAACAATTTGACGCAATAGCCGTCATTTTAATAAATGTACATCTTTTTAGGCATGAGCCCAATTTTGATTGTACTGCTAAGTACAGAGATTATTTGTTCGCTGCACTTCACGAATGTGGAGTGCTTTATTAATATAAATTAGGTGCTACAACAACTCGTAGAGAACAAAGGCCTAGTGACTTACAACTCTCGACTATTCCGAACGGCTAATCTTGAAAAAGAACATTTAATGACAAGAATTACGCTTAGATGATTTTTCAATTATTCACCAGGGGCAATACTCGTAGTGCACATGCAGGGATTGAACACAAGACTTCTGGAATGACAGTCCTACCCACTAAACATCAAGCTACGGGTACTTCAATAAAATGCTTTACTAGGCTTAATATTTCCAGCTCATAACAATATGCCGACCCGACATTCAAAATTAATCTGCATCGGTCCGATTTTCAACAAATACTTTTTTTATTTAAAAATTCGATATCTCAAAAACGGGTCAAATTTTTAGAGGAAAATGTATGTTTTGAAGAATTTAATAATTGAATACTAAAAACACTTCTAAAAAATTATTTAAAAAAACAACAATTTTCAAAAACTAAAACAAATTGTAGTTAATTTATATATGTACCTTAAAGCATAGAACATTATCGTATTTATAAAATGTCCCTTCATGGTAGAAAAAAACAACAAATAGCGAAAAAAGCGGCGCTCGAGGTCGAAAACTTGGCTTATTAATTAGGCTAACATCATTAACAAGTAACATACAAATCAGAACTACGTCATTTAACGCAAGGGTCCTTCTATTTAAATGACTGACAAAGTTACTGCACTAATAGTTTTGGAGTATTTTTCATAAAAGGAAACTTGACTTTTAATGAAATATTAAGTTCTCCACCAAAATTGAAGTTTGTCTACATTTTTTCGAAGTATATCCATTTTTATACTTAATTTTTCTGAACTTAATATACCAAAAGACGGTTTATGAGGAAATCACGAATGGAATGAAACGTTGCAGTTGTGCTCGAGAGTTGTAATTTCTGATGTCAGACACAGTGTACCTTTCTTTAAGATTAAGACGCAAAAAGAAAGCATCACAATTTTATGAACTTGTCGTTTGCTATCGTTGAAAGTCAGCATTGTTAATTTAATAAATTTAATTCGTCAGCTAAAAATTGTATTGGAATACAGAAGATCGTTTGCTCACATAAGAAAGAGTGTTCAAGGCAAAATGAATTAGATTTCTGATATCAGATTTATTATTTCTTCAACTTTTTCTATATATCATATATTCATTGAATTTCCAGCTCTCGTTTTTACAATGTAAGTTGCATTAAAGCAAATTTAAGAAACACGATGTAAGAATTCTAATGTAACACAATCCTTATGTATGGGCAGAATGTCTCGCTGTATGAAAAGTTTCTGTTGTTGTTTAACACCCCAAAAGCAATTTATTTGCTGAATAGTTCCAACATAAGTTTAAACTAAAGTTCAACTTCGAAATATGAACTTATATGACACTTGTATACTTTTCGTATGTTTTGTACTATCAAACTTCTCTTAGTATCTTTATTTTGGTGTTATCCTTGCAAATACCAACTATACACGACTTAAACTTGTGCATTTTGATGTAACCATTAATCGTCTGTTCATGCAAGATAAAACTATTAAGCTTAACTCTCTCTTGGATCTGACAATGACACTGCGCTGCGTCCCAAATTCTAGACTAACATAAAAAAGATGATGCCAAAAAAGAGAAATGTGAAGTTTCTAGTCGGTCGATGCTTCACCCCGGCGGGCGCTCGGCCGACAATTGTGCCACTACCTCACATTCAAAGACTACTCCCTTTCCCGGTGAGGTGGTGGTGGTGATGGTGTCAAGAGGCTTCACATTTTTACTTGCATTCATGAACTTCTATATCCATTGTTCAAATGAAGCAAACCATATGAAACATAGAGTATGACGATTACATTTGCATGTACCAAACATACTTGTAGGATCTTGAGCTGCAACCATGTGACATAAGCTTTTGTGCTCTGATTTATGGGACAGAAATACAAAAAAGAAATAAAAATCACAAAAGAATATTGTACCAAGACTCTTGAAAGGGTGTTTTATCAAAGCGCAATGTACAACATGAACATTGAACAGAGGGAGTGAGCTCTTTAAATATTCTTCTATCCTATCTTTTACATTTCAAATTGCTATCGGAGCTTCTTTTTGTAGGTATCATAAATTGGAATAAAGTGTTGTTTTGGGATGTTTTATTTTATTTACAAGCAGACATTGAGCTCAGAAAGCATCATATGCTTGGTGAGATTTTATTGATTTTCGAAAACATTTTTTTTTTTGAACAAGTCGGAATGTAAAATGTGACAGCAGCTTAAGTGTTTTATCACCAAGCTTAGAAATAGAGCTTAAGCTATAACGTTTGCATGAGAGCTATGTAACTTGTTGTGCTGAAGTGTCTCAGAAAAAATTTAGGTATTAAACATTTTGTCTCAAACTTGTTCTGTATCACTTTAACAGCACTACAGAAATACTCCCAGCTCTAAGTATCAAAAATTGTTCTTATTGATTTAATACGTTTATGTCAATTTGTTTTAGCATTGCAATGACACTGTCTTTCGCAAATCTAAGCATAGGAAAATATTTTCTAATAAAGTGGCAGATGACATATCAGCCGAGCTGTTTCAACATGGTGGTAGTCCAGCTTTACATCGAGCAATTCATAAAATTGTAGTGCACGTAAAGGGATCATAAAAGAATGCCAGAATACTGGCAAAAAGGTATCATTAACTCCTTACACCGAAACTAAGATATCACAACGTGCAGCAACTATAGAGGCATCAAATTGTTAAGTACCGCCTATAAACTACTCTCCTCTATCCTACAAGAACGGTTAGGCCTAGGTTAGGTTAGGTTAAAGTGGCTGTTGGTTGGGAAGTCCAACACACTTAGACCAAAATATGGTCCGTTGTGATACCACATGGATCAGTTGAACCAATTGGAGCTTCGAATGAAGCGTAGGAGACAAATAATGTCAGAATTTTTTAGATCGCTGGTATCGTTGAAGTAGTAGTCTCCAAGGTGGATTCTACGTCTTTGTGATAAGGCAGGGCATGTGCACAGAAAATGAGAGATTGTCTCTTCTTCTTCTTCGTCCATGCAACTCCTATACAAAAATCATTTGCAGGGGCTCCAAGTCGAACTGTGTAGCCATCTCCGTAAGAGATGATCGACAATTTAGGGCTGTTAGTGAGTTAGTGGAGACAGAGTCTAGGGACTTTAACGCAGCTTGGCTTTCCGAGAAGATGCGTATATCATTAGTTGATATAACTTTTTTTTAAGCCAGGATAGGTACGTTAAAACTATCATCGAACAATATCAGTGTGGCTTCATGACAGACATATCAATAACTCTTAGGCAGGAGATGGAAAAATTTTTAGAATTTAATGTACGAACTTATCATCTGTTTATAGACTTTAAGGTTGTCTACGATAATATAGCCAGGGTAAAACTATAAGCAATTAAAGAATAAGGTTGACCAGGCCCATATAATAAGTTGCTTCTCTAAAGTTGCTGCTCTACAGGACGATGGTTCTGCCAGTACTCACATATGGATCCAGAACCTTTTGGCTTAGTAAAAGAAACTTCCACCCGAGAATTGTTGGCCCCTTTTTGTGCGAATAGGAGATTCCAGAACCGTTACAATCATGAATCTCAAAGCAGATATCGTCACAAAAATTAAGCTCTGTAGACGCCGGTTGAGCGTGAGTGAAGAGACCAAAGAAGAGACAACAAAAAATCCCTTTGTAGCACATGGCAGGCAATGTTCACGCTGAAGAGATTGCGCTGCGTTGACCAAAGAAATTGTAGCCTCATCAACTGATATTTTCGTTCTTAAACAAGTTTCAGAAAAAGAAACATCTAACACGGATCGTTCTAAACCTTAGTTTCCAAGTTTGAACTCAATCCACTCAATGATTTAGGTACCATGGAAATAGACAGTCTGGCATACAGACAAAATCGTCTTTTATCGACTTCTCTCTTTCCTGGTAATGTAATATAGTCCATATAAAGGGTGGTTAAATTTTAAGGGCTGATGTTGATTTTTAATAAAATTATGTCGGAAATTATTGTCATTTCTTTTTATTATGATAATATTGGTATGGTTCAATTATGTATGGAACAAAATATTGACCAAATGGCGACCTCGACTGCACACCTCCATCCAATGGTTCGAATTTTCGATGACGCTGAGGCATATTTGAGGTTTTATGCCGTAAATGTGCCACATTATCATCTCATCCATTAGCTCTTGATTGTTGCTAGATTATCGACGTACAGCTTTTCTTTCAAATAACCCCCAAGAAAGAATTGACATCGCCACTACGTGAAATAACACGGCTGTTGAATTTGTCGTACAAAAGATACATTATTTCGATACCTGTGTGGCAAGATGTACCGGCCTGTTGAAACCACACATTGTTCTTATCCATATCTTCAAATTTGGGCCATACAAATTTCGATATCATCCATCGATTGCGACACCATTTACAGTAACTGCCTAACCTTATTTTGGGAAAAAAAACGGCACAAACCGCACCAAACAGTCAGTCCTTGTGGGTGCATTTGTTTTTCGACAATTCGACAATCACTCTTGAATCATCATTTGCCCAAATGCGACAATTCTGCTTGTTGAAGAATCCACTGAGGTGAAAATGTTCCTCATCACCGAAGATGATTTTCTTTTAAAATTGATCATCCGCTGTTTTCATTTCTTGCCACCATTCTGACCATTGACAAGACTGTAGTTCTTGAATCAATTGCTCTTTGTAAGCGTGTAAATGCAAGTATTTATGCATAATGTTCATGAGCGACGAGCATGAAATATGCAATTATCGGGCACGACGACGAGTTGCTCTTCAGCCCTACTATCTCCAACAGCAGCCAAATTTTCTGCAGCTCGAGCTGTACGAGTATGCACTGGTATTTCCACATCTTCTACAGGCCCGATTTGCTCAAATGTTTGCACTATTTTTTCGATTGTACTCACATTTGGACTATTAAATTGGCCGAAAAAATTAAGAAGTGCACGATATGCATTTTGATTTGAACGCCCATTTTCATAACAAGCCTGACAATGACAGCGAAATTGCAATTGTAAATGGCTATGTTTGCAGCGCCATAACCTTTTAATGAAGTCTTTCATGACTAATTCGCACATTTGCGGCTGTTTGTCCTCGAAAATATTATGAAGTCCATCTTTAAGACCTTGAATCGACTGTGGAGCTTTATGGCATGGACCTAATCATCTACTCCATATTCTTAAATATTCTAAGTGGTAAATTTCCCGCACTTTTAATAAGAGCAAATTTAGTAAGAAGCTACCAGATAACTTTATTTACATAACCATATTTTCAAAACGTGCAAATTATGCTCTTTAAAATAACGTATGAATAACATTTTTGCTACACTTTCTACTCATATAACCAACTTAAAGAACTTCTTCACCATATTCAAACATCACCTTTAAGTGTTGGGCTTGACTCACCAAACTGTTGCATACACCCTACCTTTCTCAACATACAAACTATTTTTTCCTTATAGACCATCAGGCAGAAGGTTAAAAAATAGTTCCCACACCTAATTCACTAAACCCGACACCCACAAATAAGTATTTTTCTTCTTTCAGCTTTTCTTTTTTTCTTCTACCTACTTTTTCTTCTTCTTCTTCTTTTCCGTCTTCTTTTTATGATGAAGAATGAAAAATGTGAAAGCATGTGTTGCATGGTAACTATTAGTTTGCAATAACCCTCATGCGAGTTGGCAGAGCACGAAGGAGAAGCACGGTACCAAAAGGAAAACCGACCTATTACAAATGACACCCTTCAATGGAATTAATAGTAAATAATACGAACCTACAAAAGATATATTGTTTGTAGAAGGCGACTATCGGCATCCAGGATCAGGATTGGGATAACAAGGACTCTGCTGTTATATGTGGTGCACATCAGAGAACAGCACAAAAATTGTGTAAGTTTTCCTATGTATGTATATGTACAAAACTAACACGAAGCAATAAATCTTCGATTTTCTCAAAAAAAAAAAAACACAAAGCGAAATGGCAATAATATGTACAAGGAGTGTTTAAGTGTTCGTTAAGTTAAGATGTTTTTCTATTGTTGTTGTTGTTGTTGTTGCTCGTTGTTTGTTCTTCCGATTCCGAAGCTATATATGCTCTTGGGAGTATGGGGTGTGGTTTGGCTTTTATTATTGTGAACAGATCCAAACATACATTTGGACATGGTTCTTGCGATAAATTCAAGCAGAAGTCTTATTTAAGTTGTGCGATATCAAACAATAAATCAAATGATACCAAATATCTATCGAAGATGTGTGAATTAAAAAAAAAAAAGGGAATGATTGTGTAACGAAACAGAAAATTCATAATCGAATTGAGTTTTCTTTGAAAAATTTCAAAAAACAGCACTTTTCAAATTAACTGTTGCCTTGTCTTACATAAGTATTATTTTTATATAGAACTTTTGTTGGGAAAACTGTCAAACTACCTGTCATACTTATGTATGCCTGAAAAAAACTTATAAGCACAAGCCATATCTAGATAATCACTAAGTGAAGTGTTAGTAATTAGTTAGCAAGAACGTAGAATCCTATATAAATATTATAAATGGGAAAGGCGGTTTGTTTGTTTGCTTGTTTGTCCGTTCTTCGCGTCGCAACGGAAGAATATTATGACATGATTTTTTGTGTGGAGCTAGGTAAGAGGCTGGAGAGTGTTTTAAAATTCTTTTTATAGTGGTAAAATATCTCATTCCCAGCTCATTCGAGAGGATCCGCCACCTGTAATACTTCTTATTTGATATTCGATATACTCTTTTCTTAGAACAGTAATTAGTTGCTTACTGCCTTTGGACCTATCATTAGGCGTTTCTTGTAATGACATTTACGCACGAAAATATACTGAAACACTTTTAAAAATAGGAGATTAAAAACCGATTACAAGGGCTTAGTGGCACTAAGGAAAGATTTTTATAATGTAGTTCACAGTTTTTCTGAAATTATTGCTAGTGTTTACCTTGATTTATAAAATAACATACGCAACATACAACATAACATAACATACAATATAAGTGCTTATATCTTAACCGTGCGTCGTTGGAAAGGGTGAAAATGTAATTATTCCTCGCAATAATCCCTACAGGTTTACCAATCATCCAAAAGGTTTTAATTCCCCATTAACGTTAGTTTCAAAGTAAACTGATTTTACTTTTTAAGAATGTTCCTACTCATTTTAAACTTAAAGTTCATATTAAAAAGTGTAGATATGCGAGTAAATGGCTCATGAAGAAAATATTTAGTGCGGTGTTGAGAAATATGCATTACTTCCAAGCTACGGGTATTAGTGTTACTTCCATTTCATTTTAAACTTTAAATATATTAGAAATTTAGTTAAAAGTTGATGAATAAAGACAATTTCCATATTTACTCTTCTTTTCAAAAGGGCCTTAGAGTTGAAGAAGCATAATTGATGATCATAAAGAGGAAGGTTATAAGAATCAGATAATGGAAGCCGTATTAAGTTGAAACGCATAAAGTTGCGTTGTACAGATTTTATCCTATTCTTCTGGAACTGGGAGCGGAACAAAGAAATTGTGTTAAGATTTTTAGATTATTAAACCGATTTATGTATAGGTGCTGGGATATTTTTTAATCTGTTTAAGGTTAGGCCCATTCTCCTTTCCCAAGTATCAAAAATGTATTAATATCCTCTTGGAGTAGTAAACGATTGTTAAGAGATTTTATGCTTTTAAGATCATCTGCATAGATCTGCATACATTATTGATAGCTAAGATAAAGAGTAGTGGCCCTAAACTACTACTCTGGGGAACTAATGATTTAGCAATAAACGGTTGGGAGAAAGGACTTAGGGATTATTTTATTATTAATTATAAATTAATAAATAATAAATTTATTATTAAATATAATTAATTATAATTAGGGAAGATAAGAAAAAATTCATGTGAAGAATTGAGGAAGAAACTCAAATGCCTTAACCTTAAATGTAATAAAAGCATGAGAAAGTTAAACAAAATCAACGTAAATACAGTCGTTGTGCTTAAAAAATAGTGGTGCAAACTGGGCGGCTTTCGTAGCGATCAAGTGCAACACTGAATTTATGTAGCTGAAATTATTCTAAAATATTTAATGGCACTGTTAATTTATAAAAGCAACATTTTGGTAATTTCATTTTATTTAACAAAATTATAAATATTAAACAAACAACAGATATAACCATATATGCTTAAGATCCCTGCTTACGAGGCAGAACATAATAGGTATTGCGATATGGCAAGTACAAGTTTCAATACTGAATATATTTGATAGAGCTTGGCATTAAGTTCGTTTTGCATTTGGTTTCAATGAATCTTTTCTTTTTTGGATTTGCAATCACCTTCCCGACCGTTCAATCAATACAAGAGCTAATGTGCCTCAGGGCTCTGTTTTGTCTCCGATACTTTTCCTTATTTTTTTCAACTGTATCAAAAACTTTTAATCCACTAAGTTTTTTCGCTAACTATAGTACCCTCAGCTTTTCATCTCCCTTTTAAGATTCACATACTTGTTCCTTGGAAGTCGATTACCAACTACATATATCTTGACCAGTGTAATATCTTGACATACCTTGACAGCATTATGCAGTGGAGAATTAATGCAGAATTTAATGCTTCGTAAAAAATGCTTCTAGGTTTTCTCCACCGATGCAAGAAATTGTGCACCCCTTCTGATTTGGTTATAATAACCCAATTGAGTCTGTTTTACAAAATTCAAAATACATCTTTAAAAGTGACAGTTATCAAACTGAAACGTTTGTATCTCTTGAGCACCGCTGCCGTCTTCTCAAGATTTCATGTCTTCTATTATTTTTATCGCTATTTTCATAAACACTTCTCTTGTTAAAAAGCCAGTTACATTCCTTTCCTCAAACACTTTATCAGTAGTACCCGACACCCGTACTTCTAGAAATGTGCATCAATTTACTTTGGAGGCCAATTTACAAAACAAAAAATAGAACATATTCCAATTAGAGGACAGCTATCACTATTGAAGCTGTAATCATTTGAAATTTGGAAAAATTTGAGGTTTTGGGACAATTTCTTGATGTGAAGAATGGAAACAAATGAGAACACGGTAGATGTAGACTCTATAGTGTTGAGGATAACTCAGGTAAGCAGATTCCTTAAAGACCTTTGTAGTAAGGATCCGATCACAATTTCTTCTTTCGGGCCACATGAATGATAAGATCTATATGCATGTTCTTCTTCGTAATCGATTCAAGATCTCTTAAAGTGGCAAATGTTCATGAAAAGGATATTGGGGTGCAACCGCAGCCTTGGGGCCATATTTTAATGGCATCCCTTCCACTTTGCAATAAAAACAAAGTGCTTTGATCTGATTACTAAACAAGAGCTTGATTATTTGATATTTCGTTTTTTGTCTTAAACTTATTAACACTATGGAAGAGTCTAAGCAAAATGCTTGCTACAACTCTCAATCTTGCAACAATTGTTAAGAAATGTCACACAACTACTTCATTAAGATTGAGAAAGTTATACGAAATTATAGAACTTTAAAAGAACGCAACGCTTCGAGTAGGAAATTGAGCCAACAAGTTTTTTTGTACTTCTAGACATAAACAAGACATTTTTGATTTGCCATTACCAATATTCCCAAGTTGTATTTGATAATAAGGTCCCTTAGGGCCTTTGAATGAGTTAGTCTGTCACTGTGCATATTTTATCTATACTGCAATAATTTTCTAAGAAAAATCCCTCTGGGGGATTATGTACATGCATACAGTATACACTCAAAAATTTCATATTCATTAAATCGTTTTATAAATATTTAAAAAAGTCTCAAACAAAGATTTCAACGTTTCATCGCAATTTGCACCCATATACGAGTATAGAATTGTGTTTTTTGGGTCTCGATACAATATTTTTCTTTCTTGTTGTTGTTTTCTTTTTTGAGGGTTTCAAACTCATCAAGCATGAGACACACAATCAAAAGATAAGTAATCAAAAATAAATAATTTCTTAACCCGAAAACCATCACAATATTTTACCAGGAAGGAAGCAAGGCACAGGAAGGAAGACTCGAGCTCGAACTCAAGATTGTCTTATATACCAGTAGGAATATCGTAATTGCAGCAGCAATTAGCACAAAGCCACAGAAATAAATATATTACTTCGTGAAAATTAATTCCCGCGAATTCTTTAGAGAACAGCAACATATCCTTCCATTCCACAATGTATTCAATATGAATAGGTAGTGTGTCCTGATGATGTTTCTTCACTTACAGATGTACGTGGCGCTCTATCGGTGTATAAAGTTAGTTACCAAAATATGTTTTTGTTTTGTGTATTATTTTTGGTTAAGAATTTTAAAAACCACACTCGGGAATGTTTCAATTTAGAATTTACATTTTTAATATGAAAAAGAAGAGTAATTTCATAAATTGTAAGTACTTCCCTTTGGGATATGTATTTGTTACGCTTACGATACAATACCGCGCTTTGCGCCACCGAATGCCAACGTTGTGAGAGTTAAGGTAGATAAGAAGAAGACGTGCATATGAATATATCACAAATACATATACCTCTACACAGCCATAAATTCAAATATCAAGGATCAAAATAGGAAAGACGTATAGCACAAGGATTTAAAACAGTAATTGCTTTTGAAATGCGAATTATTTGCCAAAGAGTCAGACAGTTGTAGTACGTTTAGTAGATAAGTACATATACACAGATACACTTTATAATACAGAACGTGACGAATAGCTGATATGGGTGTGTGCGTGAGTGTGTGTGTATTAATTTTGCAATGAATAATCAGGACGCGGAATGTTTAATAATTGCGACTTTTGTTACTGTAGATGAATATGAAGATGATGACAATGATGATGATGAAATGGAGAAGATGGGATGATTGCAAGCCTTGAATCTTCACCTAGGTATATACCTACACCTTGTGTGGTTTGGTTGTATATCAAAAGAGGCACACTATATATCATCCTTTAGTTATTAAATTCATCCCTTGAATCAGTTTGTAATTTTGTATTGCGGTTTTCAGAAGGGGAGAATTGTAACTCAGTCACAATAACGAGACATTTAAGGTCTTGTGTTATCAAACAGATTAAGTATGATTACAAAACAGAAAGTATATTCATTTAAAATATTTGAAAATATAAAAGGTTTTATAGCAAGTAAACTTAGGGAGTCGTATTGAATCCCCAAAAAAAAGAATCCCCACGGGATAATATCCCCAAACAAATTTAATCTATTTTGATAATATCCCCACAGACATAAGACAAATGGACAAAATCCCCAACTAAATAATTTATTTTGCCAAAATCCCCACGAAATCTCCAAATCCCCAGTATCCGTGCATATCTTTATTTCTGCATGCAGTTTTTAGAAAGACTCTTATGAAATTCTCTTATTGTGATATTTATAAATGATAATGATAAACAGTTTCTAAACAAAAAATCACTATGAAGGCATGCACTTCTCAGTCTGACTTTAGTATTCATAGAGAATCATTGTATTCCTAGTGCTTGCTTAGTGCTGTCTAAAGCTGGCCATAGACGGTAAACATGTTGGTGTGATTTGTTGGGCAGCGCTTCGCCATACACGGCCCAACATGTTTATAAACTTCATTTTTTGTGTGACTGTCGTGAAGTGAAGATGTGCGATAGAAGTGCGGATGATCCAATAGCATGTTTGATAACGACATGTTAATTCAATGAAAATAACAACACAAATGACGAATTGTTGTCCCACAACGCCATACACGACGAACATGTTGATAAACTTCAAAACGTGTTGTAAACTTGCCCATACACAGCCAACATGTACGCCACAACTTCACGGTTTATAAAATATTTCATAAACCGTGGATTTGTTGGCCAACATGTCCATACACGAATGATTTTCAGCCCAACACCAACAAATCACACCAACATGTTCACCGTCTATGGCCAGCTTAAGTGTTGTTTTGAAGTGTTGAGTATTTCTTTAAATTTAGAATACAAATTGAAATGGATGATGTTATTGTTTCCAAATCTTTTGCTTGCATTTCATGCAATATACAGTCATTCACAAAAGTATTCGGAAATAAACGCAATATCAATAAATCGTGAATTTTCTTCTATGTTGAGGGGTTTTTATTCATTATAACTTTAAAATTAATAACTTCATAATATTTTAACACAAATAGAAATAAAATTATAAAGAAAAAAAATTATAACAAAACAAATTTAATTATTGTAAAAAGAAGTTACATAAAACAAATCAAACAATTATTCGGAATTCAGTTTCTATGTCGATATAATCTATGTGTTGCGTATGGTTTAGTATCTTGTGGCATATCCTTTCAGTCGTATGACTTCCCTTAGTCGATTGGGCATCGATAAAACTAGCTTACGTGTTCTTTCTGAAGAAACTTTGTTCCATTCTTCCACAATGGCTCTTTTTAGAGTATCTTTTGAAGAGATCGGGTGCTTACGAATCGACCGTTCAATATCTGCCCAAAGATGTTCGATAGGGTTGAGATCTGGGGATTGTGGTGGTGTTTTCAAGGTATCTGGTGTATTGAAAAGAATCCAAAGCCTTGTATTGTGCGCAGTGTGCTTTGGGTCATTATCTTGTTGAAATCGATAACGGCCCGAAAGACCAAATTTTTCGGCACTTATCCCCAAATTATCTTTTAAAATTTGGATATACTGGTAATGATTCATTTTATCTGTAATAAATTGCATATTACCAGCTCCACTTGCATTCATACACCCCCACAACATCACATTGCCACCCCCATGTTTAACTGATGCACTCGTATTTTTAGGATTCCACTCTGTATTTTTATTTCCACAATCAGGACCAAAAATGTTAAATTTAGTTTCATCACTAAATATAACAGTTAACCTTCAGTGCAGTTTAAATATTTTTTTGCAAATTCTAAACGTTTTTTACGATTCACTTTGCTTATGAAGGGTTTAACTCGTGGAGTTCTCCCATTATAACCGGCACTTCTTAGCGTTCTTCGAATAGTTTCGGCATTAACATGAACTCCATAGTTTTCAGCGAGATCATTATTGATTTCTGTTGCAGAGGTACGCGGTTTTTCTTTCACTTTTCGTATCATCACTGATTTATTTCTATATGTTAATTTTTCTGGTCTACCACAACGATGTAAATTTTGCAAAGAATTTCTTTGTAAAATGCTATGAACGGTTGATATGCTTCTATTTACACAAACAGCAATATCTTTTAATGTTTTACCGTCATCACGCATTTTAAAAATAATTTTTCTCTTTTCCACGGTTGTTTCTTTAGACTTTCGTTTCTGCCCATTTTTCCAATAACGTCTCGATACAGTTTCTTTAACAATATTCAAGAACCGGATAACACGAATACTGCATTGAAACTAATTCTAGGTATGCGTGATAAACCTAATGTCAAAGTTTTGTGCTACAGTCATTGCGTTTATATCAAAATATAACCGTTATAATACAATTTCCGAATATTTTTGCGAGATGATTTTTGCTACTCTTTCTTCTTAACCTTACCCATCTCTTTGTTTCTAATTTCATTTATCGTGTCACAGTGGTCAAATGAAAGAGAAAAAGAATAGGATCCAGCATAGGTTTTTTTTCAATAAGTAATTTAATTACAAACAAAAACAAGCACAGTTATAATTTGTTATAAGTGTATTCCGAATACTTTTGTGAATGACAGTAAATGAAATTTAATATATTCAAAATAATTATGTTCAAGTAGTGAATCATGCGATTAAATTGCGCGCGCAATTTAATCGCATGGTTCACTACTTGAACATAATTTTTTTGGGGATATTCACTTGGGGATTTTCGCCCTGGGTATTTTCTCTTTGGGAATTTTGCTGCTGGGGATTTCGTTTTGGGGATTATGGATTTGGGGATTTTCCTTTGGGGATTAAATCTTGGGGGAAATTATCACCAACCCGTAAACTTATTGTAGTCTACTATAGGTATAAAAATAAGTCGGGTTTTCCTTCCTGACGCTATAACTCCAGAACGCACGAACCGATTTACACGGTTTTGCATTCGATGGAAAGGTCTCGGGCTCCCTCAGGTTTATAGCAGACAAAATTCAGGAAAAACTCAAACAGAAAAGTGGTGAACTCCGTTTAGTTTCCTATAGAAAGCTATTGAAAAAATTCCGATTTCTGGAATTGAAAATTTAAAAATTGTTTGACGTTTCAAGGGCCCCATATACTAAGCCAAAGCTTACTTTTGGGAACCCTTTTTAGTCAACCATATCTCTAGAAACGTCGCAGAGATATCCACTTCAAATAACGTTTGTTTTAAAGATAATAAGAAAAAAAAATGCAAAAACGACTCTTAAAAAAATTTAGTGAGTATTTTTTTATCACGTCACAAAAGGTAGCGATATAGCTGTGTTTGGTATTGCGTCGGAAAATGCGAATGACGAAATCAGCAACTTCCAAATGGGCAGATACGTCAGTACAAACGAAGCACTGTAGCGATTATTGTCATTTCACATTCATGAAAGATATCCCACAGTTGTACGTTTAGCAGTGCATTTGGAAAATGGACAAAGAGTTTACTTCTCTGATTCTAATGCTGCACAACGAGCTGAGAGACCACCATCGACAACATTGACTAGCTTCTTTGCAATGTGTGAAGCAGATCCATTCGCAGCGACGCTGTTGTACGTTGAAATGCCCAAGTATTAAACTTGGAATGAAACAACAAAGAAATTCCAACGTCGCAAACAAGGAATCCCAGTTCCAGATTGGCCACAGGTGTTTTCCACTGATGCGCTAGGTTGCATGTACCTACACTGTTCATCCTTGAAATGAAGAATGGTTACATTATCAGAACACCCTCACATAACTTTGTAATAATATTAAGCACCCTATCATAACAAAGTATCTTTATATAAACAAAATGTAATGCTCACACATTGATTCATAATTTCATCTCATAGCGGATGATGATATCCGATATTATAAATATCTTTATATAAACAAAATGTAATGCTCACACATTGATTCATAATTTCATCTCATAAGCGGATGATGATATCCGATATTATAAATACCATATCAGCACTTTTTGCCTTCAGTAACTTGTGTGCCCAAAGCATCTTAAATAATTCTAAAAGAATTCTTGTGTAAGCAATAATAAAAGACAAAGGAAAGCAAACGATCTTCAGCCGAAGATAGATTTGCTTAAGTAAACATTTTATAAGTATAAAAAGGGTTTCATCGATCAATGAGAGTTCAGTTCACAGTTGTCATTCTACGTATAGCCTAAGATTTCCCCCCACCAGTGGTAAGGGATCTGAAGCTTTGATTTAATAAATAATATTAAGTTTAAAATACATTGAATGCGTTTTATTTAATTGTTGATTGTGATCTTCTGCGATCACAAAAATATATTTTTTTATTGAAATAAAGAATCGGAAACGAAATTGGCGCAGTCGGTAGGATCTCGAAAGATCAAAATATATTGAATCTTACTTTATTAAAAGTTTAATTCGGGATCGTCCTAAAACTAAATAAAATAGTTAGTACCGGTAAAGTAAAATTACTAAATGGTGCTATAGGACAGTGAAAAATAAAAAATTTTGTTCAGTGAAAAGCATCGTAAATCAAGATCCGAAAGGACAATTTTACAAAGTCTCGTAGAGAGAATGCTTGACTAATAAAACAATTAAATAAAATACTAAATGCAACCAGAAGGAAATCTTCAAAAGGAAGCATACAGAAAGTGAACTCAGTGTTAAATTGAAATTAACAAAAAGTGCTACTAAATGCAACCAGAAGGAAATCTTCAAAAGGAAGCATACAGAAAGTGAACTCAGTGTTAAATTAAAATTAACAAAAAGTGCTACTTAATGCAACCAGAAAAAATAAATCTTCAAAAGGGAGCAGAGGCCCCGCAAGTAAAGGAACCACATATTAGATCAATTCAGCAAAAGTTGAGAAGAAAACAACTTCAACAAAATAAAATTAAAGACAAATAAAAAGTTAAAAGTGCTAAAAAAAAAATATATATATGACATTACTTTAAAAAGTGTAAATTAATAAAAAGAAGGAAGAACAACTGTACGTGGCAAAATTATCCAAGTCGAAAGCCCCAACGTGTTCGATAAATGAAGAAATATACACCATACAACAAACCAGCTGCGTTAACATATAATACCGAGGAAGAAAAAACTTCAAAATCAACAGATCCTGCAGCAATCCAGCAATCAAAAGAAATTGAGCAAGCAGAAGAAAAAATTGAAAATAAGGTAAAAATGGCTACAATAAATATCGACCCCTTAAAATTAGTAAAGAATTTACCAAATTTTAATGGTAAATCATGTAATATTATTATATTTATTAAAAAAGCAGAATTTGTAATAAATTCATGTAGTTTGTATAACGAAGGTTCACAAGAATTTATATTGAGTGAAATAAAATCAAAAATAACAGATTTCGCCCTAGAGGTAGTATTAAGGAGTGGCGACCCTAATAATTGGCAAGATATAAAAAATATTCTAGTAAAGAATTTTGGTGAGAAAGAATCTTTTCTAAAATTAAAAGAACTAGCAGATAAAGTTTATTCAAAAAACATTTCTCAACTATATAATACATTCTCAGAAATCCTCTGTAGACTAAATAATAAATATTATTTATCTGAAAATAAACCGGAAGAATACAATCCTTTCAATAATGAAGCGTCATTATTATCTAAATTTTGTGAAAGAATACCCCCTAACGCAAGTTCAATAATAATCAATCATAACATAACAACCCTTAGTGAAGCTTTTTATAAATTAGAATCTTGTCATTGGACAAAAGAAGAAAATAATTATAATGATAGAAATACTCGAAACTATAGAACTGGAAATAACAATAATAATTTTAACGACAAAAACTATAAAAAATATAATAATTACAATACAAATCAAAGACTTGATAGAAATTACAAAAACGAATCAGGAAATTCAAATAACTATAGGAATTTCAATAATAAAGGTCAAAACTTTTATAGAAACAATAATCAAAACTATAGAAACCAAAATGAACGAAATTATAGGCAACCAAATAGAAGTGGAAATTATTCTAATAATAATCGTAATCCATTTGCTACACAAAATAAAAAAAATGATCTAGAACCAATGGAAATAGATCACCTTACTCAAAATACAGCAAATTTTCAAACACCCGCCTCAACAGACCATTACCCTGCATAGATGTTCATATTCTTAATAAAAAACTTAGATTTTTAGTAGACACAGGAGCAGCTACATCTATTTTAAAAGAAAATATATTTCCAAGACATTATGAAAGTAAATTAGACAAACCAGTTATAATTAAAGCATTATATAATGAAAATCAAATAAATTCAAAAATAATTTTACCATTACCAATCGAATTTAATAAAAAAGAATCAACCATGGAATTTTTAATTACACCAATTACAAACAGTTCGTTTGACGGAATTTTAGGAAATAATGTCCTTATACCATTAGAAGCTGAAATATCATATTATACACATACTTTGAAAATAAAAAATACTATTATCCCATTAATGACAAAACCAAAGGAATACCCTTTAGATAGATACATTCAGGAATTATCAAATACACAAATAGATTTATGTGGTATTGATGTAGTTTTACAAGATTTAACTGATAAACTAACTGAACATTATATGAACAAAGAAGAAAAGAAAGCTCTGAATCAAATATTAAAAAATAATAAACAATTATTCTATAGCGAAGGAGATATCTTAACTAACGTAAAAGAAGTAACACATAACATTGAAACTAAAAGTGATAAACCAATATATTCACGACTATATAGATATCCAGAAGTACATACAAAAGAAGTCGATAAACAAATAATCGAAATGTTAGATCAAGGCATAATAAAAGAAAGCAACAGTCCATATAATGCTCCTATCTGGGTTGTACCCAAAAAGATAGACAATTCAGGACTTAAGAAATGGCGAATTGTTATAGATTATAGAAAACTTAACGAAGTAACCGTGGAAGACAAGTTTCCTATTCCAAACATTGAAGACATTTTTAGTAAATTGGGAAGATCCCAATATTTTACCACATTAGATTTAGCGAAAGGTTTCCATCAGATATTGGTGAATCCTAAAGATAGGTATAAAACAGCTTTCTCAACAGCAAACGGTCATTACGAATTTAATCGGATGCCATTTGGATTAAAAAATGCCCCCGCAACTTTTCAACGAATGATTAATCACGTATTAGAAGGACTTGTAGGAAAAATATGTGTGGTCTATTTAGACGACATTCTCATATTTAGTACATCATTAGAGGAACATATTTGCTCAATTAACAAAGTATTTAAAAAACTTAACAATCACAATTTAAAAATACAAATAGATAAATGTAAATTTTTTAGCAAGGAAACCGAATATTTAGGGCACGTTATTACTACAAACGGAATTAAGCCAAATCCAGAAAAAATAAGAACAATTGAAAAAATACCTATTCCTGGTACAACAAAACAAATAAAATCTTTTCTAGGTCTAACAGGTTATTACAGGAAATTTATTAAAGATTATTCAAAGGTAGCAGTACCTATGACCAAATATCTTAAGAAAGGAGCAAAGATAAATATTAAAGACCCAGAATATATAACAGCTTTTGAAGAACTTAAATTGCTCATATCTAATGACCCCGTTTTAAAATATCCTGATTATACAAAGGAATTCGTGTTAACAACTGATGCATCAAATTATGCGATCGGATCAGTCCTTTCACAATCAAATCACCCATTATGCTATGCATCTCGCACCCTCAATGAACATGAACGCAGATATAGCACTATTGAAAAAGAATTATTAAGTATTGTTTGGTCAACAAAATATTTTAGACCATACCTTTACGGTCGCAAATTTAAAATACAAACTGATCATAGACCTTTAATTTGGTTAAGTAACCTTAAAGAACCAAACTCAAAACTCCAAAGATGGAAAATAAGTTTAAATGAATATGATTTTGATATTGAATATTTAAAAGGAAAAGAAAATCGCGTAGCAGATTATCTTAGTAGACTCGAAGTAAACGCAGTCAATAGAAATGAAGATTCAACATTAGCCACAATTCATAGTGGAACAGAGGAAAGAAATGATCACATAGGAATTTCAGAATTACCTACAAATATGTTTAAGCATCAAATAGAAATTATAGAGTCAGACAATGAAGGTAAAGATATAAAATATATATATAAAGGTATAAGAAGACTCACTATTAAATCAAAAGATATAGGTGAATATTTTACTGAAGCATTAAAGGAATTTTTACCTGATCACGGAAATGTGGCAGTATATTGTCCAAGTGATACTTTATTTTGCAAAATTCAGGAAAAATATGTTGAGCTTTACAGCAATCAAAGTAAGCTAAAATTACTGAGATGCATTACTCTTTTAAAAGATTTAAGTAATACAGACGATGCGTTGAATCTCATTCAAAGGATTCATGAACAATTTAATCACAGAGGAATACAAGAAACATATCTTGAAATTAAAAATGAATATTATTTTCCAAAATTAAGAGAAATAATAAGAAGATACATTAACAATTGTATTATATGTCAAACAGCAAAACATGATAGAAGTCCAGAAAAAATAAAATTTGAAATGAGCAAAACTGCACTTAAGCCAAACGAGCTAATACACATGGACATTTATATTCCAAGTAAAGATATTTACTTTTTAACAATTATAGATAAATTTACTAAGCATTTGACAGCCTTTCCCATAGCTAGTAGAAACACTCATAAAATTATCGAGCAACTTAAACTTAGAAATTCTATATTAGGCAAACCCCAAGAAATAGTTTGCGACAATGAGTTTAATAGCCTAGCATTTAAAGAATATTGCAATGAAGAAGGAATTAAAATAAAACTCATAACCCCAAATCATAAGACAGGAAATTCAGATGTAGAAAGAGTGCATGGTACACTTAATGAACATATAAGAATATATAATGCACAAGAAGAGAAAAAGAACATATTAAACCTAAAAGAAAAAGTAATAAAAGCAGTTAGTATATATAATTGTACAATCCATTCAACAATATTAAGAAAACCTATAGATTTTATTCAAAACAAAATAAAAGTAGAAGATTTAGAAGAGATAGGAAAAAGGATCCAAACAGTTAAAGAAAATAATATTAATAAAAGAAATCAAAATAAAGCAGATTTTATTGAACCAGATTTAAAAAAAGACGTTTACGTAAAAGCTGACGTAGTAAGAACAGCAAAGAAGATAGCTGCAAAATATAAGAAGACCAAGGTAGAAAAAATTGATAATAAATATTATGCAAATAATAAAAAATTACATAAAACCCATTTCAAAAGAAAATATAAATATCAAAGTAGTGATAATAATAATTTAATCTCTTTACAGCCAAAATGAAAACCATAATTATAATTGTATTATTCACTTTTACCATAGTGAAATCAGAATTTTTATTACAAGAAATTCATAATCAAGCAGGATATATAATTATAAAACAAGAACCCATTGAATTAATCGAAAAATATGATAAAATACTCCATATTATTAATTTAGAAACTTACAATGAAATTATTAAACAAATTGAATTTTCTATAGAAGCAGGCTATAACAATTTTCAAGACTTAAGATTAAAAAGATTAATGACAGAAGCTTTAGGAGATTCTAAATCCAAATTACACAGCATACTTCCTTATTCAAGACAAAGGAGAGGATTAATAAACATGGGAGGTAACGCACTCCATTTTCTTTTTGGAGTGATGGATAATGATGAAAGATTAGAGATTGAGAATCATTTAAAAATAATTGAAGAAAACAATATGAATGCTATGACAGAATTAAATAAACAAATAGGTATAAATACGCAATTCCAAACAGAATTAGAAACAATGGCAGACCGTATAAACAAACACCAGTATATATTAAGAAACTTTATTAATTCCACAGAAATAAAACAAGAAAATCTAGCTAAGAGCATATTATCATTACAAATAAATACAGATATAATGCTGTTAAACAATGAAATAGAAAAATTACAAGACAATGTAGTCTTTTCAAGATTAGGAATTCTAGGGAGAAATATCCTAACTAAAGAAGAAAATGAACGATTCAATATAACCATTAATAAATTAAAATATATTGAGAGCAGCCTATTAACTAGAAATAACAAATTAGTTTTTGCTTTAAAAATACCAGTATTTACAAATAAATGTGAAAACATAATGATTCTACCTATACCAAACGATCAAGGACTTGAAGTCGAAATATCAAAATACAACTATATAATTTGTAACAAAACATTATATGAAAACAATGAAATTAAATATCTTAAACATTTAAAGAAAAGTCCAATATGTATTCAAAACCTATATAAAACAAAATATGAAAACTGTAAGATAAGATCAAATAAAGATCAAGAATTAATAGAATTAGAAGATGGACTTGTATTAACAAAAAACTTAGTAGAAACAAGTCTAAATGAATATTGTAACAATATTGAATATAAAATTATTAAGAATAACCTTTTACATTTTAAAGATTGTAACATTAAAATAAATGCAACTTTATATATAAATCGAAAAGAAACTTTTAAACAAAATATTATAATTCCATTATATAAAACATTAAACATTACAAAAATTAATGTTACATTAGAAGATATACATATAAATCAAATTGAAAATTTGAAAGAATTGCAAGCAATAAGATACCAAAACAATATAAAACATGTTATATCATATACTAGTATAGCAATCATAATTATTATAATTGCAATTTTATTATTATATTTTAAACGTCGAGAAACCCATAAATTTAAAATTGAAAATAGAATTATAGATACTCAGGAGAGCATCAAACTTAAGGGGGGAGGGGTTACATTATCAGAACACCCTCACATAACTTTGTAATAATATTAAGCACCCTATCATAACAAAGTATCTTTATATAAACAAAATGTAATGCTCACACATTGATTCATAATTTCATCTCATAGCGGATGATGATATCCGATATTATAAATATCTTTATATAAACAAAATGTAATGCTCACACATTGATTCATAATTTCATCTCATAAGCGGATGATGATATCCGATATTATAAATACCATATCAGCACTTTTTGCCTTCAGTAACTTGTGTGCCCAAAGCATCTTAAATAATTCTAAAAGAATTCTTGTGTAAGCAATAATAAAAGACAAAGGAAAGCAAACGATCTTCAGCCGAAGATAGATTTGCTTAAGTAAACATTTTATAAGTATAAAAAGGGTTTCATCGATCAATGAGAGTTCAGTTCACAGTTGTCATTCTACGTATAGCCTAAGATTTCCCCCCACCAATGGTAAGGGATCTGAAGCTTTGATTTAATAAATAATATTAAGTTTAAAATACATTGAATGCGTTTTATTTAATTGTTGATTGTGATCTTCTGCGATCACAAAAATATATTTTTTTATTGAAATAAAGAATCGGAAACGAAATTGAATGTTTTTATTTGCGACTGCTGTTGGTAAATGTACGAGGACCAAAATCATTTGCGCATTTGAAAACTGGGAATGGCCACAAATGCCAAACATATCGAGAAGCATGTCAACTATTGGGTTTGCTGGAGAATGATTCTCATTGGGATTTAACACTTGAGGATTCAGATGTTTGATCAAATGCATACCAAATACGAACGCTGTTCGCAATTATCATAACACATGTTTCCCTTCACAACCAATTCAGTTATGGAACAAATACAAAGACGACATATGTGAAGATATCTAACATCGCTTGAGCATTCGAACGAATAATCCCGACATGCAAATAACCGACGAAATCTACAATGAATGAATGATTCTTATTGAGGATCAATGCTTGACTGTTGCAAACAAGCTACTGATTGAAGTAGAAATGATTGCGCCAAATCGATCGATGCACGATGCATTGAACCAGGAATTAATCGAGAGCTGCAATACAATGTTGATACATTGCAGGAATTCGTTCGAAATAATGTGCCCTTGCTGAATGAACAGCAAAAACAAGTATACGAAACATTAATGCAAGCGGTGGACAATAATACTGGTGGTCTATTCTTCCTGGACGCACCTGGAGGAACAGGGAAAACATTTGTCATTTCATTAATGTTGGCCACTATTCGATCAAGATGTGACATAGCTTTGGCGTTAGCATCATCTGGAATTGCGGCAACTCTTCTAGATGACGGTCGTACTGCACATTCTGCACTTAAGTTGCCAATCAATTTAAACACAATTGATACTCCAACATGCAATATTTCCCGATCCAGGGCAATGGGAAAATTGTTGAGGCAATGCAAGCTCATTGTTTGGGATGAGTGCACAATGGCACATACTTGAAGCACTTAACTTCACACTGAAGGATTTTTGACGAAGTAACAACATATTTGGCGGATTGATGATATTGTTGGCAGGCGATTTCAGGCAGACGTTGCCAGTAATTCCCCGTGGAACGCCTGCAGATGAATTGAATGGTTGCTTGAAGGCATCACTTTTGTGGAATAACGTAAAAACATTATCGCTAACCACTAATATGAGAGTTCAACTTTAAAATGATCAAAACGCTGCAAAATTTTCCAAACAATTGTTAGCTGTTGGAAATGGAAAATTGCCAGTTGATGCGACAACTGGGTTAATTACTCTTACCAACCACTTTTGCCGATTTGTAGACTCTCAATTGGCTCTTATTGAAAATGTTTTCCCAAACATTAGTGAGAATTATCGGAATTATGCCTGGTTTAGTCAACGAGCAATTCTCGCCGCAAAGAATAATGATGTACAGTGTACACGCACTGAATTTTACCATTCAATCAAAAATCGCTGGCGATTTGGTGACATACAAATCCGTTGATTTCATTTGGGAAAAAAACGAGTTGGGAAACCATCCGCTTTGTTTGTGTTAACGTCAGACCAAAAAACAAAAAATGTGGTTTACCACATTACCTTATTTATTAATAAGGAACTTTTTTGTACTTATAAATGTGATCTTGAGAACCCAGCCAATTAAATCTCTATCGAATTTAGATCCGCGAGGAGTTTTTAAATTATTTTATTTTACGTAAGTTTCTAAGTCAAAAAAATTAAAACAAATATTTTCAAATTATCTAAAAGTCTATTACAATTTCTGATAAATGTACGAAAATTATTCATAAAAATGTTAGACAAATTCAAACAGAGTAATAAAGCCAAGGCCAAATTGTATTGAAAACATTCTGGGGCACAAATGGACCTTATAAAACGATTATACCGAATTTTGGCGTAGTGTAAAGGGCTAAGAATGAATACAATTTTGGCGTAGACCTGAGAAACGAAAATGTAATTTTAAAATGTACCTGTTTGCCTTAACAAGCATGTAAAAGAAAACAAACAAAATCATACCATTCAATTCCTTTTTTCGCCAAGTTCTAAAGATTTTTCTACAAAAAAATTCAAGGCTCTTATTTGGTAGTTATAAACATGCATATACATATATATTTACATGTTCAGGTACATGCACCTAGACTCTATTGAAAACCAAAACTGTCATAGCGAGTCTCTGTTAATTAAAACCTTATTTCAATCATCCTGTTGACTCTTTGTCAATATTCGTCAGAGCTAGAGGAGATTTTCCATAGCTATATCTAATATACTATTTGAATGTCTAGATTTCAGTAACGGAAGTTTTATAAAATTCTAATTGGCTAAATTCGGTCATCTCGTTTTTATACTCATAGAATAAGCTGGCCTGACAGTATCATCTTTCATCATAAAAGATGACACCATTTTCTGTAACATAATTGGAATATTCTTCATTTGACTTTTGAATACCTTGAACATCACCTTGATAAAAAAAAACATTCAAAAATTATGCAGAGGATAAAACTACTCGATATATGTACATAGGTACCTGTAGGTATAGTAAATTGGAATCAAGGTCAAACATTCCCTATGTTCGTTTTCTCAGAACTTTATTCAGTTGTATGAAAAGATGATAAAAACGGCATCACTACGAGGTCAAAATAAAAATAGAGCGTTAAAAAAATGATAAGTTTTTTCAAATGAAAATCTTTTGTAAGATGTAAGCAAATTCACACAGTTAAATTATAAGGAAGCAATTTTGTTTGATGTTTGTAAATCAAAAGATTTCCATGACCAATAATATAGCATCGAGAAAATTAATGAAATTCAAAAAAGTGCCTTAATTTTAAAATTTAATAAAACAAATGCTTGTAACAATTTTAACACATTTTTAAAAAAGAGTATGTCGATTTGTTTTCGTGTTTTGTTACAAAAGGTGTCACTTGAATTATTTAAAAAAAAAATTAAATTACCAATATTTACAATGTTTTGCATATGATGAAATAGTTTAATCCCAAAATCTATTTCAGTTAACGAGATTTTTAGTCGAAACCCAATTTTTACCAATTTTAGTACCATTTCTTAAAAGTTCTCATTTCTTATATAAACAAATATAAATTGGATGAATGAAATTAATATGAAGTCAATATCTTCTATTGTTCACGAGATATCGAGAACCGAACATTAATTTTTACCAAATTTGCGTACTATTTTTTGTAGATTTTAATTTCTTATGAAAAAACGGACTGTTGGATTTTTATAAAAAAAATTAAAAAATGTCGAAAACAATTATTTCTGTGAGATAAAATAAAATTGAAGCCAATATTTTTAAATTTGGAAAAGATATTTGAGTCGAAAATTAATTTTTACCAACTTTTAATAATTTTTTTTAAGGTTTTTATTTAAAGTAGAAAAAATCTTCCATTCGATTTTTCTCAAAATTTTACTGAATGTTGAAAACAGTATATTTTGTAAGATAAAAGAACTTTAAAGCCAATATCTTAAAGTTTTGAATAGATATTTCAGTCGAAAATCAATTTTTACCAACTTTTAGTAAAGTTTTGTTTAGGTTATTATTTTATGTAAGCAAAACTGTCAATTCAATTTTTTTCAAAAATTAACTGAGTATTGACAACAATACTTTTTATAAGGTAAAATTAGTTTGCAGCCAATATCTCAAATTTTTCAAAAGATATTTGAGTTGAAAATCGATTTTTAATAACTTTTAGTAATGTTTTTCTTAGGATTTTACTTTTTATAAAAAAACTGTCAATTCGATTTTTCTCATAATTTTACTAAATATCAAATTATTATTTTCGTTCGTAGAATATTCGAGGTGACAATTATTTTTGTTCAGTTTTTTTGATAATTAAAAAAAAACACTTCATTGGAATTTAGTCCAAAAATATATTTGTTTGGTATCACGTTACAATATATAATATAAAATTTAATTCAAGTCTCTAGCGTTATTGGTTCGTGAGATATTTAAGGTTAACCAAAATGTTCATATTTTTTTTTTAAATTGCTATGGTAAAAAAACCACCCATGCAATTTTCTTGAGAGCCCTTTCTGCATTATTATCTCTATAACAAAATTTATTTGAAGTTGATATCTCTACTGGTTCTTGAGCTATGGTCGACGAAAACAACTTCCCGAACGTACGGATGTACTGAGGTACGGACGTACGAACGTACGTACACACGCACGCACAGACATTTATCTAAAAATCTTTTATTTCGACTCTAGAAACCTTGAAACGTCGAGAAATTTAAAAAATTTCAATTCGACAAATCGGTCCGATTACAATGACTTCCTATGCGAAGTTAATAAATAAACTGTTTTGTTAATAAAATTAAATTCAGCTTGAATTAATTCGTCTGTGAAATTGAATTAGAAATAAGAACAGGGCTATAAACTGTTAGTTATAATAATAATAATAATAATAATATGAATAACTTATCGATAATTTTGATATCAATAATAAATTTGTCATTCATCAAAATCTAAAATAAACAATAAATCTACGTTGCGCATCAAATTATTATTATATGATGGCTAATCAAAACAAATGTTGTTTACATGTCATCTACTTACCTCTTCTTCTAGGTACTTATCAATTAAATCATAATTATTCTGCCAAACCTACCGTTAATATGTCAATAATATACAACAACAACAACAAACAATAACCAAAAAAAAAGCACACAAATTTCCATTAGGTAATTGAGAATCGTTTCCTGTCAAAAACAATAAACTGATAAATCAAAAGTTGATCACTCGCACCATTATAGTTTTAACATGCTTCACTGTTAATATTAGTTTATGGTTTATATTACCTTTTCATACATACACAACACACATACATTCATTATAGTATGTGATGGGCCCGCATATCCTTATAGCCAATTGTTTGTAAATGTTAGCATTATGATAATAATTAATTAACTAATGTGAGTATAAGGTGCATCTGTTTGTCTAGAAGGGTAAATCAAATTTAAACATAATGTAATTTTTAGCTTAGTGTAAAGAGAAACCTTATATGTACATATTTTACTTACATAGGTACCGTACATACCTATAACATGGGAAATTGACATAGGTATAGCCATCCACTGTAAGATTTATTTAGTTAGGGATGTTTATTTTCGTGAATTTTATAAGCAGTCTTACCCGTTTTTCTGCTACTTCTCTAAAGTAAAACCATTTTCTCGAGAAATTTCAAAATCTTCACAACAATAACCCTCCAGGGTAAATATTTTTACTCGATCTCTTGGAAGTTATCAGGTTAAAATTCAAAGAAAACATTGAACGGAAAAATACGATATTTCATTGATTTTAGAGTTTCAGGAGAAGTCAATTTGGCTAAGGTTCTTGGGAAATTTTGTAGCTTTTAACGTGATGCTACTTACTTTAAAAAAACATCGACAAATTTGTATTGTCTTGTGTACATTTTAGCTGAACAAAAATTGATTTTAATCGTTTGTTCCGCAGTTTTTATTTTTTTATGGAAAAGTTTATATATTTTTGACTTTTTATTGTAATAAATTGGAATCGATTCGATTTGTGAAAAGAAAAATATTGTCTCAAAATCGCAATCGAATGCTTTTAGACAAATATTTGCGTGTGCGTATGTACAAAAGTTTATTCGTTTTTACGTTAACGTGTTTTAACTTGTGGCATATAGGAACTGTATTGTATTGCATTCGTAAGAATTGTTGGATTTGATATTTTAATCAAACATGGCATAAGAATCCGTCAATCTATCCTCGTCCTTACAGCCTCGACCATAGTGTCGATTTAGTTTAAATTTTCAAAGTAACTTTCTAAGAAAATTTACATTACGCATTACGAAATCGACTCGATTTGTCGAATTAAAAAAAATAAAAATGGTATAAATTGATTTTCATTTTATCTTAGTAATATTTTTTAGAGAAATTCAGTTCACAGTTTTTTTTCTATAAAAAATAAAAATCTTCAAAAAACACTTCACAAAATTGGTAAAATCTGATTTTGGATTTTAGAATTTAATCGTTCTTCAAAAATTAGTTTGTTAGCGTAAGAAATTTTTTTTAATAAAAATCAAATCAGAATTTTTGTATAAGAAATAAAAAATTAAAAAAAAAATGCTACTAATTTTGGTAAAAATTGGTTTTCGATTAAAAATCTTGGAAACTTATTTTATCATATGCAAGATATTGTTGTTAACTATACATAAGTTATTTTTTTTAAAAATCTAATTGACAAATTTTCTTACATATGATAAAAGACATAAATCTACTAAAACAACTAAAAACTGAAAAAAAATAAAATGTTTTTCGACTCAAGTATCTTGTAAAAAAACACTGGTAGTGATTTACAAATTTTGTATTGTACCCAAATAGAAGTTTTTAATATTTTATTAAACTTTTAGAAAAATCGACGGGCGGGCAGGATCTTAAAGCCAATGTTGTCTTATGCCACAAAATAAATTACATACATTAGAAATAGTTATTATATTATTAGCTGTGAACACGAAAATAGCAGTGGTTTTATAAAAATAACTAGCAAACCTGTCGAACTCTGTTTCGCCACCAGATGGCTTCGTTTTTTGTAACATTTCGTTTGGGGATTAAAAGATGAAGAAAAATTATTTTTTTTTGTTTTATATTTGAAAAGGAAAAATTTTATTTCATTTCACAACAGTAATGAATTAATTTCGATTACAAAAATGAAGTGTTATTTAGTTGAACTTCTCTAAGTAAAAAATGAAAGTGAATCCAAAGTAAATACTGAATCGAAGCGTTATACTTGTCCGCAAATTAGAATTTACACATCACATTAATTTTATTGTTAATAAAGCAAGTTCTATGCTTGGTTTTATAAAACGCTGGGCAAAGGAGTTCAATGATCCCTATGTTACTCTCTCTTTATACAATTGTCATGTTCGTCCTCATCTTGAATATGCTTCGCAGGTGTGGAATCCCTATTACGAAATTCATAAAAAACGTATTGAATCTATTCAACATAATTTCATTCGCTTTGCCCTAAAGGGTCTTCCTTGGGATGATCCTTATGATCTTCCTCCCTATGAACATCGTATTCAGCTTCTTCAAATGCAATCTCTCCATCAAAGGCGTGTTAATAATGACTTAGTATTTTTTCATCAACTCATTAATGGTGAAATTGATGCACCTTATTTACTATCTTGTGTACATTTGAATTACCGAGGCGGAACTCATCACCTGCGTACATTTGATTTTATACATATTGACTTCCATAGAACTAACTATGGGAAGAATAAAGCATTAAGTCGAATGAGCATTTTATATAACTTAAACTGTTCATCGATAGATTTAAATTTAAATAAGGTGGGATTAAAATCATTGTTTAGAACCAGTGCTCCACTATCGTAAACGTTTTTATTTTATTTTTTTTGTACTGTAATAATTCATGTTAAATGTTAATAATTATTATGTTTTGTATTTTGTGCGTGTGTTAGGCTATAATTGTATTATTTTCTTACTAACAACTAACACATGCACTTATGATGAGCTTCTGATCGTAGTTTGACGCTTGCTATAAGCTTACTACTTTCTGAAAATTCTGAAGTGTAAAAAAAAAAAATTAACGTTTCATGGAAGTGCTCTTTGGTAGCATTTTTTGTTTTTTGGTCTGACGTTAACACAAACAAAGCGGATGGTTTCCCAACTCGTTTTTTTTCCCAAGTCTTTTCACCGCAAGTCGAGTACCGTTGCAAAGCCGAATTACGCAATATGATAATAACTGAACCAACTTTGAGTTGCAAGTTATGTGGTGGAAATCCCGGTAACTCCAAATAGTTCAAAAACTCCGTTGGATAATTTACAACATCATCGGGATTTGTTATGGAATCAACGGATTTGTATGTCACCAAATCACCAGCGATTTTTGTTTGAATGGTAAAATTCAGTGCATGTACACTGTACATCATTATTCTTTGCGGCGAGAATTGCTCGTTGACTAAACCAGGCTTAATTCTGATAATTCTCACTAATGTTTGGGAAAACATTTTCAATAAGAGCCAATTGAGAGTCTACAAATCGGCAAAAGTCGTTGGTAAGAGTAATTAACCCAGTTGTCGCATCAACTGGCACTTTTCCATTTCCAACAGCTAACAATTGTTTGGAAAATTGTGCAGCGTTTTGATCATTTTAAAGTTGAACTCTCATATTAGTGGTAAGCGATAATGTTTTTACGTTATTCCACAAAAGTGATGCCTTCAGGCAAGCATTCAATTCATCTGCAGGCGTTCCACGGGGAATAATTACTGGCAATGTCTGCCTGAAATCGCCTGCCAACAATATCATCAAGCCACCAAAGATGTTGTTACTTCGTCGAAGATCCTTCAGTGTGAAGTTAAGTGCTTCAAGTGATTTCTTATGTGCCATTGTGCACTCATCCCAAATAATGAGCTTGCATTGCATCAACAATTTTCCCATTGCACTGGATCGGGAAATATTGCATGTTGGAGTATCAATTGTGTTTAAATTGAGTGGCAACTTAAGCGCAAAATGTGCAGTACGACCGTCATCTAGAAGAGTTGCCTCAATTCCAGATGATGCTAACGCCAAAGCTATGTTACATCTTGATTAAATAGTGGCCAAAATCAATGAACGGACAAATGTTTTCCCTGTTCATCCAGGTGCGTCCAGGAAGAATAGACCACCAGTATTATTGTCCACCGCTTGCATTAATGTTTCGTATACTTGTTTTTGCTGTTCATTCAGCAACGGCACATTATTTCGAACGAATTCCTGCAATGTATCAACATTGTATTGCAACTCTCGATTTAATTCTTGGTTCAGTGCATCGTGCATCGATCGATTTGGCGCAATCATTCCTACTTCAATCAGTAGCTTGTTTGCATTTGTCAAGCATTGATCCTCAATCAGAATCATTCCTTCATTGTAGATTTCATTTGTTATTTGAAGTCGATATCTCTGGCGTTTCTAGAGATATGGTTGACTAAAAAAGGTTCTCAAAAGTAAGCTTTGGTTTAGAATATAGGGCCCTTGAAACGTCAAAAAATTTTAAAATTTTCAATTCCACAAATCGGAACTTTTACAATAGCTTTCTATGGGAAGCTAAACGGAGTTCACCGCTTTTCTGTTGAAATTTTTCCTGAATTTTGTCTGCTATAAACCTCACTGAGCCCGAGACCTTTCTAACAAATGCAAAACCGTGGAAATCGGTTCGTGCGTTCTGGAGTTATAGCGTCAGGAAGGAAAACCCGACTTATTTTTACATATATAGTAGAGATATTAGAATTAAATTAAACTTTCTCTAAGTTATCAAAAATAATGATTTAGATTTTTAAATTTTGTTTCAATATTTCTTAAACATTTTGCCTATAGGCTTACAAATAACCTTGATTAAAAAATAACCGTGGTTAAAAAATAACCGGAGCTAAAAAATGTGTGTTCGTATCGTTTTATCTCCCGAGGTTCAGCAGTCAAAAAAAAATATTTAAGTCATGGCAGGGATGGAGATGGAGAGAGCCAACAGTTTTATGCCGAATCCGAAAGGATATTTGAGAAATCACTTTTCATGGCAAGAATAATATTTGGAGGATTTATCAATTCCTCACAAGAGGCAGTACCCGTGAAAAAAAAACATTAGGTGACATAGGCAGGGATTGAACTCAAGACCTCTAGCCGGACAGTCCTAAGCACTATCCATTACGCACCGGGTACTTGAGATATGGCCGACGCGACGATAAAAAGTATCCCGAACGTACACACATCTTTCTAAGAAGCTCGGATTTAGATTCTAGGAACTTTGAAACGTCGAGGAATGTCAAAATATTCAATTCGACAAATCGGACCCATTATATTGATTTCCTATTAATCGTTTAAGTAGAAAAAAGAAGAATAAGGACTGTTTGAAAGAAAACTTGAGGTTTTCAAGTACCATAACTTAGGATCTTTACAGAAATAGAAATAACCTCGACTTGGTCACTTTAAAATTGAATTTTTATTGTAGGTCAGTGCTGTTAGTCTCTCGTGTTTTTCAGGTAAACTTGTTTTCTTCTACCAGTTCTAGGATTAAAGTTCAAACGAATTTAAATGGACTCTAAATGGCTTTCATAATCTTTTAAATTGAGTTACTTCCTATGAATAATTTTGTTTTTAGTTTTTTTTTTACTAACAAGTCTTTAAGGCTTATTTTTTTATTCTTAACCTAAGCAATAAAGTATTTTGAGATTAGCCAGTAACTGTAATCATTATTAGTTGCGAATTTCATTACTTCTACTTCCTTCAAGATGCAATGGATGGCCCAATCAGAAGTCAGAATTCAGAAACAAAACTCATGTTTCAAATACTGGACCTCTCTGGCTTTCAACAAATTTTCATTTTCCAAATTAAAACAAATGGATTGTCTAAGTGAATGTCAGAAGCATTGAAAAGAAAAACCTCAAGCTACTGCACCATGGGCAGGGCAGGGCATCGGGCAATCAACATTGGGTTTGGGCATATTTTCTCCCTCTATTTCACAATGTTAGTGGTCTGGTGTCCATGTCCACGTTGTTGTCGGTCGTCGTCATCACCGCAGCCGCGCGCCGCCCGCTGTGCCACCACTGTGGTGGAAGAGTATTTCGCGTAGAAAGTAATCCATTTTGCGAATTCCGAAACAAATATAAATCAAGATAGCAAGTTCTGTGGTATATGGCTTGCGTTGTGCTTTTTGGTGGCCTAGGGCGGAGATTATGTTGGCTGTGGCGGTGAAGACGAACGGTGAAGGCGACGACGCTAAACGGTATGGTGGTTTCGGTGGTTGGATGCCGCGATACTCAAGAAAAAAAGAAACGACAGAGTAATGACCTAATTGTTCTTGTAACAGATGTTGCACGTTTTTCGTTGAAGCCGAGCGTTCGGTACGGGATAAAGTTTTATTTAATTTTCGCTTAACGCCATGAAAATATTCGAGGTTATCCCTATATATATATACATATACAATATGGAGGGGAGGTATATCTTCATTTCTGGCTATACTGAGATTGATTCAAATAAATCGCCTTAATCGTTATATGGAAGCTCCGGTAATTGGTTTTTGATGTGCCGTTAATGCATTTGGAGAAAATAATAAGATTCATCTTGAGAATAGATCGATTGGTCCTTGGTCGTTATTTGTGATTCGTGATTTCAATGGAGGAAGTTTCTTTATAAAGCTCAATATATACCAATAGATAGATATCTAAATCCATAGATACTATTCCTATCTTTGGCTTGTGCTGAATGGTACTGAATGGTATGCCAGGCGCATTGAGATGGATAACGTGTAATCAATTAACTTGTTGGGCCAAATGTCACGCCTATCACGCAATCAATATTCAGAGTTTGTTCTTCGTTTTGAATATAAATGAAACAAGGAGTCTTTTAATTGAATAGATATTATATATACCTATCTACTTTCTGCATAACACCATCAACAACAGCAACAACAACTTCCTAACCTTTCTTCTATCAGCCCTAGGTTTATATAAAGTGGATTGTTTTTTTGTTTTTATTTTTGAGTATTTCAGCTTGAAGAAAATCGTTTTGTGACATGACATGAATGACCAAATGTATTAATCATATTATTTGAAATGGAAAGAATAATAATTTTTCATTTCCTAAAGCTTTAGCTGATGGGTCACAGAGTAAAGCCAATTATTGATGGCAACGTGATTGATTCACACAATAAATGCAAGCAATTCCTATACAAATATATCTAACAATAATTGAGTGAATCAAATTTGATGAGCTATATAAATATGTAATGTGAATTTTAATTGTTTTGATATCAATCAATGTCGTAACGTTTTTAAACATCAATGCAAAAAAATATTACCAAAATGAATACAAATTAAAATTCTGCGAAATCATGAAAAAGTTTTAAAAGCGTTCAAAATATGATTTTTTTTCTGGGGTAAGCAGTGAATGTTTCATTTTCTAAAATGATCATTTAAGAGATATTTTAGTGTAAATTTTCGGGACGAAAAAGTAATGGTCTTAAAACTCTTTTTAAAAACTTCGAGCTTCATTTTGTAAATGAGATACCAAGAAAAAACAACAAACTTAACTAAGTGAATCAAGACCATACACAGAGGGACAGGGTTGGCAGTGTGGGTCAGTTCCCCTAAACTTTTCCAGTTGGTCCAATTGACAGCTGTCACTTGATTTATGCTAAGCATGGTTTGCAATTTCATTGAAATTACTCTCGATATTGGCAAACCATTACCAAAATTTTGGTTTGATTCCCGAGACACATCATTTTATTGAAGGAAACTTTTAGTGAGCGCATTATCTCGGGCCTGTGGCGGGGTCTTTAAAGATCGTGAAATTTAACACAGCTAGATTACTTTGTTACATTTCTCGACGTTTCGAGGTTCCTAGAGTCGAATTAAAAGATGTTTAGAAAGATGTCTGTGCGTGCGTGTGTACGTACGTTCGTACGTCCGTAAGTTCGCGACGTTTTTTGCGTCGTCCATAGCTCAAGAACCAGAAGAGATATTGACTTCAAATAAATTTTGTTACACAGATAATAAGGCAGAAAGATGCAGAAAGGGCTCTCAAAAAAATTGCGTGGGTGGTTTTTGTAACATAGCAGTTTAAAATAAAATGCACGACTGGGTCGCACGAACTTGCTCCTGTATGCAAAGAGTCTGTTTAAAAAATACATATACTCTTTCTGCCCCGTTTCTTTAACTTGTACCAAGTATTTATTCTTCTTTTTAGTCGAAGGCAAGTAAAAGAATAATATTTAAAAATCATATATACAAATATAGCAAGATATTACTTCTTGATAGACTCTTTAAAATAGATTGTTGATTAAATATATATCAAATTCGTTAATCCGATGCAGTGGCGCTACACGGCCTTCGTTGGTATTTAAAATAGTTATAGTATAAAATACATAAATATGTATACCAAATGCATTAATTTGGATAAAAGATAGGAATGTAATTAAAATGTTTTCAAAATAATGCGATCTTTCGGGCTCATGCATAAGATTTGATCTGGTGAGATGGGAGAAGGTTACATTTAATACAGTTAAAATAATTAAAAAAAAAAAACTATTTTAAGATTCAAAATTTTACCTGAAAAATAAGTTTGTCTTCAAAAATTTAAATGCCATTTTATAAATGAAAAAATCTTAGGTTTTCCAATTTTGTTCTAAAAATATTTTTGGTATGCAGTTGTTTAGTGATTGTAAATATACGCTCTACATTTCAATTTCGCAAAAAAAATATTAACCCGTTTTTGAGATATAGAATTTTGAAAAAAAAAAATTCAATATTTTTTTAAAAATCAAAACAAAAAAAAATTGCACTTTTGATAATTAAATATTGTTAAAGCAATATAAGAGCTTATTCACAAAAAAAATTATTGAAATCAGTTAAAAAGTTGCTGAGAAAATTAAAAAACAAAATAACGGTTCTATGAGCGGTACCTTTCCCGAGCAATACAAAAATATGTTTTTCTTATTAAAAGAAGCCAAGTTAAAAAATAAAATTTTAGAGAAAATTAAAAAAAATCTATCGGTTTGTTTTTGAGAAAATTCAAATTATCGTTTTTTGACCAAAAAAATTGTATGGGGGCCACTGTTAATTTTGATCTTAAAAAAAAATGAAAAAAACGCCTAACGCAAATCTGCTCAATGGTTTAGGCTGTAGGAGCGTGGACAGACAGACAAAATTTTGCACGAATGCAAAACTTGCCATATAGTTCCTATATATCGCAAGTAAAAAGGTGAACATTTTGGTAAACCCTAAATATCTCATGAAATAATGACGCTAAAGACTTGAATTAAATTTTATATTATACATTGTAACGTGATACCAACTAAATATATTTTTGGAAAAAAATCCAATTAACGGTTTTTTTTATAAATCAAAAAAAACTGAAAAAAAATATATAAAAAATATGATTTCATCTCCAAAACAATTTTGTGCAACGAAGAATAATGTTTTTGACATCTGATAAGATTTTGGAAAAAATCTAATTGACATTTTTATTATAAAAAATAAAAACCTAAAAAAAAAACATTACTCAAAGTTGTTAAAAATTGAATTTCGACTCAAATATCTTTTCAAAAACTTGAGATTAAGACTTCAAACTTATTTTATCTACTAAGAAATATTGTTTTCAACATTCCGAAAAATGTTGAAAAAAATCGAATTGACATTTTCTTACAAAAAATAAAAACCTAAAAAAAAAAAGAATAAAAGTTGGTAAAAATTGGTTTTCGACTCAAATATCTTTTCAAAACATTGAGATATTGGTTTTAAACTACTTTTATCTTTGAAAAAATATTGTTGTCAATATTCCATAAAATTTTGAAAAAATCAAATTGACAGTTTTTTTACAAAAATTAAAAACCCAAAAAAAGTTTAACAAAAGTTGGTAAAAATTGATTTTCGACTCAAATATCTTTTCAAAAATTTGAGATAATGACTTCTGACTAATTTAACTTATAAGAAATATTGTTGTCAACATTCGATAAAATTTTGAGAAAAATCGAATTGACAGTTTTTTTTACAAAAAATAAAAACCTAAACAAAAAATTAAAAAAAGTTGGTAAAAATTTATTTTCGACTCAAATATCTTTTCAAAACTTTGAGATATTGGCTTAAAACTACTTTTATTTTTTAAAAAATACTGTTGTCAACATTCAGTAAAATTTTGAAAAAAATCGAATTGACAGTTTTTCTTACAAAAAATAAAAATCTAAAAAAAAAACAACACTAAAACTTGAGAAAAATTTACTTTCGACTCAAATAGCTTTTCAAAAATTACAAATATTGGCTTCATACCTATTTTATTTCACAGAAAATATTGTTTTCGATATTCAGTAATTATTTTAAAAAATTCCACAGTCCGTTTTTTCATAAAAAAATAAAATCTACAAAAAATAGTACGCAAATTTTGTAAAAATTGATACATATAGACAAACTTTTAAGCAAGACAAATCGACAGACGGGATGGGAAGTTATCAGTGTGGGTCGCATCCCAGCCTCTTTTTTTAATCGTAATCGGTTCTTATATATAACAATATATTTCATTGTATGTTTTCACTAAACTGACATGTTATTATTATAATACTTCACAATTTGTATAAAAAGATAAAATAAGACGGTACTTCATAAAATATAAAATGGTTACGGCGACGGTCCATGTATCAAGAAAAGTATCAGCAGAAAACTAGCCACGACTATAGGCTTGTCCGAAATTCTCTTAGGCAAAACTAGAGAATTAACGGTTGGCCTAAGCCCTGTCCATCGTACACTTAAAAAAGTGAACAACGAAATGAAACATGGCTAAATTCTCTTCGCGCCCCTGGCAGCAAACCAGAAAGTAATCGGTGCTTTGTCTCGCGGTGACAAGCTATGTCCGTCACTTTTTAGAAGAAGGTTACGACGAAATAACCGGTAAGTGCATATACACGTAATTTGGAAGAATATGAATACCCATGGTGGTGTCGGTCGAAAATTGGGTATTCTATAGTCTGAGTCGATTCTTCTAGGAAACCTGAAACTGTTATCTTTTGACAAGTACAAATTAAGCCATTGCGTATATTGATATAAAAATATGTATATGCTTCAAAAACCCATTGAATGTGTTAAAGTTCAGAACAAACATAGTGAAACCACATTAAGCAGTTTTGCAATAAATGTTTTCTATCCGTGTTATTTTTCATATCCTCAGATTTAACATCTGTAGGCTTTTTTAGGGTGACCGACGTGAAAGATAGGTTCTATTGCAATGCTCCATAATAGATTTAAACCCTTAAATTTGGAATTCGTGAAATTATAGAGGACCCTTACAACCTTCTCAAGGATCTTAAGAGCTTTATGATTGAGTCAGGAAGGCCTACTTAGGAAGCCTCAGTGTACTTAGAAGAACTAAGGATACTGTTTCATAACTGATTCCATACACTGTTCGGTACCATTCTTTCTTTATATGTATTTTTTCTGACCGTGCCACATATACTGAAAGAGTGTCTATTATTTTGAATATTATAAGTTAACAAAAATCGGTTCATGGTATTTGTTTTGCATGAGGGCCAGTTGTGGCTGGGTGGCCCAATCGTTCACTTATAGCACCCAAGAGTGTGCTATCATACTCAAAATTCCCTTAATCAGGTTATTCTAACATTTGTCTCCGTTCTTTTTAATAGTCTCACGTTGGGCGCCACTTTCTCGTTTTTTCTGTTTATATTTTATTAAATTAAAAAAATAAGATTTAAGTGGGTGATACATGAAAAAACGATTCACGCTGTTACGTGTATCACCCCCTTAAAAGGATAATCCTCAAAAATCAGCGAATTTAAAATATTGGAAATTGACTGATTTTTTAGTTTCAGTTCTAAGACACCATCAAAACTAAGAAAACTCGGTATAGTTTAGATGTTTGTATCATGGTCGTAGATACCATGATGTGCTTCATAAATTTACCGTCCGAGTACAATATAAAATTATTTGCCCTTTCAGTTCCTTGCGGTACCCGTGGCATGATGGTTAGTGCGTTGGACTGTCATGCGAGAGATCTTGAGTTTGATCCCTGCCTGTGACACCTCATGGGTATTGCCTCTTGCGAAGAATTGACAAATTCTCCAAGAGCAATTCTTGTCATGAAAAGTGCTCAATCTAGCCGTTCGGATTCGGCATATAAACTGTAGGTCCCCTCGATCCCTGCAATTACTCGCACACAGGAATGGTTGAGAGTTGTAAGTCACTAGGCCCTGGTTCTCTACGGACTGTTGCGCCACCTAATTTATTTTTGTATTTATTCAGTTCTTTTCGAATAACTCTTACACCAAGAATATTTGAGAATAATATGTCACTTTAAGAACTAAGTATCTATATCTACCATTGACTGCTATCTCTATAACCAGAATAACGCCGTTATATGAATGAAGTTCAAGACATAACTTTTGTGTGAAAAACTTATATGAAATAAGTTTTATTTTCATACAAAAAAAAGAGAAAAACAATCACAAGCATAAAATAATCACGCACTATCAAATTATATAAGTAAACAACATCAAACCTTAATTTGAAATGATCGATAAAAGGAGGGGTCTTCAGCCGCGTGTGGAGTGACAAAGGGATAGAGAAATTCATATGATGTTAACTTTTTCAGAACTTTCCTATATACATATATAAATGTGTTTAATCCATTAATCTCAACATTCAATTGATTCCGAAATGTTACCTACTCAATTAGTCCAATCAAACCAAAAGAATCACTAAACATATAATTATCTAATTGGATACCACAAGTTAAATAAGATGTTAAACAGTGGGGAGAGTTTTTACTTTTCTTGTGACTTTTCTTATTCATTGTTTTTTTCTATTTGTATCCATAAGTTAGTCAACTAAAACAACTTTATGGGAAAAAAAGTTTAAATTTAGAAGGCTAACCCCACTGTGAAAAAAATTAATATTTAAAGTTATTGATGTAAAGTCTTAGAAGCGCTTTTAAAAATAAAATATCGTCTCCTTCACCACCGAAGAATTTTGTGGTTTGGCCCCTTCCTTCCTTCCTTAAAGTTCTAAATATAGTGAAGTTCCCCTTAATTGATTTAAAGTCGTTTCAAAAAGTTAAATCATTTTCAATCTAATCGATTTCATGTTATGATTTTATATCAGAATAATCAAAAAATGTCACACTGTCGTGATGTCTGTTTGTAAATATAGACGCTTCGTAGGTGATGCTTAGTTCCAATATTAATGAAGAGTGAAAGCTACATAAATATTTTTTCTCTTCTGCAAACTTTCATAATTTTCCAACGACGAAACGACTTTCCTTATGCAACAATATAACTAAACTCGCTTAAAATCATCTTTCCCTTCGTAAAATGTCAAAAACACCAACCACAACATTTCTTTGATTTTAATTTGGATTTGAATCTGAATACCTCCGATTATTCATTGAAGTTTTCCATTCATCTGAATGTGAATTGTTTTTTAGGAAAATATTAGTTTTCCTGCCGCAAGTTTATTTGCAATGAAAATAAATTAAAATTAAATTTTCACTCACTGCACGTGAAAATGATGAGTGTGTTCTAAATTTCATTAGAAAAATATGCACCAACTGTCAAAGGTATAAGCCATCAAGCTAAAACAACACGCTGTCGAATGAAAGTAGCTATAGCGAGTTATACCGGCTGTTTTGTTTTCGATTTTCAAAAATATATTGCATGAGTATCTTTTAGTGAAGCCGATAATATAATGTCTGTTTGTTTGTTTGGATATTTTGTTTTTGCAATTGATTTTTGATTTGATGAAAACTAAAACCTATAAAACTATTATTGGAAATCGGGCTTGCCCCCAATTGAGTGATGCGAGTAGTGTGATGTGAAGGCTAAAGGCTAATAAATTGTATAATTTCTGGATATGATGACAGCGTATTTGGTGGTCGTCTTGAAAGATATGTTTATTTGTATTTTCCTATGTTATTCTGGGTGTCATCAGATGAATTTATGATGAAATTTGATTGATGTCTTCTATTGATTGGATTGAATAATAAATTTTGAAGGAGTGATGAATCAACTATAACTGATGGGGGTTGTTATTTTAAGTCAATATAAGTAATATCGATTGGTTTTACTTTTTGAAGCAAGTATATTATTTTTTCTTATGAGATTATTAGTTTTGTATGATGCATAGAAAAAAGTAGTTTTAACAGGAAGCTATACAATTGTGATTGTTGTAGCTGAAGGGTTTTACAATTTACTTTCAATTGAGTTATTGTAACAGTTCCGATTTGTCATATTAATATTTAAGGAGGTTTTTTAGATCTGAATCCATGGTTCTTAGAGAGACGTCCGTGTTGTGCGTGTCAGGATATCTCAAGAAGTTTCACAGAAATAGTCTTGAAAACATTTAGTTTTTTGATAATGGCATCAAGGTATGAAGGATAGATTTTCAAAAAAAGTAGTGATTTTGTATTTACATTACATTACATTACATTACATTGCATTACATACTACTCAGCACATAAATGTACAGAGTAGAGAACACAGCACCTTGAGTGACTAGACTATATTAGGTGATAACAATACAAGACATTAACACAAGACAGAAGAACAGAAGAGTAAGAACAATAGACAGAAAGAACACATAAAAACAGCACGCGGTAGGTTTCGAAGCGGTCCCCCATCAAAGAAACTGAGGAAAATATTTTTCACTTTGAATTTTCTTACGAAAGAAATTATATTCGCTTCAGAATAATTCTATCCAACGTAGAACAACTTTTTTAACATCTATTAAAATTTTAAGAAAAATTTAATTGAAAATTTGAAGCCTCTAAAAACTTAAACAAATTCTACTAAAATTGGTTAAGAAATACTTGGAGAACAAAAATAGAAATAATGGCTCAAAATTTTAAAAGACTTAGTGAAATGTTAAAGCCATTTTTAGCAATTTACTAAGCTAAACATTTTTGAACATTTTACTATCTTTTAAAATGTTGCTAAAGTTAAAAGCACGGAATAGCTGCTTTAGCTTTTAGCAATATTCTAAATTAATATGGTATCTATCTTAATCCTAGACAACATTTCTAGCCAAATTTTCTTGGAAGAGTTACAATGGGTGTTGTTTTTTATTTCGTGATTTATGATTGTTTTAAATTAGAAAATGTTTTTGCAAGACGAAGATTTTGAAATATTTGACGAATATGCTTTGCGATGTTTTAAGTCCAGAGCAAATCTTTTCAAAGAGCTGGATGATGGTAAATTTGAATCTGGCCATATAGCTAACAGCTAGGTAATAGTTTGGTTCTTGGTTAAAAGCTTGAAAACCTAAGATAGAATTAGAGATCGTAGTCTTAAAGTTTAACCGGAATTACAAGTACTGCATCACACAATTTTTTTTTTGTAGGGAAATAAGCCTTAGGTTGATGTTTGAAAGTAAACTTCCTAATGGAACATGAGGTTGTTAATAAATATAATTTTTGTTATAAGAGCAGTAGATGAAATGGTAAAGTCTACAGTTGGAAATTCCAAAAAATAGGTCCGTTTAATGTTGTTTGATTTGTTTATTTTCACAAACTATCACTGTTTCGACATGTTTGGATGCCTGTTTTTGAATAAAAGGTAATCAGTAATCTATTATATATTAAACTGAAATCAAGCAAAAAAGGAAATCTTTGTTACGGTTTGGCTTCGAAACTTCTTATCCAATTGTCATGCAGTTTTTTTTAAATGAAAGAAGATATCACGGAGCAGGTTTTAGGCATAAATAAAGTCCGATAATGTTAGTCAATAATTTGTTATCTATACATATAAAATCCAAATATTACTGACTCACTGATCTCGTGTTTCGATAGGAAATATGAATACCAAGTGCAATTTCTGTCGTGCATTCAAATAGCCTAAAGAATCACCAGGTCTCTGCTGTTCAGGAGGAAAAGTTTTATTAGCAGAAATTGCTGATCCACGGAACCATAAAAAGTCTTTTGAATCATTCTCATCGAGATTCTAAACATTTTCTTGATATGATTCGTGTTTACAATTCTGCTTTCCAAATGACGTCATTAGGTGCCAATGAAATCAGACATGGAGATTTTATGCCTGAAGCTCTGGACTGTACACTAAGAGATTTTAGATCTGTTGAAATCGCTGTTTCTGTGGGCTTCTGTCAAACTTGTAAGATTGACCACAAATATGCGCGTACATTTGGGTGGTAATAATAATGCAGTGCAACTTTCAAGAACTCTTTTGGATATAGAAAATGGAAATATTTTAAATAATGATGGTGAAGTACTAATAGAACCAACACTTGCAACTAGCGTCACTAGACAAGACGAATTAATAGCTAATGTTTACCCGCAAGTCGCCCAAATTTCAGAGAAAACGGATGATTGGTTACGTGAACGAGCGATTTTAGCACCTAAAAACGATTCTGTTACAAGCATAAATAATAAAATTCTTTCAATGTTTCAGGCCCATAAACAAACTTATCTTTCAATTGATAATCTGACTGATCAAAATAATGCTATTGATATTCCAATTGAATTTTTGAATTCTTTGAATACATCTGGACTTGAAAATTGGGGCTCCAATAATACTTATAAGGAATTTAAATGCAACGAAATTATGCAATGGTACTAGATTACGGATAGTAACTATGCAAGGGAACATGATTGAAGCTAAAATTCTTTCCGGCTCAGCCCAAGGCCAAGTCGTTTTCATTCTCAGGATACCGATGATTACTACAATTTCATATAAAGCTTTGTTTTGCTAGGTCTATCAATAAGGCACAGGGACAGACACTGAAGGTTGCAGGCCTTAACATCACGAATCCCTGTTTTACCCACGGACAATTTTATGTTGCTTGCTCCCGTGTATATGTGTATGCGCCTCACCAAAGAACAATAAATATTGTTTACAAAGAAGTATTATAACCGTTATAGAAATATGTACACAGATAATATACAAATTAATAAATAAAAAAGGACAATATAAGAAAATAGTAGTTTTTCATCCTTTTTTTTTATATAAAATAGTTGAATACCTCCCTGATGAAGCCGGGTAAACCAGCTAGTTTAATATAGTTATCAAAACTTTTCGCTTCGAAATGTCAGTTTTTAGAAAAGTCTGATAAACAGCTAAACAAAAATGTGTTCTAAAAATATCACTTAATATGTAAAGGTACCCAATATGTCGACAAAAAAACAAACAGAATTAACTTCAGTTATTGAAAAAATAGAACACAAAGTTTTATAATGTAAGAGTACCTGTTTTAAATTTACTTTGATTCAATAATACTTTTTATTTTTTTTATATATTATGAGCTGAGTTTGTCATATATAATTTTAATTTTAAGATTCATTCGAAAACTAAGAGATCAAATAAAAACAACTAATATTTCTTATATTGATCTTTAATTCTGAAAAGGCCATAACAACTTCAGAAGTGGGATAGTTCCGAAAATTGTTTATTAATATTTACCTATATTATAAAGAATTCTGATAATGAACAAATCTGAAATCCAAGATTGGCTCAAGGAGCAAAACGTTGATTTTTCAACAACAGCTACATTGACGCAATTGCGGAAGCTGTACAATGAAAAATTCAGGGAGTTAAATCAAAGGGATAACAATTCCGTCGAAAATGAAAATTCAGATAATTCCGGAAATAATGAAGAAGATGTATTTGATCGTGCAATCCAGTTTGCATCTTTAGAAGAAGAAGAAGCTGATATTGATGCACAGCTTAGAGTTTTGGAAAAACGACGTCGGTTGAAACAATTGCAACAAGAACTGGCTTCCACTCCGAATGTTTTGGCTAACGCAAAGTTCGAAGATATCCAACATTATATTACTCCATTTGCTGGTGATGAAGCTTATGATGCCCGTAAATGGCTAGAAAATTTCGAACGAGCTTGTGATTCGGTAAATGGTGACGATGTTTACCGCCTTAAATCAATCCGACGTTTGATGAAAACGGATTCTGCTGCTGAATTGTTTCTTCGTGTGGATAATTCTACTAATTATCTTCAATTCCGTAACAATTTTTTGTCAAATTTTGGTCATGCGTATACTGTTTCAGAAGTGATTGACAAATTACGAAAAACCACTTTCCGTTCTTCGAAACTCTCTGTTATGGGATATATTCTCAAAATGCAAGAGTTGGCAGCACGTGCGAATATTGATGAATTGCAAGTCATTCAATTTATAATAGAGGGGTTTCAAGATAATTCTGTGAACATTGCTGTGTTGTATCCGGCTTCTAATATACAACATCTCAAACAACTATCACATCGCTATAGCCAATTACGTAGTCAACGAGAATCAAATGAAGCATCAATTAAGACCCCGTCTACAACAAACGCAACTAAGACAAAAGCACCAGTTTTGAAACCGAGCTTTGATAATTCCAAGATACTGTGTTACAATTGCTCAAATGTTGGGCATTTTGCAAGTTCATGTCCTCATCCCAAACGAGAAAAAGGTTCATGTTTTCGTTGTGGTTCTAAAGAACATATTTTAAAGGACTGTCCAAAAAAACTTACTAAACGAGTGGCCCTAGTAGATGATTTCCAGTTGAAGAATATCGAAAATACAAATAGAGAAGCTAACAATCATATTTCCGAAATAAATGATGTAAGTGTTACCTTTTTGATTAATGGTTCTATGCATAGATGCAATACTTTCGTTTCTTTATTTGATTCTGGTAGTCCGATTAGTTTAATGAGAAAATCTGCTGTTCCAAATGATTTAGTTAACCAATGGACTCAATATTCTGGTTATAAAGGATTGGGAAATTTAAAATTATGTACATTTGGAAAAATTCAAATTAAAATTTCGTTTCGCAAGTTAACTAACTTAATTAATATCTTTGTTGTTCCTGATTCAGTTATTCCATATCCACTTTTGTTGGGTCGGGACTTTTTAAATATTTTTAATATAAAATTTATGATAATTGATTTAACTTTTAATAAAATTCCCAAAACAAATGTTGAAATTTTGGATGATTCGAATAAAAATAAAATTAAAATATCAAATAAAGTGTTGCATTGTGTGTATAGTTCCACTGAAAATGAGAATTCAAATCTTTTAACTACTTGTGATCTATGTCAACCTTCGAACATGAATGATGCAAATCATGTTGCATCGACCAATACTTTGTTAGGTATCGATCATTTTGTTCCGCACATTTTTGCAATTGAAGTAGATAAAATGTTTTCAGAACGTATAGATATAAATGTTAATTTGAATCAATTTTATCGGAAAGAGATTCAGACAATTATTGAGACTAATTACCTTGACCTTTCAAATATTCCAACCTCTAATGAAGAGAAATATGAAATGAAAATTCATTTGACTTCCGATATTCCAATAAGCTCAGCACCTAGAAGACTTTCTTATGAAGATCGGCGTATTGTCAGGGATATGATTAGCGACCTTTTGAAAAATAAACAAATACGACCTAGTAATTCTCCCTATGCATTTCCAATTGTTCTAGTTTCAAAAAAATGTGGCGAGAAACGAATGTGTGTTGACTATCGACCTCTGAATAAAATTATGGTAAGGGATAGTTATCCATTACCTCTTATTGATGACTGTCTAGAGAAATTGGAAGGCATGGCATATTTTACAACTTTGGATCTAAAAAATGGGTTTCACCAAGTAAAAGTCTCAGAAAATTCAATTAAATATACAGCATTTGTAACCCCAGATGGACAATTTGAATATTTGCAAATGCCTTTTGGTTTAAAAAATGCACCTGCAGTATTTCAACGATTCATTAATAATATTTTACGTCCATTTATTAATGAAGGGACTCTTGTTGTATATATGGATGATATAACAATTGCTACCAAAACTATTTCGGAACATTTAGATGTACTTCAAAGATTATTACGACGACTTGCTGAATTTCGACTTGAACTTAAATTCAAAAAGTGCCAATTCGGCTATAATGAAATAGATTTTTTGGGATTCTCCATCAATGAAAAGGGTGTTCGTCCCAATAATAGACATATTGAAAATATAAAGCATCTTCCCATTCCGAAAAATTTAGATCAAGTCCAAAAATGTTTAGGTTTATTTTCATATTTCCGCCGGTTTGTCCCGTCGTTTTCACATATCGCTATGCCATTACGGAATCTTTTAAAACCAGGTGTTAAATTTGTTTTCGATGATTTATGCCTTTCAGCATTTTCTAATTTAAGGGATAAGTTAATAACGTCACCGGTTTTGGCATTGTATAACCCAAAACGCGATACAGAATTGCATTGTGATGCAAGTGCTGATGGTTTTGGGGGAATACTTATGCAAAAACAAGATGATAACAAATTTCATCCAGTTGCATATTTTTCACAACGTACAACTGCTTCTGAGTCTCGATTTCATAGTTTCGAATTGGAAACCCTAGCAATAATATATTCGTTACGAAAGTTTCGTGTGTATTTAGAGGGTATTCCATTTAAGATTGTAACGGACTGTAACTCTCTTACAATGACATTGAACCGTAAAAGTGTTAATGCTCGAATAGCTCGTTGGGCACTTGAACTTGAGAACTATGATTACAGTATTCAACACAGAAGTGGCCTTTTAATGGGTCATGTTGATGCTTTGAGTCGCTATCCTTCAGCTTGTGTTCAAACTTCCAAAAAACTTAAACAAGTTATTTCAGTAATTAATCCGGATGATATAGACATGCAATTGCAAATAACTCAAAACAGAGATGATGATATTGTTCGAATACGGGATCGGTTAGAAAAAGAAGAAGTTCCAAAATTTGTTCTTGATGATGGCTTAGTTTACCGAAAGTTGGATAATGGAAGTTTATTGTTATATGTCCCGAAAGAAATGGAATCACAAATTATAAGGTTGTCTCATGAAAAACTTTGTCATATGGGTGTTTCGAAATGTCTAGATCAAATTAAATTACACTACTGGTTTCCAAAAATGAAAGAAAAAATTGAAAAGTATGTAAAAAATTGTGTTCAGTGTATAACGTTTTCTGTGCCAACACATTCTTCCAATCGCACTCTTCACCAAATTCCAAAAAAGCCTATACCATTCGATACCATTCATGTTGATCATTTTGGACCTCTCCCGTCAATTATTTCTAAAAGAAAACACATTTTTGTCATTGTAGATGCTTTTACAAAACATGTAAAATTATATTCAGTAAATTCAACAAGTACTAAAGAAGTATGTGCTTGCCTAGATAAGTATTTCGAATATTATAGTCGACCTCGTCGAGTTATTAGTGATCGTGGTTCATGTTTTTCGTCAATTGAATTTGGTTCATATTTACTTCAAAACAATATTGAACATGTTAAAATAGCCACAGCCTCACCCCAAGCTAATGGTCAGGTTGAGCGTGTCAACCGCATTCTTAAGTCGATGTTAGCTAAAATAACTGAACCAATTCAACATTCCGATTGGTCAAAACTTTTGATAAGAGTTGAATACGCTCTTAATAACTCTATTCATTCTACTACTAGTGTTTCCCCTTGTCAATTATTATATGGTGTAAACCAACGTGGACGTGATGTTGACACACTTTCTGAATATTTAGACGAAAAACTATTTTTGACTTCTGAACATGACTTAGCTGCATTACGAAAGAAAGCTTGCGATAGTATAGAGTTGCATCAACAAAAAATGTCTGAATACTATGCAAATGTGCATAAACCACACGTAACATTTTCAGAAGGAGATTTTGTAATGATTCGAAACATTGATACAACAGCTGGTAGTAACAAGAAATTTATCCCTAAATTCCGCGGTCCATACAAAGTGCATAAAGCTCTCCCAAATGATCGATACGTAATCAGAGATATTGAAAATTGTCAGTTAACTCAAATTCCTTATGACGGTGTAATTGAAGCCTCACGTATACGTTCCTGGGTTGATTGGAGGGATTCACATAGTTTGAATTCTAGTTCAGAAAGGTAATACATTTAGATTAGGTATATCACATTCTTTTAAAATAATTTTATTTTTTTGTTTTTTATTTAATTTTTTAAAATAATTTTTAAATTTGATTGTAAAATTCTAACATTTACAACTTGATCGAGTCGATCAAAATGGTCAGGATGGCCGAGTTGTAAGAGTACCTGTTTTAAATTTACTTTGATTCAATAATACTTTTTATTTTTTTTATATATTATGAGCTGAGTTTGTCATATATAATTTTAATTTTAAGATTCATTCGAAAACTAAGAGATCAAATAAAAACAACTAATATTTCTTATATTGATCTTTAATTCTGAAAAGGCCATAACAATAATAACAGTTTTGTTTATAACTAATTTATAAACGTATATAAAGGATGTTTTGAAGAATGTTAAAATAAAACAAGTTAAATGAAATAACAAAAATGCCAAGAAATTTTATGGCATCTATGTTTCAATAATTAATGTTCGCATAGGAACTTATGAACGTCATCTTGTCGCTCCAATTTGTAACCACTTTTCTAAATCAAACTCCGTCTTGTTTCATGAATACTGCGTCTTAATTTGTCTTTCAAATGATCAATCGTTGCTATAGTATAGGCCAGTGATTCGGCTTGTAAATCGTACGAAACAGTGATCGGGATGTAATTGAGTCTCATGAGGATTCTGCTTATGTAAAAAAGAACAACCCAGCTTGATGCAAGTCCGTTGGGCGAAAAAATTGTGTATTTCTTTGGCAAACAGAATGCACATTTTTGGAAATAAATTTTGCGTGTTAAAAACCAATATAAGTGTGATAACTGTTTGTCAACTTTCCCTATCGGGAGTTTTATGACTCTTTAAAAAACATCTTTATTATTATGTACTTTAATATGCTGTCGTCACACCATTAAGATGAACAAAAAAAGCATAAACCATTAAACATTACCCATTTAAAAAAATAGTACGTATACGCCCAAGTGTTCCAAAAAGGTATTCATAAGAAAGCACGTAGTATTAAATTAAATCAAGCAATTTTAAATTAAATAAAATAATAACACACAATTTAAAAAGAAAAACTAAAACAAAAATAGTAAATAGAAGTGAAGTATTTGGAAGCAACAACAGAATATTTTACATTGAGCTTTAAAAATTGTTGGTTGGGTTTAAATTCTTAGCATTTAATTGGGTAGATATGTTTTTTTTTTTTTTTTTTCTTTCTCAAAGTATCCTGCATAAAGTGGCAGAGTATTGAAAATACTAAAGGAGAAATAATGCAATTTAATTAAAACAACTTAAGAAACATCTTTACAATATAATTCAAAACACGAAGACTTTGTTCGAGAAACATTATTAACAGAAGCTCAGCAGCCTGAGAGCAGAATTATTATTTACTCAAATCTCAATCATAACCTGTTAAACTATAACTACACTTTGAAGATATGTTCAACGATAAGAAAATATCACTTAAATTCAAATACAGATGTGAACTCCAGCATTTAAATGAAATTCCATAAAATTCTGTACCCTCTGCAATATTCAAGCAAAAGAAGACTGCTTATATTTTATTAGCATGTGTTCTATATTAAAACATCAAAGACATCCTTTTTCCGGAAAAAACAGCAATAAATAACAGAATTATTAAATGTTTTGAATTGTAAATTTAACTTATATGTAATTGACTTCTCATAGGAAGTTATTGTAATCGGTCCGATTTGTCGAATTGAAAATTTTAACATTTCTCGACGTTTCAAGGCCCCTAGAGTCAAAATAAAAGATTTTTAGAGAGATGTATGTGCGTGCGTGTGTACGTACGTTTTTTCCATCGTTCATAGCTAAAGAACCAGTAGAGATATCGATTTCAAATAACTTTTTTATAGAGACAATAATGCAGAAAGATGCAGAAAGGACTCTCAATAAAATTGCATGGGTGGTTTTTTTACCATAGCAATTTAAATAAAAGGTGAAAATGTTGGTTTACCCAAAATATCTCACAAACCAATACTGCTAGAGACTTGAATTAAATTTTAAAGTACGTATTGTAACGTGATCCCAAACAAAAGTATTTTTTTGAAAAAATTAACGTTTTTTTTTATAAATCCAAAAACTGAAAAAAAACATTTGTCACCTAGAATATTTAATGAAAAAAAAATGATTTTATCTCCAAAATAACTTTGTGCAACGAAGAATAACATTTTTAACATATGGTAAAATTTTGAGAAAAATCGAATTGTCAGTTTTTTTTATAAAAAAATAACAACCGAAAAAAAATATTACTCAAAGTTGGTAAAAATATATTTTCGATTAAAATATCTTTTGTAAAAATTTGAGATATTGGCTTTAAATTAATTTTATTTTATAAAAAAAAATTCAACATTCAATTAAATTTTGAGAAAAAAATATATTCACAGTTTTTTTACAAAAAAATAAGAACCTAAACAAAACATTACTAAGAGTTATTATAAATTGAGGCTTAAGTAATTGTCGACTCAAATATCTTTTCGAAAATTTTAGTGTATGGCTTCAAGCTAATTTTATTTTATAAGAAATATTGTTTTAAACATTCGGTAAAATTAAAAAAAAAATTGAATTGACAGTTTTTTTTTCAAAAAATAATAATCTTAAAAAAGCAATACTAAAACTTGGTAAAAATTTACTTTTGACTCAAATATCTTTTCAAAATTTTTAAATATTGCCTTCAAACTATTTTTTTTTTTCACTAATATTGTTTTCGATATTCAATACATTTTTTATAAAAATCCAACAATCCTTTTTTTTCATAAAAAAATAAAATCTACAAAATTGGTAAAAATTGATGTTTGGCTTTCGATATCTCGTGAACAATAGAAGACATTGACTTCAAATTAATTTCATTCATCCAATTTGTATTTGTTTATATAAGAAATACAAACTTTTAAGAAATGCTACTAAAATTGGTTTTCGACTAAAAATCTCGTTAACTAAAATAGATTTTGAAATCTAACTATTTCATCATACGAGTATGGAAAATATAATTGTTAATTTAAGCATTTTTTTTCAACTAGATTTTTTTTTTAACAAAACACGAAAACCTACAAACTTTTTAAGCAAGACAAATCGACAGACGGGATAGGTAGTTATCAGTGTGGGTCGCATCCCAGCCTCTTTTTTTCTTTAGAAATGGCATCTATGTAAAAAGCATGGTTGTGTCCATGTCTTATGTTCTGTACCGTTCCCCTTAAATAGGTTACAACAATGTAATATGACAAAAAATGTTAGCCACAGGAACGAATGGCCGGGTCAGCTAGTTTATTTATGAAGTACAAACAAGACCACAAATTTGTGTCTTATTTAAACTATTTCAAAAATGTTGCGCGCTTCCATATCACCAGTTCAGATACATTTTGTACACTTTTTCAGTATTTTAGTTTTTTGTAACCTTGTAAACACATGTATAACATTTTTTTTAACAATTTAATTTCTTTAAAAAGTTAAAAAAAAAACTTGCATAATATGATAAACTTTGCTTTCTATGGTCATAACATACTCATCTTAAAATACGAAGACACCTCATCTAACTTTTCAAAGAACCTTCTTGAATTGCAAGACAAATCGTAAAGAACAGTAAATATAGATGTGTATGAGTAGTAATGTACATATAACTTACATAATCTTAAACATATTCACCAAACACAAAACTTAGAATAAACTCCCATCCGGGAGACTAAATTTCACAAAACAACAAATATAAAAATTGTCAGTGTCTATTATTTCAGCATTTGAAAATCAAATCATTTTATCTCAATTCAACAAAAGTAATTTAGATGAGCATGAGCAAAAATTAAATTTACAAACTGCTATATTCATTTAATTATTAATTTTTTTGATTAAATTTGTATTTGATTCTATTTATTACAGCATATTTTTTCTACTTAAGTGCAAATATTTACTACAAATTTAAATAACTAAAATGTAGGATTCTAAAAAGTCTTTCAACTGCGGTCATTTTCGTATTTATGTATATTTTATTTATTTATACACATAAAGAACATCTATTTATAAGTATGTATATTTCATAATCCCAATGTATGCAGCATTATGCGGGGTTTTGAATAAAATATTCATTTCAATTTGGATTATTTGGTAATTGTGGGCTAGCATCATTATTATTCCCACGTATAAAGGATTTGTTTGATTTGCTCAATTTTAAATAATTTCAAAATTCTGTTCAAATATTTCACGAGGTGTAATTTAGCGTAAAATCTAAGCTGGTGTGCGTTTATCGATTCGTTCGTTATAATGCATGGTTATATTTTTTAACCATAACTACATAAGTTAAGGGACTATAATTATATAGATAATTTGTTTTGTGGTCATAATGTTTTATAATATGTATGGTTCTATAAAAATTTATAAAACATTTAAAATTTGTTTCATTCGGCGAATAATTATGAGGAAATTAAAATTAAGGAAATATATGAAATTAAATGTCTGTTTAAGAAACATTATAAGCAAACATTGTTTGTTTTTGAAATTATCACAAATTACAATTTATCACTTACAAACAATAAAAAAGGTGTTTGTTTTATTAAGAATGTGCAATTAATATAAAAGATATGTATTTATCTGCAATCAGTTAAATCAGCTTTCAATAAATACATTACTAAGAATTCTACAAAAAATTTACAATAAAAAATTACTGATAACAATTATAACTCAAATTACTGAAAATTATTTCCAAAGAAAATAAGTTTTTACAAAATCCTATATTTTTAATACACATCGGCTTTATAAATTTAATAAAATGAATAATCATTTTAAATACAGATAAGAACTGAAAAATTCGTGTATAATTTTCTTACACTATATATTTTTTAAAAAACGTTAAATGTTGTTAAATAGAAATTTAACCGTTTTTTAGGAAAAATGAACATATGCAGAGTTTTAAAGTTTTCTACTAGAAACAATAATTTTCAATTAAAATTTTGTAAATACTACAAACAAATATTAAACAAAATAGTCTTTGAATTTTTAAACTGAAAAAAATGGTTAACTTCGAATAACTTCTGCTGAATTTAAATCTGCTTATTGGGACTACCAATCGAGCAGTTTTATTCCCAAAGAAGGTCAAAAACTTTTTAGCTATGTCAATGCACCTGTAGTACCCGTGGCGTGATGGTTAGTGTGTTGGACTGTTATGCCTCTTGCGAGGAATTAAAAAACACTCCAAGAATAATTCTTGTCTGACAACATCACTCAGGAATGGTTGAGAGTTGTAAGTCACTAGGCCCTAGTTCTCAACGGACTGTTGCGCCTCTTAATTTATTTCATGTCAATGCACACCTCTCTATATTTCCGATTCCCGATCATGCAAAACAGACTCAAACTGTCACCCACTCTTCTCAGTGTATTTTGCACATTTTTCTTTAAGAAGATATTTTCCGGGTTTAAACCAAAGACGAGATCGGTTTTTATGGCCGAATACGTCAAATGTACTTTTGTCCCTAAAAATTCCAAAATGAAATTGGGTTAAAGGGTATTTTTATCAAATTCGAGACGTTTGATTTTATTTAGCTCACGAATCCATATGTAAAGTTGTGCAAAATTGTTCTTAAGCCTAATGCTGCTTCGTTAAATCTTCTTCTAATTTTTCGTAATACAAATATTCAAAGTAGTGTTACTTAATTTTATCCAACTTGTGACCGCATGAAACCCTATCACCAATTACACGGAAGGCATCACTTATTAAATATTTTTTAGAATCTTGTTAGCTTAGAAGACTTTCTTTCTTACCGCTAAGCAAAAGTTTTCCCATTCAAATAATAATGTATGTCCGTTCCGATACTTTTTCAAATTATGACTGTTTTTATAATTTTTATAATCTTTTATTCTATTGGCTCAAAACTTAAAAAATTTCAACCGTTGTTTAATTTTGTGTAAATTGTTTCTGTAATTTTCAATGACAGTTATTGTCAAACTGATTTATCTATACTTACATATATACATACAAATTTACTTACCTTCTGTAACATTGTAATTATTCTTAAGGGTGGTTAAATTTTAAGGTCTTATATTGATCTTAAATAAGGCACAAATTATTAAAGAAATTGCTGTCTTTTATTTGTATTATCATAATATTGGTATGGTTTAATTATGTAATGAACAAAACATGTATGTTAATGTGCCAAATTATCTCATTATTTAGCTCTTGAAGTATTGCTGGCTTATCGAATTCCATCTCTTCTTTTAAATAACTCCCAAAAAAGAAATCCAACGGCGGCGTCAAGTAACATGATATAGGCAGACAATTGACATCGCCACCACGTGAGACAACACGGCCATTGAATTTGTCGCTCAAAATAGTCATTGTTTCGTTACCTGCGTAGAAAGTGGGACCTTACTGTTGAAACCACATATCGTCCACATCCATATTTTCCAATTCGAGATATTAATAGCTCGATTTCATCTCACCATAGTGAACACCATTCACAGTAACTGCCTGATCGGCCTCACTTTGAAAAATATACGGCCAGATGATTCCGCCAGCTAATAAACCGCACCAAATAGTCAATCTTCGTTTTTGCATTGGTTTTTCGACAATCACTCTTGGATTATCGTTTGACCAAATTCAGCAATTCTGCTCATTGACGAGTCCACTGATTTGAAAATGTGCCTCATCACTGAAGATGATTTTCTTCGAAAATTGTTTATCCACTGTTGCCATTGCTTGCCACCATTCTGACCATTCACGACGCTTGAAATAGTCAAGAAGCTTTGCACCTTGTAAGCGTGTAAATGTAAATCTTTATGCATAATGATCATCAACGACACGAGCGTGAGAAGTGCATTTATTGGGCACGAACGGTGAGTTGGAGTGGAGGCTCTTCAGCGTCACTATCACAAACAGCAGCAAAAATTTCTGAATTACGAGTTGTATGAGCCGAACATGCACTCATGTTTTCAAATCTCCTACAGACCCAGTTTTTTAAAATGTTTGCACGATGTTTCCAATTTTACACACATTTGTAATTTGTAATCATGGAGTGCATAATATGCATTTTGATTTGAATGCGTATTTTCATAATAAGCCTCAATTATGTACTTTAACGCGTTGCTCGATTGTGAATCTCTCCATGGTTGAAATTGAATTAGGCGAAAATTGGGAAAAATCAAATGAAATGCAGAAAAAAAACTTGACGTTTGGGTGTGGTTCACATTCAACATCGGCCCTTAAAATGTAACCACCATTTATTTGAAGGAAGTACTTGAAGAAGTACGGGTATTGGTGATTTGCAAGTACCTAGTATCAGGTATTTGAATTTTTTAAATACCAGAACTAGCTCTCTATTCTGGCTACTTGAAAAGTACTGCAATCTAAATGTGCTTTAGAACTCTGCATGAACACACAATTGTCAAACGTAATAAACAGTCGACTAGGCAGTCATATCTGCAAGGTTCAATTTTTGCAAAATTGACTATTTTTATATTGAATTTATTTTCATTAAATTACATTAAATTAATTTTTTTTTAATCTATTTTCAGTTGACGATAAACATTGTGATAAATGGATGAGGTAAGTAGCATCATATGTAATTAATTGTGGTATTTGCGATTTAAGAATTTAAAAAAAAGAAATATTCAGGATCTTTGTTTATTGATTTATATTTTAAAAAAACACAAGAAAAATGAATCATTAATAAATACAAGACAAATTATGTATAGAAGGAGAGAAAATAAGCACTAAACTACTGAAAGTAAAAAAATCGACAAATCAGTAACCCACAATCCCAACAGGTACGTAGATAACCTACATTAATATTAAATTTGTTTCAACTTTATATTTTTGGAATATTCACTTCCCATAGGAAGTTATTGTAATGGGTCCGATTTGTCGAATTGAAAATTTTGACATTTCTCGACGTTTCAAGGTCCCTATAGTCGAAATAAAAGATTTTTAGAAAGATGTCTGTGCGTGCGTGTGTACGTACGTTCGTACGTCCGTACGTCCGTCCGGCTTCAAATAAATTTTGTTATACAGATAATAAAGCAGAAAGATGCAGAAAGGGCTCTCAAGAAAATTGCGTGGGTGGTTTTTTTTGTTGGTTAACCCTAAATATCTCATGAATCAATGACGGTAGAGACTTGAATTAAATTTTATATTATATATTGTAACGTGATACCAGACAAATATATTTTTAGAAAAAATTCCAATTAACGGTTTTTTTATAAATCAAAAAAAACTGAAAAAAAAAAATATTATCTACTGCGAAAAATTTACGAACAAAAAACGATTTTGTGCAACGAAGAAAAATGTTTTTAATATCTGGTAAAATTTGGGAAAAATCGAATGCACAGTTCTTTTTATAAAAAATAAAAACCTATAAAAAAACATTACTCAAAGTTGGTAAAAATTGATTTTCGACTTAAATATATTTTCGAAAATTTAAGATTATGGCTTCCAACTAATTGTATCTTATAAGAAATATTATTTTTAACATCCGGTAACATTTTGAGAAACATCGAATGGCCATTTTTTTACAAAAATTAAAAACCTAAAAAAAATGTTAATAAAAGTTGGCCTTAAACTAATTTTATATTTTAAAAACTATTGTTGTCAAAATTCAGTAAAATTTTAAGAAAAATCGAATTGGCAGTTTTTTACCCAAAAATAAAAACCCAAAAACACATTACTAAAAGTTGGTAAAAATTGACTTTCAACTCAAATATCTTTTCAAGACTTTAAGATATATGCTTTAAACTAATTTGATGCTTTTAAAAAATATCGTTGTCAACATTCAATAAAGTTTTGAGAAAAATCGAATAAACAGTTTTTTACAAAAAAATAAAAACTAAACAAAATTTAATAAAAGTTTGTAAAAATTTATTTTCGACTCAAATATCTTTTCAAGACTTTAAGATATTAGCTTCAAACTAATTTTTTGTTATAAGCAATATTGTTTTCAATATTCTGTAAAATTTTGAGAAAAATCGAATTGACAGTTTTTTTTACAAAAAATAACAATCTAAAAAAAAACAATACTAAAACTTAGTAAAAATTTACTCTCGACTCAAATATCTCTTCAAAAATTACAAATATTGTCTTCAAACTTGTTTTATCTCAATACATTTTTTATAAGAATCCAACACTCCGTTTTTTCATAAAAAAAATTAAATCTACAAAAAATAGTACGCAAATTTGGTAAAAATTGGTGTTCGGTTCTCGATATCTCTTGAACAATAGAAGACATTGACTTCAAATTAATTTCATTCATTTAATTTGTATTTATTTATATAAGAAATACATTACAATGCTTCTAAAATTGGTAAAAATTGGTTTTCGACTAAAAATCTCGTTAACAAAAAAATAATTTAGAAATCAAACTATTTCATTATACCTATGCAAAATATTATTGGTAGTTTTTACATTTTTAAGAATAATTCGACTGAGAACTTTTTTTTACAAAAACGAAAACTAACAAAATTTTTAGCAAGACAAATCGACAGATAGGATGGGAAGTTATCAGTGTGGGTCGCATCCCAGCCTCTTTTTTGTTATAAAGTCAGTCTGTTGACATTACGAGTAAGTATGAAAGACTTCATCACTTAAATGACCACAAAGCGAATTGTTGCAAGCGTCGATTCTTTTGAGGTAATTTTCGACCACTTTTTGACACATATTTTGCGGCATCTTAGCCATAACTTGACGAATTTCGGTTAAAGGTTAAAGTGTTAAAGGTTTATCTGCATAAAAACGGTCTTTCGTGTAGCCCCACAAAAAAACGTCCAGCGGTGTCAAATCGCATGATCTTGTTGGCTAATTGACATCGCTATGACAAGAAATTACGCGGCCAGGAAATGTCTCTTGCAATGAAGCCATATTCGCACGAGTTGTGTGGCATGTGGCACCGTCTTGTTTGAACCATATATTCTCCAAGTCATATTCTTCATTAGCAGGAAAATGACCATAACGCTCCGAATTGACGGTGACAGTCGTTTCATCGTCATTTTAAAATAGGAAATAAGGTGCAATTACACCTCCGGAATAAAAAACGCACCAAACTTTTTGTGGATATATTGGCCTCTCTTCAATTACTTGAGGATTCTCAGAACCCTAAATACGACAATTTTTTTACAAAACGAGTGAAAAATGTTCTTCGGTGCTAAAGAAAATTTTGTTCGAAAAATCACCGTCCATCGCCTCCTGTTGTTCAAGCACTAATTCGACGTATCAACGACGACGTTATGAATGATCAGCTAGCTTCAGTTGTTGTGTGAGCTGGACTTTAAATGGATGTAGGTGTAAATCCCAATGCAAAATACGACATAATGTGCCGTAAGACAGTCCTAATTCCTGAGGACGAAGAGGAATCGACACATTCGGGTCTTCGGCAACATTTTCACTTACAGCAGCTATATTTTGAATGGTACGAGCAGAACGATGATGCACATGCCTTACAATATCTATAACCAATCCAGTCTTTTTAGATTTCTTTACAATTTTGAAAATTGCTTCCGTAGTTGGACGATTATATAAACCATTATCTACTCTTAAAGCACGATATGTGGCTGTGACAGAATCACCATTTTTGTAGTAGGTTTTAACAATTTGTATGCTTTGGGCGACAGTTAAGCGATCCATTTTCGTAAATTTCAGACTTTCAACTGAAAAAAAAAATTGGTTTAACAACTAAGTTTGGCAGATGTCGAATTCCAGTCCTATGCTTTTGAAACATCAAACTGGATAACCCGTTAATTATAAAATTACTAATAAGAAAATTCCATGTAGCTTTTAAACGTACATCAATATTTGTCTTAATAGCTTTCAAAGGGAATTAAAATGGTACTATCTTGGATTATCACTAGATGAGTATATTAACTTCAAAATTTGCTATGTTTGCTAGATCTACTTTTCCGTCTTTCCAATTCATTTTTAATCTTTACTTTGAATTAGATTTTTCATCAATATTTTATCATAACAAAAAACAGACTTATTTTAGTACTACATAATTAAACCAATTTTCAAATCCATTTAGTGGGTTCTCTGACCTCTCCAACTATTTTCTCCCTTAACCAACAAAACAAAAAATGCAATGAAAATAAAACTTGACATTGAATTTTACCCTTTAGTGATAATAACACACAAATATAGGTATCTACATAAAAGTATCTACAGCTATGCGTTGTAAAGCTTTTATCTGTTATTTTTGTTCAGAAAATACTATCTCCTCATTTCACGAAGAAAAAAGCTTCAGTAATATAAAATCTCCGGCGAAAAATACTTTCATCTTAAACTAGAATTATATATGAGAGAAAGGCAAAGTATACAGAGAAAACTTTGTATCTTTTCAAAATATAACCGTTTCAAAATTTTTCCAGAGAATTTCAAATCACTGAGTAAGAAGAACAAATACAAACATTGAAAAAAAAAAATAAAAATATTAAAGTACTACACTGATATACGGGTGCCTCCTACATACAGATCATAAATCCACATTCTCATCTCAAGACTCAACATTGAACTCTATAAAGGTTATTCTATCTCTCATTTTGCAATGCAACTTTTCCTTTCATTCCAGAACGAATCGGTAAAGAGAAGTCGTTTATAGTGAGAGAGATCTTTCATTTTCCACGCAGTCGCTGAATTTTCCAGCTCGTACTCCCCCTTTAACATAAATATATAGAATTCTGTTCCTGTTCCCTAAATATCCCTATCTCTACACTATACACATCATCTCAAATTTATATCCAAGAACAAAAATATACAATTTTCTTGCGATAAAACCGAAATAATTGTCAGTTTGCCGATTGAAGTTCGAGTGTGTGGTTTATTCTTTTCGCGCGGCTATCGTTTTAAGAAAAAAAGAAACTAAATCACAATAAATTGAAAATACAAGAAAAAAAGGAACAATGAATAAAGGTCCTTTTTTTCGAATAAGATTTAATTTGTCGTAAAATATTCTCTAATTCTTTTCAAAGTTTTTCAAGAATTAAAATAAAGATGAATATCGAATTTTCATCCTTGAAGTCTTATCGATAGACAGTCCTTGATTAGGTTCTCCTTAAAAAAAAAAAGAAAAAATATGTAATATCTCTCATTCCTTGTGGGAATTTATTCGTACATAATTTCTGAGAAAAATATACAATATCCAAGTGAAGTGATGATAGGTAGATTTTCAGATCTATCGAAGTTATTTTCTTTACATATTTTAGGAAAAGAAAATTTCAAAAAAAAAAGAAACCTAATCCACCTATTTATTTTTTCCTTTCTATAATTTCTTTTTCATATAAAACAAAAAAATAAAACCTCAAAGAAGATAACCCCTATACATATGCACCTCTATGACACAAAATAAAATAAAATAAAAAAAAAAAAAATTGTTTGTGTCAAAGGACTTTCATTTAAAATCTGCTATGAAGATAGCTACTTCCTGCGGTGTATAGTGGGAATATTTTATACCGTACAAACATGGCTCATATACAAATAAGAACCACCACCGCCGCCGCCGTGCAGAATGGAGCTTGAAGTACCTACCTACACCAAAGGTGCTTTGCTCTTGTCATCGTGCGTCTTTCTGATGTCTTTGGCAAAGATAGAAATAAACATTCGGCAAAGAAAATATACAAAAAACAAGAAAACAAGGATTTTTCATACATACGAATATAGTAAAGACGGCACTCCTATATGAATATTTAAAGATTTGTTTTTCTTTTTGGTAAACATATTTTTGTTTTTGTAATATCTCATAGACGAATGTATGTTCTACACTTACTTTGCCATGTCAAATGCAAAAAAAGAGGTTAAAGGTATTTAAAAGGATTCTCAAAAAGGATTTCATAAGAACCAAAAAAAAAAAAACCACAAGTATTGCTGGGTGCATCTTTGAAGTTCGTTATACTTCATAGTTTGTTTTGTTTTTTTTTTTATTTCTTTCAACTAGTTTTTCACTTTGAAAAGGGCATGTTCTTTGAAACTCAAAGCCTGTTTTCAGGATATTTACACTCATGTACGAAAAGGAGATATCTGAATTTCCCAGCATATCTATAACTGGGGGCCATTCAAAGCCCCTTAGTTTTTGTTTTTGTTTGTTCAAAGCTGAAAGCAAACCAAAACAAAATAAGCACTACTCCAAAATCTCCAAAGGAGAATGGAAGGATAATATAAATAAACAGAAAAAAATATACCCAAAGAAAATATGTACATAGAAGAGAATAATGAATAATTATGATTATTTCTTCTGAATAAATAAGCCGCCCTCGAACCCCGTCCTAAGTTCTGATTTTCTTTTCTTTACTTAATTTTTTTTTGATAATTTTTTCCTCGTTTAGCTTAATTTCTCCGGACTTGATAAGATCCCTTTGATGTGTTGAGCAAAGCAGAATATGAATAATAAATAGTACAAAAAATAAATCAGCAACAGAAAAAAGTATATATAATACACAAAAAGATGAAAATAAATAAAAAGGATAATTCTAAGGAATAATATTCAGTATTCGCATTTATGGAACAACAACAAATTACAATAAAAAAAATTAAAAATAAATCAAAATAAAAATAAAGAAGAAAGAATAAAGAAGAAAGTGTCAGATTTTGTTGTGGTGTGAATTTGTGATGCTGGTGGTGTTTGTATCCTTTATTTTTGTTCATGTTGTTGGTCTTATTTGTCATTGAAATAAATTTGAAGTGTCAAGAAAATAAGGAAAATCACATCGGAAAAAAAATAATAAAAAAAATAATAGGTTAATAATTATTATTGATTGTGAAACTATAAGTGCTCAAAAGGATTCTCAATTGGATTACTATCTTTAGATTGGTGTTCGAAGCGGTAAAATTATTTGGTGCTGTCTTGGTATTGAAGAAGTTTCCGGGAATGCAAGAAAAAGGTAAGTTTGATTTTTGTTTGTATTATGATTATTATAAGGTGGATAAAATTAAATGTATGTGATTTTAGTCACGTTTGCTTTTTTGATGGCGAGAGTTAAATAAGTTCAAAAAAATAAAACCTTTTGAAACCTGTTGCATAAGATTTAGATGGTGTTTTAGTTTGCTTTGCTAAAAGGCTGAAAACTATAGTATAGCCACTATTTTTATTATTTTAAGGTACTTATTTGACTTAAAAGCCTTAAATTTAACATTTTTCGAATTATTTTTGAAGAAATCATTTTCACAGTTGTTTTTTTTTTGTTAATGGACACAATAGGTAATCCGGTTAGTGCTTAGTTTCAAATGTTTTGATATAGTACATATGCAGTAGTTTTCAAAAAAATAATAATATATTTAAAAAAAAAAACAAAATACATTTTTTTTTAAATATTTTATATAAGAAAACATTTTAGATTAAAATTTAAAAAGGCTACTGCTTGCACAAAGTTTATTAAATTCAATTACATATTTTTGGAGCAATCGAGAAAGGTGGGTGCCAAGGAACGGTCGTTGGTGCTAAATAAAAAAAACTACTTTATATTTTCATTTTAATTACATTTTTTAGTATAATCTTAAAATATTTCAACTCACTTACTCATTTGTTTATAAACTTAAATTTGAAAGCTTTATTTCTCCAGTAAAACTTATGACAATTTTAGTCAAAACTATTTCACTAGCTTATGAATTAATATTTTTTGGGTTATTTACGATTAGCAGATTTTTAAAATATCGAAATGAAAATTCGTGAAGCAGTTTTTCTGTGATAATTTCAAAAATTTGGGTTGTACATAAAGTTTAGAGAAAAACTGGATAAGACTAATAACTATTGAATGTTTATAGAAACTAAATGAGGTATTGAATTGTGAAGACTTACAGTGTTGGAAAAAATAATAGAAACAAGTATCTACATCATTTTCGATACACAATATTTTCTTAGCAACTAAGTCTTTTGTCGTTAGTCTTTCTATATTTTAATCGTACCTAATAATGCTCTCAAATGGCATCATATTTTTGTGGACACAACTTTTTGTTTTCACTTAACGGTAAAAAGTTCGAGACCAATGGAATGGATTTCGTCTGGAAAAAATAATAGAAACAAAATACTTTAACTGTTATTCTAACGTAAGGATCCATTTTTTTGTAAGCAAATAGGCGTGTTGAGTTTGTTTTTGAGTTTGTCAGATGTTTTATATTCGATACTAAACAAAATTTTTATAAGTCATCTATAATTTTAATAAATATGGGTCGTGGATTATATTTTACTCTATTTGAACGGGAAGTGATGACAAGCTGGAAAAACGATGGTTGAAATTGCAAAAACCTTAAACTGTTCGAAGAAAAAAGTATTTGAAACTTTAAATTCACGCCTTAAGAAGAAACAAGTTGAAGAAAAATATATACTTCTCAGCGTTTTGATACACTATTGGTAAGATTATGTAAGAAGAAACCATTTCTTTCTTTAAGAGAGCTCAAAAACGAATTGAACGGATCAGTGACAGCTAGAACAATAAGAAACCAACTTATAGAAAAAAAGTCTTCCTGGTAGAATTCCACGAAAAGTGGCATTTTTTAATCAAGCAACACATTATACAAAGACTTCCCTTTGCAAACAAACACTTACGCTGTTCTTATTGGAATAACGTTTTGTGGTTGGATGAAACGAAGATCAATTTGTTTTCTTCCGATGGAAAAATGTATGTGAAAAGGCCAAAAGACAAAATAGTTAATAGGCAAGTGGTTTGTCAATTTATTAATATTATTCACGAAACGTGGTAAGTTTACAAATTGCGTAAATTGATAAGTTTACGTGAATTCTTTTTTAATTAATATGCTTAAATGCTGGAATCAGCTGTTAGATAAACATGAAATATTAAACATCAAAAAATTGTTGTTTGCGCTCGCAAAAATTACTTCACTTTTTATAAATTCATTCAAAATTAAAAAGTTAATCTTAAAAGATGCCAAAAATAAGCCACAACAAGAAATGTGTATAAATCGCTTTTAATGATTTACTAATCCTAGAACTCTTCGGAAAAAATAATGGTTTATGTAATTTATTTAACAAAGGTGAAATTATTGTAATTATAAGTCACAATGACGTTTGATTTAGTTTTGATAATTTTATCCACAAAAATCCTTGGAGTACTTCAACTAAATTGTGGGAATCATTTAGTAGTTTATTTACTAAATGCTAAACTTATACAGTCTTTTATCATAGCGTGAAATTGTTATTACAACTTGGGTGACTTAACATTTCTTAATTTTGGACTTAAATGCTCATAATGTGAAATGTGTTCGTAATATTTTTTGAAAAATTATTCTAAGGGTTTTGATATTTGTCAACCCTTGATAAACTATAGTTTTGTTGTTTTATTGGTATTTATTTTTACACTGCCGTTCAGATTTTTTGTATTTAAAAAAAAATAAAATGCACGACTGGGTCGCACGAACTTGCTCCTGTATGCAAAGAGTCTGTTTAAAAAATACATATACTCTTTCTGCCCCGTTTTTTTAACTTGTACTAAGTATTTATTCTTCTATTTAGTCGCAGGCAAGTAAAAGAATAATATTTTAAAATCATATATACAAAGGTACCAAGATATTACTTCTTGATAGACTCTTTAAAATAGATTGTTGATTAAATATATCATATTCGTTAATCCGATGCAGTGGCGCTACACGGCCTTCGTTGGTATTTACAATAGTTATACTAGTATAAAATACATCGAGCCCTTCCCGCCAATTTATCGTAAGCGCCAAAATAAATTTTATCGTAAACGACAAATCAAAAGCTTACTGCTGGTAATTGAAACAACTTGTACCCATAGTCATTATTGGAAATTATAAATTATGCTTATGTGTTACTACCAAATTTTAATAATCAAATTGTCTTTTTTATTGAAAATGTCGCTTACGATAAAATGGCGGGAAGGGCTCGACATAAATATGTACCAAATGCATTGATTTGGATAAATGATAGGAATGTAATTAAAATTTTGTCAAAATAATGCGCTCTTTCGGGCTCATGCATAGGATTTGATCTGGTGAGATGGGAGGAGGTTACATTTAATACAGTTAAAATAATTAAAAAAAAAAACTATTTTAAGATTCAAAATTTTACCTGAAAAATAAGTTTGTCTTCAAAAATTTAAATGCCATTTTATAAATGAAAAAATCTTTGATTTTTCAAATTTTTTTTTTGAAAATCGTTAGAGCCGTTTTTTTTTAATAAATTTTTTATATATAAAATTTTTCAATTTTTTTCTAAAAATATTTATGGTATGCAGTTGTTTAGTGATTGTAAATATACGCTCTGCATTTGAATTTCGTAAAAAAATGTTGAACCGTTTTTGAGATATAGAATTTTGAAAAAAAAAATCATTATTCAAATCAGTACATAAGTTGCTGAGAAAATTAAAAAACAAAATAACGGTTCTATGAGCGGTACCTTTCCTGAGCAATACAAAAATATGTTTTTCTTATTTAAAGAAGCCAAGTTAAAAAATAAAATTTTAGAGAAAATTTAAAAAAAATCTATCGGTTTGTTTTTGAGAAAATTTGAATTATCGTTTTTTGATTAAAAAAATTGTATGGGGGCCACTGATTGATCTTAAAAAAAAATGAAAAAACGCCTAACGCGAATCTGCTCAAAACCTTAACTTCCAAGTTTAAACTCAATCGACCCAATGGTTTAGACTGTAGGAGCGTGGACAGACAGACAAAATTTTGCACGAATGCAAAACTTGCCATATAGTTCCTATAGGTCGCAAGTAAAAAATGTTTAACTTCCATTACTTAAAAGTAAATTGTTCTTTTTTTTAATTTCGATCTTTGGAACTTGGGCGAAAGTACTATAGAACAACCAAATCAAATTATTTTCAAAAAAGTTGGATCTGGGTATATTTTATCATTTTTCTTTTTAAAAAAAATGCCCAAAACTCTTTTAAAGTTTATTGTTATTGTTTTAATAGCAAAATTATCTTTTTCTTAACTTACATAGAACATTAAATAATCTTATATTTATATATTCTCAATCAGAGTTAAAAAACGTTATTTAAAGATAACACGTAAATTAAGAGGTCAAGGAGGAGAAGTCATCTCCCCCATTTTGGAGGTAAGGGCAGTTTAAAAAAAATGGCTTAAGAACCAATTGCTATTGTGTATTCAAGTTCGGGGATTGCAGAGGGCAGCATTCTATCAATATACACCTCAGTGCTTATACGCCGTTATTCTGGGTGTATTTATGTACTTAATAATCAATAATCCAAAACATTAAAATTTAATTGAAAATTAGTTTTGGTAATTTTGAATTTTCTCATAAGACAGCATAAAACCATCTTAAACCGTTATCAAATCATTGCGGCAAAATTATCGTTCTCGTGCCAAATGTAATATCTCGATGCTTTAACTTTTCCGTAAATTTTTTTATTTTCAAATTTTTGTCTTTATGGTTGAAATTCATATATGAAATTTTTTTATTTTAATTTACGTCAACGAATTCCTTATTTAGTTCAGTTAAAAAGCTTTTAAAAAACTTTCATTTAGAAAGTTTACAAAAATAAGTTTGTAATACATTCAAAATTCCTACATCATGAATATTTTATTTTAAGGCTTTAGTTAGTAATTGAATACATAAAATTTATAAATCAAATACATAATGGTTTATATATGCATTTTAGTCTGTGGTCAAGATAAGATATTTAATTTAATCAATAGGAAGCGAAATAATACGACTGGTTTCTTCGGTTGCTGATCACGAACTGTGTCGTTTCTCTTTTAGTTTATCTTATGTTATTTCGTATGTGCTAGTTTAGTATTGCCACTTCTTAACTATTTAACATTGTTGCCACTTACATACTACTTATTGCTACAAATATTACTACGCTTACATACTAATATTGCATGTACTGTACATCCATACATAAATCAATGTTAGTTGTCCTGTAATGTAAATCCATCAAATTGACTCTTTGAATTGAAATAAATGAATTTACATTAATGTTATGAATACGCAACAAGTAAAATAAAATTAATATTAATACAAATTGATTTTCTATTAATTTTTATTTTTTCATTTGTGATAGACAACATATTAATAACTATCTAGAATGACCAGATAAACACTTCATAAATTATTTCGGACAATCAATAAATGTAGAATGCCAATAACAAACACATTAAAAATAAGCATCTGTTTTAATGAAAATGAAAATAAAAATAAAAATAAAAACGCCTCTGCCTCATATTATTTAATTGGATCACTTTAATCATAACATAAACCATCCATACTCATGATATCTTAATATAACTATATTGAACTTGCTTGTAGTAGATACATAATTTTAATTGAAATGAAGAATCTTAAAATAGAAATAGCAAAGAATATTTACAATAATTTTAAATGAATAGTCATTTAAAGTGTTAAAGTACTTTTTATTAAAGTACTTAAGAATTAGAAGATATGCTTTTATTGCTTTGTGGTTTTATAAACACCATACAAATTAATTTTTACTAAGGAATGTTGACCATTTAAAAAAAAGAACACGCATCTTATATTTTATTTTGTAATAAGCCAAATTGTCATTTCAATAACCATGGAAGTGGAATAGAATGCAAGTCAAGGCAGATTGTATGTCAACATTTTCGAACTGTCAAAACAATTTAGGAGTATTGATGATTTTTATTTTTGAAAAAAATCTGTCAATTTATTTTTGTTTTCACTAACATAACATATTCAAAAAAATGATGGTTCACAAGCCTTAATTTTTTTGGAGTCAATATATTTTTATGTGTACAAATATTTCTACCAAAAAACAATGTACATCAATTTTCCGAAATATTTATATGTTATTTTATAATTTAAAAAAAATGAGTTTTGAGAGGCTTTTAGTTGGAATTCACGAACTGCTTGGGTGATATTAACCTTTCAGTGTTTGAATCGGACCTTGAAGGTTCTTCATACACAAAATTCAAAAGGGTTAAATTGCCGCTCTGTAGCTAATAGCACGATTGGGAAATTTATTGTGCATAATCCAGAGGTCTTCAAAATCACTATTATTTCAGTTAAAACTAAAAAAATATTAGTTATGACTCTAAACCGCCTACCTTTGACCTTGAAAAGTTGTTCTTACTATTATTATTGAAGAAAAAACCGTTCGAATGATTCTATCTATGTCCTGACAAAAGGTAAACGTGTTTTTAATAGTGTGAAAGATTGAGTTACCCATAATGCACAAAATGCGTCATATGACTTGTCTACAAGTCATTTGTAATAATTGTCCTATTTCAAGAAGCGATTAAAATACACACCGAAATATTTGGCAGTTTAAACATATTCGATGGAAACATTGTTCCAAACAATCTGGTGAAAATGATAAAACTTAAGACTCTTTCTTTGATATAACTACACATTTTGATTTTGTTCGATCATTTAGTCTTATTTTAAACCCACAAAACTCAAAACAATAGACTTATTAAGAATATCATTCATGGTCTTTATTGACTCTGAAAGCTCCATACTCAATTAGTCCAAACTGATGAACGTCATTTGCATACATTATGACAAGAGCAGTTATTAATCAAAGATGGTTCATTGACGTAAATGGAGAATATTAGAGGGACAAGTATGCACCCCTGTAATATGATAAGTTTTCCTTAAATTAAACTGCTTCTGTTCTATAAGTCAAAAAGGAATACATAAGCTTCGTAGCACATAATGAACAATTTAACTGCTGCATAAGCTTTTTACATACATTTAAGAAATTGACCGTGTCGAAAGGCTTTGAAAAATCGATGAAACGCTTGCCTTATGTCTAATGTTTCATTTAAAAGTGCTGTACCTAATACAGCTGTTATTTTAACAAAAACCAAATTATATTTTTGGGAAAGCAATGAGTTGGCCATGATTGATTTGTTTCTGTAGAATTTGTTGACAGATATCGGCCTCAATTCATTACAGCTTCAGCGTTTTTAGGAAGTGGTATGATTTTAGATTTTAGATACCTTTCAAACGTCCAAGTTACCAAGTTTTAGTATTGTTTTTTTTTTTAGGTTTTTATTTTTGTAAAAAAAATTGTCAATTCGATTTTTCTCAAAGTTTTATCGAGTGTTAAAAACAATATTTCTTATAAGATAAAATTAGTTTGAAGCCAATATCTCAAAGTTTTGTAGAGATATTCACGTCGAAAAACAATTTTTACCAATTTTTGTTATTTTTGTTTAGGTTTTTATTTTTTGTAAAAATACCGTCAATTCGATTTTTCTCAAAATTTTACCAAATCTTGAAAACAATATTTCTTATAAGATAAAATTAAATGGAAGCGAGAATCTCAAATTTTTGAAAAGATATTTGAGTCGAAAATCAATTTTTACCAACTTTTGTTAAATTTTTTTTAGGTTTTAAATTAAAAAAAAAAAACTGTCAATTCGATTTTTCTAAAAATTTTACCGAATGTTGAAAACAATATTTGTTATAATAATTAATAAGTCGGAAGCCATAATCTTAAAGTTTTAAAAAGATATTTGAGTCGAAAATCATTTTTTACCAACTTTTGTTAATTTTGTTTAGGTTTTAAATTAAAAAAAAAACTGTCAATTCGATTTTTCTAAAAATTTTACCGAATGTTAAACACAATATTTGCTTTAATATTAAATAAGTTGGGAGCCATAATCTTAAATTTTTGAAAAGATATTTGAGTCGAAAATCAATTTTTACCAACTTTGAGTAATGTTTTTTTTAGGTTTTTATTTTTTATAAAAAAAAACTGCCAAATCCATTGTTCTCAAAATTTTACCAGATGTCAAAAACGTTATTTTTCGTTGCACAAAATTATTCTGGAGATAAAATCATTTTTTGTTCGTAAAATTTTGGAGATTGTAAAAAAAACGTTAATTCGATTTTTTTTCCAAAAATATATTTGTTTGGTATCACGTTACAATACATAATATAAAATTTAATTCAAGTCTCTAGCGTTTTTGGTTTGTGAGATATTTAGGGTTAACCAAAATTTTCACCTTTTTTTAAACTACTATGGTAAAAAAAACCACCCACGCAATTTTTTTGAGAGCCCTTTCTGCATTATTATCTGTATAACAAAATTTATTTGAAGTCGATATCTTTTTTGGGTCTTTAGCTATGGACGACGAAAAAATCGTCGCTAACGTACGGACGTACAGACGTACGGACGTACGAACGTACGTACACACGCACGCACAGACATCTTTTAAAAATCTTTTATTTCGACTCTAGGGAACTTGAATCGTCGAGAAATGTCAAAACTTTCAATTTGACAAATCGAACCCATTACAATAACTTCCTATGGGAAGTTAATAAACCAGTTATGCAATCCAAAGGCATTTGACTTAATATAAAACAAACTTTCGACATTATCAGCACTATCCTACGGCATGAAAGCTGAAATCAGGATTATTTGTCTGATCCATATATGATGATATGTCAGATGTATTTGGGGAAGGAATCAGTGTCAATGGTATACCTAGAGACAAAGGTTTCTTGTAAGCGAATGATCCAGTTTTTTTTAAAAGAATATTGCTCGTAAAATTGAGCTGCTTATATCGATAACAAGTCATCCTGATTTGATTCTCACAGTTTGGGCTACAGCAGACCGTTCCACTCCCATCAAGTTTTTGTAAAAAAAATTCCTGCTATAGGCTCGGTAGGTGCTTTATTTTTGCTAAAACTTCTTTTCAGAAAACACACTGTTTGGGCTAATCGCCACAGCAGTCAGTTTTGAAATAAGTTTATAATTTTTTTTTTTAACTTTGACCCACCCTGTTAGTTTATTTTTCTACATTAATAACAATGTTTAATGTTAAACCGACAATAATATTGTAGCTTTTGTGTGTTTAAAAATAATTACAAAGAATTGTGTTGTGAGCGGTGCACTAGGGCGTATACGCTATTTTTAAGTAAATTAACCATTTATTCTCTGTTTGATATTACGTTGTCCAAGTCTATATTTACAGTGGTTACTTTTTCAGGCGAATTGTTGTTCATGGTTGCGTGATTTGGTTATATTGACAGCGTAATTCTGATGAACTGAAATTCAGTTGACAGTTGTCTGTGGTCTTTGTTCTCAGTTACTTAATTTCCATTGTTTTACGAAATTGAATTGAAAATTTGTACTTAGCAAGAGATAAGGACATACTTAAATTTCAACAAAATAACAAAATTAAAAAAGAACTCCGAAAATAAAGGAAAACAACAATCAAATTTGTAGTTTTTTAGAAAATCAAATTTACTAGACCAATTTTCTTATGCTTTTTAACTAAATTATCAATATTACAAAAACTCATTTTGAATTAAGGCACTTTAACATAACGCAGAGATTTTATGTATGTTTTGAAATATTTATTTACTCTTGAATTATCTGTCATTGTTATTTGTGTGTTATATTATGCACACACTGTATTTTTTGTTTTGTATTTTTATGTTATTAAACTTTATATATTTTGGGATATTATGGAGCAATATTACTTACTGTAATTGCTGCCTTAAGCCTTATATCCTTTGTCATTAACATGAATGAAAATAATAAATTATTGACCTTCTTTGAATTTGGGTTCAATTGAAAATTAAATTATTCTCAAAAGTTTATACATACATATATATGTACATATACGTATATAATACATTCCTTACGTATATACATACATACATACATACAAACGACGAATATATAAAATCCTTTTGAATCCTTTCGACCTTGTCGTAATAGGAATGCCTCTTTATTTAGATAACTATAAGGAAAAATCGATGTTCTTTTTTAATGAGTCTCGAAGAAAGATACTTACCATGGGGCTTAAAGCTTATTTTGTTGCTGTTTTTGTTGTGTTTAATTTTTTTTCTTATTCTTTTTTTTTTTTTTTGTTAATGGTTTTCCTTTGTTCCTTGATTCTGGACAAAAGCTGTATACCTACGAGTACAAAGAAAATATAGCATCGCCTTATGTTTTGACTTCAATATTGTTGTCCTTCTAAGCGGATTATTTTACACATTATATGTATACATAAAAACGACGTATCTATGTACATTGTACATACATATATCCTTTGTTTTTGTTGTATTTTACTTATTCTGTTTTAGTTGCTTCCTGGTGAAATTATGTAATCATAATTTCTATAGAAAGGTATATTTATAACTTCGGTCCAGTGTTTTGGGTGTTATGAGTTTTATTTGTTTGGTTCTTTTATTATTCTCAAAGGTTTCTTAATGTTTGATTTTAAAAATAGATTACTTTTTTGATTTTATTTATTAAATTTTTAATGTTCGAATTTAGACATCTTTTAAAAAGACATTATTGTTTTTTATTTTTGTATGAGGCCACTCCAATAAATGATTGATCTCGCTACCCACTTTAATGTAAAATAGGTATATTTGGAAAATGGCAGTATTTAGTGATCAGGGGAACGTTAACAAATAGTTTAAATTTATTTTTAAAATTCAGACTCTGTTCGTGAAGTTGAGCAAGATTTTGAATCGTCAAATCAATTTTAGATATGAGGGTAGTTTCTAAATTATTTGTCAAGGAATGTTTTTTATAGTGACAATTTTGTATATACAATTAGAGAAAATTGATATAATTTCACAATTTACAAGTATTAAAGAGACAATTGTAAAACTCATTTTAAAATTATGTGAATCAGTCAAGTTTCACAACTCATACATACTTAATGTAGCGTAGCACAGCTATTTCATTATCTTTGAATTTAAGTTTGTTACCTTTAAGGGGTGATCAAGACCTTTAATCAAATGCTTAATCAAATTTTACGAATCCACCTTTACCTTGTTAACCTTGTATAATGTACATATGTACCAAATTCAAAAGCTAAACAGTGACAGTTTTAGTTTTTCTTAGAAAACTGTTTTCTAGCAACTCCTTACTTATGAAAGCATTCCAACAGTTTTTAAATATGTGCCATTTAAATGCTAACACATAATACGTATATTATTATTACCAAAAGTGTTTTAGGGACTAATTTTAGTTTGGGAACAATATTCGAAAAATAGATAATTTCGACATTTTACTTTTTGTGAAACTGTTGTTACTTCTAAACTTAAACATTTTCGATATAAAACCTTAATATTTCTTTTAATGCTCACAAGCGATTTTTTGAGGTGTCATAAAGTGTCGATAAATTCAGTGCCTGTAGAAATTTTCATCGATATGCAAAATTTTTGAGATGTGATGTATCTATTTTGACAGGACTTTAACCCTTATATGAATTTTAGGTACGGTAAATTCAAATTCATTTTAAGAAAACTTTTAATTAACTTCAACATAGGAAGTTATTGTAATTGGTCCGATTTGTCAAATTTAAAATTTTGACATTTCTCAACGTTTCAAGGCCTCTAGAGTCGAAATAAAAGATTTTTAGAAAGATGTCTGTACGTGCGTGTGTACGTACGTTCGTACGTCCGTACGTTTAAAAAAGATATCGACTTCAAATAAATTTTGTTATACTGATAATAATGCAGAAAGATGCAAAAAGGGCTCTCAAGAAAATTGCGTGGGGTGGTTTTTTTTACCATAGCAGTTTAAAAAAAAGGTGAAAATTTTGGTTAACCCTAAATATCTCACGAACCAATAATGCCAGAGATTTGAATTAAATTTTATAGTATATATTGTAACGTGATACCAAAGAAGTATATTTTTGGAAAAAATCAAATTAACGTTTTTTTTATAAATAAAAAAAACTGAAAAAAAAATATTTGTCACCTCGAAAATTTTGCTAATAAAAAATTATTTTATCTCCAAAATAATTTTGTGCAACGAAGAATAACGTTTTCAACATCTGTTAAAATTTTAAGAAAAATCGAATTGACAGTTTTATTATAAAAAATAAAAACCTAAAAAAACACTACTCAAAGTTGGTAAAAATTGAATTTAGACTTAAATATCTTTTCGAAAGTTTGAGATTATGGCTTTCAACTTATTTTATTTTTTATAAAATATTGTTTTCAACATTCGGTACAATTTTGATAAAAATCGAATTGACAGTTTTCTTACAAAAAAATAAAAACCTAAAACAAAAAATGAATAAAAGTTAGTAAAAATTGATTTTCGACTCAAATAACTTTTCAAAAATTTGAGACATTGTCCTTAAACTAATTTTATTTTTTAAAAAATATTGTTTTCAACATTCAGTAACATTTTGAGAAAAATCGAATTGAAAATTTTCTTACAAAAAATAAAAACATAAAAAAAATTAATAAAAGTTTTTAAAAATAGATTTTCGACTCAATTATCTTTTTTAAAATTAACTATATTAGCTTCAAATTAATTTTATCTTATAAAAAATATTGTTTTCAACATTCGATTAAATTTTGAGAAAAATCAAACTAACAGTTTCTTAACAAAAAAATAAATATGTACCTTGAAAAAGCATTACAAAAAATTCGTGAACATTGATTTTCGACTCCAATATCTTTTTTAAAATGAAAAATATTGGCTTCAAACTATAATTTTCGACATTCAGTAATTTTTTTTATTAAAATCCAACAGTCAATCTTCAAAAAATAGTACGCAAATTTGGTAAAAAATGGTTCTGGTTCTGGATATCTCGTGAAAAATAGAAGGTATTGACTTTAAATTCATTTCATTCATCCAATTTGTATGTGTTTATTTAAGAAATAAAAGCTTTTAAGAAATGCTACTAAAATTGGTAACATTTGTTTTTCGACTAAAAATCTCGTTAACAAAAACTGATTTTGAAATCAAACTATTTCATTATATGCAAAATATTGTTGGTAATTTAAAAATTTTTAAGAAACAAAACACGAAACCCTACAAACTTTTAAGCAAGACAAATCGACAGACGGGATGGGAAGCTATCAGTGTGGGTTGCATCCCAGCCACTTTTTTTTATTTTTTTACATTTAACTGATCTGTTTAAGAATAGGTTTGAAATTTTTGACAACCATCTTTTTTGTCTAAGTTAAAAAGTTTTTTAGAAATCAATAAGAATGTGTATGTTGAAGAACTATCTCTTTAGATAAAGTGTAAGTGTAAGTGTAAGGACAAACATATTTCTGTAGCTTGAATTATCGTAACCATTATAATAACTTTTATTTTACTGGTGACATATAGGCGTTGTTTATTTTTTGGATTTTTAAAAAATTATTTGTTTTTTTCAAAATTCGGTATCTCAAAAATAAGTTATCATTTTTTTACGAAAATTAAATGTAAAACGTATAAAAACAAGCTTTAAATAATTGCATACCAAAATATAGTTCCGATTAGAGATGAAGCTGTCAGAAAAAAAACTGACAAATGGAGGGTTTTCAGCATATTGTTTGATATAAAATAGTTTAAGGATTCAAAGATGTTCTTGAATTTAAAGAAATATCTTCCCGTAATATAATTTAATTCAAAATTGAACACAGTCAAATTAAGGTGAATAAAAGTATTGATTTTCGAAAAGTTTCAGAGGTTCAAATTCAAGGGAAAACATCGTGAACCCTGCTAAAAACGTAGCAGAAGTGAAAACCCATGAGTGATCCAAAGATTAGGATAATTGTAAATGTAAGACAGTTTCTACACATCGAAGAAATTTTATTTTAAAATTAAATTTCTTCAGTTTATTAAGAGGCCATACCAGTGATGTAAACCCTGAAAATTGTTGTGGATTTCGGAAATTTGTGAGGAAGAAAGGAACTCAACAAAATTTGTGTTTCAAAATTCAGAATATATTTGGCTGCACCACAATTTTTTAAGGCCAAAATTAATTTCAATTAATTTAATTTATATTAACATCTTACAAAATGTTGTCGTTATTTCATTGTCCTTAAAGTTTTATTTCAATCAAAAATATTCAACATCATAAAAGAGTAAATTAAATTCAGAGTATACTCAGTTAAATTTTCAAGTTTATAGTTAAATTGTTATCTGAATTACAATGGTAGCAATATTGAAAAATAGATCATTTTATACCTGCGAGCGGTAGCTTTTTAGAATTCTACCCTTCAGATTGTATTAGAAATACGGCCTTGAAATTATGCACTTTATAGATGATTTTTTAAGAAGCCTGGTATGACCCTTAAAGATCTTAAGAGTTTGATAGGAATTTAAGTAGGTTGAGAAATTCAAAAAGCTCAAACTTTTAACGTGATTCAAAAAAACTAAAATAAAGCTAAAGGTGGGTTTCAAAAACTGTCAAAAATGAAGTAAACACTTTTTGATTCTTATCCTATCTAAATGTTTACTCTTTATTACCCAAAAGATTTTGTTTAAATAATTTTATAGGAATTGATTTTCTATGGTTTGAATTTTGGAAATACTTCAAAAGGGTTCAATTCATAAAGTCACTGTTTATACAAGTAAACTCTGTGAACTGTAGGGCGCAGGGCTATATTAATGACCTCAAAGACACCCCTTTGGATACGCCATTGGTTTCATATGCTCTTTTTTTAAAGACCTAACAAAATACTTAAAGGACTTTTGGAGAAATAAACATGCTGTAATGCAAATGTTTCTTCACCCAGATTAGGCAGACAGTGCTACACATTGTTAAAGGTTGATATATATGAGGCGTCCACTGTAGGAGAATATTTGGAAAAAAAAGAGGGTGGTAGACTCCGAGTCCATAAGTTCAAAACAGAAATCAGCACGGCAAGCCCGTTTTAGCACATTCTATGTCTCAAATTAGATGGAAAGACTTGTTGACGAAGAATTGGACTCCGATTTGTTGAGCCAACGATATTATTTGTTTTGTGTGATGCTTGAAATTCAAAAATAAAAGTTACAAAATATAGTTCATATTCGAAGTTAACAGCAAGAACTAAGAATAGGAATAACATTTAGTCTCGGATAAATTGATGTACTCAGCTTGATAAGGATTTTCTTGCTAGGTTTGGGATTTTCTTTAGTTGGAATTCGAAAAAGTCACTTTGAAAACTGAGTCCTGATGTGGTGTGGCTAGCTGTTTTGACTGTTGGTTAGTGTTGAAGAATGTATTGTGTAACATCTAACAGCATTAAGAATTTAGTATTTCTAAAGGTTTTCAAATTCATTTTAATGCTTTAAGACCTCTGTATAAGTTTCCAAACTTTTAATGATAAAACGAGGACGCCAAAGTGTTTGCCTTTAAACATCACTTCAACTGAGTGATGCAAAAAAAAAATAAAGTCATCAGCCAACAACTAACTAAACCTTTACAACAAAACAATTTTTGCTACCTTAATTGCTATTTTAATGTCAGTTCTTTATAACATCCATTCCTAGCTAACTACTTTTTACACCAACTAAAACAAAAAAAGTTTAACAAATTTTTCTTATACTTCAACACAATTTTGTTTCTTTATTTTAACTAAAAAATTTAACAACCAAGCTAAAACTGTAGAAGGTTGGTGCAGAAATAAGAAAAAAATCAAACTTTTTCCAGGAAATGGATGGACCTGAACATCCACTTAAAAAATGGAAAAACATTTTAGCCACAGTAATTAAACATTTTTTAAAAGCACCTTTTACTAGTTACATGGGTCTGTGTCTATGCATGAAATGGAATGTATATGGACACAGGAGCAAAGATACAAAAAAAAAAAAAAATGGCAAATGGTTCTTGATCCCTCAGGCTATGTCCAGACTTATGCATAGTTTATTTCAAATAATAGTGTAGCCAGTGGAACGAAACGGTTAGCAAAAGAAAAAAACAAATCAAAGCAACAACAAAAAATTTGTTCAAAAGTCTTCCTTAAAGTCCTTTTTTCTGTTCTTGTTAACAACGTTGCAATGTAGCTATAGATTGCAATGCAAGCAAGCAAGCAAGCTCCATTATGTGTATTGTAAATTCAGGTTGAGATACCCGTCTTGTTTGCCATCGTGTATACACATACCTTTACACATACCCAATAGCTTCATATAAATCTTCTTTACCCTTTTTCCCTCTTAGATCCTTCCACTATCATCACCATCATCATCATCATCATCATTGAGAAAGAGCACAAAATCTAGGGTTACAAACAACGCAAAACAACTAAGACTTTATTGTCATGGACGGACAAGAATTTTCGGTGTTGACTTGCTATCCCCAAGTCAACCCTAACTCAGTCCTTGATGCTTGATGTTAGGTATACTCGTAGTAATTTGAGAGGAAACACAAATTACTTTTAACTCATGTGACACATAACATAGGTTAAAGGTTGGGTTAACCAATACATTACATTTCAGCTTGTGCTGTGTGAAGACGAGTCCTTCAAGGCTTCAAGATCAATTTGACAGTGTTTTTCATTATCGTATAACAAGACTATATGTTGGGTAGGGTACCTTTATAAAGGTACGCCATATGTTTAGAACTTGAAGAGTAAGTAGAGTATGTCTAAAGTGTATCTTTTCAATTTTCGACTTTTTGGTTACTTTTCATTTTCGGTCGGCCGGACGACGACGGTTAGCTTTTCCTGGATATTGTTGCCTTCTCATGATTTGACTATTTGTAGATGGTTCTCAATTTACGGCCCAAAGCCGACGATGACGAAGACGACAACAACGCTATATTTGTGATTGCCTTGCTTCTTTGTTTTCATTATGTCCCCCGACTTCATATAACCTGCAAAAGGATACAACTCCTCATCGTCCACGTCCACATGCGGTCCATTGGGAATTCTTTGTTTGAGAAAACTTGTGTGTTTTATGTACTCGTAGATCCTGGAAACTTTTGTGTTCTTAGTTACATTACGCATACAGAATTTTCTACAAAGGGAATAATATTGTCATCAAATAAACACGATATGATAGTGATTTAAAAACCTGCCAAAGGATATACACAAAGTTTAGCACAGTGTAAACGTAGTGCCTATATTCTGTAAAACCATATCATTTACCTTTGAGTTGGCACACATACCTTTACGACTATAGACTTGATGAAACCTTTTTTGCAATATTATGAATATTTATCCTTTGTTAAATGAAGGTTGTTCTAAATTTTGAATGCAAAATGCTTTTCAAAAAATTTAATTTTAATTTTAAATCTTAAGTATGAAGTAAACTTTAAATTTGAAAAATTTTTCAAAGGGTTTAAGTAGGAAATTCTAAAACTCGGTCACTATAATTCTTAGAATAACTCTTTCCAATCGTTTTTACTTTAGTTTTGCTTTTAGAATCGTGTTCAAAATTAAAAGGGGTTTAAAACAAGTTTCTATTTAAAATTCCAGTAAAATAAACAAAAATTAAGTTTTAACATCTGTTACACATTTATTAGGGAAAACAAACACAATTTGTGGAAGTAGCTGACTCAGCTGGCTTCGCAGTAAAACATTTTGTCACTTCAATTTTCCAATACTGGTGTTGCTTTTTTGATGATTTAATGGCCTTTAAAAATGTCTGTATTGGTCGTAAGACATTGGTCCTTCACGGTTCCACACAAATCAAAGTTAAAAAGGGTCAAATCAAGACTCCAAGCGGGCCAATTGAAGTCTTTAAGACGGTTGATAACACTATTTATATATTTAGTGACCAAAATATTGATTGTGTCATAGGCTGTGAGACATGACCTGAGGAAGTTCAAATCTGTGTCTTCAATTTCATTAAACAAAACTCAGTTAACATAGATTTGTAGCGGCCATCGTTGATCTTGACGGAAACGGTCTGTCTACTTCATTTTTGGTGAGAACTGATCAACAACTGATCAACAACTACACAATCCAAACAAAATTGAGACTTTCGAAAAAAGAAGAAAAGCTAGTCATTATCAACTATGCTGATTTGAAGATAATACAACTGAAAGCACTAGTAATTCATTGCAATCTCCACCTCTAGTTTTGAGATTTGGGTTTAGAAATTACTATTCCAGTCAATGTTAATAATCAGCATGGTCCTAGACCTTTAAAATCAATATTCAACACCAAATCATATTCATTTCTCGATAACTACTAGAAATTGTAGCTGAAGCCTTGTTGCAACATCTCGTTGCCTTGAAATCCATACCAAATGTTTCGTCTTGAAAATGTATCAAAAAAAGGAAACTAAACAATTTTGTTTCTTCCTTTAAAAATAACCGGGACGCATACTTAATTCAAATCAATATGCAAATTATGAAGGGGGCTTCGCAGCAAAACTGGCAAGATGTTTAATAATTCTCAGGCTTTTCCATATGATCTAATCACTTTCACTGCAATATCTTTGAACACCACTTTCTTTTTTTTTATAAATGGAGGACAAATAAAATCGTGTGTTAATTTTGGAACACAATTTACAAATGCTCTTTAAGGTGCAATAGCCAAATCTTACCTATGGGTTGAGTACCCTAATAATTCATTAGAATTATGTAATTAAATTTTCAGAATCCATTAATTTATTATACGCTATGAGATGACCCCAAAGTGTTGTGTATATTTACACTTCAATAAAATCTCTCGTTTTTCTTGGATGTCAAAACTTAGCAACAGCTCCATTTATACGCATAACAACAGGTTTCTTAAAGCCTACTTACAAAAAAGAAAAAAAAAAACCAATGAAAGTTTTATATTCCCCCAATGATGCGTTTTAGTATACTCGTATATACCTTCCATGAAAGTTTCAAGATTCTTTCAGTTCAGAGCATTATACTTTGCGATTAATCAGACCAAACTTTATGTTAGTTATAGAATTCTGACATATTTGGCAAAGTGAGTATATTAATTTCTCATAAAACTTCCCTGAATTCCCTTGAATATTTTGAAACTTGAACCTAAGAAATTTGTATAGATGTTATACCTACACATACATACATACATACATAGTTTAAGTACCTAATTTACAAGAATAAAAATATATGTATGTATATTTGACTGTTGTTATTATTGATTTAGTTTTTGCTATATAAGTTATCAATATATTATAATTTATATGGTGTATTGGTACTAATTATCATTTATATGAGCAAATATTTCTAGTACCAATTAATATTAATACCATGTCCTGTGAAATAACGAATAAGTATTGTAATTGACACTCTAGTTAGATAACTCATTAATGAAAAAGATATAACAACGATGGGTTATAGTAATGACATTTCTATTGATGACTCAAATTAACCACCAGCTGTCATTTGATAGCTTATTAGGCCTTAGGCATACTATCAATTTTGACAAAGAATTTTGCTAAACCAGTCACTAAGCATACATATTTTCATTCTTTGTTTTTGTCATTAAATGGATTTAGCAACTATAATAAATGATTAATAACATATCATTGCCTTTAAATGTGAATAGAAAGGAATTTATTTTTATTTTGAAATTATTTGATATTATCAACTATTAAAGAATATAATATAAGGTTTTAAAAAATATTGAATGGTTTCAGTTTTTTCGTCCATAGCTATATGGATTTTTTAACAATTGCTTAAAAAACAAACTTCCAATATTTATTCAGGGTTTTTCAATATTGACATTTTAAATAAAAGCGTATGATAGTGTTCAGCTTAGTTTTTAGGATCCACTCAAAATCATGTTAGAATATTTTTATTATTTGCCATACTTTCTTAGTTATAACAGAAGACATGCACAGCACTAAAGTAATTTTTCAGATACAGCACTTTAAAAATCTTTTACTGCAACTGATCTTCAAAGTTCCTCATATTGTTAAATCTTGAAAATTCACACAAAGTTGAGAAAGAAAAAAGTCGAATATTTCATTTAGGAGGCGTGTAGTCCACCCACTTTCTGATAAAAGGTATGAATCAAAATGTTTTATATCATTGAACAAATTCTTGTGGAATCATATTAATTAGAGTGGAAACGATTGATGCGCAGTGGAAAAGAAGAAACAAATTAAAAACCTGCGATTATACTAGCAGGCGTGGTGTCCGCCCATTTTTCAAGTTTGGCAAGTTTTCTGTTAATTTATACTAATTAAAGTGTATATAAGTTTTCGACGACTTTCAAGAACCCCGTGGCACTTAGTTTAAATATTTTATTATAGATTATTTCGATTTTTTTTATAAGACTTCTGGAAATTGCAATAGTTATTCTTCATATAAGAGAAAAAAAACAGTTAAATCATGCCAGAAATTTCATTCATGGTGTTTTTTGATTCTTCATCACTTGGCAAAAAAGCCACATATGTTAAGACTAAGCAACCGTGGTAAGAAATTTCCAGTCTTAAGACGCACGTTTTGAAAATCAGTTAGAAAGGGTTTTCAATTGGCGCGGGTATATTTTGGCACCCCGTGGCGGCCATTTTGTTTTGTTGACGCAAACGATGTGTGCATTGCAGTTTATTCCTCGGCGTGCACAAGAACTCGGCCTTTCGCAGACTTCCACTTGGCAAGTTTTGCGTCGGGACTTGGACCTTACACCCGTACAAGATCCAGCAGTATGGTCGCGCTACGTGCCACGTAGCAAAAGCTACGATTGACATTTTGCATTAACGATTTAGGGGTAAGGTTATCTCTCGCAGTTGTGATGTGAATTGGCCACCAAAGTCATGCGATTTGACCCCGCTAGACTTTTTCCTGTGGGGTTTCTTGAAGTTACAGGTCTATGCAAACAAACCACAATCAACCGATGCCCTAAAGGTGAACATAACACAGGCCATCACTCAAATTTAGCCGGATCTATGAGGAAGAGTTATTGAAAATTGGACTACTCGGATCCGTGCCACCGTAAAAAGCCCAGGCAGGCATTTGAATGACGTCATATTCCACACTTAATGGCATACATGCGCCATTCAAATATAAAAATAATTTTTTTAATACCTCACACACAGCTTTCTTTATTCCATTTCAACATCTACCCACCCTTATTGGAAAACCCTTTAAAATCGAGATGATACAGTGAGCTATGTAGGGATAACAGCAGTAGCGATGTTGGATTTTTACACTTGTAAATAAGGTTAACTTACATAACTTTTTACTTTTGACATACACGTTGTTTTTTTAAGATTTGAAGAAATAAATCGCATACAATTTTATTTTTCATGGAAAGAATTTAGCTTAATATTATTAACATAAGAGTTTGCCATAATTTTTAAAAATGATTGTAGCGGCCATCTTAGTTCACTTAAATAAATTCTGACGAGAGGCCTAATTTTAGACAATTTTTAGTCGTAGAGGTCCACTTTGTTGCCATATATCAGCAATAACTCTCGGAATATTCTCTTCCAAGGCGTGAATCTTTTCGGGTTTTTCTGCGTAGACAAGCGATTTCATACAAACCCACAAAAAATAGTTCAGCGGTGTTAAAGCGCACAATCTTGGAGACCACCCCACAGGCAAAGGACAACGTGAAATAATGCACTTACCAAAAACTTCCTTCAATAAATTAATCGTAGCACGAACCGAACTATTTGGAAATTTTATGTTTGTTTCCAGTTTTCTTTATATTTCTGTCTGGCACAATTTTTAACATTTCTGACTTATATTTCAAATTTAAACTAGCACATTTTTTCCTTCAAAAAATAACTTAGGTACAGTTTCCAGGAATTTTTGATAACATTATATTTAAAATAAAGGTTTTTAATACTTTCGAAAATTTAGAACTCGTTATATTTTAAGATCTCATTTCTTTTCATGGCAAACTTATTACTCGAGATTTTTGTATAAAGCAAAACTTGCATTCATAATAGATTCAGAATATCGGACAATAATTACAAACATGTTTTATTCCTATAATACGTTTAATTCACGTCAGAAGGGTTAAAGAAGCACGACCAGTAACGAATGCCGGAAATGGTACACAATATTGTTGAATTTCTTGACAAAGCGTAACAGACTGAAGAGTAAAAACTTAAATAACAGTTTATGATGATGCTGATATGAAAAAGTAGAACATAAGATAAATATTTTTGTTTAATACCATCAAAAGCCTGGCAGTAAAATTGCACTCTCCCGATAGGTTTCGATAGCCATAACTCAAATCCAAATCAAAATCACCCTATTACATCATGTTTTTGGGATATTACTTTCTAAAATGTGTGATGTTGTTATTTTAAATGTAGTATTGCTACCTTCAATATTCAGTAAAAATATTTATAGTAGGTATGTACAAAATAAATCAGTTGGCGCAACAATCCCTTGAGAACTAAGGCCTAGGTAGTTACAACTCTCAATCATTCCTGTATGTGAGTAATGTTATCAGCGATGGAAGGGATCTACAGTTTTAAGCCGAATCCGAACAGCTTATTTGAGACATTTTTCATGACAAGAATAACTTTTGAAGGATTGGGCAATTCCTCGCAGAAGCCAATACTTGTGAAAAAAAAACTTTAGACGGCACAGGTAGCGATTGAACCTCTGGAATGACAGTCTTATGCACTAACCATCACGGAAACTACATTTATAGTATGTATAAAATAAAATTTTCGAAAAATCTCCATAAGTTGTTAGAATACACCTTTTTTAAATAAACATTGAAATGTTTTTCAACAAAAACAATTTTAAAAAATGTAAAGTAATTTTTGTATAAATTCGAAAGATATAAAAATTATGTTGAAAAACTGGTATTTTAAAAATTCTTGCAGATATTTTGAATCAAAATTTGAGATTCAAAACCAACACTAAAATCAACTTTAAAACTTATTTTCAAAACCATGAAAGTATTAAACTCAATTCCATTATCAAAACTTTATTTATTTAAAGATAAGCAAGGACTCATAACTAGTGAGAATTTCCGGAAACTAAATATGACGCTTTAATTATTTAACTGTATCTAGAAGTATTAATACTTTTATAATACAATAAGTTGTTTAGAATTATGTTGTGATGTCTTATATAAGCCTTAAAAAAGTGGTCTTCTTTAACATTTTCCAATAGGCATATTTTAAAAATCTGATGTATTTGAAAATTTATAAGGTGAGCTTCGAATCCCTGTAAAAAAGTGTTCTTTTGTTTGTGTTATAGCAACTAAAAAACTTAATTTCGCCAACCAGTGTTATAAATTTATAAAAACTACAGAAATTGAAAATACTCAATTTTTCCGTATCCAGGTTTATACCCAACACAACTCAAAATAAAAGTTTTCCCACGCATTTTCTTCTTCCATACACAATAACATTCTTATACCCACATAGAGTTAAGAGAGCACGAGAGGTTACTCATCAAAACTAAGTTCGTTTACCAAGATTAATTAATTTTGATAACCCTTCAAATATATGTAGGTACATTTCCCTTTTTATAAGCAAAAAAAAAAGAACCCCGAAGATTAATTTATGCGATAGCCCTAAGGATAATATAAATATAATATAAACAAAACTTCTTAAACACTTAAGTATACAACGCTATTCTAACATTCTGCTCTATCTGCCAGCCAAAAATATAAAAAGAACTAACCCATCCCATAAATAATCTAAAAAGCATTCTTTTCACAAGCTTTATACATTCCAAAGAAAAATAATAGAAAATAAAATCAAAAAAAAAAAAAAAAAAAAATTTCCCATAAGCACTAAGCACTACTTCAGCATAATACAATATTGCTTTGGGCAGAGTCCCAAAAACATTTCATAGCAGTCAAATGGCTATAACAACTATCACTCATCTCTCGAAAACCTTCTCCATGAAATGAGGCAACCAAAAAAAAAAAAAAAAAAAATCAAAAAATAACACAGAAAAGCTCACCCTTTTTATGAACGTAATATGAAATAAAAGTTGAACTTTTATTTTATTTCCTCCAACAATCAATTTTTTCTTTTGCAACAAGAAAATGGCAAATGGTTAGGCTATCATAAAACTAACTCTTGAATGACAAACTTAAACTTTTGTATTGCGTTTCTAAAGGGAATAAGTGATATTTCCAAGAAATTTGTTCAACACTCTTAAATTACTTAAAGGCGTCAACTTTTTGAGGGGAACGAAAATGAACAAAAGGCAGCACTATATGAGTATATGTATACCAACCTACGTACATTTATATAGTATAGGCTATTGCTTTGATAAAATATCCTAGCAAGCTTAACAGTCTCTATTACCATGGTGATAGTGAGGCGGGCAGCTGTGGTGGTGTTGGAGGTGATGGCGGCCATCACGCTTTTTGGTCCTCCTGGTCCTGAGCCTCGGCATCGTTCCGTCCGTCGGAGTGAGCCTGTTTTGGTGTTCCTCATTTTTCCGTTTATCATGGAGCATGGAGCTTACGGCGAATAGGTAGGTATATAGGGGTACCTTTACCTACCCTGGGGCTTGGTTGGTCTTGTATTGTGTTACATTTTTGTGTTCTTATTTTTTCATCTTTATTTTCGTGTTGGTACTTTTATTTTGTTGTTGTTGTAGTTTATTTTCTATGAAGCTTCTGTTTCCTGTGTACAAAACTAATTTCGCAAATTGCTTTTTGGTCCATTGTGTTGGCCTTTAGTTCGGACTTCAGAGTGTTGAATGAACTTTTTCAGATGAAATACTTGCGCAAGGTGTCCATAACTCAGGTTAATGTTCTCACTTCACCATCAGAAAAGAATGAAGTGCTTTGTTATATAGAAGACTTGTATTATAAGAAAACTGTTTGGCTGGGCTATTATAACGACTCTATATGAGTACGAGTATGAGTATATTTTCTAAAACTAACTTCTGACTTCTAATTTATTGTTGGCAAATTGGTGGAGCTCATATTTTCAAATAAACCAAAAACCACCATTGAATATAATGAAATTTTATAGTTTAACAAAAACAGCAGTGTGGTTAAGTGTAGTTCTATTAAAAAGCATGTGGCCTGACCACAAAATAAACCACCACAGGAGGTTCATACTTATATATTTTTGTATATAGTTGAGACTCTTTCTCCGTGTTAAAAAATATTGTATGGTTATTTTTAATGACTGCACCAAATTGCTTAATTATTACCTTGATCGTCGTCGTACAAAAATGAAAACATAATAAATAAAGGTATTGTTAAAAGAGCGTTACCAATTCGAAATATCGGAAATACCACAACAGCTTGATGAGTAAATTTATGTTCGGGTTTTGAAATTTCGTAAGGATTTCAGAATTTTGTATTTGCATGTTTTTCGAAATGGTATTTAAATACATGGTAATGTTGATTAGAGTCTTATTCTAAAAATTTCAAAATAGACACTAAATTTAAGTCGCAGTTATTAAGGGTGGGCCATTTAGTGGTTTTTTTTTTTAAATGATATTGTAATGTGTATACACTCTTTCAATAATAAGGGGCAACATCTAGTGGTAGTAATAGGAGAACTCGCTTCTTTAAGCATCGAGAAACATCTAGTGGCTTAGAGGGGAACTCATTCAGCGCATACAAGAACCTCGAAAGGGGTAAGCATCTAGTGATAAAGTGGAGAACTTCGTTAAGCATCGAGAACAACCTCGTAGATTCTCGAACCGATTTGAGGTATATAAATAGGCGCTTGGAAGCGAAGCGGTTCAGTATGGATTATGGATTGTGAATTGCTATAAAGTAAAGACTGTGTTTGAAAAGTAAAGACTGTGTTTAAAAAGTAATAATTGAAAGTGTGGAATAAAGAAATTTTGTTAGTAATTTAAATAAAGTGAATTTGTGTTTTTTATTTACGAAGTGTGAATAAGTTTTAATTATCGGACCAAGCTGAATATTACATTGGTGTCAGAAGTGGGATTAAAACTTATTGAGAATAAAAACAGTGAGCAGTGATTGAACTATTTTGTGTGAAGTAGTGAAGTTAAAAATAAAAAAAATGAGTAAAGTTTTGAAAGACTTAACTGTCCCTGAGCTAAAGGCCGAACTAAGCAAACGTGGCTTAAGTGGGACAGGAGTAAAAACCGAACTCGTTAAACGGCTGCAGGAATATCTGGAGCAGCAAAATGAAGACCCAGATACGTTTGCTTTCGAATTAGAAGCAAAAGTGGAAGAGGTAAATGCAAATGTTGCCTTATCAAACATGGTGTCAGTTCTTTTAGCCAAATTTGAAGAAAATAAAAATGATGTTCTCAAACAACTAGAAGCCCAAAGAAGTGACCAAAAGCAAGAACAGCAGAATGTTCTCAAACAACTAGAAACTCAAAGGAATGATGTTCTCAAACAACTAGAAGCCCAAAGAAGTGACCAAAAGCAAGAACAGCAGAATGTTCTCAAACAACTAGAAACTCAAAGGAATGATGTTCTCAAACAACTAGAAGCCCAAAGAAGTGACCAAAAGCAAGAACAGCAGAATGTTCTCAAACAACTAGAAGCCCAAAGAAGTGACCAAAAGCAAGAACAACAGAATATTCTAGAGCGATTCGACGAACAGAAAAACCTTTTAGAAGGCAGGTTTGCGGACTTCGAGGAGAAAATCAAAACTGTGGACGAGCGAGTCGAAAAACAAAATGCACGTTTTGAGAAAATGGACGAACGAATCGAAACCATTACAAATGAACTGGAAAAAGTGCGAAAGATGAAAGCTCGAGAACCTTCTGGTGAGTGCTCAAGGAAGAGAGAAGTGAATCCTCCAAGCTTTGATGGGCAGATTCCGTGGTCAATCTACAAGAAACAGTTTGAAGCAGCAGCGTTAACAAACGGCTGGGACGATCACGAAAAATACATTGCTCTTACGCTTGCTTTAAGAGGATCGGCTGCTGAACTGCTACAAACCATCCCAGCGGAGAAGAGTGGTGACTTCACAGTTCTGGTAAACGCAATCGAACAGCGGTTTGGGAATAGCCACATGACAGAAGTCTTCCGAGTTCTCCTATTACTACCACTAGATGTTGCCCCTTATTATTGAAAGAGTGTATACACATTACATTGCCCCCTCCTTAGGATTGATCGTCCCGAACAAATCCATCGTTCTCATTACCACTGTAGCGATGTAGCCGGTCGCGATGTACAACTTTAGGTTTTCCTCTGACTCCCTTTTGTATCCGGTACACGACATCGTTGATTTTTGTAATGACTGTATATGGACCTTCCCAGTCCCGTTGAAGTTTCGGTGACAATCCTTTTTGTCGATGGGGATTGTAAAGCCACACCCGATCTCCTGCTTGGAACTCTCTTGTTGTCGCTCGTATATCGTAGCGTGTCTTCATTCGGTCACTGAACATCTTTATTTTCAACCTGGTATTGTCGTGGATCTGAAGGAGTCTTTCTCTGAGGTCATCAATGTAGTCATCCTCGGCTTGCAGCTCCGACGTGGGACATCCAAATTTTATTTCGCTCGGCAGTCTGATGTTCCTTCCCATCAAAATCTCAGACGGTGTATGACCAGTTGAGCTATGTCTTGCACTTCGATACGCCATCAAAAACAGTGGAATGTGTCGATCCCAATCTCGCTGGTTGTCGTCCACAACTTTGCAAAGATGTTCCTTCAGGGTTCGGTTGAATCGTTCCACCATGCCATCAGATTGTGGGTGAAGTGGTGTTGTTCTTGGCTTTTGAATTTCAAGAATCCAGAGGGTCAAGTGGCAAGGTGGATTGAGAGGCTGCAGACGTACGATTACGAAATTCAACATCGGAAGGGGAAGCTTCACTCAAATGCAGATGCACTGTCTCGGAGACCATGCAAGCAAGACTGTAAGCATTGCAGACGACAAGAAGAAAAAGAAGTGGTTACTGTCCAACGAACCAGAGCTGATCCCATTTATGGCTGGAGCAACGATGAGTTGAGGAAGGCTCAACAAGAAGACTCAGATATCGAACCCATCCTCGCTTGGAAGGAACACCAGGAAAAACCGGAATGGGCTGATATCTCCGATAAAAGTCCGACTCTGAAGGCCTATTGGGCACAGTGGGACTCGTTTCATGTCCAAGAGGGTGTCCTTCGACGTAAATGGGAATCAGCAGATGGAAAGTCTTATATAATGCAGCTAGTCTTACCGAGATCGAAGGTTATGGACGTTCTGCGAGAGATGCATGGTGGAGTTTCGGGAGGCCATCTAGGAGTGAACAAGACGCTAGAAAAGGTTCGGCAACAATTTTACTGGCTACAGGCAAGGGAAGACGTCGAGAAGTGGTGCCGAAAATGCGATACCTGTGCTGCCACCAAAGGCCCGAACAAAAAGAACCACAGCCAAATGCAGCAGTATAATGTCGGAGCACCCTTCGAAAGGATTGCAGTAGACGTGGCGGGTCCATTTCCGGAAACAAATAATGGAAATCGTTATATTCTGGTCGTCATGGATTACTTCAGCAAGTGGCCTGAAGCATACGCCATTCCAAACCAAGAAGCCAAAACAGTCGCAGACCAAATTGTCTTCAACTGGGTGAGCAGATTCGGCGTTCCATTAGAACTGCATTCCGACCAGGGAAGGAATTTTGAATCAAACATATTTCAGGAAGTTTGTGGGCTTCTTGACATCAAAAAGACAAGAACAACACCACTTCACCCACAATCTGATGGCATGGTGGAACGATTCAACCGAACCCTGAAGGAACATCTTTGCAAAGTTGTGGACGACAACCAGCGAGATTGGGATCGACACATTCCACTGTTTTTGATGGCGTATCGAAGTGCAAGACATAGCTCAACTGGTCATACACCGTCTGAGATTTTGATGGGAAGGAACATCAGACTGCCGAGCGAAATAAAATTTGGATGTCCCACGTCGGAGCTGCAAGCCGAGGATGACTACATTGATGACCTCAGAGAAAGACTCCTTCAGATCCACGACAATACCAGGTTGAAAATAAAGATGTTCAGTGACCGAATGAAGACACGCTACGATATACGAGCGACAACAAGAGAGTTCCAAGCAGGAGATCGGGTGTGGCTTTACAATCCCCATCGACAAAAAGGATTGTCACCGAAACTTCAACGGGACTGGGAAGGTCCATATACAGTCATTACAAAAATCAACGATGTCGTGTACCGGATACAAAAGGGAGTCAGAGGAAAACCTAAAGTTGTACATCGCGACCGGCTACATCGCTACAGTGGTAATGAGAACGATGGATTTGTTCGGGACGATCAATCCTAAGGAGGGGGCAATGTAATGTGTATACACTCTTTCAATAATAAGGGGCAACATCTAGTGGTAGTAATAGGAGAACTCGCTTCTTTAAGCATCGAGAAACATCTAGTGGCTTAGAGGGGAACTCATTCAGCGCATACAAGAACCTCGAAAGGGGTAAGCATCTAGTGATAAAGTGGAGAACTTCGTTAAGCATCGAGAACAACCTCGTAGATTCTCGAACCGATTTGAGGTATATAAATAGGCGCTTGGAAGCGAAGCGGTTCAGTATGGATTATGGATTGTGAATTGCTATAAAGTAAAGACTGTGTTTGAAAAGTAAAGACTGTGTTTAAAAAGTAATAATTGAAAGTGTGGAATAAAGAAATTTTGTTAGTAATTTAAATAAAGTGAATTTGTGTTTTTTATTTACGAAGTGTGAATAAGTTTTAATTATCGGACCAAGCCGAATATTACAATATGCTATTTTAACACTGACAACAGCTTTCCGCACGAATACTAGCAATGATGCTGTTAACTTTTTTATGGAAAGAAAAGAAGGATTGAAGTAATGCTAACAATACGGATACGACTTAAGTACTTAAGGCCAATGTTTTCCAAGACATCCCCTAGTAGTAGCCCGAAACCATCAACAAGATCTTACAAAATTGGAGCGACAGAACGCCTCACTTTAAAACCCATCAAGGTTGCCACTTGAACAGCTCTGTCTTTCTTTTTAATAAAATCATACTTGAAAAAAATAAAATATGACTTGGTGTTGGTTAGCCTTTTTTTTTATAATTAACGGGCACTCAAGGCTCAAGGGGTTATTAATACCCTTAACATGTTTAAAGTTTAAACACAGTGCGAGCTTTAGGAAAATAGGGAAGGATTAAAGAGGAGATACCGATGCACATTGGTCTTAAAGTTTTGAATTCAAAATGGATACTAAAGAACAGACCACATTCTCGATGTGCGGTTAAAGAAACAATTTCTATACTTGACAGTACGTCCGAAATTGAGTGAAAGGTTAAACTGATGTGCATTCCTAGAAGTACGAGTATTACGGCTGAATTGTTTGAGGGGGGGGGTTGCAACTGGCTAATTTGACAGAAAGTTGTTTGTAAAAATATCTGTAAAACAACGGAAGGCATGAAACATTGCGGCGTTGTTCGAGTGAGTTCTATCGCCTATCATTTTTAAAACTCTTTTTTGGATCCTATCTAAAAGTTTTAAACTTGTTTTAGGGGCACCTGCCCAAATATGTGAGTTGAATTCAAGTTTGGGACGAATGAAGGCTTTGTAAATTGTAGCCAGATCAGAAGGAGAAAAAAATTTCTTGCACTATCGGAGAAATCCGAAAACCTTGCAGCGTTTTTGGCGATATCGAATATGTAATCATTCCGTAAGAGGTGATCTGTGATACACATACCGAGTACTGAAAGTTGACTAGTTTCCTGGATACAAGTGCAGCTCATGAATAGCGGCATCGGGCGTCGGTTACGCTCTTACAACAGGAGACAGCATTGAGTTTTTGAAGCATTAAATTCTAGACGGTACTTAATTCCCCATTGTACAATGCTGTCAAAATCAGAATTTAATGAGCTTATCATAGCATGTGAATCTAGAAACAAATATGAAAAGCTGAGGGTACTGTCGTCAGCGAAACAGTTTAATGGATTAGAATTGACAAACAAGAGATAGTTTATGAATACGAGGAAGAGAGTTGGAGACAAAATGGAGCCCTGGGGAACACCAGCATTTATTTTATGAGTTTCAGATTTGAAACCATCCAATACAACTTGTATTAAACGGTTCGAAAGGTAGTTTCTAATCCAAAGAAGAAGATATTCATTTATACCAAAATCACGCTTTTTCGAGAAGAGAGCTTGATGCCAAACTTTACAAAAATGCCTTTGAAATATCAAGTGCAATAATCTTACTTTCTCAAAAACGCTGTAAAGATGTGTTCCACTGTTCGGTGAGATAAACCATGAAATCACCAGTGGACCTATTGCTACGAAAGCCATACTGCTGGTCATTAAGAAGCTTCCGTTCCTCGAGATATTTCTTAAGCTGAAAATTGATCATCGTTTCCATGACCTTTTAAAGAAGGGACGTGAGTGCTATTGGACGAGGGCGAAGAGCATTCACATATTTAGGCACAGGCTGGACAAATGCTATTTTCCATCCGCTCGGAAAGAGACCTGTACAGTGTACAGTAGGAAAGATGGAAAAGCTTACACAGTGGTTTTGCCAGCGTTGAAGAACACCTCTTCAGAACAGTAGTGGGGATACTATCCGGGCCAGTGGATTTGTGTATGTCAAGGTATTTCAGTACTCGTTTACGCTCTCAAGAACAGGAGGACTCATGACACTCTCCGGTAACGTCGAATTAACAGCAAACTGTGCTGCAAGCAAATTGGCTTTATCAATCGAGCTTACATAGGGAGTGTCATTGTGGACGAACGTTGGAACGGAGGATGACGCAGTGTTTCGTACGTTTTTTACAAATGTAGTTTATGTAATGTAGTTGAACCACTTTACTTAGTTATCCATGGATCCTTTGTCTTCAATGCGTTTGAGTTTGCTTAGTTGAAACATTTATTCTCTTTTGTATCACATAGTTTAACTTAGCTATTGTTTTAGGATATTTTTTAAAAATATATTATTCTTCAAAGAAATTTTGATTACTTAATCAAATTATATGAAGACCTTCGAAAAGCTTTTAGAATTCCGTTTGGAGTATAAAGGAAACCTTTTTTAGACTTTGAATTTACATACAATTTTCAATTAGAGACATTGAAGGTTACTTATACAATGTTATTTTATTTAAAAAGAAAACAAATAAAATGCCTATAGATACCTTATATATCCTTTGAGCTTTATTTTAAGCTAACAAGCTTAAATTTAAAATGTTTTAATTAAAATAAAATACAAACACAAAATAATTGGTATGCCTTTGACTTTGTTTATCCAAAAAAAAAAAAATCAAATGAAATGAAATCAAATTTACTTTGATAGAGAACTTTAATCTCTCAACAAAAAAACATATGTATGTACATACATATATGTACATTCATAGTATACTATGTAAAATACATTCCTGAAGTACTTAGATAAATTTAACATTGTTTGTTTAATCTGTTTCTGTACTCGTTACATTTGTAATGTATAAAATTACCTTTACAATCTTCTACATACTCATACTTTTCCAATAAATTCCAAAGTGATTGTACAGTACATAATGCAATATATGTATGTACATACAATATTATTTCATTTGTATGTATGACAAAGTTCTAAAAAGGTTTACTTTATGTTAAAAGGATCAACATTCTCTAAAATTGTTAGTTTTAAATGTATGGCAATGCCTTTGAGTGTTTATTTAAATGGTTTGTATGTACGAAACTAGACTTGTTAGAGAAATAAAAACAAAAATTCAAGAAATTCAAGGAATTCCAATCAAATAATAAAAGAACAAAAACAACTGTTTTAAAATGTTTCGATTTTTGATTTAAGCAGGAATTTGTATGTATGTATGTATGTGTAAAATGTAAAAATATGTAGCAAGTTTTTCAGTTTTAATGAATTTTTCAAGGCTACTTTGACTATTCAAGGATGCAGGCTTTATACACAAATCGAATTAATAATCAGTCTGATCAAACATAGAGACATGATAATGAATTCGAAAAAAATTATAGTTTCACTATAATTAATATTAAGACAAGGGTTGGCACATATCCAGCATCCTCTATCCCATCCACTCTTCTAATAATAGCAAATTTCTTCAAAAGATGTTTTGTTGAATTATCTTGATCCTTAATTGCTATTATAAAAATTATATTTTTTTTAAAGTAGAATCGCATCATTTTGATCCAATGATAAAACCGACAATATAAATGGTGGAAAGCCGCAGGGCTCTGTTTTGTTTCCGAAACTCTTTTTTGTTTTTGAAAATAATTTGTGTCTGCAACTTCTATTTGAATTAATTGTTTAAATTAGTTCATTTATGGATTATAATGTATATCTTTATTATTTCTAAACATATGTAAATCCAAAAATATTTTAAGGGCCTGACTCTGGAGTTATGGACCTATGTATAAAGTTTACCAAGTATTGTGCTAAGCTTTTTGAAGAAAAAAATTGCTTGAAGAGTTCCTTTCAGTTACAAAATCTAAACTGGACATGGGTTTTATAAATCAACATTTCGAATTAAATTTTAGAAGACTTCAACCATTTTGATATTAAACAATTTGGCTTAACTACTTGGCAAGTTTCAGAGTGTGATTCGTTTAGAAGATAGTCGAGTTTAGTCGATAGACGAGTCGCTGAGCGACCAATCTGAGCGCTAGGTGGCAACGACACTTCGATGAGCGATTAGTTCAAAAAATGCCAATAATGCTATTTTGTATTTATATATTGTAACGTGATACCAAACAAAAATATTTTTGAAAATAATCCAATAAACTAAAAAATAAAATGTGTCACCTCGAAAATTTTACGAACAAAAAATGATTTTACCTCCAAAACAATTTTGTGCAACGAAGAATAACGTTTTCAACATCTGGCAAAATTTTGAAAAAAAATCTAATTGACAGTTTTTTTTATAAAAAATAAAAACCTACAAAAATATTACTCAAAGTTGGTAAAAATTGATTTTCGACTCAAATATCTTTTCAAAAATTAAAGATTATGGCTTCCAACTAATTTTATCTTATAAGAAATATTGTTGTCAACATTCAGAAAATTTTGAGAAAAATCGAATTGACGGTTTTGTTTACAAAAAATAAAAACCTAATACATGAAAGTTGGTAAAAATTAATTTTCGGCTCAAATATCTTCTTAAAACTTTGAGATATTGGCTTTAAGCTAATTTTATCTTTTAAAAAATGTTGTTGCCTAAAGAAAAATGAACAAAAGTTGTTAAAAATAGATTGTCGATTTAAGTATCTTTTCAAAACTTTGAGATATTGGCTTTGAAATAATTTTATCTTTTAAAAAAATATTGTGGTCAACATTCAGTAAAATTTTGAGAAAAAATTGACAATTTTCTTAAAAAAAAAAAAAACAAAACATTACTAAAACTTGGTAAAAATTTACTTTCGACAAAACACGAAAACCTACAAACCTTTTTAGCAAGACAAATCAACAGACGGAATGGGAAGTTATCAGTGTGGGTCGCATCCCAGCCTCTTTTTATTTTTGTAATCTTTGTGGGTGTCCTGCCATAGCACTTTTGACAGCTGAAATTAAACTTTCAGTGTTTATTGTACATATCTTTTTTCTACGTCGCTCAGCGATCGACTGAAAAATTAAAACAGATTTGATTACAGAGCGACGTCTCGCTCTGTCGCTTAAAAAATCACTCAGTCGCTTAGGGTTTATGTGGCCACCTGCATACGATCTCATGTGTTCTAATTTTTTTGCGTCGCTTTGTCGCTCGTCGCTCATTGCGTGGCCGGACTCTAAGACTTTACTATTAAAATGGGAGTTCTCTAGTAGCAACGATGCGTGCGTTGCGCCCTTTTTATTGGGACATGGGCATGCTTCCAATTCGACTATGCAACGTTAGGTGGCCAAATTCTATTCCACGGGGTCAGGCTGACTGAAAAATCAGCCAATAAACATACGTCAACGAAACGCAAGATCTGCCGAAAACATCGCCGTTGTGCAGCAGATCCCAATTTTGGTCGAAAAACGATCTTTAGCGATGAGTCCCATTTTTGGATGAATGAAAATTGCCAGATTTGGGACGACCGACACCAATCCACGCGAGATTCACGAGGTGCCAATACATTCAAATAAAGTTACTGTTTGCTGTGGATTTTAGACGGTCAGTACTTCTTCGAAAATGATGCTTGAAAGGCCATCACTGACGGTGGCGATCGCCATAAGTCGATGATCACCAACTTCTTGTGGCCTGCATTTGATGACATGAACACCGAAGATATATGATTTCAACAGGACTGCGCTACATGCCACACAGTTTAATAAACAATCCGTATCCTACATAAGCGGTTTCATGGCATGGTTATATCGTGATGAGGCTACCTGAATTGATTACTAAGATCTTTTGATTTTACCCCTTTTGACTTTTTCTTGGAATGCTTTCTTAAAACATAGATCTATGCAAATAAGCTGCAAACCACTGCGGTTCTCAAAGACAACTTAATCGATGCCGTTGGTTAAAATTAAGCCTAATTTATGGGCCAAAGTCATCGACCTTTCAAATGCTCGTCACACAACGAAGCCCCACAGCCATTTAAACGATATGTTATAGTTTACACATAATAGAATTATTGTCAAAGATAAGACCTTGTTGATAACTCATATAAAACTTATTTTATTCAATTTCAAAATCGATCCTACTTTACTGGAAAAATAGGGAACATTTTTTAAAATCTCCAACAAAAATTTTGAGGAGAAATATTTAAAACATTTTTGAAAATTAGTTTTTGGCCAGAATATCTAAAAAACCAACATTGAGTCTAACCTTGGGATAGCTTTGTTTTACTTTTGATAGCAATTGGTACTTATTAAGACCGTTTTTTACAAAAAAATGAAAAAATAAATATTTATAAGAATTATTAATTCCATTTGTTTTCTTTTTAACATAAGCAATTAAGATTAGTTTCAATTTTATAACATTAGATAAATGTCTAGTTGTGGAGGTCACTAATAGAAAAGTTAACAGTGTGCGTAACATCGAAGTCTTTTTTTTTTCTTTTTATGTTCAGTTAAGAACGGTCCTTGAATCAGTGGTATTCTGATATTTAACTTTACCGTCTCAAGTTATATTTTTGCAATTTCTTCCAATTTATGCATTCATAAATATTCATCAGTTTTTTGTTCGATAGGCATTGTTAACCTAAATCTCTTTGAAACCAACCCCATATCGATATTTTAAAAATTCCAATAACTTTATTTCCAATTCGTTGCATCTATTTCTTCAATTTCTTTTTTTCAAGAATTGTATCCATGTTCGAATTGTGAGGAGAAAAAAAAATCAACGTGCATTTGTTAATAGAAAACCTCTTCACGACATGAGTGTATCTTTTCAAGATACATTCTCACATATCGAACTACCTTACTTACTCCAATTCGTAGATGATGTGCGCGCAGTCGATCCTGCATTCGGATGCGGATGCGGATGCACAGAGAAATTAAAACATGAGTACAAATTCGTACCTTGGTTGCGTTCGTTCTGGTCTTCATCTTCAGTGCTCTGACGACGACGATGCTGTCAGGATTTTAGTTTTCAATTGTTAACCATCATATACGGAAGAGCTTAATCATTAGTTCAGACTTCAGAGCTTTGGAGAAATTCACTGCTCCTAAGCCGCTTGTTGTAGTTTCGTCCTCCAAGTTGTGTATACAATTTTTTTTTCTTGGAAATAGTCCAACTTTCAAAATGGTATTTCAAGAAATAAGAGTTGTTATGTACTGTACAATGAATGCGTTGGGTGAGTAAGCGAATCAAATAGCTCTTAACGAAGTTCAAAGGTAAAAATAATGCCAAATCCTTCTTTTCAAGAGAAAAATATTTTATTAGGAAAAAAAAAAAAAATACAATGGTATTTGTATCTCTAATTTCTCATTGTAGGTTTTAATATAGCCATGCGATACCTTCTCATTCGTGCCCTTTTGTCCATATTTCTAAAAGTTTAAAAAAAAATATTAATAAAAACATTTTGTGTAAGATAAAAAAAATTGAAAACAATATCTCTCTTTGTTCTCACGATACTTGAGTCGAAAACCATTTATTCGTTTCTTTATTTGTGTTTTAGGATTATGTTTTTGTAAAACTGTTATCAATTAGATTTTTCTAAAAACTCAACTAAAAGTAACCAACAATCACTTGCATAGGGTTATATAAGTTTGGTTTAAATATCTTTACTTGTTTCCGAGAATTTTAGTCAATACCAATTTTTACAAATTTAAGTTGCATATATTTGTATTTTTTATAAAAAAATACCGATTGGCTTTTTCTATTTCTATCTAATTTTAACAACAGTATTTTCCATATAATTACATATTTTTAAAGTTCATTCATTCTCAAAATATTTTGTGTACTGTTTTTGAAGATTTTTTTTATTAAAAAACGGACAAAAGTATTTTTCTTAAAATTCTAGCAGATGTCAAAAACACCTAAAAGCTTTTTCACGGGTACTGGCTCTTGCAAGGAATTGAAAAATCCGAAAATGTTTTTTTGAATAATCCGTTCGGATTTGGCATAAAAACTGTAGGTCCTTTTCATCCCTGATATGACTTGCACATAGGAATAGTTGAATGTTGTAAGTCAATAAGTCCTGGTTCTCTACGGACTGTTGCGCCATCTAGTTAATTTTTATTGTATCAAAACTACCCACTCCATTTTTTTTTCTAGTCAATTTTGCATCTTTTGATGTTATTATCTGAAATACGATATCTCTACTGGTCCTTGAATAATGGCCGAACCAAAAAGGTATCTGGAACATACTAGGAACCTTTAAACGTCGAGAAATGTACAAATTTTCAATTCTACAAATCGGACTGATTACAATAACTTTCCTATGGGCAATTAAAAAAAAAAAAACGGTTGACATAGCTTCAAAACACACACCGTTGACCAAAACATTGTTCCCAGTATCATTTTCAAAGAAAAATGGCCCAGTTATACTATTCTCCCGCTGAGATAAAAATGTGCCCAGATAGACCATCTTATTTTTCACCCAAAATCGTTGTTTAATTCAAGCTGCTCGAAGGACCAAACTCAGTCCTTTTCATTTGCTGAGTTGATTGGAACTTGACAGCAAATAATCATCGATTTTTTGTATAATTACTAGTGGGTCCTTCATTTCGTTGAAAAATAGTTTTTGAAAAAAAACACTGTTTCGGTTAAAAATTATTAATTTTTAAAATAAGTTTTCAAAACTTTCCTACTTTTAACAAGCGTTACGCACAGATTTTGAGCGGTAAGCAGTTGTCATTTTCAATATAACCTATAATTTAAATAGAAACCACCAGAAGGAGCGCGCTTTATTTTTTGACAATATTGTATTTTCATGAAGCTGTTTGGTAGCTTTTATAAAAGCGAATTTTGTATCACAAAATTTTCATTCCCCATTTTAAAATTTTAATTTTCTACGACATAAATGAACTATTTGGCAAGTTTTGTAATCGCAAAAATTTCCGAGCCCGAGATGGATGGTAGAGAAGTCGAAAAAATTGGGTCCCCAGTTTCCGTCCGTCAGTCTGTCTGACGGACGTACACATTTTTGGGTCAAAAATCGAAAATTCGAATTTTCTTAAAAACAAACAAAAAAAAGTTTTGTTTTTAATTTTCTTTTAATTTTTTTTTTCTTCTTAATTTGGCTTCTTTCAGTATAAAAAAATATTTTTGTATTGCTCCGGAAGGGCACCCCATAGACCCGTTATTAACTTCCCATAATATGTTATTGCAATGGGTCCGATTTGTCGAATTGAAAATTTTGACATTTCTCGACGTTTCAAGGTCCCTAGAGTCGAAATAAAAGATTTTTGGAAATATGTCTGTGCGTGCGTGTGTGCATAGCATACGTTCGTACTTCCGTACGTTCGCGACGATTTTTTCGTCGTCCATAGCTCAAGAACCAGTAAATATATCGACTTCAAATAAATTTTGTTATACAGATAATAAGGCAGAATGATGCAGAAAGGGCTCTCAAGAAAATTTCGTGGGTAGTTTTTTTTACCAAAGCAGTTTAAAATAAAGGTGAAAATTTTGGTTAACCCTAAATATCTCACGAACCAATAACGCTAGAGGCTTGAACTAAATTTTTTATTATAATATTGTAACGTGATACAAAACAAGTATATTTTTGGAAAACAATCCAATTAACGTTTTTTTTTTATAAATCAAAAAAACTGAAAAAAAACTTAGTCGTCTCGAAAATTTTACGACTAAAATATGATTTCATCTCCAAAACAACTTTGTGCAACGAAGAATAATGTTTTTGACATCTTAAGATTAAGGCTTCAAACTTGTTTTATCTTATAAGAAATATTATTTTCAACATTCTGAAAAATGTTGAGAAAAATCGAATTGACAGTTTTTAAAAAAAAAATAAAAACCTAAAAAAAAAATTAATAAAAGTTGGTAAAAATTGATTTTCGACTCAAATATCTTTTCAAAATTTTGAGATATTGGCTTTAAACTACTTTTATCTTTCAAAAAATATTGCTGTCAACATTGAGTAATATTTTGAAAAAAATCGAATTTACAGTTTTTTAACAAAAAATTAAAAACCGAGAAAAAAATTAACAAAAGTTGGTAAAAATTGATTTTTGACTCAAATATCTTTTCAAAAATTCGAGATAATGCCTTCGAACTAATTTAAACTTATAAGAAATATTGTTTTCAACATTCGATAAAATTTTGAGAAAAATCGAATTAACAGTTTTTTTTTACAAAAAATAAAAACCTAAAAAAATAAAGTGCACGACTGGGTCGCACGAACTTGCTCCTGTATGCAAAGAGTCTGTTTAAAAAAGTATCTATATAATATTTAAAAATATACCTGTAAAATAAGTTTGTCTTCAAAGATATATATGCCATTTGATTTGTAGAAAAAACCTCCATTTTTCAATTTTTTGGGAGGGGGTTACATTTAATACAGTTAAAATAATTTAAAAAAAAAACTAATTAAGATTGAAAATTTTACCTGAAAAATAAGTTTGTCTTCAAAAATTTAAATGCCATTTTATAAATAAAAAAAACCCTTGATTTTTCAAATTTTTTTTTTGAAAATCGTTAGAGTGGTTCTTTTTAAAATTAATTTTTTATATATAGAATTTTTCAATTTTGTTCTAAAAATATTTTTGGTATGCAGTTGTTTAGTGATTGTAAATATACGCTCTATATTTCAATTTCGTAAAAAAATGTTCACCCGTTTTTGAGATATAGAATTTTGAAAAAAAAATTCAATATTTTTTTAAAAATCCAAACAATAAAAAATTGCTTTTTTTAAAATCAAATATTGTTAAGGCAATATAAGAGCTCGTTCAGAAAAAAAAATTATTGAAATCGGTTCAAAAATTGCTGAGAAAATTAAAAAACAAAAAAACGGTTCTATGAGCGGTACCTTTCCTGAGCAATACAAAAATATATTTTTCTTATTAAAAGAAGCCAAGTTAAAAAATAAAATTTTAGAGAAAATTTAAAAAAAATCTATCGGTTTGTTTTTGAGAAAATTCAAATTTTCGTTGTTTGACCAAAAAAATTGTATGGGGGCCACTGTTAGTTTTGATCTTAAAAAAAAAATGAAAAAAACGCCTAACGCAAATCTGCTCAAAACCTTAACTTCCAAGTTTGAACTCAATCGACCCAATGGTTTAGGCTGTAGGAGCGTGGACAAAATTGACCGGACGGAATCGCGGGACCCACTTTTTTCGACTTCTCTACCATCGTAATATCATGTCTGATTAAAATCTCGAGTTCGAAATTTTGCACGAATGCAAAACTTGCCATATACATACATACATATGTAGTTCCTATATGTCGCAAGTAAAAATGTATAAAAGTTGGTAAAAATTGATTTTCGGCTCAAATATCTTTTCAAAAATTTCAAAAATTGTTGTGAACATTGAGTAATATTTTAAGAAAAATCGAATTGACTGTTTTTTTACAAATATTGGCTTCAAACTTATTTTATTTCACAGAAAATATTGTTTTCGATATTCAGTAATTTTTTTTATAAAAATCTAACAGTCCGTTTTTTCATTGAAAAAATAAAATCTACATAAAATAGTACGCACATTTGGTAAAAATTGATACATATAGACAAACTTTTAAGCAAGACAAATCGACAGACGGGAACGGAAGTTATCAGTGTGGGTCGCATCCCAGCCTCTTTTTTTCTTCTTAATTTGGCTTCTTTCAATATAAGCAAATATTTTTGTATTGCTCCGGAAGGGTATCCCATATACCCGTTCTTTTGTTTTTAAGTTTCGTCAAGAACTCATTTACCGATTTCAATAATTTTTGTCTGCACAAGCTATTTTTTCTAAAAATCACACACATCTACTTACCCAATATCAAGTACCGGCGCGTTTCTAAATAAAAGACTGGAAAAGTTGTTATTTTACATTTTTAATCTAAGATATCGAAACATTTGTATTAACATAAAACCTTATGTCTTTATATCTACCTTTTTCTGACAACTGAACGCAGGCAAACAAAAGTTTGCCATCAAATTGTTAAAAATTCATTACATAAACGAAATGAATACAATTCCAAGTTGATAGCTATTGGTAAGAGATTGAACATAATGTAAGTAACGATAAATTGAAGAAAAAAAAGAGCAAATAAAACGACAACAACAAAGAATGAAATATTAAACATTTTAACTTGATATTATTTTGATTTCAATATAGAGCAGCGTATGGTTGGTCTGATAGTCTGGTCATGACATTTTATCTTTTGAAGAAAAAGAGAAAGAATGTTAACACACAAGATGCACCCTTTGTGATGGCAGACAATGTTCCCTCTCCTCGCCACATATCATTTCCGCTTATGCTGGCACTACTGCGAGCTCATGTAAATAAATGTTCAAAATCTAAAAATACATACATACATACGTACAGTACATATGTACATACGGAAATAAAATGTAAAATGTGAAGTAAAAGAGATACACACTCACAAATGTGAAAAGTATAAAATGAGCAATAGGAAAAGAACAACGGCGGGGATGCCGCTATTGTGGCACTTTACAATATACATACAGCCCACAATACGGGTCTATCTCTGGTATACATGGAAAAACGGAACCCCATTCAGAACATCAGTTAAAGAAAGAAAGAAAGCTTTAGCTTTGATAACGACTGATGAGTAGAGTATGATGAGGCGATGGCAAACGACCGACGACCGACGAAGAAGACAGGGGGGGGAGGTGGTAACTTTGCTTTGCTTCGCTTTGCTTTTGTTGTTAAAAAATGTTGGCACACTCAGGAAGTAAGAAAGGATTTCGGCCCAGTGCTTTTTGGGTTCGGAATTTGGAATTCGGATATGATTTGCGGAGAGAACATCCCTTTTCATTGAAGATCGCATTTTCCGATTTGATTTTTGTATTTTTGTTATTTTTTTTTTAGAATTTATTTTCCTTCTTTTATTTGTGTTTTCTTTGTTATGCAGCCTTGTCCGGCATCTTTTGTACTTTTGTGTATGTGTCTCGTCCAGCTGGGTAAAATAATAAATACTTACCTACCAACAAGAAAAACAACAACATTATAGATAAGAAAGAATAGCGTTGAACAGGATGAATTATTAGTGTACAAAAATACTGGTATTTGGTCTTTGATTATATACGACTTCAACCACCGCTTTGCCAAGCCCGCCCCGCCATAGAACTTAAAGCTATAGGTATCATGAATCATACAAGTGTCCTTTTATTATTATTTCATATTTCTTGTATACCTATCTTTTACTGTTCTTTCCTGCTTATCATCGAAAGGAAAATTAATTTTTGAAAAGAAAATATCTTTTCAAGCGCATTATTATGATATTGTGTTTTGACTTTTTCATAAGAATAGGATAAGGGTATAAGCTTTTTGGTTTTCAGTTACTAACTAATCTTGAAAATCAGCTGAAGTGTATAAAGAATAAGTAGGGTTATGAAATATACACACACACACAAACTAATATTTTAGTTAAAGGTAGAAGAAAAACGTGTCGTCGACAAATTTTTTTTTGTCAAATATTTGGTCAAATTAATTTCTATAAATAGGCTCAATGAGTCAACTTCTTGCACGTGTTCCAGGATCTTATGAAAACGCTTAAGATATTATCTAGGAGGTAAACTGTTCTAAATAGACAAAGATTTTGTGAAATAAATCATCAATAAGAACACAAGTCAAAAAATGTGTATTTTCGGTTAATTTTGTAGTGTTGAAAATTGAAATGCTATCTTAGAGCACTACATATTTTGTTACTTAAAAATTTCAGCTACAAGTATTGATATAACACTCTTTGATTAAAATCTACTATAACTTGTGAACCAGAACAATATTCGGGTATCTCAACAAGATCAAAAGATTTGCTAACGAGATTTTTAGTCGAAAACCAATTATTCTTACCAATTTTAGTACCATTTCTTAAAAGTTTTTATTTCTTATATAAATAAATACAATTTGGATGAATGAAATTAGTATGAAGTCAATATCTTTTATTGTTCACAAGATATCGAGAGACTAATCAAAAACTATTTTTTGTAGATTTTATTTTTTTTATAAAAAAACGGACTGTTGGATTTTTGTAAAAAAATTACTGAATGTCGAAAACAATCTGTGAGATAAAATAAGTTTGAAGCCAATATTTTTAATGTTTGAAATGTTTGAGTCGAAAATCAATTTTTACCAATTTTTATTAATTTTTTTTTTGGTTTTCATTTTTTATAAAAAAAGTGGATGAAGTCATTTTTTGATCATAAAATATTCGAGGTGACAAATATTTTTTTCTCAGTTTTTTTGATTTATAAAAAAAAAACCTTAATTGTGATTTTTTCAAAAAATATATTTCTTTGGTATCGCGTTTCAATATATAATATACATTTTAATTCAAGTCTCTAGCATTGTTGGTTAGTGAGATATTTTGGGTTAACCAAAGTTTTCACCTTTTCTTAATTTTTCTATGGTAAAAAAACCACCCACTCAATTTTTTTGAGAGTCCTTTCTGCATTATTATCTGTATAAAAAAAAAAGGTTTTTACCGTTTCTCAACATTAAAATCAAGTTTGAATCCTGGCCCTGATTTAATTCCCTCTTTTGTTCTAAAGACGTGTAAAGATCCATCTAGGTGTGCCTTGATTGTACTTGATCCTTTTTTTGAGCTAGAGAAAATTGGAACGGACCGTTAAGCTTCAAATTTGGTACGGATACAAAGCTTTTTAGTGTCATTTCCATAAATTTGCTTTGTTATTCTAGCTTCCCTAGAACGGATAGTTCCCTTACAACGGTTTTGATAATTTAAAATTTTCTCAATACGATCTTGAACTATTTTTATTAAACTTCATATCTGTAGTCAAAAAAATAACATAAGAGGACTATAGAAATGGAACTTCAAAGTTTTTGTAAATTGGTTTATTGTTGGCTTAAATTTATTTTGAATATTTATTTCATTTATTAATTTTTCCCGCAACTGTTTGAGTACTTCTGTAGAGCCTTTGAAGATAAGATGTTTTCCACAAACTCCAAGAATGATAGTACTTTACATTTCGTTTATTAATAAATACGAGTATATTGTTTATCTTTTCAATACCAGCGAGTTCTGAACTGAAGCTGGCTACATAGGTGTCCACACTTGTGAGTTCTTTTGCAACATACCAGTTGCTTATACATGTAGGCTGAAGAAAAATTTCCAGTTGAAGTATTAATCAGGAAATCCTAAAGGTTTAGAAATATAAATGTGGATACAATCGATAGCTTCAAAATCCCCAGGAAGGGTATTTTTCTGGCCATTTTGCCTTTTTTGCTTCGATCTCCCGACGATTCAACGGAAATCTTATATGAATATATGTAAACCTTTTCGTAATTTATTGGTCAAGTGCTAAAGTCATTGCTTACTGAAGTGCGTTCAACTCCAACATCTTGTCCTACACCGAATCAGAATTTAGTTCACTTAGGTATCTCAAAAATATCCGTATCATCTTTTCAGATATCAATGCACCTTCTCTACGCTTTATTGATTTTTCTAAAAAGTAATTAGACTGTGCACATTTCCTTTTGAAAATCGAAATAAATTGTGAAAATTATTATCACTAATTTCAGACCGTTTTCTACCGTTTTATATATTGTTACTGTTGTACGCATATAAAATCGGTCTTTTTCACACTTTAGCTGAAAAAAAAATCTTAAAACAAGTAATATTCAATACTTTCTAGTCGGGGGTTCAGGAATCTTAATATTGTAATATTCCGGCTTGGTCCGATAAATAAAAGTTATTCACACTTGAAAATAAAACATAATTTACTTTATTTAAATTGTTCCAAACTTATTTATTGAACACTTTCAATTATTTCTTTTCAAACACAGTCTTTACTTTCAATTATTACTTTTTAAACACAGTCTTTACTTTTCGCAGTTCACAACCAATAATAATCGCTTCGCTTCCGAGCGCCTATTTATATACCTCAAATCGGTTCGAGAATCTACTAGGTTGTTCTCGATGCTTAACAAAGAAAGTTCTCCTCTTAATCACTAGATGCTTAACGCAGCGAGTTCTCCTATTAGCCATTAGATGTTTCTCGATGCTTCACGAAGCGAGTTCTCCTCTTAATCACTAGATGTTGCCACTTATTCTAAATGTCCTACACAAGTGTTTATTACTACAAATAAACGGTTCCTTCGTACTTATTCCACTGTAACACGGTATTAAAAGAGATAAAGAGTGTATACACATTACAATATGTTTGCAGCTTTAACAATATAACAACATAAAATTAGCTTCAGCTATTTTAGAATAGCTATTAGGTATTAAATCTTTTAGTTTTTAGCAAAAGCTTGTTTTTAATCACACAAAATCTGACTTTGACTCTAAAATCCAAGTTTAAGCTTCAAATTTTTTTGTTTATTCACAAGACCAAATATCTTGATTTAAGTCGTAGACATTTTAATTTTAAACTAAAGGGTTTTTAACAGGGATGCTACAAAAGTTTAGCGACAGGTACAGCAAACGACGCTATATTTCTTGCCGCTCTTTTGACATTTCTCTTCAGTAAGGTTTGCCATTTCATGATGGAAAGATATACGAACCAACAACGAGTCGAAATCATTAAGATTTACTACTGAAAATTGGAGTCAGGGGCCTCAACGTTAAAAGAGCTACGTCCAATTTATAGTCTTCATAATCGTTCTAGCAGATCAACAATTGAGCGTCTAGTGGAAAAATTTGAATCCACAGCCAAAATACAAAATGTTTCCGTGCCAGTGAGACAAAGAACTGCCCGTAGTGTCGAGAATATTGCTGCCACTGAGGCTTCAATTGCAGAAAGCCCAAATGTGTCTCTTACACGTCGTTCTAAAGCATTGGGCATCTCTGTGACGTCGTTGTGGCGAATTTTGTGAAAAGATCTTGGCCTACATCCTTACATGTGTTAAATTGACGCAAGAGACCATCAGAAGCGTCGTATGTTCGTGAATTGGGCTGAGAAACAATTTTTTGTTCAGTTCTGGCTGAATAGCTTCGTCAATAAACAAAATATGCGATATTGGTCAGGCAGCAATCCACACGAACTCCATGAGCCATCATTGCATCCCGTACTTCTTTCGTGATGATCAAGACCAGCACGTTACTGTCAATGGGGATCGCTACCGTTCAATGATAAGCGAATATTTTTGGCCCAAATTGGATGATATGAACTTGCAGGACTTGTGGTTCCAACAGGAGGGCGCCACAAGCCCCACATCGAATGTCACAATCAATTTATTAGAAACCAAGTTTGGAGAACGTGTTATCTCACGAAATGGTCCAGTCACTTAGCCACCGTGGTCGTGCGATTTGACGTGTCGTTAGAGTATTTCATGTGGGCTTACTTCAAGTCTATGGTCTATGTTAACAATCCAGCGACGATTGATGAACTTCGTACGAATATCGAACGTGAAATTGCAGCAGTATCGGCCGATGTATGAAAACCGTCGAAAATTGGGTTGCGCATCTGGACTTCTACTAGCGTGCCCGTGTTGGCCAAGCAAAAGAAATCGAGTTCCATACATAATGGCATCAAACAGGAATAAAGAATTTCATTCCAAAACCGTGTTTGTTTTATTTAAAAAAAAAACTTTTGTAGCGCTCTTATTGAAAAACTCGATATGTATGTTAAAATGTTGATTTTTTTAAATTATATCGAAAAAGTACCAACAATATTGTCTATTATACTGGGCGTATACGCACTTTTTTAATTTAATTTAATTTATTTTTAAATACCAAACTGAGTTAAAAATAAAACAAAAAAAAAGTTAAGTTAAAATAACAAACAAATAATGGCATTTAGCAGTTTTATTAAAAAAAACCGCTTTTTGGATACTTTTAAATATGAAGAAGTAAAAACTACTCAGGTACTATAGTTGAAAATTCACACTTCAATAACCCATTGAAATATTTAAAACTCACTACAAAAATGTTGAACATTTCTAGTCACAGTTCGCGTTTAATGAAAAGTTTCCTTACCATGTCAACTTCTTAGGCATGATCACAAATTGACCATTGATATCATATGATGATGCTCCACAATCGAATTATGATCTTAGAAATGGAAAAATGGAATTTGTGAAATTATCAAGGACATTCAGCAGCAAATGTTAGAATGGGTCATTTACAATAATTAAAAGGGTATTGAACTGCAACCATGGTCATGACGATTTTTTGGTTGATATCTTTTAACAAAGTTGTTGGCATGAGTTCTTTTTTGCAATTAAACATACATTAATTTATTTTTCTTAAATAATAAGTTTGTTTTAACTATCAAAACGGAAACCTCTTATAGAAAAAAACCTACGACACATTTAAATATTTTAAAATTTTTTAATTTCTAAAACAATGTATTTTAATAGTAGCATTATCTTTAGTTAAAATCACATTAACATGATCAAGGCAGTAGGTATACGAGATTCATTATTTCTACAATAATATCTTCGGAACCGACGGACATTTCAAGTTCTTCATTTTCAACATTTACTTGCGTTTGGAAAGATTGTAAACATAAGAGTGTTTCCTGTATTATATGGGACATTCAAGAAACTCATCACGTATGAATTACGCACCATTATAATCTTAAAGCTTATAGGTACCACATCCCGTATGTAGGTAAACGTTTTTTGTTCTCTCATTTACTATGAAGATGGACTACAGGAAATTACTACTCCAATGTCATTTTAATGTTTATTTACAAAAAAAAAAAAGAACTTACTACAACAATCTACAACAGGACGTATCATTCTGTACATATACTATATGTATGTATATGTGGGTGTCTATAGAAAGTTTTCTGTTCTAATGACAATGACATTGAACAAAAAAGGAACAAAAACAACATCAGCATAAAATTTTATAATGCAAACTTTTGTTTTTTTGTTTTTACTACTCAAAAACTAAAAAAACATAACAATGATTGTCACAATGACAATGACAAAGAAAAACTCTATTCATTCTGTTTCCGGTACCTAGTGGTTTTTAGATCTATGCATAGTAAAATATATGTTGACAATGTGAATATTTTTCCCCTCAACTACAATGTTCATATACATATATACTCATACATATATAAAGATTAAAATTGAAATCCTTCATTTCCGTTTCTTTTAATTATTGTGCTGCAACTGGGCAGCTACTCTACTCGCATGTTTGTGTTCTCCCAGAAAACGGATATGGTATTTGTTGCGTAGAAAATAAGAAATACAAGGATATAACTTTGTATTAGAAAATAAACTTATAATTTGTTATATTATAGCATAGAAAGTTTGTGTTTTATAGGTTAATGAACACCATTTGATAATTTAGCATAATGTTAATTTAAAAAAATGAAAAATAAAACAGCTGAAGAACAAAAATACTTTTTTTTTCAAAACAATGTGTATGTGTAATGTGTGATATTCCTGTTTTTAAAAGTTAAAAAATGGCCACCACTTTAGTGAATTAGTTAATTATATTTTTAATTCTCAATGGAAACCTGCTATTTGATGTGTGTAATAATCATTTTATTGAACGTTTGGTGAGCGAGGTTAGGGTAGGTTACGTTTAAGTGGTTGCTATAAGAAAAGCCAACACAAGTCCGTTGTGATACCATATGGATCTAAAGATCAACCAAACTCGTTAAAACCAATTTGTGCTAGCTATAAAACGTTTTAGACAATAATGTTAGAATTTTTTAGATCGCTAGTATCATTTTAGTGGAAGTGTCCTTAGTGGAGTTTTCGTCTTTGTGATAAGGCAGGACATGGACATGTTGTAGCTTTTGCAAAAATTGTTTGCAAGTCCAAGTCGAAGAGCATAACCACCTTTTGAGTAGTGCCCTGTATGAGTCTATCTGTGGATCAATTGTCTATCGTATCATGCCTTAAAATTTGTTTGAAGTGTAGGTATACCGATGTTAGATTTGTTGCCCATCAAAGGTTAAATTCAAATGAAGAGAATGTTGAACTTTTTTGTCATTTTCACAAGAGATGATTGACAGTTTCGGGCTACTATCATCTAATCTAATGCTTTTATGGCAGTTTGACTATTTGAGAAGATGCATACAGCATTAGTCAATATGACATGTTTTCTTGAACCAAGAGAGTGCTTCTTTAATGGCCAGAAGTTCTGCCTAGAACACGCTTCAGTGATTAGGAAAACGGAATAAGAAACATAGATTTAGTCTGTCGGAATACACTCCACTACCGACCAAACCCATCACATGTTTTAGATCCATCTACATAGAAGCGATTCGTTTAGTCTTTCAAAGTGACTCATTCTCCAGAAGGGATTGATACTTGGAAGTTTTTGTTGAATTTTGGATGTTGGGTTATGTAGTCGACGTTACAGTATAGAAATTTTAATGAGTTATGAATAGTGGAGTGAACGATATCATTATTGATCTCCTACGAGGAGGCCTTAACTCGAATGGCTGTATTAGCGGCCCATTATTTTTTGAAGTTATCTAGCGGTATAAAACGAAACAGAACATCAAGTGCAACGCAGAGGGTACATAAACAGGCTGTTCGTTGAACTTTTCTGAGTTTGTCACGGTTCCGTTGCTGTTTCTAGCGCATTCCACCATATTTCTGCTCCATAATGTAAGAATCGGTTTAATGGATGAAATCTAATGCCAGTATGTAATGTGTGTTCTTAGATCCCGTTAAGATTTTTAAGGACAGAAAAGGGCCACAGTGACATAACCGTATATTTTTTTCAAGAGTAAATAAAGTTAATTGGTGATCAAATCATCTCAAAAAATTCTTCTTTAAATTATCAAACTCGTAAGGGAGCGTTCAAGTAATACGTAACGAAATTTGGGGGGAAGGGGGGTCTCGTAAAACGTTACGATGCGTTACAGGGCTGGAGGGGGTCTTTCTTACAACACGTTACGTAACATTGTTTTTTTTTTTAAATAAGAAATTAGGGAATTAAAACTCCAAAATTGGCAACCCTTTTAATTTACGTTTTACGGGGAATCCCTTGATTGTATTAGTGTGGTCGTCATATACCAAGGATAAAATCTGTGACATACTTTTTTGCGACTTTAGGGTAAAAATGGTCACTTGAGTGTTACGTAACGTTTAGAGAGTGGGAGGGGGAGTACAGAAAAACGTTAGGGTGCGTTACAAGGGGAGGAGGGGGGGGGGGGTCAAAAATCTTCGAAAATTGCGTTACGTAATACTTGAACTTTCCCTAACTGGAATTTGATACATTCGGACGTTATTTTGACAAAATAACTAAGAGTATCCTCGAAAAAGTGGTATAAAATTAGAAAGCGTACTCGCTGTATTATTTATTTGAAGATCAAACTTTGGTGGTTATTAGGCATAAGCGAAAAAAATAGAACTTTTATGTTTACCTTTTGGACTTCAGTCATCCCATGTTCGATTTTTTGTATATCCATTTTACGGTTTTAAAAGTAAACGTAAATAAAACACATATGAAATATTTTTTTTTCATAATATTCCTTTTTTTAATTATAATTTTGAACGTTGATATTATTTTAAAACACTATAATGACCACCACGCGAATTGTTGCAAGCATCGATACTTTTGAGGTAATTTGCGACCACTTTTTCACACATATTGAGTGGTATCTCAGCCAAAACTTGACCAATATTGGTTTTTAAGTGCTTAAGAGCTAAAGGTTTAAACACGGTTTTTCGCATGATCTTAGTGGCCAGTTATATCGTCACGACGAGAAATTATGCGGCTAGGAAATGTCTCTAGCAATTAAGCCATATTCGCTCGAGTTGTGTGGCAGATGGCACCGTCTTGTTGAAACCACATATTCTCCAAGTTGTATTCTTCAATAGCAGGCAATAGAAAGTCGGTTATCATATGACCATAACGCTTCGAATTGACGAAGACAGTCGTTCCATCGTCGTTTTCGAAGAAGTAAAGTCCAATCACACCTCCGGACCAAAGAGGGCACCAAAAACTAACTTTTTGTGGATGTAATGGCCTCCCTTCAATTACTTGAGGATTTTCAAAACCCTAAATACCCAACAATTTTCTTTATTAACATACCCACCGATTGAGAAATGTGCTTCGTCATTGAAGAAAATTTTGTATGAAAAATCGCCGTCCACCGCCTGTTGTTCAAGCACCCATTTGACGTATCTACGACGTTTTGAATGGTCAGCTGGCTTTAGTTGTTGTGTGAGCTAGACTTTATATGGATGTAGGTTTAAATCCAAATGCAAAATACGCCATAATGTACAGTTAAACAGCCCTTATTCCTAAGAACGACGATGAATCGGCACATTCGGAGAAACAATGATGCACAGGCTTTACAATATCTGTAACCAATTCAGTCTCTTCAATTTTCTTCACTATTTAATATATAATAATATAAACCAAAACCGACTCTTAAAGCACGATATTTGGCTTAGGCAGAATCATTGTTTTTGTAGTAGGTTTTGACAAGTTTATGCGTTGTGCGATTCATTTTCATAAATGTCAGACTTTTAACTGAACAAAAAAATTGGTTTACCTACTTAGTTTGACAGATGTTAAATTCCAGCCCTATACATTATGAAACTGCAAAATGGATAACCAGTTATTTTCTAGCAATTATTGGTACGCTTAATTGACATACCAGTGTGTCCTACAAACAATGGTCTAAACTGAATATTGTGAAGGGTCAGGTCATTACCTAACAGATTTTGGTAACTTTAAAAATGTAACGCATCTTAATGGTTTTCGATTATTAGCTACTTTAATACAATTTGGTAAAACACCTTCTTTAAGTCCGTTTCTTACTCACCATGTCCACTAATACTGTTCGCTTTTCATGTTAATATAATATCGGGAAAAATAATTTTTAGTAAAAAAAATCAGAGAGAATTACCATTTCACTAAAAATGAATGATTGATTGATTGAGGTTTAAAATAAACCCAATGTTGCCTTTCAAACATTCAAGAAGTAGTAGGCTGCAAAAATTGTTATGATTTAATGTTAGTTGTTTATGTTAAACATTATTTATTGTTGCTAAATTTTCCAAAAATTTATAAGTTTAACCACAGGTAAGCTCAAACCGGAAGTTAACAAAAGTGTACACTGTGGCGTATACGCATTTTTTTTTTGATACAAAGTTTTTTTTTTTGCATTTTCGATGTGTTTTTTTAAATTTCTTGGATGTTTAGATTTCAAATTAAAAAAAAATTATAAAATTCGTACTCATCGATTTTATTGTTCATCCTTTTTCTTTTATTGATCTTGAGAATGCATTCAATAAAAGAACAAACGGACATTCAATTCAATTCAAAATTTTGACTGTTCGGGATGATTGTTAATTTATATTTTTCTTTGAGTAAATTTACGTTTAACATATATTGTTTCGCTGACGATAGTACTCTTAGCTTTTCATATTCGTTTTCAGAATCACATCCCTCTTCTTCGGATGTGGAACTGCAATGACAAAATAGGATAAGCTCAAGACCACGTGAAATTTAAAGCTTCGAAAACCCAATTCTGTCTTGTATCGTTAAAGCGAGATATACCCCCCTTGCCATTCTCCATAGATGGCTTACATACGTCCAAAGCTTGAGTATAACTCCCATATCTGGGCTGGTGCTCCTGCAACTTACTTAAGCCTCTTGGACAGTATTGAACGTAGAGCTTTTAGATTGATCGGTGATAATACCATCATAGGATCATTTACGTCGCTTGAACATCGTCGAAATGTTTCTTGTCTCAACCCCTTTTACCGTTATTTTAACGGTTTATGCTCTAGAGAAATAGCCAGTTGCATTTCTCCCCTTAAAAAGTTCAACCGTAATACTCGCGCTTCTAGGAATGCTCATCAGTATACCCTCGAGCCCAAATTCAGTCGTACTGTCAAGTACAGAGATTCGTTCATTAGCCGTACTACGCGAATGTGGAATGCCTTACCACACTCTGCCTTTCCCAGCCATTGCAATATTCAAAACCAATGTGCACCGACACCTCCTTTTAAACCTTCTCTCCTTTTCCTAGTGTTTATACTGTGTCTTTACATTATAAGGGCAGTAATATCCCCTTGAGTGTGCGCTTATTATAAAAAAAAAAAACTTTGTAAAATTTTCTAGGAGATATTGAATTTGAATAAACTTACCTGGGCGTTTACATAATTTTCTTAAATTTGTTGTAGAATTTATTTTGAAGTATTATCTTAGCTAAACAAAAAATATCAGTTGTATATAAATTTAAAAATATACTACATCCTATCCCCCACTATACATTTTCAGCTAATCTGAAAAAAAATAGTTGGCAGCACTATACTTGGCACCATTAAGCAAACTGTTTCATAGTTTTTTACGATTACTTATATAATTTAAGAACGGTATGTGGTACACTTTACTATATCAGCACATAAAAATAATATTTTCACATTAAAAAAAAACTCATCTTGTATAGAGCCTCTCTTCGAAAGTCTCTGAATATAATATAATAATATAGGTCGCATTAATTCATTTTGCATAAAAAAAAACCTCCAGGATTGGAGGTCGATATTTTTTGTTTTTGTCGTTGTTGTTGTTCAAAGGAGGTCGTTGAAATTATTTTCTTTTTTCTTTTACGGTTAAATGGCAAAATAATGGTATTTAAACATGATGACCTAGTGTGTTTTTTATTTGTAAACAAAAAGTTGTTTTTGTTTTTTAATTTTATTAAATACTTTAAATGTTTGGCTCACCATACCACACGTCGAAGAATTAAAATAAGAATTATGTAATTAGTGTTTAATGTATTGGAAATTTACATAATATAATAATTGATTAAACTACATTTTTTGCAAATGTATATATACTTATATCCATCCTCCTGTATTTCTATGTAAATGTACAGTTCAAAAACATATATACTTATCTTCATGTATACATACTTATGAATGAGATGAGAATTTTCATTGTTTTACTCGTTAATAACAAATTTATTGTTTACTTTTAATCAATAAACATGCAAAGTGCGTGTATAGCAATTTTATAATATTTTCATATTATTATAACTAAAATTGTGCATACATACATACGTAGTTTATTATCATGCATATATATTATATGATATTATTATAATTGTTTTATTAGCTAACCAGTAGAAAATAAATTAATTATTTAAGGTTAATTAAAAATTGTGTTATATGGTTATTGTTATGATTATACTCGCAGTGTGGATAAAATAAAAATAAACAATAAATTCCATTGGAAAAGTGTTTTTTTTTTAAAAATTGATTCATAAGCAAAATATTATATAATAATTATGGCAACTTAATTTTATAAGCATTTTGTTGAAATATTACATTTAATTTAAAATAAATTTTTTTTTGTGTTTGTTGTATTTTATTTCAACTTAAATAATAGGCTTGGAATATAATATTGTTTAATCATGCTTGATGATTGATGAAATTCAAAACCATTTCTACCCCATTTTATACACCATACCATAATAGTAAGGTCAAAATACTGTCCAAATTATAAACTTATTTAATAATTTATTAAATTAAGTCAATAATTTATTAATTATATACGAATTTCCAATGGAACATATTATTTTTATATTAATAAAAAAATTATATTTTTTAAGAGTAACCAATGGATGTTTTATAGAAGGGAAGTATGTACGCCATTAGCAACTGCAAAAGATATCAACTAAATGGCTGGCACGGCTTCCGTTGCAGCACCATATCCTTTTCAAGAAATTGTCCATGACTAATTTGCATATTTGTGGCTGTATGTCTTCAAAAACTATATGAATACCGTATCTAAAGGCTTAAAACTATTGTGGTGCATTAGAATAGACCTTCTTCTTTGACGGTGCTCCAAAAAATCAAAGGTATTATTATTTAATCATAATAACTCGGTGGTCAAATGCGATTACCTCTTCATATCAATTCCAGCCACATAAAATCATATAGTTTGATAACGCAATTTATTCACAATTACAATTGCAAAAGTCTCATTTTCCAAGAAGTAAGATCCAAGAAAAGCTCACCAAACTAAATAAGAGTTTTGTCATCAATCACTCTTTTGTTTTCTAAATTAAAAAAAGGCTGGGATGGGACCCATACTGATAACTTCCCATTCCGTCTGTTGATTTGTCTTGATTAAAAGTTTGTAGGTTTTTGTGTTGTGTAAAAAAAGTTTTAAGTTGAATTATTCTTAAAAATTTCAAAATTACCAACCATATTTTGCATACAATTAAATAGTTTTCGTTTATTTATTTCAATTCGTTAAATACTAACGTGAACAAAAGCTTAATAATAATGCTTAAAACTACTTAAAATCTAATTTTAATCCAAACTATTATAAAACATTGTTTTAAACTTGAAATTTTTAAAATTGTCATTAGGTGATGTTATTAGAAAATACAATTTATTGAATATTTCTATCAATTGATTAAGTGGGCTATGAGCACCATAGTTCGACCTGCTAAAAATTATATTTACTGGTTTTTGGAGCCGTATACTCGATCGACTAAAACTAAAGTTGAAACGATTAAGAACCGATGGTGATGATACTGTTCCATTTATTATTGCTGCAGCAAAACAAAATTGTAAATATTTTCTATGGTTTGTCAAGGAAGGAAGATTAATTAAAGTGAGCCTTTGAGAATAAGGGGGCAGAGAATTTTCGTAGGGAAGAGAACGGAGACAAAAACGCAAAAATCTCCTCTGAATCGCTTCAATCCTCATTTCGTGCGTAGAATAATAAGGTGCCCATACTACACAGGCATATTCCAGAACTGGTCTCACAAATGAGACAAAAAGTATCTTTAGAACATAAGGATCACGGAAGTCGCGACTAAATCTCTTAATGAAGCCAAGGACTTTATTTGCTTTCTTAACAACAAAGCTAACATGCTCAGTAAATGTAAGTTTCGAGTCTAAGACTACACCTAGGTCCGTAAAAACAGATACTCTACTTAAAGAACAAGAATCGAACATATAATCAAAAACAATTGGAACTTTTTGCGTGTAAAACTCATGGTCTTACATTTGTCAACATTTAAAACGAGACGATTTTTATTGCACCATTCCCTAAATAATATTAAGTCATCTTGCAAAAGTAGACAGTCAGATGTAGTGTTAATTCTTTTGAAAAGTTTAATGTCATCAGCATAAATAAGGACAGACGAATTTTTTATGATCGAAACCAAGTCATTTATAAATAAAATAAATAAGATTGGGCCTAAATGGCTGCCCTGTGGAACACCAGAATTCACAATAAACGGACTCGAACATTCATTACGAAATATTACACTATATTGTCTATTTTCTAAATAAGATACGATCCAGTTTAAGAAATTTTCATTAAAACCTTGACGAGATAATTTAAAAATTAGCGTTTTATGACACAACTTGTCAAACGCTTTACTAAAATCAGTAAATACACAATCTACTTTTAGTTTTATTTCAAAATCTAGCTTTGAGAGATTTTTAGTCGAAAACCAATTTTTAAAAATTTTAGTAGCATTTTTTAAAAGCTTGTATTTCTTATATAAACAAATTAAAATTGGATGAATGAAATTAATTTGAAGTCAATATCTTCTATCAATTTTTACCAAATATGCGTACCATTTTTTTTAGATTTTATTTTTTATTTATAAAAACACGGGCTGTTGGATTCTTATAAAAATTTACTGAATATGGAAAATAATATTTTCTGTCAGATTAAATAAGTTTGAAGCCAATATTTTTAAGTTTTGAAAAGATATTTGAGTCGAAAAACAATTTTTACCAACTTTTATCAATTTTTTTAAGTTTTTATTTAAAAAAAAAAAACTGTCAATTTGATTTTTCTTAAAATTTTATTGAATGTTGACAACAATATTTTTTATAAGATGAAATTGGTTTAAAGCTAATATCTAAAAGTTTTGAAAAAATATTTGAGTCGAAAATCAGTTTTTCCCAACTTTTGTTAATTTTTGTTGTCAAACTGTCAATTCGATTTTTCGCAAAGTTTTTCCGAATGTTGAAAGCAATATTACTTGTAAGCTAAATTAGTTAGAAGCCATAATCTCAAATTTTTGAAAAGATATTTGAATCAAAAATCAATTTTTACCAATTTTTAATTTTTTTTTTTTTTTAGGTTTTTAATTTTTTGTAAGAAAACTGTCGATTCGATTTTTTTTCCAAATTGTACTGAATGTTGAAAACAATATTTTTTAAAAGAAAAAATTAGTTTAAAGCCAAAAATTAATTTTAACCAACTTAAGGATTTTTGTTTTTTGTAAGAAGATTGGCAATTCGATTTTTCTCAAAATTTTACCAGGTGTTGAAAACGTTATTCTTCATTGCACAACATTGTTTTGGAGATAAAATCTTTTTTTTTTTGTAAAACTTTCGAGATGACAATTTTTTTTCATTTTTTTTTATTTATAAAAAAAACCGTTTATTGGAATTTTTCCAAAAATATATTTGTTTTGTATCGCGTAACGATATATAAATAAAATATAATTCAAGTTTCTAGCGTTATTGGTTCGTGAGAAATTTTGGGCTGACCAAAATGTTCACCTTTTTTCAAATTGCTATGGTAAAAAAACCACCCACTCAATTTTCTTGAGTGCTCTCTCTGCATCTTTCTGCCTTATTATCCTTATAACAAAATTTATTTGAAGTCGATATCTTTACTGGTTCTTGAGCTATGGACGACGAGAAAAAATTAGTGAACATACGGACGTACTGACGTACGAACGTACGTACACACGCACGCACAGACATCTCTCTAAGAATCTTTTATTTCGACTCTAGGGACCTTGAAAGGTCGAGAAATGTCAAAATTTTTAATTCGACAAATCGGACCGATTACAATAACTTCCTATGGGAAGCTAACTAGTATTTTTTAGGATGTACAGATCCTTAAGTTGTCAACACCATTTTAATCAGCGGCCGTTTTGTCAACTGTCAAGTGATTTATTTTTAGTTTGATCTGTCTTCCCTAATTGAAGCCGAAGGCACTTAGTAAGGATTAGATTTGATAAATGGGCCAAAAAGGATTGCCATTGACCCTAATTTTTAAGTACATTTCAAAGTAAATTGTCAATTCCAAAAATTACTCTTTTTTTTATTCCATTTCAAATGTATGTCTCTCAAAAAAACACCTGTGATTATGTTTTATGGATTGTTTACAAGTCAGAAGAACAAAAAAAACTTCTTGAATCATCTCAGAAAACCAAAATCAAAAAAAAATATTTATATATTCGTTTACATCAATGTGGTTCACTTCAAGGTAGTCCCCCCCCGATATAATACACTTATGCCACCGTTTTTTCCAATCTTCGAAGCACTCTTGATATTCACTTTTTGATATGTCCTTGAGCATTCTCAGCGATTCGGCCTTTATTTCTTCAATCGAGGAAAAACGCCGTCCTTTCATGGGTCTCTTAAACTTTGGAAACAGAAAAAAGTCACACAGATCCATATCTGGTGAATATGGAGGTTGGGGTATGACTACGGTATTGTTTTTGGCCAAAAAATTAGGAACAAGCAAGCCATAAATTGTTTTTCCATAAATCTGAGCGTTTTTTCGGATTGCTTCACGCAAACGGCGCATAACTTCAAGGTAATACTCCTTATTACCCGTAAGACTTTCTGGTAAGAACTCTTGATGCACTATGCCATTATAATCGAAGAAAACAGTAAGCAAAACCTTCACTTTTGATCGAACTTGACGTGCTTTTTTCGCTCTTGACGTTGGATGCTTCCAGGTGGACGATTGTGCTTTGGTTTCGACATCATAACCGTATACCCATGTTTCATAACCAGTTATGACCCTTTCAAGCAAACTTGGATCGTCATTGACGTCATTTAACAGCTCTTGAGCGATGTTGATGCGATTGTTTTTTTGGTCAAAATTCTGCAGTTTCAGCAAAAATCGCCGAGCTCATAAAACACGTCGAACTTTAGCAACTACCACAGACAAAGTAAGCGGTGAATATAGCTGAAAATTGCATCATACTTTAGGGGCGTGTATGTATACCAACAAAATTAAAAAAAAAATTGACCTTCGGACTCTTCAGACCCGCGATATTTAAAAATTCCGGGTACTTTTTGAACACACCTCGTATTTGGTTTCATCGCGTAAATGATCTTTCATATGCATACATCATGCATACACTGAATATGTCGAGATGTTCAGTTTCCTCAAGTGCACTCATAGACAGTTTCGCAAAATTTACAACTCGCCTTAACGACACAAGGCAGTATTTGGTTTTCGAAGCATTAAATTTTACATAATGCTCCTTAAGTCAGAAGTTAATCAGCTTACCATATTTTGTCCTTTATTTTAATTTAAAAAAATATTTAATCTTGAATACCTATAATATATACATAGTAAAACAAATATATATTTGTTAATTTATCTATGCTTTATAAAGTCTTCAAAACATGTTTTAGGGTTCATTATTAAATAAATATGGCTGAGTCTTTGTCCTGAATGGCGGACGGAAAATGACAAAGCACAATTTCTGATGTGTTTAATGTATAAGTAGAGTAATTTGTCTTTTTAATACTTTTTTCTTTGTCCTTACTTCAATGTAGATTTATATGTATGTATATACCTTTTATGAACATTGTTATATATTGTACATACACAACACACATATGAATGAATAAAAATACCTAACATCTAAAATTCTTTTCTTAGCCGTCTGGTATTTTATTATTCTGGCAAGTGTAAAAGGAATTTTTAAATCAACATTCTTCACTTTTACCATTAACAGTGTTTTTTTTTTTTTCTTATTTGTATGTATAATAAATGACATCAAGGACAAAGGTTAAAATATTAAAAGTTGTTAATAATAAACATACACACAAACATAAGCATAAGCAGTACTTACTTTACCTATATACACACGGCAAATTAACATGTAAAAAACTGCCTTCATCTCATCGAGTATCGTTGGTGCTCATCGTGTCGCACAGTGGGACACATAAATAAGAAAAATGACTAAAAATAGAAATACGTATTGCTAATATTAATGAAACTGCTGTATTTTTCATGTATTCTTTTTTTTAGCAATATCTATGATTAAAATTTGAAAATGTATATAAAATGTCCATGTTACTTTTTCTATACAAAAGATCTGAGCAGCGAACTTTATTTTTTTTATTATTTTCGATTCTTTTTATTTTACACTTTTAAATCAAAATTAAGTAAATATTAAAACATGAATTAGGCTAGTTTTCAGAAAAAGGCTTGTTTTTTGTTTTGTGTTTTGAAATATTTCAAACCGCTGGACTCAAAAATACCAGTTTTCGTGTCTCGAAATCTCCGGTAAAGACAAATTGACATTTAACCTCAGTTCATCTAGTTTCATAAGCCATCAGCTTTTATATTAAAATTGCTGCTATTTCAGTTTAACCTGAGGTCCAAAAATGTTGGGGTTTAAATACAAATTTCAACTACTAAATGTTTAAGGCTGGCAGCACAAAAATATCAATTTAAGAAATTTTGTATCACTTCGAACTCCTTACTTCGATAACTTACTAATTGCCAAAAACTACCGTAAAAATAGTTGTATTTTGCCTAATTTCCTATTGATTGTTCCACTGTGCGTTCGTCGACATCGTCGTCGTTGTCCTCGTTTACATTGTTTGTCCTTGGAATGTTGTCTCATTGTTCCTATACCAAACCCCAAGTTTGAATAATACAAAAAATAAAGTAACTTTTCAAAATTGTTTGAATATGTGTTACATACATATGTGTGTGTGTGCGTGATACGTATATGTATATGCGTACGTATGAGCATGTATGCGTGTTATTTTTATTTATGGCTTACCATAAATTTCTCCATTGAACATGAACAGCCAAACCGATTACCAGCCCTAAGTTATTAGTGTAATCAATTTTGTGTTGCGAATATTTAAACTTATTTTTGCAGAATATACATACATACATATGTATGTACCTACAAACAATGAAATGCAAAAATAAAGAGACATAAATATACAGAGATAGGGATAGAAAAAGAGAGAACAATACATAAGTTTGCAAAGTAATTTCCACGTTCTTTTTCTGTTTGGTGGATTTTTTGGGAGGTAATTTTTAGACTTTGACACCTGCGTTATTTGATTTTTTTTTGAATTATTTAAAATTATTTCGAGAGTATATTTTTCAGAGTAATACGATTAATATTAAAAGCCTAGTTCGGGAAAAGATTTATTGTTAAACATATGAGAGTAAATAAATATTATTTACATATATAGACATTCTTGTTGAAAGCTTATCTATCTACGCGAATAAACTCAATACATATACAAATATATACACTATCTACAGTACATGCATTTGCATGTAGGTAGGAGAAAGTTTATGAATTTCTCTTTTGTGTTATTTTAAATTAATTGATGTTTATTTATTTTAAAATTTGGATTTTATTACAGGATTTATAGATATAGTAAATTGTATTGACGATGAGTGTTGAAAGTATTGGATATACTACATTCCTAACTATATATTTATTTGAATAAAAAAAATGATTGATAATCACAATCTATTATTTATTGTTTGCGTGGCCTTTTATGATTTTAGAAAAAGTTCATCTATTGTTTAAGGTTATGTTTATTAAAATAACAAAACCATCGCTTTTCTTACCAAATTGTTTTGTTGATTTATTGTTTTGTAACCAATTAGCAATAACTTTGAATTTTAAACTTATTTTCTTCTCTAAAACAAATGTAAGAGGCAATCATTTGGAATGTGAGTATCAACTGTGAGTGTCTTGAAGTTAAATTGTTTTGGATTTTTGAGGTTTAAGAACTTTGGCATGAGGACACAATTGTAATGTATTTTAAGTTTAAATATTTATTACAAAATATTTACGGTTTCTTTGAAAAAAAAATGGCTCATAGCAAAACCTGAATAAAACAACCTTTTGGATCTTGGATAAGATCTACATTTGTATTTGGCTTAATTTCGTGTTTTTTTAAAAGAATGATAAAAAATTAATTTTGTTCAATGTGTAAATGCTTTAGTAGAAGCAGACTTTTCCCTTGACAACATGCAATAGCGTAGCATTACTTAGCACTTATGTATTTTTCGAGGTTCTATTGATTATTCTGGGTTGGAGTTCACGGATAAAACTTTTAGATTTTGGGTAATTCAAGAGTTGTTTAAAAACTATCGACGCTTCAAATCACAGTTCCAATGTTGTCAATTGACATCGCCAAGACGGCTGATAACACGAATTCGGAATTTGTTGCGCAAAAGATCGATTGTGATCGATTATTTCCCGGTCGTTATTTTCTATTTCATTATAAACAAAATTAGTTAAACAGTTTTGTTACCCCCATTAAGCTTAAAAGCACCCACTTAGGAAATAATATTTCAATATTTCCAAGCTTTTTGACGATTAAGCAATTCATTTTGTTTCTTGATGCTATGATGTAATTACTATCAATATACTCGTATCAATTAGGAAACAGCTATTAGTTTCAAAATAACTCCTGGTCTTAAAAGATGTAATTGCCATACCATGTATTAACTTTAAAAACTAAGGAAAAATTGTTTTCATACATTTTTTTTTTAAACCCTTAATTTGGGCTATAACTGAGGAAAAATATTGGTTTTTGGTTGATAATAACTGCAAAATACAACATTTAGTAAGACTATTTGGCTAGTTAAGAACAAAAGTGATCCAAGTACCATTTTTAAAAAAAAAAAAGAACTGAGCTAAGTATGTTTTTGGACATCCAAAACATTATTTCAGTCAATGTAAAAGAAATCCAAACGCTATCGAATATTTCTTCTATTAAACTACACTTTTTGAAATTTCTTTAATGCATCAAATATATAAATTATTAATGTAAATGTGATTAAATAATAATTTTTAAATTCTACTTGGATCATTTATGTGTGTCTTAAACTAGCTAAATTTATAAATTACTATTTAAGTGCAGAAGATTTCCAAAGTAAGAAAAAGTAAAAAAAAGTTTTAAGCAGAGCTTTACTTTTTCTAGAACCAACACCGGTACTTAATTACTGAATATCGAAAACAATATTTTTTAAAAGATAAAATTAGTTTGAAGCTAATATCTCAAAGTTTGAAAAGGTATTTGAGTCGAAAATCAATTTTTATCAACTTATATTAATTTTTTGTTAGGTTTTTATTTTTTGTAAAAAAACTGTTAAATCAATTTTTCTCAAAATTTGTCTGTATGTTGACAACAATATTTTTTAAAAGGTAAAAATAGTTTAAATCAAATATCTCAAAGTTTTGAAACGATATTTGAGTCGAAAATCAATTTTTACTAACTTTTATTAATTCTTTTTTTTTTGTTTTTATTTTTTGTAAAAAAAAACTGTCATTTCGATTGTTCTCAAAATTTTACCAGATATTGAAATCGTTATTTTTCGTTGCACAAAATTGTTTTGGAGATAAAATCATTTTTTGTTCGTAAAATTTTTGAGGTGACAAATTTGTTGTTCAGTTTTTATGATTATTAAAAAAAACGTTTATTGGATTTTTTTTACCGAAAATATATTTACATATTTCACGTCACAAAATATAACTAAAATTTAATTTAAGTCTCTAGCGTTATTGGTTCGTTAGATATTTAGGTTTAACCAAAATTTTAACCTTTTTTTTAAATTGCTATATTAAAAAAACTACCCACTCGAGAAATGTCAAAATTTTCAATTCGACAAATCGGACCGATTACATTAACTTCCATGGGAATTTAGTAAATTGAATGTATTTGAACCCTATGAATATAATAAAAATAATCAAATGAGTGACCCATGTGTATTTTTTTATTTAATCGACTTTTTTACCAAACAAATATACAAACAAATATATTCAAACACAATTTTTTAAATTTTAATACGATGGGGAAAAAAAGTAGTACATTCCAAATGTACTTCATTACCTAACAGCTCTGGTTTAGGGCAACATCTTATTTTGAAAAAAATGTACTTAGAGAGAAATGCGAGCAGAAAAATAAAAGTAGAGAAAGAGAAAAGTAAAAAAAGATAGAATCTGATCAGTTAATGATCCTCGCAATATTTTAAAATAAAATAGTGTATGAAAAATGTGAATAAAAAAGAATTGAAAATTAAATTTTTCATAAGAGTTTATAATAACTCAAAAGTCATAATTTTCTATAGTAAAGGCAACGTTATTCTTATGGTATTTAGAGTAAGTGAGACCACTCACACCTCGTAAGCACTGACACAAGCTTTTCTCTCTTACTTTTTGAGCTCAATTGTCAATAGAGATTTGTCTGTCAGTTTTCGTTCCAACGAATTTTGACATGTCGCAACTCGCAAGCTTATTCTTGTTTATTTTCATTCGGTAGGAGGCAATGGATCGAAGTAGTGGCAATTTTTCGAACGGTCTATAAGTTTAATTATATTTGAGGTATCGGGATTGTTTATATTCGTTGTTCGAGTGCGAAAAGTGTAAAAAAATATTCGGTTGTTTAATGCATAGTGTCACAAGTGAATTAAATTTCTCAAAAGATATTTATCAGATACAAATTTTAATCTTTTTAACAGAGTGTTGTAAACAACATTTTTCTGAATATCTCGAATTTTTGATAAAGAGATTATAGTGCTTCAAGGTGAAACCTTATCTTTGTCGTCTAGTTTTTAAATTTGATTAAATCGCTTTCAATTACAAAATATTTTTAGTGTTTATTGTTGACTGCTACATAGTACGTCTCAATTTTACAAACACGGGTTCTCAGGTATGTTTTAACTTTTTTATATTTTATTTATTTATTTCCTAATTAATCAAGGCAGTGTTTCGATCGACCGACCCTCTTTAATGGGTTTTCAATATAAATAACTTTATCTTCAAAAATGTAAGTGCGGTTTCATGAAATTTTGTACATACAGTGTTGGAAAAAATAATAGAAACAAGTGTCTTCATCATTTTCGATACACAATATTTTTTTTTTATCAATTAAATCTTTTTTCGTTAGTCTTTCTTTTTTTAAATCATTCATAATAATGCTCTCAAATGGCAAAATTAAATTGTTTTGTTTAAACAACTTTTTATTTTCACTTAACGGTAAAAAGTTTGAGGCCAATGATGATTTCGCCTGGAAAAAATAATAGAAACAACCTACTTTAACTGTTATTCTAACGTAAGGATCCTTTTTATTTTGCATGCAAATAGGCGTTTTGAGTTTGTTTATAAGTTTGTCAGATGTTTTGGGGAGAGTGCGATAACTTTGGCGACAAAATTTAATGATGAATTTGTATAGAACAGTTAAAAACAAGCATTTTTTACTATAGGAGGGGGGGTCTATCTCCCCCGTTTAGGCGGTAGGGGCAGTTTAAAAAAAATTTGTACATTAAATGGAAAAAAAATAATTAAAAAATAACGGTAATACCCTCAATGAAGTATTATACCTTTTTTTAAAGCCAACACTTTTGTCTATTAGCTTGTTTTTAAATCAAGTCAAAACTATGCATAGTTTTTGAAAAAAATTGTTTTAAAGTCAAAATTTGTGCAAACAAAAGTTAAAAAAAAGGTTTAAAGTGTAATTTTTCAAAACTTTCAAATTATCTACTGTTTTTTTTTAGAATTCATTGCCCTTATTTGTTTTTGATCAAAAACTGAAAACAAGATGACTTTATATCTTCTAGTTCTTGAGAAAATTGAAAATTACCAAAAAAAAATATTTTAATTAAATTACTTTTTCCTTGCTTAAGTATTAACGTAGTCTTATTTTGATAGTAATAATCGAATATGGATTAAGATGTACCAAGGATAAATTAATTTTTCTTAAATCCAGCTTATTTAAATGCAAAAGAAACTTTGCATGCACTCAATCTTGCACCCACCGCACCTTTCACCCTCAACACCTTGCACCCACTCCACCTCCCACCCACCCCAAATCCTATAGTGTGCCCAAGCAGAGGGGTTGCAGGGGGGCAACCATACGCACCTCGGTGTGGCCTACACCTGAACTCGCACGCACCCCACTATTGCATAAACCCAAACTCACACCTACTATTATTACTATCAAAAAAAGACCACTCAAACAAAAAAAAAATTAATTAAATAAAAATAGTATTTGTGGTTATTTTCAATTTTCTCAAAAAATAAAAGACATAAAATCATCTAGTTTTCAGTTTTTGATCAAAAACAAATAAGAGCAACAAATTCTAAAATAAAAACAATAGTAAATAATCTTGAAGTATTGAAAAATTACGCTTTAAACCTTTTTTTAACTTGTTTTTACTCAAAATTTGAGTTTAAAATCAAATTTTTCAAAAACTACGCATAGTTTTGACTTGATTTAAAAACTGACTAATAGAACAGAATGATGGCTTTAAAAAAATGTATGTATATAACTTAATTGTAAGTATTACCGTTATTTTTTAAGAATTTTTTTCCATTTTAAGTAATATTATTTTTAAATTGCCCCTCCTGCCTAAACGGGGGGAGATAGACCCCCCTTCCCATAGTAAAAAATGCTTATTTTTAACTGTTGTAGAAAATTCCGTTATAATATCTTGTCGCCTAAGTTATCGTACTCTTGCCGATATTTGAGTCGAAATTCAATTTTTACCAACTTTGAGTAATGTTTTTTTTAGGTTTTTATTTTTTATAAAAAAAACTGTCAGTTAGATTTTTCTAAAATTTTACCAAATGTTTAAAACGTTATTTTTCGGTGCACAAAATTGTTTTGGAGATAAAATCATTTTTATTCGTAAAATTTTCGAGGTGACAAATATTTTTTTTATTGGATAAAAATATACTTGTTTTGTATCACGTTACAATGTATAATATAAAATTTAATTCAAGTCTCTAGCGTCATTGGTTCATGAGATATTTAGAGTTAACCAAAATGTTTACCTTTTTTTTAAACTGCTATGGTAAAAAAACCACCCACGCAATTTTCTTGAGAGCCCTTTCTGCATCTCTTTGCCTTATTGTCTGTATAACAAAATCTATTTGAAGTCGATATCTCTTCTGGTTCTTGAGCTATGGACGAAGAAAAAACGTCGCGAACGTACGGACGTACAGACGTACAGACGTACAGACGTACAGACGTACGGATGTACGAACGTACGTACACACGCACGCACAGACATCTTTCTAAAAATCTTTTATTTCGACTCTAGGGACCTTGAAACGTCGAGAAATGTCAAAATTTTCAATTCGACAAATCGGACAAATAACAATAACTTCCTATGGGAAGTTAATAACGGTTTAATGAAGGATGTCCTTCTGGAGCAAGACAAATACAGTTTTTTTTTTTGTATTGAAAGATGAACAAAATTTAAGAAAAATTTCATAGGAATCTATCAAGCCGATTTTGAGAAATTTTTAATTTTCGATTTTTGACTGAAAAATTTGTGTTAACTTGAGCCTAAAACTTATCTTTCTATTACAAGTTGTATATAAGTAAAATCTTTAAAATTAACATATTTATTTTTCTGAAACAAAACAGCAAGAAAAAAATACCAGTAGGTTAAATATTGAAATTTTAATTTAACTTTCAGTAAATAGTGTCTTCAAATATAAAAACTATTTTTGAAGTTTAAATTAAACCAAAAGACGAAATACTCGACGGTAAGGTTCTCGATAAGAGGGTTAAGCACACTGAAGTAATTTTTTTTTTCTTATGACAATATTTTGTTTTAAATTGACTTAAATTAATTTGAAAAAAAGTTACACAACAGCTTTTTGCATAAAAAGGTTTTTTGAAAAACAAAAAAAACAAATTGTCATGTTAGTAAAAGTTCCTAAAAAAGGCCTTATCTTCTCATGGCATTCAAAATAATTTAATAGAGAAACTTTGAATCATGATATGAGCCTAAAACTTTGTTACCTATGTATAAACTAAAACATTTTTGTTCTTAAAGTAGTTAGTTATTTGCAAATGTTATATATATAACGTCTTTCATCCCTAACATTTTTATTTAACATTCACCTTTTTTTATTATTCAAATAGATATAATGTTTACATACCTTCAATCTACGCATGCATACATAAATATATGTATGTACGTAAGAACATACAAATAAACGTACATACATACAATATGAAGAGGTACCTTAAAATATACAAAAATCCTTCATTTAGTATTCTGCACAAATTTTTACATTCTGTGATTATCTGCTATCTTTCAACAATAGTTAAACCTTTTACGAGTATATACCTTTATTTTTTGTATAGGTGAAAAAGAAGTTTTCTAGAGAATACTAATTTAAAGTTGAGAGCATAGCATAGGAACCTTTAGAGAAGATAATATTATGGCAACAACTGTAAACTGTCTATTATCATAAAGGACAAAAAGTTTGAATACCTACAATTTTTTGTTTGTCTACAGGTATGTTCATAGTTCAATAATTGAATGGTAAGGTAAAGTAGGACGGCTTTCAATGAATTTTTCCTTCTTCACATGATCTGATGGAAAAAGGTAAATTATGTACAAATGCGTTGTAAGTTCCAGATAAAAAAAAAGATATCAATTATATATGTTACAGGATGTGAAAAATAACAAAAAATAATTTATGGGAAAAAACTACCAAACAAGTTTGAATGTATGTTTTATTAAGTTTAACAAGGTGGTCGAAATAAGGCTAATAAAATAAAACATGAATAACTTTTCTATTTTCCAAATCTTAGAAACTTTCAATAAATGTTTACAGTACAGAGCAACGCGTTAAAATTATTCGTTCACATAATAAGCAACACACATTGATTTGATGTTGAATTAAGCGCTTTTGAATCTAAGGGTTATTGTATACTTTACTAACTTAATAAAGGTGGAGCTACAGTCCTGTGTGAACTAGGGCCTCACCCAACACACTTATCCAACTAGCTCCATTCCTAGCTAGATATCTACAGTTTCGCACTCCTGGGTGAGGTCACTTTCTACTTGTGCGCGCCACCTGATTCGCGGTCTTCCTCTACTGCGCTGTCCTGTGGGTGTGGATTCGAAGACTTTCCGGGCCAGAGCATTGGTTTCCATGAGCTCTACGTGTTCCAGCCATTTTAGTCGTTTTACCCTTCTGGCTAAGTCTATCCATCTTCTCCTCCACTCCCCTTCGATGCATACGGGACCGTAGATTACACGAAAACTTTTCTCTCGAAACGACCCAAGGTGCTTTCATCCGCTTTTGTCGTAGATCATACTTCTGCATCGTATAGGAGAACGGGGATAAGGAGGGTCTTATATAGCGACACTTTGGTCCCTCGGGAGAGGGCTTTGCTACTCAATTGCTTTCTTAGCCTAAAGAAACAGTGCAGCGGTTAGAAAGAGTTGTTCTTCGTTTGATCTCAGCGCTGGTGTTGTTTTCTGTGTTCATAGCGGAGCCTAGGTAGACAAAGTCCTTAACTACCTCAAAGTTACATCTGTCGATGTTGACGTTTTGACCGAGACGCCGGTGTTGTAAGTCCTTTCTTGACGACAGTATGTACTTTGTTTTGCCCTCATTAACCGTTAAACCCATTTTCGCCTCCTCTGCCTCAATACTCACAAAAGCCCCATTGACATCACGCTGAGTTCTTCCGATTATGTCAATGTCATCAGCATATGCTAGTTATTGGACAGACTTTTGAAAGATAGTGCCTCTACTCTAGTGTTGACGTGTGAGCTCTGCACTATACCTTCAAGAACGATGGTAAAAAAATCGCATGACAGCGCATTACCTTGTGTAGAACCTTTTTTGACATCGAAAGGTTCTGTTAAGTTGTTTTCAACCTTTATGGAGCAGTGTAAATTCTCCATGGTCATCCTGCACAAATGGACGAGTTTGGCAGGGATGCCAATACTAGACATGGCCTTATGGCTCTATACAGAAATCGATGAAAAGATGGTGAGTGTCGATTTGATGTTCTTGGTTCTTTTCCAGTATCTGCCGTAATGTGAATATTTGATCGATTTTGGACTTTAATGCTCTAAAAGCATTCTAATATTTCACTTACTTTTCGAATCTCATTAGTCTTCATTTGACTATATTTAAACATTTGAAAATCCTTGAATGTAATTCCTTTATGTTTTTGAATAATTTGTTTTTAGTTAATTTTTAGTGCCGATTCCGACTGACTCAGAAATACCTGTTTTTGGCATTATTTGTATATTTTTATCAATATATTGAAAAACTTTAAACCTTAAGACTACGAACTCGTAAAAAGATCAGAACTTGCTCTTATATCGTTTTTCGTTTTTCTATAAGCATAAATGCTTCAGCATTCTTTTAAGCTTAATGTATGGTGAAGACTTACACTTAATGTGGATTTTTTTCAAAAATAAATAATATACTGAACAGTCTTAAACGGAATATTGAAGAAAGGGCTTGTAGGTTTAGAAAATCATCACTAATTTTATTAATAAAAAACTAATTCTTAAAAAGCCTAATATAAGATTTTTTCAAATTATTAAAAGTCGTATCTCAAAACACTGACTTAATACAGCAATTTTCAATTTAGATTCGAACTAAAGTTTTGATGCCTTTGTTTTTTAGTTTAGAAAAATTATTATTTGACTGCCTTGTTGATAAGTGCTATGAAACACAAGTTCGTTCAATTTTCGGTCTCTGCTGGCTTTGCAGCACATTCTGTTGCTCAAATTTGTCAAGACCTTTTTGATGTTTTCGAGCTGTAGCTTATGATTTGTAAGATAAATTGGCCTTAATTGGTTGAATTGTTTCGGAGCTTTTGGTATAATATCGATCCTCTATGGTGTAAATGTATAAAGTCACAGTTTCTTAATACTGCCTTGGCCAAAACGGTGCTCCCAGCATCATTTTCAAAATCATACACTCTCTACAGCCTACGACAAACGTGTGGACAATAAGTATTGTCCACTATCTTGCATACGGCAGGTGCGGTGGGTACATCACTGTTTGTGCCACAGGAAAACAATTTAAAAATGAGGTTTTAATATTTTTCAACGTTATTTGAACGAAAATTGACTCAATTCGTTCCATGGAGGTATAAAACTGACTTCCTCTTAAGATTTAGAGCAGGTAACAAATGTCATTGTCAAAACAATCTAATACTATTACTCGTACAAAAGAAGACACTTTATACCTCTTCCTCTTTATGCTTGTTTCAAGATAAGTACTTAATAAGTTCAACTGACAGGTGTATTTTTTGAGATATAGAACTTTAAGTTGGCAGAAATACTTTAACTGACACCCATCTGTCAGCTGCCAAGTTATACATTTTTATTTTAGTTTGGTATTTGAAACTAAATAGGCTACCACCTGAAAAATAATTTCAAATTGTACAAATTTATTAACTTCCCATAGGAAGTTATTGTAATGGGTCCGATTTGTCAAAACGAAAATTTTGACATTTCTCGACGTTTCAAAGTCCCTAGAGACGAAATAAAAGATTTTTAGAGAGATGTCTGTGCGTGCGTGTGTACGTACGTTCGCGACGTTTTTTTCGTCGTCCATAGCTCAAGAACCAGAAGAGATATCGACTTCAAATAAATTTTGTTATACAGGTAATAAGGCAAAAAGATACAGAAAGGGCTCTCAAGAAAATTTCGTGGGTGGTTTTTTTTTACCATAGCAGTTTAAAAAAAAGTTGAAAATTTTGGTTAACCCTAAATATCTCATGAACCAATAATGCTAGAGACTTGAATTAAATTTTATATTAAGTATTGTAACGTGATACCAAACAAGTATATTTTTGGAAAAAAATCCAATCAACAGTTTTTTTTGTAAATCGAAAAAACTGAACAAAAAAATTGTCACCTCGAAAATTTTACGACTAAGATATGATTTCATCTCCAAAACAATTTTGTGCAACGAAGAATAATGTTTTTGACATGTGATAAAATTTTGAGAAAAATCTAATTGACAGTTTTTTTTTATAAAAAATAAAAACCTAAAAAAAAACATTACTCAAAGTTGGGAAAAATTGAATTTCGACTCCAATATCTTTTCAAAAAACTTGACACTAAGGCTTTAAACTTATTTTGTCTTATAAGAAATATTGTTTTCAACATTCAATAAAATTGTGAAAAAAAATCGAATTGACAGTTTTTTTTACAAAAAATAAAAACCTAACAAAAAAACAATACTAAAACTTGGTAAAAATTTACTTACGACTAAAATAGCTTTTCAAAAATTAAAAATATTGTCTTTAAACTCTTTTTATTTCACAGAAAATATTGTTTTCGATATTCAGTAGTTTTTTTTTTATAAAAATCCAACAGTCCGTTTTTCATAAAAAAATAAAATCTACCAAAAATTTTACGCAAATTTGGTAAAAATTGATGTTCGGTTCTCGATATCTCATGAATAATAGAAGATATTGACTTCAAATTAATTTTATTCATCTAATTTGTATTTGTTTATATAAGAAATTAAAACGTTTAAGAAATGCTACTAAAATTGGTAAAAAATTGTTTTCGACTAAAAATCTATTTAATAAAACTAGATTTTCAAACTAAACTATTTATTTATATGAAGAATATTGTTGGTAATTTTAAATTTTTTAAGAATAATTCAACTAACAACTTTTTTAACCCAACACGAAAACCTACGAACTTTTAAGCAAGATAAATCGACAGACGGTATTGGAAATTATCAGTGTGGGTCGCATCCCAGCCTCTTTTTTTGAAAATAATTGTTCTGTTCGAAATACGTATCGCGCACTACATCCATGTCATGCAACATGTGATACAGATAGTGCCTCAATTGATTTATTCAAGGAAACATTTGATAACCCCATAATTTGACGTTATGGGCCCATAAATTGACCTGCAAAATCGTGGAACTTAACGCGACCTGACTATTTTCTGTGAGGATATGTGAAGTCGCTAGTCTTGTGTTGCAAAAAGTTTTCGAAAATACGGCTATCAGATTGATATTCGTTCGAGTCAGCCGTTACGGTTATATGCCAGAAAAATCCTTTATTTTCCTGTGAATTTTCTCGGCCTAGTTCTTGTCCAGATTATTATATAATAAGAACCAAAATTTATCTTTTAAGCATTGTTACGCACAAAATATTTTCGAGAAAGCAATAATTGTAATTGCAATACTTAATTTCCTTATTTTTATATCATTTTGATAACCTTATCTAATAAAATCAACAACATACACTACACAAATACACAAATGTTCTTATCGTACAGCTTTTCTCAGGTTAAGATTGAGATGGTGATCTTTTTAACTAAGTGATTTATTCAAAAAATAAAATATTTAAATGAGCTTTTTTTCATATTTTGTCACCTCTGAAATTTTGTAAGAACAAAAATTACCCCTTTGTTGAAAATACTTCACATAAGAAATTTTTTTTAAAACTTGTCAGATCCTATTAGAAAACTTATTTCAAATATGTATATTGTCAATAATGAATTGTGGTTATGGGTTAAGAAATAAATCTACATCTGGAGATGACATTTCCAATTTTTCATTATATACATACATACATATATGTATATGTAGTTATTCTAAACAACACGTTAACGTTAACCCCAAATTTATTCCTAATAATTTAAGGATATCACATCTTGATGGTAAATGTGCTAAAGGGGATTGTTGAATCTAAACATGTCTGATGTGTTCTGCATTATTTGACCTTACTCTGTATTTTGATTTTCTAAACTAAAATAGTATTGGTTTTGGCATTTTTGGTTTATTATAATACAAATAAAATATATTTATTTATGTATATATGTATGTACTATATTATCATTAGATTACCACAATGGAAATATGGAAACGTAAATCATTATTTGAAAAATGTTGGTTTTTTGAAGCTTCAGAAAAATCTTCGAAAATAAAATAAATATTTGATAAACCATGTATAATATGCGTATTGGAATATCCAAAAAAAAAGAACAAAAGAAAATAAAAAAAGAAACAAACCAAAGAAAAAAAAAATAATTGCTCATGAATATTTTGGAAAAATGTCTGTTTCTTTTCGAAAAAAAAACCAAACCAAGCCAAACAGTTTCGCACGATTAAGGACTCCTGGGTCAAAGGGTCGCATCTTGGAAATAAACAAGTTCATTATTATTGTTGGAACGTTTACGTGACTAACTCGTCTTCGACTCGGATTCATTTCCATTTGGTTATGTGACCGACCATTACATCCAAAAATACGTGACGGTATAATGAAATAGTTTTTATTTCACTAAAGTTACAAGGTTTGGGGAGCTTTTGCATGTTTTGTTACTTTTGTTTTTGGCATCGTTTTTGGTTATGGACCGTGTCAATCTAAATGTCTTCCTTATGTTAACCTGATGTGGTGAGGTTAATACTTTCCTAAATAATTCAGTTTCAGTTAAATAAATATCAACATTAATTGAGATCAAGAAGGGACTCGCTCGCAGGTATATAATAGAAAATAAAAGATACTTATGTTGGTTTTAGAATCATGCTGTGAGGTGAGGTGATTTTCGATTAATATAACATGAGTGTTTTTGTGTGCTGATTATGTGGATATGTATTACGTATTATATAAGACTAGCCGACCCGTGCTCGCGTTGCTTCGCAAATTGTAACCACGAACATTTTTTGAATATTAGTATTAGCATATGAAAAAATTTCTCTATGGGACTGAGCATATTTTCTACAATAATATTAATTTTAGTTTATATGTATATACGTACCGTATCTAATCAGATTTCACACTTAAAAAAAAAAAGAGTTTGTTCATGTTTGTGCATATTATAAATATTTTTTTTATTTTAAAAATTTTACAATATTTGCAGTTATATTACTGCGAGGAAGAAGTATGTATTGGTTGCTTTTTGAGCCTACCCTGGAAAGAGCAACATAAAACTGACCATGAGAGAGAACTTTTTTTATTGTTAAATTGAAAGAATTATAATCTATTCACTTCTCGAACCAGAAAAATAAAAAAGATATAATTTTTCTTTAGGTAAATCAGCATTTCTTGTGCACGGCACTGTAGTTAATTTAATGTCCATAGTAACTTAAAAAAAGAGCCCACACCCCACACTGCTCAGCGATGTGACGATAATATTAGAGAAACCAAAAAGAGGCTGGGATGCGACCCACACTGATAACTTCCTATCCCGTCTGTCGATTTGTCTTGCTTAAAATTTTGTCTATACCTATGTATCAATTTCTACCAAATTTTTTTTAGATATTATTTTTTTATGAAAAAACGGACTGTTGCCATTTTATAAAAAAAATTACTGAAAATCGAAAACAATATTTTCTGTGAAATAAAATAAGTTTGAAGCCAATATTTTTAATTTTTGAAAAGATATTGCGTCGAAAGTAAATGTTTACCAAGTTTTAGTATTGTTTTTTTTTGTTTTTTATTTTTTGTAAAAAAAACTGTCAATTCGATTTTTTTCAAAATTTTATCGAATGTTAAAAACAATATTTCTTATTAGATAAAATTAGTTTGAAGCCATTATCTCAAATTTTTGAAAAGATATGTGAGGCGAAAATCAATTTTTAACAGCTTTTGTTAAATTTTTTTTAGGTTTTTAATTTTTTGTAAAAAACCTGTCAATTTGATTTTTATCAAAATTTTACCAGATGTCAAAAACATTATTTTTGTGACATCTGGTATTTCAGTCGTAAAATTTTCGAGGTGACAAATTTTTTTTTCAGTTTTTTTGATTTATAAAAAAAGCGTTAATTGGATTTTTTCAAAAAATATACTTGTTTTGTATCACGTTATAATATATAATACAAAATTTAATTCAAGTCTCTAGCGTCATTGGTTCATGAGATATTTAGGGTTAACCAAAATTTGCACCTTTTTTTTAAACTGCTATGGTAAAAAAATCACCCACAATTTTCTTGAGAGCCCTTTCTGCCTTATTATCTGTATAACAAAATTTATTTGAAGTCGATACCTCTTCTGGTTCTTGAGCTATGGACGACGAAAAAAACGTCGCGAACGTACGGTCATACGGACGTACGGACATACGGACGAACGACGTACGAATGTACGTACAGGTACACACGCCATTACAATAACTTCCTATGGGAAGTTAAAAAAGAGCCCACACTCACTGCTCAGTGCTCAGCGATGCATGTGACGACTGACGTGACGATAGAATTAGAGAAACAAAAAAATAATGTGTGTGTGTAGGTTAGTTGATGAACTATACAAAATACAATACAGAAGAGAAAAAACGTAACTATTAAATGGAACACATATTGAGAGAGAAAGAGCATGGGAAGAAAAGAAAATTAAAAATGTTGGAATGATAATGAAATGAAACAAAGCAGCGACCTCGCGATTGTGATGGAATCTAATTTCCTGGATAAAATAAATTCAAAAAGTTTATAATTTTATAATTTGTTTTTATTTATTTCTCAGGTTGTATGTTTAACTTAGAAGTGATTTTAGGCTTAAAATTTGCGCAACAATATTGACTTTATGAAGCAATGCTAATATTTGTCGATTATTGCATAGGTTTTAAGATATGAGTGGTTGTATAAGTCAACTAATGAAAAAAAAATGGACAAAAAATTTAAAATTAATAATATTTAAGTTTGACAAATAATTAATGAAAACAAATTAAAGCCATAAATAATCTCATAATAATATAGAAAATAATAAAATATATTTCAAATAAATCGGTTGACTACTTTCTGAGATCATGCGTTACAAACTTTAAAATGGTTTCGCTTTTATATAATAGTATAGATTTCTTTTTTTTGGTATACTCTGGTTAGAAAAGTTTAAGCTAGAGTTAGTCTTTGACTTTCATATATGATAAAAGAAAAAATCTGATACGCTTTGAGATGCTATGTGTTTAAAATGTACTGAAATTTGTACTCATCTTTTTTGAAAATCCAAAAAAACTTCGGTCACTTAGCAAGTACAAAGCTTGTTATGAACATAATTAACTGTTTTTAAATTTGAGAACTATAAGAATAATTGATGATTCTAAAGAGTTTATGATCTTGGTTTGTAGTTTATGGTTATTTTCCAAAATTTGTGTTACACAAATATAATTTTCAGCGTTCTTTCATTTGGTATGAATACATTTTTTTTTTTTTTTTTTTTTTTTTTATTAAAACTTTATTTTATTAAACATGTTTATCTTACATTCATGAAAAAGAATATTTACATAAAGTTATAAAATTTTAAATTAACAAGAAATACATATTTAATAAAATAGATAGGAAAATCCGGTTGCCTTAAGGACAAGAGTTGGATTTACCGCAAACAAATAAATACAAGCAAAATTGATGGGGATCATTTAAAAAAGTGTAATATGTATACAAAAAATATAAATAATTACATATATTATAAAGTATAAGTTCGCAATGCACAAAATCCAAACAGAAAATAAAAAAAAAAAAAACATAACAGTTAATGTAGGTAAACAAATAAACATCTTTGTGTAATCTTAAGTTATAATATTCAGTAAACTACCAATTTCATCAAAGTTTAAGGAAAATAGGAAAAGCTTAATGTTGTCCAAATATGACGTTTTGATTGTGTTAAATCTGATTTCTTGTGGAAGGTTATTAAAAAGACGAGGTGCTGTAACTTCGTAGAAGTGAGAATAAATAGATTTTTTAACAGTGGGAACTACAACTAAGATTCTATTATTGACACGTAAATTGTGAGAACTGTTCGCCCTAGTTTGCAGGTAACCAGATTTTTCAAAAAATATTTTTAAGACTTTATAAAAATATAAATGTTGAAGTGGTAGGATTTTAAGGTCTTTAAAAAGATTAAAGCTTGGGGTTTGGCGGTGTGATCTACAGATAATTCTTATAACATGCTTTTGTTTTATAAGTAATGGTTCTATTTTATTGTAATTTGTACCACCCCAACAAGAGAGACCGTATTGTAGTTTGGACTTAAATAGGCCGTTATAGACTAAACTCAGAAGAGGTTGACGACAGTAATGGCTCAAATTGTACATTTGCCTTACTACTTTATTAAAATAGTCTTTTAGCTGTGTGGTGTGGTCATTCCAACTCATCCGAAAATCTAACAACAAACCAAGGTACTTAAAGCTTTGAACGCGCTCAATTTCGAAACAGCCATTAGTGCATGAAAAGTGTTCATTAAATGTGAATGAATTACTGTTAGAATCATTATTTAAAGAATACTTCGAGCACAATGGGGAATGGTAAGAAACAGTTATATCTTTTCTGACATTGCCTTGGATATTAAAAATCATAAATTTTGTTTTTCACTTATTACAAGACGATGGAGATAAAACCATTTACGAAGAATTTCTAGGTCGAAATTAACGTCAACAACTAACTGGAAATAATTTTTTGATGAGTAGGACAGAGCAGTATCATCTGCAAAGGCTGTAATTTTTCCTTTAAATGGTTGAATAAACAGAGAATTGACAAAGACTAAGAACAGAACTGGTCCCAAAACTGATCCTTGAGGCACGCCCATGTATATAGGCTTTTCTGAACTCAATTTATCTTGAATTCTAACCTTTTGTTTCCTGTCCTTTAGATAAGAAGCTAGCCATTCGTAAACTTTGTCTCTAAAACCGGCTTAATATAATTTATTTAGTAAAAGGGTGTGATCTCTGATCTACCGTATCAAAGGCCTTAGTTATATCAATAAATAGAGATGAAGGTAACTCTGAGTTATTTAAGGTTTGATAAATCTCACCACATAGTTTTAAAAGTGCATCTTCCGTTGATCTGCCACTTAGAAACCCAAATTGATAATTACTAAAGAAATTGCTTCTTCGAAAGAAAGACATCATTCTAAACTTCATACCTTTTTCAAATACTTTTGAGAATACTGAAAGAAGTGATATAGGGCGATAGTTATTTAAACAAGTAGTTGCTCCTTTTTTATGTAATGGTATCACGATTGCACTTTTTAAGGCATTAGGAAAAATACCCTTTTTCAAACTAGTATTAAAAATGTAGCACAAAATATCGGATATGAGAAGAGACATTTTTTTCAAAATATTACTCGAAATCATATCTTCAGAACATGAACTTGAATTTTTTAGTGACATGATGATTTGATGAATTTCTAGAGAATTAAAATCAGTAAAGAAAAAACTATTTGGATTAAAACTGTCATCTTCTAACGTATTGTTACAACTCAATAAATTAGGATTACTTGAAGAGTTATTTATATTCTGCAGACCAATATTTGAAAAAAAATCATTAAAAAGGTTTGCAACTTTAACAGGTTCAGACACATTTGAATTGTGGTGTTCAATAGCTATATTAGCTTGGTTCCTATGTCTATTTAAAATATCGTTCACTATCCCCCACTCTTTTTTAGAATTCCCAAAATTAGCACTCAGCTTATTTCTGTAATAAAAGTCTCTACAGCGTGGAATTTCAATTTTAAGGTTTTGGCAAAGCTTTTCATAATAACTTCTCAATCTTATATTATTTGGGTGTTTTTTAACTTTGTTATGAAGTACTTTTTTCTTGTTATTACTTGCGACATATAGGAACTATATGGCAAGTTTTGCATTCGTGCAAAATTTCGAACTCGAGATTTTAATCAAACATGATATTACGATGGTAGAGAAGTCGAAAAAAGTGGGTCCCGCCATTCCGTCCGGTCTGTTTTGTCTGTCTGTCCACGCTCCTACAGCCTAAACTATTGGGTCAATTGAGTTCAAACTTGGAAGTTAAGGTTTTGAGCAGATTCGCGTTAGGCGTTTTTTTCATTTTTTTTTTAAGATCAAAACTAACAGTGGCCCCCATACAATTTTTTTGGTCAAACGAAAATTCGAATTTTCTCAAAAACAAACCGATAGATTTTTTTTAAATTTTCTCTAAAATGTTATTTTTTAACTTAGCTTCTTTTAATAAGAAAAACAAATTTTTGTATTGCTCAGGAAAGGTACCGCTCATAGAACCGTTATTTTGTTTTTTAATTTTCTCAGCAACTCATGAACTGATTTCAATAATTTTTTTTCTGAATAAGCTCTTGTATTGCCTTAACAATATTTGATTATCAAAAGTGCAATTTTTGATCGTTTGGATTTTTAAAAAAATATTGAATTCTTTTTTTTTTAAATTCTATATCTTAAAAACGGGTCAACATTTTTTTACGAAATTTAAATGTAGAGCGTATATTTACAATCACTAAACAACTGCATACCAAAAATATTTTTAGAACAAAATTGAAAAATTTTATATATAAAAAATTAATTTAAAAAAAAACCGCTCTAACGATTTTCAAAAAAAAAAAATTGAAAAATCAAGGATTTTTTGATTTATAAAATGGCATTTACATTTTTAAAAAGACAAACTTATTTTTCAGGTAAAATTTTGAATCTTAAAATTTTTTTTTAATTATTTTATTTTATTTTTAATTATTTTAATTTTTTATTTTTTTAATAATTTTAAATATTTTTAACTAGTTGAATACACAAACAATTATGGTTTTCGTTAGGTATGCTTACAAGTATTTTTCATTTTCGGGATGAGTTGTCCTAGGATGAGTTGTGTCTTGGGATGAATCACAAGTTTTTTGACAAATCAAATGGCATTTATATCTTTAAAGACGAACTTATTTTACAGGTATATTTTTAAATCTTTCATAGGTACATTTTTAAACAGACTCTTTGCATACAGGAGCAAGTTCGTGCGACCCAGTCGTGCATTTTATTTTTTTTAACAGAGAGACATTCATCCAAGGCTTTCGACAAGTTAATTTTAAGTCCTTAGATTCACGAACAGTGCAGTTATTAGATATGTGGATCTGGAGCTTAGCGAGAAAAATATCAAAGGCTAAAGACGGATCATCTGTATTTAAAACGTCATCCCAAAACTCAGAAGTCAAATCCGATTTGAGCATCCCAAAATTAATTTTTTGATAATTTTTTGAAAAAGTTTGATACGTTCTGGACACATTAATATCAAATTGAAGACTAATTAAGGAATGATCAGTTATTTTGAAGTCAAAAATATCAGCTTTATAATCGCTATTATTTTGTTTTTTTAATTTAACTTAAATATGGTCTAAGCATGACGATCCTCTAGTTGGTTTATTTACCAGTGACATAAAGCCAAAAGAAGACAAAACGGTAAGGAAATTGTCTGCAACAGGTGCTGCAGACAATATATCAATGTTAAAATCCCCAAGAAGAATTTGGTTTTTGCAGCTTTGACTGCCCAAAAATACTGAAAATTCATCCACAAATGACATGATACTAAAGAAATGTAATCTGTAGACACATACAAAACAATACAGAACGCCAGATAACTCACAATTAACGACAATCAAATCAGAAGTATTAAGATTAGGAAACACAATATTGCAAGAAATATCGCTACGATAGAATACGGCAACTCCTCCAGCAGCATAAGTGTTGTTGCAACATGCACTAAAAGTATAATTAGGTATTTTATAATTAGACGCTTCACAATCAAAAATCCATATCTCTGAAAGAAAAATCAAATCAGGTAGATGATTTAAGGATGCTAAATGAGCCAAAAAAAGATCAAAATTTTTTCTTAAGCTTCGGATGTTTTGATGAATGGCAGAAAGGCTGGTAAAAGAATTTGCACTCAAATGTTCAACACAAAGACATTTAGATGAATATAAGTTTACTTGTGCATTACGACTATTACAGTTATTGGTTGACTTATAGTAAGATATAGATTTAAAGCTTTAGATTACAAGATTGTTTTTATAAAAATCTTCAAAATTTTTTATTTTAATACAATGTTCACCTTCCTTCCTTCTAATAAAAATCGATGAGTTCCGAACCCAGGCATAAAGACATTGTTTTTGCTGTTGTAAAAGCTTTGCCTTCTTTAAGAGAGAACGAGAGTAAGCAGTAAGACTATCGTTTATAAATATATTTGTTTTTGATTTATGTTTCCCATTTGTATTGTTGTTTTGTACTCCAAATATGTTTGCAGTCAGTTTAATTTTGCTCGTCCTCAGTTTGTTCATAATTTTTTCTTTTATTGAAAGATTTGTAAATTTCACACATGCAACGTTAGAACTGAGCTTCAAATTCTTTACATAGAGTGATTTAATGTCATCTTTCTGAATTTGCTCGCCTACACCGACAGTAATAATTTGCATTACCTTTTCCATTACATTCGCCGAATCCAAGTTTGGAATACCAACGATATCAACCTCGCATTGTTTGTCTCTTTGCTCCAAAGCATTTAGCCTAGCCTCCAAAGAATTGACTTTTCTAGTGAGAGTAACGTTGCTTTCTTCCAGTGAGCGAATTTTTGCGAGTGCATGACTGTTAATTTTTTGGAGTTTGACAATTTCACTAAAAAGAACAGACAAAGTAATTTCTTGACCGTTGTTTAATGATGGAGAGACGTCAGGTGGAATATTAATATGCTCCATTGGGGCATCAACATTAGCAGGAACAACAACATCATCAATACAAGGGGCAGTAGCAGCAGTAACAGACTCATCAGCTTCTACGTTAACGTCAGTAGCTTCGATTTTATCAGAACCAGAAGCCTCAGCAGCAGTAGATGTAGATGGGGAGTTTTTTGTCAAATGAATTTTATTGAGATCCGATTCCAATGTGCACTTATTTATCGGCAGCTGATCGGCAGACAATGACTCACGGCGCTTTTTCAGACAGAGAACACACTTGTGGCTAATTTTACTTCTAAGAATGTATTCAATTTCATTTTTTTCTAATTTGGCGCACTTTGCATGGGAATACTGATTGCAAGTTTGACAACGAATTTTTGTATCACTACGATCAATAGACAAATCACATAGCACACATTTCATGATTCACAATTAGAGTACAGAATTTGTATAGTTTATTGTTTGTGGTATTACAATTCTTTATATTCTTATAAGTTCTAACTTTTTTTTATAAACTAGTATGCTCTCTTCTCATACGGTGTGACCCCATCAACACACAAATGAGAACTGATGCGTATACGCCCAAGTTCACCACTAGATATTTTAGATATTTTTCGATGAAGTAAAAATCAGAGGTTATGGGTAATCCAATTTTTAATTTAAAAACAGCAAATAAAATGTATAATCTTTTCTCTTAAGATCTTAGAAACGTCCAGAAAATTAAGTAAAATTTATAAAATTTGTAGGTCAGCTAAAACATTCACTTTTTATTTCATTGCTTCCATCAAACAACTACCAACCAAATGCTTTGAAAGTCTTTTCTACTCATTACAAATATTTTTTAAGTCAATATTTGTATACTTCCTTGCGATGGATATTGTCGATGTAAAATCGAAGGTATGTGTGAACTATAAGTCAAGAAATATCAAAATCGTCAATTTGAAAAATTGAACTGATAGCTTCTATTAAGTAGTTATAGTATATGAATTCTTTACAAAACTCAATCAAACTCTTAAGAATTATGAGAAAATCGAGAAACTTGATTGGATCGGGAATAATAATGATCTTTTGTCTGCCACTTCTAATCCATCAAACTGTTTCGCAGACGCCAGTACCCTCAGCTTTTCATATTCGTTTTTAGATTCACATCCCTTTCCTTCGGGTGTGGAACTTCAACGGCAGCGTATGATAAGCTCATTAAATTATGATCTTGACAGCATTGTCCAATGGGAAGTCAGAAACCGTGTAGAATTTAATCCTTCGAAAACTCCATGCTGCCTCCTATCGTTAAAGCGTAACACACCCCTGATGCCGCTATACATAATGAGTGGCACTTGCATCCAGGAAACTAATCAACTATCAGTACTTGGTATGTGTATCACAGATCACCTTTTATGGAATAATCACATATTTGATATTACCAAAAATGCTGCCAGGTGTTTAGGATTTCTCCGACGGTGCAAGAAATTTTTCACCCCTTCTGATCTGGCTGTAATTTACAAAACCTTCATCCAGGTCCAGTTTTTACTTAAGTTCCAAATGGCACACCTTGTTAAAGGCTTGAGCAACATCTTATATCGTAAAATGTTTATTTCTCTATCTAAGCTGATGGTTTGGAATATGTCTTCTTTCTTCTATTACTTTGCTGACCGTTTTCAGTTGCCATTTTTAAAATTTGTTTGCCATGATTAGTATAACGATATCGGTCTATAAGATGTAACTAATGTTGATAACTTACATTGTTTACATTACCCCAGAATTCTCCAATGATGTGGTACATAGTATATTATTTTAAGTAATGAGTATTTTTTAAAGGTTTTAAGGTCGTTTCTTTCAAAACCTAAACATTGTTATAATCGTACCGTACTGTTGACATTATACTTGCACATGTCGCTCTGACTTCTTGGAGCATAACAAAAGGAATTTCACATTCGAAGTTCCTATCAACTAACCTTAAGAAATCAATAGCTGGGGATGGATTAAAAATGTTCCCGAGATGTTCAGCAAAGAGATCAGCTTTTTCTTTTGGATTTCCGATCGATTTACCAACTTGAAATTTTACTGTCGCTTTGATACTTTCCATTATGAGTATTTGGTAGAAGGTACCCTATAATCAGACTTTTCAAAAATTTGCTTAGTCCTTTTTTCATGGTCCTTCTGAATAAGAAAAAAAGAAAGTTCAAATCTATTTGAATTTTTAAAGTTTTTCACTTTTAAAATCTTTATGGTGGATTATTATGCAAAACTTTTTATTTATATTCAATGCGTAGATTAATAAATTTCAAAATCGTTATGATCTTGAAGATAACATTTTGAATCTAAAAATTAAAAAAAATATCTTAAGTATGTCTATCAAATCCGTTGTTTTAGTACATATGTATATTATACTTTATTTACCCATATTATAAGCCCATATTTCGAAATATTCGGAAATATGAAATCAAGCACTAAATCGATGTCAATGTAAGCTGAAGCATACATACTTGTATAAGCACAATGGCGAATATAAAAACATTCAAGTGTTATTTCAAGTATGTTATATTATGTCCTCATTGGTCCTTTTGAAAATATTCATGTAAGACTCTTCTATACTATGTCTTCCAAGATTACCCACTTTAGATTCTTCGGGATATTGAGATTATAAAAGCCCCATTGTTTAAGTCTACATTCCTTTTTCATGTTGTTTTCAGTTTTTTATTTTTTGATATTTGTTATTGCCCCTTTCTTTATTTATTTGGCCAGTTAGTGCCATCTTGCTTTTATTGCCATTTGTTTTGTTATTGCAGTACAAGTACGCAGTACATTCTCTACTCATACATTCCATTTGAAGAATTCTTGTATCTATGTTCATTTCATATAAAAGGAGCTATGTCCCATAATTTGAGAACGAGTATAGTATAGTTCAAGTAGTTTTTGAAAATGTCTCTTCTCTTGCCTTTTAAGTGCACATAGCTTTTTTTTTATCTTATGGAATGTGTGTATGATGGTCAGAATTATATTACAATAAAGCAAAATAATGTTATATGAGGAGGTGCATATAGTGAACGGGTTGTTCTGTTCGGGCTCTAGAAGAAATATAGGAGATCCTATAAATTGCACATGTTGGATTTGGGTTAGGGTTTATAAAGAGCCAAACCGAAACCCTACAACAAAATAAAGACAATGTTTTTCCTCTATAGAAAGCTTGTAAGTCTGGGGTACTGATGATGGTACATTATACCTTATCTATGTACACAATACTCATTTCCTAAAGAATGTTTTGTCCTCTTGATTATAATATAAACGAACATACACACATTGGACAATTAAATTAAGTGCGGCAAACGGTAAATAATGTGTAATGCAGATAAAGCTATACTTTTAGTATCTTATTAAACTCAAAATGTTCTTGAGAGTGTATTCTAATTTGTTTAATATTAAATTTTGCTTTTAGAAACTTTGCATTGAAAAACTTATATACGAGTATGTACATATATGGTGTATAGATGATGACATGCAATAGTGGTTGCTATGACTAACAATCTAATAATCTCCTTTGCAAATTGTTATATGCCAATATGTGTAATAATAAATTAAATGCAGATTAAATTGGTAAAAACAAGATAGATATTAAGATATGTACGTGTACGTATGAGAATATAATTACAGATTTTGAATTTGTTATCCCTAATCTTATCTTCTCAAAACAAATAGTTAAAGTTTAAATGAAATAAATTCATTTTAAGACTGTAATTAAAAATGTAAATTGAACCATACCAAATAATGCATAGATCATAATGAAAAATAGCTAAAGATTAGCTTTTGGGCTTTTGAAGCAATAGCTTGGTTTTTTAATGTATCTAAATTAATATAATTTGACTTATGATAGTAGCTTTCGGCACAAACTACAAATATATCTTCTTTAATCTTAATTTAGTTCATACATATATTGGAAGATTTTTGAATTGAATGTGCGTTTAAAGGTACGTTTGTACACGTCGTGCGTCGGTTATTGGTTACGTCCACTGTCCAGACAGTTAAATACAAATTTTAAAAAAGAGGCTGGGATGCAACCCACACTGATAACTTCCAATCCCGTCTGTCGATTTGTCTTGCTTAAAAGTTTATAGATTTTGGTGTTTTGTCTAAAAAATTGTCAGTTGAATTATTCTTAAAAATTTAAAAATTACCAACAATATTTTGAACATAATGATTTTTATTATACGTAAAATGTTGTTGGTAATTTTTAAATTTTTAAGAATTATTCAACTGACATTCTTGATTTCTAAATCTATTTTTGTTAAAGATATTTATAGTCGAAAAAAATGTTTACCAATTTTAGTACCATTTCTTAAAAGTTTTTATTTCTTATATAAACAAACAAACGATTTTTACGAAAATGACTGTTAAAAGTCAAATGGTTTTTTCCATGAACACTGTTTATTTTTAATAAAATGATTTAAAATCATGAAAATCATGAAAATAAAATAAATATGATTCAGCAAGTGTTTATATATGCGTTTCGCCTCGGTGCAATGGTTGGGCTCATCAGAAGATGACCATTACACCTTGTCTTGACGCATATTTTCCCGAATTAATCGAGATACCATATAATCCGAGCTACTTAGAGCAACTGCGAATTATATGGTTGCTACAAGTCTTCAGAGATGAGCCCAATCATTGCACCGGGGCGAAACGCATATATGAACACTTAGGTTAGGTTAGGTTGAACGGGCTGACAGTTGATGTTGTTACCATCACACTTAGATCAATGTAGATCCATTGTGGTACCCCGAAGTGTTGTAACTTCCTGAAAAGATATAATAACCTATGAATCATGTGGTTCGTTTAACCATTTAGAGGTATTGACAAAGTTTAGTTAGCTTTTGCCTGGCAGTTCTGATAGTTTCTCTAGTTCATTAAAGAAGAAGTTGCCTAGAGTTTTCTTCCTAGCAAGACAGAGCGAAGGACAGTGGCAGAGAAAGTGAGCAGTGTCTTCATGCTCGTTTTCATCACCACAGCCTCTACAAAGGTCATCAGTACTGAGCCCCATCTTCTTCTTATGGTAGCCGAGTAGGTTGTGACCTGTAATAATGCCGATAAGGGATCTGAGGGAGGGTTTATTAAGAGTTAAGATCCAGTCGGATTTTTTCTTATCGTATCTAGGCCATATCTTCCTGGTGTTAACACAGGTTTCTAGGAGATTCCATTGGAGTTTTGAATGATGGTTTTACTGACGTTATGTTTCAATTCACATAACGGTATCCCTATATGATGGTCTATCAGAGAGAGTTAAAGTGTGGAGCCCTCCCTATCAAGTTCATCCGCCTTTTCGTTGCCTGGTACATCACTGTGGCCAGGAACCCAGCAGAGTCTTACGTTATGCTGTGTGCCAAGAACCTTTAGCTCTTCGCGACAGCAAGAGACAAGCTTTGACTTGATTTGGGTGGCAGAGATAGCTTTTATTGCTGCTTGGCTATCAATGAAAAAAGTGATGTCCGCGTGTGATATCGCCATCATGGATATATGTTTAGCAGCGTTTTTCACTGCTGCTATAGTCGGGGAGCCTGAATGCTTTGGCAAGGTTGAGGCTTTCAGAGTAAAAGCCTGCACCTACTCTATTATCAATTTTAGAGCCATCGGTGTAGGTGGTAATGGTTGAGTCGTTGGTGTAGGGCTCACTGTTTTCCCAATCTTGTCTATTGGGGAACCAAGTACTAAAAGATTTGTTGAAATCTAAGTAAGGGCTCATATAATCTGTGCAGATATTGTTGTCTACGTATTTCGTAAGAATAGCTGCGTGGCCACTCTAGCTATGAACACTTGCTGAATCATATTTCTTTTATTTTCATGATTTTCATGATTTTGAATCATTTTATTAAAAAATTTTACGAACTTTTAGTAATTTTTTTTTAGGTTTTAATTTTTTTTTAAGAAACTGTCAATTCGATTTTTCTCAAAATTTTACCGAATGTTGAAATCAATATTTTCTATGAGATAAAATTAGTTTGAAGCCAATATCTCAAATTTTTTGAAAAGTTTTTTTTTTTTTTGTAAAAAAAACTATCAATTCGATTTTTCTTAAAATTGTACCGAATATTGAAAACAATATTGCTTATAACAAAAAAAATTAGTTTAAAGCCTATATCTCAAAGTTTTGAAAAGATATTTAAGTCAAAAATCAATTTTTACCAACTTTTGTTAATTTTTTTTAGGTTTTTATATTTTGTAAGAAAACTGACAATTCGATTTTTCTCAAAATTGTACCGAATGTTGAAAACAATATTTCTTAAAAAATAAAATTAGTTTAAGGCCACTGTATAAAATATTTGAACACTTATTTGAGTCGAAAATCAATTTTTACTAACTTTTATTCATTTTTCGTTTTAGGTTTTTATTTTTTGTAAAAAAACTGACAATTCGATTTTTCTCAAAATTGTACCGAATGTTGAAAACAATATTTCTTAAAAAATAAAATTAGTTTAAAGCCACTGTATAATATTTTTGAACACTTATTTGAGTCGAAAATCAATTTTTACTAACTTTTATTCGTTTTTCGTTTTAGGTTTTAATTTTTTGTAAGAAAACTGACAATTCGATTTTTCTCATAATTTTACCCAATGTTGAAAACAATATTTCTTATGAGATAAAATAAGTTGGAAGCCATAATCTCAAATTTTCGAAAAGATATTTAAGTCTTAATTCAATTTTTACCAACTTTGAGTAATGTTTTTTTAGGTTTTTATTTTTTTTTAAACTGTCAATTCGATTTTTCAGATGTTGAAAACGTTATTCTTCGTTGCACAAAATTGTTGGAGATGAAATCATTTATTATTCGTAAAATTTTCGAGGTGACAAATATTGTTTGGAATCACGTTACAATATATAACACAAAATTTGATTCAAGTCTTTAGCGTTATTGGTTCGTGAGATATTTAGGGTTAACCAAAATTTTCACGTTTTTTTTAAACTGCTATGTGAAGAAAACCACAGACGCAATTTTCTTGAGAGTCCTTTCTGTATCTTTTTGCCTTATTATCTGTATAACAAAATTTATTCGAAGTCGATATCTCTTCTGGTTCTTGAGCTATGGACGACGAAAAAAACGTCGCGAACGTACGGACGTACGAACCTACGCACACACGCACGCACAGACATCTTCCTAAAATCTTTTATTTCGACTCTAGGGACCTCTAGAGACCTTGAAACGTGGAGAAATGTCAAAATTTTCAATTTGACAAATCGGACCCATTACAATAACTTCCTTTGGGAAGTTAATAATTTTGGAAATATGGCTTACGTCATTGCTCCTTATGAATCCCATATCTCTTTATACTCGGTCTTATTTTGCAAAAATACATCCAGTTGTTGGTTTATCAGTATAGAACATAAATTTGACGTATATTTACAATGTCAAGTCTAAATCACACCAACGAAGTGTTAATTCAACTGTCCATTTATTGAGAAGATTCGATCCCCGAACTTGCTTGCCTCAGCTAAGTTATGGTTGCATGATGTGTATAGCATGTTGCTCTGTCTTGTTGGAATCATTTTTTCTCTAAATAATCTCCAATAACATGACGAATTAAAATATCACGAATTATTTCTCCATTCTACTTGTTTACATAACCATTAAGTCAGATCAAGCATCAATATAATTTGACGATAAAAGTGCTAATGTATAACTTTGTCGAACAAATAGCAAATTTTATAAATAATTGCCCACGATTTCAAAACATTGTTTTGGGTTAAGTCTTTGCATTTTGATTTGCCAATGTATATATGCTTAAAAAATATCAAACATACTTTATTAGTACGACAACTAATTTGACACTTCTAAACCTCTAAAAAATCAACCAATATATACATATGCACGTATATATCAGGAAACTTTAACACATATCCTTATAGCAATGTGCAGTGCACTCTTGTCTTATATCCTTAATCAACTTTATAAAACTCCATCAGAGTATACAAACAAAATATATTTTTTGGGTAACGAAGTGAGCGAATAGGAAAATACCACATTGCCATCGAAAGGTTTGTGGTATACATACAGGTAACACTCTTATTAAGATCTCATTATCTGAAAAACTCTATTTGTTACCTAACCCAAATTATAAAGGATTCCCTACTTCAACATCAAAGTTTGATATAAATTTCAGTACATCTACGAAAATACATACTTTCTAAAAAAAAAACTAACCCCAATATTTGTTTTCTTGTTTTATTTCAGGTAAAAAAATCTCCTCGAAGCAGCAACTAGGGTAAATATTAAAACTTTTTTCTCCCTTTTTTCCGCTATTCCAAATTAAAACAAAATGAAGGACTCCTTTTAACGATGCTAATATAATATAACGATAACGATATACTTGATATCCATTTACCTTTTCCAACGAAAACTTATAAATTATGATCGCAACCATCATCACACACGTGTAATTAAAAAGTGTGTTTTAAAATTTGTGTCTCCCCGTTTGTCATCGTAGTCGGTCGCTTGTCCCCCAGCGAGCAACCCTTCTCTGTTCTGGTTCTGTTCTGCAAGTTTTCATTTTGGTAGAAATTATATATTTTTTTCCTCCATCTAGAAACTATCATATTCCCAACCCCTCCTGGAAATAATTACTAGCAAACTTTTTGAAACTATGTTTGTAGGAGTAGATACTCGTACATACATAGGTATTCGCGAAGAAATTCAAGGACAAAATAAAAACAAGCTCCTGTTCTTTTATATCCTCCCCAGGGCTCGGTTAAAGTTGAATCCATCGATGTTGTGTACTGTACTGTGTAGCCTGCGGGTTATGTCCCTAAAATCAGTAGGGGAATGAATCTAGGTGTAAAAATAAAACAACAACAACAAGAACAAGAACAAGAACAAAATCAATACATTATACTACGCACACCACGACCAAGAGGCAGAGGCAGAGGCAATCTGTAAAAGCGAAGAAAATAAACTCATCCCCTGTGATTTCGCATCACAGATAAAAAGATATAAAGATACAACATGGATTGGATAGGAATAGGATATGTGCCATATATACGAGATTTATAGATCCGTATACCGTTAACGTTGTCCGCTATGTTTATTTCTTTTTCTTCTTCTTTTATTTATTCTTTTTCCCTCCCTCATCCTATTGTTGTAGTAGAAAGTCGACCTTCCTCAGAACTATTCTTATATGTCATATAAATATATACTATATGTAGATAAGATATGTTATATGGTGAACATAAAGACAAGGTATATAGGCGTGGAGCATATGTGGTGCGGCATTAAAGAAGGTTTATCACCTGCTACCCCATAACCCTCACCATACCCCTAGTTCCCTGCTCTCTATAGAACACTGACTGTGTATAGTGTGTATCCCAGATTGCCATAAAGCACTTTACGTGATTGCTAGAATAAATTTTCTTCTTTCTTCCGTAATCGGGTGCGACAAATAAACCCCTTAGATGTGTTGATGGTGATGATATTTTGCGAATGGAAAGGTATTTCTAGGCTATATGTAGGTTGAATTTATTCAACAAGTTGTACCTATATACATATATTTAGATACTGTATATTAATGTAGATATAGGTTGATGTCAATAGATTAAGTACATACATATATATAAATGTATAAAATTTCTTTACCTACCCTACATACATATATCTGCCATTTTGTTGTTGAGCCACTGAAAATGTGTATAAAACCTTTGGGGTATTGTATATATTTATTGTAAGAGGGTTAACCACCAATTGAATAGCTAATTGAAATTCAAATACATACATATACTCGTAAATGTATGTAGGTAGGTAAGTTACAATAGATTGAACTTTTATTTTATTTTTTTTTTCTAGGTTATGTTAGCTTAGGTTAGGTTTAAAGGGATAGTAATGAACTGAGATTGTTGAGATAGGAATAGCTACATGAAATTTATTTATTTCTATAATTAAAGCAGAACATTTAATAGAGCTTTAAATGAAAATATAAATTAAAAACGCAATTGACCGTTGAGAATTAGTTTACCTAACCTATAGTATAGGTATATTTTCATACTAATTGAGAGTTAGGTGTATAGGTAATATTGGACATTATTTCTGTTAGGGTGTTGTCAAAAAAAGGTCAGATTCGAATAAAAATACTTTCCGGGTTGTTGGATAAGTTCAACGAAATAACCATTAAAATAGTACGCTTTTATGTAGCTAAGATTAAGCTCACAAGAAAATCTGGTGTAGTTGAGCCCCAAAAAAATAAATTGACCTTTTCAGCATGAGATTAGGTTCTGTATAAGAATAAAATTATCTTAAAGCCTTTTGATACTAAAATCAAATGGATCGTTTAGCCAAATAAAACTTTTCAGTAGTTAAAAAAAAAAATATGCTCAGTATTTTCATTCTTAATTTAGCCTGCAGCCTCTATTAACTATTGTAGAGATTTATTTAAAGTTTTGATAGATTTGGGATTACATTGGTCAAAAAGGCAGGTTTTAATTGCTTTTGTTTAAATCCACCTCCAAAATCAATCTATCACGTTAAGGTACAACCTTTAATAATTTAAAAAAAAATACCTTATATTGGGCTTTTTGAAGCTTTGAAAATTCATGAAGTAGTTTTTTTTTTCAATAAAATTCGTAATGATTTTTCTAACCTACAATCCCTTACTTCGATATTCCGTTTAAAAATTTCAGTATTTTACTTATTTTCACAAAATCCTAATTAGCTGTAAGTCATTACCTGCAATAGAATAACCTTTAAAGAACGCTAAAGCTTTCATGTTAAAATGTTTTTTAAAGAAAAACGCACAATTTTATAAAATCAATTTCTGATCTTAGTACTAATTCGTAGTCTTAAGGTTATAACAAGTTTTTGAAATGTATTCAAAAATTATATACAAATAACTTTGATAAGAAGTATTTCTGAATTTGGGCACACAAAGCTTAAATCGGAGGTTGAATTCGGAATCAGCACTAAAAATTAACTTTAAAACAAGTTTTTTTTTTCAAAACTTTCGCTAGAGTCAAATGAAACTCTCAAATTCAGGACATTTTAATTCTTAAAAAACGTATTTTTTGTAGTTTTGTCGACCAGCGTTGTTTTCGGGCGCGATGAAATATAATGTTCAAAGTATACCACAATTTTCGAAACGATTGTAGCTAAAATTATCAATCACCAAGTTTGAAATCTTCGCTACGATTCACTCTCCAAAATCCTTTTTTTAAATTGTTGTATTTGTAATTTTGACATTATGTACATAAGTAAACATGAAAACCAATAACAAAACGATGCGGTAGGTGTGAGGCTCTTTGCATTGCAACAACAAAATAATTAAGTGAATAAGTTTTGTTTTCCTCTTTTAGTCCTTGAATTTAGCTGTTTCCGTTTAAAGCTCTGGGTTTGTTGTCATTATAAGTTTAGAGCAAACCAATTTTATAGTTTTGTTTAAAAAAAATATTCGCAACATCATTTTATTATAATTAATTCATTGAGTTACAGTACTCATGACAAAATTCTTATTAAATTAAATTAAATTTAGGGAAAAATGCAAAATATAATTTTCTTACATTCAATACACATTTTAAGTTACAAAACTTCAAATATACTAAATAATTGTTCAAAGTATGTATTTTTAAAAATTATTCTTCTAATAATAAAAAAAAATGTAAGGATTCAAACTTAGATTGCATTTTCTAAATGCAGAGCATAGAAGAAATTGTATTAAAATTTCGAAATAAGTTTTAAGCTTAGGAAAATATTTTTGAATCACATAATATTCATACAACTTGTTCGAACAAAACCTAGCATAAATCTTATCCAATTATCCAATACTTACTTTACTTTAGTTGGCGCTATAGCGCATTGTGCTCCTGGGCCTCAAGTACCTAATAACTTTCGCCAGCTTACTCGATCTCTAGCTTGCTGCCTCCAGTTTCGTATATCAAGTTGACGTGCGTCGGACACAACTTGATCACTTCACCGGAGATGAGGCCTGCCTCTGCTTCTTGTTCCCTCAGGCTTGGTGTTGAATACCTTACGGGCTGGAGCTTCGATGTTCATTCGCTCGACATGCCCTAGCCATTTTAAGCATTGAACACGCTGTTTTTGACCAGTGGCAAGTCGCTGTACAGCTCGTATAACTCCTGAATAAATCTTCTCCGCCAGATATTACTTTGCCTGTCGACACAAACTGGACCATAGATCGTACGCAGAAAATTTCTCTCGAAGATACCAAGAGATCCTTCATCCTCCTGGGAGAGGGTCCATGCTTCTGCACCATGCAGCAAGACTGGGATGATTTAAGTTTTGTACAGTGTCTCTCTAGTACTTCGCAATTGGGCCTTCTTCCTCAACTGCTTGCTTAGGCCAAAGAAACAGCGATTAGCAAGGGTAATTCTAAGTTTGATCTTCGCGCTGATGTCATTTGCAGAATTAACAGCAGTGCCCGTCACTGATCGTTTGGTTCTTCCCATAATGTCGATGTCATCTGCATATTCAAGATATTGTGTGGATTTTTGAAAGATGGTGCCACATCGCATCGCCTTGTTAAAGTCCTCTGGTGGTTTCGAAGGTTTCGGTCGAGTCTCTTCCAATTTGGACGCAGCAACGAGCATTTTCCAGCGTCGTCCTGATAAGTCGTATCAGTTTGACTTCAAGACGACTTTTTTGATTTTTTTCTAATTTCGAAAAAAAAATACACACTCAATTTTTTAATAACGCAACGACAGAGAATTCGATGTTATTGCGCCTTTAGTTGCTGAATCAATTGGTCCTTGGGGAGTCTTGGTTCCTTTAACACTCCATTTGAAAAAAAAACGCACTGTTTGGGACAGTACAGCAACAGCACTCACTTTGGAAATAAGTTTTGAATATTTAATGACGTTGTTCAAAAGTATTCAAACAATGAAAAATACGTTTCATAAAAAAATACAATACTTCATTTTTTTGTTCTAAAAAACACAAAACGAATATACAAACGAAAGTTAAAATATTTGTGAATAAGAAATCTTTATATAAAAATGAATCGCAAAATGTGTTGGTAAGCGCATAAGGGCCCTTTCAAACGAATCCGAATCAATCAGAATCACTCCGCATCAAGTTGAATCTGATTGACCAAGATTCGGCTTCGAGCGCTCCGTTTAAATGTGAAGGGATTCTTTTCTCGCCTTCTGACCGGACGAATCTGGTTCAATCAGGTTTGATTCGAGGTCGCACTTGATTCAACCTGTCAGATTCCTTGATTCTTGAATCAACAACCATACGAGATGGAGGTGGAGTTATTAATTTTAAAAGTTAAAGAAAATAAGTGCGATTTATGATTCAAGTTGATTTAGCTGGTGTGAAAGAGTGGAGATGACGAATCAGATTCAACTTGATGCGGAGTGATTCTGATTGATTCGGATTCGTTTGGTGTGAATGGGCCCTAACTCAACAACGCCTCGAACAATTTGGCCAATTCTTTTTTTTTAAATGTTCGTTGAAGTTCAAGGATGGTTTTTACGGCGAGAAAAATTCTAATAATTGCCGGAAAAACCATAAAATCAGCCCTTTGCTTTTTCCCATACAAATTTTTTCTAACTAAAACGTAGTCAATTGGTGCTTTATATCTATTGTATAAACCTTATATTAAATTACAAGCACTCACTGTTGTCTAAGCAATATAGTGTGTTCCTAACGTCCAAAACCGTATCTATGAAAACAGTGTGCGTGTGTGCGTTAGAGCACAGGATGCATTAGGCCTGACCGCTTCCAATCGTCCAATGCATGATGCTCAATTCGCTCACAAAATAAAATTGCACTCGCTTCGTCGGGAATCGCAGCAACTTTGCTTAAAGGTGATCGAACAGCCCATTCAGCACTAAAATTTCCATTAAATATGTAAAACAATGAAACTCCAACCTGCAACATTTCGAAGAACTCTACAATGGCAAAGGTTTTGCAGCAATGTAAATTGATTGTTTGGGATGAATGTACGATGGCGCATACAAAATCTTTGGAGGCTTTAGACAGAACCTTAAAAGATATACGAAGCAATAATAACAGATTTGGTGGTGAAATGATTTTATTAGCAGGAGATTTTCGTCAAACATTGCCAGTGATTCCACGATCAACTCTAGCTAATGAAATCAATGCATGTCTTCTTAAGTCCTCCAATTTGTGGAAACATGTCAAAGTACTTCATTTAAGCAAAAATATGCGTGTCGAATTGCAAAATGACCTATCTGGAAACACATTCTCTAAACAACTCATTGACATTGGTAATGGCAAATTTCCTTTAGACGTGTTGAGTGGCTGCATTAACTTTCCTCAAAGTTTTTGTCAGTTAACGCAATCAAAAGATAAACTTATTCAGAAGGTGTTTCCAGATGTTTCTCAAAATTACAGAAACCATAATTGGTTGAGCGAACGAGCTATATTGGCTGCAAAAAAACATAGATGTAAATAAATTAAATTTCAAAATTCAAGAACAAATTACAAGCGAATCGAGGATATATAAATCAGTTGATTCGGCTACTAACCAAGATGATGTAGTCAACTATTTTTAAACTCGCTCGATTTGCCAGAATTGCCACCTCACAATCTTCAATTAAAGGTTGGATCAATAGTTATAATGTTGCGAAATATCAACCAACCACGCCTTTGCAACTGTACAGTGTACACGGTTAGCGATAAAAAAATTATTAAACAACGTGATAGATGCAACTATACTCAAAAGAAAGTAAAAAGGAGAAGATGTTCTTATACCGCGCATCCCAATGATTCCGACTGATGTGCCATTTGAGTTAAAACGACTGCAGTTTCCAGTGCGGCTTGCTTTTGCTATGATCATAAACAAGTCCCAGGGGCAATTATTAAGTGTTTGTGGTATTAATCTAGAAAACCCATGTTTCTCACATGGTCAATTTTATGTTGCCTGTTCCTGTGTTGGAAAACCATCAGATTTGTTTGTCTATGCGCCAAGTAATCAAAGAATAAAACTGATTTCTGTTAAATTATGATTCACATGATTAACAATAAAGCGATTACTTACTTTAAAATCTTTATGTATGTTTCATTTAATTATTTTTTATTCACAACGCCTTATCACCAGGATGACGGTTCTGTTCAGGAGAATTTTTAGCCGCGACAATAATATACGTAGGAACAAAAAACTGACACATTACAAATCTTTATGACAGGACGAAGTCTGTCGGGTCCGCTAGTTGATTATAAAAATGAATGCCCTATGTTAATCAATAGTTTTATCCATTTTGAAATCTGGAACGCTGTCGCAAATGGCTTCCGTTCGCCCAAGCAAAGAGCATAATTCTCCAAAAATGTAACTACTTGAAAGGTTTTCTTATTCTAAATCACTCATAGAAAATTGAAACACTTATGAAATAAACACACTTTTCCATAGATTTTTGGAACTATTTATGTCAATAATATTTATTATGAACATTTGATGGATGAAATCAATATACTTAATGTATTGAGATTCCTTTAAGGACTTTATAACTAATATATTTTGGTGTTTGGTGTTTTGGTAATCGATTTAAAGTAAATTTGACTACAGAAATCTATATCAAAGATTAAATTATTCGAAGAATTTTACAATGAATTTCGTGAAACCTATTGATGTGTAGTTTGAACACAATTTCAGAAGGTTTAATGTTAAATCTGTTATTGTATTTCTAGCCTAATACTGAATCAATATATAACTCAGGATGAATTTTCCAATCTAATCAAATTAGTTTTTCCTTAAAATTTTAAGTTGGTTTGTTTGAAATTTCAATCAACAGTATAGAAACCTACTACAAAGGAAGACAATTGAAAACAAAAGTGTTAGAATATCAGGTTATTTTTCAATATACCAAACTTCGATGTAAAAAGCAAAACAATACTTTTCTATTTTCAATTAAACTCTCAAATAACAATACCTGAACATGAAGACAAATGAAAAAGAGTTTTATTAAAAAAAAAACAAAAAAACCTTCCTAGAAGTTAATCAATATTATGACAACTTTGAAATACTTTTCATCTGGGAATCTGGCAGAGTTTTGGTTATTTTATCAAAAATAGTGCAACAGTTCATTTCGAATTTATCATTAGAAAGTTGGTTTAAAAACTCCACCAAAAGTATCTACAAAGTAACCACACCAAAAAAAATACCACAACATAAATTTTACGACTTTAGCCCCAAAAGGGTGATGGAATACAATTTATATTTTCTCAAAGCAATAATAATATTTTTTTTTGATTTTGATGTGTAGCTTTATTTTTAAGATAAACTACTCCATTTTTCATTTATGTATTTCATTTAGATGTTTTATTATTTACTCTCAGCTTGAATCCAGAATCTCAAAACTATCTAAAAAATATATGTATCTCTGCTGGAATCTATCCCCGTGGATGATAGTGGCGTAGAAATGCGGCTTCTTGTCGATCGATAGTGTCATAAAGTTATTTGTAGTCCTGGGGCTAAAGTAACGCAATGGCGTAAAATGTATTATGTTTTTGTTTTTTTTTTCGTTTTATTTATTTAAATTTTTCTACAATATGGATGCTGTTTTTTTACTGCTTACCATAATAGTGCGTGGAATATAAGGAAATATGACTGCTAGAGAGGGATGGGGAGGGGGAGGGGAGGAATGGATGTAATTTATTCAAAGGATTTTTGTTTTTCCGGACTATTTATTTAAGGGAAAATATGGTGATGTTGTAATGATATATATTTTTATAAAACATCACCATCCTACATGATTTTTTACTATAAAATTAATTAATGCGTACAAAAATATGTCAGTGGTAAATTCAAAAACATAGTCGTTCAAGGAAAATGAGTTTAAAATGTGTGTATATGTCAGTACGAAACAAGTTAAGAATAATAACATGTCGCTCACTTTCCTCCTACGCAAATAAGAAAATAGACACATTTTTAAAAAAATATGTCTTATTCTGAATATGAAGACAATGAGAAACAGCAAAATTTTATCACGATTTTTGTTGTATTCTATAAAATGACAACTTTTATTAAAAATGAATAATAAACTTTGGAATTTACAATGAATCGTCATCATTGATTTTAAATACGAGTACTGTAAGTGAGCCTTTGTTATTTAAGTCAAGTAATAACTAGCACTGGTTCTCATGATTTTATGTCTGGCCAAAAAATTTTATACAAAAATCAAAATAAAATATAGTTAAAATGTTTTAAGATTTAAAAATATATAGCTCCAAAATAATTGTATATACGAAAGTTTAAATTCTTCATTTAAAAAAAAAAATCAGAATTTACTAAATTTCGAGAATTCGAATTTTGCAAAAAAGAATGTAAATTAACTTTACCCTAGAAAAATTCTTTTTATACAGACAATTTTAAATACAAAAAAAAAGGATGGGATGCGACCCAGACTGATAACTTCCATCCCGTCTGTCGATTTGTCTTGCATAAAGGTTTGAAGGTTTTCGTTGTTTTGTTAAAAAAGTTATCAGTTAAATTATTCTAAAAAATTTAAAAATAACCAACAATATTCTGCATATGATTAAATAGTTTGATTTCAAAATCTAATTTTATTAACGAGATTTTTAACGAGAATAACAATTTTTACCAATTTTTATTTCTATTTTTTTATAAATAAATACAAATCGGATGAATGAAACTAATTTAAAGTCAATATCTTTTATTGTTCACGAGATATCGAGAACCGAACATCAATTTTTATCAATTTTGCGTATTTTTTTTTGTAGATTTTAATTTTGTATAAAAAAACGAACTGTTAGATTTTTATAAAAAAAACTACTGAATGTCGATAACAATATTTTCTGTGAGATAAAATAAGTTTGAAGCCAATATTTTTAGTTATTGAAAAGATATTAGAGTCGAAAACATTTTTTACGAACTTTTAGTAATATTTTTTTTCGGTTTTCGTATTTTGTTAAAAAACTGTCAATTCGATTTTTCTCAAAATTTTACTGAATATTGACAACAATAAAATAAGTTTAAAGCCAATGTCTCAAAGTTTTGAAAAGATACTTGAGTCGAAAATCAATTTTATTTTTTGTAAAAAAAACTGTAAATTCGATTTTTCTCAAAATTTAACCGAATGTTGAAAACAATATTTCTTATAAGGTAAAATTAGTTGGAAGTCATAATCTCAAGTTTTTGAAAAGATATTTGAGAACAAATTCAATTTTTAACAACTTTGAGTAATGTTTTTTTTTAGGTTTTTATTTTTTATTAAAAAAAACTGTCAATTCGATTTTTCTCAAAATTTTACCAGATGTTAAAAACTTTATTCTTCGTTGCAAAAAATTATTTTGGACATAAAATCATTTTTTGTTCGTAAAATTTTCGAGGTGACAAATATTTTTGTTTAGTTTTTTTGATTTATAAAAAAAAACCGTTAGTGGGATTTTTTTCAAAAAATAAATTTGTTTGGTATTGCGTTACAATATATAATATTAAATTTAATTCAAGTCTCTAGAAATATTGGTTCGTGAGATATTAAGGGTTAACCAAAATGTTCACCTTTTTTTAAACTGCTATGGTAAAAATACCACCCACGCAATTTTCTTGAGAGCCCTTTTTGCATTTTTCTGCATTATTATCTGTATAACAAAATGTATTTGAAGTCGATATCTCTTCTGGTTCTTGAGCTATGGACGACAAAAAATATCGCGAACGTACGGGCGGTCGATCTGGAGGTTGTCTCTGACTTTACTATAGAAGGGTTTATTGCAGCCCTTAAACGCTTCGTGCCAAGGCGACGCACGTGACTACAAAATGTCTGCGATGAAGAGGTGGCGACGACTGACTTTGATAAAGCAGCACTCTTAGAATCGATGTCGAGGAAGTATCTGGTGGAGTTACAAAAGCGAGGAAAATGGCACAACTCGTCGCAAAATGTCAAACTCAACACCGTTGTCCTCGTTGGGGATGATAGTGCACTCCCACAAAACTGGCTATTTCATTCAGCCTATTCTACTATGCTTTTGAATATCAAAGATATGCCTAAAGGAACAATACTCAATAAGTCTAAGTTGTAACGGAATTGTTGTTCCTAGTTCGTAAAAACTTAATGATATAGAATAGTTTCACTATCCGTTAGGCACAGGATTCTCAAAGGATATAACAAGTTACGAAACTAGGTCGTCCAGTCGGCATAGTGCATCAGGCACGCTAGTAAATGCCAATTGTGCTAACTCGTCGGATGGGTAGGATCTTGCACACACCACTGGACCGCCGTGTACGTATTAACGTGCCTATTTTGTTATTTAAAAAGAAACAACAAAAACTACCAAGTGTTAGAAACCAAACACCTTCTTTACATATCAACTAAACATTTATCATACGGAACTATGGATGAAGTTAGTCCCTTTATGTGGCCCTCCCACTTGTAATCTACGCAAATACGCAAAATACTCCACGGTCATCGTTCCACACGACTTCTTTTCGATGACCCCTAAAGTAAAGTTAAAATCTATTAATTCTGACTCTTGTACTCGCCTTCTATATTTCCCTTCATGTCCTTACTCCCCCAAGCTCACTTTTCAAACAATTAATCAGAAGACATCATGTGTGTCATTGATACCGATCAAGTCATCATAGGTGACCAATAAATCACAAAAACAAATGTATATATGTATGTAATATAACTATATTCATAATTCAAAGAAAAAGAATACTATTTAAAAGTTTCGTTTGACACTCGCAACTTAAACTGAATTTCATAATTCACCATATCTGATGTATTTACTTATAATATTTCTTGCACCAGAATTTACATATGGCAACTCCGCAAAAATAATAAAAAAAAAACTCACCGAGCTAATTCTCCTCCAGCGAAGTTGTGCGCACGACTCTGTTGGGGGTTGAATGCTGCCAATACGAGGTAAGTATTTCAACTCTGGTACTAAAACGCTATTAAAATCAAGGAGAAGAATTAAATCATATGCGAATTTTGGTGGCAAGAATACTTATCTTTTGTAATTTTTGCAATATCTCATGATAGCGATCTCGCAGAGACTTATCTCATGACAGTGTCAAACTTTTATATGTATTAAAAAGAATATAAAAAAAAATAATAATATACTTAAAGCTAACTTAACCTAATTACGATTATTGAGGTAATTCAAGATGATATATGTATGTGTTTTGTCCTTTTCTGATTACGAAAGAGGTTAGGATTTCTAAATCAGACGATTAGTAGGTGCTGCTCGGATTTTCCTATAAATATACGCTTCGCAGTTCAAGGAGAATCGTCCGCTGCTAAACCAATGTGCAACGACAGACGACCTCGGTAGCCTTTTTTTTGATACTCTAAGGTGGCGGAGCGTTCAACACAAATGAGAGTAATTTGTCCAATCGACAAAAAAAATATGTCTTCGTTGATCACGAAATTTTCTGACTCTCAATGTAGATTCCTGGCTACGATCGAGAAAGAAGTAGCGGCTGTTACTTCGGAGCCCCAAGTCACCGCATTCTCTTTCACCACAAAGTCTTGGGCTTGTTGGAACCCACAAAATTCCTAATACACATTTTGAAATTAAAACTTAATCTCACACAAAAAAAAAACTGTTTGCTTTAATAAAAGCACTTACTTTTTCTCCTTTCACAAAAAAAAACTTTTCTCATCACCAGATCTCAATTGACGTACACTCCCAAGCGACTATAATATACGTCCTGAATGTCCTTTTCAAGAAATATTCTTTGAAATATGTATAGTTTTGTTTGATCAATCTGAAGATTTTATATAAAATCTTCCGTAGGTACTCAGTCCAGATGAGAAGGAATTATAGAAATTTGTCTATGACGGCAACAAATAGTCTTCACAGGTTGACAGCTCGAATGAAAAAGGAAGTTTGGCTGCCATGACGATGAAGCATTGGTCAGTTGGTACGTCTTGGGAATGAAACGAATTATCGATAACGAAATATCGATACAGACTGAACGAAAGTTACAGCGATCACTTTGAAGGCTTAAGTCTAAGAGAACTAGGTTCTAAAGCATGAATTTAGCAAGACATTTTAATAACTCAATTTGACAAAAAGAGTATACGTGGTTAAAGAAAAAAAACAACTATAAAATAAAAGTAAAGCGTTTGTCTCAAATCGAAAGAAAAAAAATAGTACGCATACGCCGTAGTGACCAAATTTAAATAAAATTTTATATCTTACAAAATCATTGCAAATTTGTAATTTCTTGAAAATTTAAGACCACATAAAAAAAAATATATGGGCCATGGATATGCGGAATCACGTTGAGTTTTTGTTACATTGATGGAAGAAAAAAAGAAGAAATTATTGTCAAACCTTACAACTCTTGTTTTTAATGGTACAATGGAATATTAAACACGTATATTATTTTGCAAAAATTCTATTTGCTTATCTGGATTTACCATAAAATTAACTTCCTTGTTCAGAAAAAAAGGTATTTTAATCAATAAATAAGGACTACTGTTACTTTTGGTTTTAAAACAACACAAAATCAAACATTTTTTTATGCGAATCTGCTAAGAACCTATTTTTTCCAAGTTTGAACTCAATCAACCCAATATTAAATGCTGTAGAGGTGAGGACAGAAAGATTGACAGTGATTCAGAGCTACGATTTGACCCCTGTTGACATTTTTGCGGGGAACTGAGTAGTATCGATTAAATGCTTGAAATTCGAAAACGATTAAAAAACTAAAAGCCATGAAAAAAGGTCTTGGAAAATCGGAGTTAAAAAGTACTTACTTATTTATAAAGCCCCAATACGTGGACAAAATTTAATTTTGTTTATTTTATTTATAAAAAAGATACTTATATTCAGTCCACCCTTCGAACTAGCTTTATTCTTTAAAAAAAAAAATTACGATGTGGTTACTGCCTTTCACGCTAGCTATTGTAAATTATGTTTAACAATATAAAGAATACTCTTACTTAAAGTATATAATTAAAATTAAGCTCTCATTATGAAAAATTTGTCACACTTAAGTCCTATAGAAAACACCATTATTGTATTCTTCAAAAAAACTTTTACTTCGATTTTTTAAAGTTTTTATTGATTGATCTCTTAATTAATTTCATAAATCTAAATATGTAATGTTATTTGAAACACAAAAGGCGCTTTGTATTCTACTTTATTCAGCACCATTATTTTTTTCTAGTTTCAATAAATTTTCTTCCTAAAAAATAAGAAGGCAAGACAAAAAATCGAAATCGTTAATTTAAACGTTCATAAAATTAAATTGTAAGCCTCCCAATAAATTATGATGAACAAATGAATCTTATAAAAACCAAATTAACATCCCCATTATTTGATATTTTATTTCCTCTTACCACTACCACTATAGCTGCTATACCCTTACCTCCACCAGACACCACTATACATACATACCACCACAATTATATAAAACACTAAGATCCATGTCAAGAACATTTTATAGAACAAAAATCGATCCAAGTCCTTGTTATAGTCTCCTTCTTCTTCTTCTTCTTTTTGGAATGTCTTCACCCTAAATTAACAGGCACAAATCAACGTAAGAAAAAAAATAGCAAAAGGACGAGAGATAGCGAGCGATTGAGAAAGCATAGAGAAGTCAAGAGTCCTCCACTTTGCCAGGCACTTCATTAACCAAGTTAACTGCGATAGACTAAAGTACTTGACAAAAACTTTGCGCCGCACATTAATAGCTTTATATAGCTTATACGAGTAGGTATAGTCATAGTCAAGTCAGGCAAAAGCAAGTCAAGGCATAACACAGTCCATCAGCCAAGCCCCAGCCACAGCCCCAGTCCCAGCCCATCAGAACAACCAGCCACAGCTATAATATGAATTTGCCTTTGGGGACAAAACTTTCTCACTTCTAATGATTCACAGTTAAAAATAATTTGCTTCCCTATCTCTCTTATCTTTTTATTTCTATGTCAAATCGATGGTAGTGCCACGAACATGACTTAATATAATTTTTCTTCTAATTAGCTTTACCTACTTTAAGTTTACTTATATAAAGCTGGGGCTATGTTCAACCAAAACAAAATAAAAGAATACAATATAAAAGCCCCTGCCCTCAAACGTTGTATAATATCAAAACACTCTGTATATTTTTTGCTGTTCAACGAAAAACCATTTTCCCTACCTTTTCCAATTTTGCGTTTTTTATTGGTTTTGGATCGTTGACAAAGGAAAACTTTAAAAGAATTTTCGTGTTGAAAATAAACTTTTTTCGCCGCGAACGAGCATTCAATAAAATGCACGTTCAAATCGCAAAAACTTGCTCCTCACAAATGTATTTATTTCTTGGAAAATGTTTTGTTAAAAGTAGTTAACAAGACAACTTTTTTAAATAGTAAAGAAATCAATTATAAATCATAATTAGATACTTATCAGAGCTTTTGTCAGAGTCTGAGACACCATAGTCTCCAATCCTTTTGATCCCGAACAAAAAAGTTGTTTCTAGTAATTGTGAATCAAAAACTTTGGGCATATGCATGTATGTCATTGCCAAGGCCTTTTACGGGGGGATGTTTAGCTTTCGCTTGACTCCATTGGATGTGGGTTAGGTCAATGTGGTCGACCTAATATACTTGAAGTTTTGACCTTTCGTGTAGCTTCATAATGTTACCAGCTTAATAAACTTCTTAAAAGTTTCTCATATCGGTTTTGACTTTTGGAAACACCTTCATTGGTAAAGCCGTTCTTAAAAAACTATGTAAGCTCTAAACTGTAACGATTGTCCCGAAAACTTTATAATTTCAAGAGAAAACGGTTTTGAAAATTCTTAAAACTATTTCAAATGTTTTTTGTGACACAAAACCAATACTTGCCCTGTAGACGAGGTACAAAAGTCGTACTAAAAATTGGAAAAATTAGAGTACCTTTTAAAGTTTTTTTGGTTCATAAAGTTCAATAATAATTTTGTCAATTGACCCGGAAATAATAAATGAAATCAAATCTCACTTATGGAGTCGATAAGGAATCATGTAGGAAACATGACGCCGATCACAAAATTCAAATGTCACGGAGACTCTCAAATCTGTCGCAAACAATTTCATGTAAAGTGGGCTACTCAAGCCTTTGGGAATTGACGCCCCTCTCAAAAAAAATCTCAACCTTTGACAAGGCAATTTGACCAATCCGAATCAATATACCAAAAAATATTTATCCGTGTCAACAGACCCTCTGTATATTGACAAAGGTCATGGCTCGAAGCCCCAATTTTATTCAAATAAAAAAAAATCCGTATAACAAGGGTTAACTTTGAAAATAATTTGCCAAACATAATGCAATTGGTTAAAGCTCTTTTAGGTAGATAGACTTTTCTCTTTTTTTTTTTAACATGTACCTAACCCTAACCCACGTATGTATGTACATTGTGCTTCCTAAATATGGTTTGAAAGTAACCATAACGATGATTTTGGTGTATACAGGGGCGTGTATCTATATTATGTATGTTCGGGAAAATTGGATGGATGCTTTGAATGCGATTATCGAAGGGTTTTTCCGCTAACATTTGACACATCACATCACGTTAGAGGTATTTTTGGGTATATGTATTTCGCACATACGTGTAAAATGTGAGTTCAAGCTCAACCATTCGAAACGATTAGGTGCGATGGGCAGCAAACACTTAATTAGAAAACAAGGTTAACTAGCCGTGCGTTAAATTACTCGTACTCAGAGATGCTTGATTAAACATCTAACATTAATGAAAACGCTGATGTCATTTGTTTATCAATATACTCAACTCTTATATGTACTAACTTATGTATGTGTTTCTTTCTAGGTCTGTAAGTAGGCTTTTAATTACAGACGATGTGATGGTAGAATTCTTGATAAGTGTAGTGTATGACTATGTTGACTAATTGTCAATTGCTTACTTCTCGGAAAATATATTTACCTTGGAAAGATTAAATGAAATCAGATTAAATACATATATCATGCAGATAGATAGAATAGCAAAACAATTTATTTGAATATCAGTTAAGGCGAATTTCAAATCAAATTTTAGAACATTCAAACATTCAGTTTAGAGCATTGGTCAAAATATATAAAAACAGTGAATTATTTTAAAGAAAAACCGAACATTTTTCTTTTGTAGTTTTCTTTTAAATGTTTGTAGAGTAATAATACCAGTCACAGGTTTCACTTTATTAATTCAAATATAGATAGATTAATTGTCTTAAAATGACAATTTTGCTTATCAATAAAGTCTGATTTGTATTCTAGCGAAAAAATCCCAAGTTGTGCACTTGGGCGTATACGCATTTTTTTTTGTTATGAAAAATGAAATATCGCTAATACTTCAATTTTAAATAAAAAATGAATGAAAATCACAACCTTTTCAAAATTTTAAGTGCCCATTCAAAAATTTTAAAATACAAAACTTTTCTTAATTTTTTAAACACATTAATGTTTTAAACTGAATTAAGAAATGCTGACATTTAAAAACATAGGCGCAAAATTTTAAACAACCTATTATTAAGGCCTTAGTACGATACTAGTTAACAATTTACTATACACATAGTAATCTACTAACTTTTCACTAATTTTAAACACTTTTTATTGTTTTGCTAACTAGTATCATGCTAAACCCATTTTATTAAAAAAAAACATAAACAAATCTAAATAATGACAGATTGTGGAGCAAACAAAACAAACATACCTTTTTTTAAACTAGTATCATACTAAAAATGATTTAACATCGTACTAAATCATCTAAAATTTTGCGCGTTTGTCCCATTTGAGAAAAATGACATATGTCATACAGATTTAGTACGATACTAAAAAGATAAAGTAGCCATTTGGTGATTGTAACTTTAGTAAAATGTTAAGAAGATAGTACGATACTAAACTCGTTTAAAATTATCAAAATCCTTTTTTTAACCTAGTATCATACTAAAAATGATTTAACATCGTACTAAATCGTCTAAAATTTTGCGCCATAGTTTTTATGTATAGTCTGACAAAAAAATCATAACTTCATAAAATTAACAAAATTATAAGTGTTCATGTGTTACGTTTTTTTTTCGAAAAAGTAAACACATTTTCATTTATTTTGAAATACTAGGTTAATCGTTCAAATTACTATCTCGGATGGAACTTCCCATTTTGTCACCCCAATTTTTCATGACTTTATTAATAATAATTGCTAAAAAAGTCCAAAATTGTGAAATCGTTAGCTCCAAGGCGGTGATTGGACATTTCCAAGACCGATGATAGCACGATTTTGAAACTTGAAGATTAGATTATGTGGTATGGCGTGTCATTTTTCATGAAGAAGAAAATGTCCAAATCTAATTCTACAAAATTACATGAAAAAAAATTATGCCCTTTGACGTCGACGGAAACGTTGCTTCCAGCCTCATTTTCGAAGAAATATGGATTATAATGGGTTAGAGGCAGAATCCCAAAAACTCAAAATCAAAAATCCTGTAAAGTGAGGATACAGAAAATCCAGCATCCTCAAATTGCAAAGTCCAGAAACAAATAATTTCGAAAATTAATTAATTAATCCCGAAATATAGTATAGAAAGAAACATTTACACAAACCCATTACATTCAATTTAACTATTTTTTTTATGTTAAGATGTTTGAAAAAGCTTTAAGTCTTTCGCAAAATTTTCTAAAAGCAGTAGCAAAATATTTAAATGAAATTTTCCTGTTGTATGAGTTGTAAATAAAATTTGTTGGATTTTTTTTTAGGGTTAAAAAATTGTTTAGAGTAGAAAGATTCAAGTATTTATAAAAGAGATTGCAACGGTTTGCCTGGAAAACTCATGACCCTATGTAAAATTTGTATTTTATTTATCATTTTAGTCTGATTTGTAAATACATTTTAGTACCCATCATTCAAAACAAAAGTAATTAGTTTCATTTTGGGGATTTTGTCTTTGGGGTATTTTTTAATTTTGGGGTTTTCAATTTTAAAAATTTTTGGTTTTCGGGATTTTGGATTTTCGGTATTTTGGAATTGTGTCCGTTTTCCTTCCAAAATACCGAAACTCGGACTAAGCTTTCACTATCTGTTGATGAATTTTTAGTCTTTTGACAATACTATGTGGATTTTATATACCTGAAATATTTGGCTGTTGAGATCGATGATGAGTTGATGTTTTGAAATGAATCTCACTCTCTCCTCTATAGAAGCCACATACAAATAGTGATTATTTTTCGTAATTAATTTAAACTTTCATTTCAATGACAAGTACCTAATAAAATAAGTAATTGGCGTACATATAATTCTAATTGAAAAATATAAATTAAAATTACTTGTAAAGGTAATTGAAATAAAATGCATAACTTGGTCGTACGAACTTGCTTATGTATCCAAAGAGTCTGTTTAAAAATATTTTCTGTATTTTAAGGTTTAAAAATGTACCTTTCTGCAAAAAAAGTTTGTTGTCGAAAATTTAAACTCCATAAGAGTTCTCAAAAAAACCTAAATTTTTCAAAATTTGTATTTGAAAATTGTTGGAGCGTTTTTTTTTTTTGATTAATTTTGTTTGTATGCAAGTTTTCAATTTAAGCTAAAAAATATTTGTTTGTATGCGGTTATTTATAACTTATTTAGACACGTGTTACATTTCCATTTCGTTAAAATATAAAGACCAAATTTCAAGATATCGAATTGGGAACAAAAAATGTTACATTTTTTTTTTAATCGAAAATAAAAACAATGCCATTTTTGAAAATCACATATTATTGAGATAATATAGGAGCTTTTGGAGAACAAAAATTACTATATTGTATTATTGAAATCGTTTAATTACTAACTTAAGGTAGCTTACAGTCCGGGTCGGTCCTGGGCCTCAACCAACATGCGTCTCCAGACAGCTAGCTGTCTCCAGTTTCGAACGCCAAGTTGGTTGAGATCTTCACCCACCTGCGTGCGGTACCTGATTGGGTCGTCCCTCAGGGTTGGATTCGAAGACCTTCCGGACTAAAGCGTTGATGTCCATTCACTCTACATGACCCAGCCATCTAAGTCGTTGGACTTTAATTCTGTTAACCAGGTTAGTGTCGCTGTACAGCCCGTACAGTTCGTCGTTATATCTTCTCCTACATTCTCTACATCTATGCAGAAGGGACCAAAAATCTCCCTAAGAATTTTTAACTCGAAGCATCCTAAGACGCTCTCATCTTTCTTTGACAGGATCCAGGCCTCAGTGCCATAAATAAGAACCGGGATGATGAGTGTCTTATAGATGGTGATTTAAGATGCTGAGTTTATAGCGGTGTCTAGGTTGACAAGGTCCTCAACTATCTCAAAGTTTTAGCTGTCCATGGTGACGTTTTGTCCAAGACTTCGTCGTTCAATGTCCTTTTTTGATGACAGCATATACTTGGCCGTACCCATCTTCTCAATCGACTGAATGCGTCGGGCTGTACGGGCCAGGACAGAAAAACAGACGGATGCAATCGGGGGAACCACTTTTTTTCGACTTTTCTCCCATCGTTATATCATGATTGATTAAAATATCGAGTTAAAATTTGTTTACGAATTTTAAACTTGTCATATATAGTTATGTCACAAGTAAAAATGAACTTGCTAATTACATTAATTAAACATTGCAATGGCTTTGCTAAAGTTTTTCACGGAAAGCACTTTCAAATAACAATCCCGGTAACAATGGCCGACAAGGTTTTGTTTATGGCAATCAAATTGTATTTTTAAAATGGTTTTTGGTGACCTTAATTCAAATCCTGCTTCAAAATTACTCTATTATGTAAGGTTTTTGAAATAATACTTTTCTTATTTAAAATAAAAACGTGTATTATAAAGTTTTTTAAGGTTTCTTTCTTCAATATTCATTTGAAATATTTAAAGTGTTTCATAAAATTTTCGAAAAAATCTTCATAAAGTTGTTTGATTTCACGTGTCTCAAATAAATTTTTAGAAAAACGCTGAAGCATTTGTTCTTCAACAGAAAAATGCAAATCGGATTTAAAATATTTTTTGTTCTTGTTACAAATCCGTAATCTAAACAAATCTATCATATGCATTAAATTCAATGCTTGCTCAAAACTTCATATAGATTTAAAAAAAGGCTAATAGGTAACTACCCGAGTCGAAATTTTGGCCCTATTTTCGTCCCCAAAATTCAGGTTCTCTGAGGTTCAAAGAGATTCAAAAGAGGATCACTTACTGTTGAAATGTTGGTCCTCATTTGAACCTAATAGTGGCAGTATCGGACAAAATACGATGTTAAGGATCAAATGAGGACGACAGCAAAAAGCCTCAAATTAACCTTTTTCATCTTTTTTTCTCTTTCCCTTTCCTACTTGTTTTGCTCTTTCTCTATCACTTTCTTTCATTTTATTCATTAGAAAGCTTTTATTAAAAAATAATATAAATTATATTTTAATTTTATTCTTTAAACAAGAAGTTTTTATTAACATTATTAATTAGTTTAAAAGTTATAATTATTCGTCAAAATTGTCTTCTTCGTCGTCGCGTCGTTGTCGTCGTCTACGTCGTCGGAGCGCGTCGTTGCTGTCATCGTCGTTGGTGTCGTCGACTTTACTACCTCCATCGTTACCATTTTCACTATCACCAGCTCCATCCTTGTCATTTCCACCATCATTGTTGTCATTGTCATCATCTGTTGTGACAACAACAGTGACAACAAAAGAAACAGCTACACGACCAGGTAGGCTTACTAAGTATGAAAAGAGGACGATATCTATTTTCTATGTTGATAAACCTTCATTTAGGACGAAATGAGGTTCACAAAATATGTGTAGAAAAACGGAAAGAATTCTAAAGATTCATGTAGGACGAAATGAGGATGATGAAAAATCGTTTAGGATGATATGAGGTTCATTTTGCTGTATGTAGGAGCAAATGAGGAGAAAAGATCCTTTTTAGGATCAGAATCAGAATAGGGCCAAAATTTCGACTCGGGTAATTAGAATTTCCAGAAATTAAGTAACATACTAAAATAATTTAAATTGTTATAAATATAAGTACTTTGCAAAACCATTATACAATGTAATGTTAAGAGATATGTTGTGCCTTAACTTAGTCTTAAAAAATCCGTTTTTCGTTGTCCTTACCATTTTTAAAGTTGCATATTTTAAAAACCGAAATTCGTATTCAGCACAACTTAATTCTTAAAAAAAAATAGTATTTTTTTTAATCGACCAGTGTATTAATTTCCTTATTTATTTATTACTCTTAATCATTAAATCAACGGCCTTACAAGAACTTATCATTACAGGAAATTATTTTGTATAATATCGCGTTAAATGTAAGTAACGAGAATATTATATAACTGCATTTTCGTGAAATGATTACTGGGAAAAGCAATCCTTACAAATATGTTTGATAAATACTTTTGTTTTCAATTACATGTATATAATTGAATTGCCAGTAGTTGAGAAATAATTATAACTTAATAAAGTTTGATTTTTTAGCTTTTATCTTTTTGTCAACACTGATTTAAACAGCTGACGCACGTTTCGTGTTTGTTTCAGTGCCACACATCTTCAGTTAGTTCTATAATTTAACCATGAATCGTCTTACAAACGAACAACGCTTGCAAATTATTGAATTTTATTATCAAAATGCCTGCTCTTTTAAGAAAGTTCATCCTGCGCTTCTTCCAGCGACCGATGAATCTCATTTTTGTCTCAATGGGTACGTAAATAAGCAGAATTGTCGATTTTGGACTAAAGTTGAGCCAGAAGCATTGCAAGAGCTACCAATGCATCCAGAAAAAGTCACAGTTTGGTGCGGTTTATGGGCTGGTGGCATCATTGGACCGTACTTTTTCAAAGATGATGCGAAGCGTAACGTAACTGTGAATGGTGAGCGCTACCGTGAGATGATATCCAACTTTTTTTTGGCCAAAATGCATGAGCTTGGCTTGCATGACGTGTGGTTTCAACAAGACGGTACCACATGCCACACAGCACGAGCAACATTGGACTTATTGAGAGGCGAGTTCGGTGAACATTTTGTTTTACGTTCGGGACCGGTCAATTGGCCACCTAGATCGTGCGATTTAACGCTTTTAGACTATTTTTTGTGGAGCTATTTTAAAGCTCATGTCTATTCAGACAAGCCCGCTTTAATTGACGCATTGGAAGACAGCATTGAAGCATTTATTCGTGAGATACCGGCCGAAATGTTGAAAAGAGTATGCCAAAATTGGACTAAGCGGATGGACCATTTGAAGCGCAGTCAAGGTCAACATTTGCAAGAAATAATCTTCAAACATTAAATTATATGAACCGTACTATCGATTCAAATAAAGATTTCATGCATTTTTCTGAATTTTATGTTTTTTTGAAAAACTTTTCTATAGCTTTTAAAAAATCACCTTTGATTTTTTGTATAATCATTTTTTCCCAACCCTAGTATGAACTTAGTTTTGTAATAAGTTTTCAAAATTTCCCGGAAGTACGATATTGACTGTGTGTGAAAATAATCTATGATTTAAAAACAAACCACTAGAAATCCCGACCGGTATAAATATCAAACTATCAAATTTTTCAATGATAAGCTATGACAAAAAGCCTTAGGATTATTTTTGTATTTTTCTATGGTGTTATGATATAACTTATTACAAAATTGAAAAATATGCTAAGGGCAATTTACAAAAGTTAAAAATAATTTTGTCTACTCCAAGCAAAACAAAAAACCAAATTTAATCCGAAACAAATTGTATTTATAGGAATAAATACGTGCACGCTTGTCGTTGATTTTATTGACGCTTATTTTATTTTGTAAAATCTCTTTATTCTTATTGTATATTAAATTGCATTGAATAAAAATCGTTCAATTAAATTCTCAGAATTGACAAAGTATGACAACCATAATGAAAAATATAGATTGTCACTATTTTCCATAAATCCACGTGTAAATTGTTACACACAAACATAATATTAACTAGAATATACATAGGTTATCCTTTGATTTACAGGAAATTGATCTAATATATGTAGTCACTTTAAATATTTTTCAAGGAGTGTTTCCAATTAATGTATATTGGTCAGTAATTGACTTTAATAACTCTCTTTGTTGTCTATTTTTCAAGTATAGCCCCAGACATTTCAATTAAGTTTTATTCTTGACTTTATGCATACAAAGTATGGGTATAAATATTTCTAATGATAAATGAATTGAAAAGCAAATTTATGTTACTTGTCTGGTTTCCAACAGAAAAGAAAAATAGTTGTGTTTTTCACATTCAATGTTTTCATAATTAATCCTTACTCTTAAGAGTTATTACTTTCTTAGGCATACCCCATTGCACGTGTTTAAATATTATACGAGAGGTGGAAATGTTCATGTTTTCACATAATTAACGCACAACTACACCATAATTGCACCACCGACCATACCGCACCGTCAAGGACACTAAATATTCCAGAGTGTTATGGTGAGTAAAGAGGTCCTTTTAATCGTACAATAAACCTTCTTAATTGGAGTTTCAATTAGAAATGGAACAACAACGACCACAAAGAAGGATATAAAAAACGAAGAAATTAAATGTTTTCCACAAGAAAGATTATCCCAGGATATGAAGCTTATATCCACAAAACTTGGCAAAAGAGGCAAACAACTTGATCTTTCTTACCTCTCTCTCTCTCTCTATTTCTCGGTCTTCCTCTGTCTGTATTTCCCACACTCTTTTTGTAAGACCTGTTGAGGCAGACTTAAAATGTGTTACACAGTTGGCCATAAGGACTTGCACTTATAAAACCTTGTCATCACTTCTAAAGGGATTATTATGGTTTTTTTCCCTTTTCTTTTCATAATATACAAGTACACATAGGTACCATATACTCTACTCACTTATACTCGAACATAAGAAGGTGCATGTTTTTATTTTCCTGATAATGTTATGAAAATGAATACTGTTTCAATTCAGGTATGTAATGCTGTTTTGCTTTTGTGAGTTTGCATCGTCGTCGTCGTTGTTACGCAAAAATAATAATTATTAAAATTTAATTTTCATTTAATATGCAAGGAAATACCTACTTTATTTTTGAGGAAATTAAAATGTTAACAAGAAAAATGTGGATTGTTTTCGGATACATTTTGCAGAGCAATATGCGTGTGCAATGTGATATCTGTTACCTATTTTTATTAAACTTATATTCGTACTTCATAATTAAATGTTTGTTGTTGATTTAAAAAAAAAATAAAAACTGAGCTTGAATGTAAATTAATTTAATTTAAAGCAAAATCATTATCTGATATACATAATATAAATATCGAATCAATTTTATTCATGCTTGCTCAGTTCTTGTAAATAATAATAAGGTTAAATAATGGAAATGAAATAAAAATTAACATCATTATTCGCAAATGAAATTTGGGGGAATGTTCCGGACGTGTACAATATACAGTTGTGAAGCTGTAATATTCATTTTATTTTTGTTAAATCGATGGGATAAGGGGTTTCTGAGATTGATGATCTGAAATAATAACTTTGAGCAATATACTTTATACTTATGGAAATCCGATCAATGTGGTTTTACTGATTTCGAGTTAATTTTGGAAAACTGCAACTGACTAAAGTTCTTCCAAGCTTGAAATATTGTTGGCAAAGTAATATTTACTTTTCAGAATAATCTTGTGCTTAAAGCAAATTAAAGTAATTGAAGTTATATGACTGACTAACATGAAAATACTTTTCTGGTATTATATGGCTGTAAATTTTGTAAACTTTAAAAAATACCGATAATAAAGGGTAATTTTTTAAAAGCTATTGAAAAGTTTTTCAAAAAAACATAAAATTCAGAAAAATGCATGAGCTCTTTATTTGAATCGATAGTACGATCCAAATAATTTAATGTTTGAAGATTATTTGATGCAAATGTTGACCTTGACTGCGCCTCAAATGGTTCATACGCTTAGTCCAATTTTGGCATACTCTTTCCAACATTTCGGCCGGTATCTCACGAATAAATGCTTCAATGTTGTCTTCCAATGCGTCAATTGAAGTGGACTTGTCTGTATAGACATGAGCTTTAACATAGCCCCACAAAAAATAGTCTAAAGCCGTTAAATCGCACGATCTAGGCGGACCATTGACCGGTCCCGAATATGAAACAAAATGTTCACCGATCTCGCCTCTCAATAAGTCCATTGTTGCGAATGCTGTGTGGCATTTGGCACCGTCTTGTTAAAACCACATGTCATGCAAGTCAAGCACTTGCATTTTGGACAAAAAAAAGTTGGATATCATCTCACGGTAGCGTTCACCATTCACAGTTACGATGGTGCCGTGAAATAACGCCGAGCGAAATAACGCCGAATTCTGAAATTCGGCGTTATTTCACTTTGGTAAAGTGAAATAACGCCGAATTTAAGCATTCGGCTTTATTTCACTTTCGAAAAGTGAAATAAAGCTGTAATGTAATAAGCATTTTGCATAGGACCAAAAGTGAAATAACGCCGAATCGGCATTATTTCACTTTCCCATAGTGAAATAAGGCCGAATGCTAAAATTCGGCGTTATTTCACTTTATTAAAGTGAAACAAGGCCGAATTTCAGAATTCGGCGTTATTTCTCTCGGCGTTATTTCACGGCACCGTTACGATTCGCATCATCTTTGAAGAAGTACGGTCCAATGATGCCACCAGCCCATAAACCGCACCAAACTGTGACTTTTTCTGCATGCATTGGTAGCTCTTGCAATGCTTCTGGCTGATATTCACTCCAAAATCGACAATTCTGCTTATTTACGTACCCATTGAGCCAAAAATGAGCTTCGTCGCTGAACACAATTTTTCGGTAACAAAGTGGATCTTCGGCCAACTTTCCAAGAGCCCATTCACCAAAAATTTTACGTTGCAGTAGGTCATTCGGCTTCAATTCTTGCACCAGCTGTATTTTGAAAGGCATCACACCTACATAAATCCTTCAGCAAAATTTCCCACGTTGTTTAGTAACAGAGGCTCAATTGCTGCGAACGGCGACGAGTCGATAATTGATGGTCATCATTAACACTTTCCGATACAGCTGCGATATTTTCTTCAGTTCGCACTCTATACGTAAGCGTGTTGGTGGTTTAATGTCCAACAATGTAAATTTGGTGCGAAATTTAGTCACAATAGCCCGAATAGCCGCTTCAGTGGGTCGATTAAACTGACCATAAAATGGAAGAAGCACGCGATGAACTTTCTTAACAGAGCACGCATTTTGATAATAAAATTCAATAATTTGAAAGCGTTGTTCGTTTGTAAAACGATCCATGGTTAAATTATAGACCAAACTGAAGATGTTTGACAGTGAAACAAAATACGAAACGTGCGTCAGCTGTTTAAACCAGTGTTGCAAAAAAGATAATAGCTAAAAAATCACTCTTTATTATTGTTTTCTGAAAATGGGCCTTCTGTCGGAGCAAAATTTTAAAACTTATGTCCGAAATTATTTTTTAATTCGGGAAAATAAGATACAAAAATGGTACTGCTTCAACAAGATTTCCAACAAGGGTTTGCTTCGATGTAGAGCTTCAAGATGTATAATCATACATACTTCTGCATACTTCTTGAAAAATATCCTTAATTTGGAGTGGATCTTAAAATGTCAGGGTCGATGAGAGAGGGTTAACTTGTAATTTTATCTTTATAGCTCAAACACATTAGGTTCTTTTTTACTTGCGACATATAGGAACTATATGGCAAGTTTTGCATTCGTGCAAAATTTTATCTGTCTGTCCACGCTCCTACAGCCTAAACCATTGGGTCGAATGAGTTCAAACTTGGAAGTTAAGGTTTTGAGCAGATTCGCGTTAGGCGTTTTTTTCATTTTTTTTTTAAGATCAAAACTAACAGTGGCCCCCATCCATTTTTTTTGGGCAAAAAACGATAATTCGAATTTTCTCAAAAACAAACCGATAGATTTTTTTTTAATTTTCTTTAAAATTTTATTCTTTAACTTGGCTTCTTTTAATAAGAAAAACATATTTTTGTATTGCTCAGGAAAGGTACCGCTCATAGAACCGTTTTTTTGTTTTTTAATTTTCTCAGCAACTTTTGAACCGATTTCAATAATTTTTTTTTGAATGAGCTCTTATATTGCCTTTACAATATTTAATTATCAAAAGTGCAATTTTTTTTAGTTTGGATTTTAAAAAAAATATTGAATTTTTTTTTTCAAAATTCTATATCTCAAAAACTTTTCATTATTTTTTTACGAAATTCAAATGTAGAGCGTATATTTACAATCACTAAACAACTGCATACCAAAAATATTTTTAGAACAAAATTGAAAAATTTTATATATAAAAAATTAATTTAAAAAAAAACTGCTCTAACGATTTTCGAAAAAAAAATTGAAAAATCAAGGATTTTTTTATTTATAAAATATCATTTAAATTTTTGAAAACAAACTTATTTTTCAGGTAAAATTTCGAATCTTAAAATAGTTTTTTTTTTTTTTAATTATTTTAACTGTATCCTATCTCACCAGATCAAATCGTGTGCATGAGCCCGAAAGAGCGCATTGTTTTGACAACATTTTAATTACATTCCTATCTTTTATACAAATAAGTGCATTTGGTACATAACGATGGCCGTGTAGCGCCACTGCATCAGATTAACGAGTATGATATATTTAATCAACAATCTATTAGTGTCTATCAAGAAGTAATATCTTGGTACCTTCGTATATATGATTTTAAAATATTATTCTTTAAGAATAAGGTTGTTTCGCACATATTTTACTTGCGTTCGCCTATATAGAAGAATAAATACTAAGTACAAGTTAAAGAAACGGGCCAGAAAGAGTATATGTAGTTTCTATTAGAATCGCTTGTTCAACGTTTACACATTATACCTACATACATATGTATAAACTATAAAGGTATTACGTACAACCTCTACAACAACTGCTAGCATGCAAAAGTGTCTTTCATCCCCTTATTAGATACAATATTAAGCCATTGTTTTTTACTTTTCTATTTTTTATATAAAGTGCATTGATATAAAAAAAACAAAAACAAATTCATCAACCTTCATATGGAAGATCTTTATGTGAAAACATATCCAAGGATAGATTTAAATAAATGGTATTTATATCCTTGAAGACAAACTTATTTTACAGGTATATTTTTATATCTTATATAGGTTATTTTTTTAAACAGACTCTTTGCATAAAGGAGCAAGTTCGTGCGACCCAGTCGTGCATTTTATTTTATTAAGAGCAGCTGTGGAAACAAATCACAGCTTATGTAATTATGCCCCCAAAAAATATCAAAATACTCTTTTTTGTAAAATTATAAGATTCTTTGAAAAACATTGTAATACATTGGGGTGTAGTTTTATATTTAGTAAAGATATTTAAGAAAGATTTCTCCAATAAGAGGTTTTATATTGAATAGCCCACTATTTAGACAACTGTTACTTTTTAAGCTGTCGTCTTCTGACATTTGATAAGTAACAATTACACAATTACCAAAAAGTTAAAACATGTCACAATACAAGAGGTTTCCAATTAATGGTTTTATTTTGAATATCCCTTTATTTTCACAATTATCGATTTTTAAAGTTGACATCTTTTAAAAAGCAAAAATTTACCACATTACTAAAAAGGCAAAGAGTCATGCTTGAACATATTTAAATTGTCGAATCCAAAAAGGTGAACATTTTGCAGACACAGCAAAATTGGTTTATTGGTTGGCAATATCGAAATTAATTGAGAAATGTGTACTGTTGGAACAAGTTGGTGACATGAAGAATCAAAACTGTGTGCATTGCTCAAGAACAACTGTGAATATAGCTGCAATAAGTTGTATAATGTTGGCAAAAATTCAGGTTTGTCAAATTTGTATCGATCTTTGAAATTAAGTATTCCACAATCAATATTAGCCGGTATTTTGAATAAGGACTTGAATATCGTTTAGACCAGGTATTTAAATGGTCGATCACCAGCAACATCTTATTTTTTGTTGATTAGGTCCTTGAAATGCAGCAAATTAATACGATTTTCAATAAAACAATCTTCTATTAATTATGAGGTCTATTTTAACAAATACCTTGATAGCTAGGTTAATTAGCAGACTTGACGCATTTGGAGACTGGAAAATTAAAAAAATGTGCTATCGACATGCTACTTATTCCAAAATGAGTCTATTAAATAGTTTTTTTTGAACGTGTTGTTTGAATCTGCCAAAAAAATTTTCGGAATTGGTCTTTTTGACAGAAGTCACCTGATTTATATTCAGTTTGGTTTGCCATTTTTTATTGCATACATACGTAAATACTCAAGACAATTGACGCCTTGATGCAAAAAGTGATCAAAATTGATCTTTTCGGCTGTAATTTATTTAAAATACAAATTTGTATTTTTATAAAAAGCTAAATTCTTGGCACAAGCATTCAATTATAAGCGCTTTATTTCTTCTTGAAAACAACACGCCTAAAACAAACACCCTTTAAAACTGTTTCGGTGAAGTGATAGATTACGGTACCGAGCTTCGGTTAGAAATTCTATGTAGATGCAGTTGAAAGATATTGATGTGGACGAATTTTCTTTTCAACAAAACACCTATGACGGCGCTACTCGATTCTTAACAACACTTTCCTCATCATACTGTGATACCCGTGGCATGATGGTTAGTGCGTTGGACTGTCATGCCAGAGGTCTTGGGTTCGATCCCTGCCTGTGCCACCTAAAGTTTTTTCACGGGTACTGCCTCTTACGAGGAATTGACAAATTCTCCAAAAGTAATTCTTGTCATGAAAAGTGCTTTCTCAAATAAGCCGGCGTATAAACTGTAGGTCCCCTCCATCCCTTCAATTACTCAAACACAGGAATGGTTTAAAGTTGGAAGTCAGTAGGGGCGGATTCTCTACGGACTGTTGCGCCACCTAATGTTTTCCTCATCATACTATTTCTTGAAGAGCAGTAAAAAGATTTACTTGTTCAAAATGAAAAAGTTATTCATTAATTTCTCCTTAATATTTATCACACAAAAATTATGTAATTCAATATTAATTTTTAATCTTTAATAACATCAAGAGCATCAAATCGCGGATTAAAATTCCAATACCACACTTAATTATATTTGCATGCATATTGCTTACTGTGAAATTCAAATACCTAAACGTTTACGAATTGCCATGTCACTAAAAGCTGTTGGGTCAACATAATAAATCCCTTTAAATTTGAACTTATTTGTCAATACATCAAGTTCTAAAAGTATTTCTTAATCGATTATAGTAAAGTCGCAGTTTGAGAAAAACAGATTTCAGAGATTTGTGTCCATCAAAAAAATGCTAAAAACAATCCGTAAACATTTTTGAATAATAACAACTATTAAGCCCGCTGTCCCCTTCAACAAGAAAAAATATATAAAGCATTCCAATATATCTACGAATTTAGAAAATCCATCAAGATTCTCTTAAATCTCTTCAAATTAAAACAAAACCATCAAAATAATGTCCTTGTCAACAAATTCATAACATTCCTTCCTGTTAAGCAAAACATTTAGATCCTTTGCAATTAAAATCAAAAAATAAAAATACAATCCCTTTGTTTTTGTTGTAAGTTTACTTGTTGGTTATGTATAGATTTGAATTTTTAGTCTTCTGCTAAAAAACACACTGCCCTCAATTGCAAAGTTTTTATTTGTCTGGCTGTGAATTTTCCAAAGAGTTCCGGCATTTCCGGAAAAAAGGAACAAACATTGAAAACAACAAAATAAAAAAAAAACACAAAAAATTGTTCCGAATATTCATTTAAATTTTTAGTGAGGGCAATTTTTGTTTGAATAAAACTTTTTTCATTGTTTCACCAGAACAACCTACGTAATGTTTGTATGTATGGGACTATAGCTACCCTTGTATAGTTTACAGTTCATTTTTCTTTAACCACCAACTATGCTATACTTCATTGCGTTGTTCGTCAATTTTACTGTTATATTGTTTGGTAGCTTTGTTTATCGAGAAATTGGGTATTTACCTATGTAGATAGTTTAGTTTTTGTTTGTTAAGTGTAATTTAAAAGTTTTAGATTTATGTGTATATGTAGATTCGAGAAAATTTAAAAACTTTTTATTATGAATTTTTGTTTAGATACCAATAAAGTTAATATTTTTGAGGGTTAGATTTGATACTAAAATGTTTAAAACGAACAAAAACCAAAACTGTGGGCATTAGAAAAATAAGTAAAAATTAAAAAACAAACACCTATGAAAACTTAAATATGTTAGGTATATTTAAATTAAAAGCAAAATTAAAAGGATTAAAAAAACTTGAAAACTGATTTAGAAGATTAATTTACCGAGATGTTAAAAATAACATATAATTATTGTGGTCAAAATTAAAACAAGTTTTAAGTAATTATCTTTATTTGTTCTCAAATCAGTTTTTAATTGAATATGAATATAATTTTAAGTTTTTCTGTAAACTTTATTAAATGTGAAAAGCTTAGGGTTTCGTAGCATTCAATTCAAAATTTATACAAAAAGTTACAACTGTAGAACACGTTTTAATTAAAGGTGATGAAATTATTGGTTTGGGACATATTGGAGACCAAACAACATTTTTGTACTTTGTCTAGAAATGGTGGTGAAAATGAAAAATGGTATCTCGAACGTACAGTTGTTGGAAAATATCCTAACACGATAGACTTAGATTATATTTAATAAATACTTAAATTAGGTGGCGCAACAGTCTGTAGAGAACCAGGGCCTAGTGACTTACAACTCTTAACCATTCCTGTGTGCGAGTAATTGCAGGGATGGAGGGGACCTACAGTTTATATGCCGAATCCGAACGGCTAATTTGAGAAAGCACTTTTTCATGACAAGAATTACTCTTGGAGAATTTGTCAATTCCTCGCAAGAGGCAGTACCCGTGAAAAAAACTTTAGGTGGCACAGGCAGGGATCGAACCCAAGACCACTAGCATGACAGTCCAACGCACTAACCATCATGCCACGGGTACTACAGATTATATTTATAAACAATTAAATTAAAACATTTAATTAAATGTGTTTTAAAAAAAATATTCTAGTCAAAATAAGAAATTTTTATAGTTTTTGGTGTTATTTTTAATTTCAGAAATCATATCGTTTTTATTTTAAAAGGTTTTTGAAAATGCATTGTTCTTGGCATAGAGTCATTTTAAAGTCAATAAAAACCAACACATTCAATGTTTGAAATTTGTTTAAATGCTTTTAATAAAAACAAATTTATTTTTCACTTCTCAGTCTAAGTTCTTGAAATAACTCCGATGTGTTAAATCGAAAATTTTGACATTTCTGGATGATTAAATGTCAACCCTGGAATTATAATCCATGGTTTTCAGATAGATTTCTCGTACTTACGGGATAAACTCATACTTTTTAAATTAATCAAGAAAACTTAAATATAATATATTTGTCAGCTTGAATATATTAGGAAAGATGCAGAAAGGACTCTCAAAAAATTGAGTGGGTGGTTTTTTTACCATAGAAATTTAAAAAAAAGGTGAACATTTTGGTTAACCCTAAATATCTCACGAACAAATAACGCTAGAGACTTGAATTGAATTTTATATTATAATTTCAACGCGATGCCAAAAAAATATATTATTGGAAAAAATTCAAACTAACGTTTTTTTTATAAATAAAAAAAAAACTGAAAAAAAAATATTTGTCACCTCGAACATTTTACGAACAAAAAATGATTTTATCTCCAAAACAATTTTGTGCAACGAAGAATAACGTTTTTAACATCTGGTAAAATTTTGAGAAAAATCAAATTCACAGTTTTTTTTTTTATAAAACATAAGAACCTAAAAAAAAAGAATAAAAGTTGGTAAAAATTGATTTTCGACTCAAATATCTTTTCAAAAATTTAAAATATTACCTTCAAATTAATTTTATCTTTTAAGAAGTATTGTTTTGAACAATCGATAAAACTTTGAGAAAAATCGAATTGACTATTTTTTTACAAAAAATAAAAACCTAAAAAAGCATTACTAAAAGTTGGTAAAAATTGATTTTCGACACAAATATATTTTCAAAAATTAAAAATATTGACTTCAAACTTATTTATCTCACAGAAAATATTGTTTTCGATATTCAATAATTTTCTTATAAAAATCCAACAGTCAGTTTTTTCATAAAAAAATAAAATCTAAAAAAAATAGTATACGCAAATTTGGTAAAAATTGATGTTCAACTCTCGATATCTCGTCAACAATAGAAGATATTGACTTCAAATTAATTTCAATCATCCAATTTGTATTTTAAAAAATGCTGATTAAATTAGTAAAAATTGTTTTTCGACAAAAAATCTCGTTTACAAAAATAGATTTTGAAATCAAACTATTTCATCATTATGCAAAATATTGTTGGTTATTTTTAAATTTTGTACAATAATTTAACTGATAACTTTATTAACAAAACACGAAAACGTACAAACCTTTTAAGTAAGACAAATCGTCAGATGGGATGGGAAGTTATTAGTGTGGGTCTCACCCAGCCTCTTTTTTATTTTTGTTTAAGACCAAAAATCATAGTAGAAAGTTTTGGTCAATAATCGAAAATTAAATTTTTTTTTTTCAAAAACGGACCGATAGATTTTTAGAAAAAAATATGTAAACATTTTTTTTCTTAACTTGTCTACTTCTAATATAAAGGAAATTCATATATATTATTTTGTTAGTAAGTCGCCTTTTCCCAGCTCTCTTACTGAACCAATTTACAAAACAAAAAGCTGTAATAATGATGCGGAATTTTCATGCAAAGGTTAGGTTAGGTTGTATAGGGTGATGGATCTGGAAAGGGGGAAGGATTGGGTTGAATATAGGAATGTTGGATTGTTATAGGATTAAGGTTAAGGGTGCCACCCTGAACCATCCTGATTTCTGGGAAAATATCATAATGTCTCAGGTGGCAAAGAAGAGACATCGTATAAGTCGTCGAAAAAATAGTTTCCCAATATTGTCATTATTTGTTTGGCTAGACAATCGCATTGAAAGTTGAAAATATCTTCCTTTATTTCCTCGTCCTCACATCCTCTACATAAATCTGTTCATGTGGGAGCCCAATGAGTTGTGACCCGTTATAGGAAACCTATTATTAAGGACAGCTGAGGCCTACTAGTTACAAAAGGAATTTTGTTTTACTTTTGGAAATCTCCTATTAGTGATTTCAATTAAACTTTGGTGAATTACTTGCTATATTGGCCTGTAAATCATTGATACCATATAGCTTGGACTTAGAACTGATCCCTTTCTGGCCAATTTGTCTGCCTTTTCACTACCTTCAATGTTACAGTGCCCTGGAACCCAACGGAAGGAAACAGTATTGGCTTCGCTAAATAAACGAAGCTCCCTAAAACATTGCCTTACCAGTTTTGACTGTAGGTAGTGACAGATATGGCCTTGATTGCTGCATGTCTGTCGAAAAATATGTCTATGCTTTTGTCTTCTGATTTTGGATACTACATATATTTATCTTTCTAGGTTAGGGTTATATGAAAAGATATTAGACACTAACACCTCTCCCCCCGCACAGGATCATAAATATATATTTTTATTGATGATTAAAATCAATTTACCTTTTTTTCACAATTCGATAGTTCAAAAACGAATCAACATTTTTTAACGAAATACAAAATTTAAAATATATATTTATAAACAGTTAATAACTTCTTTCCAAAATTATGTCCAAACGAAAATTTAGACGTTTCGAATAAAATACCGATTTTTAAAATTTAAAATAAATAGATTAAGGCTCATTTCACACTACACGGTTTTGACCGTACGGCAAGAAACCAGACAGTGACATTTTGTAATAGGCGCGATGAAGAGCATATAGGCCTCTTTCATACGAGACGGTTTCGTCCGTACGGTTTTTATACGTGAGCCATTGATAGTAAACTAATAAAATTAATTAAAGCTTTCACACTGGACGGAGACGGTTTTTTTTCCGTACGGATGATTTAAAACAGGCGTCTCAACGACTGAAATATACGGCGACCGTGCCATCGCCGTCTTATCAGTGGCGTACGTGACTACGCGAACGCATTCATAACAGACGATTTTTATTCGTCTGCCGTCCGTTTTTGTGGTCACTTGTACTAAAGAAAAATATCTAAAATATAACCGAACGTAGACGATTCACGGGGAAAATACGTTATGTGTGAAAACAAAGTCCGTATACGGAAAAAAATCGTAAGGATTTTAATTTTACGGACGAAACCGTCTCGTGTGAAAGAGGCCATACGCTTTCATACTATACGGTCAAGGTAAAATGCCGGCACCGCGCCGTGTAGCAACCGTCTACTGCCACTACAGTATACGGCAGCCGGACGGCGCGATAAGCTTAGTGGAGTACGTGACGAAATGCATGTTTTCACATTATACGATTTTATTCTTTCGGCAGAGTTCGATCAGCCACTTCAAGACCTGTGAAAAAGTATACTAAGCACAGGAACCCTGCATAGTGCATATATCGTGTTTTACCATACAGTTAAAACCGTATAATGTGTAATTAGCCATTGATCCGGTTTATGCTGTCCGGTTTTTTTGCGTACGGTCAAAACCGTGTAGTGTGAAACGAGCATAACGCATTTAAATGACCTTCCCGCATGTTATGATATTTATTTCTTTAAAAACAAATTTATTTTGAAATTATTTCTTCATTTAATTTTGCATACAAAAATTTGTAGCAGTATACAGTTTTCTTACCCCTCTTCTACCCTCTTTCCAAAACTTTATTCCTAAGTTCGTAGTACTGGGAAACAGGATTTCTGGATTCTTATTTTTTTTTCATTTCCACCAATCACTTTGAAAAGGCGAATTTCCACAAATCTTCAGAACCTAATGAGCCTATTTCAAAGACGTTTTAGAATACTATAGTCCTTGTAATAGCAAAAGCAAAACGAAAAAGCAAATTAAAGTAATAAAATTTTGATTAATAATCTTAATACCTAACATAAAAATGAATTAGTTCGTATTTAATTCGAGTTTCATTTCCTTGGAAAAAAATTTAATTTTTTGACAAAATAAAAACAACAATATTTTGATTTAAAATTTGACACAATTAAGTGATTATTTAAGTGAACAACGGTAACGATTCCGTGGAATTAAACAAATGAAAGCTGCGCCAGAGCAAATATTAATATAGTCATTGGCTTGAATTGAATAGCAACTTGCCACCATTTTTATATCATTGCCCTGAGGACAATATTTGTATATTCGCACTCTAATTGGTAAGTATTGTGAGCACAAAATTTTGGAAGAAAGTTAAGGAAGGAAAAAAGTTAAGAACGAAAACTGAAGTACACAAACTTATAGTATCGGTTTGTTCTCCGATTTCCGAAAAATAGGTTAATTTTCCATTTTTACTTTTCAGCTCTACCATCGAGTACCAAACCTACTTCAAAAGTTGTTTTGTTCTCAGAAAATTTTAAAGGTTCAAATCGAAACTAATTTCTTTAGTTTAAAAAAGTAAATAGGTCCATTTAAGTTTAAGTTAAGAGTTCGTCCTTCCAAACCAACTTATCGCCAATGAGCATTGAGCAACTATCTACGCCTTGTCTGTAAAGTTTTGGGGTGTTGAAGAGTCTTCCACTACCATTTTTATTTTTTCATCATCGTCGTAGTAAACATAGGTTGATGTCAAGGCTATCTTCATAGTGCAAGGCAGCAGACAATTTCCTTGCTTCATGTTGCCCAACTTACGAGTATATATGTAGGTATGCATAATAATATGAATGCTATTTATAAAGAAGGAATAAATGAACGGCGAACAGAAAAATATTATGCAGACGGAAACGGAAGTTTTGTTTGTACAGCGCAGCGCACAATTCAGTTGAGCTCAGAAGTGGGTGATATTAATCATCATAGGGACTTAAAAATAGTAACCGAGGATAAACAGAAAAAAATAAATAACGGTGTAGATTGCTTCGGGCAAAAGAACGTCGGGTAATGAATCTATACAGTTATAAGCCGTAGAGAGCTCTATATTTTGTAAGGCTCTGTTTAAGCGTTGTGTGTGTGTCTGTGTGAAAAAACGATGGCCTTAAGAACTCACGAGATATACTCTCAAATTAATCTACTTTGGTAGATTTTAAATTTAATATATGGCTACAAGAGGAAGAGCAAAGTTCCTTTGTGTTTTATTTTCATTAATTCTAAAGAAGAGAGTAAAGAAGAGCGCGTTTCACAAAAATACCATATCAAATAAAAATCTTTATATATATATATATTTTTGATAGCATTATAGCTTAATGTACATTACGTACAATGTTTACGAACTGTAAAAAGAGAAGCTTTCATTTGCAAAAAGGTAGTCCTGCAGCCGAAAAAAAGGGTTTGTGAAAAGTATTTTTGTATGCAGTTAAAGATAAAATTTATTTCAAACAGTTTTGAAATAAATTTTCCAGTGTATATATGTGTATAACATAATATAATTATACATATAAACTAAATTAAGCAGATGGCTTAGTATTGTAAACATTGTTGTTAATATAATTTTCAGAGTGCATTTTACTGAAAATAAGGACATAATGATTCTTAAAATACAGTTTTGACCTTATGGTTTCTTTAACAAAACACAAGATTAGCTTTCAATTTGGTGTATACACTATACAGTAAAGGTTCACTCAGCATACTTTCATAATAAGGTGTGTTGTGTGATTTGTTGCTCTGTATTGATAGAACAAAAAATCCTCCAATTCATTATCTTCAATAATCGACCAAAAAAAAGGTTTACGATAGATTCAGATCATAAACAACATGCACTTGCAGCAGCAATAATTTTTACTGAGTGAGCTTACTGATAAACGACATCAGAATTGACATCAGTATTGTCAAATTGTTGACGCTCTATTTTAAGTTATTTGATAAAATTTGGTTAGTTATGAGACTGATAAAATTTTATAATTATTGAACAATCATTACAATAATACTCACAATTTTATTTAATTATACCCAAAATTTGTGACATAATGCCCAAATTCTGAAATTTAAGACTTAATTTTTTTAACTCACGGTTTTCTTCGATCCTAAATACGACAAATAATAGGCCAGAAATGAGATGTACATTTATAATCAGCCCTATCATGAATTTCATCGTAATCGCAAATTTTTACGAATCCCGAAAAACTATCATGAAATCCGTTCGTAATGCAAAATTGTATGAGATTTTCCACTACGAACGGATTTCATGATACAGTTTTTCGGGATTCTTAAAAAATTCCGATTACAATGGAATAATTCATGATAGGGCTGAATATTTTTTATTCTGGGAAATAGCTATGACAAGAAAAGAAAGATCGTGGTAAGTCATTTCACATTCACGTTGTACGGCTGAGAAACAAATCTCTGTATTTTAAAGTGTGTATTAGTATTGCGGATGTACTTTATAAAGGGATGAATACTTTTACATTTAATCACTTCCGAGTGATGATAATGTATCAATGATGTTATTGTCATCATTCATTAAAAAGAAGTTAGGTGGTTCAACAGTCCGAAGGGAAGTAGGGCCTAATGACTTAAACTATCAACCATTCCAGTATGCAATTCATTTCAGGGATGCAGTTTGTATGACCAATTACAAGAATTACTCTTCTACGATTTGTTAATTCCTGGCAAGAGGCAGTGTCTGTTAAAAATAAACTTTAGGTGGCACATGCAGGAATTCAACCCAACACCTTTAGCATGACAGTCCAACTCACTACCCATCACGCCACGGATACTAAGGTTCTTAATTGTAAAATACTGCCGAAGAGGCTTAAGTAAGGAACTGATATGCCAACAATGGAAATTATACTCAATAAATAATATTGTTTTTTTTTTGGTTTAGCCAATTAAAAAAAATTCTTGCATTCTCAAAAAATCCAAAACATCTTGCTTATTTTTTTATTGACATCGTTCCACAAGAATATCGAGATATTTATATTTAATTATGCAAGCGCTACTCATTTTTAACTGTCAATTTTTTCTCTAAAAAACAGCCACTTCACTTTATCTAATAACTTAATAAATTTACCAGATGAAAAAAAAAAGTTGCACAATATTCGAGAGGTTAGTTCAATATTTTTCGAACTTATACCAATTTAGTATCACGAAACCAAATTGTTTCCTTTTTTAAATTGCTATAACAAAAAATCTCTACTCTGTAAAATAACATTTATATGAAGTCTATATCTCTTAAAGTTCTTGGAAAAAAGGTATCCCGAGCGAAAGAACACGTATACACGAAAATTTATCTCAAAACCTTAAGTTAAGATTTAAGAGACATTGAATTTTAACCCATTTCTACTAAATGAAGTTAAAAAAAATTATTATTGTTAGCAAAACATTTAATTTGATTGAAAGTTGCAGACGGATATCATTTATGAAAATGAGGAAGAGTGTCGGAGACAAACCGGAGTCCTGTGGCACACCAGATATTTTTTAAATTGGGCGTTTTCCTCTAAAAACCAGCCTATTTTAAATTATAACGTCAAAATACTCATTGCCCAAGGTATTTGTAAGTGAGACCAAATTGTAACCAATTTAATTTCAATAGTGTATGAAGTATTTAGAGTTCTCATTGCCATAAAAGATTACGTCAAACAAGGAACCATAGTTATGGGCTGTAACTAATAAAATAAAAAATTCCAGAGAACATTCCACCTATTTACCTATATTATATTTCCATTAAATCGCTTAATTCGTGAAAGAGAAAATATCCATAACAACTCAACATGCCTTCATATTAACATCTCATAATAGCTTTTGTGTAAGAAATTAATCATCTGCCTCAAATTTAAAATAATTTCACTTGATATAATTTTACACACAATTATTTCATTATTTTTGCGAATATACGAATATTCTGTTTTTCACTTTTTGGATTGTATATATTTTTATTCTCTTTTGTTGCTTTAAGTTCAGTTACCTATACTTAATATTTTCCTAGAATTTATCAATTTTCTTTCATGTATACAAATTTGTTTTATACTTAAAAAATATTATACAATATTAAGATTCTAATTCTTGTTAAATTTTTCTTCGAACGCTGCTTATTTTGAAAAATCAAAATCAAAATCAAAGTGCAGTCAAACTTTTCAACCCTTATTATTATATGAAAATGGCTTATGTATAACATATACAATGTAAGCTTTAAACATTTCTTTATATGATTATATATTAATAGATACATGTATCATATTGTGTTCGAGTATATGGAAGAAAGGTCCTTGAAAATTCGTCATTTTATTATACAAAAAAGAAATAACCACAGACAAAATTCAATTAAATATACCCTTGGGAAAGACGCCATTAAAAGGCAACAAACATGATTGATGAAACTAGACTCAATCGAAATTGGAAAATATGGACATACATATGTACATTGTACATATGTGTATGTGTATCAAAATTAATTTTGTATCATGTCACCACACACTATTTGTAAGAAAAAAAGTAATAGTTACATGCACATGTGAATATTCGATTTTAATCAAAATTTAAAAATATTGTTTTTATTAAAAGTATGGTTATTTTTTGGTTCTGATGTTAAAATGTTTGTAGCATTATTTTGCATTTTTTTATATCTTAAATAGTTTTATATTTGTAGAAGTGAAAATTTTGACATTTTTCAATGTTTTGTAGGGTCCTTCTAATCTGTATTCATGTTTTTAGAGAGATTTTTAAATCTAAACAAAGTCATCAACTGAAATACTTTATTTAACAAATATAATAAACTTAAGAATAATTATACCTAACGACATCCAACAAATTTTGCAATAATTCAAATCGAAAAATGTTTTGTTCAAAAAATTAAGAATTAAAATAAAAACATAGAATGCAGTAAGAATTTATTTTTGACTTAAATATCATATTTATTTCGTCTTATACAAAATTTCTTTGTTTATATTTGATTAAAAAAAAAATAATCTAACAGTTTTCTTACAAAAAGTAAAACGCTAAAAAATCTAGAATTGAAAATTGATGTTCGACTCGAAAAAAGAAAAGATGACTTCAAGCTTGTATTTTATTATAAACAAAATATTTTAATCAATATTTATAAAGATTCGGAGAAATTCAATTGAAATTTTTATTTATAAAAAAAAATAAAATTTTGAAAACAAACTATTTAAAGTTTCTTGAACGAGAATTTGGTTTATTACAAAAAAAATATTTTTTTGGAAAATGTTTAAGGTAAGGTAAGTTATCAATTTAGTGCTCATCTCAGCATCTTTTTTCCAAACTTTAAGCAATTTTTTAAGGAGGTTCCTTATTTATTCAAAGTTTTCCGAAACATAAATTAATATAAAATTTGATCTTCTCTTAACCGAAATCTTAAATTTTGTATTTGTTTTGTAGAAACCAAATTAACCAAACTATTATCTTGGTTAAAAAAAAACTTTAAATTAAAAACCAAAAAAGGGATTGTCATAAAGATACAATTTTCTTAATACTTCTTTTTTCAACAAAATGTAAGGAATAAGTAAAAAATAGAAAACTCAAAATTTAGGTTGAAAACAAATTAAGCCCCTAGTAAACTTTGCCATTTGAATAGAAGAAGGCCTTGTGTTAGATTCGGTAGTTCTGATTTACTTTCCAATTTTTTCGAATCATCGAAAGAAAGAAAAATCAAATATATTGCGAAGTGGCTTTTTTCCTATAGGAATGATTTGTTTGTAATTTAGTTAAAAAATTGTATGTAATGGGGAAACTATGTGATCCGTGTGAGGCAGAGGGGCCACTTTTTTAAGTGTTTAAGTTTTAGAAGTAAGTTGACATACTTAACTTAATAAATGGTTGAAAAATGGTGATGTTGGCCTTTTAAATAATCCAAGTTTTCGAACATGGCCAAACATTGTTAAAGTCCTAGGAATACTTCGTTGGAAATTTCAACCCTGGTGGATATTTTTTCGCCTTTAGTAAAATTAACAATTTCCAACTTAACTACTTTATTTAGCTTAGTTTGAGCCCATAACCAATGTTATAAAATAAAAAATAAATAAATAAATTAGGTGGCGCAACAGTCCGTAGAGAACCAGGGCCTAGTGACTTACAACTCTCAACCATTCCTGTGTGCGAGTACTGTTGTCAGGGATGGAGGGGACCTACAGTTTAATGCCGAATCCGAACGGCTAATTTGAGAAAGCACTTTTTCATGACAAGAATTACTCTTGGAGAATTTGTCAATTCCTCGCAAGAGGCAGTACCCGTTTTTTTTTTTTTAAATTAAGGTGGCACAGGCAGGGATCGAACCCAAGACCTCTCGCATGACAGTCCAACGCACTAACCATCATGCCACGGGTACTACTACTACTAACCAATGTTATACATTTTTAAATCTATGCAAAATTAAACTATATTAAACATTAAGTCTCCAATTCCATCGGCCTGATTTCTTGAATTGAAAATGTTGAAATTTCTCGACGTTGTAGAAAAAGTTTTAGGTGAGTTGTTTGTGTGTGCGTGCGTAAGTAAGTTCAGGATACCTTTTTTCTTGAGTCTTATCTTAAAAACCAGCAGAGATATCGACTTTAAATAAATTTTGTTCTACTGACAATAACATCAAACGTTGCAGAAAGGACTGTCAAAAATATTAAGCGGGTGTTTCTTTTATTATAGCAATTTAGTAAACTGATAGGCTAGCGACTTCAATTAAATTATATATTATACATTCTGAAGTGATACCAAATTTTTATGATTTCGAAATCGGTCCGATTTGTCGAATTGAAAATTTTGACATTTTTCGACGTTTCAAGGTCTCTAGAGTCGAAATAAAAGATTTTTAGAGAGATGTCTGTGTGTGCGTGTGTACTTACGTTCGTACGTCCGTACGTCGCTACGTTTTTTTCGGCATCCATAACTCAAGAACCAGTAGAGATATCGACTTCGAATAAATTTTGTTATACAGACAATAATGCAGAAAAGAATCTCAATAATATAGAGTGGGTGGATTTTTTACCATAGCAATTTAAAGAAAAAGTGAAAATTTCGGTTAACCCTAAATATCTCATGAACCAATAACGCTACCGAGTTGAATTAAATTTTATATAATATATTGTAACGCGATACCAAACAAGTATTTATTTGGAAAAAAATCCAATTAACGGTTTTTTTATAAATAAAAAAATACTTGTCACCTCGGAAATTTTATGAACAAAAAATGATTTTATCTCCAAAACAATTTCGTGCAACGAAAAATGACGTTTTTAACATATGGTAAAATTTTTGAGAAAAATCAAATTCATAGTTTTTTTAATAAAAAATAAAAACCTAAAAAAACATTACTCAAAGTTGGTAAAAATTGAATTTCGACTCAAATATCTTTTTAAAAAATTGAGATAATGGCTTCCAACTAATTTTATCTGATAAAAAATATTGTTTGCAAAATAATTGACAGTTTTTTTGCAAAAAATAAAAATCAAAAAAAAAATGAACTTTCCAAAACTTTGAGATATTGGCTTTATACGAATTTTATATTTTAACAAATATTTTTTTTGACATTCAGTAATATTTTGTGAAAATCGAATTGTCAGTTTTTTTTACAAAAAATTAAAAACCTAAAAAAAAAATAGCAAAAGTTGGTAAAAAATGATTTTCGACTCAAATATCTTTTCAAAACTTTGAGATATTGGTGGATATTTCGCTCGTACCACTGAAAATATCGCTTCTGTAAGTGAAAGGGTTTCCGAAGACTCGAGTGTGTCGATTCCTCGTCGTTCTCACATTTTATGTGTGTTTTATTTAAGTTTACTTTTGAAACCGAAAAATCGATAACCCTGTATAATCGTGAGTAGAAAAATTAAGGCTTTTATTTAATAAAAACTGTGTAAAGGTGAAACTATTAACCAAAATAAAGGAAGTAATAGTCAAAAACAATTTTAAAAGAATTGAAAATACCCTATAAATCTTTGGTTCAGTGGAGTCAGCTTTTACAAGAACAAACTGATCAAATGCAAGTCAACCATAAGTAAACTTGATGTCAGTAAATTAATTGCAAATAAATTAATTCACCTAATGCATTTCCAATTTATTATATTCTCACAAGTACAAAATTAAACCTATGTTCTATGTGTAGGCGTCGGTAAGGGAAGTTTAGATTTTAATTTATTTCCTCAAATTGTTAACAAAATATTTTACAGTACTTGAGGTAGTTGGTAAATGTACTTTGTGCAATTGCCTTAGGTACTTAATAATGCTATATATATATGTTTGTGTAAGCATAACATATTTACAAAAGCTAATTATTATTAAATTCTAAGAACTGAGTAGCTATATAAGCTATAAGCTTTAAGATTATGACCTTAGAGATATTGGAAAATCATCATTTCACAAAAATATTCCCAAATACAAATTTTACCAAACCTCTTTCATAGGTAAACATTGGAAACTTTATTTCCTTTTATCATATACAGGACGCAATCTTTAAAATACATATATCTATGTGTTTGTGTGTGTATTATTTCATCCTCATCCTGTATCATGTCGGTATTATTACAAAATACTCAACAGTCACCATTTCTAGGATTTTGCTCTTACCGACATATTTTGTAGACCGCATCACGTATAGAATCATACATACAATACAAAATGTATTAGACATTTTATGTACGTACATATGTGTGTGTGTGTGTATTTTTGTAGAGGTACCACTACCTATGAAATAACATGAAAAATGATGACGTTGAATGCTGACGGTTTAAAAAAAAAAATATTCATTCTGATGTTCATGAAAATTTCTCTATGAAGGATCTTGTTTTATTCAAAACATAGTTTCATATACTACACATACATCCATACATAAATAGATGTGCATACGTATAGGTATACATGTGAGTATTTAGTAAAATGAAGGTACTATTATACTAGGATTCATATAGGGACTTAGTTAAGGCACGTGTCTAACTAGGGGTTTTGGGAAGTAAAGCCGATTTTTGAATTTGCCATTCAATTTTGATACAAATAATTGTATGTTTATTGCATGTGTGGTGTATGAAACAAAATTCTCAATACTGTACGTTGAACTGAAGAAGAAGAAAAGAAATAATGGAATTTTAAATACTGAAATTATGATATGTTTATATTTTCATACTTTATATTGAAAATGTATAATGACTTAGACGCACTATATAAGCTACTGAAACGGTATAAAAATGCATGTTTTTTTTAAGTACGTACAAATGTTAAACCTCCATAAGGGCAGTTTGAAAGCCGGATTACGTTTTGGTGCATCGGTTGAATAAGTGGAGTAACATTTAGTTGCAAATAGATAGTTGCCATCTGATGTTTGAAGGTGATTTTCCGGAGGGTGACTATATGAGCGTTATCTAAAATAAGTAGGGCTTTAAGTGGCAAATCTTTATTTCTTAGAAAGTTTCGCTCTTCTGCAACAAATAAATTATGAAACCAGTATTTAAAGATAGCTGCTGTCATCCAAGCTGATTTGGAGTGTCGGTAATGTACAGGAAAGCACACATTTCTAAATGGGAGAGGATTTTTGGCTTTTCCAATTACAAGAGGTTTTGTATTTTATGGTGATCTGAAGCATTGGTGCAAGCCATGAAAGTAATTCTTTGTTTTTCGGCTTTTCTTCCTGGAGCAGTTTTCTCAGCTGACGAAACGTATGTTTTTCCAGGAAGAAGCTTCCAATATAAGCCTGACTCATCAGCGTTATATATTTGATCTGGCTTGAGATCCACACTCTTTATTTTTTCTTGAAGAACTCGTTTAAAAGGGCAGACCAGTTCTGGTTGAGAAGATAGCTTCAGATATCGAACTCCATACCTTTTTTTAAATTTTTGTAGCCAACCATCTCTTGCAACAAAACCATATCTGTTACCATTTATTTTGTCCAGTATGGAAGTAGCTTTTTGTTTCAGTATCAGTCCACTCACAGGCAGATTCTTTCTACGTTGCTCCAAGAACCATTTATACAGGCTTTTTTCTACATCTGGAAGTTCGAATGTCCTCAAAGTTTTTCTTTTTCCAGGGCCACAATAAGTCTGAGTCGCCGTAGTTGTTATAGTGTCCCTCTTTTTATATATGGAACTTATAGTGGATCTGGCTTTTCCATATTGTTTGGCCAAAAACGTTGCAGAAGTACCTGTTATAAATGTGACTTTAACACTTACCATTTATTTTTAAAGTTAAGAAATTTATATTACCTGCTGACAGCTTCTTTAATACCTCAATTTTTTCAAGCAATGTTAAATTCTTTCGGGCCATTCTAAATCTACAATGCACTAAAATTAACCAGATATGTGTTTACGCATAGAAAAATCCAAACAAAATTGAGAATATTACACACATTTCAGCATTTGGTCGAATTTGTTTTCACAATTACAAAGTAAGAACACAGCAAGAACTTGTGTTTAACTGAGTCAAGTCAAGCTACTTTCTTTTGTGATACAATGTGAGATATACATGAATGAACGGTAAAAAATGCTCAACGGTGGCGGTCGACATGCTGTAGACGCATTGCAGCTGCAATATTCTTGTTCAAACATGAGAAAAAATATGTGTTCACTGTATCGAGATTTTTATTGTTCACTATTTAGGGTATTGAATGTACAATTTTGGGTTTTCACTATACTGGATAGTTCACTCTTCCGAGATTCACTATATCGAGCGTCTACTGTAGTTATGACTTATGAGAAGGCTCTTATGAATCTTTGAAATAACTTGAATGTAATTCTTCTTATTTTATGGGCCGGTTACAACTATGTATACTCTAATTTAAAAATACCAGTTTTTAACATTAATATTATATTTTTCAATATATTAAGTAAACTTGATGGGATAACCTTTTTTAGACGAGACGAGACCAAAAACAATTAGGTTTAGTATTTTTCTATTATATATATAAATACTTCAGCTTTCTTCTAAGGCTCATTCAGATAAAGACTTACAACTATTGGAGAAAGGAATTTTAGATTTTGAAAATTAACACGAATTTTATTGAAAAAAAGCTTCTCTATAAATGCTGTTTTTTTTATATTTCATAAACACGACGCAATAGAATCATATTATAGTCGGTTAAAACTAAGGCCATCAAACCCTTAGGCAAATAATAATTTGATTGACAATTACAACTGATTTTTTGACTCACCATAAAAATATTAAATTTTGCAAAAATTAATATTATTTTTTGAAAGCATGCGTCTACCGTTTTTTTTTTTCCAAAAATAGGACCCTTTTCTTGGAAAAAATATCCTTACCCAAGTATTATTTAAAGTATTGTTCAAGCTGGCCAAACCTTTCTTAAATCTATCGGGCAGCATACGAATGCTGCATAAGAAAAATTCTTCACCTTTGGCAATCCACGAATCGATACACTATTTTACTTTTTTTATAAGATCAGAAGTTGTGGCTAACCACGTCAATGCCCACTGCTCAAAACAAGTGATAATCAGAGGAAGCAATGTCTGAAGAATACGACGGCTGTGGTAGAATTTCCCATCTTAACATTTTCAAGTACGATTTGCAAACGTGGGGCATTAAAAAAAAAATTAATTAATAAATTAGGTGGCGAAACAGTCCATTGAGATCTAGGGCCTAGTGACTTACAGCTCTCAACCATTCCTGTGTGCGATTAAAGTTGTCAGAGATGGAGGGGACCTACAGTTTGAAGCCGAATCCGAACTGCTAATTAGAGAAAGCACTTTTCATGACAAGAATTACTCTTGGAGCATTTGTCAATTCCTCGCAAGAGGCGCAGGCAGGGATTTAACCCAAGACCTCTGACGTGACAGCCCTATACACACTATAACCACCACGCCACGGGTAGCACGGGGGGTGGAGCATTGTCGTGCTACAAAATCACTTTATCATGTCTCTCGCCATTATCATGTCTCTCGCCATATAGTATTTTAAATTCTCGGCTCAAAGGCATTAATTGCCTTCGATAACATTCACCTGTGACTGTTTCACTTAGTTTTGACTTTTCATAGAACATAATGCCAAACTGGGTCCCACCAAATACAGAGCAAGAAGTTGAACTTATAAATATTCGGTTCCTTCTTTCTGAATCATAACTAAGGCTTAGGAAACAGTCAGTATCAAGCGAATACAACTACTTTACGATGCATACACAAATCGAGGAATGCTTGAATGGGGCTGTATTGACGGAGGTCCAAGCTAACTGCCGGAAAACGGCGCGTTGGAACAATGTTGTTTATAGTATAAGAAAAAAAGTTCTACATACTATATGTTTAAATTTAAGGAAACTTGAAACATCGAGAAATGTCAAAATGTTTAATTTGACAAATTTCGTCAATTACAATGACTTCTGATGGGAATTTAAAAGTTGTACACTAGGGCGTAGACGTAACATAAATGTTATTATTCATTTTATAAAAATACTAGAAAGCAAAAAGGATAAAGTTAGTGTGAGTCGAATTCCCAAAATATTTGTATACAAATTCTGTACAGATCATAATTTTCAGTACAATTATTAATTTAAGTAAAATTTTGACTACGCTCCTGAATTGATTCAAGCATCATATATTTTTCTCTTCGACAATTCCTATTCTCACCTTTACTATATATGAACTGTTACCTTAGGGAAAAAGTGATGAAAATTCAGGTGAATCTAAATTATTATGTTGAGAGAGCAGGATAGAAATAGAAAGCAATAAACAAGAATACTTTCCCATATTAATTATAACGAAAGTGTCGAAGCGCAATAGATTTGTATATATGTATGTATGTATATAAAGCAACATCCTCATCATCACAACCGGGGACAATTTCACACTCACCGATTGATTTGAACTGTTGTTGGTAGGTATTTGAAGACACATATGGAACGACAATATGATGGCAATGGCAATGCCAAACGTTAAAAGCAAAGGGAAAAGCAATGGCAACATAGGTACACATAAAGTGTAAAGTGAGAAGAATCCTTTCCTTTCTACATGAATATATATCCTTACCTATGTATGTACCTTAGGCACATATACGTATAATATAACACCAGCAAAATATGTTGAATTATTTATATGGTATTTAACACTAAGGCTTTTATCGTGATTAAAAGTGGAGGACTCCCTTTCCGACCATTATGTCCCTTACCACTTGTAAACCATTTAGATGGAGGTAGGTTGTATAGATATATATTTAAATGAAGGCCTCCGCGTGATGAAATCTTTGCCGTTGTTGAACAGTGAACACATCCGCTACTGCCACCATCATTGCCTTTGCCTCTGCCTTTGCTATAATATATACCACCGCACCGTTATCACCATTGCCACCGCATCCTTATACATATATATTCTCCTTGAAATAGTTCATCCAAGACCATATATATAGCACATTTGTTGAATGGCTGCTTTCATTATCATTTTAATAAGCATTATTTATTGTTATCCTGAAGATGACCACGTGGGTGCGACTATTCTGGGCCAATGTTGTCTACCTCTCACCTCCGAGTTTTATAAAATTATTCCAGTTTCAGCCTTTTAGTTTGTTCGGTACAAGGAGTATTTATCTATCTACGTAATGTATCTAGAACGATGCCCGTAACCATCACCATCACCAACACCACCACCACCGCGCTTCATCCCCATCGTCGTCGTCTATATATCCACAACCCCTCCGTCCGACCATGGAGGATATTGTGTGTTTTAGAAAGCTGCTTGACATTGCCAGAGAAGTCCCATCAGAGCGAGCCAAGTGTAGGAAATTTCCGAAACCATTTACAGGTCAGTTGGCAATTTCAAGCTCTATGCTCTTTATACTTGTATATCCATGTGATTATATAGGTATATGTGGGAGCGGTGTAGTTCCCGTATCATATATGAATTAAACTCTGCCATTTGGGTGCAATCCTGTAGCGGCATATCATTTCAAGGATACGCAAAATGTTACTCACAGATACAAAAACAACTATACCTGCCTTGCCTACCCAGGGCCTACTCTGACAAATACACATAGGTACGACTACATATATGTATGTACCTACAGAAAAAATTATTTTACCTTGGTGCCATTAAGATTTCAGGGCCAAAGTCGTCCTGTATATTATTTCCGTTTTTCCGTTTTTTTTTTTTTTGTTGTGTGCCAGCAATTCAAGCTCATTGCTTGTGATGTCTTTGACGTAACAAAAACGCAACCACAACGGGTTTCTCGAAATAAAGGATAACACCATACACATCGACATCAGTTGCATAAATATGTACTTTGATAAACAAGCATTTTAATTTCTAAAAATCGGGTAAAAGGAGAGACAAATGTAATCGCACTTTTTGTTTTCCTGTGAAAACGGAAAGAATACCAACAAATGATACGGTGTAACCAGATTACCTACTTGGAAAGATGATTATGTAGCTATGGTTAGTTCTTACTGATATCTTAAGGTATACGTGCTTTGTTTTAGGTGTCCCAAAATTATAGCGAAAACGTTTGCCATTTATGTAAGCCCTTAATAAAAGGTATTTCGCAGTTAACGGTTAGTAAGAACTAGAGGAGGATTTTCCTTAAATGAATGGTGATGCAGGGAACTATTTTGAAAAGAAATGGTTTCCTAGCTTCACACAATCAAAAAAAAAAATGCAATAACAACAAACGAGTTTCTAAAATAAAAATAGTAAGGCATTTTCCTGGGTAGCAGATCTCGGGTTATTAGCCACTAGTGAAAATATAATTTCCAGTTAAAAGGTGGAAAATTATAAGGAATATGTAACAACTAGAGCTGGGAATCATCTCGGTACCATCTTGGTCTCTCCTCGTGGAACCGAGACGAGACGAGACGATACTAATTTTGAAGCTTCCAAGACGAGGTCAGGATAAGGCTTTATTTTTTGTACCGCAATTGAACAAGAGTACCGGTGGTCTTATTGGGTTTTATATTGTCTTTCTAGATAGAGAAAAAAATACAAACATGCACAAGATTTGAGTGCCCCTACCATTTGGTTTATCGTTATTCGTGAGTCTTCTATTCTGGGGTGGAATCGGCTAAGCTGATAATTGACTATCATATTTTTGATAGTCAAATTTGACTATCATTTTCATTCCGTCTGTGTAAAATGATTCAACTCAATTCAATTCGATTGAACAATTTCTGATTATAATTGTCACAATTCATTGTTGCTATGGTGAAATTTTAAAATGATTCCTATAAAATATCTAAATAAAAGTATCAGATTGGCTGTGTTTGAATAACATTCTCATTTCTCTTGTGTTTTTTCGAATTACGTAAGCTTTGTAGGTCACAAGAATGTGTTTTTGTACCTAAATAGGGTAACTATATAGTTATAGATTGATTTTATTTTCATTATTTCTTTACATATTTATAAATTAACAAAATCACAATTAGCATGGCAATGCCGTCTGCCAGGTTGACAAAACAAAATTAATATAATTTAAAGCTTATTGGTTTAATGGTTGTATAAAATCAAGAATTATTGTTAAAAAAAAAGATATCTATCTATGTATATTTTATTTTAAAATCAAAATAAATATTTTACTTCGGTGCATTTTCAAAAGCTTTCGCAGATTATTCTGTCCCGGTATGATTTAGCCACTTTGCAGTACATAAAGAGTTTTTCCACCGTCATCTCATTTAAGAGTCTTATCATTTCCTCTTCTGAAAGGTAATTAGATCCAAGGAAGGCTCTCCTACTTTCTACTAGCACAGGGCATTTTCCTAAGAAGTGAAAAACATCTTCTCTTTCTCTTCGGTTACATAAACTGCATTCCCCGGGTCGATCCTCTCTATGTGGTACATAGTTGAGATGCAAGAGCTCGCCTCGAAGGGTAACTGAAAAAATTTTTCATTCGCTTTTTGTAAGCGTCTGGTAGCTCTATTCAGAACCGACATATTTGTAGGAAAATGACTATCAAATTTTTCTAGTGACACCTTTTTAGGTATCAATTTGATTATCACCTTACACAGATCAAATTCGATTATTTTGACTGTCAACAATCAACAATCACCTTAGCCGATTCCACCCCTGATCTTTTGCTGTAACAATCATTCAACAATTTTTATAATGAAATGGGGGTATTCGATTTATGTATTTCCACAGCCAAATCAAACTATTCAGATCAAAAATGGATATAGGTGAGACAAGACGAGTCGAGACTACCAATGGAACAACTAACGAGATTAAAGTGAGACCAAGACGAGACTCGAGTTATAATTTTTCGATTTTGACAAGATCGAGATGAGACTAGCAAAAGTCTCGTTGGGTTTCTTACTGTGCCCAGCTCTAGTACCAACTATCCAATTATTGCATTTAATTTATTTTCCATTTCAAATCATTATGGTGGGTTTGATTTGTGGGATTTTGACATTTCTGGACGTTTTACGGTTAATAGAATCTGAGGTTTTAAAAGAGGTGCTTGAATATGTATGTATGTAAGCGAATGTATGAACTTTTGTTGCCAGTAATATTTCAAGAGCAAGTACCGATATAAACTTCAAGTGCATTTTTTACAGACCAAACATCAATTTGCGAGCAGAAATGTCTTTTTCAAAATTGAACACTTACAAGAGCATTTTAAAAAATAAGCAGAAATGTCGGTTGGTCTCAAATATCTCACGACTAAATAATAATAGGGTCCACTATATAACGGTGAATGGTAACACTTAGCTCATGTCTGATTTTACAGATAATTAGTTTTATCCTTCCGCTGAATGAATTTGGTTGTTGAACAACGCTGGGAAATATTGCCTGCGATCGACTTAGAGAAAGTCATCTTTTCAGATAAAGCTCATTTCGATCTTGGCGGGTATGTAAACAAGCAAAATTGTCGCATCTGGGGCACAGAAAACCCAAACGCATACATTGAAAAGCCGATACACCCAAAACGAGTCACTGTTTGGTGCGGATTTTGGTCCAGAGGCATAATTGGGCCATTTTTCGAATAGATCAAGGAGTGGCCGTTACAGTCAATGGCGATCGTTACCGGGCCGCATGCTAAACGAATTTATGTTCACAAAAAATGAAGAGGAGGATATGGGCAACATTTGGTTTCAACAGGACGGCCGGCGCGGCGGCGGCGGCGCTACGTATCACACAACCGAAGCTACACTTGATGTTTTAATCCCTGTTTCAAAAAACAAAAAGTTATTTGGCGGACCCTATACAATTGATTAAAATTAAACTATATTTCACTCATTAAAAAACTATGCAGTGTTCATACCACTTTATCGGAAAATTCAACTGACAGCTTTATTGCCAAAAACATGACAAGAGTTACTTTTCATTTCGGAAATTTTAATAAGAAATTATTGATTTATCTTCATTATATTCTTGTTAATAAAATGAATATTGTTTTTGACATCTGGTTAAATTTTTCGGATAGTAGTTTTTATTTTTAAATAAAAACCTTGAATATCGTGACAATTAATAAAAATATTGGTAAAGTTTCTAAGTCATCCAAATGATTTTGCTTATTTTGAACTATTAAAAGTTAAATTTATATTAAAGGTAAAATCATAAAATGGTTGTACAGGGTTTTTAAACAGAGACGCTACAATAGTAGAGCCACAGGAACAGCAAACAACGCCATATTTCTTACCGCTCCTCTTTTGACAAAGATATACGAACCAATAACGAGTCGAAATTATTAAAATTTACTACCGAAATTCGGAGTCAGTGGCCTCAACGTTTAAAGAGCTACGTCCAATTTATGGTCGTCATAATCGTTCTAGCAGATCAACACTTGAGCGTCTAGTGGACAAATTTGAATCCACAGCCACAGTACAAAATGTTCCCGTGCCAGTGAGACAGAGAAGTGCCTGTAGTGGCAATTGACGCAAGAAGCCGCTTGACCACCAGAAGCGTAGTATGTTTGTGAATTGGGCTAAGCAACAACTTGAAAATGATTCGAATTTTTATCGAAAAATCATCTTCAGCGATGAGGCTCATTTCTGGCTGAATGGCTTTGTCAATAAACACAATATGAGGTATTGGTGAGGCAGCAATCCACACGTACTCCATGAGTCATCATTTCATCCCGAAAAAATTACGGCGACGTTATTGGGCCGTACTTCTTCGGTGATGATCAAGACCGACACGTTACTGTGAATAGGGATCGCTACCGTTCAATGATTACCGAATATTTTTGGCCACAATTGCTCTCAAAAAAATTGCGTGGGTGGTTTTTTTACCATAGCAGTTTAAAAAAAGGTGAAAATTTTGGTAAACCCTAAATATCTCATGAACCAATGACGCTAGAGACTTGAATTAAATTTTATATTATATATTGTAAGGTGATACAAAACAAGTATATTTTTGGAAAAAAATCCAATTAACGGTTTTTTTTTTTAATCAAAAAAAAAACGGAAAACAAATATTTGTCACCTCAATTTTTGACATCTGATAAAATTTAGAAAAAAATCGAATTGACATTTTTTTTACAAAAAAAAAAACCTACAAAAAATGTATAAAAGTTGTTAAAAATTGACTTTCGACTCAAATATCTTTTCAAAACTTTGAGATATTGACTTTAAACTACTTTTGTCTTTCAAAAAATATTGTTGTCAACATTCAGTAAAATTTTGAAAAAAATCGTATTGATAGTTTTTTGTATACAAAATTAAAAACCGAAAACAAAAATTAACAAAAGTTGTTAAAAGTTGATTTTCGACTCAAATATCTTTTCAAAAATTTGAGATAATGGCTTTTAACTAATTTTAACTTATAAGAAATATTGTTTTCAACATTCGGTAAAATTTTGAGAAAAATCGATTTGACAGTTTTTGTTTATAAAAAATAAAATCCTACAAAAAAATTATCAAAAGTTGGTAAAAAATTATTTTCGACTCAAATAGCTTTCCAAAAATTAAAAATATTGGCTTCCAACTTACTTTATTTCACAGAAAATATTGTTTTCGATATTTAGTAATTTTTTTATAAAAATCCATCATAAAAAAATAAAAGCTACAAAAAATAGTACGCAAATTTGGTAAAAATTGATACATATAAACAAACTTTTAAGCAAGACAAATCGACAGACGGGATGGGAAGTTATCAGTGTAGGTCGCATCGCAGCCTCTTTTTTAATTTTTCTTCGAAACGAATAAATCGAGAAATAAATAATTTATTTCTGAACAAAAAAAAAATAAAATGTTTTAAAAATTCAATATCCAAAAATTGGTCAACATTTTGTAAAGAAATGAAAATGTAAAACATATAATTAGATAGATAGATAGATAGATAACTTCTTTATTAACAAAAAAATTTGATTAACAATATTTTCTTTCCTTAAGAATAATGACATGGCTTATTCTGCCGTCTGCCTGATATGACATTTCATTTAGTGATATAAAGAATAAAAATGAAATAAAATAAATAAAAGTAACAATTTTTTTTTAAAGTGTATACAAATTCAAAAAAGCATAAAGTAACTCAAAATTAGATTTACTCAATTCAATTGAGCAATTTAACAATTTTAATATGATTTGAAACACAAAATGATACCAATTTTGAAATGATTTGAAACAAAAATATATTTATACGTATTCAATTTTAAAGTGATTTGAAACACAAAAGATATCATTAAAAATTTTGGTGCTTGAACTGCAACAACTGCTGCTTTAAGTTACATAACTATTGCGATATGCTAAGGCGTGTTTGCAGTACTTATAGAGGGTAGACCATCCTAGCTCTCCATTGAGTATTTCATAGAGTCGGTTTAGGGTGAGATGACTTGATTCGAAATACAATCGTCGGATTTCCTGCAGCATTGGACAGATCGCAATAAAATGGATTGTATCTTCATTGTTTTTTCTGTTGCAAAGCTCGCAAATTTGTGACAAGTCAGCTCGGTGGGGCATAAAGTTTAAGTTTAACAATTCGACACGAGCTCTGAATATGTAGCTTATAGCTTCAGTACAGAAATAATTCGCTTCCGAGGGTAACTGGTGATTGAGGTTCTTATACATATTTCTAGGTGTAGTTTCATTTGCTCTAGATAGATGCTGGGTGTAAATTTTTTCATCTATTTTAGCGATGACAATAGCAAAAAACCCCGGCCATTCATCAACGTTTGTTTCACTTAGGGGAAGATTAGTTCCGTGGGCTAGGGCTAACTCGTTCCAATCCTTGAATGGTGAAGCCCTCGTTTGCGACAATCTTACCATGATTGATTTATGAAGACTTCTTCCGCTTCTTCTCATAACTCTTATTAAATAGTCAGAGTTTGATTTTAGATTTTCAATGTAAAGAGGCGATAATCCAGATTCAACGTAGATGGCATAATTTGGCGTTGAATTTGGCAATCTAAATAAGCGCTTGAAGAAATATCTTTGTACTGCTTCGAACGCCTCTATATAAGTATGTCCGAAAACCGGGGTACCATAGCACATGCATGTATTCACAGTCGCGCGAAACACACGGTATTTTGACAACAGATCAATTTATTGGTTCGCAAAGAACTTGGGCCACATATAATTATTTTTGCTCTAAAAAACTGAATACTAAAACTATTTATAAACAAAACTAAAAATTATATACATACATATGCATATTTAATTAAAAAAAGGCATGACTTTCGGAAAAAAAAATCAATAAATTAATTATTATTTTTTTTTGAGAAATTCAATGACATTTAAAGATAAACTTATTTTGCAGGTATGTTGTACATATGTATTATTAAATTTAAAAATGCACGTACTGTTTCTGAAAGAACTATTGGGATGAAAGATAAAGTTCATGCGACCCATTTGGCGACCCGATTGTCTCTGATTTGTCTAGTGGTTCGTTTAAATAAAATTTACCTTTATAGTTATTCTAAACGAATACTTAAGGGCACAAGTCTTCTTCGATCTTGTCTAAGTCAATAATAAGCTACATTCTTAAAACCTTTCAGAGTAATACAGGTGTTTTTTGGTATTAAAATTAGATAAATATCGATATTTAGAGTTTTAAAGCTAAGTATTTTGTCCATTGACATAATTTTATTGTTCTCTCTCTTAGATTTAAATTTATTTAATCCCCTTTGTTTCCATGAGTTTCATTTAAATTCAAATAATAATTTTTTCTATATTTTTATTCCTAGCCTTAACACAAATGTTTGACATTTTCATTCCCATTAATTTGTGCAATTGTGTTTAAACAGCGAGAGAGAAGCAAATTGAGTGCTTAACAATGCCGCTGTTCACACATTGTATTTTATTTATAATCAGCAAATCCTCATGCCATTTGTATACACACATCGTACACACATATGTACATTTGTATATGCATCTATTCAACAAATTCCAAACGCTACCTGATGGGTATGTATACAAATTAATTGTTCTTTTTAACGGATTCTACGAAATATCGCATCATCGATAAATTATTGAAATAGTTTTCTAAATCCTGAATTTTGCACCTGCACAAGTAAAAAATAGTAAAGAACAATAAATTACACAATGGTGTTCCTATAAACGTTTAGCTGGTATAAAGATAGAAATGGAAAAGGTTTTACGGTTTTGGGGTGGAATTCATGACGTTCCTCAGGGATGAGACTCCTCTCGGGGAATGATTCTGATGTTCTGCCAATCAAACAGAGAAAAATTGTGTGTTAAAATGAAAATGCATTTCATTGCAATTTTATTTTTTTTCTTATTTTCCATATCTGCGTAATGTACAAATAAGAACAGTGAAATACAAAAAGGAAAAGAACAAAACAAAAAAGAATATCAATTTGAATCAGCAAGTGTTCCTCCTTTTTATAAGGATATACCAAAACCCATGGTGAGCCAGATCATAACAATATGATGGGTTCATATAGAAAAGAAATGAAAAAGGAGAAAAACTAAAAGCTTGCGTAAGCACACCCAGGACTATACAGAGTCCCGTCATCCTCATCGTCATCCTCAGAATCATGATAACTTGCATTTTTATACGAACAATTGCTTCATTTTCAACTTTGAATGAATATGCACGAAAGAATTCTATTATATTCAGGCAGGCATCTGTGTAATTTACTATATCGCAATTCGCATAGAGGATGGAAGGCATTATCGCTTATTGTTGGGGTGTCCGTGTCAAGGAAATTGAGAGCATGATTTAACTGATGCTTATTCATGGATTCTTTATTCTTTTTCCTTTTTTTTTTTTTCTTTTGATGATAGACAAATAGACACAGAGAATGCGGTACATAGTTTTTATAGTATGAATACAATTTTTCGAATACAAAATTTATTAAAAACTATTCAAATAGAAAAAAAAACCGAAAAGCCTTGTGTGGTAGCATGTATCTAAAAAATAAATAAATAAATAAATTAGGTGGCGCAACAGTCCATGAAAAACCAGGGCCTAGTGACTTACAACTCTCAACCATTCCTGTGTGCGAGTAATGTTGTCAGAGATGGAAGGGACCTACAGTTTATATGCCGAATCCGAACGGCTAATTTGAGAAAGCACTTTTCATGACAAGAATTACTCTTGGAGGATTTGTCAATTCCTCGCAAGAGGCAGTACCCGTGAAAAAAGTTAGGTGGCACAGGCAGGGATTGAACCCAAGACCCCTTGCATGACAGTCCAACGCACTAACCATCACACTACGGGTACTACAGGTAGCATGTATCTACCTTACGTAATATCTGAAAGGTAGCATGTATCTACCTTTCAGATATTACGTCAATAAAGCTTAACATTTCTTCTTGAAAATAAAGAGACAAAGAAGTTTAGCAAATGACTACGACTAGTTTCTAAAGTTATATACTTACATGTTATTTAGTTAAAGTTAATTAAGGGGGTCATCCCATGTGACGGCCTGTATTTTAAGGAATTTTTAGGATTTTTTTTTTACGACCAGTAAATAGATACAACTTTATTAAGTTTATTATCATTTATTAACATAGTTCGACAGTATAAATATAAAATTTGAATTAAAAATATTGTAAAGAACACGAGTTACACCGGTGTGAACAACACCACCTTGAAAAAATGGGCTCGCACTTCCTCCACGATTCCGGCCGATTGGCTTAACTAAAATAAAAAAAGTAAACGGCGTTTTAATCTGTGAGCCTAAATGCATGGAATGAACTATCATCGAATGAATATTCCAAAAATTGGACTTTTGGGAGACATTTGAAAAAAAAAGTCGCGAATTTTACGTTTTTTTTTTTGTTTTTTGCTATAAAAAAATCGAAATATTTGGAATTTTTGCTTGTCGATAGTTCATTCCATGCGTTTACATGTGCTGAATCCAACCCATCAAATTTCAAGTCATTCGGTCAAGCCGTTTTTGAGATACGATGGAGGAAAGTTTGAAAAACACAGTTTTGAGAAAAACTCGTTTAAAGTTTCAAGTCCTCTTAACTATGAAAATATCAACTTACCTTTCAATCGGCGATGCCTGGTCCATAGAGTATTCCTTCCTCTTCTTCTTGAAACTCTTTCAAAGCAGATTGTTCAGCTCTTGAATCAATTCTGGCTTGTTTAACGGCATCACTTGCGCGCCGCTCAGAACGTGAGATTCGCTTTTCATCACGTTTCTCAACATAAGTATGGGCTTCGCGGCCTATAGGGCATCCCATGACCGACATTACTTTCAAATTACCTTCAAAACCTTCATTAAAGATGATAAGTAGGATCCCTTTGTAAGTTTTACTGTCACCATCGCCGATGTATGTAAGATACTTTACCCCATATTTTTTTTTTACACTTCAGAATTTTCAGAAAGTAGTAAGCTTATAGCAAGCTTCAAACTACGATCAGAGGCTCATCATAAGTGCATGTGTTAGTTGTTAGTAAGATAATAGTACAATTAAAGCCTAACACACGCACAAAATACAAAATATAATTAATATTTAACATGAATTATTAGAGAACAACAAAAATAAAATAAAGACGTTTACGATAGTGGAGCACTGGTTCTAAACATGGACCTGCTGTATCTTTAAAACGACTTCGAATTTTGAAAAATCCCTTTACTACCATATTCTAGACATATTAAACTAGCAATTTATGAAAAAAAAAAAAATTCGATTTTTTGAACTCATCACATGGGATGACCCCCTTAATATAAAATCCAAATGCCATAAAAGTCTTCTTAGAATTATTAACTTCTCAAAAGAAAGTTATTGTAATTGGTCTAATTTGTCAATTTGAAAATTCGACATTTCTCCACGTTTCAAGGTCCGTAGAATCTAAAACAAAAGTGCTTTCTTACTTCCGTACCTAATTATTTTTTACAGATAATAACATCACTAGAAAAAATAGCTCTCAATTTACTTTTATAAAAAATGAGTAGGTGTTTTTTTATATACATAATTAAATAAAAAAAAATTTGGCTATCCCCAAATGTGTCTGAAACCAATAACGCTAGCGACTTCAATTACATTTTATTTTATGCATAAACAAATAAAGACTGAGAAAAAAATATATGTCATCTCTAATATTTTGTGAACAAAAATTACATTATCTTCAAAATAATGTTATGTATCAAAGGATAACGTTTTTGAAATCTGGTAAAATCAAAGTAGCAGTTTTTTTACAAAGAAAATAAAAACTTACAGAAAAAAATACTCAATTTTCGAAGATATTGGTTTCAAACTAAATTATAAAAACATTGGCACACAAATTTTAATCGATTAAGTAAAATGTTAAACCCATTTGTAGCAATTTACTAAGATTAAAATATGATTACCCTTATTTCAAACGTCTTCATGTCTCTAAACAATTTACTAAAGTTAAAGTCACGGAATTGCTACTTTAACTTTTAGCAATTTTCTAAATCCATTTGACATCTGTACAATTTTTCTTATAATGGCAGTGGAATGGAATGATCCAACCAACAGTTTAAGCGTATTTGCTTTGTTTATTTTCATGAACTGTCATTTCCCAACTAATCGCTCAGTCATTTAGTAATTCGCCACCGTCGCTCAGTTTCATCTCTCAGCTACTCGTCGTTCAGTCGCTCGTTGCTGATTGCGTGGCCGAAGCCATATATATCATAAATAGGAGGGAACTTAAATTTGTAGCCGAATCCGATCGGATGCTTAAGAGGCTTTACCCGTGAAATAAAGCAGACCTCTAGCATGACAGTTTTACTCACAAACCATTACTTCATGATTTCCTCAATAGCTTTAGTCAATCAGTCAGCAAGAGATAAGAGATAAAATACAGACCAAAAGCTTCTTATTAACCTGAAGAACGACTTTTACAGTAATATACCCATAAGTGATCTCTTAGTTTATATTAGTATAGAATAGTTTAACACACATTTTAGGAGAAAATAAGATTTTTTCGCTTGAAATTTCAAAGGCATTTGTTAGAGTTTGGTATCAGTCTCTTAGTTGAGAAATGAGTATCTTCTGTTTCTCAGTTAGATTAGAAATTACCTTTTACAACGTTCAATACAAGTTGTATTAAATGGATTCAAGTCTGACAACCAGGTTTCTTTCCGACAATCTTTCATTTTTATTATTAATCTTCTGCCTGAAAATCTTAAAAGTAACTTTAGCTTTTCATGTCTGTTTTAAGACTCAAATTTCTGTTCTTTTGATGTGGACGTTCAATGACAATATATGATAAGCCCATTAAATTCAAATACAAAAATAGAATTTAATTCGTGAAAAACTCCATGCTGCCTGTTGGCGTTATGGTGTAATTTAGTACCTTTGCCACTATCCATTTGTTGATGCAAACTGAACGGACATCTCGAAATTATTGTTGATTCCTTTACGTCGCATGAATAGCATTATTAATACGATGCTCCATGAAATAATTATTTCCATTCCTTCCTTAAAACATTTCAACCTTTATACTAATGCCTCCAGAAATACTCATCGATATATGTACATTCTTTTCAATTTAGTTGCACTGTCAAATATAGAGATTCATATTTTGCCGTACTACGTGAATGTAAAATGCTTTACCGCACTCATTTTAATATTCAGAAACTCAAAACCGAAAAATTTTCTTTTAATCTTATTACAGTTTGCACTAAGGCTTTGATAACAAGGTTATTAAAGAGCCTTTGAGTGCTCTCTTATTATAAATAAAACGGATGAATGGGTCGTACGAACTTTGTCATATATCCAAAGAGTCTGTTTAAACATATTTCCAGTATTTTAAGATTTAAAAATATACCCGCAAAAAAAAAATTGTTTCCAAAAATTTAAACGCCATTTGATTTCTCAAAAAAACCTAAATTTTTCAAAAATTTTATTTGAAAATCGTAAATGCGGTTTTTTTTAAATTCATTTTTAATTTATAATTTGTTTTCAATTTTAGTCTAAAAATATTTTTGACACGTATATTTTTTTTTAATCAAAAGCAATAACAATATCATATTTGATCATCAAATATTATTGAGATAGTATAAGAGCTTTTGCAGCAAAAGCGGAAATTGGTTGATTAGTTCTTGACAAAACCTTAAAAAATAACAGTTTTATGGGGGGTACCCTTCTGGAGCAATACAAACAAATTTTTATATTGAAAGAAGCCAAAATAAATTAATTATTATTATTTTTGAGATTATAATTAGTTATTTTTGAGAAAATTCGAATTTTCGATTTTTTTTCACAAAATTTGTATTTAGACAACTTTTTTCTTTTGAATACAAAGCTCAAAACAGCGTATACAACCCTTAGAATACTAGAAAAAATTACATCCTTCAGATGTTAAGAATAATTCAATGGGACGTTTTCTTTTTAACAAAAAATTATTTCCTACCAAAGTAACTATTAAACTGGTTTGATGTCTTGTACTTTTTTCCACAGAAATCTTTTTAAACTATTGATTGTATAGTTTTCTAAGTTCCTTAAATCATATCATTTGCAAATTTGAAGAGCATCAGGAAAAAGTAATCAATGTAGTTCGTTTCCCAGTCTCTTTTTCAATTTGTTTTCATTAAGTTGGTATGATTGTAATCAGCAATAGGTACTGACACAGATTCCATTTGGAAATTGTACCGACATTCCGGTCTATTCCCCTGCGGTTGAAATGTTTCCCTTGTTAACAAATATACAAAATTGTTTACCATTTTAAGGATATCTGGTCACCAGGGCAAAAAAAGACAAAAAAAAAACAAACATTTAACTTCTGGGAATCAGCTATTCTCAAGGGTACAATTTCATCATGCTCTACAGGCTCAGACTTGGATAAGCTTTACGAAGTCGAAAAAGGCACAATTTCCCAACGACGACGTCAATATTTTTCTTGTCATCAGCCAAAATAATCCTACCTCGCTTTTTCGCAAAATATCTCCCAATTGTTTTTACCAAAGCCTACACATTTGACTTATACCTGCCTGCCTATACCTACAATATATTAAGCTAGATACACTATTATCACATCAATGTGGCTGTACGAATATCTTCAATATCCAGGATATGGTCCATATACCAACAACAGAAAAATAAGCAAAATATAGGTATTATTTAACCCGCATAAAAACCGATACAGTTGAAGAAATAACTCAACTTAAACCATAATTCATAGCCCATTAAAAGAGGATGAGAAGCCTTATAAGGCTAACGGATATTTTATAGTCTTATTTTTCTTTTAAACCTGTATCCTGTATCGTGACGTGGCATGGCATGGCATACCTTATACACTGCTATATCCTTTCCAGTAGCAAGCATAACCAATTTGATGAGTGTGTTTGTGATTCACTTCAGGGTTATCAACAGATTTTTATGATTCGTCTCTTGAAACTTTTCTTTTTCTGTTTCTGTGCGGAAGGAAAAACGTATCTATCTGTTTTCTGTTGATATACCTATATATTTATGCTTTTTACAAAATATAAGTATAGACATCCTACGAACGGGGCAACACTTTTCATTTTCAGCCATATCTATACCAGCACCCGCATATTTCCAGGACTTTAAGGCTCTGAGACCTGAATGAATTATTTTGAATACAAAAGCTTTAGTTGGTAGAGATATAATACTTCAGCCATTGAAGGATAGCAATAAAATGTTGAATCAAAAGTAAATACTTTATGAACAGTGGTTGGGCGGTTCGGCTCGGTGTGGTATGGTATGGGTTGAGTGCGGGTGGAGAAGAATCCTCGGTTACACTTATACCTTAAAGTAGATAGAGATAGAAGCTGGGAAATGAAAGTCAAAGTTTTTTCCATATAAAAGTCATTACAGGATTACAGACATAAATACCTATTTTTGTTCCTTTTTGAATTCGAAATTTTTTTGTTCTTTTGCTTACTCTTATTTACGTTTGGATTTGTTTCAATGTCAACGAAATGTTGATGTGAAAGTATTGGTTCCTTTGCTTGGAAGGTATATTCCATGCCAACTTTTTTTTTTTTTTTTTTAATACTCATATCTCAGGACTTCTCACTCAATTTTATTCCCATTTTGTTTATATTTCTTTTTATATTTTTGCAAAGGCTTTACATTTACATGTGGCTTTTTGCTTTTTATCTCCATGGCAAAAGGAGGCAATTTTATGAGGTAACAAGAGGATATATGATGTGCGTTTCCGCTGAGGATTATTGTCGTTGAGTTTGAATTTTTATACTTCCCGTGTGTCTTAAGGGTGAATTCCCTGTTTGGCTTGAGTATACATATATGTATACCTTACCTACCTATAACAAGTGGCTGTATAGAGTATAGTCCTTGTTTGTATCTGCCTACTATCTGACTGTCTCTGAATACAAACAGTTAAATAAGTATAGAGAGATGACTGATGGATAAAGTGGAGCAAAAACGCAAAAATAAAATAAAAAAAGAAAATAAAAAAGATTGAATAAAAATGCATATAATATAATATATTTATATATAATTTTGATTGTAACGTTACTCAACTTTCAAATGGCTTTGATGTTGTGTTTTTGAAAGGATTTACCTTTTATTTATATCCCGCATTATGATGATAAAGGTGATGAAATTTTTACACAGTTGGAAACGTTTCTAGAAGTGTTAGCACCATTGAACTTAAATTGTGTGGTATTATTATGTTGTTTTTTTTTTCCAGGTGGTGAATTGTATATTTTTATTTAATATTAAGGCTGTGCTTATAAAGGTTTACCTATACTTACTTTAGGAAATCTGTTTGTAAATCGCAGTTGCTCTGTTGTTAAGTGGCGCTTCCTTAAGTTTATTTTATAAAATTTTGTTGGGAAAATACACAAAGGGTTGTGTTTTTTTTTTCATATAATGATTTTTGAAAATATGAATATAGAATCAACTTATATTTCTGTTGTGATACTTGGAAAAAGCCTCCGATACTTAGTGGTTTGACAAAAAAAAAATGTATGTAAGACTAGTCATTTCTTTTACTTCACATGTAAGTTATTGCACCGATCATTTGAATTGGTATTTTCGACATTTATCAACATGTCAAGGTCCTAAAAATCTAAATTATATTTACCTACGTTGGTATTTATTTGGGATACCTCGTCTTAGTTCACTATATTTCAGGAACTTTTTCGTTCACTATATATCTCAGGAATTAGTAGAGTTAACGAAATCAAGTAAATTTTGTTTTTAAAACAATAATATCAAAATGCGAAGTAATTCGTGGCATGAAGACTTTTCATTGGGTGTTTCCTTTTGAGGACAGCACTCTTTAAAATAGAAGTTAATTTCGATTGATCCGAAATACATATCCCAAGAAACAAAATACATGAAATATATTCCTCACATTTCAATCTTCTAAATTATAAAATTCTCCTGTCACAGTGTTAGTTGCCATACTCCTATGAAACGGCTTAACCAATTTCAATGGAATTTTGCATATACATACATTTGGTAGGTCTGAAAATAGGTTTTTATCTATTTATTATATTCCTAAGTACTATTGTTTAATTGTATCAACATCGTACACGGTGCAACGATCTTACGATAGTAATTAGTGACGCTATGTAAAATGAAGGATTGATTTCTATTGAGGATCTTTGCATTATCATTGCCAACTTACCACTCAGTCATTTCGGTATGCATTCACCAAATCGAAATGCATCATATTTAATAGACACTGAATTGAATCGTGAACTACAATACAATACTGTAGAAATGCCAGCGATTGTTGCTCGCTATGTCCCCCTAATGAATGAAGACAAAGAACCATTTATGACCACATCATGCTCGCAGTTTCGGCAGAACAAGGTGAATTCTTTTTTTTTTATGCACCAGGTGAAACTGGAAACACAATCCTTATTTCGCTAATTCTTGCTGAAATACGATCAAATAATGGTATCGCATTGGCTCTTGCATCTTCTGAGATTGCGGCAACTTTATTTAATGTAGGCAGAACACCTCATTCAGTATTTAAACTGCCACTAAATATTCAAAATAACCCAGACGCTATCAATATAAAAAAAACAATAATCCATGGCCACAGTGCAGAAACAGTGTAAAATTATCATCTGGGATGAATGCACTATGGCACCGAAACATCCACTTGAGGCGTTGAACATTACATTGAAAGATATAAAAAACAACGACGGACTATTTGGCGGCACTCTTTTCAGTTGTACATTTGAATGTAAATATGCGTGCTCAAATGCTTCAAGATCCATCCGCTGAAACATTCTCAAAACAACTGTTAGATAATAGGCCACGGAAAAATTACTACAGATGAAACTGGATGCATAAAATTACCGGTCGATTTCTGCACAATTATTGATTAACAAGATGCTCTTATTGACCAGATATTTCCCGATGTACACAGACAATATACAAATCATGACTGGCCGGCAGAAAGAGAAATTTTAGCAGCAAAAAATGTGAATGTCAACGAATTAAATCTCAAGATACAAAATTTGTTACCAGGAGACTTGGTCATCCAATCTATTGATAAAGTTTGTGATGCCACCGAAGCTGTAAATTATCCAAATGAGTTTTTGAACTCATTGGATTTAACAGGCATGCCATCCGCATAATTTACAACTGAAGGTTGGATCTCCGGTAATTTTGCTTCGTAATTTGAACCCCCCACGGTTGTGCAAAGGCACGCGATCAGTAATTAAAAAATTGATGAAAAATGTTATCGAAGCCATAATTCTAAATGGCAAATTCCGAGGTGAAAATATATTATTACCGCGAATCCCTATTATACCCACAGATGTGCCAATTCAATTCAAACGCCTTCAATTTCCAATTAGATTGGCATTTGCAATGGCTGACAATAAGTCCCAAGGCAAAACGATGTCTGCCTGCGGCTTAGATTTGAGCACTTCATGTTTTTCACACGTACAATTATACGTGGCGTGCTCTCGAGTGGGCAAACCATCCAGTTTGTTTGTATTGACGAAAGATGGGATCACAAAATATATTGTACACTCTGTTGCATTAAGGGATTGATATTGTTTTTTTTATAGTATTGTTATAATTAGCGATAATGTATATAATTTTAAAGAATTAATTTTAAAAAATTAAAAAAAATTGTTTGGTGATTTGTTATTTTAATATTTTGTCACTGTTTACAGTGCTGTATAATACCACATCCTTACACACTTACAATAAGTTATCTATTTCTAGCAAAATATATACTCTAGAATTATGTATATGACAAAACAACGTCTGTCGGGTCAGCTAGTATTCTTATATAATATTAAATATGTAATTTTCTACACACAAAAATATTAAAAGCACACAAACTAATGAAATTTCCATCGTGAAAATATTGAGTTACTAAACACATTTTGTAATGGATTGTTTTTTTTTTGCAAAAAAATACTAACATGTATGCGTATATACGTATGGTTTTCAAATTAAAAATTTTCTTTTCGGGAATGGCCTTTTTTAAAGCTGTATGTGCTTATTTTCCATATTTCCTCAAAAATTAAGCAACTCATAATATTGCAGTCAATGGGGAACGCTATAGAGCCATAATAATAATTAAAGGATGTTGATTTTGATGACTTTTGTTTCCAATACACAAAAAAGAGGCTGAGATGCGACCCACGCTAATAACTTCCCATCGGTACCCGTCTGTTGATTTGTCTTAAACTTTAACATAATAAAGGGTGATTTTTTAGCTATTATCTTTTTGGCAACACTGGTTTAAACAGCTGACACACGTTTCGTGTTTTGTTTCACTGTCAAACATCTTGTGTTTGGTCTATAATTTAACCGTGAATCGTCTAACAAACGAAAAACGCTTGCAAATTTTTGAATTTTATTATCAAAATGCGTGCTTTGTTAAGAAAGTTCATTGCGCGCTTCTTCCAGCGAGCGACGAAGCTCATTTTTGTCTCAATGGGTACGAAAATAAACATAATTGTCGATTCTGCAGTGAATATCAGCCAGAAGCATTGCAAGAGCTATCAATGCATCCAGAAAAAGTCACAGTTTGGTGCGGTTTATGGGTTAGTGGCATCATTGGACCGTACTTCTTCAAAGATAATGCGTAACGTAACGTTAGCTATAACACGATATCACATTCGTTTTATATGTTCTTGAAAACCACACATTTAAAAATTAAACAACTGTACTGAATTCATTGGATATTAAATTTTGCATTTTGTTATTCTTACTTACTTACTTAAGGTAGCGTTACAATCCTGTGTGAACTAGGGCCTCACTCAACAAACTTCTCAATCTAGCTCGGTCCCTAGATGTCTCCAGTTGCGCACTACAAGTTGGGCGCACCACCTAATCCGCAGTCTTGCTCTACTGCGCTCTCCTATGGAAGCAGTAGACTTTCCTGGCCAAACAAATTAGTTTCCATGCGCTCTAAACGTGGCTCAGACTTTTATCATTCTGGTTAAAATCCATCTTCTCCTCCATTTACGAGTACCTTCCATACATACGGGATATCAGCGCTGGTGTTGTTTTCTGTATTCATAGTGGAGCCTAGGAAGACGTAGTACTTAACAACCTCAAAGTTACGTCTGTCAATGGTGACGTCTTTAACGGGACGTCGGCGTCTTAAGTCCTTTCTTGATGACAGCATGTACTTTGTTTTGCCCTCATTAACCGTTAAACCCACTTTTGCCGCCTCTGCCTCAATACTCACAAAAGCCCCATTGACATCACGCTGAGTTCTTGCGATTATGTCAATGTCATCAGCATATGCTAGTAATTGGACAGATTTTTGAAAGATAGTGCCTCTAGAGTTGACATTGGAGTTCTGTTCTTTAAAGGACGATGTTAAAGAAATCGCATGACAGCGCATCAACTTGTCTAAAGCCTTTTTTTGGCATCGAAAGGTTCTGTTAAGCTGTTTTAAACCTTTATGGCCCATCGCGAATTCTCCATGGTCATCCCGCACAAATGGACGAGTTTAACAGGCTCCATACAGTTCGTCCCTGTAGATGCTGTCATATGCGGCCTTAAAATTGATGCAGAGATGATGGGTGTCCATATGATGATTTTGGGTTTTTTCCAGGATCGGTCGTAATGTGAATATTTGATCGACTGTAGCCTTTCTGAGTCTAAAACTACACTGATATGGACATATCAGGTTGTTGACAATTGGCTTTAGACATTTATATATTACGCAGAGAAGATTTTGTAAGCGATGTTAAGTACACTGATTCCTCTATCATTCATTCATTGCCTTTATATTTTATATCTTGGTCATCGAAATCTTGTGATTAAACACCCTTAGATTTTTTCTCTAAGACCATTTGAAAGATATTCCAATGTTCCGCAACCGCTTCAAGACCTTACAGATGGATTTCATGAAGTTATCAATCGCATACAGCCACAAAAAAATTTCGAATGATTCTGCACTCGTAGTCTTGGTAGTTATTTGATTGATATCGTTTTCCATTGAAACGGGCATCCATTCATTTCTATACGAAAATAATAATTATTTAAATGTTTAGCTGAAACTTCTTATTTGAAAACCCTAAATGTACTTGAGTTAATCGCAACCAATTTCTTTCAAACTACTATTTCACAAACCAGAAATAATCATATTGAATTTAGTTTATTCAAACGATGGAGAAAATGAAAATTTTTAGAAATGCTTCTTATTATGATTTTAAATTAAAATCTCCATTTTTGCACTTGAAATCAATATTTGTCAAATTAAATTTAATAACTGCCTTTTGACCAACTTATACAAAATCGAATATTTAAATACATTAATAAAATCATCACTTCAGGGATATCAATTTGTCTCAACTGCCTCGATTCCAAGCATTGTAGACATATTTTTACCATTATTTTTGGTCATGCGTTTATACCTACCGTCATTTATTAAATACGTGAATAAATAAAAAAAAAATATCATAATTAGAAAAAGTAACAAAGTTTTGAGTAAAAATAGCTGTCCTGCCATCATCATATTTCCGGCATTATTCCTTTTTTTCTCAATTTGTTCTTCCCATAATTTCATCATTCTTAAAAAGAATCTTTTAAAAAAAACACGCACACACAAATTATACAAACAATTTAAAACCTGCGATAACAAAGTTAAGGTACGTCCCAAAACAAATTTAAATGCTATAAATTAAAATCACACGCCCAAGCCAAACCTAATGATAATTTCCAAAAAGACCCATCACTTTCAAAACATCAACGCCTTTTCTTGCAGAAGAAAAAATTACAAAACCCATTTGTCATTATGGCCATTCGGAAGTTGCTGCCTCATCATCATTAACTATTCACCCACCAAAACTTTCTCTCTCTCTTTCATCGTAAGTCTTCTCGATTCCTGATGCCCACTCGGTTGTGGACAAAATGGAACCGATGCGATGATGTTAATGCAAACCATCATCACCATGCAGAAGTCATCCTTTGTCCACTTTCATTACAAGTTACAACTTTGTTCTCGCCACAGACACCATTTTACAATTACATTATTGGAAGGAATGCTCTTTACAGAATCTGGTTTGTATCACAGTACTTGCACTCTCTGTTCTGCTTTTCTTCTGTTCTGTTCTGTCTGTTCTGTCCTATATCAATCGGTAGTTAATTACTCGACGATAATAATTACAGTCGAAGTTGGTTTGTTTGTTATCATATACATACATACGCAAGGGCGGATCCAGACTTTTAGTCAGGGGGGGGTCACACTTAACATTATATGTAGATGAGTTTTTAGTCACCACTTAAAAGTTTTTTAATGTGCTCTAAAGGATGCTGACAAATTAAAAAACATAATGTGCATCTTAAACCTTACATTTGCACAGTTCAAGGGCTAAAGTGACAACTTTAGTTATAAAATTATTTTAGAACACTTTTGTCCAGCAAGGTATGGTCTAACTATTTAATTTTGACGACTCACTACATATGAAAGCATTCCATCCAGTTTTCTAAATATGCCATATTTAAGAGCTTAAACATAATAGTTTAGAGGTTTTTGATGCATTTCACGCAGAAATGTAAGAAATTGTTTTGGAACGAAGCTTATCCAAAAATAATATATGCTTTTCTCTTTTCTATTTATATTAATGCGAAGAACGCTTCAAAAATTCAAAAACTCAGAAAATTAGAGAGGATCTGATATGAAGAATTTTCGGGCTTTTTTGACGTAGTTTTTCTGAATTCAATTTTCGGGAGTCTATTATTACTATCGCTATCAGTCTGCTTACTCGTAGATGCTGGAAACTATTTTGATCTTAAAGGATTCAACAAAACTTAAAAATTGTAGAGAAAAAAATGTGTGGTTCTTGAATTTATGGATATAGGTGAGGTGCATTAAAGTACATAATTTCTCTAAACATTAAATAAAAACAAATTAAGGTAAAAAAATAAGTTGGGAAGAAACTTTTCTGTAGCACTCACAAATTACACGTTTCAGAATCTCTTTTCACTTCAAATCTCAAGAGATTCGAAGCCTTTTTTTCAACAGATATGAAACGTTCATTATGTTTTTGAATTAGCCATTAGTTTAAGAAAAGTGTCACTTGTGCTGTTTTTGGGACATTTTTATTTTTGAAATATTCTGTTTAATTCTCAGTTCAAGAGCATCTAAAGCAAATTCACTTTAAAAAGAAGATTTGTTTAATTTTTTAAGATCTTAAAAGTTTTTGTACTCAAATTCAATAAAAAATCAATTTTGAAAGAAAAAAATGCACGACTGCGTCGCTAGAACTAGCTAATGTTTTCCAAAAAGTCTGTTTAAAAATATTTATTATATTTTAAGATTTAAACATGTATCTGCAAAATAAGTTTTGCTCAAAAATTCAAATGCCATTTGATTTCTCAAAAAACCTAGATTAAGTTATTTTTTTTTTGGAAAATCAATAGAGCGGTTTTTTTTAATTGATTTTAACATATGTATACAAATTTTTAAATTTTTCTGCAGTTGTTAAGTGCTTATAAATGTACATTTTACATAGTGACCCCTTTCTGAGATATCGAGTTTTGTAAACAAAAATCAATATATTTTTAAAAATCAAAAAAAAAATACAATGACAGTCTTGAGAAAACTTAAAAAAAATAACGGTTTTATGAAGGGTACTCTTCTCAATCAATACCCAAATATGTTTTTCTTGTACAAAGAACCAAATTAAGAAAATAAATTAGAAAGTTAAAAAAAAAATATCGGTTAATTTTTGAAAAAAATCGAATTTTCTTATTTAAAAAAAAACGCCTTACGGTAATCGGCTTAAAACCATAATTTCCCAGTTTGAACTCAATCGAAATATGTAGAGGCCAGGACAAACAGACAGACAGACGGAATAAGAGGATCCACTTTTTTCGACTTTTCTATCATCGTAATGTCATGTTTGATTAAAAGCTCAAGTTCTAAATTTTATACGAATCAAGAATTTTTTAGACTCCATTGAAGGCGAGGTTCAGGAATTTAATTGACGATCTTTTATTCAAAGTTTCTTGTTAAGAACCTAAATATTTGCTCTTTTTCTTAGAAACAAATTTTATAAAAATAATTTATAGCATTACTTAAGTTTTTCCAAATTCCAAATTGCGGGAAACAAAAAGTTTGGTTGTTTTTGACAACAAACCACTTTTTGGAAAATGTCATTAAATTACTAACAAATCTTTAGATGAAATCTTTAATTATACAACTTAACTGTATAAGCTTTTTGGCTCATATGACCCCCCCCCCTGGATCGTCCATTGGTCAAAAGTTGATGAATTTGTGCTGCGTTATTGGAAAATTCAAGGGAGTTCCTACGAAAATAAAAAAAAATTATCTCCCAGGGGGGGGTCATGACCCCTACGACCCCTCCCCTGGATCCGCCATTGTACATACGTACCGTACACATACAAACCTATACAACTTGCATAAAATGAAATGCCAAAGTATTTGTTTGCGTTGAGAGACGATTATTGTTGGTTCAGCACAAGGATCCTTTTGAAAGGATTTAACAGAGTATATTATATGCATATTATAATAGAAGTTCAAGGGAAGGATATAGAAGCAAGTATTTTCTTGGGTCATTGAATAAAATATTATCGATTTGAAAATTATGTGAGGACAAATGTGTAGAAGTTTTGCAGGATTAATCGCATATTTTATTTACGGAACATTACCATAAGCAGTTTATAAGGACTTTATAAAAACGATCTTGAAAGCTACTTAAGTCTTCAAAAAAAAAACAAGAATTATGAAAGAACTGACATTCAAAATTCCTTCCATATTTTAAAAACTAAGAAAACGTAATTAGAAAACATGAACAATATTCACTCTTTTGCTGCTTCTTTCTACACATATAGTTTATAGTAAATTCATTTTCCCGAAAAATTCTTTACTCTGTATGTAGTTATAGCTGGAAAGCTTAATGATGATGCAATTAGAAACAATGAAATATTTTTTATACCATAGCCATTATTTGCTCTTAATAGAATAATATATAATTTCTGGAGAATTTCGTTTACTGACATGCAGATCAGAAATAAAGGGTTTTATTTTTGTGCTCATAAAGAGTCTTTTGGTATTTAAAAGAGAATTATTTATTTTCGTACATGTATGTACATATGTATGTATTTAAAAATTCTTGATATTGTGTATGAAAATGAGAAAGTATAAGAATTCAAAATTTCTAGAAAAGAATTTAGTTGTTGAATTTCTTTTAAAATTAAATAACTCAAAAATATTAAAAACCTTGAGAATTAAGTGATTAAAATTCTGATATATTTGCAATTTGTTTTGTTTAAATTTCTTTGAGACCTTCATTTTGACACTCATATACAAAATTCACTTGGAAATTGAATGATTTACTATCCAAATTTATTATGAGCTAAAAGGAAATAATATTTAAATTTCAAAGGAAATTTAGTGTAATATAGGGGTTTCCAATAAGAAGATTCATTTTGATATTTAAAAAAATCGAGTATCTATTTATTAAGAGAAATCAATGAACATGTATTTCAATTTAAAGAGAAAAATCAACAATAGAAAAAAATATAAGCTTAAAAGCAGCAATTACTATGGTTGTAATCACATACATTTATCCTTTTAATGTAATTTTTTATATACTATTGGTCTTCTTTCATTTTGCAAAAGAAAACTAAATTAAATTAAAAAAATCAAAAATTTTATTCATTTTTTACCAGAATTTCCTTATTGAATCGGTAACCCGAAAAAAATCTCTGAAATAAGACTTGGTGTTATCAATTAGACTTCAAAACCATTAAATTAAAAAAGAGGCTGGGATGCGACCCACACTGATAACTTCCCATCCCGTCAATCGATTTGTCTTGCTGAAAAGTTTGTCTAAATGTATCAATTCTTACCAAATTTGCGTTATATTTTTTGGAGATTTTATTTTTTCATGAAAAAACAGACTGTTGTATTTTTATAAAAAAATTACTGAATATCAAAAACTATTATTTCTGTGAAATAAAATAAGTTTGAAGCCAATATTTTTAGCTATTTGAGTCGAAATTAAATTTTTACCAAGTTTTAGTATTGTTTTTTTTTTAGGTTTTTATTTTTTGTAAAAAAACTGTCAATCCAACATTTCTCAAAATTTTACCGAATGTTGAAAAAAATATTATTTATAAGATAAAATAAGTTTGAAGCCAATATCTCAAAGTTTTGAAAAGATATTTGAGCCGAACATTTTTTTGTTTAGGTTTTTATTATTTGTAAAAAAAACTGTCAATTCGATTTTTCTCAAAATTGTTCCTAAAGTTGAAAACAATATTTCTTATAAGTTAAAATTAGTTGGAAGCCATAATCTCAAATTTTTGAAAAGATATTTGAGCCGAAAATCAATTTTTACCAACTTTTGTTAAATTTTGTTTTCGGTTTTTAATTCTTTGTAATAAAACTGTCAATTCGATTTTTTTTCAAAATTTTACTGAATGTTGAAAACAATTTTTTTTGAAAGATAAAAGTAGTTTAAAAACAATATCTCAAAGTCTTGAAAAGATATTTGAGTGAAAAATCAATTTTTAAAAACTTTTATTAATTTTTTTTTAGGTTTTTATTTTTTGTAAAAAAACTGTCAATTCGATTTTTCTCAAAATTTTATCAGATGTCAAAAACTTTATTTTTCGTTGTACAAAATTGTTTTGGAGATGAAATCATATTTTAGTCGTAAAATTTTCGAAGTGAGACATTTTTTTTTCAGTTTTTTTTGATTTATAAAAAAACCGTTAATTGGATTTTTTTCCAAAAATATAATTGTTTTGTATCACGTTACATTATAATGGGTGATTTTTTTGAGGTTAGGATTTTCATGGATTAGTATTTGACAGATCACGCGAGATTTCAGACATGGTGTCAAAGAGAAAGGTGCTCAGTATGCTTTGACATTTCATCATGAATAGACTTACTAACGAGCAACGCTTGCAAATCATTGAATTTTATTACCAAAATCAGTGTTCGGTTCGAAATGTGTTTCGCGCTTTACGTCCGATTTATGGTCTACATAACCGACCAAGTGAGCAAACAATTAATGCGATTGTGACCAAGTTTCGCACTCAGTTTACTTTATTGGACATTAAACCAACCACACGAATGCGTACAGTGCGTATAGAAGAGAATATTGCGTCTGTTTCTGAGAGTGTTGCTGAAGACCGTGAAATGTCGATTCGTCGCCGTTCGCAGCAATTGGGTTTGTGTTATTCGACCACATGGAAGATTTTACGCAAAGATCTTGGTGTAAAACCGTATAAAATACAGCTCGTGCAAGAACTGAAGCCGAACGATCTGCCACAACGTCGAATTTTCAGTGAATGGGCCCTAGAAAAGTTGGCAGAAAATCCGCTTTTTTATCGACAAATTTTGTTCAGCGATGAGGCTCATTTCTGGTTGAATGGCTACGTAAATAAGCAAAATTGCCGCATTTGGAGTGAAGAGCAACCGTTCAAGAACTGCCCATGCATCCCGAAAAATGCACTGTTTGGTGTGGTTTGTACGCTGGTGGAATCATTGGACCGTATTTTTTCAAAGATGCTGTTGGACGCAACGTTACGGTGAATGGCAATCGCTATCGTTCAATGCTAACAAACTTTTTGTTGCCAAAAATGGAAGAACTGAACTTGGTTGACATGTGGTTTCAACAAGATGGCGCTACATGCCACACAGCTTGCGATTCTATGGTCATTTTGAGGGAAAACTTCGGAGAACAATTCATCTCAAGGAATGGACCGGTAAGTTGGCCACCAAGATCATGCGATTTGACGCCTTTAGACTATTTTTTGTGGGGCTACGTCAAGTCTAAAGTCTACACAAATAAGCCAGCAACTATTCCAGCTTTGGAAGACAACATTTCCGAAGAAATTCGGGCTATTCCGGCCGAAATGCTCGAAAAAGTTACCCAAAATTGGACTTTCCGAATGGACCACCTAAGACGCAGCCGCGGTCAACATTTAAATGAAATTATCTTCAAAAAGTAAATGTCATGGACCAATCTAACGTTTCAAATAAAGAATCGATGAGATTTTACAAATTTTATGCGTTTTTTTTTTAAAAAAAAGTTCTCAAGCTCTTAAAAAATATTAAATTTATCAAGTCTCTAACGTCATTAGTTCATGAGATATTTAGGGTTAACCAAAATTTTAACCTTTTTTTTTAACTGCTATGGTAAAAAAACCACCCACGCGATTTTCTTGAGAGCCCTTTCTGCATCTTTCTGCCTTATTATCTGTATAACAAAATTTATTTGAAGTCGATATCTCTACTGGTTCTTGAGCTATGGACGACGAAAAAAACGTCGCGAACGTACTGACGTACGGACGTCGGACATACGGACGTACGGACGTACGTACACACGCACGCACAGACGTCTTTCTAAAAATCTTTTATTTCGACTCTAGGGACCTTGAAACGTCGAGAAATGTCAAAATTTTCAATTTGACAAATCGGACCCATTACAATAACTTCCTATGGGAAGTTAATAACAGGTTACAACAGGTGCAAGACATAACTTTTTCAAAATTCCATCGAAAAGGGTGTTAGAAATTGTACACTAGAGAATCGTACTCGATAGATTGTTTAATTTTGTATTCCCAAAAAAGTTTTGTTTTTGATTTTAGAAAAAATATAATTGCAAAATTGTTGTACATCAAATTCTCTACAAAACAAATTTTATAAAATTGTTCAATTGCTGCTATAGTTCGAAAGTTACAATGAAAGTTTTTGTTTGATTTTTTAAAATAGAAAATATTGTAATACAACAGTCTTATAGCTAATTAAATTTCCTTCATTTTATTCTTTGACAGCATTTTTTAAAGTACATCCTGTATTTCATTTATAAATCTCAATAAATAACACATTAAGCCTAAACATTTAAACGTTTGAAAATATAAAAAAAAGAGGATGGGTTTTCATGTTTTGTTAAAAAAGTTCTCAAAAATTTAAAAACTACCAATAATATTTTGCATATAATGAAATAGTTTGATTTCGAAATTATTTTTTTTTTTTTAACGAGATTTTTAGTCGAAAACTAATTTTAGTAGCATTTCTTAAAAAAAAACTATTTCTTATATAAACAAATACAAATTGGAAGAATAAAATTAATTTGAAGTCAATATCTTCTATTGTTCACTAGATATCGAAAATCGAACATCAATAATTATTACCAATTTTGCGTACTATTTTTTGTAGATTTTATTTTTGTATGGATAAACTGACTGTTGGATTTTTATAAAAAATCTACTGAACGTCGAAAACAATACTTTCTGTGAGAAAAAATAAGTTTGAAGCCAATAATTTTGAGTTTTGAAAAGATATTTAAACGAAAGTAAATTTTTACTAAGTTTTAGTATTGGTTTTTTTTTAGGTTTTTATTTTTTCTAAACAAACTGTCAATTCCATTTTTCTCAAAATTTAATCGAATATTGAAAACAATATTGCTTATAACAAAAAATTAGTTTAAAGCATATATCTTAAAGTCTTGAAAAGATATTTGAGTTGAAAGTCAATATTTACCAACTTTTAGTTATGTTTTTTTAGGTTTTTTATTTTTGGGTAAAAAACTGTCAATTCGATTTTTCTCAAAATTTTACTGAATGTTGGCAACAATATTTTTTAAAATATAAAATTAGTTTAAGGCCAATATATCAAATTTCTGAAAATATATTAGAGTCAAAAATAAATTTTTACAAACTTTTATTAATATTTTTTTTTAAGTTTTTATTTTTTTGTAAAGAAAAACTGTCAATTCGATTTTTCTCAAAATTTTACCGAATGTTGAAGATAATATTTCTTCTAAGATTAAATTTGTTGGAAGCCTTAATCTTAAATTTCCGAATAAATATTTAAGTCGAAAATCAATTTTTACCAACTTTGAGTAATGTTTTTTATAGGTTTTTATTTTTTATAAAAAAAAACTGTCAATTCGATTTTTTTCAAAATTTTACCAGATGTTAAAAACGTTATTCTTCGTTGCACAAAATTGTTTTGTAGATGAAATCATATTTTAGCCGTAAAATTTTCGAGGTGAACATTTTTTTTCAGTTTTTTTGATTTATAAAAAAAAACTGTTAATTGGATTTTTTTCCAAAAATATAATTGTTTTGTATCACGTTACAATATAATATAAAATTTAATTCAAGACTCTAGCGTTATTGGTTCGTGAGATATTTACGGTTAACCAAAATGTTCACCTTTTTTTAAACTGCTATGGTAAAAAAACCACCCACGCAATTTTCTTGAGAGCCCTTTCTGCATCTTTCTGCATTATTATCTGTATTATCTGTATAACAAAATTTATTTGAAGTCGATATCTCTTCTGGTTCTTGAGCTATGAAATTCGACAAATCGGACCCATTACAATAACTTCCTATGGGAAGTTAAAAAATTGAGTAAAAGAAAACTGTCGAAAATTGATAACAGGTGTAAACATTATTGACGGTTTAGAAAGATTTGTATTTTTGTGTGTAACGAATAAACTGAAAAAGTGCTGGACCGATTTTAATAATTCTTTTTTCATTGGAAAGCTACATTATCACTGAGTAACATAGGCTATATTTAGTACTAGATTACTATAGAAATCTTTAGAAATTCCTATTAAATCCAACCTAATGTGTACAAAAATTAGCCATAAAATGTCTTTCACCGCATACGCTGCAAAGAGTATTAATGATAGGACAAAAAAATGTTTTATAATTTAGTGATTCATGGTCGTTTTAATTAGCATGCTTATAACTTAAATATCTGTACCTATTTATGTTTACCCGTGCGAAGCCGGGACGGGCCGCTAGTAATAAATAAAATCAAATTTTCATGAACTTCGGCATTCCATGGCTTATAATGCGAAAACAAGGTTCACTACAAACCCAAAAAGGTTTGTCTAATATGGTCAGGCTATTGGTTCAGGTTTTTGTCAGGCTGATAAACCTATCCCGTACAAAAAAATATCGTTACCAGACCAACAACAAGCCTAGTAAATGTACTGTTATCACGATGACATCAACGGCAAAGAAAACGAAACAGCGATTTACGAATCTTCTCATATAACTTAAGATCGCTCTTTAGAGCCCGAGCTGTAGAGCAGCTTAGCGATTCCCTGTCAATGTACAAAGCTATGGACAAGTAACCTGACGAAGAGAAAGAGACAAACTACGAGCAAGTCGAAAGGGCCCTCAATGCCTGTCCAAGTTATGATATAAAGGTCATTCTTATGGATTAAAATACGAAAATATGTCAGGAGCCGGTATTCAGGCATTACGCAGGCACCCATAGATTGCATGAGAAAACTTATGACACCGGACTTTGAGTTTTAGAATTGGCAGCATTGAAAAACTTGGTCGCTGCCAGTAACAGGTTCCCGCGTAAAAAACAATTTGGCAGACCATGCTTACGATGGAGAGATGGCGTAGATTAGGATTCCCGAAGCCTTTGGTTGCGCAACTGGATGGCTTCAGCTCGCGATTGGGATAAATGAAGAGACTTATTGGTTGAGGTCAGGACCAGATCCTGGTTGTCGAGCCGATGATGATGTCATTTCATACAAAAATACGGTGTATGTGTCACGATTTGTATATAGTTTGTTGAGGAAACTGACTTTTTTTAACTTCCCATAGGAAGATATTATAATTGATCCGATTTGTCAAGTTAATAGTTTTGAAATTTCTGGATGTTCAAAGATTCTTGGAATTTAAATCAAAGGGTCTTAGATATCATATCTCAAGAACAGTTAGAGATTCCGACTTCAAATAATTTTTGTTTTACAAATAATAATTTCAAAAGATGCAGAAATGAAAAATGTATTGAAATTAAATTTATTTTATCATACGCATAATGTTATTGTTAACATTATGTTAATTTTTTAAAAAAATCGAATTCAAAACTTTTTTTTAGAAAACACGAAAATCTACAAAAACAACTAAAAACTAATAAAAAATGGGTTTCGACTGAAGTGTTATGAGAACAAAGAATGATATTGACTTTAATATTTTTTAATGTAATGTTTCATTAATAATATTTTGTTAAACTATTATAAATATCAACAGACGGGCACGAGTGGAAAGTTATCAGTATGGATTGCATCCCAGCCTCTCTTTAAATCCGGAGTAATTCTGTCATGTTAATTTAAAATTATAATTAAAAATAATAAATTTAAGTTTGCATTCCATTAGTCTTACCAATTTTTTTCGATACAAAACATCAAAACTGGTATTATTTCTGAGTTCAATAGTTCAAAAATGAGTATATCTCATTTATTTCTAATCAATTTTTATATGTTTGTACGCAACATTTTTATTACTTAAATAAATGTATCCCCAACTATTAGTTTAAATAGGTAACTACTCGTACGTGTACCTTGTACCCTTTATGGTCCTCATATTTTAAATTTTATAGAACTGTGTACAAGTCTAGTTCAAATTAAATTTTATATCCTTCTAAATATTTTAAAAATATCCAATTACATTTAAAAAAGTATACACAAAAAAAAAATAAGACCAAAAATATAAAAGTGTGTGTTCGTTTTCTTAAAAACAGCATGTACAGTAAAGAACATACTTATTTCTTCCATTCTCATAATAAATTTTTATCATTGTTTTTTTGCAGATGGATAAATGAACAACACACTATGAGGGGCGAAATGCCCCAATGCTAGTAGCAATTATGCTTACGAAGAAACAGCTGCTGTGTTCAACATCATCAACAGTTATAACAAAAAGAAAAAGAAAAAATATAAATATAAAAACAAAAATAAGAACAATACAAAATAGAAGCAGAAGCAGAAGCCAAATGAAGAGAATTCAAGAATTCGAATGCAAAATTAAAAAAAACACCAATCTCCAATAACATCTGCTTCTCTATTTAAAAACAAACAAACAAAAATATAAAACATATATTATACACACACACTCACATACTCAGCTACTAAGTGAAATATTTTCATTGTCAAAGTTCAAGGAATTTACTTCCATTTCCATCACATCTCTAACCACTACCATCATCATCATCACCAAATCCCATAGCCAAAAATATAAGCATCCAGTATCTAATACACGCAGACATTTCTACTCTGAGATCCTGAGAGCTAAGGACGAATACAAAAATCAAACTTCACTTCGTGACTTTACACCACCCCTTCTGCTGCTGCTGTATACTGTTAAAGTATTTAGATCATCATCATCATCATCCCCATAAGTACCATCGGCATCGCATATATAGGATAGCAACGCTAGAACAGCACCACCGACTTTACGCTACGATAAAATTGCAAACGACATATACCCGCTTCCATACAAAAATAAGTTCAGAGTAAAAAAGGATAATAATATCTCATATACGCCACTGAGAACCAAAACAAAATTACGCAGGACTTAGACACAAATCCTTCAATTGACGTCGATACATGAACACAAATTCGGTCCAAAATATACTCACACACGCTCTCATACACACACACAAACAAACACACACATGTGCATATGGGAGATGTGGAAAATCCTCATATTGTGTATGCCAAAAAGAACCAATATGTGTTCCCTGTACGAGGAACGTCAAATAAAATACAATAAAAGTGCTGCATAAGGGCCAAGACCAACACCAAAAATAAGGACCAGAATCAGCAGCCCTACGAACACGAACTCTGGCAAGGCAAGGCAAGGCAAGGCGTTGTTGTGAGGCGAGGCAAACAGAAATAGGAGCAGTATCAGGAGCAGGAGTAGGAGCAAAAGCGGAAGCAGTGGCAGTGGAAACATTCAAACACTGCCATCATTCGGTTTATATTTTTGTTTTGAAAAATTTATCTTATTTTTGTTTTGTTTTTCGTTTGGCTGTTGGTTTCTATTTATTTTCGACGTACCTACATTTTTATTTCTTCGTCGTCGCAAAAAAAGCAAACGAAAGTTTCCACCGAAATGAGCATGGAGACTAAAACGCTATTAAGGGGTAAGTTAAGATACGATATAGTTTTCAAGTTATTCTCGTTTTCATTCTCATTTTCATTCAGAGAGCAAACTTGGGCGGTATTATGTAGTTTTGTACTCAAGTGGAACTTATATAAATGTATATCTTCTACTTCTACTCTTAGGTAGGTAGACGGCCGAGATATAGGTGGTTGGGAATAAATGGAAACCATTAAGAAGTATAAAAGTATCTTGTATAAAGGCTCATTTTAGGTGATGTTGGCATTTTGTACTTACACGCCTTTGAATGATGGTTTTGAAAAGAAACGTGTACAAAAACCTATTAGGGGATTTTTATGTTCATAAAAGTGAATGCTGATATTACGAGAGCATAATAAACAAAAATATAACATATACAAACATCAGAAAGGTATTACATAAAGGTTTATTAAGACAATAAATAAATTAATGAATTTATGAATTCAACAAAGTGGGAATATAAAAATGATGGTAAATAAAGTAGGGAATATTTGTATGAGAAGATACCAGTAAATTAGGGTGAAAATTAAAAACAACAAAATGAGTTAAGAGTTTAAGGAGAGAAGTACCAATTTCAGTCCATTTGACCCATGATTCTCAAAACAAATCTCTTTTCTTTTCGATGTATATACTAAGTACTTATATTCTATAATATTCTATTTACTTACTTAAGGTGGCGCTACAGTCCTTGGGCCTCATACAACAAACTTCTCCATGTCTCCAGTTTCGCGCTCCAAGTTGGGTTAGGTCACTTTTGACTTGTGCGTGCCACCTGATCCGCGGTCTTCCTCTACTGCGCTGTCCTGTAGCTGTGGATTCGAAGACTTTCTTTTGTAAGCCATGTCAAGTAGACTGATTCCTCTATAGTTCGTGCAGTTTAGAGGGTTTCCTTTTTTTAGAATCGGGCAAACTCTCGTCTTTTTATGCAGCGCCGCCGTTTTGCGTGCCTGTTGTTTGGCTCCATTTGCCTGCCGAAATTCCTCATCAAACCAGGAGTTCCTTGTTAGTGGTTTCTTAAAACCCAGCACATCAGAGGCGGCTTCTCTGATTGCATCTTGGCAATGTTGCCACTTGTTCTCGATACATTGTGTTGGCGGCAGATAACGTCGAGAGAGGTTACTTGTAACTCGGTCGGAAAAGGACTTGGCGATCTCTTGTGATTGTAGCCGTTCGACGTTGTTCCTTCTCCCAGCATCTTCCTGTTTTGCCTTGGGTCTGGAAACCCGAAGTGCTACCTTGGCTACAACGAGGTAGTAGTCCGAGTCGATGTTAGCTGCTCGGAAAGTTCGGACATCCATGATGATGGAAGCGTGCCTAGCTTCGATCGCAATATGGTCAATCTGGTTGACATTAGATTGATCTGGAGAATTCAAAGTTTCTTTGTGGAGTGGAAAACGCACCAAAATCGATGAGCCTAAATCCGTTGTGGGAAGTGTTGTCGTGCTGGCTGTTTTTCCCGATTATTCCACCAAAGATGTCTTCCCTTCCTAGCTTGGCATTAAAATCGCCCAGGATAATTTTAATATTGTAGCTAGGACACTGCTCATATGTTTTGTCTAAGAACTCGAAGAACATATCTTTGGTGTTATCATCCTTCTCTTCTGTGGAGGCGTTGTGTGCATATTAGGCTAATGTTGCCGAATTTAACCTTGATGCGGATGGTCATGAGGCGCTCTTTGATGCACCTATAGCTCAAGACTTGTTGTCTAAATCTGGCTCCAATGACAAAGCCGCATCCAAATAAGCGCTGTTGGTTTTCTCGGTAGCAGTCACCATAGTAAATATTTCAGTGTTTCATCCTCTTTTGCCTGGCCCATCCCATTGTACTTCCTGGATGGCGGTGATGTCTGCTTTATAGCAGTCTAGGGCCTCCGCTAATTCTTTGGTTGCACGTGGTCTGTTAAGGGACCTATAACATTCCATGTGCATATCCGAAGTACGTTGTCCTTAATTCGTTTGCATGAGTTGTCAACAGTAAATCCGGGTTTTCTTCAAGTGGAGGACCTGAAGGTCCAGGTCCTTGATTTAACTCCAAAGGCGAGAGCCTGCATAAACCGCTTCTGGAATTCGAATATGCCTGGGATTCGAATATGTCGTAGTAGCCCTATAAGGTGTTCACTAAGTAGTTCAACCTAAATGGAACTGTAGACGCCACCGTTGATTCCATCTTGAGAATTCCTCCTCTGCGCCTGGATAAAAGGAGAGGTGCCTTAGTGGAAACACCTCTCCCCCCCTCTCGTTTGCTACCCCCAACAACTTTCCACTGGGGTTGGAACCCAATCTCCAGTTGAGGTACTACGTATGCGATGTTCACTATTGGGCGGTGAGAGTAGGAATTGATAGACAGAGGTGGGTTTTAAGAAAAACCTGTGGAAGCTTGTGTCCTCTTGAATGCACATGTCTACCATTTGAACATCCTGTAATATTCTAGAGTCTTGTTACTATATAACCATATTCTTTAAAACACTTTGTATCAGTTTCACTTTTCAAGTGGAGTTATTTCAAAATTTACTTCAGATACCCATGTGAATATTCATTGAACGGTGTATACTAGGTATAAAAACTTTCGTGTTTAAAAGTTTTGGTACGTTAGACATTTTAGAATAACTGGTGAACATAAAATCATACACATATGTATACAATCTTGAAAAAGCATTGTTTTGAAAGTAACTCTTAAATTTTTCGCAAGGAAAAATGTCCATATTTATATTTAATACATATTCATAAAAATGCATGGTGGCGTATGTGGAACATTTTTTTAATAGAAGCCAGTTGATATTCGATTTGTACGCAAATACAAATTTGCCATAAATAATTTTGTTTTAAATATTCTTCGGAAATTTTTTCAGAGAACTGTATACGAAACATAAAAGGCTAACGGTAAATTTATTGTTAGATTTTTTAAATAAATTAACATTTGGGGCAATTCATGTTAAGCGTTGGTTATTGGAATTGGTTAAGTTTATGGGCCAATTTATAGTTACATATATTCTTTCTTAACATAAATTCAAAAGGATTTTTAGCTTTGACGCCTGATCTTGGAGTTATAGGCTCATAAGCTTTCCCAATGCGTTAAGCTAGGATTTTAAAGGGTCACCCTAGAGGCTGGAAAAGTACGCTTATCTGTGGATATCTTTTTCGGAAAAACTACAAAATGTATCGGAATTAAAGATATTCTTTTTTTAAGCATATCTTTGACTGCTTAAAATAATTTGGTTTCAAGTGATTAATTTCAAAATAGCATTCTTGCGATTACGTTTTCTTTTAAGAAAAAGACCGTAGGATTTTTGCGATATGTTGATTTTTTGCCAAATGGCACGCTTCTAAAGTGAAAAATGCAAAATTTGCCTACAAAATCGTCGCAAAATTGTTAATAACAAATGAACAACTAAATGTAAAAAAATCTAAGGTACTTTGATGGAAAATGTATTTTCAAGAAATATTCCAAATTTCCAGTCCATCGGTTGAAATTTGCCAGAGTTATGAGTCCAGCAAACTTAAAAAATTAAATATTGAATGAAACGTGTTTGAAGTTTTTAATAGTAGAAAATCGTGAATAATTTTGCAAAATAATAACAATACAAATATTTGAAAACCAAGTACTAAAAGGTTTTTCCCGGTCATAATCTTTTGATACAATATTTTTGAGATCCTATGGAACAGTATAAAGTAAAAAAAACTATAATTACATATATGAAGAGCGGTGCATTTTTGTTTGCTATGAATTATATTGCAAATCACATGTTCTTTTTTTAGTTACGAAATCTAAACCGGAATTTGGTTTTTAATTTCAATAGAAACAGAAAATTAACATTTAAAATTAAATTTTAGAAGACCTCGACCATTTTGATATTCTTTTTAGTTTTCAAAATGTACCTAATACAATATAAAAGCTACTTCTGTAGTTTCAGAGTGGGATCACAATTTTTGTAGCTTAAACCATTTTGATATATTCTTTTACATCCCGTAAGTATTTTGTTATCAGCATAGATAAAAACTCACATCGTTTGTAATGTCGTAGAAGCTGAATACTGTACAGTTTTGGCCCCAACTATAAAACCATCGTTTTTTGTTTTTCTTTTTTTTCCTGTTTACTTGTGTTATATTCATCAATGCTTAGCAAAACCAGCTACAAAAAGTTTCCAAGCAATGAGACTTGAAAAACAATTTTAAATCTACAGATTTTCGGATTTCTTACCTGCTTCAGAATGTATTCATTTCCTTGCCAAGTTATAACATGAATATTTTTCACCAGAAACCTTTTTGATCATTACTAAATGAGCATAGGTATACAGGGTATCCCATATTGAATGGCTCAAATTTTAAATGTTTCTGAATTGGTTATTCTTCTGTACCGCATTATGACTGTGACAACCAATTCAAGAATATTACCATTAACTGCAAGTGTTCTGCTTTTCTTAAAAATTGACACCAAAACTCTTTTCGTTTTCCACTTTACATGAAATGCCCCATTATTATACATACTTTGATTTTAGTTTACCAAAAAAAACTTAATTTTGAATTTATATAGACGGTTTTTCAATAAGGGCGGATAGATGTTGAAACTGAAATAAAAAAGAGGCTATGATGCGACCAACACTGATAACTTCCCATCCCGTCTGTCGATTTGTCTTGCTTAAAAGCTTGTCTATATGTATCAATTTTTACCAAATTTGCGTACTATTTTGTGTAGATTTTATTTTTTTATGAAAAAACGGACTGTTGGATTTTTATAAAAAAAAAAATACTAAATATCGAAAACAATATTTTCTGTGAAATAAAATAAGTTTAAAGCCAATATTTGTAATTTTTGAAAAGCTACTTGAGTCGAAAGTAAATTTTTACGAAGTTTTAGCATTGTTTTTTTTAGGTTCTCAATTTTTTGTAAAAAAAACTTTCAATTCGATTATTCGATTTTTTTCAAAACTTTACTGCATGTTGACAAAAATATTTTTTGAAAGATTAAAGTAGTTTAAAGCCAATATCTCAAAGTTTTGAAAAGATATTTGAGTCGAAAATCAATGTTTAACAACTTTTGTTAAATTTTGTTTAGGTTCTCAATTTTTTGTAAAAAAAAATTGTCAATTCGATTTTTCTCAACATTTTTCAGAATGTTGAAAACAATATTTCTTATAATATGAAATAAGTTTGAAGCTACAAAATTGTTTTGGAGATGAAATCATATTTTAGTCGCAAAATTTTCGAGGTGACAAATTTTTTTTTCATTTTTTTTTTGATTTATAAAAAACCGTTAATTGGATTTTTTCCAAAAAATATAATTGTTTTGTACCACGTTACAATATATAATATAAAATTTAATTCAATTCTCTAGCGTCATTGGTTCATGAGATATTTAGGTTTAACCAAAATTTTCACCTTATTTTTAAACTGCTATAGTAAAAAAAACACCCACGCAATTTTCTTGAGAGCCCTTTCATCTTTCTGCCTTATTATCTGTATAACAAAATTTATGTGAAGTCGATATCTCTTCTGGTTCTTGAGCTATGGACAACGAAAAAAACGTCGCGAACGTTCAGACGTACTGACGTACGGACGTACGAACGTACGTACACACGCACGCACAGACATCTTTCTAAAAATCTTTTATTTCGACTCTAGGGACCTTGAAAGGTCGAGAAATGTCAAAATTTCCAATTCGACAAATCGGACCCATTACAATAACTTCCTATGGGAAGTTAACAAGCTGTGTGTGAGGTATTAACATATTTATTTTTTATTTGAAAGGCCATGTAAGCCATTAAGTGTGGAATATTACATTATTCAAATGACCGCTACTGCTTCTTACGGTGGAACGGATCCGAGTGGTTCAATTTTAACTGCATAGATCCGGCTGAATTTGATCGATGGCCTGTGTTATATTCACCTTAAGGGTATTGGTCAAGTGTAATTTATTTGCTTAGACTTGCGACTTCAAGAAACCCCACAGGAAAAAGTCTAGCGGGGCAAAATTGCATGACCTTGGTGGCCAATTCACATCACCCCTGCGAGAGATAACCTTATCCTCATGCATTACCTTAAATCATGCAAAATGTCAATCGTGGCGTTTGCTGCTGTTTGGCACGTAGCAACGTCCTGTTGGAACCACATGTCGTCTAGGTCCATATGGTTCAATTTGGGCCATAAGAAATTAGTTATCATCGTTATGTAGCCCTCGCTGCTGACGGTGACAGCCTCACTAACGTCGTTTTCAAATAAGTACAGACCAATTACGCTGCCGCCGGTCCAAAATCCACACCAAACGTTATGAGGATACATTATTACCTGGTGCACCTCGCGTGGGTTGGTGTCGTCCCATATACGGCAATTTTGCTTGTTAACACTGCCATTCATCCAAAAATGCGCCTCGTCACTAAAGATGATTTTTCGGCCAAAATTGGGGTCTTCTTCCAAACGATTCGAAGCCTAGTCAGCGAGCAAACTCACCTAACACAAAGGTGGTGTGTCGTATTGCGTCTCTTGGAAAACTTTAATTTTGCTAAACCTACTTTTGTCCTCGTTTTTTTTTAAACTTAATTTATACAAATTTTTGAATAGCTGCTTTTGAAAATAAAGAAAGTTTCTTTATACTCATAATCACAGGATGAAAAAAAATCTGATTTTGGCAATGTATCGTTCAGTGCTCAGAGTCAGAAACTTAGGTTCTTAATTGTGGCAACAAATTTAACAACTCACCAAAAATTCAGAATTTAAATTTAAGATCTCAAAATTTTACTTTAGAATAATTTTACAAAAACATCTCAATACCTGTGCAATTTAACACTTTGAAATATTCATACTTTCACTTGGTATCCATGATATTTTCTTCTTAAGATTTATTTAATTATTAAGTTTCTTAGAAACACATTAAGTATTTCGGAAATCTAAAATATACTTTTACTATGTGCTTAGAACTTTCCTGAAGTATCGATCGAGTTGTTGATTTGTTTATAACTTACTTGTGTCGTGGTGTACTTTTCTTTTGCTATCCTTAAACAACGAAACTATATGCAAATTCTCTTGAAAAATGCTTCCAAACAAAAATAAAACAAAGTTATAGATTCTCCTATTTCATTAAAATCATCAAAATAGCAATGTATGCACATAAATAATTTAACATGTCTATGATGCTCTTGACAAGAACTCTCAGTAAATGGGCTCTGGAATTTTTAATTTTATTTCTATGATACAAAACCCGAAATTTCATTCTTGGAAAACATGAAAAAATAGTTAAAATATTTTATATACAAGGATACATATTATAATAGTTGCAAAAATCATTCCCATGTGGGTTTGTTTTCCAAGATTTAGGATGTAGGATTGTAACAACTGTAAGATATACCCAAAAGAACCGTGGGCATCGTAAATCCAGCAACAATTTCATGCAAGGAAGAAAGCAACAATGTTGACAAAAACACACACACACACATACATGCATGTTATGGCTAGAAGGATAAGATATGTTTTGGGTGTAGGTATGCTAAGAGGGAATATAAAACAACAAACGTGTACTTTCTGTCGAATATTCATGGCTGGCCTATTCTTACACAGGATTTGTTTTTACAAAGCAAACGACGAATTGCATCGTAGTATGAAGCGAAAGAGCAAATCAAACCAAACAGGAAAAACAGTGAGATAAAAACAAAAAAAAAACAGAAAAGACAAAATAAAATAAAAACTTTGGGATTCTTTGTTTACTTAGTCTCTTGGGTAAGGTGCCGGATTCTCATAGCCTAAGTAAATAAATCACATTGGGGTTCGGACAACAAAGATATCATCACGGGTTTTGGCTTTGGCTTGAGCTCGAGCTCGTTCTCGGGTATGGTAAAGGTGATGACAATGACAATGGCGATGGCGACAACATCCCTGTTTATGAGTTATCTCTGCCACAAAACATTCACACTGCCACCACACGTGGCGTCCACCATTGCTGCCAGGCAATGTTTCAAGGGTAATGGCGGACACTTCCTCACAGGACTACAATTTCCATTACCCCATTTCACCCATTGCCAGTATACTCTTAACTCACATCACTGCGCCATCTACACTGTCGTCATCTGTATCAATTTTGTTGCCATTATGTCAATCGAAACGAATTTATTTGCTCAGTGGAAATTACGTATTCCAAAAGGACCTGCTGTATAGAGGTTCATACCTTCAACTTCAACCTCACCTACACGCGCGGGATCGTGGCTAAGATTTGTTGATCCTTGAGGAGAAAATAAAACAATATTAAATAAAATGGCAGGGCAAGACAAAAGGCCGCCCAAAGGCCTCGTGCTTTAAGGGCGGTTAATTTGACATTCAGTTTTATTTTGTATTTTGTTTTTTTTTTTCTTCTTATATTTTTGTTCTTGCCTCGAAATTTTCACTGCTGTGGCTAATGTGTCCCAAGGACACTTAAATTTAAAATAATTTAAAAAATTCTATTTAAGGTTTATTTCACTTAGTTCTGTTTTTTTTTTTTTTGTACCAGTAGATGAAGAATATTATCCTGGAAATCTTGTATTCGACGCGTGGTTGAATCACAAGAAAATGCGATTTAAGATTTAATGGCACAAAGGAGCTCTAAAAGTTAAAATGTCATTCATTTTGCAAATGGCACAAGAAGAAGGGGATTTCTCTTAGCCGTTTAAAAATAAGCAAAAAATAAAACGACTTGGGTTGTAATAAATTATATAGGTTAGGTACCTACATACATACATATACATATACCTTGGATAAGAAAAGAATGAACATTTTATTTTTCACCCGAAGCAACGAAGTTTTCCTCGCGTGATGAAGTGTACTCGTATTTTGTTTATTTAATGCTAATGCATGAATGCGATTACGATGCGAACGAGGTCTTAAGTAAAAAAAAAAGTTCGTTTACTGAAATTTTTACAAAAAGCTTGAAGTCATATTTTTTTCTAGATTTAGAACTCTCAAGAATTTTCTTCAAACTAATTTTATTTTAGGTGGAAACTCATTCGTTTGACTTTGTGTGTATTTAAGATGAATATTAATTTTACAAATAAATTCAGAAAATATTGGTTACAAAATTTAAAGAAGGGTTTTATTTTGATAAGTCTAAGGGTAATGCCATGTTAGAAGTAGTTTTTTATTTCCGTTCAATGGAAATATTCATGCATTTTATTATATCCTGATTTACTTACATACTACCGGCCCGTCCCGGCTTCGCACGGGTAGACATAAATAGGTACAGATATTTAAGTTATAGGCATGCTAATTAAAACGACCATGAATCACTAAATTAGAAAACATTTTTTGTCCTATCATTAATACTCTTCGCAGCGTATGCGATGAAAGACATTTTATGGCTAATTTTTTTACACTTTCGGTTTGTTTTAGTAGAAATTTCTAAAGATTTCTATACTAATCTAGTACTAGATATAGCCTATGTTACTCAGTGATAATGTAGCTTTCTTATGAAAAAAGAATTATTAAAATCGGTCCAGTACTTTTTGAGTTTATTCGTTACATACAAAAATACAAATCTTTCCTCTTTATAATATTAGTGTAGATATTACAGTTGGACTAGCGAATCCGTATGTTAACTTCCTCAGCCAAATTTTGTATCAAAGTTCAAAATGAATTATGTATACATATGCCTCAAGCTTTCTGAAGTTTATTTCAGTTTTTCTTGCTTTGTATAAAGCAGAACCGTTTTGAATTTCTGGCCATTTTAAGTTTTTGACATTTTCAGGCTATGAAAACCAAAAAAATGTCCACTCTTGTGGTTTTCAAACAAATCAATTAATAATGCTTTTTCAAATTTAATACAAATTATCCTTTGGGTTGATACCTGCTTACCTTCTTTTAATATCTTAACATATTGTTATATTCGGCTTGGTCCGATAATTAAAACTTATTCACTCTTGTAAATAAAACACAAATTTACTTTATTTAAATCGCTCCAAACTTATTTACTGAACACTTTCAATTATTACTTTCAAACACAGTCTTTACTTTCAATTATTACTTTTTAAAAACAGTATTTACTTTTCGCAGTTCACAACCAATAATGAACCGCTTCGTTTCCGAACGCCTATTTATATACCTCAAATCGGTTCGAGAATCTACTAGGTTGTTCTCGATGCTTAACGAAGCGAGTTCTCGTCTTTATCACTAGATGCTTAACGAAGCTAGTTCTCCTCTTAGCCACTAGATGTTTTTCGATGCTTAACGAGGCGAGTTCTCCTATTAATCACTAGATGCTTAACGAAGCGAGTTCTCCTATTAATCACTAGATGTTGCCCTTATTCTACTATAACACGATATTAAAAGAGATAAAGTGTGTATACACATTACAATATCTACTTCTACATCCTTATCTTTTTTCCTGGTTCCTCTTATGTAAAATATACCCACGTTGATGAAACATTTAATTTGATTTACCCCCAGACCCAAAGGGAAAAAGGAAAAATACAAACCTTTAATGTTTGATTGTTAGTGAAACATTTTTTTTGGGATGAGTTTTTGTTTCCGGTGTGAGGTGTCCCTGAGGTATGGGCTGAGATGTGCTGCATTCATACACCCACAAAAACATTCCGCACGGGTCATTCCCTGGCTTAGCTCATCTCATCTTAAGATCGCTCATAATAAAAGGGCGGAAATATCTCCTTTCAGCTTTTTTGTCTTTTGAATTTCGCGGCTTTGAACAAAGCGCTTCAGAGCTCATATATGGCAATATTATACATCATTTGAAAGGTATTTACATAACCTACAAAATGCCGCTATGCGTGATTAGTTTGGATATTGCGTTTAATAGATATAGAAGTGTAAACATAGAGTTTACTTACGCCGCAATTTACGCTATTTTAAAGTTTTCATTCGTAAAAGGCAAACCCGCCAAACGTTCCGTGAGATTTGTTGTGTTTTGGGAGATGGTAATATATCACTTCGAACCGCGGCGGAATGGTTTCGACATCGAAAACAGCGTGCTAGAATGGCGTGCGGCATCTCTTGATATCGCCCAGTGGATGGCAGTTAGTCACCAAACCATTTTAAACCATCTGCAGAAGGCTGGATACAAAAAAAACCTAATGTTTGGGTGCCACATGATTTGACGCAAAAAAACCTTTTGGACCGAATAAATGTCTGCGATATGCTGCTGAAACGATCCATTTTTGAAGCGGAAGGTGACTGGTGACGAAAATTAGATCACAAACGACAATATCAAACAAAAACGGTCGTGATTGAAGGCCGGTATATCCATGAAGGTTTTGCTATGTGTTTGGTAGAATTGGACGGGAATCATCCACTATATGAGCTGCTCCCATATAACCAGACGCTTAATTCTACTATTAACTGCGAACAACTGGACCGCTTTAAGCAGGCAATGGACCAGAAGCGTCCAGAATTGGCCAACAGGAAGGGTGTAGTGTTCCACCCACCAGGACAACGCCAGACGACACACTTCGTTGGTGACTCGTCAGAAGCTACGGGAGCTCGGATGGGAGGTCTTATCGCATTCACCGCCCTTCCCGCCATTTTATCGTAAGCGACATTTTCAATAAAAAAGACAACTTAATTATTAAAATTTTCTAGTTACACATAGAGCCTTGAAGCCTATTGTCATGTCTTAACTTTAGCATTATTAATAGTTTCCAATACTGACTATGGGTAAATGTTTTTTCAAGGACCAGCAGTAAGCTTTTGATTTGTCGTTTACGATAAAATTTATTTTGGCGCTTACGATAAATTGGCGGAAAGGGCTCAATATAGTCCAGACATAGTGCCAAGTGATTACCACCTGATCCTGTCCATGGCGAACGCCCTTGGTGTAAAGTTGAACTCAAAAGATTCTTGTGAAAAATGGATGTCCGAGTTATTCGCTTATAAGGAGGGGGGCTTCTACGAAGGGGTATTATGAATATGCCATCTAGATGAAAACGGCGCATATTTGAACTAAATTCGATCACTGTAACACTTTTTATAAAGTGTAACACTTGAATAAAGACCAACTTATATAAAAAGAACTTATCCCAAGAAATATGAAATACTGGGAAACTAATTTATCGAAAGAAATGGTTTATGCATTGGATTAGTTCGTTCAAATACACAAACGATTTATTTTGAATCACTATTTTCCCAGTAGATCATAACTTTATTATAATAAAAAGCTCAGATAGCTTTATTATAATAAAAAGCTTAGATTTTCAACAAATTATGAATATATATTCAATACAAATACAATTTGCATAGTTTTCAAAGACTTTTCTCTGTGAGAGATCAAAAAGAAAGACTTACAAACGAAAGAATATTATATAAGGGATATTTTAACTCTAATAAACTTATTCTTAAGCATATAAGAGATGGCACGTATTGGAGTTTCTTTTCAAAAATGCAATAAAATGAACGCAATATTTGTTTTTATGTCTTATTGCCATTGTCTTTCAAGTAGCTGGCTTTTGCTGTAGTGCATTCCCTAACGCATATGTTTAAATGGCTTGTTGATAGTTTCGAGTTCTAGCTTAGATGATATTGGGCTTAAGTGCTTTAGTCATTTTTGAATTGTTGGAAACAATATCGGTTTTTCACGGTGTTAGACAAAAAAAAAAAACAGTTCAGTTCAAAAGAGTCAAATAGCAACTCCTAGGGGCTTTTATAATAAAAATTGACAAATAGTTAATTTACAACTTGACAATTGTCAAAATCTGTTCCATAAACAATTTTGTAGAATTGTAGGAAAATAACCGACAATTGTCATCTTTTCGTTCCATAAAGAAGTTGTCATGACAATGAATTATCAAGTATTTTTCCACAATTGTCAGGAATTTTCCGACAAATTTGTACTGAAAAGTCTTATGAGATAAAAAAAAATACATGTTTGTCAGTATTTAATTGACAATTGCGACAGACAACTCATTAACGGTCAAGTGTTGACAGTGAACAGACCTAAAATGATAAACGAAATATTTTCAATTTAAAGTGATGATGATGACTATTCTCAGTTGGGTCTCCGTGTTATACGTCACCAGCACCTTCGGAATTTTAAACAAAAAATAAGTAATGACCACTTAACGGCCTTATATTTAAAAATAAAATTCGTAACGTTTAATGCACTTCACTATTTAATAATTTAACACGATTTTGCAAACTGTGACATTTTAAAACTGAAAGAGTGTCAGCGTTCTGTTACTTCTAGTATTAAAAAGATTCTGCTAGAAACGATGAAAAAACAAACCAAATGCAAGGGTTTCGTTCCATATTTATAATCGTTTTCGATCAGAACACATTGCAGTGTTATACAATGAAATTATCACGACAAACTTGTCAGTAAGTCACGACAAATGTGCTAGTATATAAAAATTACAAAAATTGTCATTGTATTTTCTGAAAAATTTGTCGCCTTTCAATATTTTATGAAGTATGCATTTGTCAGAAAGGTGTTACAAATTTGTGGAATTGTTACCAATCAATTTTTTTTTTTAAATAGGGCCCAGGTTGTCAAAATCAATTTTTTAAGCAAAAGATCGTTTATGGAACTGTCTTTGTGACATAATTTATCATGAAATATAAATTTAGTTGCTGATAGTGTTTAAAAACAACCTACATACATGTGATTTTGAAATAAAATACTACATTTTCAACCCCATGCAGTCCTCCCGCAATAAAAAAATAAAATTATGCTGTAAGTTCTCATGTTTCTAATTTTAAATATCCAACAAATTATAATTTATAGCAACCATTTGTGAAATTTTCATTGTTAAATACGCTACAGTTCACTTCTGATTTCTTTAAAAAAAAACTGGAATCATTGATATAGAAGTAGAAGTTTATTTAAAAAATTGAATTAAATTTAAACGCCATAAGGATTTAGTAGACTACTGATATTTCTAAAAATTAAAAACCGTACCTTGGTTTCACTTATCTAGCGTTGTGTTCCAAATCCCACTTTTATTGTGAAAACCCAACATTTAAATTTTCATAAGGATGGTTTAGTATTCAACTTTTTCACTTAACCTCATTTGAGCGATTTATTAAGAAAAAGTTATTAAAAATTAGTACTTTTTTATCACAGGCAATAATTTTAATTTTAAAAAAAAAATGTTTCGCTCTATTTGCAGATGCCTTTGGTTACGTTTTCATAGACAACGGCAGCCCCGATTCATATCTCATCTCCAACGAGGTAGATAGCTATTTTCTTAACAATACAACACTACAAGATGCCAATATTGGGACATTATTCAACGACAGCAATAATGGCAGCAATTCTAATGCCAACCTGTTCCTATTCAATACTAGCATTAATCAGAGCGGCCTTTTTGATAACAACAATGAGACCGATACCACCGCCGAGGATATTGCCGAGCTTATTCGAATGGCATTCACATCTGTGCTGCTGGGCTTAATGATTCTCATAACAATAATTGGTAAGATATCTATAATACACTAACTTGTATCTATGTAGCTATGTTTGTATTTTTGTTTTTTGTGTTCCTAATCATTAGGTTTATTTTTGTTTTGCTTTGTTTTATTTAACACAACAAATAATTATTGCTTTTACTTTTGTTAACAATATACTCTCTCTTCCTCTTTCTTTCTCTTGCTCTCTCTATTTCTTATTTCTTAATTATAAGAGTTAATTAATCGTTTGCACATTAAGTCCCTTTGCCCCATTTGTGATATTATCAACATCCCTTTTGTATATTATTCCAAAAAAAAAATACAAAACAAAAACATTGACTTAGCAAAATTATCCTGACTGACGACTGCAGATAATATTCCTGTTTTATTCGGGCCTGGTTTATATCAAGCAATCGTATTTATTCGTTAAGATAAACCTATTTAGTATGCGGATGAATTACATTTAATCAGTTTGGGAAAATTGCTTTTGCCTTAGGAATTCACAAAACCCAAAAAAAAAAATGAAAGAAAGGATTGGGCTCTATAGATATTCAGAAGCAGGGTATACATAAATATATATACAAATACAAACACACACAAAAAAGAGTTGTGTTAAATGTTCTGGTTCTTTATAATGAGCCAAAGAAAGTGTTTCGTTTCTGAATTATAATTATTCTAATATTCGTGTATAATTGATATTTGAAAACAAAAATTAAAATTCATAAAATATTAATTAGAGTTAAAATCTTTTTCTTTATGTTGCGTTTTGTAACAAAAAAGGAAAAGTATAAAGAAAAACTGTTTGTTTCCTTTGGGGTAAATGCTGAAAAGTGTAATTTAACACTCTTTTTTGTTTTGTTCTTAATTTGTAGTTATATTTAGAAACATGATTTTAAGGTGATTAAGTTGTTTTTTTTTCGTTTTTGTTTTGGGAATTAAATTTACATAAATAAAGTGCTTAAAATATTACTCATACGCCTCAATGAACGTTTCCTTCCTGTGCCTATAAGAACAAGCGATGTTTATGTTTATCCCCAAAGACGAATAAAGGAATTTCTAAAATTCAGTATAGTTTGATAATTAATTCGTTCAAGCGAGATAAGGAGCTATAAAAAGGTAGGTATAGTTTTCATTAAAGTTCATGGGAGAGTTGAAGAGAGAACCATCAAATTAAAGTACTGATTTAAAGAAAATTAGATGAGGAAAGATACTGAAGTTGCCTCAAGATAGATAAGTTATTAGAGAGATATTTTTTAGAACATTAAACAAAAACTATAAAATTGGGATAAGTTGCGTTAAGAATTTTAAAATCAGTGCGATCAATTGAAAAGATAAAAAAATACGAATTTTGTGGATTTTGTGTTTTCACTTTTTTTTTTAATTACATGAACTTTTTCGGAAAATATTGTAAATATGTTGAAAATGTCCTTATTTTTAACTTAACATAGGAAGTTATTGTAATAAGTTCGATTTGTCGAATTGAAAATGTTGACATTTCACGACGTTTCAAGGTTCCTAGAGTCAAAATAAAAGATTTTTAGAGAGATATCTGCGTTCGTTCGTACGTCCGTACGTTCACGACGTTTTTTCGTCGTCCATAACTCAAGAACCAGTAAAGATATCGACTTCAAATAAATTTTGTTATACAGATAATAATGCAGAAAGATGCAAAAAAGACTCTAAAAAAAAAGTGTGTAGGTGGTTTTTTTACAATAGCAATTTTTAAAAAAAGGTGAACATTTTGGTTAACCTTAAATATCTCAAGATCCAATAACGCTAGAGACTTGAATTACATTTTATATTATATATTATACCGTGATACCAAAGACATATATCTAAAGAAAATCCAATTACCGTTTTTTTGTATAAATAAAAAAAACTGATAAATAAATATTTGTCATCTCGAAAATTTAATGGAAACCAAAAATGATTGTATCTCCAAAATAATTTTATGCAACGAAGAATAACGTTTTTAATATCTGGAAACGAATTGGGAGTTTTTTTTATAAAAAATAAAAATCTAAAATAAATAATAAAATAAATATTAATTAAAGTTGGTAAAAATTGATTTTCGACTCAAATATCTTTTCAAAAATTTGAGATTATGGCTGCAATCTAATTTTATCTAATAAGAAATATTGTTTTCAACATTTGTGAATTTTTGAGAAAAATCGAATTTATAGTTTTTTAACAAAAAATAAAAACCTAAAAAAAAATAATAAAATTTGATAAATATTGATTTTGGACTCAAACATATTTTCAAAACTTTGAAATATTGGCTTTAAAATAATTTTATCTTTTAAAAATATTGTTTTCAACATTCAGTTAAATTTGGAGTAAAAATTGAATCGACAGTTTTTTTTACAAAAAATAAAAGCCTAAAAAATAATTAATAAAAGTTGGTAAAAATTAATTCTCGACTCAAATATCTTTTCAGTAATTTGAAATATTAGCTTCAAACTAATTTTATTTTATAAAAAATATTGTTTTCAACATTTGGTAAAATTTTGAGAAAAATTGAACTACCAACTTTTAGAATTTTTTTTTAGGCTTTTATTTTTTATAAAAAAAAACTGTAAATTCGATTTTTCCCAAAATGTTATTGAATGTTGAAAACCATATTTTTTATGACAAGTATTTTTTTCAGTTTTTTTTGGTTTATAAAAATAAACATTTAATTGGATTTTTTTCCAAAAATATACTTGTTAAGTATCACGTTACGATATATAATATAAAATTAAATTCGAGTCGCTAGGGTCATTGGTTCGTGAGATATTTAGGGATAGCCAAAATGTTCACCTTTTTTTAAATTGCTATGTTAAAAAAAACACCCACTCAATTTCTTGAGAGTCCTTTCTGCATCTTTCTGGTTTATTATCTGTATAACAAAATTTATTTGAAGTCGATATCTTTGCTGGTTCTTGAGCTATGGACGACGAAAAAACTTCGCGAACGTACGTACACAAGCACTCATAGACATCTCTCTAAAAATCTTTTATTTCGACTCTAGGGAACCTGAAAGTCGAGTAATGTCAAAATTATCAATTCGACAAATCTTACCCATTACAATAACTTCCTATGGGAAGTAAAAAATTGCACCAAACAATGACTTTTTAAAAGTGCAGAAAATCTCAACACAGTCATTTGAACAACAAATGTAACACTTCTGCTTATCTATTATTTCCTTGGAATTAAAAAGGGACCTCATTACTGTAAATGATTTGTCCATGGAAATCAAGATCATTTTGATGCATTTCGAAGTACCAATCAGCAGCGATGTAATGTTTCTGGTGATCAACTGATTTTACTTTATTGTTTCAACTGAACTTTAAAAACATTAAAAACTTATTCTTTATGAAATATACGGTTTAATGTCATTGTAGATTGACAAACGTGCTTCAATTTGGTGAGCTGTGACTATAAAATTCACCATTTTTTTGTTGATATTAACGATTTCAATGCGAAGTTTTATTTTTTGAAATATGGAAATATGGTAGCTTAAAAAAAAAACAACTGTCAAATAGCGATGTATTCAAAATGAAACGTCTAAAAAAAAATCAAATTATTATTTTTAAAAGGTTTTCAAAAAGGTCTTCAAAATCAATGTATCAAAGTAGGTTTTTGAGAACTAATCTTTTATATTTCGAACAAATCTTAAGCTTTTTTAAGTCAATTGAAATTCATAAAGTAGTTCTTTTAAAATAAAATACATGATCATTTCCCAAATTAACAATCCCTTGCTTTAATACTTAGATTTAAAAAATTTCAATGTCTTTTTTATTTAACATACAAATCCTTGCTTATTTAACATTAAAGGAACGCTAAAGCATTTAAGCTATAACGGTTCTTAACACAAAAATATAAAACGATTAAAAACGATTTTTGTTATGGTCACGAATTCGGAGTGTACCATAAGTTTTACAATATAGCTTTCGGAATATATGGACAAACAAACTTTGTTTTGAGTTTGATCACATCTATTTATAGCTGAGATATGGGTCATAGTACTACAGTAGACTATAAAATACCCGAACTTGATTTTCACAAACCATTCCAGGCTGCCATCCCAAGCAGAGAGGAATGGATAGATAATATACCATACTCCATTGAGTCGTCAATAGCTATCTATACTGATGGCTCTAAAATGGACACTGGTGTTGGGGCAGGCTTCTATTCTGAATCTCTCAAGTTGACCGCCTCGCTTAGGCTTCCAAACTACAGCAGCGTCTTCCAAGCGGAGGTCCTGGCAGTGACAACAGCTGCTAAAAAGGTATCAATGATGGCGATACCACGAGCTGATATCACCTTTTACATTGATAGCCAAGCGGCAATAAAAGCGATTACTGTAACTGAGGTAAAATCAAAGCTTGTTTCATGCTGCCGCGAAGAGCTTAAGGTTCTTGGCGCACAGCACAATATTAGACTCTGCTGGGTCCCAGGCCACAGCGATATACTAGGCAACGAGAAAGCCGATGAATTAGCAAGATTAGGGTCAATGCTTGACGAAAGCCAAGCTCAGCTAGTTAGCACCCCTACCTGTTATTTAAAACAGGGAATCTCAAAAAGAATAACTATTAAGGCCTATGAAAGGTGGAACCTTCTTGACACCTGCGGTACTACAAGAAAGATCTGGCCCTGTTTTAACAAACAAAGAACGGAAAGAATTATGCAGCTACAAAAGGGATCACTCCGATCTCTCGTAAGCATAATCACCGGACATAATCTGTTAGGTTTTCATATGAAAAAGATGAGAATCAGTTCAGATGATCTATGTAGAGTATGCGGTGACGAGGAGGTGCATGAAGACACTTCGCACTTTCTGTGTCACTGTCCCGCACTCTCCCATCAAAGGAAGAAACTGCTTGGCAACTTTTTATTTGGGGATTTAAAAGAACTCGCTAGTACGCCAGGTACTAACATTCTGAACTTCGTCAAAGCCTCTAAATGGCTTGACTAACTGATCACATAGGTTTTTCTTATTAGCTTGAGTATCAATACTCACGGGTATCACAATGGATCTGTATTGATCTAAGTGTGACGGTTAGGACATCAACTGTCAGCCCCTCAACCTAACCTAACCTATACATATTCGAAATCAGCACTAAATAAAGTGTATGGCTGGATCGCACACACTTGTTCCTGCATCCAAAGATTCTGTATAGAAATGGAACTTATATTTTAAAATTTGTTTTATTGAAAGAAGCCAAGTTAAGAAAAACAAAAATAGAGAAAATTTAGTAAAAATCGTTTTTGAGAAAATTTCAATTTTCGATTTTTTACCAAAAAATGTATCTACTGTTATTTTTGATCTTCAAGTTTAAACTCAATTGACCCAATAGGCTGTAGGGTCGAGGACTGGAAAACAGACAGACGGACGGAATCGGTGTACTCACTTTTTTCAACTTCTCTAACCAACGTAATGTCATGTTTCAGTAAAATCTCGAGTTAGAAATTTTTGTACGAATGCAATACTTGCCACATAGTTCCTTTATGTCGCAAATAAAAATGAAATACATCCAAGGTTTTCTTAACTTCAGAAATTGTCAAATGGGGACCCATGAATCATCTCAGAATTAAACCTTACGAAAAATAAGTGAGATACCCGTGGGGTGATGGTTATTGCATTAGACTGTTATGCCAGAGCTCTTGGCTTCAATCCCTGCCTGTGCGATTTAAAGTTTTTTTTTTCACGGGTACTGCCTCTTGCGAGGAATTTGACAAATTCTCCAAGAGTAATTCTTGTCATGAAAAAGTGCTTTCTCAAATTAGCCGTTCGGAGTCGGCTTAAAACTGTAGGCCTCCTCCATCCCTGAAAGCATTACTCGCACATAGGAACGGTTAAGAGTTGTAAGTCACTAGACCCTAGCTCCAAACGAACTGTTGCGCGACCTAATTTATTTATTTTAAGTGAGATACTAAAATGATTTAAATTGTATCTAGAAAATATAGATGTTTTCTTTACAAAATCATCGCATAATTTGTTGTTAACATACATACATACTGTGTTTAAGCTTAGCCATAAAAAAACCGTTTTTGTTTGTCTTTAGAATTTTTAAAATGGCGTATGTATTTTAAAAACCTGGTGTGATAGGAAATTGTAAAGGCAGGATTTGAATTCAGGACAAATTAATCCTTTATAAAATTATATTTTGTTTCTTCAAAAAAAAAAAAAATACGTCGTTTGTATTTTTTTAATCCAAACAATTTTAAAATAGGAATAATCAACTTATTGACACCTTTTTTTAAAAATAAAATACATACAACAATTGTGTACCATTTGAGCAAGAAAGTCCGACTTAATAGTGCCTTTTTTCAGGTGTTCATTTTCCGCTTTATTTTGCACTAAAAACTGTTTTAATAAACAGAAAGTGTTAACGGAGATTATACGATATAAGAGTTTAAATGAGATTCCGATGTAGAATAGTTTTGAATGTCTATAAATACCCCCACGTGGGATAAAGGAAGAAGTTAGCCAAGTATGAGAATTCCACAATTTCACATGCCTTCAAGAATGTTGTGTGACTTTAGAAGAAATTTCTATCCCTAACATGTACAATGTATAGTGTACGGTCTACAGTACATTCTACGTAAAGATACCTTACCTACCCTACCTATGCACATGTATGACGTTCGGAGTTAGTTTGTTTTAAGGAAGAATGCATCTGGGCTATTTCACTAAGTTATTTATAATGAAAATATCGATAAAGTTAAGAGACACAAAATGTGTCTGTCCTATCGACCTTTCACCTATACATAAGATTCAAACCATATTTTTTTTTTAAACTTCTAAAAGTATAAAAAGCACCTGTACAAGTGTAAAAGTTCATATAGAGACACAAGTTCATATTGTGTTGTGACCTATATACATAAGGATATGTATTGTATAGGTGTATGCAACGTCTTTTGAATGGGTTATATATAGCCTGATCCAGATGGTGAAAATAAATTCCTTGGCTTTGGAAACCTAAATATCTCGCCACATTTTTGGTGATGTCAAATATGTGGTCATTCCACAAGATGTGGTTAGTGATTCACAAACATATACCAAAGACAGTATATTGAAGTTTTATATCCTGGATGCATCATGACATGCATTGCATACATATATGCATTCAATACGTATTGAAATGGAATAAGTTTTGTATATCAATGACAGGACTTAACCTTGAAAGTTTCAAATGCATTATAAACAGTTTTAGTTGAATACAATAGAAATATATCAAAATTAAAGACCGTAATAATCCTAACTATTTCTTGCACTTGTATATAAAATATGTACAAGTTTTGTTTTAGTGTTGAAAATGTATGCTTCTTTATTTAAGATATGAGGCAAGTATAGTTGGCAATGAGACGAGAAGAGTCTTGATAAGATATTATTATTAAAAGGCACTAGACTAGATATTTTTTGAAAAGAGTATTTTGACTTGTTTTCTTAAAGATTACATTAGGTTGAAGTGGCTTTCTGGGAAGGAGTAGTACACTTATAACTTTTTCATTCGCTTCCTCGTCCATGCAAGGTTCTGAAAAATTCTAAAAAATTCTCATTTAAAAACACGTCTATACCCACGTGGCGTGCTTTCCGGTTATGATACCAATTTTTAAGCACCTTGAACGTTTTAAATTTAGGGCAGATATTTTTCGCAGTCTGATAGGTTGAGATGTTATTCCACCTAATGTTGGTTTTTTGTATAGTGTCTTGTTTTGGCAAAAGCTTACACAAAGAGATTGGTATGCCAGCGTTAGACAAACGTGGTGGAATGGGTAGTAATGTACCATTTTTGGTGAGTTCATTTTGCTGGAAATTTCTTGGAATGCCTCTATGGCGCGACACCCAGAAAAGGTGAATGTTAACATGTTGTGCCATCTTCATTACAGATAATCGACAGTTATGGAGTGTTATACAGTTTATAGAGACAGAGTCCAAGAATTTAATGGCAGCTAGATTTAAACCAGGATAATACTCCTTTTATAACCAACATTTCTGCCTGGAACACGCTACAGTGAGGCTGAATGAGAGACTTAAAATTAACTCGTCTTCCAGGAATAGCCTATCCTTCCAAAAGAAACTGGAAAGTATTGAAGTCTAAAAGTTTCTACCGAAACTGGATTAGAAAAATCAAACATTACAAATTATTAATGGAACAAAAATTCGTTCAAAAGACTGCCTTTCGCATTCTAATACTTTAATTTTCCAAGACCTTGTTGATGGTGTCCGGCCGGCGGCGGTAGCTCGAAGATTGCTTGCACGATATTGGCTTTTATTGCTTGAACCAAGACTCTCCACAAAGAATCGGTTCTTCAAAGTACACAACAAAAGTTCTAAAAGGATCAAATTGCAATTCCGAGTCAAATCACCAAATCTTGAAATCACCAAGATGGCTGATAAAACAACTTTGTTATTTTGTGCGCAAAATATAGATTGGGCCGTGGGCTGCAAGGGCGGACTTTTAATCAGGGGGTGGGGGTCACACACTTAACATATAGACGAGTTTTTACTCACCGCTTAAAAATGTTCTTTAATGTTTGTAAAGGAGGCTAAAAACAATTAAATAACATAATGTGTGTCTTAACCTTAAATGTACACATTTAAAGGGCTAAATTGACAACTTTAGTTATTTTTAGTTTAAGAACACTGTTGTCCACTAAGGTATAGTCTAACTATTTAATTTGTTCGACTCCCTACATATGAAAGCATTCTAAGATTCCAAAAGTTTTCTAAAAATGCCATATTTAAGATCAAAACACAGTAGTTTAGATGGTTTTTGTTGCTTTTACGCAGAAATTAAAGGAATTGTTTTAAAACGTAGCTTTTTTCCAAAAAGAATATGTATATAGTTTTTTGTTGCCATTTCTATTAATGCAAAAAACGCTACAAAAATTCAAAAACGCAGAAAATGAGAAAGAATTTTCTGGTTTTTTTTTTTTGACGTAGTGTTTTCGGACTCAATTTTCGGGAGTCTATCGTTACTATCGCTATCAGTCTGCTTACTCGTAGATTAGAGCTGATGCTACAAAATATTTTGATCTTTAATGAGTCAACAAAACTTAAAAATTGTGAAGAGAAAAATGTTTGGTTCTTGAATTTAAGGAAATAGGTGCATTTAAGTACATAATTTTTCTAGAAATTAAACAAAAACAAATGTTTCAGAATCTCTTTTCACTTCAGTTCTCAAGAGATTCAAAGCTTTTATACTAATAGATATGAAACGTTCATTGTGTTATCAATTAGCCATTATTTTAACAAAAGTGTCAATTTTGCTGTTTTTGGGACATTTATATTCTTGAAATTCGTGTTTAAATCTCAGTTCTAGAACATCTTAATAAAAGTCACTTCAAAAAGTAGATTTCTTCAATTTAAGTTTTTGTATTCAACACAAAATGAGAAAGAAATGCACGACTGGGTCGCTAGAACTTGCTGATTTCTTCCAAAAAGTCTGTTTAAAAATATTTCCTATATTTTAAGATCTAAAAATGTACCTGCAAAATGAATGTTTCTCAAAAATGTAAATGACATTTTATTTCTCATAAAACCTATATTAATTCAATTTTTTTATTTCCAAAATCATTTTAATTTTTAAATTTTGTCTTAAAAATATTTTTGGTAAGCACTAAATAAAGTGCTTATAATTATACATTGTAGATTTAATATTCGATAAAAAAATATTCACCCTATCGAGAATGTAAAAAAAATGTATATTTTTTAAAAATCAAAAAAAGAAAATAATGATATTTTTGATCATCAAAAATAATCATCATCAATTTGATCATTTGATTATAGACAAGAGCTTGCACAGAAAGAAAAGTTTATTGAAATCTGTCCAATAGTTTTTGAGAAAACTTAAAAAAACAAAATAATGGTTTTATGAAGGGTACCTTTCTGGAGCAATACCAAAATATGTTTTTTCTTGTAGAAAGAAGCCAAATTAAGCACAAAAAATTTAGAGAAAGTTTTAATAATATCTACCGGTTCATTTTTGATAAAATTCGAATTTTCGATTTTTAACCAACAAATTTGCATTCGTATATATAGTTCCTATAATATGTCGCAAGGGAAAATCACTTCAATGTTCACTATTTATGTGCGTCAAAAAAAATAAGATGTAATTGAAGGCTATTTTCAGGAATTTAAAGGCAACTTAATACAAAATTGACGATCACTTTTTGGTGAATGTCGTTCAATTACTAACAAATCTTTAGATACAATATTTACTTATACAACTTAACTGAGCTTTATGGCTCATATGACCCCCCTCTAGATCGTCCATTGGTAAAAAGTTGATGAATTTGTGCTGTCCATTCCCCAGTTAAAAGTACTATTTTTAGCTCAAAGTTTAAGGAATTAAAATCTAATTTTGTTTTCATATACAAAAAAAATAATTCAAAATATAATGGGGGTCATATCCATTAACGCAATACGTTTAGTTTTGAATTGAAGGGAATTCCTACGAAAAAACAAACAAATTATCTTCCAGGGGGGGGGTCACGACCTCTATGACCCCCTCCCCCTGGATCCGCCATTGGTGGGCTATCGGGCTTGCTAGTCCAACTATAAAACAACAGTCACCTCAACCCATGCTTTTTCTATTTCGAGTCAGTAACCATGACTCTGCAACATCCATCTTAAACCAAAACTCTGTTTCCAGCCTCATTTTCGAACAAAAATTGTCCATAGATTTCACAACTCTACAATTTACAACAAACTATCATACTCCATGGAGACATTGGCTTCTCAAAAATAAAGGTGTGTGTTTAACTGGCACTGGACTAGGTAATTTTGTTAATTAACACGGCCACCAAGATTCCATTAGAAATCGTTAAGCAGCTCTAAGGATCAAACTGGAAAACTTTAACAAAGCTAATGGTTGTAAACGTTTTAAAGCTAAAACTAAATTATTGAGATGAATGGAGAGTTTATTTTCATTTATTGAGTTTTAAACTTTTGGCTACAGCAGCTACATTCTCATCTTGTTCATATAAGCATCAGGAAGTCTATAAGCACTAAGCAATAAGCATACCAATCTGATGAACTTTTTTGCACAAACTTGCGCTCAGTAGGAATGGTGGATGCGTAAGGTCTTATAAAACCGCTTATACTTTTTGACTTTAAGTCAAAATTTTCAACAGAAAAAACTGTCAGTTTCAATAGAACCTTCATTTCAAAAAGAAAAAGAGGCTGGGATGCGACCTACACTGATAACTTCCCATCCCGTCTGTCGATTTGTCTTGCTTAAAAGTTTGTCTATATGTATCAATTTTTACCAAATTTGCGTACTATTTTTTGTAGATTTTATTTTATTGAATATCGAAAATAATATTTTCTGTGAAATAAAATAAGTTTCAAGCCAATATTTTTAATTTTTGAAAAGCTATTTGAGCCGAAAGTAAATTTTTACCAAGTTTTAGTATTGTTTTTTTTTTAGGTTTTAAATTTTATGTAAAAAAACTGTAAATTCGATTTTTTTCAAAATTTTTCTGAATGTTAAAAACAATATATTTTGAAAGATAAAAGTAGTTTAAAGCCAATATCTCAAAGTTTTGAAAAGATATTTGAGTCGAAAATCAAATGTAACCAATTTTTATAAATTTTTTTTGTAGGTTTTTTTTTTTGTAAAAAAAACTGTCAATTCGATTTTTCTCAAAATTTTTCCGAATGTTGAAAATAATATTTCTTATAAGATTAAATAAGTTTCAAGCCATAATCTCAAGTTTTTGAAAATATATTTGAGTCAAAATTCAATTTTTACCAACTTTGAGTAATGTTTTTTTTAGCTTGTTTTGGAGATGAAATCATATTTAAGTCGTAAAATTTTCGAGGTGACAAATTTTTTTTTCAGTTTTTTTTTGATTTATAAAAAAACCGTTAATTGCATTTTTTTCCAAAAATAAAATTGTTTTGTATCACGTTACAGTATATAATATAAAATTTAATTCAAGTCTCTAGCGTCATTGGTTCATGACATATTTAGGTTTAACCAAAATTTTCACTTTTTTTTTAAACTGCTATAGTAAAAAAAACCACCCACGCAATTTTCTTGCGAGCCCTTTCTGCATCTTTCTGAAGTTGATATCTCTTCTGGTTCTTGAGCTTTGGACGACGAAAAAAACGCCGCGAACGTACGGACGTACAGACGTACGCACGTACGAACGTACGTACACACGCACGCACAGACATCTTTCTAAAAATCTTTTATTTCGACTCTAGGGACCTTGAAACGTCGAGAAATTTCAAAATTTTCAATTCGACAACTTCCTATGGGAAGTTAAAAAACTTTGTAGCCCACTATATGTTTTGTATTTCAATAGCAACAAACTCGTTTGAGGCAATACAATTGATTGTTACTCTATATACTCTGTTATACCTCAGGGCTCCATTTTCTCCGACTATACCTATTATCTATTGTTTTTTGTCGATTAAATTATCAATCAAAGGAAAATTTTCTCAGAATCCTTTATTCATGTACGGAAACGGAATTTGAAACAAAGCGCTTTTCTCTCGAAACGACCCAAAGTGTTTCCATCCGCTTTTGTCATAGACCTTGCTTCTGCACCATATAGCAGGACGGGGATGATGAGGGTCTTATATAGCGACACTTTGGTCCCTCGAAAAAGGGCTTTGCTACTCAATTGCTTTCTTATCTTAGCCCAAAGAATAGCGGTTAGCAAGAGTTATTCTTCGTTTGATCTTAGCGCTGGTGTTGTTTTATCCGTTTTTCCATCATCATATTTTGGGGTTTGATGAAAATCTTGAAACTTATTTTCAGCTTAGCAGTGAAAATTTTCCAGGTGTTAATAGAGCTAATATATTATTATCAATTAATACTCCCCAAAATTATAATAATTGTGATTTTGTTATGATTCAAATCAACACTCATTCGTTTAACCTTAATTTACGAATAATTGTATGATTGCAAATCTACTTTCAAAAATTATGCAAAATAAAACCGTTGAATTTCCAAATCACTTCAAGTGAACACAAAAAAAAGGGGGAAGAGGGAAGTTAAAAAAAATAGGATAGAAAAAAAAACACAGTTTCTGAATTTTCAAATAAATTCCCATAAAAACGTCAATTCTATTTTCCAACTCAACGAAGGAAAAAGAATGAGAAACTTATTCTATCAATTCCAATTTCGTTGTAAATGGGGACTTTTGTGTGGCAAGAGGCACATATTTTTGCGTGTTATACATCCAAACATTGAACAATCTACCCATCTAAACCCTCCTCCTCCATCACCACCAGCACCACATTCCAAATCCAAATGAAACTGGCAAAATGTCCCGCCTGACTTGTGAACACTGAACACTGTCGTATTATATACTCGTAGTACTCGTAATACTCGTCCTACTAGAAAGAAGGAATATTCATGACGCTTCCTTTTTTTTTTCTTATATTTTTTTTTCTAACTCGCGCCTAAGCTCTGCGACGCTAGAGCTGCTGATGGAAAGGTTGAAGGCTGTTTGGGAGTTTTACGGGGGAGGGATGGCGAATAAAGTCTCATCATAGAGGGAGTATAGTAGAACAATTTTCAATTTTGTGCAAATTTCCTTCAAAGAAGAACTGAATCATGTGATGATGATGACTTTTCAGGGTAGCGCCGCGCTGCCATCCATGCCGCTCAACACTCAACTCTCAACGCCCTTGCAATTCCAGCCAAAGCCAATTCCATTTGGGCCCATAAAAAACGCCAGTAAATTTGACTCTCAATTCAGCCAAACTACGTTTGGCGGTAGTTCTAGAGAGCAATTCAATGACTATGACTATGACAGTGGTGCTACTGATGGTACCTATGTCGTTGATGATCGCAGTTCCAAGTTCCATTTGCCGTTTGCCGTTTTCCCTCTTGTGACTGTGACGAGAAAAACACATTCAATTAAAAAGAAAAAAAAAAGGACGAGCAAAAGAAAAACGTGTAATAAGAAATGAATAAGCTGCATGACATAATACACACTGCCATCACACTGAGACTTTTCACTCAATTTTCCGTTTCTTCTCAAGGATTATGATGAAAATACATAGAGTAGAGTAGGTACTAAGGTACAACATCAACGCCAAAAGCGGATTATTATATATGGAGAAAAGGATATTTTTTATTTTATTTAACTTTTCGTTTCTTTTTTCGACTTTTTCTGGGCACAAGGATGTCAAACTTTTTTGTTATCATTTTTTGACAAATCCTCTTAACTCCGAAGGTGTCGAAGTTGTGGTATCTAGAGATTCAATTTTAAATTTACATTCTTTTTTTTTTCCTTTTGAATGGCTCATTAGGGATTTGACTGAAGGCAAATTCGTGTAGGATGTGCACAATTTATAATTCTTTTTAATGCCATTTAATCCATTATTTGGCAAATTGCCTAGTGATAGCTGATAGGCAATCAATTTTCTTCGATCGAGTTTCTGGAAAGTTCATATAATATATGTACGTGTACGTTCGTATGGTGTATCGTGTAAGTTTGAGTGGTTGCGTGTGTAGAATAAATGAAATTTTATTTGAGGAACAAACGACATGGGATTTGGAAAATGATTTCAAAATATCAACTTGATACGATATCAAATTGAAAATTAATGATTTAATGTGATTATTTATATTGAGTTGATTTTATTCATCAGTGATATGAATAAACTTAACTTAATACGCGTACGTCGTATAAACATATATCTATACATACATATGTATATCTATATGGTAGGTATACTTTGAGTAAATCAAATTGTCATGCTCTTATTATACAGTTCGTAGATTTCTCTAAGGAATATCCATTTGGTGGCAGGATTTTGTGACGATGATGTGACATTTGAGTGCGATTTATATACATATATACGTACCTACATAAATTTAAATCAAAAATTTTGTTTTCCCAACGCAAAGTGTGTCTTTTGTGAAAATTATAATATTTTCTTAATCATTTTAATTTGGGTTGGTATATACTTTTTCTATACAAGGAAAATATGTAGAGAAGGTTCCTTCGTTTGAAATTGCAGTAATTTGAGATACATAGGTATAATGAAATCAGTTCATGTAAGATCCATGTTGTGTACTAAAGCTTGAATTTGATTGCTGCATTTCGTTTGAAAACTATTACCTACACTTTTTAGAATTTCATCTGAACCTCTGGAGAGAAAGATTTAACTTAGTTTCTGCCCATCGGTTTTTTTTTTTAAGAAAATACTTTGTTTTTCAGGATCTTTTTTTTGAATTCCCGGGAAATATGTTCATGATATGGCCCAGAAAAATTAGATATGTTAATTCACTTGAAAAAATTACGACAAAACTGAATTTTGGTAGAGAACTTTATTTATATTCCCTTAAGATTTTCCAAAAAATACATTTAATTTAGACTAAAGTGAAAAATATTAAAAGAGATGAGAAGTGGTTTAGTGAAGTTTTATCGAATTTGGAGATACACGATGTAGCTTATGTTATTTCACACATCAAATATTCGATACTTTTTTTTCGTTAAATTCATAGATTTGGAGAACATTTGTCAGAAATATTGAGGTGTAATAATATATGGTGTAAAAATTTGTACTTTTGGACTTTGTTAAGAACAATATTATTTATTATTTATTAAAACACATTGAAGAAAGTATTGACAAGTTTCAGATGTTTATACTTTCACAAAACTTTTTCGCTGTTCAGTGATTTCTGTAGCAAAAACTTTTTTTCAAATAAAAACAGATTCTTAGAAAAATGTGTCCTTCACCGTCCTGTGCTAATTTTTGTTTGCTTTTACCCAAACCAAGGATTCTTTTTGGAAAGTGCTGTTAACGTATAAGTGAAGCTTTACCAAATTTCAACTTTCACAGAATTTATTCAAAGTAATACAATTGTTGTGTTTAAATTTTCTGGATTAATAAGCTCAAATAATTTTGTTCTCATTAAGAAAAGAAAAGAATTATTTCAAGAATCTTAAAATTGCGGCTTATTCGCATAAACCTGCTACGTAAGAAAGCCCCACAAGAAAAAGTCTATAAAAAAAGTTGCGTAAGCCTTGGTGCGAGATAAAAATGAAACTACTCCCTCAAAATATCGATTGTGTCTTGAGCTTCGTAATACGTAGCACCGTTATGGTTAAACAATATGTCTTTGGTGTCCATATCATCCAATTGAGGGCACAAGAAATTGGTGATCATCGACTTATAGAAGAAGTAAGTATCGATGAAGCCTCCAGCCCAAAATCCACACCAAACAGTAACTTTATTTGAATACGATGGTTGTCGTATAAAGATCTTGCCCGTACGGGTATTGACTGATTTTTAACTGAGCCGGTGGACTTAAATTCGGCCACCAAACGTCGAATAGTCGACTTGGAAGGACGACTTGTAATTCATAAAAAAGCCGCAACGTGCTTTTCGACTCTGTTACTTGCCATGATGATTTGTCTTTCATGACTTATTAAAAGAAGGTATTTTGACAGAAAGTAAAAGAAACACTATGACCGCCAGGAGCTGTCAAAATCAAGACGTCCCAAATGAAAAACCCAAGCGATTTCTTTTTAACTTAAGTTTTAATACTTCGTAATGTTTTGCTTATAATAATCTACATCTACACTTCTACACTAATATTATAAAGAGGAAAGATTTGAATTTTTGGATGTAACGAATATACTCTAATAGTACTGGACCGATTTTAATAATTATTTTTTCATTTGAAAGCTACATTATCACTGAGTAACATAGGCTATATTTAGTACTAGATTATTATATAAATCTTCAAAAATTCGTATTAAAACCAACCGAAGGTGTAAACAAAATTAGCCATAAAATGTCTTTCATTGCATACGCTGCGTAGAGTATTAATGATAGGACAAAAAAATGTTTTCTAATTTAGTGATTCATGGTCGTTTAAATTAGCATGCTTGTAACTTAATTATCTGTACCTATTTATGTCTACCCGTGGGAAGACGGGACGGGTCGGTAGTAATAAATATTTAAGGTATTTATTTTGTTCAGTTTCAAATACAAAATGAATGTTAATTTAAATAAACTTTACTTCAAAACTTTAATTATATTGAAAGCTTAAATTGAAAAAAATATATCAAGATCCATAATAAAGGTTTTTCAATCAGAGGTTTTGTTTTAATATAGGATCCCCCAAATAACTTCTTTTTTTTTTTGAAAATGCTATACAAACATCGAGTGTAGCTTCGGCTGTGTGGCACGTAGCGCCGGCTGTCCTGTTCAAACAAAATTTTGTCAATATCCTCGTCTTCAATTTTTGTGAGCAAAAATTCATTCAACAGGCCCGATAACGATCGTCATTGACTGTAACGGCCACTCCTTGGTCATTTTCGAAGAAAAGTAGCCCAATTATGCCTCTGGACCGAACTCCGCACCAAACAATGACTCGTTTTGGGTGTATCGGTTTTTCAATGTATGCGTGCGGGTTTTCTGTGCCCCAAATTTGCTTGTTTACATACCCGCCAAGATCAAAATGAGCATCATCTGAAAAGATGATTTTTTTGGCAAAATCGGCATCTTCTCTAAGCGTAGTTCCCAGGATTGTTGAAGCGTATACACCATTATATTCGTTCAGCGGAAGGATAAAAGTAATTATTTGTCAAATCAGACATGAGTTAAGTGTTACCATTCACGAAATAAGCACTAGTTGAAAAAAAAACGTTAAATGGCGGACAATTAGAAAAAAATCTAGAATTTTTTAAGCGAAGTCATTCCCTGGTTATCAAATTTTAAAGAGAAAAGTATGTCTATACCTCTATACCATATCCTTGAAATTTTCCGGACGTCCGGTTTCTTATAAAACAATAAAATTGACAATTTTTTCACAAACATCATCAACGGAAAGTTATTAGGAAAGGTCACATCGCAGTCTCTTTCTGGAGGTATAGAATTTTAAGTTGTCAACACTATTTTAGTTTAAGGCTATTTTGTTAGCTTTCAAGCGATTTTGATGAAGCTCGCTTTTAATTGAATGGATACTAAAAAATCATCTTTGATTTACATCTCTAAGAAGACACCCTGTATTTGATTTCATATGTTAAAGTTGGGAGCGGGTCGAAATGCTGTATTTTAAAATACTGTATGATCAAAATTCTGTATGATACTGCACGATACTGTATGGTCATAACATAATACTGTATGGTTATAATATTCTGTATTTCAAAATACTGTACATTTAAAATACTGTGTCTCAAATTACTGTATTGTCAAAATACTGTATCTCTTAATACTGTATTGTATAATACTGGAAGTTTTGACAGATCAATTAATTTGGTGCAATTGTTGATTATGATAGCAACAATTCATTTAAAAATGTGAGAGAGATACAAATAACTAAGAAGAAGAAAATTGGAAAGAGAAAGTATTTTGATCATACAGTATTTTGAAACACATTATTTTGAGATACAGTATTTTAAATACAGTATTATGATTCATACAGTATTTCGACCCCAACTCGTTAAAGTTTTCTAAAAAAAAAACATCGAGCCTTAAACATTTTTCGATTTTGAACAAATTGGCTTGAAAAATAAGAGCAAGTTATCTAATATACGTCTTCAAAATATCTGTTTAACTTTCACTTGACTTTTCTCTTATTTACCCTATTATTAACAATACAAACACATTTTTGACAAAATGGTGAAAGGCTTTTAAGAAAGTAGACACTTATGCTCTTAACAGCGAAAAAGCTATGCCTTAAATTCTATCTTACTTGGGCTTTTATTCTGATATTTTTTCTTATTATTTTGTGTGTCCTTTTTTGAACGCCTATACCTATGTCAAAATTGATAGAAACCCAATATTCGATCTTTTTTAGGAACTTCTTATAACCCCTATTTCATTCTTATGTGTATTTATTATTCAATAAATAAAAATAACTATGTATAGGTAAGCTATACCCAGATAAGATCTATCGTTTTGACTTTCCAAATAAAAGGCCTTCTGCTATAAAATTATTGAAGCCTATTTTATGTAAAAGTATCTATACACAGCAAATATTCGTCCAGATACATGAATACATACAAACTTATAGATACCTGTGAAAGCTTAAGTTGATGAGAAAAGCAAAAAGAAAAATCGTATGTAAGTATAAAAGAAAAAGTAAAGAACACAAAAAAAGGGAAAAACAACTCATTCTTCATGATTCATCTTACTCTCCTACAGACAAATACCATCTACAGACAAATACCATCTGGCATCATTATAATGAGAACGTGCTCTTCTTCACATCAAATCAATTGAAAAGAACCACAGAAGTTGAAGAAAAACGAGGTGACGGAGAAACAAAACCAAATACAAAAAAAAAAAAACACAGTACCTATAGTGCCATTCATTATTCTTGATTAAGGCATATAATGGATCCTTATACAATATCCTCATCAGAAGTATCGTAATCAATTACGTTCGTGAAGTATCACGGTGGATGGCGTTAGCGGCGGCGGCGGCGGCGGTGACCGGCAGCAAGTCTTATCAAGTTTTATCTGCAAAAGTCCTTCAAACCATTCAATTCGCCCCACTTTCTGACTCTCAATTTTACGAAGTTGTTTTCTATAGAGGTAGTTGCCTTGTAAGGATCCCAGATCCAGGATAGTGAAAAGTATCTATAGAGCAAGAAAGAACACCAACACATAAATAAAGAAAAGAACAACAACAAAAAATGACAAAATAACAAAACTAAGAAAAACACAATGAAAGAATAAGTGAAATCCAGCGAACGATAAGTGAAAAGTCCAACAATCTTCACCTTAAACTTTATTTAGGCATCGCATCGTTTATTTGTTTCAGACAGAAAATAACAGCGTAGATAAAACTACCTACCTTACCTACATACATATCTACCATACCGACACTTATATAGATATTCACCTGAGTATCTGAATTATCTAAAGGATAGAAAAATAAAAACTTTCCTAGATACTTTCAGAGTCGTGATATAATTGCACCTAGACAGGACAGGAAAAAAGAAAGAAGAGAACGAATCTAGACAGCAATCATAGGAGAAGAGAAAAAGTAGTTGATTGTTTATTGTTTCGAACAAAAAAGAAGGGAGATTTTTCTTTTGTATCTATTGTTATGACGTTCGCGTTTGAAGACTTAAACATTTTCAAGGTTTCAGTCTTGGAAATAATCAGCTAAGGGATATCCTTTCTATATGTATGATGTAGTTTATTGTTAACACAATAAATGAATAAATCAATACTATCTTTAGCTAATAACAATTTTAAGAGCGTATAGCGTGTACGAGCTGTGTTTTTGCGCAAAGCAAATATAACCTTTACCTTCGATAAATGTGTTCTAATATTAAACAAACTTGACATATTCTATCGTCGTCGTGTCGGTCGATTTTTATAAACATACTGGTTGGTGAATACGATGTAAGGAGTTTTAGATTTTTCAGAAACAGAAATTCATTCTAAGAAATTGGATGTGACTATGTGATGAAGTTGGAGCTGCCATTGGAGCTGTCAAAATATAAGAATACGAAGACACACAAATTCAGCTGAACAAGTTCCATTGATAACTTTTGACAGTTCAAAATAGCGAACACGTTCGAATTGAATAATTATGGTATTTCTTCTAGATACGAGAACAAAATCAAAAAAGAGGCTGGGATGCGACCCACACTGATAACTTCCCATCCCGTCTGTCGATTTGTCTTGTTTAAAAGTTTGTAGGTTTTCGTGTTTTGTTAAAAAAGTTCTCAGTTGAATTATTCTTAAAAATTTAAAAACTACCAATAACATTTTGCATATATAATGAAATAGTTTGATTTCAAAATCGATTTTTGTTCACAAGAGATTTTTAGTCGAAAACCAATTTTTAACAATTGTAGAAGCATTTCTTAAAAAAAAATGGTTTCTTATATAAACAAATACAAATTGGATGAATGAAATTAATCTGAAATCAATATCTTCTATTGTTCACCGAACATCAATTTTTACCAATTTTGCGTACTATTTTTTGTAGATTTTAATTTTTTATGAAAAAGCTGACTGTTGGATTTTTATAAAAAATGTACTGAGCGTCGAAAACAATATTTTCTGTGAGATAAAATAAGATTGAAGCCAATATTTTTGTATATGAAAAGATATTTGAGTCGAAAGTAAATCTTTACAAAGTATTAGTCTTTTTTTTTAAGTTTTTTTTTTTTGTAAAAAAACTGTCAATTCGATGTTTCTCAAAATTATTTTAAACCCAATATCTTGAAGTCTTGAAAAGATATTTGAGTCGAAAATCAATTTTTACCAACTTTTCTTTAATTTATGTTTAGTTTTTATTTTTTTGTAAAAAAAACTGTCAATTCGATTTTTCTCAAAATTTTATTGAATGTTGAGAACGATATTTTTTAAAAGATAAAATTAGTTTAAAGCATATATCTTGTTGAAATGTATGTAACTTATGTGAAAATATTACTGTATACAAATAACAAATCAAGCATCTGTAGGAAAATATGAAAACTCATTTTGTAAATATCTAGAATATATTTTTCATTTCGCAAATAAACTCTTCAATCGTTAAGACGCCTTTGTTTTTCTTTTTCCACATTTTTCTCTTCGCCGAATTTCTGCTCAATAGGTTATGGGCCCAGGCGACCGCATGTGGTAAAAAGAAAAGATTTGAATCGCAGCAATAGTTCGTCACAATTATCAAGATGAGTGCAATGTACCAAATAGAGAAGTTGGAAGAAAAGAATTATGATTCTTGGAGCATTCAGATTTGAAGCGTTTTGGTACATGCGGAACTATGGAGTGTTGCATCAGGTACGTTGAAGAGAGAAGAAGTAAAAGAAGGAACCGATTGGCCAAGCATGGACGAGAAAGCGTTGGCCATGATCACCCTGAGTGTAAAACCTTCGCAATTAGGTTACATAAAGGATTGTGCTACGTCCTTTGACGCCTGGACGAAACTTAAAGAAGTTCATCAGCCAAGTGGACCTCAGCGCAAAGTATCCCTTTACACGAAATTATTGAGTTTGCGGATGTCAGACGGTCAGAGCATGTCCAGCTATTTGAATACATTTGTTGAAGTATTGGACAAGCTTGCCGGAGTCGGCATAGAAATGAACGATGAATTGCGAACAATAATTCTTCTTTCTAGTTTGCCGAAAATGTACGAAAGTTTTGTAGTGGCTATAGAGACGCGTGACTATTTACCCAAATTTGATATTCTGTGTATCAAGCTGAAACAAGAAGGGGAACGCAAAGGCAATGAAGATTCATTATTCGAAAAGCAACAAGCTTTCACAGCTAGTACAGTTGGTCATCAACGGATGAACCCTCCCGGAAAACACAATACAAATGCAAAAGGAAAATTGCGAAACATTACTTGCTTCAAGTGCGGGTGTCGTGGACATGTGAAGGCACAATGTAGAAACAAAGAGAGCTCTACTACCATAAATGAACAACATAAGCAATGTAGTTTGTTGGGGGCGATGGATGTGTGTACATTAAATCGGTCAAATTGGTGTTTGGACAGTGGGGCAACAAGCCACATGTGTTGTGACAAAAGGTTTTTCATAAATTTCGAAGAACATAAAGAAATGATTGGTTTGGCCGGTGAAGATTTTTTGTATGCAGAAGGGAGAGGTGATGTACAGCTACAAACGGATCTTTGTACTCTGAAATTATTGAACGTGTTATATGTACCAAACATGAAGTCAAATTTTATGTCCGTCAGTCGAGCAGTACAAAATAATTGCGTTGTGCATTTTGGAAAAAAGCACGCTGAAGTTATACAGGATGGTGAATGCATCTTGAAAGTCAATAAAGTTGGAAATCTGTATATATTCGAATGTCGAAACAGTAATTGTTTTGCTGCTGTTCAAGATGAAGCGGATTTGTGGCATAGAAGATACGGCCATTTGAATTATGGTAGTTTGATGGAAATTGCCAAGAAGAATTTGGTGCACGGGATTGAAAAAGTCAATTTCAAATCCAATACGACATGTAAGACGTGCATGGTCAGTAAAATACACGTCCATCCTTTCCCAAATGCAACTTCGAACAGAGCAACGGAATTATTAGAGCTGGTACACACGGATGTCTGCGGTCCTTTTGAGCCAAGATCAATTGGTGGTTCGAACTACTTTTTGACGTTCATCGACGATAGATCCAGACGTATCTTTGTTTACTTCCTAAAGACCAAAGATGAGGTGTTCAGCAAATTCGTGGAATTCAAGAATCTGGTGGAGCGACAAACCGGCAAGAAGCTTAAATGTTTACGCAGCGACAATGGTCGTGAATACATCAATAAGACGTTCGACCTTTACTTAAAGACGAATGGAATCGCAAGACAGTTGACAATGGCATACACACCGCAACAGAATGGCGTTGCGGAACGAGCAAATCGGACGTTGGTTGAGATGTCAAGGTGTTTGTTAGTGCAGTCAGGACTATGCGATTCATTGTGGGGCGAAGCAGTCAACACATCGGTTTACTTACGCAATCGTTCACCGACAAGTGCGCTGGTCAATATGACACCTATGGAAGCGTGGACAGGTAAGAAGCCTTCTATTAGCCATCTAAAAGTTTTTGGTTCTTTTGCAGTGGCACTTGAGAAGGGGCATAAGAATAGCAAGTTCCATGCAAAAGGGAAGGAATATCGAATGGTTGGTTACTCAGTTCAAGCAAAAGGTTATCGACTGTATGATGTCAATACGAGACAAGTGGTTGAAAAACGTGACGTCTTATTTGATGAGCTAAAAAACAGAGAATATGCTGATGGCAGCACTGTTTTTAAGACCCCGGACACGATTTCATTTGATTTACCCTCTAAAGTTGTTGTTAGTGGCGATGAAGCTGAGGCTTACGAAGATGCTCAAAGTTTTGATGACAACGACTGTTTTGAAGAAACTGTTAATGAGCGAAGTGGTCAAACAGAGCAAGCTGTTGAGAACAGCAGCGAAAATAATCTCGAGGAAGCGGTCAACGATGTTCAAGAGGACGATTTGAGGATTGGCCCTGGAAGGCCAAGATTGCTTCGGTCAGGTAGAATTGGTCACCCTAAGAAGCAATACAACGTACTTAGCGCACTGGTTGCAAGTGATGTCCCCATTCCGTCATCTTACGAAGAAGCGACAAGTAGTGAATACGATTCATACTGGCGTGACGCTATGCAGAAGGAGTATGAGGCTTTGTTGGCGAATCAGACCTGGGTAGTTGCTGAGTTACCAAGTAATCAACGTGCTATTGGATGCAAGTGGGTGTACAACCTGAAAAGAGATGCCAGTGGCGAGATAGAACGGTTTAAGGCCCGTCTTGTTGCGAAAGGGTGTTCACAGCAATATGGTGTGAACTATGGTGAAACATTTTCACCTGTATGCCGACTGGAGAGTGTACGTTTCATTTTGGCGTTAGCTGCAGAGTTGAAACTGTTTCTGCATCAGATGGATGTTTGCACGGCATATCTGAACAGCGATCTTACAGATACCGTTTACATGAAACAACCACCTGGATACGCCGATAGTTCTCAACCTGACAAAGTTTTATTGCTGAAGAAGGCAATATACGGTTTAAAACAATCAGGAAGGGAGTGGAATTTTAAGCTTGATGGTGTTTTACGAGAGATGGGATTTGTACCTTGCGATAATGAGCCATGCTTGTATAAACAGCAGAAAATGGGTAATTTGTCACTGATTTTAATATACGTTGATGATATTATTATAGCATGCCAATCGAAACAAGATTTGTTAAACATCAAGGCAGATATTTCAAAATCGTTTAAGTGCACTGACAAGGGAACGTTGAACCTATTTCTTGGTATGGAGATTCAACGTGAAGGCGAACTAGGCGAGATAACTTTGGGTCAGACCCAATACATTAAGGATCTATTGCAACGACATGGCAGTCAAGAATGCAGGCCAGCAGCTACGCCTTTAGACGCCGGTTTCCAAGTAGCTTGTGATAACGATCGATGTCAAAAGGTAAATACAAGATCCTATCAGTCAGTTATTGGGGAACTGATGTGGTTGGCGTTAACGACCAGGCCAGATATTTTGCATTCAGTTGCGAAATTGTCTCAGAGAAATAAGGATCCGCATGTTTGTTGCAATTTTATTTGTCGCGATAATTATTCTTATACTAAATGAAATCAAAAATCAAATTAAAAGAAATGAAATTAAGCAAGAACAAACAAAACCAACTTAAGTAAATTTAACCGCGGAAATGAAATGTGCCGATCTGTCAAATAACAGCGGCGAAGAGGCAAAATTGCAACAGGCAGCAATTTAAGTGCTGCCACCACAGCGAGCTCAGAATGGGGTGGGTTCAGCGAATGCAATTAATCGACGATTCGATTAATTAAGTTGCTGATGGTGTTGATATCAAGTTGATATCAAAATAATTATTAATTTTATTATAATTGCCACAGGGGCGTTCTTACATTAAGTAAGGAAAAGGGCGCCAGCAATTTTTTTCCTGAAATGAACAAAAAAAAAAAAGAAATTGCAAACCTTTATAAAGAACCACGAAAAGGAGCGAAACAATAAAACCAAGACAAGAAAATAGAACACAAAATGGATATTTTTTTGTAAATTTATTAATGTCACAAATGCCTGAGAAACCTTGCAAAGCGCAGGATGAAAACTCAGGATCTTTTCCAGAAAATTAAAATGAAAGATTTCATAGACAATGGACCGTTAAGGTCTTAATTCCCATCAATTAAATTGGGATAACGAAAGATTCAAAAAAAACTATTTAACACCGAATCAAAAAAAATTTTACTTATCTTTTTTTCTGCCAAATCCCCAACTAGCTCTTTTTGTTTTTCCTTTCCTTTCCTTCTCTCTAGAATATTTTTCCTTCCTTATTTTTCCTTGCACTACGACACTAAATTTTTACAATTTTTCTCAATCTTTTTTTTTTCACAAACTTCGTTCGAAATCACTAATTTGTTTCTTTTTAATCTTATCACCTTGATAGTTTGCCAAGAATTCCCGGCCAGATTCCAAGATCTGTCCTGTCTCTTCTTTTCGTCTCCCGCCATTTAAGCTTTCAGCCAATATGGAGTGGCGGATTTCAATCACATCATCAACAGCCAATCGGAGATCGGCTTGTTGATCTCAACTTGTGATGAAATACTCGCGATCCTGCTTACTCGCCTTTTCCTCTCACAGCTAAATGCAAGTCATCCTGGAATTCGCCGCCCGCTGGATTCACTTCCAGGTCACGACGATTCCAGGAGCTGCATTCAGCCACCCCCACTTTCTATTTTGATATCGAACAAGGATTATGAGATTCAAAATTGAGAAAAACTTTAACTTAACTTAAACTTCAACTTTAACTTTTTAAACATCGCGCGAAAGGAAAGAACAAACAAAATAATTACCATTTGGTATCTGTAAGTTAAACCCCGAACTAAGTTTCTCGAAACTTAACCGTCCATAAGTCTATGAAATCTGTATTACAATCTTTCTTTTTTTTAAAATTAACATACTCAATCGTTAAAAAAATTAACAATAAAAGCAAAAGAAATAAAATATATATATATAAGATGAATTTTACCAAAAGCATATAAATTTACAATTTTTAATAAAACTTTAAGTTGGGCCGTAGGCCATTCTCCATTTGGAGTGACTTCACATGAAACTTTTTCGTACGCACCCACCAGACCGTCCATCTGGTTTGGTTTCACTTGAATGGAAACCAACCTTCTTTTGAAACCTGAAATGAGACTTGGTATTTTTTTCCTCACGAAAATGACAGAGAGAACCATGGTCAGAAGGACTATGGCCGTCCCGCTCTCTCTCATCCTCGTGTAGAAGGAATTGTGACATTTGTCAAATTGACTATTGTAAATAAAAAGTAAACAAACCGCGAGGTGGATGCAAAATGCATCGTCGTAATTAAAAATTAAAATTTAATGTTAAAATAAAACTTGTTGCGTTTATTTATAACGCAACAAATCCCACCCTTTCCTCCTTGAAAAGGTGTTTGTTCATAATACAAACAAGATTACTTAAAAAGGGACTTCCAATATTTAATCGTTTTCCGATAACGACGTAAATGGCTTTAGGTCTTTTATGTGCCAAGTGCCACGGTCCTTGCCTTTGTCATCTACAAGAACATACGTCCAAGGAGATAACCTTTTAGAGATTTTAAAAGGGCCCACAAACTTGGGTGCCAATTTAGCCGCATAGTAGTTTGCAGCATCGGATAAAACAAAATTTCTTCGCCATACAAGGTCATTCGGGAGATATTGAGTATCTCTCCTCCTGAGATTGTATGTCTCGGCGGACTTCCTAACCGCTACTTTTAATTTTGCAGCTATCTCTAATCTCAACTTCTTGAACCGTTCTTCAATGGTTCCTCCTTCGACTCTCCTATTCCCTTCAATACTCTCACTCCTAATACCTTCGTAATTCCCACTCGTTGACATCTCTTTTCCAAAATTCGCATAATACGGACTAACACCTAGAACTTCATGTTGGGATGTGCGTATAGCACAAGCTACCTTAGCTAACTGAGAATCCCAGACTCGGTGATTCTCTGAAACATACGCTCTCAAAGTTGTCTTTATGATTTGATTAATCCTTTCGGCAGGATTAGCCTGTGGGTGGTAATGTGGAGTAAACCTAATCTTCGATGAATAACCCTCACAAAGTGTCCTTAACTCCCTACTCTTGAACTGCGGACCATTGTCACAAATGACAATTTTTGGAACTCCAAATAACAGGAAAACGTTATCTTCTAATTCTTTACATACCGCCTTTGCGGTGGCTGTCCTAAGTGAAAACAATAAAGGAAATTTGGTAAGGTAATCTACTACTGTTAAAATGTACATAAATCCTCTGTTGGACTTAGGTAAGGGCCCTACTAAATCTACACTAATCATCTCCCAGGGAGATGATGCTCCTACTCTCTCAGTCATAAGACCGGCTGGCTTGTCATTAATCGGTTTCACTTGTTGGCATATACTGCATTTCCTAACATATTTAGTGACGTCTACTCTCATCTTAGGCCAATAATATTTAGCTCCTACTCTCGCGAACGTTTTTCTAACCCCCATGTGCCCTGCTAGTGGACTATCGTGACACTCTTTCAAAACTCCTATCCTATCTTTCTTTCCGACTACTAACTTCCACTCTTCGTTATTGTCATGCACGATCACATGATTTGACTTTACAAATTTGTACAACCTACCACTGTCTACTCTAAAATTCGGAAAAGCTAACGGATTAGACTCAACTGAAGAAACCATCTTAGCCACCCAAGGGTCCTTATCCTCATCTGAAATCCCAGCTAACTCTGGAACTCCCCGAGATAACATGTCTGGTACTACATGTTCTTTCCCTTTCCTATGAATGATTTCAAAATCAAATTGTTGGAGCCGAACTGCCCAACGTGCAAGTCTACCTTGTGGATCTTTGAGATTGCTTAACCAAATCAAAGAATAGTGATCCGTTACGACCGTAAATCGAACTCCTTCGATATAAGGCCGTAACTTCTCGACCGCCCATAAAACTGCCAAACATTCCTTTTCCGTAGTGGAATAATTTCTTTCACTCCTATTGAGTGACCTACTTAAGTAACAAATTACTTTTTCCCCCTCTTCAAATGTTTGGGTGAGTACGGCCCCGATGCCGTAGTCGGATGCATCTGTCTGAACGACAAATGGAAGCTTAAAGTCTGGACATGTCAAAATTGGAGCCGTGATTAAGCATTCCTTTGCTTTCCTGAAACTATCTTCACATTCCTGTGACCAAACGAATTTCCTACTCTTTTTCAACAAATCTGTCAAAGGCCTAACTAGTGTTGCGAAATTCGGTACGAAGCGTCTGTACCATGAAACTGTCCCTATGAAACTCCTAACTTGTTTTACATTTTTAGGTGCAGGTATTTTCACCATACTATCTACTTTTTCTGGGTCTACGTGTAACCCGTTTTTGTCGACTACATAACCTAAAAACTTGAGTGAAGGTCTGCAAAAATTGCATTTGTCGCGGCCTACTTTCAACCCTGCCTCTCGTAATCGCCTAAGAACCTCACCTAAAATCTCTAAGTGTTTTTCAAATGTATCTGTGACGATAATAATATCATCCAGATACACGAAAACAAATGGTTCCAACTCAGGCCCTAACACACTATCGATGAAACGCTGCCATGTTGCAGGCGCATTGTGTAATCCAAAAGGCATTCTTTTGAATTGAAATAGACCCCTACCAGGTACCGTAAAGGCAGTGTACTTCCGCGATTCCAATGCCATTGGAATCTGCCAGTAAGCGGACTTGATGTCCAACGATGTTAAGAATTTGGCATTCCTAAGTTTATCTAAAATAGCCGAAATTATCGGCAACGGGTACGCATCCCTTTCTGTAACCTGGTTAACCTTCCTAAAGTCGACACAAAACCTAAAACTATCATCTTTTTTCCTAATGAGAACAATTGGGGAAGCCCATGGACTGTTTGATTTCTCAATCACGTCCTCTTCCAACATCTCCTGAAGTGACCTATCTATGTGTTGCTGCATTGCCGGTGAAACCGGATAATACCTTTGCTTAATCGGCTCAGATGAAGTTTTAATGACATGTTCTACCATTGTTGTTACTCCTAATCCCTCTGGCATATTCTTGAAAGCATTCTCGACTAAATTCTTTAGTTTCCCTTTCTGATCCTCGTCTAATTCAGACTCCTCTGTGATAGACGTAGTATCTATCGAAGCCACTATCTCCTGGCTCGAAAAACTCCACATGTTCGAACGTAAATCCGGGACTATACCCGATAATGCCCAAAAATCGGCACCTAAAATCAAAGCATGCGGTAGGTTGGGAATGACTAAGCATTCAATCAAAATTGACCTACTCTCTACAACAATGGGTACTTTAACTATTCCTAACACTCCTATACTTGCACCATCTGCTAAATGAACTTCCCTAACATTTGAACTGTCTAATTGTAATCCTACATCTTTTAAAACCTGCCATGCGTCCCTACAAATTATCGTTCGCGATGCTCCAGAATCTAGTAATCCTAAAAACCTAAAACCATAAATGTTAACTCCTAAAAACGGACGTCTATCTATGCCGCTTGAATCTAACGTGAAACCTAACCTAACTTTGTAAGCCAACTGGTCGCCAGCAGGCAACCTTCCTAACTCTGACGCCGGCGCTCTTGTCCTGCTGGCCCAAGAGTCCGTTGCCCGTTTCCCGACGAGCAGCGTCTACAATTTTGCCTTGTGGTCCCTACAGCACCACAACCAAAACAGCGCCTAGGAGCGGAACAGGAATTAGCGAAATGGCCTTCCCGGTTACACTTAAAACAACGATTATTTCTATTGGGAGGGGGATCAGGGTTAACCGCAACTCGAGTATCCGATACCGAGGCGATATACGCAACATCCGGCTCCAAAGCCGACCTGTTGCGATTAGAGGGTGGAGGAACGAAAGACTCAACATTTGCCCTAATGGTTTCCAGCCTTCTGCCCAAGGCCACCAAATCATTGACTGACTTAATGTCAGCTAAACCTAGCTGTGTCTGGTAAAATGGAGCGATATTCTTCATGAGAATAGCCAACTTCCTATTCTCACTCAGAGGCTCCGAAAACCGTTTGAAAAGAGTCTGCATGAGCGCAACGTACATGCCTATTGACTCTTCCTTACCCTGGGTTCGACGCCTGACCTCATCCAACAAGAGGTCATCATAGTTGGAGGGCAAAAACTCCAACTTCAATTCCCTAACCAACTCTTTCCATGTTGAAGCCGTGTCCCTAATCGACCTAAACCAAAGAAGCGCCTTCCCAGTAAATAAATCCACCGCTGACCTGTAAATTGCTTCCTCAGAAACACCACGAGCCTCCCTCAATTCTTCAATTCTTTCAATAAACGAGTTCACTGATGAACCACATCGTTCACCAGAGAACTGCACGTTCCACTTATATGGTCGCTCGGGGTTCCGGTCACGGGATGTATCACCCTGTATTTGGAACCCACTAGAGCTCGTTCGTTGGCCGACTGACGCAGCTGGCGCATCCAAATCTGCTGTCGACATTGTTGGTTGGTTATTATTATTATCATTATTATTATTATTATTATTAACATTTTTAGGAGGTTCCATCACCTCCTCTACCTCGGACAATTTAGCCATCAAAAGCAAAATTTCCCCCCTTAAATCCGCTACCTCGTTAACCTCATCCGAAGATTCGGCCTTAGCCCTAGAAATCCTACCCAACGACCACTCGATTTTCGTCAAAACTTTCTGATAATCCGACGACTTCGGATTTTTTGATGCACTCGGAAGCAAATCCCTAATTTCCAAAACTTTCGCCCTAACCGCTTTTGAATCCTCTTCAAATGAATATGGATAGTGAGGACTATCCGAAGAAATTGAACCAGTCCGTTCCAACAAGCGACTGGCCCTGAGAGTCATCCTCATCTCATCCACCTTAGACCCTTCCTTCAATCCCCGCGCTCGTAACTCATAAACGAGTTCTTCTTTGGAAAGCCTATTTATATCCATCCTGACCAAAGACAAGTATTCCCAAAAGAAAACTACAACCAAATTTTATTTACACCCGTTGATACAAAAAGAATTAAAACAACGCAGACTATTATGCCCAATCAAAAAAAAGAAAACAAAACGATCGATGTTAAAAAATATAAATCTTAAGGAAAATCCCAACAAATCTAACAAAAAAATTAACAATAGAAAAAAAAGCAATATGGTAACACCACTCAAGTAGATTCAAAAAGAAATTTCAAATTAATGTTAAGCAGTCAACAAAAGAATTATTATTGTCACACCACAAAAAAAAATCACCTAGGGAAACTTAAAAAAAACAGTACGTTAACACCAGGAAGCCTAAAAAAAAATTAATATGGTCCCACCAACAAATTAGATTTGAAACAAATTTTAAAATAACCAAAAAATAAAACAAGAGGATAACACCCAAAAAAAAATAATATACGAATTAATTTTAAGGAATCAAAAAAGAATTATTATGATCACACCAGTAAAAGCTCGAATAAATTTTAAGAAAACCTACAAAAAAAGTCAATATAGTCACACCAGGAAAAAAAAATTATATTAAAATCAATTTTAAGAAAATTAAAAAGTTTGTCTGGTAACACCAATAAAAATTATAGCAAAATTAAATACCGCACGAAAACAAAGAACCGTCGATAAAAAAAACTTGAAATGATTAACCCGCAAAAATTATTTTAAAATCAATTTTAAGAAAACGAAATAAAAGTTAATACCTATGGTCACACCAATAAAAATCAAGTAATTTTTAAGAAAACCTACAAAAAGAAATCAATATGATAATACCCCCAAAAATTATTTTAAAATCAATTTTAATAAACGAAATAAAAGTTAATACCTATGGTAACACCAATAAAATTTATATTAAAATTAAATAAAATTCAATACCGCACGAAAAAAAGAACAAAAGAACCGTCAATAGAAAAGACTTCAAATTATTATTCACGCGCCAAAATTCTTATTGAATTGATAATGTATTTTATATATATATGAGTATATATGTATATAATTATATCGAAGTGAACAAAAGGTCACCTTCAATATAAATATATGTATATATGTATGTATGTATTTTTACGCGAATAAGTTTTCCAAATTTATACCAAAAAAAAATAAAAAGAATAAAAGAAAAACACTCACTCAATAAAATCCTGAAAACCTTCAATTATTGTGCCAATCAAAAAGACAATTTCCACTTATGTTTCACAGATTTTTTTTCGTAATTTATCCTCACTGAATCTCGTTAAAATTTTGAACCTCCCACCTGTCCACCAAGTTGGGTTAATTTTTTTTTGAAGAATTTCCACCGCTGTTTCAAATCCCCGTCCAAGATATTTCCTTAATTCCACTTCACAAATATCCTATATAAAAAAACAAAAGGAATTAGTAAAACTTTCAATGATACACAAAAGAACAAAAGATCACAAAACTTAGCTAAAGAAACAAAAAAAAACAGACACCCAGACACAGCAAAATATTTCCAAAAACAATACGAAGTTTTCTTTCACAGGCCCCACGTTGGGCGCCAATTTGTTGCAATTTTATTTGTCGCGATAATTATTCTTATACTAAATGAAATCAAAAATCAAATTAAAAGAAATGAAATTAAGCAAGAACAAACAAAACCAACTTAAGTAAATTTAACCGCGGAAATGAAATGTGCCGATCTGTCAAATAACAGCGGCGAAGAGGCAAAATTGCAACAGGCAGCAATTTAAGTGCTGCCACCACAGCGAGCTCAGAATGGGGTGGGTTCAGCGAATGCAATTAATCGACGATTCGATTAATTAAGTTGCTGATGGTGTTGATATCAAGTTGATATCAAAATAATTATTAATTTTATTATAATTGCCACAGGGGCGTTCTTACATTAAGTAAGGAAAAGGGCGCCAGCAATTTTTTTCCTGAAATGAACAAAAAAAAAAAAGAAATTGCAAACCTTTATAAAGAACCACGAAAAGGAGCGAAACAATAAAACCAAGACAAGAAAATAGAACACAAAATGGATATTTTTTTGTAAATTTATTAATGTCACAAATGCCTGAGAAACCTTGCAAAGCGCAGGATGAAAACTCAGGATCTTTTCCAGAAAATTAAAATGAAAGATTTCATAGACAATGGACCGTTAAGGTCTTAATTCCCATCAATTAAATTGGGATAACGAAAGATTCAAAAAAAACTATTTAACACCGAATCAAAAAAAATTTTACTTATCTTTTTTTCTGCCAAATCCCCAACTAGCTCTTTTTGTTTTTCCTTTCCTTTCCTTCTCTCTAGAATATTTTTCCTTCCTTATTTTTCCTTGCACTACGACACTAAATTTTTACAATTTTTCTCAATCTTTTTTTTTTCACAAACTTCGTTCGAAATCACTAATTTGTTTCTTTTTAATCTTATCACCTTGATAGTTTGCCAAGAATTCCCGGCCAGATTCCAAGATCTGTCCTGTCTCTTCTTTTCGTCTCCCGCCATTTAAGCTTTCAGCCAATATGGAGTGGCGGATTTCAATCACATCATCAACAGCCAATCGGAGATCGGCTTGTTGATCTCAACTTGTGATGAAATACTCGCGATCCTGCTTACTCGCCTTTTCCTCTCACAGCTAAATGCAAGTCATCCTGGAATTCGCCGCCCGCTGGATTCACTTCCAGGTCACGACGATTCCAGGAGCTGCATTCAGCCACCCCCACTTTCTATTTTGATATCGAACAAGGATTATGAGATTCAAAATTGAGAAAAACTTTAACTTAACTTAAACTTCAACTTTAACTTTTTAAACATCGCGCGAAAGGAAAGAACAAACAAAATAATTACCATTTGGTATCTGTAAGTTAAACCCCGAACTAAGTTTCTCGAAACTTAACCGTCCATAAGTCTATGAAATCTGTATTACAATCTTTCTTTTTTTTAAAATTAACATACTCAATCGTTAAAAAAATTAACAATAAAAGCAAAAGAAATAAAATATATATATATAAGATGAATTTTACCAAAAGCATATAAATTTACAATTTTTAATAAAACTTTAAGTTGGGCCGTAGGCCATTCTCCATTTGGAGTGACTTCACATGAAACTTTTTCGTACGCACCCACCAGACCGTCCATCTGGTTTGGTTTCACTTGAATGGAAACCAACCTTCTTTTGAAACCTGAAATGAGACTTGGTATTTTTTTCCTCACGAAAATGACAGAGAGAACCATGGTCAGAAGGACTATGGCCGTCCCGCTCTCTCTCATCCTCGTGTAGAAGGAATTGTGACATTTGTCAAATTGACTATTGTAAATAAAAAGTAAACAAACCGCGAGGTGGATGCAAAATGCATCGTCGTAATTAAAAATTAAAATTTAATGTTAAAATAAAACTTGTTGCGTTTATTTATAACGCAACATGTTGAGCATCATGCAGGCGTGAAGCACATTCTTAGATATTTGGCATCTACGGTAGACAAAAAGATACACTACAAGAAGTGTGGAATGGCTTTTAATGGCTATGTTGACGCTGATTGGGGCGAAGACAAGGTCGACCGTAAATCCTATACTGGTTACGTGTATTTCTTGGCAGGTGGTCCTATATCTTGGAAATCGGAGAAGCAACGCAGTGTGGCACTCAGTAGCACCGAAGCTGAGTACATGGCATTATCAACAGCATGCAAGGAGGCAATAGCCATGAGAAGACTCATAATTAAAATTGGCTGTGGTGAAGCGGGAAGTCCAACTGTCGTTTATGGCGATAATTTGAGTGCGCAACAACTTGCAAAGAATCCGGTGCATCATGCGAGAACTAAGCATGTTGATATTAGATATCATTTTGTCCGGCAAATTGTCAATGAAGGTGATATCGTTCTTAAATATGCTCCTACAGATTTAATGATAGCAGATATACTTACAAAGAACCTTGCAAAGAACAAACATCAAGAATTTACAAAAATGTTAAATCTTAGGTAAATTTTGTTATAATTTGAAAATATGTTTGCTTTGAGGAAGGGTGTTGAAATGTATGTAACTTATGTGAAAATATTACTGTATACAAATAACAAATCAAGCATCTGTAGGAAAATATGAAAACTCATTTTGTAAATATCTAGAATATATTTTTCATTTCGCAAATAAACTCTTCAATCGTTAAGACGCCTTTGTTTTTCTTTTTCCACATTTTTCTCTTCGCCGAATTTCTGCTCAATATATCTTAAAGTCTTAAAAAATATTTGAGTTGAAAGTCAATTTTTAATAACTTTTAGTAATGTTTTTTTAGGTTTTTATTTTTGGGTAAAAAACTGTCAATTCGAATTTTCTCAAAACTAAACTGAATGTTGACAATATTTTTTAAAATAAAAAATTAGTTAAAGGTCAATATCTCAAAGTTTTGAAAAGATATTTGAGTCGAAAATAAATTTTTACCAACTTTTATAAATATTTTTTTTAGGTTTTTATTTTTTGTAAAAAAACTGTCAATTTGATTTTTCTTAAAATTTTACAGAGTGATGAAAATAATTTTTTTTATAAGATAAAATTAGTTGGAGGCCATAATCTTAAATTTTCGAAAAGATATTTAAGTCGAAAATCAATTTTTACCAACTTTGAGTAATGTTTTTTTAGGTTTTTTTTTTTTTTTTAAACTGTCAATTCGATTTTTTTAAAAATTTTAAAATGTTATGTTAAAAACGTTAAAAACGTTATTCTTCGTTGCACAAAATTATTTTGGAGATAATTTTATTAGTAAATTTGCATCTTTCTGCCTTATTATCTGTAAAACAAAATTTATTTGAAGTCGATATCTCTTCTGGTTCTTAAGCTATGGACGACGAAAAAAACGTCGCGAACGTACGGACGTACGAATGTACGTACACACGCACGCATAGACATCTTTCTAAAAATCTTTTATTTCAACTCTAGGGACCTTGAAACGTCGAGAAATGTCAAAATTTTCAATTCGACAAATCGGACCCATTACAATAACTTCCTATGGGAAGTTAATAACGACTCAGGTACTAAATCGGTGTCATTATTTTTATCGTGAATAGTTTAATTTTTAGTCTTATCTTGATTAGCCTAGGTTTCGTTTAGTGAATGATGTTTAAGGTTTTGAATATTGACTCTAGTTCAACAAGGATGTTTTAAACTCACTCTGTAGATCTGTAACTCCCAACATTTACCGAAATAACGTTCCCTTGAGCCGTGATATATTTGTTGATTTCTTCTCAGGCTAGTGCTTGAAGTGTTTAGACGTTGAATTTAATGACAAGTTTATGTAAGTGAATAGAGTCTCAAAATCTTGGTACAACAACGGGGAACTTGACTGTCGTTCGCTAGAATAGCAAATCTCACCTAACTTTTGCGAATGTCTTACAAAAACTTCTTTAAAACTGCTTACTTTGGAATTATTTTTCAATATTGTTCCAGCGAGAAGGTATTCTTGTCAAGAATTTAAATGTGAAAGAGGAGCTATAGGTGTCAAAATAGGTTGGGTTAGATTGATGGGTTGGCGATTGATGACGTTATTACCACACTTAAATCAATGTAGACCTATTTTGATAAGTTAAAGTGTGGAAGTTTCCAAAGTGAGGCTTTGATGAAGATTTTCCAAAAAGCAGCCTATTATACTGCTTCTTGGAAAATCTTAACTCAAAAAGTGTCTGCCTAAGACTTTATTTCTAGTATAAAATAGGAAGTACTCAGTGTCTTCTTTATTCTTCCTCATCACTGCATTCTTTGCACATGTCATGGGTGGTAAGCCGCATTTTCTTTGTATGGTAACACAACTGCTTGTCATCTGTAGTTATTCTATGTTATTCTGTTTTTTTTTGTCTAGATGCATAATTGAGTCTCATTTTGTTTTGTCGAATTTTGGCCATAATTTCCTGGCTGAGGATTAGGTTTCTAGGCATTTACATTTTTAATTCTTGAAGTGTCTCGTTGTCAATGATACATTTAAATGTCCTATATAGGAGTCTATGCTTGATTGGTTCAGTGTTGATTGCTTCACAGGCTCATTAACTCTCTCGTTACCCTCTACATCACTGTTACCTGCTACCCAGCAGAGTCTAATGTTACGCTTTGAGCTAAGAATAGTAAGTTCTTGATGAAAGTAATTTACGACCTTCAATTTGATTGTTGTGGCAGGCATCGACTTTAAAACTGATTTTTATGATTTTTAGATTGTTTGCTTTCCCCAACGCATTCCACCATACCATGTTACCATAAATTAGAACTGGTGTGACGATTTGAGTAGGTACTTCTACATTACGTATTAAGGATTCAGTCCCCAGGTTCTGTTGAAGACCCTATTGGATGAGTTAGAATGTTATCAGAGCCGTTTTAGATCTCTCTAGTGCATTTGGGCCCCAGTTTAGCTCTTTATCTAGGACTAGCGGCCCGTCCCGGCTTCGCAAGGGTGGACATAAAGAGGTACAGATATTTAAGTTATAAGGGTGCTAATTAAAACGACCATGAATCACTAAATTAGAAAAAAATTGTATGCTTATCTTAAAGCCTCCCTGTACCCTACGTTGACTGTGGTGTTTGTAGGTGGCAACAAAACGCATTGAATTTCAGCAGATCCTACTCGAGAAAGTGCCACATACAATTGACCGTGGGAAAAGCACTCTTTCCTTAAGTCGATACCAACTATGGCAAAAGTTTGTCCCTGGGATTTATTTATTGTTAGGGCAAAGGATATTTTTAAAGGGAACTGTAACCTTTTAAAAGATATGGGCAAATCAGTTGGTATCATCGAGATCCGCGGAACATGTGTGAGCTGACCGGCAGCGGGACCCGTAATGATAGTTGCTACAATCACATTATCTCTTAATTCTTTGATCAATAGTCTTGCATTCTATAATATTGTCTAACATTTTTTTGTCCTATTATTAATACTCTTCGCAGCGTTGAGCGTATGCGATAAAAGACATTTTATGGCTAATTTTTTTACATCTTCGGTTGGTTTTAATAGGAATTTCTAAAGATTTCTATAGTAATCTATATATAGCCTATGTTACTCAGTGATAATGTAGCTTTCTAATGAAAAAAGAATTATTAAAATCGGTCCAGTACTTTTTGAGTTTATTCGTTACATACAAAAATACAAATCTTTCCTTTTTAATTTCTTTATTTTATTCTGGGAATTTCTTTATATTTGTACAGAGTTCTAGCACCATTATAAGGGGGTTAATAGTCAAGTTGCAGTTTTTCGCACAGTTGCAAATCCTATATAAGGATTTGTTCAATTATTCGCTAAAAATGATTAGGAATTTTTCTGTCGAGAGTTGTAGAACTATATCAACTCATAATTTTAAATGAAACCACTTCCTTTCCAACACTTTGTTTTACTATTATTGTATTACTATTATTTTTTTTTTGAAATTATTAAACTAAACGAGATTGAGACCTTTTTCCCCAACTACATATATCAAAACTACGAAAAAATTACCAGTTTCATCATTTTCCCAGAAATATTGTTTGTTTAAGTTTCGCAAAATTTTAGTTTTTAAAGCTAATACACTTAATTTGCATAATATTAAAACTGGTCCCAAGTATACAAGTTAAAAAGAATCAAAAAGTAAAAACTTTAAACCTTAAATCTATTGACTTTCATAACATATAAAATATCCAACGCTGTTAATTTGTAACACAAGACTTTTTGAATTCCCAACATGATGACGACAACGATAAGTAGTTGAAGAGAAAGCTCAACATGCGTTATAAAAGTTAAAGTTTACTCATACATACATGTATAAAAAAAAAAAAAAAAAAGAATTTAGTTTAAACCCACAACTTTTTAATTACAGAATTAGCCCCATAGGGAACTTTCCTATTTCTTTCCATGCTGCTCATTTTTAACACAGAAGTATCTAAAGTTAAAAATATACTCTCTCTATATATAAAAAGTTTTTTTTTTCAAATGTACATTCAAACATATTTTCCACAGCATTCAATATCTCATTAGTATGAGTTGGTATACTCGTTCTTTCAAGTATCATTGAAAATAAGTCAACAAAATTTTAATTACCAATCATCGTTTTGATAGTCAAATAAGTTTTGTAATTAAAAGCAAACTTTTTCTACAGTTACATTTACACTACTCGTGTCGTATCTTAGAAGACAGTGTTTTGTTAACTTAATTGCAATACTCCCAATTGTGCGAGAACCATAATGAAGCTTTTACAATCATCCTTTCTTTCTTTCATTTTCAACGCATTTATCACGAAAAGGAAGAAGGAACAAAAAAAAACAGCAAAAACGAAACACTTGCTTAAAGAGGGATGGTGGCAATAAGGTCCCTGTCTATTTCCCTATAAACGACTCTAATATGCTTTTATACACTGCAATCTACTCTTTCGGCTTTGCCTTCTTCAATATTCCCCATCGACATCATTGCCACAGTTACTAATTGATTTAGTGATTTGGATCTTTGACTTTTCTGGGAAAATGTCTTTTCCGTTGCCTGCCCGGCACCATCGTCACGTCCGTCCCTCTGTCCCGATGCCTCCGGCACTGGTCGATGCGATGTACCTATATAAATTTCCTCTGTCAGTTCTTAAAAGAATCCATAAAAATAATCGAAAAATAAATTGTGAAGTTGCGGTAAGTACACATTTTCATTCTTTGGTTCCTCTCTCACAATCCCCCACGACCACCCCCTCCCCCATATATTCAATACAACTACCATCACGGTTAGTTTTAACAAAGTTGTTTTATTATATGAGTAGATATGTGTCTTCTAAAAGGAATAAAGGTTCAAGGGAGAAACAAGAAAAAGAAATACACAGAACTTAAATTGAAAATGACGCTGGCAATGTTGCAGCAATAGCAATGTAGGTACCCCCAGTAACAGCAGTAGATATTTTTACTTAGCAATTTATGGTGAATTCAATTACGCTATGGTGAACCTATCCGTATTGCAAGGATCTCGTTTGTTTGGGTTCCGCCGCCGCCGAACGAGGACGAACAACGACGAGCTATACGGCAACAAGGACGACAACGACAACGATAAGGATGATGATGATGATGACGGCAAAGACGAAGGCAAAGGCGATAGGGAGTATAGCGACGGGAATAAAAGTTCAAATCGAAAAGTCAACGTACGTGATACGTTTAAGGATGACATGACTGACTATTATAATGGCATGAACAAAAGACATCTGGTGAGATTCTTTGTAATGGGTTTCTAAGAAGAAATAAATAGATGAACTCTTCTTCTTCAAAATGAGACTTATTGTTTTTTTTTTATATTTGACTATAACATTTTGGCAAGCTCAGTATTCAGATTAAGTTCTTGATGGGGGAGCATATGATAGTGAATACAAAAATATTTTGCCAGCGTTGCAATCATGTATGAAAATTTTATTTCAAAATATTCTCAACAAAGTTTCGTGAAAGCAGACAAAATCGAAAGCCGTAATAAATTCAAATTATTTCTTTTTCACTCGTTTCACTGGTTTTTGAATCTTTATTTTAATGGAAAAATTCGTTGTTTGATTGCAACATTTCTTAAACATAAGTTTAAAAAAATACTTCAAAAACCTAAGAAACTAATTTTTAAATGTCATATAACGTAATATATTCGTGCCGAAAAATTATTTTCCCAATTTTTGGGATTTTTATTTGTATATTAATTTTTGTACAAGCAAGCTAAATTTTATAAAAATATTGTCACATGTCAAAAACATCTATCTTTTAGTTATATATTATACTAGCGGCCCGTCCCGGCTTCGAACGGGTAGACATAAATAGGTACAGATATTTAAGTTATAAGCATGCTTATTAAAACGACCATGAATCACTTAATTAGAAAACATTTTTTTGTCCTATCATTAATACTCTTCGCAGCGTATGCGTTGAAAGACATTTTATGGCTAATTTTTTTACACCTTCGGTTGGATTAAAAAAGAATTTCAAAAGATTTCTGTAGTAATCTAGTACTAAATATAGCCTATGTTACTCAGTGGTAATATAGCTTTCTAATGAAAAAAGAACTATTAAAATCGATCCAGTACTTTTTGAGTTTATTCGTTACATACAAAAATACAAATCTGTCCTCTTTATAATATTAGTGTAGATATAGCCTATGTTACTCAGTGATAATGTAGCTTTCTAATGAAAAAAGAATTATTAAAATCGGTCCAGTACTTTTTGAGTTTATTCGATACATACAAAAATACAAATCTTTCCTCTTTATAATATTAGTGTAGATTGATAAAAATGCCACCTTTCTTTCTCAAAATTTCTAAGCTGACAAATATTTTTTTTTTCAGTTACAGTCCAGTAACTTTGTCATTTTAATAGTAGGAGATCTTGCGTAAGATCCGCTATATCTGGTTTTTACTCGTGGATGATGTTGTCCTTATTAATAATCCAAATTCATGACCTCGAGCATAGAACGCAAGCTGTTCAAAAATTAGGAAAAAATCAAAAATTTCGAACTTGTTTCGCTTATTGGTATTTTTACCCTGAAGGAGAATTTTATTTTACAATCATCTTCTACGATCTTAAGACAAATGAATAAACTACAATTTAAGCCTTAAATTGGGTTTGTAGAATTAACGGTTTTCATATATATTGCATAATGATGAAATAGTTTGATTTCAAAATCTATTTTTGTAAACAAAATTTTTAGTCGAAAACCAATTTTTCAAATTTTAGGAGCATTACTTGAAATTTTTATTTCTTATATATAAAAATACATATTGGATGAATGAAACTAATTTGAAGTCAATATCTTCTATTGTTCACGAGATATCGAGAACCAAACATCAATTTTTGTAGATTTTAATTTCTTATGTTGAATTTTTGTAAAAAAATTTAATGAATGTTAAAAACAATATTCAATACATCCGTTACAATATATAATATAAAATTTAATTCAAGTCTCTAGCGTTATTAGTTCCTGAGATATTTTGGGTTAACCAAAATTTTTATCTTTTTTCTTAAATTGCTATGGTAAAAAAACCTACCACGCAAGTTTTTGAGATTCCTTTCTGCATCTTTTGCATTATTATCTGTATAACAACATTTATTTGAATTCGATATCTCTACTGGTTCTTGAGCTATGGACGACGAAAAATACTTCGCGAACGTACGGACGTACTGACGTACGAACGGACGTACACACGCACGCACAGACATCTCTCTAAAAATATTTTATTTCGACTCTAGGGCCTTTGAAACGTCGAGAAATGTCAAAATTTTCAATGCGACAAATCGCACCGATTTCAATAACTTCCTATTTGAAATTAAAAATAAATATTATTTCGTGAGAAAATTGGAAGCAATTACATCTTTTACACTATTTTTAAGTCAAGTATTTTTTTCTATTTTGGACGTTTCCATAGATCCAATAAATACAATTTTTGTTCTAAGTGTCAATGACGTTGTTCATTTAAATAATCTAGACTTTCGAACTCGAGTTGTGATTGCAACATGGCAAAAAATCAACAAAAACTTCAAAAAACTTAAGGTACTGTGGATTTGAACCCTGATTTAACGATTTCAAGCTAATTAAATTTTGTCTTCATTTTGAACTCAATCCCGTCGCTATACCCAAATACGACGGTTGCAACATTATATCATAAAATTTGGTATGACCATGTGGCTGTATATCGTAGATAACTTGACTTCTTCCATATTTAGGGTCTTAAATCAGTTAAAAAGATCTTATTTTTCACTTGGCCTCAAGATCACAATATCCCTTGGTCAATTGTAATCAAGTCTTCAACAAATAACACTTCCATAAACACGTTTTTTTTTGTAATATTGCGATTGTTTCATAATTTTTGAAGTGAATGTTAACAATTTCAAAAAGTTAGTAAACTGTTTATTGCTCCAATTTAACTTATTGCTTAGATTCATTTGCCAAATTTCAAAAAATAACAGCCGCAAATGTGACAACTGTGAGATATTCAAAATAAATTTTCTTTTTAGAAAACAAAATTGTTTATATGAATTTTTTTTTCATTCCAGATCTTAGTACTATTTTAAGTATTTTTATTCATAAAATTGTCCTTATCAAAAAATTTTCAGGATAATATTTACTACGAAAAAAGCATTAAGTTTTTGTTTCTAATCACGGGTGTTAATTCTAGAGGTATAAACGTTACTATAAGTTGACAATACGACTTTGCTGCAGCTGTGAACATGAATAGACTGACACCTAAATAACGCTTCTTAAATTCGTTTAGTGCTCCCAAAATAAAATTGCAATTGATCCCAATTGTAATGAACCAATTTTTATCAGCGGAAAAGATCACTTAAAGTGATCATGATCACAATGCTCAAATGAAGGTTGCGACTTCGTTAGATCCACAAAAATTGACTGTTTGGTGTGCAAGATCGTGCGATTTAACGTCTTTTGATTTTTTTTTTGATATTTTCTGTGGAAATATGTTTAGTTGTTTAGCGATTTACACCTTTGTCGAAAACATTTGTCGCGTTATTACCGATACACGGTCCCAAGTATTTTAAAAGACATCGAAAATTGAAAATCCATTTTCCATTTCAAAGTTATATACCTCTAAAAAACACCCTTTATTCTAAGTCCTACCGTACCTATGAACTAAAATTCGTGAAAAGTAAACTCTTATTAAGAAAATCTCTATAGTAGTTAAGATAGATTGTAAAAAATGTTGCTTTCACAATATAAAGTTAAAATTGTACACTGGGTCGTATACGCACTTTTTTGTTCTTCTGTGCATTTTTGTTTTTAGCACAAAATGTCATCAGTAGTTGGGATATTTAAAAAAAAGATATTTTAAAACAAAAATATGGATCACAATTTTAAAATTAGGTAGAAAAAGAAATTGTATCATTTGGTTCATCAATCATTAACCTTCATGGTTCTTTTATTGCACTAGATTTTGAATAGAAAAAAGTCAATAGAGATAAAAGAATAAAAGGAATTCATTGTAAGTTAACTACATAAAGCGTTCACGAAATAATTCTAAGTAAACAAAAATTGACCACTCGACCGTTTACTGAAGACACTAGCTTTAAGCCTTTTTTCAAAACTTGACATGTTTTCTTTTTAATTATTTGTGCGCACTCAAGGCGATATGAGTATCATTATAATAATTAAACACAGTGCTAGGAATTCGGAACTGAGGATAGGATTAGAAAGGAGATACTGATGATGCACGTTGGTTTTGAACGTCTGCACATTGTAATGAGTTTGAAATATTGACTCATGTAAAGCATTCCACATTCGTGTAGTGCGACTAAAAAAAGAATCTCTGTACTTTACAGTACGTCCAAAATTGTGCTCAAGTGTAAAGTGATAAGCATTTCTATAGATGAACGGGAACTACAGTGGATTTTTTTGAGAGACGGAATGCAACTGGCTATTTCACTAGAGCATTGCTTATGAAAATAGCGATAAAATAATGAGAGACATGAAACCTTACGACGCTGTTGAAGAGATAGAAAATTTTCAGTAAGACAACGGTCACCTATCATTGGTAGAGCACTCTTTTGAATTCTGTCCAAGAGACTCAAGTGGATTATTGGAGCACCTACATACCTGTTTTAACTTTTTGACTTAAATTAATTAGTTCATTTAATGAAAAGTTCATAATGGGTGATTTTTTTGAGGTTAGGATTTTCATGCATTAGTATTTGACAGATCACGCGGGATTTCAGACATGGTGTCAAAGAGAAAGATGCTCAGTATGCTTTGACATTTCATCATGAATAGACTTACTAACGAGCAACGCTTGCAAATCATTGAATTTTATTACCAAAATCAGTGTTCGGTTCGAAATGTGTTTCGCGACAAATTTTGTTCAGCGATGAGGCTCATTTCTGGTTGAATGGCTACGTAAATAAGCAAAATTGCCGCATTTGGAGTGAAGAGCAACCAGAAGCCGTTCAAGAACTGCCCATGCATCCCGAAAAATGCACTGTTTGGTGTGGTTTGTACGCTGGTGGAATTATTGGACCGTATTTTTTCAAAGATGCTGTTGGACGCAACGTTACGGTGAATGGCGATCGCTATCGTTCAATGCTAACAAACTTTTTGTTGCCAAAAATGGAAGAACTGAACTTGGTTGACATGTGGTTTCAACAAGATGGCGCTACATGCCACACAGCTCGCGATTCTATGGCCATTTTGAGGGAAAACTTCGGAGAACAATTCATCTCAAGGAATGGACCGGTAAGTTGGCCACCAAGATCATGCGATTTGACGCCTTTAGACTATTTTTTGTGGGGCTACGTCAAGTCTAAAGTCTACACAAATAAGCCAGCAACTATTCCAGCTTTGGAAGACAACATTTCCGAAGAAATTCGGGCTATTCCGGCCGAAATGCTGGAAAAAGTTACCCAAAATTGGACTTTCCAAATGGACCACCTAAGACGCAGCCGCGGTCAACATTTAAATGAAATAATCTTCAAAAAATAAATGTCATGGACCAATCTAACGTTTCAAATAAAGAATCGATGAGATTTTGCAAATTTTATGCGTTCTTTATTAAAAAAAAGTTCTCAAGCTCTTAAAAAATCACCCGATATAATCCAATAATCTAATGCATGCTCAAGGATTATAATTCGGTATAATGAATGAAGCCTGTATGATTAACTTTTTAAATAAAAACCTTTTAGAAACTTCTCTCATTAGCTAAATATCCTAATATCCTAAAAATATCCTTGCACCCGAATTATCCTTTTAAGGCTAACTTTTTTCACACAAACCAATAACGTATATGATGATCTAAGCACCCTCTCTTAATATACTCGCATTTGGTCTAACACTAATTAAAATAATTATTAAATTTTATTTCTATATTTTAATCTAACATTATTGTTGTGTATACTCTTGACTATCATTTGTTTACTTCTTTTTTTGTTTCTAACTCTTCCTCTCTTTCTCTGTTTCTTTTTTGCATATTTTTCTTCCTACCATTTATATATGTATATTTTATGAACGTGGCAACGACGTGTTGCAATTCCAGGCAACGTTTTTGTAATTGCAGCTATAATTCTGGAGCGGAACTTGCAAAATGTTGCTAATTATCTGGTAGCTTCGCTGGCCGTTGCGGATTTATTCGTTGCCTGTTTAGTGATGCCATTGGGTGCTGTTTATGAGGTAAGAATAAAGCTACTAATTATTTATAATTCCATTGATGCTTCCTCCAACTGGACTTCTATACTCGCATTATAATGTATCAGCGAGTGTATACTTACGTATATTATGTACTCCAAAAGCCCAAGGTAGAGTTGGTTATTTGGTTTGTTGGTTTGGATTGTTTGTAAGCACGTGATCGCATTAGTATGGACACGAAGAGGCACTCTAAAAGCAAACACTGTCCTCACTCTTTAGAGAGGGTATTAATTTGGCTTGGGCGCCTTGAAGTTCCATTTTATTTTTTTTTTTCTGGTTTCTTGGTTTATTTGTACAGACAATACGTGTTTACAAAATATTATCCTGAGGCAAGTAGCCATTGCAGGCAACAAGAACAAAAAAAAACTGACATCTTCTTTAATTGAAGTTGAGGAACAGTTCTGTACGCGCCATTTTATTTAATTAGTCCTTAATTAATGTGTGTGGTGTGTGTAAAATAAGCTTTTATCTTTTATTTCTTTTTCATGTTGCTTATTTTGCTTGCATAAACAGATTAGTCAAGGATGGATACTTGGACCAGAATTATGTGACATTTGGACGTCGTGTGATGTCCTGTGTTGTACGGCTTCCATTTTACACTTAGTAGCAATAGCAACAGACAGGTGAGTTTTGTTATTTAATAGAATAATTAAAAAAATATGTTTTTATTTTTTAATATTATATAACACCGTAACATGTGGTTGATTTATTATTATAATTATGGGAATGCATATGAGGTTTTTATCTTTTTTAAATGACTTTTAAAATAATAATATAAAATGAAAATTAGACCAGAAAATATACTTTTTAATAAGAAAAAACTTCACTAAATTACATCACAATTAAAATTAAGTGAAAATTAAAACACTATGATCAAATCAAAATATAATTGGGAAATAACTATGCAACAAATATACCACTAAAAACGCTGGCACACATTTCAACTTAATTTACACTATTTTTGTAATTAATATTTTCGTGGTTTGTGTTTTTGCCTGGAAAATAATATTTTAGTGGCAGACACAAAAAAAGCAAATTTAAAAATCAAAAAATGCTGTACGAGTATATTGTTTAAAATTTTGTTCATAACTATTTTTATCTTGCCATACCGTCATTTATTTTGAACAATGTAGATTTAATCGGTTTTTTAAAGCATTTACAAAAAATTGAATTGAAAGAAATTTTTTGATTTCAAAAGGTTAATTCATATTCTAATATGTGAAAGTTTGTTTTTGAAAATTGTGCTAAGGGTTCTCGGAAGAAAAGTTGATAATTCTGAATCAGATCACAGTTCTCCTTATGACTGACATGAAATGAAAAGGGTTTAAATCAGTTACAAAATGATACTCAAAAAATAAGCTCTTTGTTGTATATTTTTTTAGTAACTTAATGTTTTTCAATACCATAACTATAATTTGATGAATTCATTCCATCTGATTTTCAGAAATTTTCTAATTGTGTCGGTATAAAAACTTTCCAAAAATTAAAAAAATAAGAAAATGTAAAAAGTTAAAACTGCTCTGGTATGGACAATAAAATTGGTGCAACAGGTGTAGATTTCAGAATTTTCGGAGTAATGTTAGAACTAAATTATTTACTCAAAACGATATTAAATATTTAAGTATTATACAGTGTTATCCATTTTGCGGTTTCAAAACTAAACGTAAATAAAACACATAAAATATTTTTTCCCACGATATTTCTTTTTAACTTAACATAGGAAGTTTTTGTAATGGGTTCGATTTGTCAAATTGAAAATTTTGACATTTCTCGAAGTTTCAAGGTACCTAGAGTCGAAATAAAAGATTTTTAGAAAGTTGTCTGTGCGTGCGTGTGTACGTACGTTCTTACGTCCGTGCGTCCGTACGTTCACGATGTTTTTTTCGACGTCCATAGCTCAAGAACTAGAAGATATATTGACTTCAAATACATTTTGTTATACAGATAATAATGCAGAAAGATGCAGAAAGGGATCTCAAGAAAATTGAGTGGGTGGTTTTTTTTACCATAGCAGTTTAAAAAAAAGGTGAACATTTTGGTTAACCCTAAATATATTACAAACCAAAAACGCTAGAGACTTGAATTAAATTTTATATAATATATTGTAACGTGATGCCAAACAAGTATATTTTTGGAAAAAAAACAATTAATGGTTTTTTGTATAAATCAAAAAAACTGAGGAAAAAAAAATGTGTCACCTTGAAAATTTTACGAATACAAAATGATTTTATCACCAAAACAATTGTGTGCAAAGAAAAATAACGTTTTCAACATCTGGTAAAATTTTGAGAAAAATAGAATTGACAGTTTTTTTATAAAAAATAAAAACCTAAAAAAAAACACTACTCAAAGTTGGTAAAAATTGAATTTCGACTCAAATATCTTTTCAAAAATTTGAAAATTTCCAACTTATTTTAACTTATAAGAAATATTGTTTTCAACATTTTGAAAAATGTTGAGAAAAACCGAATTGACAGTTTTTTTTTTTTTAAATAAAAAACTAAACAAAAAAATTAATAAAAGTTAGTAAAAATTGATTTTGGGCTCAAATATCTTTTCAAAACTTTGGGATATTGGCTTTAATCTACTTTTATCTTTCAAAAAATATTGTTGTCAACATTCAGTTAAATTTCGAGAAAAATCTAATTGACAGTTTTTTTACAAAAAATATAAACCTAACAAAAAAACAATACTAAAACTTGGTAAAAATTTACTTACGACTCGAATAGCTTTTCAAAAATTAAAAATATTGTCTTCAAACTATTTCCCAGAAAATATTGTTTTCGATATTCAGTAGTTTTTTTTTTATAAAAATCCAACAGTCCGTTTTTCATACAAAAATAAAATCATCCAATTTGTAAAAATTTAAGAAATGCTACTTAAATTTGTTTCGACTAAAAATCTATTTAATAAAACTAGATTTTCAAACTAAACTATTTCTTCATATGAAAAATATTGTTGGTAATTTTAGCCTCACAAAAAAAGTCCATCGGTGTCAAAGCATGACCTAGGTGGCCATTTGATATCGCCAGGGCGAGAAATTACGTGGCCAGGAAATGTATCTTACAATAAAGCCATATTCACTCGAGCTGTGTGGCAGGTGGCACTGTCTTGTTGAAACCACATATTTTCCAAGTCTTCAATAGCAGGCAAAAAAAAATCCGTTTTCATATGACCATAACGCTCCGAATTGACGGTGACAGTCGATCCATCGTCGTTTTCGAAGAAGTAAGGTCTAATCACACCTCTGGACCAAAGAACGCACCAAACACTGACTATTTGTGGTAGTCTGTAATATCCTCTGTTCAATTACTTAAGGATTCTCAGATCCCCAAATATGACAATTTTGTTTATTAACATACCCACCGAGTGAAAAATGTGCTTCGTCGCTGAAGAAAATTTTGTTCGAAAAATCGCCGTCCACCGCCTCTCTTTTTGTTCAAGCACCAATTCGACGTATCTACGACGACGTTTCGAATGGTCAGCTGGCTTCAGTTGTTGTGTGAGCTCAACTTTATATAAATGTAGGTGTAGATCCAAATGCAAAATACGGCATAATGTGCCGTAAGACAGCCCTGATTCCTGAGAATGACGACATTCGGGTCTTCAGCAACACTTTCACTTACAGCAGCGATATTTTCAGTGGTACGAGCGAAACGAAGATGTACACTGTACAGGCCTTACAATATCTCTAACCAATCTAGTCCCTTCAAATTTCTTCACAATTTTGGCAATTGCTTGCGTAGTTGGACGATTTTGTAAACCATAATCTCCTCTTAAAGCACCATATGTGGTTGTGGCAGAATTACTATTTTTGCAGTAGGTTTTAACGATTTGTATGCGTTGTGCTATAGTTAAGCGATCCATTTTCGTAAATGCCAGACTTTTAACTGACAAAAAAAATTGGTTTAATAACTTAGTTTGACAGATGTCAAATTCCAGCCCTATGCTTTTGAAACCGCAAAATGGATAACCCGTTACCATTCCGAAATCTAATTTTGTTGAGCCACCGGTATCGCATATTTTGTTTTTCAAGATATCCATCAATATGAAAATGTTTCCAAGCTTAAGTGCTGCCCGAAAACGTTCCAGCATTGTTCTTGCGAAAGATTCTCGCAAAGAATAGTCACTTTCCTTGGGATACTGAACAGTTAGCATTTTGTACGGATATAGCCTTACTTTCTTCTTCAAAATAACATGCACTGTTGATATTTTATTATCAACACCTTATTCCTGTGGACGCTTATTTAAGTAGATTTTGAATATTTTAATTTCAAACTTAAGACAAATACATATGTATGTTCTGGCGTTGTTGCTGACGTTAATGGTCCAGGAATATGCCTAATGACCATTATGCCTCCTTGATTGAATCTTTTTATCCACTACCAGATAAGTTGCGTGCTCGGCCAATCACTTAGTCGTTGAATATTAAAATGAGTTCAAAAACCTGGACGAGCATTTACCAATGATCCATCGCACTGCAAATATTGCTCCACCAGTGACTTAAAGCGACTAAAAATCACACAAATCCAGCTCATTTCAACCGGCTATTATTTCAGGAATCGCAATTTAAAGTAGACAAATTTCCGCTGGATACCCTTTATTTCCTTTATTTTGAAAACAATACAAAATGTCATTATATAAGTCCAAGAGCTATTAATTTTTTTTATTTTCCATCTTTTAGGCTTTAAGAATTTTGACATAACTCAAATATATCATGTTAGTAATTTTTTACCGTACGGAGGCCTTAAGGATTTCATACAAACTTGTCAAAAATGTTAAGTAGCATGTAAATAAGTACATTTTAGAAAATTCCACAAAAACAAAGATCTCCAAAAGTAAAGATGCTCTTCATATTTTTCTTTTATTTCAAATAACTTGGAGGTTTCTAACGAAATGTTCACCTCATTACTTTTTTGAAAAGCTATGATATCTCAGTTCAGCCCAACTCAAGCAAACTATACCATTTCCTCAATTATCATTCTAAATGCCATCTTTTAGTTTCTTTTTCAATCTTATTGCTTTTTTGAAAAAATACAAAACAAAAAGAAAAAACTTAGCATAAAATTTGCATTTTCGTACCATCATCACCATCACACATATGCCTGGAAGAAAATTTCAGCTATGATACTTTGGAGAGCACCCAAAACAATAACTAAACTAATTTTCTTTTCTTTCTCTTAAGGACGACATATTAAAAAAAAAACAACAAAAACAAAACGAAACGAAACAAGTCGAAAACATTAACATGACAATGACAATGTGTAGACGATGACACACGTAGTGATTTTGATGTCCTCGTCGTCGTCGTTGTCATTGCAGGGCTGTCGTTTCACTTTTTGATCCTGCAGTACTTTCAGAAAAATATAGCAGTACGGGGCAGTACAGCAAATAAAACAGGAAATTGGTATACATTTTTTTTATTAAATAATAAAAGATTAAAAAAAAGTAACAAGAATTCAGTTTTTTGGTTAAATTAAGTACATTATGTTTCAATTTTAAAACAAATACCTTATGTATAAAGCTTACAATTTAAAATTAAATAAAAGGAACAAGTTTTGACAAGGCTTTTAAAATGTTTTACATTTTTTTAAAAACATATACATATATTAATATTATTTTTAAAAACATATATATTTTTGATTAGGTACATACTAGCGCATTTATTAGGATTTGTGTATTCTTTGAAAAAATAAATAAAATTGTACTGCAAAACTCAGTAAATTACTATATTTTTTTATTTCATTAAGTTTTCGAATATTTTTTTAATAAATTTGGTGAAGGTTGCCATTGATGTGTGCTATAGTCACCTAACAAAGACTTTGCTGAAAGAATTCCACATACGGTGGAAACATTGAGGCAATTTCGGGTTTTTGTTTTTATTAAATTAACACTTGAAAATATCCGCTCGCAGGTTGCACTGCTGTGTGGTAGAGCAAGTAAATTTCCAACAAAAACCTTTGAGTTTGGAAAACGGAGTTCTCCCAAGCCATTTTTTGCCAAAAATACATCGTGCCAAAACTTTTCCAAACCATGTTCTTTTGACATCTCATTGCAGTTTAAAATAGCCCTCCATTCAGAGTCCAAATCTTCTACTTCTAGATTTCTAGCAATGTTTGGAAATAAGGCTATTAAGTCAACTAGACTTTCACCTACATTTTTAGGGTTAAGTTTTTGCACTTCATTAAGCACTGTGTCATCAAAATCAAACCGTTTCTTAATAGCTTTACAAAGACTTATATAATAATTCAATCAATAAGATTTAATTTCAAAAACATTTATACTAGAATTATCGTTTGCTCTCGTCAGTATTTCGGCTTTAGGGCCGATATAGATATTTTCAACATTTAAATGAATACAGTCAAACTTCTTTATAACGAACCTTCAAGGGAACAAAAAATTGCTTCGTTATAAAGAAGTTTTATAAAAAATTCGTTATATAGAAATTCTTTTTTTTAACACTGCAAGTGTTCTTTTATATTTTCAAAAAAAAAGTACACAAAAAAAATAATTTTAAAGAAATGTATGACTTTTTATTTTTTAATTAAAAACATATCAATTTTCGATTGCACATGAACAGTTTTGATTTTTGTTTTATTATAAAAATCTTCCAATTTAGTAAGGTGAAAATATGCATCATCTGAGGTTTCATTTCTTGTTTCAATAAAACTTTGAATATTATCAAATGCAGTCGTCATATCATAATCGTTGGGTTTTTTTCGAATAAATTCGAGTTCAGCATTGTCATCTGATGAGTCCGATTCCTCATCCTCAGATGTAATAACATTCAAAATTGTTTCGTTTGAAGGAATCTCCATGGTAGCAACATTTGCATCCACTGCAACATAATCGTCAAATGTAAGAGGATAATCATCACTTGGTAAAACTCTGTTAAAGTTGCTGTTGTTCTTGATTATTAATGATCTTATTGTTGACAATGGAACTGAGTCTTCATCGGACCAATTATCAAAAGTACCAAACCCAGCTTTGTTAAAACAGTTACGAATTGTACTTGTTTTAACATCGACGCACCAAGCCTTATAAACATCTGTAATGGCATCCAAAAGATTTGATTTGTATTCTCGTCCCTGATCCATAGCTTCAAGAACTCTCTGTAAAAATCGGTTACGATAGTAAACTTTTAAATTTTGAATCACACCTTGATCTATTGATTGAAGTATTGATGTTGTATTCGGTGGGGAAAATTTCAACTTTATTGCCTTTAAATAAATCTGAACCATGGGTGGGTGTGCCTGACAGTTATCAAGAAAAAATAAAACTTTCCGTCCTTGTCGCAAAAATTTTTGATCTTCTTTGATTATCCATTTTTGAAAAAGTTCACCGGTCATCCAAGAGTTTTTATTATTAAAATAATCAACTGGCAAGGACTGGATTCCTTTAAAACAACGAGGCTTTGCACTTTTCCCAATCACTAAAAGCTTCAATTTTTCATCACCTGCCATATTTGATCCAACCATTAAAGTGACTCTCTCCTTGCTTTTCTTTCCTCCGTGACACTTTTCGTTTTTAAAAGCCAGTGTTTTTTGAGGAAGACATTTAAAAAAAAGACCCGTTTCGTCCACGTTAAAAACATTCTCAGGGCTGTATCCGTCCAGTAAATTTGGAAGCGTATTTTTAATCCAATTTTGACACACTTCATCATCTACGTGAGCCCCTTCCCCACATACAGTTTTTTGTTTGATGCCGTACCTATACAGATTTTTTTGTTTTAAATCAAAAACAAAACGTTGTGTAGTAATTTATACTAGCTTACCGTGTTTTAAATTTATCCAGCCATCCAGTACTGCCTTTAAAATTATGCTGTCCCAAAGATTCAGAAAAAAATTTAGCTTTTTGTTTGAGAATAGAGCCCGAGATTGGTAAATTCCTTTTCCTGTTTATCTGCACCCATTTTAACATTGCTTTATCCACATTACCGTATTTTGTTTTTCTTAGTTTTTTTTGGCTTCTGTTTGAATTTTCTTCGGCAAACTTTAAAATTTTGCATTCATTCTTTAAAATTGTCGACAATGTACTAAACGATACACCAAATTTTTCTGCAACATCTTTTTTCTTTTCTCCCCTTTTAACTTTTTCAATCATCGATAACTTCTTTGATAGCGAAATAGCTTTGCGCTTCGACATTTTGGCAACAATTCTCGAACTTAAAATGCAAACTCAAACAATTGACCTGTTGATATGCGTAACATTTGTACTACACATCCATGCATACACACATTCACTTTAAGAAAATTCTTCCCAAAACGGGGAGTTCCCTTTTAAAATAAGGAATACAAATCATAGTAAACTTTGTTTTCAAATTTGAAAATTGACATTTCGTAATTCGTTATAAAGAAACAACTTTGCTTTCGGGCCACAAAATAAGTTCCTTATAAAGAGAATTTCGCTATAGAGAATTTCGTTATAAAGAACCTAATTCGTATGGGATATTTCTTAAGGGGAAGGGGAACAAAATGAAATTCGCTATAGAGAGAATTACGTTATAAAGAAGTTCGTTATAAAGAAGTTTGACTGTATTTGTATCATTGAAGTCAACGTCAATAGAGCGGTCTGTTAAAATATTTCGTTTGATGAAGTTTGACAAGAGGTTTTTGTAGAAACCTTTTACGGTGCTCATTAAAGTACGAATTCTAGGCTTTTCAGCTTGAAATTCCATGATATTTTTATTTTAAATAGATTGTAGGTCTAAGTAATTATATATATGTACGTTTTTTTTCGAAAAATTTGCAAAACGATACATACAATATGCAATGGACTTGAAATTGAAAATGATAATGAAGTTTGTGTATTTAAGTTTACCGTTGCAGAAAATCCCAAAACAACAAGGAGATAGAACGGAATGACGATAGCTGATATATATGAATAGTGATCGGACTTCTCTTTTTACTTAAAATGTGGGATTTTTTTTTAGCGTTCCGGGTTAAAAGAAAAAAATTCTGGGAATTTAAGATAAATGAGTTCAGCAATCAAAGCAATTTGGTGAATTAAAAAAAGCAGTACTTTTGGCATGTGAGCAGTACCGCAGTACGCAGAAACAAATTGCAGTACAAATACTGCTATTGCAGTACTTCGACAGCCCTGTGTCATTGCCGTCGTCGGTCGTTGGTTTTGGGACTCGAACGAAGTGATTCAAATTGTTCTACAACCTACTTGTACTGATGCTACATATAAGGATTAGGGGTTTTTGAAATCCTTTGACACGTTGCCAAATAAGAACAACAACAAAAATTCCTAAAGAAAAACATTTTAAAAAAAAAAAGTTTTGAATGGTTTTATGTAATGACGTATGCTGTAGATGAGATTTTTACTACATCCGATTTCATTATTTGGGTCAAGTTGTGCATCAGTGGTAAATTAATATAACTTGTGGGATTTTAATTAAACATAACGAGTCTAATGATTATGTACCGCAATAAGAAAGAATAAAGTTTGAAAAATTGTATGGCTGTCTCTATGTAGTTTTTTCATTGTAAAGAGTTAAAAAATAAGTTCATGTTGAAGTTATAGATGTACTTTTATTGAAAATTCTATTATGCCGAAATAGTTTTTTTTAAACTGAAGTTTTCAAGTAATTTTATTCGAATGTTAAAGAAACAGACAGAAACATTGAATTTTCAAGAATATTTGAACTTGCATTTGAAAAATTCAAAAATTCCTTAAACGTGTTAATTATATATTTTTTTGATTTTGCAAAATAAGATCTTATTTGGGGTCTTCAAAAACTTGGCTATGAGTAAATGTTTGTAAATTTCATGACTTGGAATCTAAAAATTAAAAAAAAAGAGGCTGGGATGTGACCCACACTGATAGTTTCCCATCCCGTCTGTCGATTTGTCTTGCTTAAAAGCTTGTTTATATTTATCAATTTTTACCAAATTTGCGTACTATTTTTTGTAGATTTTATTTTTTTATGAAAAAACGGACTGTTGGATTTTTATAAAAAAAATTACTGAATATTGAAAACAATATTTACTGTGAAATAAAATAAGTTTGAAGCCAATATTTTTAATTTTTGAAAAGCTAATTGAGTCGAAAGTAAATTTTTACAAGTTTCAGTATTTTTTTTTTAGGTTTTTATTCGAAAATCAATTTTTACCAACTTTTGTTAAATTTTTTTTTCGGTTTTTAATTTTTTGTAAACAAACTGTAAATTCGATTTTTTTTAAATTTTATTGAATTTTGACAACAACATTTTTTGAAAGATAAAAGTAGTTTAAAGCCAATATCTCAAAGTTTTAAAACGATATTTGAGTCGATAATCAATTTTTACCGACTTTTATTAATTTTTTTTTGGGGGTTTTATTTTTTGTAAAAAAAAACTGTCAATTCGATTTTTCTCAAAATTTTTCAGAAAGTTGAAAACAATATTTCTCTATAAGACAAAATAAGTTTGAAGCCTTAATCTCAAGTTTTTGAAAAGATATTTTAGTCGAAATTCAATTTTTACAAAGTTTGAGTAATGTTTTTTTTTAGGTTTTTATTTTTTATAAAAAAAATTGTCAATTAGATTTTTCTCAAAATTTTATCAGATGTCAAAAAGATTATTCTTTGTTGCACAAAATTGTTTTGAAGATGAAATGATATTTTAGGCGTAAAATTTTCGAGGTGACAAATTTTTTTTCTTCAGTTTTTTTGATTTATAAAAAAACCGTTCGATTTTTTTCCAAAAATATACTTGTTTTGCATCACGTTACAATATATAATATAAAATTTAATTCGAGTCTCTAGCGTCATTGGTTCATGAGATATTTAGGTTTAACTAAAATTTTCACCTTTTTTTTAAACTGCTATGGTAAAAAAACCACCCAAGCAATTTTCTTGAGAGCCCGTTCTACATCTTTCTGGCTTATTATCTGTATAACAATTTATTTGAAGTCGATATCTCTTCTGGTTCTTGAGCTATGACCGACGAAAAAAACGTCGCGAACGTACGGACGTACGTACACACGCACGCACAGACATCTTTCTAAAAATCTTTTATTTCGACTCTAGGGACCTTGAAACGTCGAGAAATTTCAAAATTTGCAATTTGACAAATCGGATCCATTACAATAACTTCCTATGGGAAGTTACCAAGAGGGTATTTAGCACACACCCCTGTTTTACTCCCATTGGACACACCACCACCACCATAATTCTCTACTGAATCCAAGTCGCCTTTTTGGTGTAGTGGAAATAAGATCGCCTTTCGGAAACCTTGTGGTAAAATGCTTTTACTAAATATTTGATTTAACGAATCCATCATCACAATTAAAGATTTTTCTGTTAAATTTTTGTTGAACTCAAAAGGTATTCGGTTTTCTTCTTTTGCTTTGTTATGTTTATTTTTTGCAATAGCCACTTTGAATTCCTTCAACCATTTACAACTAAAGGACTGCCATATTGGATTATTGAACAATTGTTTATAGGGTTAAGAAGTTTTTTGAAATGGCCTTTAAGGATATTAAAATGTTAACTAACACCAATAGTGAAAGGTCTGCCAGTTATCCTTCTTATAGCTTTCCAAAAACACTTTGAATTGCTTGCATTCGAAGCCTCGTGCACTTACTGTCCAAAGTAATTTTTTTTTGAACTGAAACTAAAAAAAAAGTTTCTTCATAAATTTATATAGCCTTAAAAAGCCTTATACGTATTTTTTTTCAAAATTTTAAAAAGTAATATCTCAAAAACCTGACATAATACATTCATTTTGAAGTAACATTTGAATTAACACCATCAAATCCCATTGGAAAAGTTCAATTTTATTGTCAGGAAGAAATCCTTGCGGACTAGTGTTATGATGTTAGAGCAGATCAAAATTATGAACTTGATATTTTACGAATCTAAAACTTATCCTAAAAAAGGTATAATTAAAATACCAAAATAATTATAATCAATAAAAACAAAATTACTTAAAACATAAATTCAAGTGGATATAAAAAGATAATTTTCTTCATAAGCCTTAAACCACTTCTCTTTTGCGAAAAACATTTATTTTAAGAAGATAAAATATAAATCAAAAAAATAATACATCCAAGATTATACGACGTATACTGTAAGCTAGAGGGTAACGTACTCGTACACATTAAACATTATGATGTAGACATTAAATCTTCCTTAAAAGATGAACATAATATACTTAATATGATATGTGACTCTTGATTACCATCAGTTTAGATGAAAAAATTGTAGATAATATTCATAATATAGTTTTCTGAAATAGATTACTTTATACGATATATATAGAAATAAACAAAAAAAAACGTATGTTATGTTCTCGAACATAAGTGCTGTCATTAAGTCTTCTAATTTGAAGACCAGCCGCCGCCGCCGCGCCGCCGGCCGCAGCCGCCGTTCGTCGAATGTCTATATAATGTCAAACAGAAGGCTCTCATTTCTCTTCCAAATATAGACTTGGATTTATGTTCATAAAATTATCCTTTTCAACACAACCTACCCTAAGAAGCCCGCAGAGTTATATGTTTTAGCTGTTATAGAGCGAGTATCCTGTTATTGTTAGCTATATTGGGATGAAGATTTATTTGTTTGACTCTGATGCTCATTCTCAGTGTTAATCGCACGTTTGGGATTATTATCATCATTATTTATCTGTGTTCGAAACTATTTATCAAAATTATAACACCCTATGGCATTTATAGAGAGAACAAAATCCTGCCATACACAACAACAACAACAACAACAATGAAAAATGTGATTAAACTTTGTATCATACATAATACATACATAAGTATGTATCTTATGCGATTTCTTTTTGCAGTTGTTTTAGTTCAAAAATAACAACAAACATAACAAGAAAACTCATGTATCCTTGCTACGTGATCTTCCGGCCTCATCCTTTACAGGAAATGGCATACATAGGTCTTAGAAAAAAAACAGCAACAAATTTAAGGACAAAAAACTGCTTTTTGCTTGATACGCGTTCACTCGGTTACAACGCTTAGTTGTTGTTGTCGGCGGCGTTGTTTGGCGTTGTCGTTCTTGTTGGGCTGGCAGATTTATTAATGGACTTACTTTAAGTACTTGTATCTCAAAGTTAGTCTTTTCTATCTAGCAGTACGTATGTTTAATACAAAAATACGTATGTACATACGTAACGTAACGTTGGTATATATTTCATAGGAATATAAGGACATGAACCCTAGATCAACATTAAATAATGTCATGGAGATGTAGCATGTCATTCATTGTTATAAAAGAGTGCGCCTCATGTCTTATGCGTGAGTCATTTCGTTGTCGGGCTGTGTGTATAGAGGTAGTGTATATATTAAGGTATCAACTTCTTTTTTTTATGGCCCATTCTTCTAAATATATATATCTCAAACAAGTCATAATCTCACACTCGGCGCAGCTCCTCCGTGGTGGCACCATGATGATTATTCTACGAGCGACGTTTCCTTTTCCTCCTCAAGGACCCACCTAACACCTTCTATCTTAATTTCAATCGTTGTCGAAGTGTGAAATATAGTTGAAGTTGATATAAGCCTATAACTCTTATGGATGCCTTGCCTATACCTACTTATGTAAAATTAATGGAAGGTGCGAGATACTTAAGAGAAAATTCTTTCCCACTGCTGTGACAGACTTAGGAAATATGGGAAGCCATTTTGAAAACAGGATGTTAATATATTTTTTTTTTTGTGGATCAAATTGTAGATTATAATTTATATATCAGAATTTGTTATGGTAAAATTCTGATGGAAAACATGTTTCTTTGGCGAAAATGTTAATATAATAACCCAATTTGAGCTCAAATAGTCAAGGGAAATTAAACACAAGAAAGCAATGTGAAACTTCATCCAACAAAGTTGAATGTTTGCTATTGAGCTTTTCATAACTTGGATGGGTTTTCTGAGAAATACATTTTAATTTTTGTAAGAAGATTAAATTTTACGGAGTTAAAAGGCAAATGTTTTGAAAACAACATTTCTTCAAAACAATATATTGTCAATTTTGATACAATTTGATTTTAAAAGTTTATCTTCCAAGAACTTATACAACTGTATTCATAATTTTTAATAACCTTGCAAGTGTTTAAAAAATTTGGAGAACACTCTAAAGGCGAGATAAAAATTAAGCCGAGTGAAATATTTCAAATACTTTTAGTATGAATGAAGAATCATTAATCAGTATTTTATTAAAAATAGAAATTAAAAGCATTTCTAGAAAATAATTTGAAAAGAATTCATCTAGCTGTTTTAATAGAACACCTTATATTAAAATAAAGAACAATAATAAAATACAAATTTCATTGTATAGAGGAAGGTATGATTTATAAAATAAAAACCGATATTAGCTAAACGGCGAACACGGCTAGAGTTCTAGCATCATCAAGTTTTTAACTACATTATGTCCTTAATAACTTCACGACTTTTATTTGAAAAGGTCGTTTATCGATAGAAGAATGTTAGTATAGATCTTATTTTGAACGTGCGTCGTTTCAAGGAACAAAGTCTTAAAATCTTGGTCATATTATTTTGGTGGCCAGTTGTGATTACCTTTTCAAGAACTAAAGGGGTTAGAAAACATTTTTTGCTAAATTGCTATTATTTCATTGTTTTTGTAGTACATACCTCCGTCTTTTTGAAAACAAACGGAGCTCTTCCAATTTCAGCAACAAAAAAGTTTGGGATGATATCCACACTAACAACTTCCCACACGAACCCGTCTTTCGATTTTTCTTAAACTTTAACGAAATATTAATAACAATATTTTGTGTGCGATAAAAAGTTTTAATTTTGTTCTCATAAAACTTACGTCGAAAACCATTTCTTATGAATTTATTAACTTCCCAAAGGAAGTCATTGTAATCGGTCCGATTTGTCAAATTGAAAATGTTGACATTTCTTGACGTTTCAAGGTCCCTGGAGTCGAAATAAAAGAACTTTAGAGAGATGTCTGTGCGTGCGTGTTTTTTCTTCGTCTAAAACTCAAAAACCAGTAGAGATATCGACTTCAAATAAATTTTGTTATGCAGATAATAATGCAAAAAGATGCAGAAAGGACTCTCAAAAAAATTTCGTGGGTGTTTTTTTTACCATAACAATTTAAAAAAAAGGTGAACATTTTGGTTAACCCAAAATATCTCACGATCCAATAACGCTAGAGACTTGAATTAAATTTTATATTATATATTGTAACGCGATACCAAACAAATATATTTTTGGAAAAAAATCTAATTAACGGTTTTTTTTATAAATCAAAAAAGCTGAACAAAAAATATTTGTCACCTCGAAAACTTTACGAACAAAAAACGATTGTATCTCCGAAATAATTTGTGCAACGAAAAATAACGTTTTTAACTACTGGTAAAATTTTGAGAAAAATCGAATTGACAGTTTTTAAAAATTGATTTTCGACTCAAATATCTTTTCAAAAATTTGAGATTATGGCTTTCAACTAATTTTATCTTTTAAAAAATATTGTTTTCAACATTCAGTTAAATTTTGAGAAAAATTAAATTAATAGTTCTTTTTACAAAAAATAAGAACTTAAACAAAACATTACTAAAAGTAGTTAAAAATTGAGGCTTAAGTAATTTTCCACTCAAATATCTTTTCAATAATTATGGCTTAAAACTTATTTAATCTTATAGGAAATATAAATTTTGAGAAAAATTCAATTGACAGTTTTTTGTACAAAAAATAAGAACCTAAAAAAACAATACTTAAACTTGGTAAAAATTTACTTTCCACTCAAATATCTTTTCAAAATTTAAAAATATTAGCTTCAAACTAATTTTATCTCACATAAAATATTGTTTTCGACATTCAGTAAATTTTTTATAAAAATCCAACAGTCAGTTTTTTCATAAAAAATTAGAACATAAAAAAAATAATACGCAAATTCGTTAAAAATTGATGTTCACTTCTCGATATCTCGTTAACAATAAAAGGTATTGATATTGTTGGTAGTTATTTTTTTTTTCAAATAATTTAACTGACACCTTTTTTAACAAAACACGAAAACCTTTAATCGTGTGAGCAACATAAATCAACAGTCAGAATGGGAAGTATCAGTGTGAGTCGCATCCCAGCCTTTTTTTGTTGTTTTTGTAGAATATCGTTTTGCAAGGAATGTTGTCAATTGAGTTTTTAAAGTTATCAACAATATTTTGCATATGAAAAGAGAAGTTTGATTTCAGTATCTGTTTTTTTTTCGATAAATTTAGTCAAAAGCCAGTTTTTATCAATTTTGCGTACCATATTTTGAAAGTTTTTATTTCATATAAAAAAGGACTGATATTTCTAAGAATATTATTTAACGAATAATGTACTTTTGAAATTAGTATCTTCTATTCCCAAAATTCAAACCGAAGATCAGTGGATTTTTATTTTTATAAAAAAAAACTGACTATTGGATTTTTAACAAATTTTAATAATTATACTTAAAAACATAATATTTTGTATTAGATTAATCGGTTTGAATGCAATATCTTTAATTTTTGCCTTAATATTCGAGTCGAAAATCAATGTTTATCTATCAATTGTTTTTTTTTTAGTTTTTTTTTGTAAAAAACAGTTACCTACTTTGATTTTTCTCAAAATCTTAGCAGATGTCAAAAATGCTATTTTTCATTTCATAACAGTTTTTTTGTTTATAAAAAAAACGTTAATACATTTTTTTTCAAAACCATACTTATTTGGTCATGAAATATTTGGGGTCAATCAAGATTTTTACTTTTTAATAATGCTGTAGTAAAAACACTTTTTTGAAATTCCGTACTACATCTTTCGATGTTATTATCTGTAAAACTAAATTTATTTGAAGTCGGGATCTTTACCGGTTCTTGAGATATTGATGTTGAAAAATAGTATCCCGAAATTACCAACTAACTACCTAACAACTTTCTTAAAATCTTTGATTTATATTCTAGGAACCTTTAAACTTTGAGAAATATCAACAATTTTATTCATGAATCATAACCCAGTAGCGAAATACATTCACCGTGGCAGTTGCACTAGCCTCGCTCGTTTGCACATAAATAAGGTGCAATCATATTGCCAACCCAAAACGGCAGAAAAAAGTAAGAGGCTTTTTATTCAACAATGTGATTTTCATAGCATCAAATTCTACAATTCTGCTAATTAATATAGACTCCTCCATCATTAACATTTTGATGGATGTGAAGAAACCCATTTGCTCAGATCGACCTAAAATACTAATTCTAAAAATGGACTAGAAATCGACAAACATTGGTTTTTTTTAACACTATGGGCTAGAACAGTAATATTTGCAGTTGCAAAAATAGTTTCATTATTGTCGACGGAGAAGTGACTTCAATACGACCCAAAAATGCTTTAGTTTTGCGAACTTTGACTGTTAAATGTTTACCATTTTTGTAGTGAATTTTTACAATTTCAATGCATTGTTAAAGAATATATCGTTCAATTTTAGCATAGTTATTTTTTAAATGTCAAAAGATGATAGCTTTAAAGGCGACCGACAGTTCCCCAAATATCAAGTCATTCAAAAAGAAACCTTTTATTGGAAAACTCTTTATTATGAATTGATCCCAGTTTTTCTCAGATTCATTTTAGTAGTTCAACATTTCTAAGAATAAAATCCATGTTTTAAAAACAGAACTTTAATTCTTTCATACGTCTTATTTTTCTGGGGAAGTAAAATGGGAAGTCAATATTTGGGTACTTTGTATATCATCCGTTAATCATTCAGCAAGAAAACTCTTTTTTTTTCCTTTGATGAATTTGCCCAATTTTTTCATGTAACTATTCCACTGTTAATGAGGTTTTTTTTAATACCAAAACAGCCTTATCAAAGACAGTGGAATACCACATTTTATTAGTCCAAGTGATACGGCAGTTTTCTAAAGCCACCATATAATTTATACCCATACAAAATTCATTATTTCATAACTGATAGAAAACACTTCTCTAGGTCATTAAACGTATATAAATGTCCTCCTTACCTGTCAATACCCATTGACCAACAGCAGCACCTTGATGGCTTCCCCTCTTATAGCAAAGACTTGAGTTTATTTTGACATTTCCCTCACGGTAATTATAACATGTTTATTTGGCTGTTTTGATTTAACTGTTTTCAAACAATAGCATAACATAAATCATCATGACCTTTTATTCTTGATCTCCATTAATCGTCGACTATAAATCAATATGACGAACACGGGTGTTCTATATGTATGTATGTATATTTCAACCCTGCCACAAAATGGTGTTAACCAGGAGGTAGCGTCATCGGCTTACGTTTCATTATAACAATATTAATTTATATGTATGTTTATAAGGATCTTCAACTATAATGCCATACATAGACACTTGTGTGTCTATGAAATAAGTATAAGGTAGCATATATATATGGTTATCCTATAAAACGCTATTATATTTAATTAATTAGTCCTTACAAAAGTGTATAGGATGTAAGTATTCTGTACAATGTATAGCTGTGTTGTTTTTGTAGGATGTGTTAATACAATTAAATTAAAATCTCTACACTACCACCATTTACCATCACCATCAGTCAAATTGTCTTGAATAGCATAATTTGAGGACTTTGATTAGCAGTAAATGTTATTTAATTACCACACACACACACCACCTACCTTCCTCCCCCTAACAGCACAGCGCGCAGTGTAGCAACACATATTCATATAGCGTTTAGAGACATCCTTCCTTTTGTAAGTTAAATGCCGCATACTTAAAATATCCTTGTTCAACTCTCGGTGCGCATAAATTTATTAAAATAGGTATCGCATATATTTCCTTTTTTTATTATTATAGTGAACGGTACAATGTTGCTGTAGCAAGGGTTTTGTAACAGAATACAAGTGTCGAGTATAGCTCGATCTATACACGTACATAGTTAAACATAACAATCCCCCAGGATATTTTATAAAGCATTTTGTTTGAGCCCAGATGTTACATAGACAGGAAATTGTCCCCAAAGAGCAAATAATAAATAGCCCCATGGTGATGGTTGCTGGTTGCTGGTTATATATGTATGTAAGGCTTTTGGCTGGTTTGGTTCGTTGGTTGGTTAGTTGGATGGTTGGTATGAATTTAGCCTTTTTCCTGTTTGTTTCCTTGCACTGCAACCATCAAAAGCAAAAAATCTGGTATTTATTGTAATAAAAACCAAAAAATAAAAAATTTACCCGCTCCATCAGTAGATGGGTACTGGGTTGGGGTAGGTAATTTTATAATACAATTTTCCATTTGGAAAATATATAAGTATGTACATATTATACGGCATGTAATTAGGTTAATTCTTGAATTGTTGTGATTTTTCTTTTTTGTATTTCATATTGGGAATGGAAAAACGAATTACATTGAATTTGCTTGCTGCATTTGTTTGGTTTGGTTTCGTTTGGCATAAGGTCCTTTAAAAAACAGCCCCTAGGTTGGGTTAAAATGAGACCATCATCAAAAGAGTAGAGAAAAATAACATAAAATATATATTACTCGTTTATTTATGGACAGCGACCCAGATTTTTGTTGTTGTTGTTCTCGTTCCTTTTATACAATAAAACATTGCTTGAGGACGTTAATTTTACCATTTTGTATTTCTTGGTGACTTTTGTATCATCTGAAAAAAAAATTAACGACATTCATTAAAAAAAAGAATGACATTCAAACAAACATACAAAATAAAAATCTTAATCAAAAATGAAATAAAACATTTTTGTGGTTTTTAGATTTATTAACATTTTTTTTTTTTTGTTTTTTTTTTCTTGTTTTGGAGAAGAATTTATTGAGCAAAACAAAATGTCAGCTAAAGAATTAATCAAAACACATTAAGTTTGGTTAATTAACCTCTGACTTAAGAACTTAAACTCAAAATGGAATAAATAAATTCTAAAAAAAAATATCATTTTCAAGAGAAGAAAACAAAATTGTATAACTAAAAACAGCAAGCATTTCCTCATTTTATAAAACAAATTGTATTTGCTTATCGAGAAAGATTTATCAATATGATTAGAAAGTAGAACTAAATTCGTTTTTTTATGGTTTTTTAAGAACTCCATTTTTTTCCTTATACACAAATTACTAAATATAAATCCAGTAATAGCTCCATCAAGTTGATAATAATTTATGTTGTTACTTAAATGATTTTATGAGATTACAGAGGAAACGCAGTTAAACGTTTTGCCTTAAAATATTACAAGCTTAAAAAATATAAGGAAACAAAAGGAAATTATAGCTGTGGGGAAGAAAAAGTATTTGAGGTTTATGTATAAATTAATAAACTATATTTTATGGCATTGGAATTGGAGTGATCTATAATATTCTTGATTTTCAGTAGGAACATTTTGTTCTATCCAAATTGTTTTTGAAGCTCAACCATAATATGACAGTATTTTATTCAAAATTTTCAACAAATGAATACTTTGAGTTTAAAATATTGGATAGTGTTTTAGATGATAAGACAAACGCATTCTAGAATATCGTCTCCTCAAAAGCACTTCATGAACGCTATCCTATCAATCCATGTCTTCACCATAAATAAATAATTAAACAAAATTAATAATAAAGGAAGTTTATGAATAAATACATACATATATGTATATAAATAAATAAATTTGTTAATCAATAAATAATTTAATAAATATAAACAAACAATTAAAGTAATAGTTATTTTACTATTCATGCAGACAGAAATTGATGAATAAATAAACAAACATATAAATAAGTATATATCATAAATAAATTAACTAATTGAAATGCATAAAAACCAAGTAGATAAATAGTTAACTCACATAGAGGTAAATAAATAATTAATAAACATTAAAAGAAATGAAGTAAAATAACAAAGCACAGAGAATTTTAAGTAAATAACAAAATTTAACAATTTAGTAAAACAAAAGAAAACGATATATAACAATTTATCAACAATTAATATTAAAAATAAAAAGTAACAAAATAAGATAAGGTAAAATTACAAGTTTTAGAAAAAAATTATAGTAGTTGGCAGAAGAATGGTTGAGATATAAGTGGGTTGATCAATGGATTATCCGAAAATTCGCATTTTCATACAAATTATTTATTCAGCTTTTCAATTTTTGCATGCAAGCCGGCTGTAGAATAATAACAAGGAAGATTAAGCATCATTTTAAACAATTTATTTTTAGATATATGCAGTTTTTTGATATGACACTTTGTATATTCTCCCCATATTTGACAACCATACAAATGAATTGTCTGAAAAACCACTTTATAAATTTTGATTTTACTGTCGTTACTAGGACCGGACTTTCTATTGATAAAGCGATAGAGTAGTTTTATCGCAATACCAACTTTCTATTAAGGTTTTTGCAATATGTTCTCTGTAGATAAGTTTTTGGTCCAAGCAAACCCCTAGATAACTTACACTCGTTTCCCAGTTTATGTTGACGTCGATAACATTTATATGATTGCTTGGAAGAAAACAAGACTTTTTTTTCTAATGAAAAAGATAGCATGTACCTTGAGTTATTATATCAAATGCATGGGTAAAATTTTTCTCTTTTTCTGAATTTGTTGAGACCAAATTCATGCAATGAAACAATTCCAGTATCATTAGAAAATATAGCTAATTGACATTCAGGAACCTTAGGAATATTGGACGTATAGATATTTTAAAGGAATGCCCCTAATACAGATCCTTGTGGAACACCATGTTCAACTTGGTAACAATTTGACGAACAGTTATTAAAATAAACACTAAAACACCTATCAGACAGGAAACTTTGAGTTATTTTTATTAAATAAGTTTGAAAGCCTAAGCAAACTAGTTTATGCACCATTCCATTGTGCCAAACAGTATCAAAAGTTTTTTCTTTATCTAGTAAAATTAGGCGGCCAGTTGATTTTCCAAGCAAACGATTTTTTCACATACTGGCATACTCGCAACACTTGGTGAGTAGTACTGTGAAATATACTGAACCCAAATTGTTCATTAGGAATAATGTTCAATTCATCAGCAATTTCTATTTTTTTTTCGTTTAAAATCCTTTCCAAATTTTTTCTAAGACTACTCCACAAACTTATTGGTCGATAGCTTTGTAGAAGTTTTTAATTTTTTCCAGACCTTGGAATAGGTATAATCTTAGCTGTTTTCCAAAGCTAGGGAAAACATTTGGTTTTTATACATGTATTTACCAAAATGACTAAAAATACAAGCCCAACCTTTTGTAACATTTTAATATGTATATACGTTTTTAATTTTGTCTAATATATAGGAACTATATGGCAAGTTTTGCATTCGTGCAAAATTTTGTCTGTCTGTCCACGCTCCTACAGCCTAAACCATTGGGTCGATTGAGTTCAAACTTGGAAGTTAAGGTTTTGAGCAGATTCACGTTAGGCGTTTTTTTCATTTTTTTTTTAAGATCAAAACTAACAGTGGCCCCCATACAATTTTTTTGGTCAAAAAACGATAATTCGAATTTTCTCAAAAACAAACCGATAGATTTTTTTTTTAATTTTCTCTAAAATTTAATTTTTTAACTTGGCTTCTTTTAATAAGAAAAACATATTTTTGTATTGCTCAGGAAAGGTACCGCTCATAGAACCGTTATTTTGTTTTTTAATTTTCTCAGCAACTTATGTACTGATTTCAATAATTTTTTTTGTGAATAAGCTCTTATATTGCTTGAACAATATTTGATTATCAAAAGTGCAATTTTTTTTGTTTGGATTTAAAAAAAAAATATTAAATTTTTTTTTTTTCAAAATTCTATATCTCAAAAACGGGTTAATATTTTTTTACGAAATTCAAATGTAGAGCGTATATTTACAATGACTAAACAACTGCATACCAAAAATATTTTTTGAACAAAATTGAAAAATTGTATATACAAAAAAATTAATTTAAAAAAAAACCGCTCTAACGATTTTCGAAAAAAAAATTTTAAAAATCAAGGGCTTTTTTATTTATAAAATGGCATTTAAATTTTTGAGGACAAACTTATTTTTCAGGTAAAATTTTGAATCTTAAATTAGTTTTCTTTTAAATTATTTTAACTGTATTGAATGTAACCCCCTCCCTAAACAGACTCTTTGAATACAGGAGCAAGTTCGTGCGACCCAGTCGTGCATTTTATTGAGTTTTCGTAAACTAAATCATTGTCATTTTCAATAGGGGTTTTCAATAAGGGCGGGTAGATGTTGTGTGTAGATGTCGTGGAGTTTTCTGTGTGGCACGTAGCACCGTCCTGCTGGAACCACATGTCGTCTAGATCCATATGCTCCAATTTTGGCCATAAGAAATTCGTTATCATCGTAATGTAGCGCTTGCTGTTGACGGTCACCGCCTCATTAACTTCGTTTTCAAAAAAGTACAGAGCAATTACGCTGCCGGCTTGAAATCCACACCAAACGGTTACTTTTTGAGGATGCATTATCACCTGGTGAACCTCGCGTGAGGTGGTGGTTACATTATCAGAACACCCTCACATAACTTTGTAATAATATTAAGCACCCTATCATAACAAAGTATCTTTATATAAACAAAATGTAATGCTCACACATTGATTCATAATTTCATCTCATAGCGGATGATGATATCCGATATTATAAATATCTTTATATAAACAAAATGTAATGCTCACACATTGATTCATAATTTCATTTCATAAGCGGATGATGATATCCGATATTATAAATACCATATCAGCACTTTTTGCCTTCAGTAACTTGTGTGCCCAAAGCATCTTAAATAATTCTAAAAGAATTCTTGTGTCAGCAATAATAAAAGACAAAGGAAAGCAAACGATCTTCAGCCGAAGATAGATTTGCTTAAGTAAACATTTTACAAGTATAAAAAGGGTTTCATCGATCAATGAGAGTGCAGTTCACAGTTTGTCATTCTACGTATAGCCTAAGATTTCCCCCCACCAGTGGTAAGGGATCTGAAGCTTTGATTTAATAAATAATATTAAGTTTAAAGTACATGAATGCATTTTATTTAATTGTTGATTGTGATCTTCTGCGATCACAAAAATATATTTTTTTATTGAAATAAAGAATCGGAAACGAAATTGGCGCAGTCGGTAGGATCTCGAAAGATCAAAATATATTGAATCTTACTTTATTAAAAGTTTAATTCGGGATCGTCCTAAAACTAAATAAAATAGTTAGTACCGGTAAACTAAAATTACTAAATGGTGCTATAGGACAGTGAAAAATAAAAAGATATTTTTTTGTTCAGTGAAAAGCATCGTAAATCAAGATCCGTAAGGACAATTTTACAAAGTCTCGTAGAGAGAATGCTTGACTAATAAAATAATTAAATAAAACACTAAATGCAACCAGAAGGAAATCTTCAAAAGGAAGCATACAGAAAGTGAACTCAGTGTTAAATTAAAATTAACAAAAAGTGCTACTAAATACAACCAGAAGGAAATCTTCAAAAGGAAGCATACAGAAAGTGAACTCAGTGTTAAATTAAAATTAACAAAAAGTGCTACTAAATGCAACCAGAAGGAAATCTTCAAAAGGAAGCATAAAGAAAGTGAACTCAGTGTTAAATTAAAATTAACAAAAAGTGCTACTTAATGCAACCAGAAAAAATAAATCTTCAAAAGGGAGCAGAGGCCCCGCAAGAACATATTAGATCAATTCAGCAAAAGTTGAGAAGAAAACAACTTCAACAAAATAAAATTAAAGACAAATAAAAAGTTAAAAGTGCTACTTAAAAAAAAAAAAAAAAAAAAAAAAAAAATATATATATATGACATTACTTTAAAAAGTGTAAATTAATAAAAAGAAGGAAGAACAACTGTACGTGGCAAAATTATCCAAGTCGAAAGCCCCAACGTGTTCGATAAATGAAGAAATATACACCATACAACAAACCAGCTGCGTTAACATATAATACCGAGGAAGAAAAAACTTCAAAATCAACAGATCCTGCAGCAATCCAGCAATCAAAAGAAATTGAGCAAGCAGAAGAAAAAATTGAAAATAAGGTAAAAATGGCTACAATAAATATCGACCCCTTAAAATTAGTAAAGAATTTACCAAATTTTAATGGTAAATCATGTAATATTATTATATTTATTAAAAAAGCAGAATTTGTAATAAATTCATGTAGTTTGTATAACGAAGGTTCACAAGAATTTATATTGAGTGAAATAAAATCAAAAATAACAGATTTCGCCCTAGAGGTAGTATTAAGGAGTGGCGACCCTAATAATTGGCAAGATATAAAAAATATTCTAGTAAAGAATTTTGGTGAGAAAGAATCTTTTCTAAAATTAAAAGAACTAGCAGATAAAGTTTATTCAAAAAACATTTCTCAACTATATAATACATTCTCAGAAATCCTCTGTAGACTAAATAATAAATATTATTTATCTGAAAATAAACCGGAAGAATACAATCCTTTCAATAATGAAGCGTCATTATTATCTAAATTTTGTGAAAGAATACCCCCTAACGCAAGTTCAATAATAATCAATCATAACATAACAACCCTTAGTGAAGCTTTTTATAAATTAGAATCTTGTCATTGGACAAAAGAAGAAAATAATTATAATGATAGAAATACTCGAAACTATAGAACTGGAAATAACAATAATAATTTTAACAACAAAAACTATAAAAAATATAATAATTACAATACAAATCAAAGATTTGATAGTAATTACAAAAACGAATCAGGAAATTCAAATAACTATAGGAATTTCAATAATAAAGGTCAAAACTTTTATAGAAACAATAATCAAAACTATAGAAACCAAAATGAACGAAATTATAGGCAACCAAATAGAAGTGGAAATTATTCTAATAATAATCGTAATCCATTTGCTACACAAAATAAAAAGAATGATCTAGAACCAATGGAAATAGATCACCTTACTCAAAATACAGCAAATTTTCAAACACCCGCCTCAACAGACCATTACCCTGCATAGATGTTCATATTCTTAATAAAAAACTTAGATTTTTAGTAGACACAGGAGCAGCTACATCTATTTTAAAAGAAAATATATTTCCAAGACATTATGAAAGTAAATTAGACAAACCAGTTATAATTAAAGCATTATATAATGAAAATCAAATAAATTCAAAAATAATTTTACCATTACCAATCGAATTTAATAAAAAAGAATCAACCATGGAATTTTTAATTACACCAATTACAAACAGTTCGTTTGACGGAATTTTAGGAAATAATGTCCTTATACCATTAGAAGCTGAAATATCATATTATACACATACTTTGAAAATAAAAAATACTATTATCCCATTAATGACAAAACCAAAGGATTACCCTTTAGATAGATACATTCAGGAATTATCAAATACACAAATAGATTTATGTGGTATTGATGTAGTTTTACAAGATTTAACTGATAAACTAACTGAACATTATATGAACAAAGAAGAAAAGAAAGCTCTGAATCAAATATTAAAAAATAATAAACAATTATTCTATAGCGAAGGAGATATCTTAACTAACGTAAAAGAAGTAACACACAACATTGAAACTAAAAGTGATAAACCAATATATTCACGACTATATAGATATCCAGAAGTACATACAAAAGAAGTCGATAAACAAATAATCGAAATGTTAGATCAAGGCATAATAAAAGAAAGCAACAGTCCATATAATGCTCCTATCTGGGTTGTACCCAAAAAGATAGACAATTCAGGACTTAAGAAATGGCGAATTGTTATAGATTATAGAAAACTTAACGAAGTAACCGTGGAAGACAAGTTTCCTATTCCAAACATTGAAGACATTTTTAGTAAATTGGGAAGATCCCAATATTTTACCACATTAGATTTAGCGAAAGGTTTCCATCAGATATTGGTGAATCCTAAAGATAGGTATAAAACAGCTTTCTCAACAGCAAACGGTCATTACGAATTTAATCGGATGCCATTTGGATTAAAAAATGCCCCCGCAACTTTTCAACGAATGATTAATCACGTATTAGAAGGACTTGTAGGAAAAATATGTGTGGTCTATTTAGACGACATTCTCATATTTAGTACATCATTTGAGGAACATATTTGCTCAATTAACAAAGTATTTAAAAAACTTAACAATCACAATTTAAAAATACAAATAGATAAATGTAAATTTTTTAGCAAGGAAACCGAATATTTAGGGCACGTTATTACTACAAACGGAATTAAGCCAAATCCAGAAAAAATAAGAACAATTGAAAAAATACCTATTCCTGGTACAACAAAACAAATAAAATCTTTTCTAGGTCTAACAGGTTATTACAGGAAATTTATTAAAGATTATTCAAAGGTAGCAGTACCTATGACCAAATATCTTAAGAAAGGAGCAAAGATAAATATTAAAGACCCAGAATATATAACAGCTTTTGAAGAACTTAAATTGCTCATATCTAATGACCCCGTTTTAAAATATCCTGATTATACAAAGGAATTCGTGTTAACAACTGATGCATCAAATTATGCGATCGGATCAGTCCTTTCACAATCAAATCACCCATTATGCTATGCATCTCGCACCCTCAATGAACATGAACGCAGATATAGCACTATTGAAAAAGAATTATTAAGTATTGTTTGGTCAACAAAATATTTTAGACCATACCTTTACGGTCGCAAATTTAAAATACAAACTGATCATAGACCTTTAATTTGGTTAAGTAACCTTAAAGAACCAAACTCAAAACTCCAAAGATGGAAAATAAGTTTAAATGAATATGATTTTGATATTGAATATTTAAAAGGAAAAGAAAATCGCGTAGCAGATTATCTTAGTAGACTCGAAGTAAACGCAGTCAATAGAAATGAAGATTCAACATTAGCCACAATTCATAGTGGAACAGAGGAAAGAAATGATCACATAGGAATTTCAGAATTACCTACAAATATGTTTAAGCATCAAATAGAAATTATAGAGTCAGACAATGAAGGTAAAGATATAAAATATATATATAAAGGTATAAGAAGACTCACTATTAAATCAAAAGATATAGGTGAATATTTTACTGAAGCATTAAAGGAATTTTTACCTGATCACGGAAATGTGGCAGTATATTGTCCAAGTGATACTTTATTTTGCAAAATTCAGGAAAAATATGTTGAGCTTTACAGCAATCAAAGTAAGCTAAAATTACTGAGATGCATTACTCTTTTAAAAGATTTAAGTAATACAGACGATGCGTTGAATCTCATTCAAAGGATTCATGAACAATTTAATCACAGAGGAATACAAGAAACATATCTTGAAATTAAAAATGAATATTATTTTCCAAAATTAAGAGAAATAATAAGAAGATACATTAACAATTGTATTATATGTCAAACAGCAAAACATGATAGAAGTCCAGAAAAAATAAAATTTGAAATGAGCAAAACTGCACTTAAGCCAAACGAGCTAATACACATGGACATTTATATTCCAAGTAAAGATATTTACTTTTTAACAATTATAGATAAATTTACTAAGCATTTGACAGCCTTTCCCATAGCTAGTAGAAACACTCATAAAATTATCGAGCAACTTAAACTTAGAAATTCTATATTAGGCAAACCCCAAGAAATAGTTTGCGACAATGAGTTTAATAGCCTAGCATTTAAAGAATATTGCAATGAAGAAGGAATTAAAATAAAACTCATAACCCCAAATCATAAGACAGGAAATTCAGATGTAGAAAGAGTGCATGGTACACTTAATGAACATATAAGAATATATAATGCACAAGAAGAGAAAAAGAACATATTAAACCTAAGAGAAAAAGTAATAAAAGCAGTTAGTATATATAATTGTACAATCCATTCAACAATATTAAGAAAACCTATAGATTTTATTCAAAACAAAATAAAAGTAGAAGATTTAGAAGAGATAGGAAAAAGGATCCAAACAGTTAAAGAAAATAATATTAATAAAAGAAATCAAAATAAAGCAGATTTTATTGAACCAGATTTAAAAAAAGACGTTTACGTAAAAGCTGACGTAGTAAGAACAGCAAAGAAGATAGCTGCAAAATATAAGAAGACCAAGGTAGAAAAAATTGATAATAAATATTATGCAAATAATAAAAAATTACATAAAACCCATTTCAAAAGAAAATATAAATATCAAAGTAGTGATAATAATAATTTAATCTCTTTACAGCCAAAATGAAAACCATAATTATAATTGTATTATTCACTTTTACCATAGTGAAATCAGAATTTTTATTACAAGAAATTCATAATCAAGCAGGATATATAATTATAAAACAAGAACCCATTGAATTAATCGAAAAATATGATAAAATACTCCATATTATTAATTTAGAAACTTACAATGAAATTATTAAACAAATTGAATTTTCTATAGAAACAGGCTATAACAATTTTCAAGACTTAAGATTAAAAAGATTAATGACAGAAGCTTTAGGAGATTCTAAATCCAAATTACACAGCATACTTCCTTATTCAAGACAAAGGAGAGGATTAATAAACATGGGAGGTAACGCACTCCATTTTCTTTTTGGAGTGATGGATAATGATGAAAGATTAGAGATTGAGAATCATTTAAAAATAATTGAAGAAAACAATATGAATGCTATGACAGAATTAAATAAACAAATAGGTATAAATACGCAATTCCAAACAGAATTAGAAACAATGGCAGACCGTATAAACAAACACCAGTATATATTAAGAAACTTTATTAATTCCACAGAAATAAAACAAGAAAATCTAGCTAAGAGCATATTATCATTACAAATAAATACAGATATAATGCTGTTAAACAATGAAATAGAAAAATTACAAGACAATGTAGTCTTTTCAAGATTAGGAATTCTAGGGAGAAATATCCTAACTAAAGAAGAAAATGAACGATTCAATATAACCATTAATAAATTAAAATATATTGAGAGCAGCCTATTAACTAGAAATAACAAATTAGTTTTTGCTTTAAAAATACCAGTATTTACAAATAAATGTGAAAACATAATGATTCTACCTATACCAAACGATCAAGGACTTGAAGTCGAAATATCAAAATACAACTATATAATTTGTAACAAAACATTATATGAAAACAATGAAATTAAATATCTTAAACATTTAAAGAAAAGTCCAATATGTATTCAAAACCTATATAAAACAAAATATGAAAACTGTAAGATAAGATCAAATAAAGATCAAGAATTAATAGAATTAGAAGATGGACTTGTATTAACAAAAAACTTAGTAGAAACAAGTCTAAATGAATATTGTAACAATATTGAATATAAAATTATTAAGAATAACCTTTTACATTTTAAAGATTGTAACATTAAAATAAATGCAACTTTATATATAAATCGAAAAGAAACTTTTAAACAAAATATTATAATTCCATTATATAAAACATTAAACATTACAAAAATTAATGTTACATTAGAAGATATACATATAAATCAAATTGAAAATTTGAAAGAATTGCAAGCAATAAGATACCAAAACAATATAAAACATGTTATATCATATACTAGTATAGCAATCATAATTATTATAATTGCAATTTTATTATTATATTTTAAACGTCGAGAAACCCATAAATTTAAAATTGAAAATAGAATTATAGATACTCAGGAGAGCATCAAACTTAAGGGGGGAGGGGTTACATTATCAGAACACCCTCACATAACTTTGTAATAATATTAAGCACCCTATCATAACAAAGTATCTTTATATAAACAAAATGTAATGCTCACACATTGATTCATAATTTCATCTCATAGCGGATGATGATATCCGATATTATAAATATCTTTATATAAACAAAATGTAATGCTCACACATTGATTCATAATTTCATTTCATAAGCGGATGATGATATCCGATATTATAAATACCATATCAGCACTTTTTGCCTTCAGTAACTTGTGTGCCCAAAGCATCTTAAATAATTCTAAAAGAATTCTTGTGTCAGCAATAATAAAAGACAAAGGAAAGCAAACGATCTTCAGCCGAAGATAGATTTGCTTAAGTAAACATTTTACAAGTATAAAAAGGGTTTCATCGATCAATGAGAGTGCAGTTCACAGTTTGTCATTCTACGTATAGCCTAAGATTTCCCCCCACCAGTGGTAAGGGATCTGAAGCTTTGATTTAATAAATAATATTAAGTTTAAAGTACATGAATGCATTTTATTTAATTGTTGATTGTGATCTTCTGCGATCACAAAAATATATTTTTTTATTGAAATAAAGAATCGGAAACGAAATTTGGTGTCGTCCCATATACGGCAATTTTGCTTGTTAACACAGCCATTAATCCAAAAATGCGCCTTGTCACTAAAGATGATTTTTCGGCCAAAATTGGGGTCCTCTTCCAAACGATTCGAAGCCCAGTCAGCGACCAAACGGCGTTAGCTATGGTCATGAACTTTGAGCTCGTGGGTCAGTTGGATCTTGTTCGGGTGTAGGACCAAGGACCGACGCAAAATTCACCAAATTAAAGTCTGCGTAAGGCCGAGTTCTTGTGCATGGCGAGGAATAGACTGCTGTGGGTTCCGCTGTACACTTTCATGAACCGCTGTGATTTTCTGGGCCGATCTTGCGTTCTTTGAACGTACGGATGTTGGCTAATTATTTACTGAACCGGTCGTCTCAAATTTGGCCACCAAACGTTGAAGAGTCAACTGTGAAGAGCCACCACGTCTACCGTAAAATGCGCGCAATGCGCGCAACGTTTGCGTTAAAGAACACTCATTTTGATAATAAAGTTTTATCATATGAACGTGCTGTTCAATCGTGTTACTTGCCATGACGATTTGGCATAAACAACTGAATAATAAACAAAAGATTTGATAGATGTCACCAAAACTAAATGGCCACGGGGCATTTTGGTGCCCGCGCCAAAAAAAACCTATAGATTCGGCATTTTTATCTAGTTTGCTTTAATTTTCATTTCACTTCTTATTGCGAAACTTTTGTATTTCCTTACGTAACATACATACGCTGTATTGTATTTTACGATGCCTTGAACATTTAAACTGCACCAAAAATTGATTTTTTTCGGGATGCAATATAGTCTCAAGAGGAATGTGCTTAGTCCGAAAACGATAATATTGTTCGTTTTTGTACAATTTAATTCAAAAGTTAACATTATCGCTGAAGATGATTCGACGACCGGGTTAGATTCTTTAAAATTTCGTATTATTGACACTGCTTTGAAAAATCGTTAATTTTGTTTGATTTTTGAATCACCTATAACTTAATGAATCTGAATTCTATGAACACAAATATCATATCATTGAAATTATAAATATGTACACACATATTATATCGTTATTCCAGATATTTGTATAGCTTACATACATATGTCAATTGAATAAAATATAATTCATTCATTTGTTTGCTCTTTTCTTATAAAAACAATAAAACAATTTGTTTTTGTGAGTATCTCGAAAATGTTTGTTTTGAAAAATAAAATATAATGACGTTTTCAATTTCAGCAAACCCTAATTGATCAAAAATATTATTTTATATGAAGTGTTTCTATGGTAAGCCACAATATGTTAACATTTCTAATATAATTGAAAATTGTCTGACAGAGATATAGCCGCCATAAATTTGTCTTAGAATCATTTTCTTATGGTCAGTGGGAACCAATATCTAGGGACGAGTAAAAAAAACGTTCGGTTAACTTGATTTTGCACAAATTTGATTTTTTTTTGTGTTTTGCACCACTCACCCAAGAGTTTGCCAGAGCTTTGGACTCATGTTCTTATTTTTCGGTTAACTTTCACAACTCAATATTTGCTGTGGGCTCTTGGTCTAGATGTTCCACATTTCCTAAAGAACAAACCACATTTCACATTTGAAATAAAACAGTTTAAGAAATGTTATGAAAGTGATCGCTTTGAGCTAACGATATGTCTTTTACATTAAAAGTGCACTCAGGCGTATGCGTAATATTTGTACTTTCTACATATATGAGCTATATTGCAAGTAGTATGGCATTAGTAAACATTTTTGAATCTAGATTTTAATCAAACACGACATTACGATAGTAGAGAAGTTGAAAAATATGGGTCCCCCATTCAGCTCAAAACCATTAATATGATTGACTTCACACTTGAAAATTAAGGTTTAAGCAGAGACTTTGGATACAGGAGCAATTTCGTGCGACCCAGCCGTCCACTTTATTTTGTATTTATTTCAAATAAAATTAACTGATCGTTTTGACGATATATCTTTTACATTGAAAGTTCACTCAGGCGTATGCGTAATATTTTTTATTTACTTTTGTTGATAATATGGTAAGTTTTATTCTCCGACTTTCTTAATTTTCATTGTGAATTCAAACTTTAATTCATAAACGTCTTCCAAATAATTCTCTTATTGTTTCTAAAAACAATTTCAAATATGTCTAATAGAAAATAGAAACGAAATAAACCTAGCGCCATTTTTCTTTGATTTCTTTGTTGACATGAATTATTTATGATTATAGCTACATTATAATAATTTAATTTTTGTACTAGATCGATCTTAAAATTAACAAAAATTAATCAAATTTTCAGTTTCCAAAATGATAAGAAAACATTTCAATTTTTTTTTGGTTTGGAGAAATATTTCAAATGATGTTCTGATACGAGTTTAAAAACAATTTTTCTTATTTTCGGATACTATTCTGTTGACTATTTTAGGGGTTCATATAATTTGTTTCTCTTTTGATTAAAAGAAATAATATGTTAATTCTTACCTTCATAAACAGTTCAAAGATTTATAACATTCTCAGTCTTCTTTTTATAGTTTACATTAAGAAAATTCCTGTGAGAGTAACAACACGATTTTAGTTAGAATGGTTTTCCAAATTATGACAACTGTTCCGAATGCTCTTTCTATTTTATTAATATTAAAAAATGTCTTCTCTTTCCAAGTTTATACTTCGTCCTGTTCACTACTTAGTTCTCAAATGTCTTTTACTTGAATTTCAAGACATTTTTTTGAAATTTTTCTTGATAATGTGAAGATTTGCTTCACTGAAGCTATTTCCCAGCGTAAACAACAACAAAAACTTTACATCTTCTTCCAAAGAACTTCTTTTAAAATAAACAAAATAATAAACAAAAACTTCGCTCCATTTTGGAGGATTTATTTTTGAAGAAAATTGCTTTTTTGTTTTTATATTTATTTAAGCATATTTTTCATCTTACGTTGTTTTTCTTAAGTTTTACAAAAACAACACAAAAATATATGAAACCAGAATTAAGTACATAAAGTCATATTTTTATAATATATTTTATCCCCGCATCTTCCATCTTCAACCCAATTATAGAGTCAATTTTATATTTTTTTCTATAGATTTTCTTTTTCGACGTATGGTTATCCGAGCGGTTAAATGTATTTTTTGTTTACTTACCTTTATGTTGCCTTTTTACTTTATTTTTTGTTTATATTTAGGTTGCTTTATTTTTCGAGACGAAATAAATTAGACACATATTTTTTCTGGTCTGTTTTTGTTATAAGAACAGTCACCAAGTACTTGGGTTATTACATTTATTTTCGACGTTGTTATTCTTGTGGGTCTTGAAAACTTTAAAAAGTCGTCCTGAATCCTTCAACCCCTCTTACTTTAACTTTACGTACTTTAAAAAATGAAATGTAGATATATTTTTACTCCTTATATCTCACTCTCTCTCACTTCTTCTTTCATTGGTTTTGAAGATACGATAAAAAACAATTTCCCTGTTTTTGAAAAATATTGCAATCAATCAGTCACATCATTTTTAACCCACGTATAGTCTTCCGAATATCACCGTTGAATAACACTTACTGAATATAAAGGTGTGTACCTTACTTAGAGTGCTCGCTATTCATACAAATAGGCAGGTAAGGTGACACGATATGAATGGAGTTAATTCCATAGTAGGTTGGTAGTATTACTCCACGTCAATCTTTCCTTCCGCTTAGAAGTTTGGCCTGTCCGATGCCACACGTACGTTTAGTGTATGGGGAGAACACCTTCAATGCATGATGATGGTTTCACAGGGATATTGAATTGGGATCTATCAATTTATCATGAATGCGAAAAAAAGATAAATTACGCAAAACAACTTTAACTCTATAACAAAACAACTACCAAAAGGGTGAATTCAAGGCTGGATTTTGTGTGTCAAAGTTTTTCAGGTGTTATCCAAAATTTTCAAAAAATCTTATCTTAAAGAAAATAGGTAAAGCTGTTAATAGTCATAAACGTGATTCAATTAAATTTAAAACAAGTTACTTGGTCTTAGCTCAAAAATGAAATCAAATATGTGCATAAATATTTCCAATTTTGCGTATTTCTTGCTAGATATTTATTTCAAACGCAATGGAACCTCGTTTGTAAAATTTTTAGCAATCTTAAGCTAAAGCTTTGGGATTTTAAGAGCTAGAATTTAGCTTTTGCAAATAAACAGCGACAGTTTCTAGAAAAAAAATGCTGAGATGCGACCCACACTAAGAACTTTCCATCCGCACCCGTCTGTCAATTTTTCTAAAACTTTTACAAAATATTAATAACAATCTTTTGTGTAAGATAAAATAATTTGAAGTCACTATTTGCCTTTTTTCTCATAAAACTTGAGTCGAAAACCATTTCTTATCGGTTTTTTGTTATTTTTTTAGGTTTTCATGTTTTTTAAAAACAGTTGCCAAACGAATTTTTCTAAAACATTAACAAAAAGTTAACAAACATTATTTTCCATGTGATAAAACAAGTTTGATTTCAATACCTTTGTGTGTTCCCTACATTTTGAGTTGAAAACACAATTTTATCAATTTAAAAAGCATTTTTTGAATTTTTTTATTTCTTATAAAATACAATACCGATTAGATTTTTCATAGAAAACATTATCTTTCGTTAGCAACGAGATTTTACTTGACTTAAAATAAATTTTTAAATCAATACCTTCGTCTATTTTTGAAATATTCGAATCGAACGTCACTTTTTATACATTCTTTCTAAATTCTTATTTTTTATAAAAATTAATAGTTGGATTTTTTAAGAATTTTAATAAATTTTCAAAGTCATATTTTCTGTAATATAAAATTTACGTATTTTAGGATATTCGAAGTGAAAATCAGTTTTTACCAACTTGAAACGTCGAAAAATGTCAAAATTTTCATTTCCGCATATCGAACCAATTAAAAAAAAAACAAGGAAAACAAACCTTAATTTGGGGAATAGACCTATTAATTTTAAATTTTTAGACTTATTAAATTATTGAAAGTTGAATTAATCATTTGGTGTTTTGGTTTTTGTAAAATATTAGGAGATATTCAGATTTGAAAATCGTTTGAAACTAGCTAAACCATCTTTTTAACTTCACTAAGTTACTCAAATGGACAAATATTTATGTAACTGAATTGTTTAAATAAATCAATCTTTTTAATAACAACAAATTTTAAACAAATGTTTAAAAAAATTTCTACGTTTTTCGATTTATAACAACTTTAAAAAATGCTCTCCTGTTATCGATAAATTAATTTTATCAGATTTTCTAAATTAAAATATGATTTTTTCTTAAAATGTTATTGATGTTTATTTGTTTAAATGGGCTTGAAAGCATTTTTTTATTGAATCTTGAAAATTTTAAAGAATAAAAAAGATGCTGGGATGCGACCCACACTGATAACTTCCCATCCCGTCTGTCGATTTATCTTGCTTAAAAGTTTATATATACATATGTATGTATCAATTTCTACCAAATTTGAGTACTATTTTTTTCAGATTTTATTTTTTTATGAAAAAAACGGTCTGTTGGATTTTTATTAAAAAAAAAACTGAATATGAAATAAAATAAGTTTGAAGCCAATATTTTTAATTTTTGAAAAGATATTTGAGTCGAAATCATTTTTTACCAACTTTTGTTAAATTTTTTTTTCGATTTTTATTTTTTTGTTCAAAATTTGTCTATTCGATTTTTTTCAAAATTTTACTGAATGTTAACAACAATAATTCTTATTAGATAAAATAAGTTTTAAGCCTAAATCTCAAATTTTTGAAAAGATATTTGAGTCGAAATTCAATTTTTACCAACTTTGAGTAATATTTTGTTTTAGGTTCTTATAAAAAAACTGTCAATTAGATTTTTCTCAAAATTTTATCAGATGTCAAAAACATTATTCTTCGTTTCACAAAATTGTTTAAGAGATGAAATCATATTTTAGTCGTAAAATTTTCGAGGTGACAATTTTTTTTTCAGTTTTTTTGATATATAAAAAAACCGTTAATTGGTTTTTTTTCCAAAAATATATTTGTTAAGTATCACATTACAATATATGATATAAAATTTAATTCAAGTCTCTAGCGTCATTGGTTCATGAGATATTTAGGTTTAACCCTTACTGCATCTTTCTGTTTTATTATCTGTATAAAAAAATTAATTTGAAGTCGATATCTCTTCTGGTTCTTGAGCTATGGACGACGAAAAAAACGTCGCGAACGTACGGACGTACAGACGTACGGACGTACGAACGTACGTACACACGCACGCACAGACATCTTTCTAAAAATCTTTTATTTCGACTCTAGGGACCTTGAAACGTCGAGAAATTTCAAAATTTTCAATTTGGCAAATCGGACCCATTAAATAACTTCCTATGGGAAGCTAATAATTTTAGAAAGCAATAGTTAAACATTTAATTTTTAACTTCCCATTTCAAGACATTGAAATCGGTCCGATGATGTTTTGAAAACTAAATATTTTGGAGCTTATTTTGTTCATGATAAACTATACATTTTCGACCTTTCAATGTTCGTAAAATCTACATCTGTCAATTAAATAGAATTTTCTATAATCTAAAATAATATTGCCTTCGATTTCTTATTAGATAAATGACGTTTTTGACATTGACAAAATTGTACTGAAAATAGTTTTTCGACTCAAATTTCTTGAGGACATTTTGATTTCAGAATTTACAATATTGTTAACAAAAATTCACAGTTTTTTCATTTTAACTACTACTAAAATTGTTAAAATTAATTTTCGGCTAAAATATCTTTAAAACAGACATTGGTTTTGAGTTCGGTCTAATTTTACTGCCTAATGAATTGAATTGGAAATACATGTTTTTAGGTTAATCAAATAAACAGCATTTTTCCAAAAAAAAAAAAAACAATAACTAAACAAGGTTTTCGAATGATAACGTCAGCCCTTTCAGTTGGTAATAAAGCCAACTTTTCATTTAAAGACTTTTAAAAACTATGCAATGAAAAACTTAAATTTTTGTCTTAAAGACTGTCAACTGGGGTTTTCTAACAAATGTCTTCATTTAGTAAAAACATTTTTCTTCGTAGTATAAAATTTTTCTGAAGGTAGGACCACTTCTTGATCTAAAAATATTCGGGCTGGCAAACATTTAAAAAAAATAACAATCAGCTGATTTTGTTACCTTTACTTTTAGATGATATTATCTGTAACCACAAATATTCGATTGTCAAGATGTGAATGAAGAAAAAGGTATACCAAAAATCTCTTTGAAAACGATGAATTTAAACTCCAGGGACGTCTAAGAACTTAAAAATTTGTAATTCGAACATTAACTTTTAACGCAAAGCTTTAAAAAATTACCAACAATCATTTTTAGAACTCAGCAGTGCCAGCCTATTTTTCAAATACAGACCTGTGAAAATTCTCTGAGGACCTTATTTAATAAATGTTACGTAATTAATATTGAAACTTAACAAATATGTGTGTGGTAGGCGTTACCTTAACAAATGTGGTATTTTGAAACAGAAGAATACTTGAAGTTGATATATTATTCTTGAACATGAGTTATACGCAACTTCGTCATACCCTTTATGAAATTCCTCTCATTTTTTATAACATGTACTGAATATATTCTAAATTCAATTTATCTCAAACGTCTGCTGTTAACACCTTCGTCAAACGTGCAATGCTTTAAATGGTTTTCATTATTCTTTTTAAGAGTACCTGTGTCAAATAATTTACCCAATATTGGCTTACTCACTCAAAATAGCAAACTTCTAATATCATATTCCGAAAATGGTTTGAGATAATGAACTATAGGTCAAAAAATCATCTTTTTTTTTGTTCAGTACGATCAACTTTTGTTTTGTTAAGTAATGGCGGATATTAACTCTTTCCCTTATTTGTTAAACATGTTGTTCCCTACGTTCCAAAATCCCACAAGGCCCCCCACGCCCACATTCCATTTTTATCTAAATTAAAAATGAAAAAAATCCAACCCTGGTATAATTTAGTTTGGTCCTTTGTTCTGACTGAGCCATATAGTGAGTTCATGTTTCGTCGATCAGCACACGTCAATCTTGAATCAAAATAATTCCAAATGATAAATTGTCAAGGGAAGTGTTACTCAATTTTAAGGCGCTATATCATCATGTTTGACGGAACGAACATGCTCCAGGTTTCTATTGTATAGTAGGCAGATATTGTGTTTAGGTGCATATATTGAAAAATAAGAGAACAAAACAATATTTTACACCATCTTGGGGGACGGAAGGAAATGAGGCTTTCTAAAAAATTTGTTCCTTTTTCTGTTGTTGTATTGTTCCTTTGTCAGGGTGAAAATAAGGATTTTGGGCTGTCACTAAGCTTTTACGTCCGAGAAATAAAATACAAATAAAAGAAAAACATCTTTTTCTTTAGATCCAACATCAACGTTATTTTAAATTCACAAGACATTTTGGTTTGAAGCGTTTTCTTTTTGGTGTCACCATGATTTTTTAAAAAGCAAGTCTTATTATAAAAAAAAAATAATGTGTGGGTAGGGGTGTACCCTGTACCTAAGATTTGTACAATTTTATCATGATAAATGCAACTGTCGTAGGTTTCTTGTCCTTCAACCATGATAAGGCTTACATTAACATCCATCGTGATGAATTATTATCTTTTCTGTTTATGTTGATGCCATGTGGGTTTATTTCACATGTTTTTTTGTTGTTCCTTAGAGGTATACTTTTAGATAAAGACGACAAGGACCCACCACAGCGCCGCCGTTGGATTTCATCTACCTTCTCAAACCCTCAAGGGTATATTATTATATGAAATTCGTCCATCCTCGGGTGATGTAAAAGATATAACTATGTAATTAAGAAGGCTTAGTGTGGATTTATTGAATGCTGCCAATTCGTTGATCTAGTTGACGTTCGAAGGAAATTAACTTTACGCATTAATAGTTGAATAGGTTTCCATTTTCGACGAGATGTTTTGATGGGTTAATAATGTTATGTAAAGTTTATAATATAATTTCTATACGTATATAAATCCTGTTTGATGGTATGTATAGAGGAGGTAGGATCAGGATGGGTTTTAGAATTTAGAGCAATCGTCCTCTGAGAGTCAATCAAGGGAGATTATTATTTTGAGAATTGATTTCATGTCAACTGTATTGTTGACATTCTAACAAGGAGCCTAACGAATTGATACCGTATCATAGGGTTCAACTAACTTCTGCACATTGATATAGATTCATTGGAATTTCATGAGATTATATCACATTTGGATGATTTTCAAATGACACATGAAATCAATTAAAAAAAAAAAAGGAGATCACTTAAAGTTTAATTTCAATTTAAAGGAAATTAATTTAAGGAGCAGCAGCATTTTTCAGGATGAAGAAGTCGTCGTATATTGTATCCAAAAGTGAAAAATATTAAAATGCTCTTATAAATTACTGCAAGCGACCTTGAAAAAATTTCCAAAAATAAAAGAAACAAAACAAAATAAATTGGAATACATTATTTATAAGATTCAGAAGCCATTACTTATTCATTGGCATTCAGTAAGATAAAAGTGTAATTGGATTTGCAGAGAGCTGACAAAAATAAAATTAAAACAATACAACAACAAAAATATTGCGCTTGGCTTGTTGCATTTCTTCTTTTTTTTTTTGCACATTGGAAAAAGGAAAAGTCATGACATTTTATTGTTTTATTACGAGCAATTTGATATTATCTCAGGAAGGACCCGGCAGTTGTTGGTAAATTGTTTGATTATTCAAAGAAAAAAAGAGGAAATAAAAACAAAAAAGAATTTCATCAAAATCCTTCGTTTTCGTTTTCGTTTCGTTTTATTCTTTTGTTTTCCATTCAAAAATTTTATGACATTTATATTGCTGGTTGATGACAAAGAAGTTAAACGTTTGCATAAAAATGATTACTTAGGTTATATAAGGTTAGACTTCTGTTTGGTAAATTATTATAACTTAACAAAAAAGATTATGGTGATTCTTCAGGAAATTGTTACTTTTTATTCCATTACTTAGTATTTTTTTTCCACATACAAATGTGAGAAATTTAAATGAAGGGGATAATTAACGATTTCATTCACGATACTTAAAGTGATGAAAACAAAGAAGAAAGACCTTATTCTCCTCGGTAGAGTGTCCAAATTTATACTTACCAATAGAGGGTGAATCAAATTCAAGTTTGTTTTTAAAATGTCAATAAAACGGTATGGACTCTGTTCAAGTAATGGATGCTGTCTTTTTCCGTGTCTTCAATTTCAGCAAACAAAAAAAGTGGGTTGACAGGTTTCTTTGACTCCGACCAATTAAGCTTAATAGCCTTGATTTCTAAGCAAAATGGTCAAATGATGACGAAACTTGCAGCTAGCCCATAGCAGCCAAAATGAAAATGCGCCTCTTTAGAAAAGATTTTTTAGATTTAGATTAGATACATTTTTATTGCTCGTCTTAAATAATTTACATTGTTTACAAAAATCAAAAAAAGCAAAACATAAATTGGAAACATATTTTTATGAAATATAATTTATAAATAAACAAATTAGTTACATGATTTAGAAAGTTTTTTTTTTTGAATTGTTTACTATTGAAAATAAATAATATCTTCAGAAACTCTCATTAACAATTCTTCCCCTATAATTTTGAGCCAGTTTGCAGTACATAAATTTACAGTTTTTTAACGTCGACATCGTTGAACAAAGATACAATTTCATTTTCATTCAAAAAACCCGTTCCAAGAACATTTCTCCTGATGTCTGTAAGAATTGAACATTTGAGTCATTTGCTTAGTTACACCAAGAGGCGATATGTTTACCGCGAATAAAACTTTAAATCGATCACCTGTAAACAAGGAATCAAACCCCCCTAAGCGGGGTGGGGGGGTCACTCACATATAGTAGACGAGTCCCCGGCTTCGGACAATGAAACCACAGCGGTAGGTGCCTTATCAGTCGCGAATCTGCAAGATTTGTTTCAAACCTCCATGGCAAATCTGTTGGATGACAAATTGAAGAATCTGCTGACTAAGGCGGACATTGAGGGAATGGCTGCGGACATTTTATCATTAAAACGAAGCAACAAAACTTTGGAGACGCAACTGCATAAAATGGAATCTCGTTGTCAATTGCTCGAAAGTCAATTAAAGCTTCTTGAAAAAAAGACAACTGAAAAGAATTTGGTGGTACACTTACAGCCGGTGGAGAGTGGTGGCGCACAGGGTACGGTTGAAAAAGCAAAAGCTATTTTCTTGGACCTACTACAGACGAATAATACGTCAAGAATATCTTCAGAAAAGATAATTTTTCGTTCTAAACCGTTTTCTAATTCTAAGCAGAGTCTAAAGCCGATAAACAATTGTTGTCATGTCCTTCAATTGCGGCTTCAATTTTGATTTATAATAATCTGAGATCTTTGTACAGAATTCTTCTGGGGCATAAAATACCATGCTCGTCCTTAAGACGATGACGTGGCTCTAGAAGCTCAATTTTGACTGAAACTTCTATTCAAAAAACGTAGTGTGTGGGATACCCCTTACTTACTTACTTACTTGCTTAAGGTAGCGCTTCATTGTAGGCGGACCTGGGCCTCAACCAACATGAGTCTCCCAGCCAGTTTGGTCCCTAGCTTGCTTTCTCCAAGTTGGTTGAGGTAATTTCCTACCTGCGTGCTCCACCAGGGTCGCGGTCTTCTTCTACTGCGCTGAACCTAGGGATTACATCGAAGACTTTCCGGGATGGAGTGTTGATGTCCATTCGCTCTACATGACCTAGCCATCTAAGTCGTTGGACTTTAATTCTGTTAACCAGGTCAGTGTTGCTGCACAGCCCGTACAGTTCGTCGTTGTATCTTCTCCTCCATTCTCCATCTATAAAGACGGGGCCGAAAATAACCCGAAGAATTTTTCTCTCGAAACATCGTAAAACACTCACATTTTTCTTTGACAGGGTCCAGGCCTCAGCGCCATAAATGAGAACCGGGAAAATGAGTGTCTTATAGATGGTGATTTTTGATGCTCGAGAGAGGACTTTACTACTCAATTGCCTTCCAAATCCAAAGAAGCAGCGATTTGCAAGAGTTATTCTTCGTATGATTTCAGCACTGGGGTCGTTTGTCTGAGTTTATAGCGGTGCCAAGATAGACGAAGTCCACAACTACCTCAAAGCTTTAACAGTCCATGGTGACGTTTTGTCCAAGACGTCGTCGTTCAATGTCCTTTTTTGATGAAAGCATATACTTGGTCTTGCCCTCATTGACCACTAAGCCCATCTTCTCCGCTTCCGTCGAAATGCTCAAAAACGCTCCACTGACATCACGCTTTGATCCCCCAATTATGTCAATATCATCTGCGTATCCGAGTAATTGGAGGACCTTTGGAAGATTTTGCCTCTAATGTTGACAGTTGAGTTTTGCACAATTCTTTCCAGAACGATGTTGAAGAAGTCGCATGACAGTGTATCGTTTGCATAACACCTTTTTTGACATCAAAAGCATCGTTTAGATCTTTTTCTACAAAATTAGACATTGCTCTGTAAAGCTTTTCCCTAAAGATGCTGTCATACGCTGCTTTCAAAGAAATTACTTGATGAACAACTTTGTATTATTTAATGTTCTTGCTTATGTCATGCTCTTAATTCTGGCCCTAAAAAAAAACTGTTTTTAATTTTATGGACTGAATTCTTTTAAGCAAAATTTAAAAAAATTTGGAACACAAAACATTTTGCAAAAGTTTTTAAAAAAAGATGACATAAAAAGCAATTTTGGAATTATTAATTTATGACTTTAAAAACCTTTCATCCAATTCTGTTACAATATAAGATTTAGTATAATATGTTTTCTTTTTACAAGAACATTTTTGAAGTCAGAGATAGAAATATATAATTTCGTTAAAACGTTTACGAGTAAGCTATTGTCGGTCGACTTTAGTAGCTTAAAACCAAAAAATAATTTAAAACAGTCTTGTTTTTTCTCCTTGAGAGGCATAACTATTTTTCCTGTATTAATTTTTTGACTTCATATAGGAAGTTACATATTGTATAATTAGTTTGATTTTTTTAATCGAAGATTTTACATTTCTTAAGGTCATTATTTAATCTAAATAAAAGGTTTTTAGAGAGATGTTTATGTGCGTGTGTACTGTGTACGTACGTTAATACGTCTCATCTCGGTATTACTCTCATATAACTGAGTCTCGTCGAGGTCTTGTCTCTCTTTTTTTACCTATAATTTAAAATTTAAAAATGTACTTGCAAAATAAGTTTGTATTCAAATATTGAATTGCATTTCATTTCTCCAAAAAAACTCAATTTTTTTGTTTGAATACGGATAAAGTGGTTTTTTCTTAATTTAATTTTGTATATATAAAATTTTCAATTTTGTTTATAATTACATATTTTTAGTATTTAATTAATTAATATATATTTTATTTTTTATTTTTGTAAAAAAATGTTGGCCCGTTCTAAAGATATCGAATTTTGAAGAGAAAAATGTAATATCTATATTTATTTAAATCCAAACCAAAAATGCTGACATTTTTGATCATCAAATATTATTTAGACAACATGAGAGCTTGTGCATAAAAATATTGGTGAAATCGGTTCATGAGTCCCTGAGAAAATTTAAAAACAAACTAATGGTTCCAAAGAAAATTTAATATAAATCTATTGGTTAGTTTTTGAGAAAAATCGAATTTTTGACAGAAAAATGTCTACTGTTATTTTTATATTAAAAATCTTTGATCTTTGATTCACCTAACGCGAATCTGCTTAAAATCTTAATTTTCAAAATTTCACGATCAACCCAATGGTTTGGAGTGTAGGGGCGAGGACATACAGACAGACAAACGGACGGAATCGGGGGATCCATTGTTTTGATTTCTCTATCATCGTTATGTCCTATTTGTTAATAAATAAGGGCTGCTCTTTTAAGAAATGTTATGCTTATGCCGCTTATTATTGGTGTGTTTTATACTTAGTGCAAATCGAAAGTCAGATAAAAATAACAACTGAGAAAGAATTATCTTAAACTGTATAAGAAGTGGTAAAGATTAAAATTGAATGTTAGGACTAAATATATGGAATACTGAAAACTTGTCGTGATACAAAATTTCATAAAAAAAAAATAAGAAGAATATAAAACCAGAAAAGAACGTCCCACCCACGATACTTTGGGAAAATTTCAGTACAAAATGTACAGTCTTATCTTGGAAGCTTTAAAAACGTATCGTCTTTCCAGTTTTCCACCGAAACAAGACGGAGATTCTTTCTTTCGATTAAAATATTCCTAAGGACTAATGAGATTGTTTATATTTTGTGTACTTTCAATCTTCCCTTGTGATTTAAACACACATTCTAATTTATCTTTTTATTTGTCCAATTTTTTAAAAGTTCATGCTCAAAAAAGCTCTTGAATCAGTTTTGATTATTTAAGTTTTTGATTAACATTATGTCAATGTTTTTTTTTTTTTAATTAAAGTGCAACAACAAAAACAACATATTATTCTACTTTTCAATTAAAATACCAAATCTAACTTAAATATGAAGCCATTTATATATGAACTTTCATATGACCATATATGACTTATATCTACTTATAAATAGTTACCTACTATTTAATGAACATTCCACTCTTTTCACTTTAAATAATCTCGGTATAATGAAAAATCAAAATAATGTTTTCCTCTTGTTGAACTTTTCTCTTGCATATGAACTTTCTCATTTATTCTCTCTTTCGTGATATACATATGTATGTATGTATGTATGTTTGTATGTGAAGTGAAGTGAAGTGTTTGTGTGCATCACTTTTAATTCCTGAATTCTTCATTAAAAATTTAAATTTATTACTTCCTTGTAGCCCATAAACGACCCTGATTCTGATATTCGAATCATCACCCACAAAACACAGAAACTGAAAAACAGAATTGCAATCTAGTCATTCCACATCAACATAGTTATGCGATTTTGTATAGCAGCTATGCTTCTAACTGCAGCTATGCGAAGGAGACTAAGGATTCATCTCTCGCCACGTCGTCGTAGTCGTTGATCCTTGTATGTGTGACAGTGGTGGGTGGTTAAATTGCGGTGACAGTGTGTCACTGAGCCAACATAGATTTCCCACTAAAAACGAAAAGTATAACCGGAAGCAGAGCTTCAAACAAAACTTTTTACGCTAACACTCTTGTACTGTGCAGCAATATATTTTATATGTTTTACATACAACGTTCACTGAGTATTAAGCGTCCTTAGAGCAAAGCATAGGCGAGAATAGGGTTACAAATATTTGTGCGCTTGGTCTCGGGTGCGGGCACGGGTTCGGGCATTTCCTTTCTGCAAACAGTTTCATTCATAATGGCATGTATAGTCGTACATTAAACGTTTCCTCTGGTTTTTTGTTTTTTCTTTTTGTATAATATTTTGGTTTAAACTCCGATACAGGTATCCTTGTGGGATATGTCCTTCCTGCAGATGTGGAAAGGAAAAGTTTTCTTTTTTTCTTTTAATTAAAGTTGTAGTTCCTTGTATATTAAGGTGTGTAGAGATAGACGTCGTTGTTGCCGCACAGCTTTCCGGTTCGCTTCGATGGCATCCATCCATTTATCCCATTCTTTTTGCTTATCAGATCTCGCTGCTGTGATGTTGATGCTGAAGCTGATATGCTGAAGCTGATGCTTACCCCCGACCTCGACTTAACTTTGTTTTTTTTTTTTTATTCTTGCTTACTTTAGCTCTTTTACGTATTCTTTCACACCTGCTCTGTCAGTATATACTAAAACTGATTCAGGCTTGCCAACTTGGTTTAAACATCCTGTTCATTGCATTAGCTTTATTGCTTTACCTTGAAGAAGTGATGATGGTTAGACAACAGCGGTGACTAAAAAGCTGAATAATTTTGTTAAATAATTAATATTAAAAACCACATTTTCGTGCTTTAAAAAAAATGATTCTCTTGAAGCGATGTTGCTTTTTGGAAAGTGTGGATATTAAGAAAGTACAAATAGTGGGGCTATTTTGCTAGAAGATTGGAGAAAATTAAAAAAAAAAGGATTTTGTTTTAATTTTCAATGAGAAACAAATTAATTTCTTTAAAAATTATTATTATTATTCTTAAAAATGTTTATTGGCTTTTTGGTTTTTACTCGTGAAAAATCTCACCTGGCAATACTTCTTAAAGAGAAATGATGTTAGGGATGCAATGGCGGCGTAATTTAATTAATTCTCAAAACAATGTTGTGCATTTTATGTTCACTTTTTTATCTATCCTTTTTTTGTCCTTGCACCAGAATAATCCACTGTCGATTACAAGCATTTTGTCACGGAGAACCATGATGCTGCTCCATGATGCGTTCGTTCCGTACACAATGAGTGTGTCATTATGGAGAAAAATTGTGTGGTTCAGTTCTAAGGTGAATGCGGAAAATAATAGTTTTATTCTACTGATTGAATTCCTGTCAAGCACTGCGAGGAAGAAAAAATAAACTAAGTTGTTAACTGGGGTAGATTAAAGGTAGATTTTTTTAATAATAAGTTTCTAACGGTTTAAGGATATTAAATACCTGATGTGGGAAATTAAATTTAGCTGTTTTTGTTTAAATCTGCAAGGAATATATTTGTATAGCTAGTTTAATATTTTTTTTTTGAGTTTTGTTATTTCATTATGTCCAGCTGTCAGATTTAATGCATGAAAAACAATATGTTTGATAAGTAAGTAGAACATAAGATAACATTCTAAAAGCAGATTAAAAATATAAATAGACCTTTTAAAACCCACATCATAAAAACTAAGCTAATATTTGTTCGAGTTTTCTAGTTTATATTTTACATCGATGTTATATAAAAATAAACGGCTTAAATTTTTGATTTTTGTGTTTATATGTAGGTTTATAGGAAAAACCATCATCTATGATTATGCTCATCTACTACAATAATCTTAGGTACATAAGTTTAGTATGTAACTGTGGGAATTTAAATTCGTCTTTGGAAGGCACGAGAATATTGTAAGGGACTTAGATATAGACGATAAGTTATTGAATTTTGTTGAAGCCATTTAAAGCATTCAAACTTTAAACGCTGATTTGAGATTAGGTGACTCAATGGTTAAGACTGTAAGGCTGTGACGGTGAGAAAAGACACACGGACCCATTTGTTTCGACTTCTCTACCATCGTTATGTACTATTTTTTTAGTTTTACAAAATAATAACACAAAAAGCGGCTGGGATGCGACCCACACTGATAACTTCCCATCCCGGCTTTCGATTTGTCTTGCTTAAAAGGTTTGTAGGTTTTCGTATTTTGTTAAAAAAGTTGTCAGTTGAATTATTATATTTTGCATATAATGAAATAGTTTGATTTCGAAATCTATTTTTGTTAAGGAGATTTTTAGTCGAAAACCAATTTTTACCAATTTCAGTAGCATTTTTTAAAAGTTTTTATTTCTTATACAAACAAACACAAATAGAATTAATGTAATTAATTTGAATTCAATATCTTCTATTGTTCACGAGAAATCGAGAACCAAACATCAATTTTTATCACATTTGCGTACTATTTTGTGTAGATTTTATTTTTTTATGAAAAAACTGACTGACCGATTTATAAAAAATTACTGAACGTCGAAAACAATATTTTCTGTGACAAAGCCTAGTTTGAAGTCAATATTTTTAATTTTTGAAAAGATATTTGAGTCGAAAGTAAATTTGTACTAAGTTTTAGAAGTTTTCTTTTAGGTTTTTATTTTTTGTAAAAAAAAAATCAATTCGATTTTTCTCAAAATTTTACCGAACGTTGAAAACAAAAAAATTTATAAAATAAAATAAATTTGAAGCCTATATCTCAAAGTTTTGAAAAGATATTTGAGTCGAAAATCAATTTTTATCAACTTTTAGTAATGTTTATTCGATTTCTCTCAAAATTTTACCAAATTTAAAAAAAAACATTATTCTTTATTGCACAAAATTATTTTGGAGATAAAATCATTTTTTTGTTCGTAAAATATTCGAGGTGACAAATTAATATTTGTTTTCAGTTTTTTTGATTTATAAAAAAACCGTTTGTTGGATTGTTTTCCAAAAATATACTAGTTTGGTATTACGTCATAATATATAATATAACATTTAATTCAACTCGCTAGCGCTATTGGCTCGTGAGAAATTTTGGGTAAACCAAAATTTGCACCTTTTTTCAAATTGCTATGGTAAAAAAATCACTCACTCAATTTTTTTGAGAGTCCTTTCTGCATTTTTCTTCATTATTGTCTGTATAACACATTTTATTTGAATTCGATATCTTTACTGAGCTATGGACGACGAAAAAAAAAGTCGCGACACACGCACGCATCACAGACATCTCTCTAAAAATCTTTTATTTCGACTCTAGAGGCCTTGAATTGTCGAGACATGTCAAAATTTTCAATTCGACAAATTGGACCTATTACAATAATTTCCTATGGGAAGTTAAAAATATTTAAGGAGATGAAATAATTTGTATATCAATAATATTATAATTGCTCCAAACTTATTTGAATGGAATATAATTTGTTTTAATTAGTTAATTTATTGATCAATTTGTGTAATTATTGTGATTATTGGAAATATAGCTTTCCGTCGGCTTGAAGAAGGCAGCAAAACCAACGTTGGGAAAGTTAATGTAACTTAATTGTTTCATTGCAAAAACTACAGCGACCAAAAAAGCCGACGGAAAGAAATTTCCACTATTAATCTTTGCAATTGTTTTTCATAGGTTAAAAAAAAAACTATCAATTGGATTTTTCAGAAAATCTTATAACACATTAAACATAATTTTTCGTAGTATAAAATTGTTCTGTTTTTTGTTGGTTTAATATTCGAGCTAATAAAAAAAATTTCTAACTTAGTTTTAATAGAGTTTTACGATTAAATGTGCAAGAAAACTTAAATTAAACCAGTAGAATTATTGGTTCTTAAGAAATTTAGAGTTAACCAAATTTTTTACTTTTTTATAGCTCCTAGAAAAAAAAAACAGATTTCTGAAAGTCCTTTCCGTACATTTAGATAATGTTATCTGTAAAAAAAATGTATATTGAAGTCGATATCTCTACTTAAGATTGTTCTCTAAGGAGGACGAAAAAATCTATTCCGAACAAAAGATATTAAGGAAGCACGGACACAGAGGTGGACGTACACATAGAGATTTCTCCACTTTTGATTTAATTTTCAGAGGCCTTAACACTTTGAAAAATTGAAATTGTTCAAAACCATAAATATCTATAGTTCTCTGTTCTAATTTTGTTCTATGAAGAAAAAGGTGTGTAATTTATTTTTGTTTTATTTTTAAATGTGTGTTTTAAGCAAAACCTTATTTAAGCACTCATCACTTGGTACGTACCTTCTTCCATGTTCATGAACCTAGGTAAAACTTAAACGGTTATTAAGTATACGTGTTAAAATGCTGAGGATTTTTCAAGGTTTTCTAAATATGTCATTCAAAAAAAGAGAACAATATAGAGAAAGAACCTGAATTAAATAACAACAAAACTTGTGAGAGCTAAAAAATGCTAGTCTGTCATTGCCATTGATAAACAACATAGAAATTTGGATTGGGAGGACCTCAATCATTTTCAGCTGCGTGATCAGTAGTAAATCGTCTCCTTAAACTACTTGGTCAAGGTTCAAATCTCAGTGACGCTAGAAAATTTTTGAATTAATATAAACGAATTAAAATTTGAAGCCACAAATAAAGGAATCTGATGATCGGTTGACACCCGTGAAACAAATATAATTTCAGCCTTGTGGTAGCACAATCAAGTTGTTGTTGTAGTATTCAAACCCTGCTAATAACGATTTTGTAGTTAATTGAATTACTCACAGGTTTGTTTGGATCATTTTGCAAAAAAATCAACTTCTTGAAAGTTTTTAAGTAAAATTATATAATTATAAAAAAAAATTTAAAAATATATAAAGGGTTTTTCAATAAGGGCGGGTAGATGTTGAAATGGAATAAAACAAGTTGTGTGTGAGGTATTAATAAAATTATTTTTTATTTGAAAGGCGCATGTATGCCATTAAGTGTGGAATATGACATCATTCAAATGCCCCCATCGGCTTCTTACGGTATCACGGATCCGATTGGTCCAATTTTCAATGACTCTTTCGCATAGATCCGGCTGAATTTGAGCGATGGCTTGTATAACACAAGCCTTCACCTTTTTTTAGGGCAACGGTCGATTGTGGTTTATTTTCATAGACCTGCAACTTCAAGAAACCCCACAGGAAAAATTCTAGCTCGGCCAAATCGCATGAAATTGGTGGCCAATTCACATCACCCCTGCGAGAGATAACCTTACCCTCAAATCGTTCATGCAAAATGTCAATCGTGGCGTTTGCTGTGTGGCACGTAGCGCCGTCCTTCTGAAACTACATGCCATCTAGGTCCATATGGTTCAATTTGGGCCATAAGAAATTAGCTATCATAGTTATGTAGCGTTCGCTGTTGACGGACCAATTACGCCACCGCCGCCGGCCCAAAATCCACACCAAACGGTAACTTTTTGAGAATGCATTATCACCTTATGAACCTCGCGTAGGATGGTGTCGTCCCACATACGGCAATTTTGCTTGTTAACACAGCCATTCATCCAAAAATGCGCCTCTTCACTAAAGATGATTTTTCGGACAAAATTGGGGTCCTGTTCCAAACGATTTGAAGCCCAGTCACCGAACAAACGGCGTTTCTATGGTCATGAGCTTTGAGCTCCTGGGTCAGTTGGATCTTGTACGGGTGTAGGGCCAAGTCCTGACGCAAAATTCGGCAAGTTGAAGTCTGCGAAAGGCCGAGTTCTTGTGCACTGTGATGAATAGACTGCCTAGGGTTCTGTTGAACACTTTCACAGACCTCGTCGATGTTCTCGGACGATCTTTCTTTCCTTGGACATACGGGGGTTGGCTGATTGTTTACTGAACCGGTCGTCTCAAATTTGGCCACCAAACGTTGAAGAGTCGACTGTGAAGGGCCACCACGTCTATCGTAAAATAGGTGCAATGCGAGCAACGTATGCGTTAACGAACACTCATTTTGATAATAAAGTTTTATCATTTAAACGCGCTGTTCAATTGTGTAACTTGCCATGATGATTTATAATAAACAAAAGATTTGACAGATGTCACCAAAACAGAATGGCCTCCATGGGGCGCCGAAATCTACCCGCGAAAATTGAAAAACACTTTATATACGTTTTAATTTTTAGACAGTTTGTAAAAAAGGATTATAATCTTATTTGTTTAGAACTATATGAGCTATTTTTAGTTTTCAAGTAAAAGTCGTCTTGTTTTCAATGTTAACAAATGTAAAATCATGAGTTTTACACGGAAGAATGTTCCAATTATTTTTAATTACGTTTTTCATTCTTGTTATTTCAGTAGAAAATCTGCTTTTTCTGACTAAGGAGTAGTTTAAGACTCGAAACTAACAGTCTTTGGCTTCATTAAAATTTTCGTGATCCTCATGTCCTGAAACTGCCTATGTAGAGTGCGCACCTTATTATTCTATACGTGTCGTGTAATAAGAATTTAATCGATTCAGAAAACGTTTTTACATGTGTTCTCAGTTTTCGAAGTTGCTTTCCTGAAAGCATTCTGGAATTTTTAATCTAAATTGCTAACTTTTATAAATATCCTTCCTTCTTTGACAAACCGAAGAAAATTTTTTAAATTTTGTTTTATTGCGACAGTTTTAAGTGATCTAGTTTACGACACCAAAGGCAACTAAATCAATTCTTTATCTGTTCGAATTTTGGAGCTCATAGCCCTCTCAATAAATTAATTGAAGTATTTAATAATTTTCGTTTTCTGATAAGTTCACCCAATGATAATTTTAAACATTTCAATTTCAAAACATTTGTTTCGTAAAAGTTTGGAATAAAATTAGATGCTAAGAAGTTTTTAAGCATTTATATATAAGTATTGTTAACATTAACATTTAACGAATTGAAATAAATTAAGTAAGTACTTTGGATAAAACCGCACTTTATATTCTCCAAATGTAGACTCCATTTTAGGAAGATTCTAGTTCGTATTAAATGAAGCTCTTCAATAATAATTCTGCTTTGTATGAATTTTTTTTAAATATGGCCATTTTTGTATATTATGTATTTTTTTTGATTATTTACTTTTCTCGTATTCACGATTGTAATCCTTTTACTTAACAAATAAAATACAATGCCTCTTAAATGAATTATCTTTATTTTTTCTTTCCCTAATGCAATGTTTCTTTATAAGTTCATTGAATAAATTTAACACAATTCATCTTCATCCGAATCGACCCTTAATGTTTGTTTGTGCTATCAAGAGTAGCAGCTCTATGAGTACTTAGGTACATTCTATTAATTTTATACCTATTTCCAAGAACTTTACCCCACTAATAACAAAGAAATTTCTTCTAAGTTTATATACCTACATCAATTTTCATACATATAAAACTTGCACAAAAACAAAACAAATATTATGATTCAATATAACCAATGAGAGATTGATCGACCTCCCAAATGGCATATCAACTAAATAAAACCTATTTCAAACAGACTTCTATATATATATGTACATACATAATAATGTACCACCTATACCTTTACTCTATATATTATACGTGTTGTACGAAAGTATGTTACAATTTAATAAACCAAAATCAATAAATTTTCAATATACATAATATCAACTATACACTCAATATTCTTACATGTACGTTACGAATTGTACATAATACGAGTCGAGTATAGATGTAGCCCTTTTCTTGATGGCTTTTCTTCATAAAATATGAAAAACCTTCTTCCATCATGTTCACACATATGCAAAAGAAAAAAAGGAAGACAAATTGGACATTTTCATTTCAACTGAATATTTCATGCAACATTTATCTCGAATAATCCTTTATTTTTTGAATGTTTGCAGGAATATCCCCTTTTTACCATTTTACCTCATATCACAATATTAACTGATTTCAACCCTACATACATATATGTAAATGCCTTCATGTCTGCTAAGTCCTAATTCCTCTTCTTGTAAGCATGCAAGACCTTTTATAAAATGTACAACTTATGTTCCTCACTTCGTCGTCGTTGTAGTCGTGTCGTCAATTCAATGGCGTCACCGTGTTCGTCAAATTCTCATATAATTCCTGTAAACTTTGTTCTCTTTTTATTTGTAAAGCTATAAACATCAATTTTACTGGTTGTTCCATTAAATTAACAGAGATTTTGCACTCAATTTAGTTCAAAAATTCAAACTTTTTCATTCCGGATTCTCTTCCCGTGGATACCTACACTTATGTACATACTTTTAAGAATAAACAATTTATGACCTCACCAGAGACTTAAGGAAGGCTGTTCTTCTCTTTCGACCATGGTAAAGACGACGACGACAACTTGGGTAACACATCAGACCCAAAATTATTATTAATTTAAGTCCAAAAATGTCCAATCTTATGCAAACAGGAAAAGTAATAATTATTTGTTCTTAAAAAGAAGATTTGTTACAAATTTATGGTGAAAAGAGTCCTTGGAAACAATAAGATTCACTGCTGGCTATTAAATCAAAAGTTTCTTATCTAAGTTTAGGTCTCCCTCCTCGGGATCCTATATATGATGGTCATTAAGTTTACAAAATTTGTGTATTATCAACTAAACTATAATTTTCAATGTAGGCGGAAAACAGAATATAAACTTTACCTACCTATCCCTCGCGTAAAAAACATATATGTATACCAGTTGAAGGTTAACGTGAAACAAAACTCTAAAAAACACTTCAGCTTTCTCAAGTCCTCTTCATGAAGATACATACATAGTTTGAACTCGTTGATTTAAATTCCAGGGGGAATAATAATGTTCCCTACCACCACAGCCCGTTGGACTGGCTGGATGGCTGGCTGGTGCTGATGGTGTATGTTAAAATTTTAACTACATTTACGGGTAGGTGAATGGGTTTTAATATGTATAAACCGGCCATAAAAGGATGTCTGTTAAAAGGGGCGACTGAAATCAACCCTTCGAAAACTTAATATTTCGAGTTTTATGTAAGAGTACAATATATACGGAATGAACAAAACAAACAGGTAGGTAAGTATAAATTATACACCGAAATGGCAATCTACACTTAGAGAAAATAGCAAATTAAGATAAGCTTAAATACCTTAGGTACACTTTAGTAAAATCTGCTCATTGCGAAGGTTCTCACTTACAAGAAATAGAATTTTGTAAACAAAACATTTTTAGATTTTAGTTTAAAAATATTTGTAGTATGCAGTTTTTTAAGACTTATTAATATACGTTTTATATTTAATTTTCCTTAAAAATATTGACTGGTTTTTGAGATATGGAATTTTGAAAATAATGAATATTATGAATATTTGTTTTGTTATTCCAGAAATTGGTTCATTAGTTATTGAGAACATTTAAACACAAAAGAAAGAGGCTGGGATGCGACCCACACTAATAACTTCCCATCCCGTCTGTCGATTTGTCTTGCTTAAAAGTTTGTAGGTTTTCGTGTTTTGTTAAAAAAGTTCTCAGTTGAATTATTAATTATTAAAAACTACCAATAACATTTTGCGTAGGTATAATTAAATAGTTGGATTTCGAAATTATTTCTTTGTTAACGAGATATTTAGTCGAAAACCAATTTTTACCAATTTTAGTAGCATTTAAAAAAAAAAATATTTCTTATATAAACAAATACAAATTGGATGAATGAAATTAATTTGAAGTCAATATCTTCTATTGTTCACCGAACATCAATTTTTACCAATTTTGCGTACTATTTTTTGTAGATTTTAATTTTTTATGAAAAAACTAACAGTTGGATTTATATAAAAAATCTACTGAACGTCGAAAAAAATATTTTTTGTGACACGAAATAAGTTTGAAGCCAATATGTGTAATTTTTGAAAAGATATTTAAGTCGAAAGTAAATTTTTACAAATTTTTAGTATTGTTTTTTTTTAAGTTTTAATTTTTTGTAAAACAAACTGTCAATTCGATTTTTCTCAAAATTTTACTGAATGTTGACAACAATATTTTTAAAATACGAAATTAGTTAAAGGCCAATATCTCAAAGTTTTGAAAAGATATTTGAGTCGAAAATAAATTTTTACCAACTTTTATTAATATTTTTTATAGGTTTTTATTTTTTGTAACTGTCAATTCGATTTTTATCAAAATTTTACCACATATTAAAAACATTATTCTTCGTTGCACAAAATGGTTTTGGAGATAAAATCATTTTTTGTTCGTATATTTTGTGAGGTAAATAATACTTTTTTTTGAGTTTTTTGATTTATAAAAAAAAAAACTGTTAATTGGATTTTTTTCCAAAAATATATTTGTTTGGTACCTACCACGTTACAATATATAATATAAAATTTAATTCAAGTCTCTATCGTCATTGGTTCATGAGATATTTAGGGTTAACCAAAATGTTAACCTTTTTTTAAACTGCTATGGTAAAAAAAACCACCCACGCAATTTTCTTGAGAGCCCTTTCTGCATCTCTCTGCCTTATTATCTGTATTACAAAATTTATTTGAAGTCGATATCTTTCTGATTCTTAAGCTATGGATGACGAAAAAAAACGTCGCGAACGTACGGACATACGGATGTACGAACGTACGTACACACGCACGCACAGACATCTTTCTAAAAATCTTTTATTTCGACTCTAGGGACCTTGAAAGTTCGAGAAATGTCAAATTTTTCAATTTGACAAATCGGACCCATTACAATACCTTCCTATGGGAAAGTTAATAACGATTCTATTGTGGGTGCCCTCCTGGAGCAATACAATTTTTTTTTGAAAGAACCAAGTTTAGAAAGCATTTTTCAGAGAAAATTTAATAAAATTCATCTCTTCGTTTCTGAGAAAATTCGAATTTTTTTGACCAACAAAATTGTCTGATGACTGCTGTTATTTTTAATCTTCAAAACCAACCAAAATGCGAATCTGTTTAAAACCTTAACTTTCAAGTTTGAACTCAATCGACCCAATGGTTTCAAATTAAGGGGTGATGACAAACAGACGGACGGAATCCAGCGACCCACTTTTTTCTACTTCTCTACCATCGTAATTTCGTGTTTGATTAAAATCTTGATTCCGACATTTTTTACGAATGCAATACTTGCCACATGGTTCTTTTATGTCGCAAGTAAAAAAAGTACTTTTAAAGAGAAGAATAAAAAAGTATCTTTAAAATGAAGAAGAACAATGGAAATTGATATCAGTCAAATGACTTACACGTCAAAGAATTTCCTGAAATTTTTTGTGATCAATGCACACCCGTTTGCAGCTTCATCTTTAAAGTCTCTTATTAATTGTTAAGCATTGACAAAGACCTTATCTAAATAAAATGCACGACTGGGTCGCACGAACTTGCTCCTGTATTCAAAGAGTCTGTTTAAAAAAGTACCTATATAAGATTTAAAAATATACCTGTAAAATAAGTTTGTCTTCAAAGATATAAATGCCATTTGATTTGTCGAAAAAACCTCCATTTTTCAATTTTTTGGGAGGGGGTTACATTTAATACAGTTAAAATAATTTTAAAAAAAACTAATTTAAGATTCAAAATTTTACCTGAAAAATAAGTTTGTCTTCAAAAATTTAAATGCCATTTTATAAATCGAAAAACCCTTGATTTTTCAAATTTTTTTTTCGAAAATCGTTAGAGCGGTTTTTTTTTAAATTAATTTTTTATATATAAAATTTTTCAATTTTGTTCTAAAAATATTTTTGATATGCAGTTGTTTAGTGATTATAAATATACACTCTACGTTTGAATTTCGTAAAAAAATGTTGACCCGTTTTTGAGATATAGAATTTTGAAAAAAAAAAAAATCAATATTTTTTTAAAAACCCAATCAAAAAAAATTGCACTTTTGATAATCAAATATTGTTAAGGCAGTATAAGAGCTCGTTCAAAAAAAAAATTATTGAAATCAGTTCATAAGTTACTCAGAAAATGAAAAAACAAAAAAACGGTTCTATGACCGGTACCTTTCCTGAGCAATACAAAAATATGTTTTTCTTATTAAAAGAAGCAAAGTTAAAAAAGAAAATTTTAAAGAAAATTTAAAAAAAATCTATCGGTTCGTTTTTGAGAAAATTCGAATTATCGTTTTTTGACCAAAAAATTTGTATGGGGGCCACTGTTAGTTTTGATCTTAAAAAAAAATGAAAAAAACGCCTAACGCGAATCTGCTCAAAACCTTAACTTCCAAGTTTGAACTCAATCGACCAAATGGTTTAGGCTGTAGGAGCGTGGACAGACAGACAAAATTTTGCACGAATGCAAAACTTGCCATATAGTTCCTATATGTCGCAAGTAAAAAGGTCTAAAGGTATTGAGTCTCAAGATCTCTGTGACCATTTGTGAAAAATTCGTAGAAAATGACACGGTTGACGGTAACTAAACTTTTTTTGAAAAATTGTGATTGTTTCGTTGTTTTTGTTGCACGAAAACGAAAATCCATCCAATACAAGCCATACAAAATTATAAATCATTGTTTGGTTTCACAATTGTACCGTCTCGTTTTTGTTAATGTAAGGTCTCCAATCCCACCGTAACTGGATAAAAAACATTACCGGAAACAGTGTCACTTTAAGGATGGTGAGTCTTTTAAAAATGATCAAATATTACTAAAGATCATTTTTCGATGAAAATCCTGATCATTTTGATGAATATCAGAGATTCAATTGGCAAAATTACGATGTTGTTGATTGATGATCAACCAAATTAACTTCTTGGGTACACTAAACGTTAAAAGTCTTCAGACATAAGTCTTATACGGAACACTATGTTATGTCGTTTGAGAAATTATTCCAAAGATCGGCAAGGAATCAACGAACCGGGTAAAAAAAACAAGTAATTTAGTTTTACGAAGTGAGATTCCAACATTTTTTTTTTGTAGAAAACTTTAAAAATTTCAATATTTTATTGAAGAAAAGATGATAGCTTCAAAACTGAAAATTGCTCAAAAAGTGGTAAATTCAAAGTAGTTGGGTTATATGATAAAAAAGAAGCTGGGATGCAACCCACACTTATAACTTCCCATCCCGTCTGTCGATTTGTCTTGCTTAAAAGTTTGTCTAAATGTATCAATTTTTACCAAATTTGCGTACTATATTGAAGATTTTATTTTTTTATGAAAAAACTGACTGTTGGATTTTTATAAAAAAAATACTGAATATCGAAAACATTATTTTCTGAGAAATAAAATAAGTTTGAAGCCAATATTTGTAATTTTTGAAAAGCTATTTGAGTCGTAAGTAAATTTTTACCAAGTTTGAGTATTGTTTTTTTTAGGTTTTTATTTTTTGTAAAAAAAAAACTATCAATTCGATTTTTCTCAAAATTTTATCGAATGTTAAAAACAAATTTCTTATAAGTTAAAATTAGTTAGAAGCCATTATCTCAAGGTTTTTGAAAAGATATTTGTGTCGAAAATCAATTTTTACCAACTTTTATTAATTTCTTTTTTAGGTTTTTATTTTTTGTAAAAAAACTGTCAAATCGATTTTTTTCAACATTTTTCAGAATGTTGAAAACAATATTTCTTATAAGATAAAATAAGTTTGAAGCCATTATCTCAAGTTTTTGAAAAGATATTTGAGTCGAAATTCAATTTTTACCAACTTTGAGTAATGTTTTTTTAAGGTTTTTATTTTTTATAAAAAAAAAAACTGTCAAAATTTTATCAGATGTCAAAAACATTATTCTTCGTTAGACAAAATTGCTTTGTAGATGAAATCATATTTAAGTCGTAAAATTTTCGAGGTGAAATTTTTTTTTTCAGTTTTTTTGATTTATAAAAAAAAACCGATAATTGGATTTTTTTCCAAAAATATAATTATTGTTTTGTATCAAGTTACAATACATAATATTAAATATAATTCAAGTGTCTGGCGTCATTGGTTCATGAGATATTTAGGTTTAACCAAAATGTTCACCTTTTTTTTAAACTGCTATGGTAAAAAAACCACCCTCGCAATTTTCTTGAGAGCCCTTTCTGCATCTTTATGCCTTATTATCTGTATAACAAAATTTATTTGAAGTCGATATCTCTTCTGGTTCTTGAGCTATGGACGACGAAAAAAAGTCGTGAACGTACGGACGTACGGACGTACAGACGTACAGACGTACGGACATACGGACATACGGATGTACGGACATAGGGACGTACGGACGTACGAACGGAACGTACGTACATACGCACGCACAGACATCTTTCTAAAAATCTTTTATTTCGACTCTAGGGACCTTGAAACGTCGAGAAATGTCAAAAATTTCAATTCGAAAAATCGGACCCATTATAATAACTTCCTATGGGAAGTTAAAAATCAACCCTAAAAGTTGATCCGGTACCAAAGCTTCTTGGATAAGGCTCAGACCAGTTTTTTAGTGACTTTAACAACCTTTAAAATTACCTTTGTTTCTGAATACCTAATAAAGTATAGCAGCCATAGCTTAATTTACCAAATTTAAATTAATTTTACACTAGCTTTTCTTTGACTCTATAGTTGCACTGAAAAATCGTTTATATCTCGCGCGATTTTGTACACAGATTTAATACACTGTAACTTTTATTTTATTTGGAATATTTTCGTACTGAAATCACTTTAAAGCCCCAAAGCTTTTTTTGTTATGTTCATAAAAATATGTAAACATCTCAAAAATATATCTACTTTAAAAAAAAAGTTTTCATAAAATGTCAAAAAGTAAATTTAAAGAATATAATTATTCGTTATTTCGTTGCATCTCTACCTCACCATAAGTTTGTTTCTGGTGGTTTTAGGTCCTTTTAATCGCTTTATCATGAATATTTAATTAACATTGAGGATTATTTTAGTGGCAGCAACTTTCTTCCCTAATCCTTTCTGCATGGTGGAATGATATCATCCGTCCTCTTTTTTGGGGGAAGAGCTATAACATGTTAATGGAAAAGTCTTTTAAGTAAAACTGATTTAGCAGTTGCACACTAATAAACACACAATATATTTGACGGAGAGAATTATGTGAACACGAACATATTCAACTATATTTAGACAAAAGGAACATAGTGACTATATCACAATTAATCTCTTGAAAATTTTCAATCCAATTATCGATCATTGCGAATATTCGTTTTGGCCTATTAAGATATTAGTGATGGCTACAAATGAAAAAGGAAAGTACTTCCATTGGGAAAAGTAGTTTAAAGGTAAATCTTCTTCAATGTGAGAGCAGTGAATCTAAGGTACTTCACAGTTTATGATCAGATTTATGTACCTACCAACACTACATATATGAATGGTTATGACAGGAGGTTCAATTTGAAATTGAGCTGGATTTTAACTTCAGCTTAAATTACCTTTACCATATACACTTGTGTTAGTATTCTCTGAAGGATTATTTTTGCACTATTTAATTCCATGAATTTATCGGATTTTAAATACTCGTCTTTTCATAGCCATTGCAGTAACTTTTGTTGAGTTCAATTTGATTCGGAGAAGGTTTTAAGTCCTTTTTTAAAAGATGCATCTGAAAAGTCACATATAAGGTGTGTAGTATTATGTTTGATAATCAGCTTTTTTTGCTGGTGGAGCGGTATTGGGCAGAATTTAAATTTTACCTTCACAAAAATTGCTTCGATTAAAGACCTTTTTTATATAAATAAATATGACAAAATCTTACCAGAACAACGGTTATACAATACCTTTAGAGTTACTTATAAGGAATTTGTAAACAAAAAATTCATTCAATCCCGTCACTTGTTATAGCCCTATAGGGAAACCCTTACCAAAGCTTAACAATCCCCTACATAATAATTATAACTGTAAAAGTAACATTAACAAGAAAAATATTAAAGAGGGGACAAGACCATATAGGTAGAGATCCCTCAGTCTTTTCGCTATTAAAAGAGAGCCCTTATCAATGCAATAAATTTTATGTTGACATATTTTCTCCGTTTAACCTCAAAATTACTTAATGTCATATTATTTGTCAGCCCTTCGAGTATTTATTTTAAAAGCGAGTTAAATTGGACGAACCAAACCTTTGTATAGTACGAGTATACTTACCTACAGTAATAATAATCACAATATCACAAATGGCAATTATAATAAAAAATAATAATGTTTTTATGTTTTGGTAGGTATAGGTAGATTGGTAGGGGAGTTTTAATGGAATTTAAATTAGAAAGGCTTCTTTAATAAAGTTTGTGTATAGCTACTTGTGCGTATTGTGTCATTAAAGTAAAAGTAGGTGCATAACCCCATGACGAATATGAAAAGATTCATTAATAATTAAATTATTTGACATTTTGTAGGCGTTTAATTATTTAAATGTGATAATCTCTCTCTTTATTAAATTGCAATATGTTACGAAATAGTGGGGATTAATATTGATAAAAGGTTATGTTATGAACTTTCCTAAGGTAGATATTTTTAAGTGTGATGCTTATAGGATAGTACGAGATACTTGTAGAAGGAATATCTCCCCTCATCTGTTATTTGATAATGATCAATAGTCTCACAAAGAAATTAACATCAAGGATAACAATTTGCTCTTCGGTTGCCTAGATATAATTTTACCCTAATTAACCCTTCAAAATAAGAATGCATTTTTGAGTTCAGCAATTTACATAAAACGGGTATATATTGAAAGATTATGACATTAGGATGAAAAAAACTAGGGTTGTCTATTAATATCCTGGCCCTATTGGAAGGTTGCCAGGCTTGTAAGGGTGAGTTTGCGGAGTAAATATACTCTCATCTGTTATTTTATTAATTTTAGAGCCAAACAAGGGGGTATTTAATTCTATTTCATATAATATATAGGGATGTTTAACCAAAAGTATATAGAATATCTAATAATGCTTGTTTTGAAACCCAGTTTATTTTTAAGCCCAGGTTATCAACCCAAGTTATTTTTAAAACTAGAGTAAATTGTTACCCAAGTTATTCTTTGATTTCTAACCTATCTTGTTTTGAAACACAGGTTATTAAATAAACAAGGTTATTTTTAAACGCAGGCTTTTTCTTTCACAAGTCATTTTTTAACCCAATTTATTTTTAGCCTTGTAAGACTTTTACCCAGGTTATTTTATAACCCACATTTTTTCATAACCCAGGTTTTTTAATAACCCAGGTTAGTTTTAAAACAAATGTTATTTTTTTAGTCTTGGTAATTTTATTACCAAGTTATTTTTTAACCCGAGGTAGTACCCGTGATGGTTAGTCAGCAGGACTGCCATGCCAGAAGTCTTGGGTTCAATCCCTGCCTGTGCCATCTAAAGTCTTTTTCATGGGTAATGTCTCTTGCGGGGATTTGATAAATCCTCCAAGATTAATTCTGCGCATGAAAAATGTATTTTTGAATCAGTTGTTCGGGTTCGTAATGAAAACTGCAGGTCCCCTCCATCCCTGAGGTTACTCGCACACAGGAATGGTTGAATGAGTTGCAATTGCAATTCACTAGGCCCTAGATATCAACGGTCTGTTGCGCCATTTAATTTATTTTATTTTTGTTCCCATAGGAATTTATTGTAATGGGTCCGATTTGTCAAATTGAAAATTTTGACATTTCTCGACGTTTCAAGGTCCCTAGAGTCAAAATAAAAGATTTTTAGAAAGATGTCTGTGCGTGCGTGTGTACTTTAGTTCGCGACGTTTTTTTCATCGTCCATAGCTCAAGAACCAGTGGGGATATCGACTTCAAATAAATTTTGTTATACAGATAATAATGCAGAAGGATGCAGAAAAGGCTCTCAAGAAAATTGCGTGGGTGGCTTTTTTACCATAGCAGTTTAAAAAAAGGTGAACATTTTGGTTAACCCTAAATATCTCATGAACCAATGACGCTAAAGACTTGAATTAAATTTTATATTAGGTATATATTGTAACGTGATACAAAGCAAGTATATTTTTGGAAAAAAATCCAATTAACGGTTTTTTTTATAAATCAAAAAAACTAAAAAAAAATTTGTCACCTCGAAAATTTTATGACTAAAATATGATTTCATCTCCAAAACAATTTTGTGCAACGAAGAATAATGTTTTTGACATTTGATAAAATTTTGACAGTTTTTTTTTATAAAAAATAAAAACCGAAAAAAAACATTACTCAAAGTTGGTAAAAATTGAATTTCAACTCAATTTAATAGCTTCTAACTACTTTAAACTTATAAGAAATATTGTTATCAACATTCAGTAAAATTTTGAACAAAATCGAATTGACAGTTTTTTTACAAAAAATAAAAACCTAAAAAAAATTATAAAAGTTTGTTAAAAGTGTTTTTCGACTCAAATAACTTTTCAAAACTTTGAGATATTGGCTTTAAACTACTTCTATCTTTAAAAAAATATTGTTGTCAACATTCAGTAAAATTTTGAAAAAAATCGAATTGACAGTTTTTTTTACAAAAAAAATAAAAACCGAAAAAAAAAACAATACTAAAACTTAGTAAAAATTTACTTTCGACTCAAATAGATTTTCAATAAAAATATTGGCTTTAATTTTATTTTATTTCACAGAAAATATTGTTTTCGATATTCAGTAATTTTTTTTATAAAAATCCAACAGTCCGTTTTTTCATAAAAAAATAAAATCTACAAAAAATAGTACGCGAAATTGGTAAAAATTGATACATATAGACAAACTTTTAAGCAAGACAAATCGACAGACGGGATGGGAATTTATCAGTGTGGGTCGCATATCAGCCTCTTTTTATTTAGGTGTTCTGTTAACAAAGGTTATTTTGAAACCAAATACATTTTGTTACCTACAGTCCCTGGCAATATTATTAGACGCACTGCAGAATTTTTATTACTATTTGGTTATACGCAATACTTTTAAATATTATAAAAAAAAATTCTATAAACCTGTTGTTTTATTTTTATAAAGAAGTAGGAAATTGTTTATATTCTGCATACAAAATAATTTTAATGCATTACAATATTCGAAAACCTGATTAAAATAGCTGAAAATTGAGATTTTTCATAAAATCTAAAGTGCGTCTAATAATATGGCCAGGGACTGTAGGTTATCTGTAGTACAGATTATTTAACAACCCGTGAAATTTCTTAAGCCAGGTTGTTTTTTAAGCAATGTTATTTTATAGCCCAGGTTACTTCGTAAGCCAGGTTATTTTCTTAGTCTAGTGGTTTTATAACAAATTCTATTATTTAGCTTTGGTATTTTTTACCTAGGTTATTTTATAATCAAAGGTATTTTTAGGTTATTTTTTATACCAAGGTTATTTTCTAAAACAATAAGATTATTTTATAACCTAGTTTATTTGATGAAATTTAATTTCCGGCAGATGATTGTTTCGTGTCTGCACTTTATGAACGTAGTCACGGATTTTAATTTTACAAAACGTTACACATATCACCGTTTTGTAGGTTTTATTTCAATACTGGGTGGTTTATCAGCAAAGGTATCAGAGATTAGAAGTACCCCCACAAAATATAGTTAAAAGACGTAAAATCAACATGACGAAATTGTTGTTCATTTAAAGGGGCGTTTCTTTAGATTTTTGGATCTAGAAAGTTATAGAACAATGTATCCTCTCCAATCGACATACAAAATAACAATAGGTTTTGATTTAAAAGCAATTCGTTTGGGTTGTAGTATATGAGCTCCAGAGTTTGATGGATATCGTTTTTTTAAAAAAAAGACAGTTCTAATAGTTTGCCAGAAATAAGCCTCACCACTGAAAATGATTTGACAATATAAGAATTCAATAAGTTTGACAAATAGAGCTCGTACTTTGGAAAAAACTCCCTGATTTAAAAACGTGGTTCTGGTGTAAGCCTTCATACCAACTTGGTTTATATTGAAGCACTGAAATAGAAGTCAAAGAAAGTTATCCCTGTCAGGTGTTATGAACCTCTTAGAAAACACCCGATATTAGAAAGAAAAAGACAGGATATAAACAATGTCTGCGTTTTTAAAAATCACAATTTTACTAATAATTCTATTCAAGCCTTAACTAAATCCGAAACTCTACAATCATCATATAAACGATGGTTTAACTACAATAATACATTGGGGCGTATACGTACCTTTTCTATTGCATACAAATTTCTATTTTTATATTTTTTTTTCATTTTTATTAATCCTAAACTTGTTGGTACATTAAATTTGTGAAAATAAACAAAATCGTAGAATAGTTTTCCAATAAAAGATTATCGGTAATGATGTAATCATTATACATAGGTATTAGAAGCAATATAGTTTTAAAACTTAAAAACAATTAAAAATGAAAAAAAATCTGAAATAAAATGCAATTCAAAGTAATTATTATTATTCTTCCCGGAAAATTCAATATCTCTTTGACATTTTGGCAATCCGTAAAATAAAAGCATGAAAATTGTTTAAATAAACTCTCCATATACACAAATAATAAAATCAAAATAATTTTTGGGGGGATAATGATAAGTTTAAAATTTGTAATGATATATTATATCGATGTTATTTCCTATGTCATCTATTTTTATTATAACTCCCCCTAGGAAATTTATATTTTAGGCCGGCCCTATTGGAAAGAAATTCTTAGAAAAAACTTATCCGTTCATTATTGAAAATAAAATATTTGTTCTTCAATCAATTAATTTTTAACTTTAACCAAAGTACCCTTGATCCCATACCATGCCACTAATCGATCCATAATCCATAACGCAAATCATACTTTAAGATACTCCAACGCATTTAAGATAGTTTGCGAAAATCCTCTTATGATAATAATCGCTTCCAAAACATTAAACATTAATTAGAAAATCTATGGAATTTCTTACGAAAGATTGATTGGCTTCCTAGGTTCTGGTTAGGTATATTGCACAGTGGGAAAATAACAGTTAAAAATTTAAAAAATGTCTACTTAGCTCAGTGGTAACGGTTTATTAACAAAATAAATGTAATATTAATAAAATAAATTTAATAATCTTAATCAGCTCTTAGCAAATAATATAAATGTTTGTAACTTAATTTGAAAGTGTCCTCTTTAGTTTCTTTGTCAAGTGCTTAGAGTCTAAACTTAAAAACATCAAAGTGTATCTATTCTTTTTGTCGTCCTAGTTTTTAACTTTAAGGACATGAGTCCAAAATCAAATTTATAGAGACAAGCATTCTTTTATAATATATTCCAACAGAGCCATCGACGAGAAAGATAAACTGACACGTAGCATGTTTTAATATTAAATCACAGGCGTTTTTGGTAGCATTCTTCCTTTTATTCAAATAAAATGTATCGTGATCCTTATATATGCTTTGTCAGGACTTAAAAGAGAACATTGGAAGACAAGATGCCACTTGCCGGACCATGACGCTTGACATTCCAAATAAAATAAAATTCTTCTATGGCTTAGCAATTCTCAAGTCACAACTCACAAAATATATAAATGGAAACTGGACACTCTGCTTCTGGAGACTTTGACAATATTACAGTAATGTATAATAAGAGAATATTCCAAAAAAAAACAGACCAGAGATATATTCTTCACTCACTTAAATATGTATAGTAAATACAACAAAACCAAAGGATAATAACACAATAGTCCTTTCCTCGAATTCAAAATGTAAGGAAAAAAAAATATTTTTGATTCCGCTAGAATGAAATTCAAATAGTTTTCCCAGAATTTGTACTAACATAACAAACATACCCAAAATTATTTTATTTTAAGACTTTAAATCGTGCCAACTAACATGAAGAATCGTTACAAAAAGCATGATGATGAATAAAATAAGTTTTTATTTATTTTTGTATGTGTATCTTTACGAGGAAATGCAAAGTTATGATAAGATGATACGAGTAGCTTGTTGCTATTTTCATTTTAAGCTTTAGAACTCTTAAATTTGTTTTGAATAAGTGTTTTGAAAGAAGCTTAAGTTGAATGTTGTACGAGTATTTCAAGTTCAAAATTTGTTTCTGATTCCATTTTCCACAACTTGAATTGTAGAAATTATAAATTAGCCTTAAAGACACGTTTGAAAGAAAACTAAATTAAGTGCAATATTATCACAGGAAGAAATCGTTTTCAGTAATTATTCAGCAATAAATTAATTTAAATCAATGTTTGAAAAAAAAATTTAAAGCCATTTGAGAAAAATATTCATGTTGCTTGTGTGTGGCAAGGTTTTGTTCCCAGCAATCAATACTTTCCGATGGTTTTTGATAGACTTAATTCAAATCCGACTACGAAATCCTCTATGACGTCATTTTTCGAGGTATTACTTCTAAGATTCTTTTCGAGGCTCACTAGATTCACGGTGAAAGTATTTTTTTAATTCCCGAAAACCCGAAAGTTGTAAGATTTCAACTACTTTACATAAACATTTAGTTTAAGCCTTAAAGTGGATTCAAGTTTTAAAAATTAACATAATAATAAACAAATAAAAATAAAAATGTATTATATTATAAATGATTAAACATAAATACAAAATAAGAATTTAAAAGTGGAAAATTGGGAAGTAGTAACAAACAATCGATAAATATTATATAATTCATTGACTTCATTTAAGATAGAAATTGGATTAAAGAGAAGACATTTTGAGAAATGTGAGCTTAAACAATACTCCTAATATCATTTGGCAGAGACAAAAAATGTCGTTCTGATGTTAGGAAGAGGAAGGTATGTCGAGAGATGATATTCTGTTGGGGTTAGGATATTTAAGTCGAGAAAATAAGTATAATGTTGTTGTGTCTGTTGAATTCTGAATAAAAAAAAGAGGCTGGGATGCGACCCACACTGATAACTTCTCATCCCGTCTGTCGATTTGTCTTGCTTAAAAGTTTGTCTATATGTATCAATTTTTACCAAATTAGCGTACTATTTTTTGTAAATTTTATTTTTTTATGAAAAAACAGACTGTTGGATTTTTATAAAAAATTACTGAATATCGAAAACAATATTTTCTGTGAAATAAAATAAGTTTGAAGCCAATATTTTTAATTTTTGAAGAGCTATTTGAATCGAAAGTTACCAAGTACCAAGTTTAAGTATTGTTTTTTTTTTAGGATTTTATTTTTTGTAAAAAAAAACTGTCAATTCGAATTTTCTCAAAATTTTATTGAATGTTGAAAACAATATTTCTTATAAGATAAAATAAGTTTTAAGCCTTAATCTCAAATGTTTAAAAGATATTTGAGTCGAAAATCAATTTTTACCAACTTTGAGTAATGTTTTTTTAGGTTTTTATTTTTTATAAAAAAAAATTGTCAATTTGGTTTTTCTCAAAATTTTATCAGATATCAAAAACATTATTTTTCGTTGCACAAAATTGTTCTGGAGATGAAATCATATTTTAGTCGTAAAATTTTAGAGGTGAACATTTTTTTTTCATGTTTTTTGATTTTTAAAAATAACCGTTAATTTGTTTTTTTTTCTAAGAATATACTTGTTTTGTATTACGTTACAATATATAAAATATAAAATTTAATTTAAGTCTCTAACGTCATTGGTTCATGAGATATTTAGGGTTAACTAAAATGTTCACCTTTTTTTAAACTGTTATGGTAAAAAAAAACCACCCACGCAATTTTCTTGAGAGCCCTTTCTGCATCTTTCTGCCGTATTATCTGTATAACAAAATTTATTTCAAGTCGATATCTCTTTTGGTTCTTGAGCTTTGGACGACGAAAAAAACGTCGCGAACGTACGGACGTACGTACACACGCACACACAGACATCTTTCTAAAAATCTTTTATTTCGACTCTAGGGACCTTGAAACGTCGAGAAATGTCAAAATTTTCAATTCGACAAATCGGACCCATTACAATAACTTCCTTTGGGAAGTTAAAAAGGAATGATATTATATAAAATGTACAAACTGCAGGTTGTATAGATTTGACACATACCCAAAGATTTGGTCATATCTTTTACGACATAAATATATCCTATAGTGCTGTTAAAAGAATCTGTACATTTTTTTTTACTCTCCGAATCAAAGTTAAAATCAATTTTACAACCAAACACAAGTATAGTAATGAACATAGTTTTGACTAACATTATTTGAGTTCTTTTAGGAGTAAGGTATTGAGATACCTGAAATACACAAAGTGTTCCAGAAATTGAATTTATATGATTTTTCCCAAGTTAAAGACCTGTTGAAAATCACTATCAGATTTTTGGCAGTTTCTGATTTTGTAGAAACAAGCAATGTTTTTCAGAAATGACAAAGCATTTGGTTTTTGAAAGGATTTAAAAATTGGCCATTTTGCTATAAGGATGCTAAGAAGATCCTGATTAATTTTATGGACGCAGTTTTTGCTTACTAATACCGTGCCGTGTCACGAAGATTGCTCTAGAGTTTTCGAAAATTACAATTGAGGCGATGAATGAAGAATGTTTGCCTTTTCATTTCGTATCTTTCGCATACTAAAACAGTTTTTATTGGCAAAACTTTATAAAAATAATGTTTGTTTTTCTAACGAGTTCGTCATCTAAATAAGGCTATCACATGAAGCATTTGACAAAAAAAATAAGATTTGAGCAGACAGTCAAAATCAAAGTTTGGATTAAAAATCAGCACTAAAAATTAACTCCAACACGCATTATTCAAAACTATGAAAGTATTAAATTTAAAATTTCTCAAAATTTCAAATATATCTAGTTGTAAAATTATAACTATTGTTAATTTCCAGAAACTAAATAGGAAAGGATAGTAGTACCCGTGGAATGATGGTTAGTACGTTGGACTGTCATGCCAGTGGTCTTGGGTTCGATCCCACGGGTACTGCCTCTTGCGAGGATTTGATAAATTCTCCAAGAGTAATTCTTGTCATGAAAAGTGCTTTCTCAAATTAGCCGTTCGGATTCGGCTTAAAACTGTAGGTCCCCTCCATCCCTGACAACAGTACCCTGACAACACAGGAATGGTTGAGAGTTGTAAGTCACTAGGCCCTAGTTCTCAACGGACTGTTGCACCACCCAATTTATTCATTTTTAAATGGGATACAGAAATATTTAAAACTGAAATTCAAATCTTTGAACTTTACAAAATATTCAAAACTCTTATTGTAAAAAACTTAGCCTTAAGAACAACGGTTTTGGTTGTCATTGATTTGATTTGAAGTAATTTGTGGTACAGAAAAAAAAGCAGTATTATTACCAAATTTCTGTTAAAATTTTGTGAGAATTCGAATTTATCACATTTTGCTTGGAGTCTAAGTTCGGACATAATCAAACTCATTTTTTTAAAATTCTTCATTTCAATTTCTGTTTTTTAGAAACTGCTTTCCAAATTTAATTTTCATAGCTCTAAAATGAAGGAAATGAAATGATCCTACTTTCAAAATAATAGTATTTGACAATAAAAGTCTTGTTGACATCATTTTTAATTTTGCTAAGATTATTACTAAAGTTTGGTCAAACTTTCAGTAATTGCTCAAATGATTTTTTTACATGTAACCCAAAAATCAAAAAAATACCTTTGAAAAAACCGCGAAGATCTTGGAAAATTTTATTCATAACATTAAGATGTCTAAAACCTACGAATTGACCATTGACTTTTCATATCATTTTTTTACCTTTAAGATGATACAATTTCGAATATCCCATCTGAAAAGGACCTTTTAACAACTTTATCAATAAATCTATAATCTAAAGTTAAAAACATTTAATATACAGTAAAACCTAGTGAAAAGGTAAAAAGTTCACTGTTTTAGTTTATTTCGAAACATTAAATTGCATTTCTAAATCCGTTTGAGTGAATTTTCTACAACTAAATCAGCAGTGAACAACCCCCAATGAGTAAAAAAGTATGACTGTCTTTAGTTTCTATTCAGCAGAATTTATGCGCTATCTATGACTATATTGAAATTCTTCAATATTTTTCATTCAATTCTAAAATATCAAAATTAATGGGGCAATAATATAATACATAACTTCGTAGCTTCGATTTTAACTTCTTGAAATAATTTAAGTCTATTTTAAGAAGACTTTCTTTCACTTTTATTATTTCAAAAACCTTTATAAACTCGATACTATTTTGTTTTATCGTTTTGTTTAATAAATTTTCTTAAATGTTTACTAAAAACTTTTTAATAAGAAACTTAATGAACAAATTCATAATCAACCTTTTTCTCAAAGTCAACAAACTCCCTTAGCAAAAATGTTTCTTAAAATACGAAAACAAACTTTCAATACTAAAATTTTCATAAAACGCACAATTTGGGAAGCCTAAATCTTAGCTCTAGATTATTTAATTACACTCTCACTCTGATTCTCATGTGGCAGCTAAAAACATATCGATTATTATCATCACAACTTATATTCCACACATCATTTAACTTCAATCATTATCTTTCCTACTGACTGTTTATGCTGCATACGTGTGTGTATTTTGTGTCCTTAACGCGAATCTATAATCGCTTTTGCATCAGTGTGTAATTTTATAACTTTTACAACTTCCATATGTACCCTATTAGTATAGAATCTCAATATTATATGAACCTTAAGCATAACATAAAGGCAATCAAGGATGAACATATTTATTACAATTAATTACACTCTGCACAAGTCTATATGCTCGTATACTTATTTGGCTGCAAGAACTAATTTCAGTCTCAATTTAATTACAATGCCTCAAACGGTATAAAAGTATAATTGAGCAACGTTTATAAGTGATCGGCTTCAGCAATATTTTCATCCTTAAAAGGTATTGGTTATGGGTTGATGATGATGATGACGATACTGATGATGTTGATGGGAAAACATAATTTAATTCAGGAAAGTTCAAACGATTGAAATCAAATAAAAATAAAAAAATAACTTTTACGTTTCCATTTTTATTTCTGATGAATTTTCTGTCAGGAAGTTTTATGGTTGTGTTGCTATATGAGTTTTTCTTTTCATACATGCATAAAAAGCAACTTATAACCTCCCTCTCTTAGCACCTCCATCATCCCCATCAGCTCGTAAGGACCTTAACTTGGAAAAAGTAATAATTTTGTTAGCCAGATTGCCGAGAGAAAAACAATAAAAACGTTCAGCTTATTATTTTATGCCAGCCAAGCCATCAGTAAAGAGAAAATATACTATGTGTACATAAACGAATAAATTAGCACATTTTGTTGTTGTTGATATTTGTGTGCTCTTGACAATCTGATTGTAATTGGTTATAGCTTATAGATCTTTGTACAGTAAAGGTATAAGTTGTATAATATAGTATTAGGTTAGGTATCTAGCTATATGTGTTGTGTATGCCTAAGCTATAAGCCTACTCGTATACCTACATATATTGAAGTTCCTGCCTGGTCAATTTATGGTTATGTGTGTGGATATAGTGTAACTCACTTTTGGAATTGGTCAATGCTCATACAATTTAGGTAGGTACACATACCTTGGGCCTATACGAGTATAATGAAAGCTCTATTTATTGTTTTTCTTATAACATGGGATATTTTTGTGTAGGCTGTAGATCAAAAATAATAAGGACTATATGCCAAATTCTGTAACAAAATTGGAATTATGTTTATACGAAATGAAAATAAATGAATTTTGCTCACAAATATTAAATCCATATAAGTTAAGTAAGTGCCTAACTATGTACATATATTAGACATGACTTATAATAGCCAATAAGGCCTACAATTAAGTTGTAAGAATACTTAGGAATGAAAGTAGGTTATACATTTCATGAATTTATTTTAAATTGTACACTTGATAATTCCTAAAATTACAGACTAATTTGTGTTGGAATGACTTAAAGATTATTTAAAACAATTTAAAACATCAGTGCTGAAGTAATATTTTGGAATATATGTAATACCTATTTGGAACATCTCAAGATTTAAATGTTGGTGTTCATTGTTGATTTAAACCTTTACGAGTATTGAAAGTTCTTGGGAGTGATAATTTCAAAATTTCGGCAGACGGCTTATAAGCCATGCATGTAAATCTCTTATACTAATTCTGTTAAATATATTATATGGAAAAAAAACAAATAAGGAAAGAATATAAAATTTCGAAATTTATTTGTCTATAAAGACCTAATAAAAATAACAATTCAACAGATGTAGCTTCAATGATAATCTGTAAAAAAGTTCAGTATTTGAAATCATCTTTAGGATTGCCTTTCATCTACATTATTCAAGTTATGCAAAAATGTTTATAACAAAAGTACTGAAAGTTTTATTTTTGTTCTCTTAATAATAATCAAGGAGACATTAAAAATATATAAAAGAAAAAGTATAATAATATGCATAAACCAAAGGAACTAAATTTCCAGAGTTTAACATTTGCAACAAAATTAAATAAAATAGTTTGTTTTTTATGTCAATTTGGTACAAAATATTTCCAACAATTGTTATAATATGTTATGCAAGAAATGAAAAGTTAAATTTTTGAATATTAAAACAAATTAAACATAATTACACTGGTCAACAAGACTTAGTTCTTCGCAATCAAATTTCACTTTTCAATGGGTTTTAATAGCTTTAATTCAAATTCGACTTCAAAAACACTTTAACAAGTAAGGTTTTTTGAGACATTACTTTTTCAAATTTCAAATTAATTACGATTTTCCAAATTTATAATCCCTTTCCCCTGGACTTCAGTTGAAATATTTATAGTAATGGGTGATTTTTTTGAGGTTAGGATTTTCATGCATTAGTATTTGACAGATCACGCGGGATTTCAGACATGGTGTCAAAGAGAAAGATGCTCAGTATGCTTTGACATTTCATCATGAATAGACTTACTAACGAGCAACGCTTGCAAATCATTGAATTTTATTACCAAAATCAGTGTTCGGTTCGAAATGTGAAAATCCGCTTTTTTATCGACAAATTTTGTTCAGCGATGAGGCTCATTTCTGGGTGAATGGCTACGTAAATAAGCAAAATTGCCGCATTTGGAGTGAAGAGCATCCAGAAGCCGTTCAAGAACTGCCCATGCATCCCGAAAAATGCACTGTTTGGTGTGGTTTGTACGCTGGTGGAATCATTGGACCGTATTTTTTCAAAGATGCTGTTGGACGCAACGTTACGGTGAATGGCGATCGCTATCGTTCAATGCTAACAAACTTTTTGTTGCCAAAAATGGAAGAACTGAACTTGGTTGACATGTGGTTTCAACAAGATGGCGCTACATGCCACACAGCTCGCGATTCTATGGCCATTTTGAGGGAAAACTTCGGAGAACAATTCATCTCAAGGAATGGACCGGTAAGTTGGCCACCAAGATCATGCGATTTGACGCCTTTAGACTATTTTTTGTGGGGCTACGTCAAGTCTAAAGTCTACACAAATAAGCCAGCAACTATTCCAGATTTAGAAGACAACATTTCCGAAGAAATTCGGGCTATTCCGGCCGAAATGCTCGAAAAAGTTACCCAAAATTGGACTTTCCGAATGGACCACCTAAGACCCAGCCGCGGTAAACATTTAAATGAAATTATCTTCAAAAAGTAAATGTCATGGACCAATCTAACGTTTCAAATAAAGAATCGATGAGATTTTGCAAATTTTATTCGTTTTTTTTTTAAAAAAAGTTCTCAAGCTCTTAAAAAATCACCCGATATTTTATAAAATGTTCGATCAATATTCATTAACTGTCGTGTCTCAAATTAATATTAAAAAAAAAAATATTGAAAAAGGGGATTTAAAAAATTTGATCGGATGGTCGAAATATAAGTTCAGATTCGAAATCGACACAAACAATTAAATCCGAAACGTATTTTTCAAAAATAATGCACGAATTAAATACAAGGTTTCTCAAAAATACAGATAGATTCAAATTAAGACGACTGTCAAGTTAGCACTACATTTTTCGAAAGTTAAAAAACTGAGTTTGCAGTTAATTGAACTTTTTTGTTGTAAATTAGTTGTGGAAAAAAAAATCGTAGCTCGACGATTTTTCAAAAAAGTGGTATGTAGTGCTAGGTTGATATCAAGTTAGCACTACACTTTTTGATTTTGTTGAAACTAAGTACGCAATTAGTTGATAATTATTTGTTGTAAATTAGTTGTGGAAAGAAAAAAATTTCAAAAATTTTGTTTACTTTGATTTTTTTTAAAAAGGGGGTATGTAGTGCTAACTTGACACCACCACCGTGAGTCGAGGCATAAAACAAGAAAAAACTGTTTTTGACCTATCCCCCCCTTTTTCGAAAATCAATTTTTTGTAAATTATTCCAGGTTTTTCTAGTTGTTCTGAACATTGATCCAAATTTGTTTACCTCTATAAACAAAATTTCAAAAATTCTAGCCCCCCTTTTTTTCGAAATTCTAACGTTTTATATATTTTTAGATTCTAAAAAGTGTTCTAACCATTACTCCAAAACTTGAGTCGTGAAATGTATATTTTAAAAAATAATGCAACATACGTCTCATATTTCCTCCAGTTCTTGTCCAAATTTCATCCAAAACTGTAATTAATTGTTTAGTGTAATGTTAGTTTTTGTAGACAGAGAGTGGTAAGGCATTCCACATTTGTGTCGTTTGGCCAAAGAACGAATCTCTGTACTTGACTGTACGACCGAAGTTGGATTCGAGGGTATACTGATAAGCATTCCTAGAAGCGCGAGTATTACAATTGAACTGATTAAGGAGAGGAATGCAGCTGGCTATTTCTTTTGAGGATAAATCGTTAAAAAAACGGTAAAAAAGGATGAGACAAGCAACTTTACGACAATGTCCAAACGACGAAAATGATCCAATAAAGATATTATAACCAATCAATTTGAGTGTTCTACGTTCAATACTGTCCAAAGGCCCTAAGTAAGTTGCAGAAGTAACAACTCAGAGGTAAGAGTTAAATTCAAGCTTTGGTAGTATATAAGTCTTGTAGATAACAGCCAAATCAAAGAATTTAAGAAATTAAAAGTATCAGTTTCATCGATCGTTTTAATAAAGCCCTTTTCGAGAAAAACTGATATACAGCGCTCAAAATTGGGGTGATAAAAAGTTGACCCAGGAGTTTTCGGCAGCAGTAAATTTTTGGTCATGAAAGCTTGTACAGTCAAGTTGTATAAGTAAAGATTTCATCTAATGATTTGTTAGTAATTTAACGACATTCACCAAAAAGTGGTTTGCTGTCAAAAACAACTCAAATTTTTGTTTTCCCTCAATTTAGAGTTTTCATAAAATTTTGAACCTTGAATAAGAAAACGTCAGTTGAAAAATATGTGATTTTTTTAAAACTTTCTCTAAATTTTGTATTCTTAATTTGGCTTCTTTCTTCCAAAAAAACAAATTTTGGTATTGCTCCAGAAGGGTTCCCCTCATAAAACCTTTTTTTAAGGTTTTTTTTGATTTTTTGATTTTTAAAAAAATATTAATTTTGTTTACAAAACTCGATAACGAAATTCAAATGTAAAATGTCTATCTTAGCACTTTATTTAGTGGTTACCAAAAATATTTTTAAGACAAAATTTAAAATTTAAAATGATTTTCGAAAAAAAAATAAGTTACCTACATTTTTAAATCTTAAAATATAGGAAATATTTTTAAACAGACTTTTTGGAAGACATTAGCAAGTTCTAGTGATGCAGTCGTGCATTTTATTTCTTTCAAAATTGGTTTTTTGTTTAATACAAAATATCTTAAAAGATCTTAAAAGATCTTAAAAAATTAAATAAATCTATTTTTGAAGAGAATTTGCTTTGGATGCTCTAGAACTGAGATTAAAACACGAATTTCAATAATAAATTTCCCAAAAACAGCAAAAGTGACACTTTTGTTAAACTAGTGGGTAATTGAACAACATAATAAACGTTTCATATTTATTGATATTGATGAAATCTTTAAATCTCTTGAGATTTGAAGTGAAAAGAGATTCTGAAACGTGTAATTTGTGAGTGCCACACAAACATTTCTTCCCAACTTATGTATTTGTTTACCTTAATTTGTTTTAATTTAATTTTTTAGAGAAATTATGTACTTATATGCACCTACATACATACATCCTCAATTTCAAGAACCAAGCATTTTTTCTCTACAATTTTAAAGTTTTGTTGACTTCTTTAAGGTCAAAATACGAGTAAACAGACTGATAGCGATAGTAATAATAGACTCCCGAAAATTGTGTCCGAAAAAACTACGTCAAAAAAAGCCCGACAGTTCTTTATATCAGATTGTCTCTCTTGAATTTTTGTAGCCTTCTTCGCATTAATAGGAATGGAATAAAGAAAAGTATATTTTATTTTTCGAAAAAAAGCTACGTTTCAAAACAATTTCTTACATTTCTGCGTGAAATGCACCAAAAACCCTCTAAACTGTTGTTGGAATCTTGGAATGCTTTCATAATATGAAGGAAGTCATCCAAATAAAATAATTAGACCATACCTTGCTGGACAACAGTGTTCTAAAATAATTTGATAACTAAAGTTGCCACCTTAGCAATTGAAATCTGTAAATGTAAGGTTAAGATACACATTATGGTATTTAAGTTTTGTTAGCCTCCTTTACAAAACATTAAAGAACAATTTTAAGCGGTGAGTAAAAACACATCTAAGGCCGCGGCGCGGCCATGCAGTAAGCGGCTCACAGTGGACCGATCCATACATGCTAGACGTACAAAATTCTTTATCTTGGTTAAATGATTTTATTTGTCAATACAAGCATTTTTTACTATGGGAGGTGGGGGTCTATCTCCCCCCGTTTAGGCGGGAGGGGCAATTTTCTAAAATATGACAAAAAATTTAAAAAAAATGTATTAAAAAACAACGGAAACACCTACAGTTATGAATGATACTTTTTTTTAAAAGCCAAAATTCGACACATAATTCTAATTTTTAAATCAAGTTATTTCAATCAATGGTTTTCGAGATAATCGATTTCAAAGTCAAAATTTGTGAAAAAAAAGTTTGAAAAAACACATTGAATAAAAATATGAAATTAATAGATGAAATAAGCTACCTTAATTAATTTCTAATCAAATACTGAAAACCATATGCTTCTATGCCTTCTAGTTTTTGAGAAAATTAAAAATAAAAAAATTACCTGTTCATCATATTTTCATTTTCTTGGCTATTTTCGCCAATATTAACAGCTTTTTAACTTTAAAGTATTATGCCTCAAGATTTAAACACCCTTTTGTATTCTCTGTCCCGCTCAGACAACTTCGTTGCTTTGCTTAGGCCATTAAATTGATCCTAAGAATCTCTCCCCAAAAAATACAATTTTCAATGCAAAAAAAAATAAAAAAAACCTAAAAATTGTGTATATGTATGGAATTTTTAATGAACTTAAATTTTATTTCCAAATCATGATAAATAAAAATTTTATATAATATTAATTAATCGGATTCGTTATCGGATGTTTCTGAGTACTCAAGACTCAAGTCATTATCATCTTCGTTTGATCTCTGGCTAGTGCTTGCAGTCAAATCAGGTTCTACTAAAAATTTTAAGATTTCTGGTGGAATAGATCGAGCATTTTTTAAGGGTTTTTCTCGAAAAGAATCTATTAAGGGATCTGATTTAATTAAAAGCATGTTTAAAAGGTCTCTATTAGAATTAATCCTAGAATTTTTTCTAGTATGAGACATTCGGAAACGTCTACAGTCTTTGTTCCGAGCCTCTTGGCTTGCTTGCCTCTTCTTGCAGACAAAAGCTTAATTTTATTTTTAATCTGCTTGCAGATCTCGATATTTTCTTCTGAAAGACTAAATTTATCCAGAACATGTTCGAAAATTTTAACATTCCGGTTCTTCTTTTGATTCGAACGCCAAACGCCATAAAATTCCATACGTGAAATTCCAAATTCTAGTAGGATTCAAACCAAAAAAAAGGCCTTGCAAATTAGTGCGAAAGAAAAAAAACATATATTCTTTAACTAGACATGACACACTTTTCAAAAACATATAATTTATCACGACACTTTGACATACTCATATTTAGATTATCTAAAACAAAATAACATTTTTAACAATTTTTACCACAAAATAAGTGTTTCACTGAAAGCTCATTTCCAAGACAAGTAAACGGGACACAAGATATCAAACATGGAAAAATATAAGAGAACAAACCGACTAATACACCTGCCATTTGTTTAAATTTAATTCTTTTTGGATTCAAAATTATAAAAAAAATTGTATTTACTTTGAATTGCAAAAATTTTATTCAAGAATTATTATAAATTGAAAGTTTGACTTTGAAGTGACAGAACTTTTTATTTAACCAACCAAATGTCAAGTGGATTGAAATTCTGAGATCAGCTGGGTATTGTTATAATTTACATCCGCATGAACAACAGTGAGTCGTAGTTGACTTTTTTACGTCTGGCATGTATGGATCGGTCCACTGTGCGGCTGAGCGAAAAAAAAAATATAAAACACGCGATGAGCGAGCGGCGAAACAAAATTCTGAGCGGCTAAGCGGCGCCGCGCCGCTCAGCAACCAAACCTGTTTTAATTTTTAGTAATGTTCTGAGCGGCAAGAAGAAAAGATGGCGAAAGTAAACATTGAGTTGTTAATTTCGTGTGCAATCTCTGCAAAAACTACTATTCGCTCAAAAGCAGTCGGTCAGTGCCTGGCCATACGTCGCTTAGAGTTGCCTCTCAGCCGCTTGCCGCTCAGCCGCTTAGCCCCTCAGCCGCTTACTGCGTGGCCTAGGCCTAAGTCTGTGAAGCCAAACCACAGTATTAAAATCAAAGTATTAATAAACCTCTGATATTTTAGTTCATATGATTTAGTTCATATATCATCATTATTTATTTTCGAAGTGATCCCTGCGAAAAAATAATAAAACAAAATTTAATTAACCTGTATGAAATCGTTTAAAAAAAAAAAAAAAATAACTGATTTTTCTCAAGCCTTTAATAAACGTTTAAGAAATTATATTAAATTAAATAAACCTTCAGGTATGAATACACTTAATTTCAAAGCTACAGTTAGTTCGCCACTGTACTTCTCCAAAACTTTAAAGTTCGCGATAAATGTTTAAAAATCAGGTACTATCTAGCAATCTGCTGTACCAATATGAATTTATTTTTCAATGAAAAAAAGAAACTTATGCAATTAAAATCATGGTTTTAACTCTCTTATAACCTTTCCTACGAGCCAAGTTCTATACAAATAACTGACTTCTCTTTGAACACAATTTTTATTGATGTTTTATGTTCATTCCAAATGTATACTTCCTATACTTTCATTCAACTCTGCCATAACAAAGTTTCAAATTAATTTATTAGAAATCATAAATTATGCGAATTTTAATTGTAACTTTTCTTGCCTTTTCCAGTGTAGAAGGTATTGCGTAGCGTATAGAAAATAAAACAAATAAAACATACACACACATAAATTCATCCGGATAAGCCACCGGCAATAAAAATAAAAATCTCAAACAAAATATTTCCGTATTCTTATCCTTCCTTCCGCCTTAACTTTTCATAATGGTGGCGCTGGCATCGACTCGAGCTTGGGCTCTGAGTGAGTAAAATAAAAATAATAATTATTATTATTAATCGTCAACGGAATTCAAAAGAAGTCTAGAAAATACTGAAAAATAAGAGAATTATTAATTTGAAAGTTTGACATTGCAAACGTAAAACTCAAACACACCAAATCATTTTATTATTGGATGAAGAAAAGACAAAAAATAAGCGTCACACTTTATTTTAAGCCCTTGCCATCCAAAGGGAGCCAAATAAGCGTTAAATTCTGCAAGTAGGAGAAGGTGGGTCCCTACAGTATACTCTTAAGCAGATGTGTACTTCCTTTCATTGGCAACATTACCTCTCCTATCCCAGGAGGGTTGGAAGTAATTTTTTTAAATCTCCCTGGATTCGAGTGTAATTAGAGCAGGAAAAATAAGATTCATTATTTTGAACTCTAAAAATACCAGATTAACGCGTACATTTAAATATTGAAGCCCATTCCCCGGTTTAAGCTTTGAGATTGAGAGCCCAAGGCAAATGGCAAAGGTTAAATGATTATTTGAAGTTAAATGTTTGATTAGTGTTTCAGAAAAGTGAAAGATGGCGGGGGAGTGACTGAATGATAAAAATATTTTAGATGGTTTCTGATATGCATGATGTCAAATACCTTGTGAGTTTTCTGTTTGATATTGAAAATTCAACTTTGACATGCTTTGATTTTGTGAATTTCCACTTTGCCCAGAGGTATGTTTAATTGGAATGAAGAGAAATTAAAACGTATTCACTCCCTCTGGGTGGGTGGTCGGTCGGTGTACCTTTGAATTGGTTTCGAAAACGATATAAAAGCCAAAATGCTAGTGCAGCATTTTCGATAGAAAAGTTAGGGGCTTGAGGTGGTACCTACTGGAAGCTTAGGTACCACATATATCTACCTACTTAACTTAATGAGAATGTTGATTTTTTTTTTCTCTTTTAGTCGTCGGTATTTTATTCGAATCATCATCAAAGAGGGTGAAAACAAAGGCAAGCTGAAAAGAAATCTATATTATAAATGACGAACTCTCGCTCCACCCTCGGTATTGGGTACTTGCCGTTAGCGACTATATATACACATACATATAAGCTAGACTAATAATTAAGCTACGGATTTGGTTTGACTAAGGAGGAAAATAATTAATCACAAGAAGAGAATAACGAATTGAGTTAACCAGCAAGCGTAAGGTATACCTAGGTTCTTCTATACCTACAATACTTATGTATATTGTCTTGAAGGGATGACTTGACAGTGATTATCTCCTATAGGAGATTTTCAAATGATTTTGAAAATTTTCTAATTATTATTCTTATTCTTAAGCCGGATTGGATACCTTTGCTTAACCTACCTATAGTACTTATGTAAATTATAGTATAAAGGTGTTTTAAATTTCATTATTATTTCTTAGAAAGAAACAAACTGAAGAAGTGGGATTTATATTACTTACCTATAAACTCACGTCAGATCTTTAGTTATAGGTTTTTTTATATTCCAAAGATAATAATCTGGAAAGTTGTTAGCTCTATGGCCTATAGAGATTATTTTTAAAGGGCAAATCGAACTAATTCGTTTGGAATTCCATTAACAAAATTAAAATAAATTTACATAAAAACAAATTATGAAACTTCTAAAGCAATCAAAAAGGATGTCAGAAGGAATAAGCCCAACAAAACACTATTTTTAAACATTTTAAATTGAAACAAAATTGCAAGTCAGTATAAATTACAAAAAATCAAAAAAAATTGAAACATTATTAAGCATTTCCTTTGAGGAAAAATAATTCCTAAAAAAAACCTACAAAATTGTAAATCTAATAGGCTATTTTTTTGAGAAAAATGTCACACAGGAAAATTATATTTTAAAAATATAAAAATTCCGATAAAGTATTGAAACTAAATCGAAAGGCCAACAAAATTAAGTTTTTAAATACTGGGATTAGCCGCGTTATAAATATTAAATATTAAGCGAGTTCAATTAAGTTCACACCCCGAACATTTCGCTTCAAATTGCACTGGTTTCCCGGTGAACAGGCTAATGCAATTTGAAGCGATACGTTCCTGGTATGATTCTAATTGAACTCGCTTAGTAATTTAACATTTATAACGGGCTTAATCCGAGTACCTACAAATGTGTCATGCAAAAAACCACGGAAACTTAAAAAGTTATAAAATTATGTTGTTTTTCTGTCCCACAAACAAACCAATACTTTGTTGAAGGATTAAGTTGTCTTAAATACATACAAACCTCTCTGAAAGCTTTTCAACCTGTTAAACAAATTTTAAAGACAACCAAAAAAAGTGTTTTCAAAGATAAGGTAAAATACAATAAATTGTATGATATAATTGACAAGTACAAATTTTATTTTTTCTAAAATCATTGGATTCTATTTGAAGTTTACGGTTTTGGAAAATACGTTTTTGTGTAAATTTTTGGTGCTGATTTCGAATTCAAACTTTGATTTTAACTATCTGCTTAAATTTTGGAAATACACGTTTTCGACAATATTTTCTTAAATATACTTCAAAAATTTTATGTGATCGAATTGTTAAGTTGACGGATTAGTAACAAGAATACAAATTACTTTCAAACCGTGTAAACATACATGCTTCAGCGTTTCTTTAAGGTTTAGGTGCGACAGCTGATAATTAAAAACTTAAAAAAAATAAATAAGTCAAATAAATGAGGGGTATTTTTAACTTCCCATAGGAAGTAATTGTAATCGGTCCGATTTGTCGAATTGGAAATTTTGACATTTCTCAACGTTACAAGGTCCCTAGAGTCAAAATAAAAGATTTTTAGCGAGATGTCTGTGCGAGCGTATGTACGTACGTTCGTACGTCCGTACGTCTGAAAAAAAATATTTGTCACCTCGAAAATTTTACGAACAAAAAATGATTTTATCTCCTAAACAAATTCGTGCAAAAAAGAATAACGTTTTCAACATCTGGTAAAATGTTTAGAAAAATCGAATTGACAGTTTTTTTATAAAAATTAAAAACCTAAACAAAAATTAAAAACAGTTGGTAAAAATTGATTTTCGACTTAAATATCTTTTGAAAAATTTGAGATTATGGCTTCCAACTAATTTTAACTTATAAAAAATACTGTTTTCAACATTCGGACAAATTTTGAGAAAATTCGAATGGACAGTTTTTTAACCAAAAATAAAAACCTAAACAAAAATTACTAAAAGTTGGTAAAAATTTACTTTCGACTCAAATATCTTTTCAAAAAGAGGCGACCAACACTGATAACTTCCCATCCTGTCTTTCGACTTGTCTTGCTTAAAAGTTTGTAGGTTTTTTTGTTTTGTTAAAAAAGTTATCAGTTGAATTATTCTTAAAAATTTAAAAGTTACTAATAATATTTTGCATATAATGAAATAGTTTGATATCAAAATCTATTTTTGCTAACGAGATTTTTAGTCGAAAACCAATTTATCCCAATTTTAGTAGCATTTCTTAAAAAAAAATTAATTCTCATATAAACAAATACAAATTGGATGAATGAAATTAATTTGAAGTAAATATCTTTTATTGTTCACGAGATATCGAAAACCGAACATCAATTTTTACCAATTTTGAGTACTATTTTTTGTAAACTTTATTTTTTTATGAAAAAACTGACTGTTGGATTTTCATAAAAAATGTTCTGAACGGCGAAAACAATATTTTCTGTGAGATAAAATAAATTGAAGCCAATATTTTTAATTTTTGTAAAGATATTTGAGTCGAAATTAAATTTTTACTAAGTTTTAGTCTTGTTTTTTTAGGTTCTTATTTTTTGTAAAAAAACTGTCAATTCGATTTTTCTCAAAACTTTACTAAATGTTGACAACAATATTTTTAAAATATAAAATTGAAAAGATATTTGAGTCGAAAATAAATTTTTACCAACTTTGAGTAATGTTTTTTATTTTTTTTATAAAAAAACTGTCAATTCGATTTTTCTCAAAATTTTACCAGATGTTAAAAACATTGGCGCAAAATTTTAGACGATTTAGTACGATGTTAAATCATTTTTAGTATGATACTAGGTTAAAAAAATGTATGTTTGTTTTGTTTGCTCCACAATCTGTCATTATTTAGATGTGTTCATGTTTTTTTTTTAATAAAATGGGTTTAGCATGATACTAGTTAGCAAAACAATAAAAAGTGTTTAAAATTAGTGAAAAGTTAGTAGATTACCATGTATATAGTAAATTGTTAACTAGTATCGTGCTAAGGCCTTAATAATAGGTTGTTTAAAATTGTGCGCCATTATTTTTCGTTGCACAAAATTGTTTTGGAGATAAAATCATTTTTTGTTCGTAAATTTTTCGAGGTAAATAATATTTTTTTTCAATTTTTTTTTATTTATAAAAAAACCGTTAATTGGAATTTTTTACAAAAATATATTTATATATACAAATTAATTCAAGTCTCTAGCATCATTGGTTCATGAGATATTTAGGGTTAACCAAAGTTTTCACCTTTTTTTTAAACTGCAATGGTAAAAAAACCACAAACGCAATTTTCTTGAGAGCCCTTTCTGCATCTTTCTGCCTTATTATCTGTATAACAAAATTTATTTGAAGTCGATATCTCTTCTGGTTCTTGAGCTATGGACGACGAAAAAAACGTCGCGAACGTACGGACGTACACACGCACGCACAGACATCTTTCCAAAAATCTTTTATTTCGACTCTAAGGACCTTGAAACGTCGAGAAATGTCAAAATATTCAATTCGACAAATTGGACCCATTACAATAACTTCCTATGGGAAGTTAAAAATAAAAAATATTGGCTTCAAAATAATTTTAACTCACAGAAAATATTGTTTTCGACATACATTACATTTTTTATAAAAATCCAACAGTCAGTTTCTTCATCAAAAAAATAAAATCTTCAAAAAATAGTACGTAAATTTGGTAAAAAATGATGTTCGGTTCTCGATATCTCGTAACCAAGAGAAGGTATTGACTTCAAATTCATTTCATTCATCCAATTTGTATTTGTTTATATAAGAAATAGAAACAGTCCAGTGGTGTTAAATCGCACGATTTTGGAGGCCACGCTACGTGAGATAATGTGCTCACAATAAATTGATGCGTCATGCGAACTGACGTTTTTCTGGGGTAAATCTGTTCATTATAAAATAAATAAATAAATAAATGAGGCAGGGCAATAGTCCTTAGAAAAGTAGGGTCTAGTAACTTACGACTCTCAACCATTCCTGGTGTGCGAGTCATTTCAGAGATGAAGGGGACCTATAGTTTTTATACTGAATCCGAACGGCTAATTTGAGAAAGCAATTTTCATGATAAGAATTACTATTAGAGGATTTGTCAATTCTTCACAAGCGGCAGTATCCGTAAAAAAAACTTTAGGTAGCACAAGCAGGGATTGAACCCAAGACAGTCTTTTAGGTCTTACCAATTAATCCTCTGAGTGGATAGAAAATGACAACTTAAAAGTATCACAAAGGATCTACATTGATCTAAGTGTGGTGTGAAAACATCAATCGATAGCCCATTTACCTTACCTAACCTAGCAGTTGACTGCTTGATCCTCTCGCAAGATGAACCAATTGCTATAAAAGTTTGCGCGTGTTGAAACACTTCCAAGGAAAGAGTTTTTCTTATTTGCTATAGTCAGACCGGTGTTTATCATTCCACTTGGGTTTTGTTTTCAACATGAGCCTTACAAGCACCTCCTTTTTGAATATATCTTACATAAAACTCCAATTTCCAACTTGAAACTGCTCTTTTTAAAAAGACCTTTTTCCGTAACAGGTTTCCATGTTTCATGTTTTAAACTTTTCCAATTAACTAATTAAATTTAAAAAACTGCCAAAGACCATGTTTCACTTTACTTTTAATTTTCATTAATTGCATTTGCTTTAAAAATTACTTAAAAGGTTTAACAGCGCAAATCCATTTAAATTAATAACACAAAAAAGAAAAAGATTAATCGTTTAAAAGATTGATGGATCGCATTTACCGACTTCACACTGATTCAATTCAAATATGTTTGGAAATACTTAAGGTAAAGCAAGTTGTCTATAAGGTAGTCGGTTTCTTTTTTCTTCTAAACAAATTAAATTAATATTAAGGAAAAAAAGTTCTGCTTTGTTAATTGCCAGAGGTATAATTAAGACAAAGGTGCAGTTCAAGAGTACAAGAAAAAAGGAGCAACACTTATATAAGAAAGACAAAAAAGAGCACACTTCAAACCGCATTAAGACAGAAAAATGTAATTTGTCCTTTGCCCTGTCTTGCCTATGATAAAACCAGAATGACTGACATTTTGTTATTTTCTAAGAATATTTTTCTTCTTCTTCTTCTTCTTGTTTAAAAAAAAAATTGTTAATGAATTAAAAGGCAAACGAGTATTTCCGTCTTAACATCAATTAAGAATTTCCGTAGTTAGGTAAGTTACTATAGGTAGGGTAGTAATGTATATTTTTATGTATATAAATTGTCATCCAGCTCAAACCCTTGTCAATTACCTTTTCTAATGACTGACAATTTTTGTAATTTTTTGTTTGTGTTCACTGAAAGTCCTTTTGAATCCTTAAAGAAGAAAAGGATGAATATTTTCTTGTTTGTTTATTTTGTTTGTATCTAAAAATCTGGGGATATAAAAAAATCCTGATACCAAAGTACAGCAGAGAAGTCTTAATAATTCAAAAAAAAATATAAAACCCACCGAAATAACCATCAGAATATATAGCTATAGGTACCCTCATCAAATATTGTTTACCTTAATTAAAAGCTACCTTCAAAAATGTTGTTAGGCCAAAATGTTAGCTGTATAGGCACTTCTTCACCTTCTTCTGCTTATCCTAACCAACCATTTCCATTTTTTCCTTCTAACACCTGAACTTCACATCATCAGACCCATCAAACTATATTATATCCCTTTTGATTGTTGTGTGTGTTTCTTTCTTTCTGAAAAGTTTTAATTGAATTTATCAGTTGAGTGAATTGAAATACGTAGAAGAATAAAAAAAAAATTATAATTTATTCAATAAGTCGACCTCTAACTCACGACGCTTCGCGTCGTCGTCGTCGTCAGTCCTTACCTCCTTAAGCCCTCCTCCTCGAACCCTCCATCGGAGTTGTCGTCGTCGGTCGTCGGTAGTCGCTCGGCATCGGCAGAAAAAGGGAAAAATCGTTAACAATATTCCTAACCATAGCTCCTGCTTCTGCATACCTTCCAATTAGCTTAAAAAGGATTTGCGTGTTTTAGTTCTTGTTTCGGTTCTCATTTAAATGAATAATTTTTGGATTGAAAAAGATGTTTTGGAAGTTTTTTATTTACGAGGTTTCAATTGGCTAAACGAGTTATCCTTTAGTTAGTTTTTTTTTTTTGTTTTTGTTTAAGTGTGAAAGCGTTAAAACGAATATGAGAGTCTGGGAGCGTGACGATACATATTAAGAGGCTGAAAATTTGGCGCGTCACGCGATACGAAGATTCGTTAGGGATTAAGATTTTAAGTTTAGGTGATAAATAATATGAATCAATTTGTTAAGAAAAGAGGTGGCAATGGAATTTTAATTCTTGCGATTTATTAGGGTTTGGGGAAATAAATTCAATAATTCTGGGCAAAATTTGAAAAGTTTAGAAATGAATATTTATATAATCAAAAGACACGAAATTTTCACCGCTTTTAATTGAAAAAAAAAATGTTGTTTATAGAATTAAAATAATTTGTGTAACACTTTGCGGATTGAAAACACCAATAATAACAACAAGTATAGTGTCCCTTGAACGAATAGAAATATTTATTTATAATTAAATATTTTAAGTTTACAATAGAACCCCTAGCTAAATTCTGATGCAAAGAAGTTTTCAGATTAATTATGTTGTATCAGTAATCCCAATATTTATTATAGAAATGGGTTTAGAATTCAAAGAAAATAATTGGTTTTGAAGTTCTTAACTTATTTTTACTTGGAGGCCGTTCGAACATTTCAATAATAAATCCCAACTCAGCTTAAAATCGATACAAAATTTAAAAAAAATATTGTTTTTTTAACCTGATATAACACATTAAATGCATTCATAAGAAAATTAATAATTTGTTATTTTATACGTTTCTTTCGAAAATTGAGCCTTAAAGTTTTTAGGTTATTTCTCGAAGTGGTTATTAAAGTTTTGTTTTAGCTTCAAAAAAAATTGTGTAAACTTTGAAAAAAAAATTAAAAAATAATTACCTCATAAATTCTAAAAAAAATTAAGAGAGAAAGAAAAAATCCAAAGTCTTAGAGAGTTTTCAACAATATGTAACTTAAAAAAAAAGAAGAAAATCGTTACATACAAAATTTTCAAAATTTGTTTATTTTTCCTGTTTAATCTAACTCTACGAACTTGGACTTTTTTTTTAAACTCAATACGAGCATTTCTCACTGGAATATCGGTGATTGAATGGTATAATTTTTTGAGTATATTGAACTCTAAAAGGCATACTTAACATTAGGGGTTACGCTCTTTTACTTGGGCGTCGAACGTGCCGAGTTATAGAAGCTGAGTAAAGTCAATGTTTCTCAAAAATTTTCCCCAGATCAGCCCCGAAACCAAAAGACGCTCCATATCTTCTACCCATCCACTATCCTTACACCATCCCACATAAGCACGACATACAAGTTAGCTGATGTCACCGACGCGCCTACCAATTCTCACTATGAAATAGCGAAAAAGCTTCAAAACGTTCCTCTCTCATATCATGGCTTAATTCCTGGCTACGGAACCTAACTTCATTCCCTAAATGTCAGCATGGTGTTCATTACATTGTCTGACTTCTTACTCTATCTCTCCTGTCCAATACTTTTGCACAATTGGGTTGGATATAATTGCGCTGATGATCAGCCTGATGCCTTGGGGGCCCAATTCAAAAATCGATCAGTAGTTAACGGAGTATCCGGATACCTAACGACCTCTACTATAATGCGAATCTCTGTACAGACGGACTTCCCTTTGTTCGAAAGTCGTGAGACCAATTATAAATCACAAAGAAGCAAAACAAAACATTGATATTTTTGATACCGGTACTTCCGCAAGACCGAGCGGCATTTTGTCTTTAAAGCCTGTTTTCGTTTCTTCTGTGGCTAGCTGAGAAAAATTAGCTATGGTTAACTCTTTTGTTGCTAATGGCAGCGAGAGTAGGCAGGTAGAAATACCTTTTTCTAATAGGGTCAAGGTTGTCATAAACGGTCCTGCCACTAATAACAATAGTACACCTCTCAAAAAATACAGAAGGAACGCCATAAGCTCCTATAAACAAAGGCTGGGTATATTATTAGATGCTGGAAGCAATCTGCATCAAGCTGCTCGTATAAAATGGGCAAAGGGTGTTCTTGCCACAGCAAGGGCCAGCAATGACTTCACGTCATAACAAGATAGATTCCTGGAGGGGGACATACCGACACCAAAAAGGTTACGTGTGTACAACACCAGGACTTCCCTTCAATCCCATTAGTCATTCGATTGTTAGCATTGTCGCAAAGGGTAAAGCCGTGGTTGCGGTCATCGATAGGAAAGAGGATATCATAGGCCCCTTTCACACCAAACGAATCCGAATCAATCAGAATCACTCCGAATCAAGTTGAATCTGATTGACCAAGATTCGGCTTCGAGCGCTCCGTTTAAATGTGAAGGGATTCTTTTCCCGCCTCCAGACCGGACGAATCTGGATCAATCAGGTTTGATTCGAGGTCGCACTTGATTCAACCTGTCAGATTCCTCGTCTGGTCAGTCTTGAATCAACAACCATACGAGAGAGAGAGCAACTAAAAGAAGGAAAACAAAAACAAGATGAAAGGATTTTTATAGATTCAGGTTGATTCAGCTAGTGTGAAAGAGTGGAGATGACAAATCAGATTCAACTTGATTCGGAGTGATTCTGATTGATTCGGATTCGTTTGGTGTGAAAGGGGCCATAGCAGACCAAGAGTCCGCACTTCGATTCCAATTGGACCTCCTGTAATTGAGGACATTCTTGTGATAATCATGATAAGAATCCATCCATGCCAACTTTCAACTTCAAGGTCTCTAAGCACCTTGAGATGATCACCCTGTGTTTCTACAAAAAAGAATAGGCAACCACTCGAGTGTGAACAAATGGTTTGCTGTATGACCATATATCTTCAAATTACAGTCTTCTGAAAACATCAAACAACAAATTTTGATATTTTCATTAATTATTTTATTTTATAATTATTTATTTAATAAGGAATATGAAATACTAAGAAAATAATTTCTGAACATAAATGACTCTTGTATTTAGTTTTTGTTAGCGAAATAATCAATTTTTCCAATTAACATCCCATTTGAATGAACTATTTAAATACCAAACATTTGTTAAAAAACGGTCCGCTTTGGTACAATTTTTCATCAGAATTTTAATAACAATATATTATTTTAAAAACACGTTAATTAGATTTGTTAACCTTAATGTTATTTTTTAAAGCATAGGTACACAAAAAGAAGTTCGTATTAAAAACTTCTAGGTCCTGTTTTCAAATAAGTATTTATAAATAAGGAATTAATGCTAAAACAAATATAAAATTGTATACGCATACACGAATACTTCTAAATGCATTCCCTAAAACAATATCATTTAAAATGAAATGAATGTTTGTTTATATAAACAATTTATCTTATTTAAATTTTTATTATTTCAGATACTGGGCGGTAACGAATATAGACTATATGCATTCGAGAACAAGTAAACGAGTCTTTATAATGATATTTCTCGTTTGGTTTTGTTCGGTGATTGTATCATTAGCGCCGCAATTCGGTTGGAAAGATCCTGAATACTTACAAAGAATTGAACAACAAAAATGTATGGTATCACAGGATGTATCATATCAGGTAATTAACAAACACACATATGTACATACATAAACTCATTTATAATTTAAATTGATTAAAATATTAAATTAATTATTATTTTTTTAAATTTATTTTAAATTTTTAAAGGTTTTTGCGACGTGTTGCACGTTTTATGTTCCACTCACAGTGATATTAGTTTTATATTGGAAAATCTATCAAACAGCGAGAAAACGGATACACAGGCGACGACCAAGACCAATAGATGTATCTGCTAATAATAATCAGGTAAGATAAAATGCACAGATTTTAAATATTTATTCAAAAATTTGGATTAGTATCACAGCAATTTAAAAATATTGGCCTAAATATTAACCCCTAGTTACGCTCAGATCGGAAATCTTATTTATGAATTTTTAACATTAAAAAATTCTAAATCAGCATTTAAAATTTGTTTTCAAGCTGATATTGACTAGAATAACCATTTTTTGGCCAGATTTATTGTGATATGATTACAATACTGTGCAAAAATATTGTCTTGCCTTAAAAAAATTGAGTAAGGGTAGGAAAAACTCACTAATTACTTATGCTGTTCGGAAACTGAAAGAAGATAAATCGTTTTATAATAATTTCTAACTAGAGGTGTCATTTTGATATTTTAAAACAATGTATTTTTAACGGAAATCGATGTAAGTTTATTAATTTGATAAGTCTAAGAAATATCAGCCAAAAGACCGATATGCCTGCTCTAAGTCCTTGTCATGAAATTTTCCATGACCAATTCACACATTTGTGGCTGTATGTTCTCGAAAACTACAAGAGCTCTATTTCAAAATATTTTAAAAGACTTAATTCGACTGCGGAAGATCGGTATGGACCTATTATTTTATTTGGCCCCAAATAAAAAAGTTTAAAAGCTGTAAGAGGTGTTAAATTAATACACTTCACTGGCCAATTACAATCACATCTATACATAAATTAATACCATCGGAAAACTTATATTGAAAGATATTGATTTTTTCGTTCCGTATTGAAAATATACGTCCCTCGTCCACTTCCAAATTCTTCGATTCCGACCACAAACAATTATAAATCATAGCTCTGTAAAACAATCAATTGTTAATATTACTATACCAGATTAATTTTCGAATAAGTAAAGTTAAATCACGCCGCTACGCCATTTCAAAAACATCACCAAACAGTCACACATTAAAGAATGGAGTCGTTTTCTATTTTTTTGAGCCCCAATTATCACAAATCTTTTTATCAACGTAGCCTCTGAAGTGAAAAGGAACTTTATCACTGGAAGATGATTTTTCACTGATAATTTGGGTTAATTCGATGCATTTCAAGGACGTAATCAGCAAAGAATAGACGTTTTTAGTAAGGATTGAGTTTTTGTGTTACCTAAAATTAAAGCCTTTATGCAAAAACGGTAATAGTACCCGTGGCATGGTGGTTAGTGTTTTGCACTGTCATGCGAGAGGTCTTGGGTTCGATCCCTGCCTATACCATTTAAAGTTTTTTTCATGGGTATTGCCTCTTGCGAGAAATTGACAAGCCATCCAAGAGTAATTCTTGTCATGAAAAGTGCTTTCTCAAATTAGCCGTTCGGATTCGGCTTAAAACTGTAGGTCCCCTCTATCCTTGAAAACATTATACACATACATGAATGGTTGAGAATTGTTAGGCACTAGGTCCTAGTTCTCAACGGACTGTTGCGCCACCTAATTTATTATTTTTATACAAAAACGGTTCAATGGTCGTTTGTGGAATGCCTAATTTTAAAGATTGACGAGAAATTTGAAAATCTGTGTTTTCGTCAATACTATGGGCAGCAATATTGTCAGTTTTCCAGTTCTTCACATCATTAACTTGTTCCAACAGCTCCAATTTTTCAACCACTTTTACTGATACCGGCCAATAAGGTTCTTCACGACTATATTAATTAAGTAATGGCGTTGTTTAAGCTTGTCAAATTTCAAAGGATGACAGCTTCAAAACTGAAAGCTGCCCAAATAACAGCCTATGAAACCTTTTGTTTTAAAACCATTTATTTCAATAAGTGGTGTTCCACCGAACAGTGGAACAAATCTTTACATCGTTTTGGAGAAAGTAAGATTAATGCACTTGACTGATAGATTTAGACAGATTTAGATTTTATTTATTTTCTTCAAATCAATATACAATTGTTTGTTTTTTTAACATATAAAAATCTCCGACGCTCTTCCTTATTTTTATAAATGATCTTTTGTCTGAAACTTCTAACCCACTTAATTGTTTCGCTTTTAGATTCTCATCCTTGTTCTTCGGATGTGGACTATCAACGGCAGCGTATGATAAGCTCATTCAATTCTGATATTCACAGCATTGTACAATGGGGAATCAAAAACCGTGTAGAATTTAATGCTTCGAAAACTCAATGTTGTCTACTGTCGCAAAAGCGTAACTCTCCTCCAATGCCACTATCCATGGGTGGTACTTGCATCGAGGAGACTGAACAGCTATCAGTTCTAGATATGTGCATTACAAATCACTTGTTGTGGAGTGATCACATATTTGATATCGCCAAAAATGCTGCTAAGTGTTTAGGTTTTCTCCGACGATGCAAGAAGTCCTTTACCCCTTCTGATCTGGCTATAATTTACAAAGCTTTTATTCGTCCTAAACTCGAGGATAACTCTCATATTTGGGCTGGATCCCCAATAACGTACCTACTTCTCGATATAATTATAAAAAAAAAGAGCTCTGATAGGAGATTGTTCTCTCACCGAGACATTTGCTTCTCTTGAACACCGCCGCAAGGTCTCATGTATGTCATTGTTTTATCGTTATTTTTATAAACAATGCTCTGTTATAAACTGGAATGCCAATTGCATTCCTCCCCTTAAACAATTCAACCGTAATATCCGTACTGCTGGGAATGCCTACCAGTTTATCCTTGAGCCCAATTTCGGACGCACTGTTAAGTACAGAGATTCTTTCTTTAGCCGCACTACACGAATGTGGAATGCTTTACCGGACTCAATATTTCCCACTCATTACAATGTGCAGACATTAAAATTCAATGTGCATCGGTTTCTCCTTTCTAATCCTATCCTCCATTCCTAATTTCTCACACTGTGTTTAATCATTATAAGGGTATTCATAAACCCTTTAGTGCGCGAATGAAGTTTATCAACTTGATATAGTTTATTAAAAACTTCTTTAAAGGGAAACAACTAAGAATTTTAAATTGAAGTTTGTCAACTTGTTATAGTTTATTAAAAAAAACTTCTTTAAAAGGAAACAACTAAGAATTTAAATTTTGAGTCTTTTCTGTTACTCGTCTTTATTAGAACTAAAAACTAAATCTACTTAAAATTATGAATTGGTCTCACCATTCTATTTTTTTATCCCCACCTCGATTGAAGTTAAAGATAAGAGAATAGAATAAGCCCTTTGGATAAGTCACACACATCGATATGTATCTCAATGTGATGTGAAATATACAAACCGAATTCTATTACAATGTTTGTTTATGTTATCGTATTTCATACAGAACGATGCAGAAGGCAACGTTAAATATCGTTAGATGCTGAGGACAGCATCAGATACATTGGAATGCATAATAAACAAAGAGATTTTTTATGAATCGTCATCAGTTTACAAGTGGTTTATTAAGATTTGTTTATATGACAATAATTTTTTTACGATTATGCATTCCAGATAAATCTTATGAATTTAAGAACTTAAGCATGACTTTTTTAAAGTGTATGATTTCTTGGTTTCTTACAATTATGTTTTGATAAAAGTGCTACAAAATGAAATGTGACCTTAACTACCCCCCTTCTTAGACAGGAACGTCCCGGATCTGTTGCAGGTTATTTTCTATCTTTTTAAGGATAACGTTAACTGCTTGGTTCGTGTTGAAATCATGGTTATTGAGGACAGGTAGATCTATGTTCCGATTTAATACCTCTTGTTTACGGCATTTGATATATAGTAAGGTAGCAACTATTAATATGATCATAGCTACTGCAGTGAAAAACCAATATGTTTGTTGGGTTTCTATGGCGGAATCAAACTTTTCTATCTTCTGTAGGTTCACTAAATGCATCTGTTGGAGAAATGGAATGGTTATAATTTCTGAATGTTTTGAAACGTTAAGGTTAAAATATTTTGGCGTTTCAGGTTGCATTGATGATTCCATTGAAGTAGTTGAATATTTAGTGGAGTTTATATATATATCATTTGTATACTTCAGCAAGTATGTTCCGTTAATAGTAATGTTATGGCCATCTTCATTTATGGTGACCTGTTGATCGTTTATTAGAATAGTGTTTTCGTCTATCTCCTCGATTGGCTTGGTTTGATGCGCTGTAGTCGTCTGGCATGTAGCACTGCTGTTATTCATGATTTGTAGGAGACATTCATCGAATTCATCTTCTTGACAGTAAGTTATCTCCAAAGATTTCTTGCAGTTTTTTAGGGGGCTGCTTCTAGATTTACATAATGAGACGTGATTATTTCTTAAATCTAAAATAATATTCTTATGGACAACCGGATAGATTTTTAGTAATGGACATATTTGTTTTACATTCGGTACTTTTATTAAGTACTTCAAAATTTCTTTATCAGAGTATACTTTTACATTTGATGCTAACATTAGGTCATTTATATTTAAGTATATACCTTCAAGTTCTAGTACTTTTGATATTTCAGTCCCCGTTAAAATAATCGGGTTTACAATATTTAAACGTGCAAAGGTAACCGAGTAAACGATATTATCTAAAAGAGTTATTGCTCTTTGATTGCGAATTGTTATTAATTGAAATAAATCTGGACTGCTAGAGTCTTCAACTTTTGCATAATGATTGCGACTTAGTGAGTTAATTTGTGTAGTTAATTCATTAATCTTTTCCATAATTTCTGTATTTATTTCGATCTGTTGATTCTCTGCACCAATGAGTCTTGATTGTCTTTCGCTAAGTATAACGAAATCATCGTGATCCGGCGTGCCGGCGATAAATTTTAAAGTAGATCCAATAAAATCAATTGATCGGGAAGGTCTTCTATGAGGCCGAAGTGCAGAAAGAAGCTTATTTATTTCATTGTAGTCAGCATCAAGTGATGCTACCATGTCCTGATTACTAAACAGTGGTTTCAAATTATTGATATCAGTAGCCAGTATTTCGAAATCTGTTAAATTAACAGTGTGAACTAAATATATATAATTTTCAAAAATTGCTACTTCCCCTTTTCGGAACGGAATATACAGGGCAGAAGAGTAGTCCATTATTTTAGAAGAAACGGTTGTTAAGAAGATTAATCTGTAAATATGAAAAATTTAGCGAATGTTATCTTTATGTATTTGTTTTCCGTCAACGAGGACGTTTGTACGTAAATCTTCTTGAACAATTTTTTTAATAAATCTACTAGAAAGTTTGTTCCCTCTTCGTTTGTCTATTTTAACAAAAATTTCTTGCCCTGGTTCGAAATTTCGACAGGTTCGTTTTTTGTTTCTAAGCTCGTTTTGTTTATTTTGTGCTTTTCGAAGCAATTCGTAAACTTCTTTTTTTTCTGTTTCACCTAGAGAAAAAATTAGATCAAATGGCCTACGCTTAGTGACCGTATGTATAGTATTATTATACTTATATACTGACATTTGAAGTATTTCTTTGATATCATTTAAGTTGTTTTGCAACTTTACAGTTCTAGCGATTTCACTTAATGTTGAATGGAAGCGTTCAACTTGACCATTACTTTGACTATGCATAGCTGGTACTGTGTAATGTTGTACATTAAAGTTATCTCTTATAAGAGATTGTATCGTTTGGGAGCAAAAAGTTGGTTCATTATCGGAAACCAACCATTTAGTGCCTTTAAAAGATCCTAAAACTTTAAGAATTGGTACTTTCATGTCCACAAGCGATCGTGAAGCTATGGGTTCAACAATAGCATATTTTGAAAATTTATCAACACATGTAAGGAAATAATTTTTATCTGTATTGAAAATATCAATGTGGAGTATTTCACCAGGCTGAGTTGGCAATGGTGTTGATTCCATTATTTGTTTTTGTGGGTGTCTTTCATATTTTGATTTTATGCAGATTTTACAATTTCTAACAAAGGTGTTAATTTTATATCGCATTTTTGGGAAAAATATCCATCTAACAATTGTAGTAGATTTTCTCTTGCTGAACGGTGAGCTCTATTATGCTCCATGGCAATGGCTTCCATTTGATCATCTTCGTTAATAAGGTCTATGACCCTTTTCTTCGTATGTTTGAATCGAACAGCTGGAAATAATTCAATAATCTCATTTTGAACTTTTCCTAAGGTCTCCAATCGGCATTGGATTCCATTGACAGTGTCAGGATTAATAACTTTTTGCAGAATAGGAAACAAAGACTGAAAATCTTTGAAACGAATATCATGACGACGATATCCTTGAAATGGGATTGTGGTTACGACGTCAGTTGTTTTGGATGGTGATAGTATAATCTGGTTTTTAAAACAATTGATAGGTTGTATGACTGAGAGGATATACTGTGTATATGAGATCTCACTAAGATTGGTACAATATTCACTTTGATTTGATAGTGAGTTATCCGACAAATGTTGTATGTACTGTCTTGACAGTGCGTCTGCAACTTTGTTTTCGTGCCCTGGTTTATAATGAATTGTAGGAGCGAACTCTTCAATGAAGTTCTTCCAGCGCTTTAATTTCATATTTGGGTTCTTATCAGAGATTGAAAACGTTAATGGCTGGTGATCAGTATAAATATGAAGGTTACTAACACCATAAAGGTAATTTCTAAGTTTTTGGAGAGCCCACACAATCGAGAGCATTTCTCGTTCATTTGTGGCGAATGCCTGTTCTGTTTCAGAAAGAGTTCTAGAAATAAATGTGATCGGTTTTCCTTTTTGAGACAGAAGTGCCCCAATTGCTACTGATGAAGCATCAGTGGTTAATTCAAATGGTAAGTTGAAATCTGGGAATAAGAGAGTTACATCTTCGGATACCAATATGTCCTTTAACTTATCAAATGCTTCTCTTGCTTCCTTGGAGAGTGTAATTTTCTTATTTTTAGATTGATTTGCACTTATGTTACCGTTTTCGCCTCTCAATATTTGAGTTAGAGGTTTTGCTATTTGAGCATAGTCCCGTATGAAACGCCTATAGTAACCCGATAATCCTAGGAAAGAGCGAAGAGCTCGAAGAGTTGTAGGAAGCTCATACTCAGTTATAGCGCGAACTTTTTCCTTAGTCGTTTTAAGACCACCTTGGCAGACGATAAATCCTAAAAATTCTACACTGGTTTTAAAAAACTTCGTTTTTTCTAGGTTTACTTTCATATTTGCATTTGAAAGTTTTTTGATTACGCTTTCTATGTCTTTGACATGTGTTTCAGCGTCTGGAGAAAATATTAAAATGTCATCAATATATACGTGACAACGGACGCCTATATCTTCTCGCAAAACATCATCGATAGTTCTTTGAAAAATACTAGGGGCATTTTTAAGCCCGAATGGAAGACGACAAAATTCGTATTTTCCATTATTTACAGAAAAAGCTGTTTTTTCACGGTCTTTTTCAGCAAGAAGGATCTGATGGAATCCAGATTTTAGATCAATGGTACTGAAGTACTTTGACTTTCCTAAATTAGAAAGAATAACTGAAGTGTCTGGAATCGGATAACGATCCGAGACAGTATTTTTGTTAAGCTTCCGGAAATCAATAACAAGTCTTAATTTTTGATTTCCAAATTCATCTGTACCTTTTTTATTCACCACCCATATTGGGTTATTATATGGTGAACGACTTTTACGGATTATTCCGTCTTTAAGAAGAGATTGCACTTCATTATTGACAAACTCCCTAGCAGACATATGGTAAGGATAGCTTCTTGAATAAATTGGTTCATTTGTTGTTGTGCGAATTCTTGCTACGACATTAGTATTAAAGGTCAAAGCCTCATTTGGATCTGCAAAAACAAGCATGTTTTCGGTTATTAATGTGTTAAAGTCAGAGCTTACTGCTTCTGGAACATCTTTTATTTCCGCTAATAAGTTATTGACTTGAGCGCAAGCCATAAAATGGAGTGGTTCTACACCATTATTATAAATTATTTTATTAGAGACAGTATTTAAAGTTGCACCAATTTGTTTTACAAAATCATAACCTAAAATTGCATCAAAGCTATCAAGATTAGGTAGAATAAAAAATTCGGATACTACACCAAATAAGTCTATAAAGCATTTTTTATTTATACGGGTCGAGCCGTTAACAGAAGAAATATCAAAGGGTTCATTTAAACATTCAATCCCTTTAAGGAACGAAAATTCTTTTATATAGTTTTTTGCTGCACCAGTATCAATTAATATTTTAATCCACTGGCCGCATTTTAACTTTTTTACTATGTAAGGCAACTGTGAATTTTTATTTGTGTAGTAAATTTGATCACTATATTTTTCATGAGATTTATTGTCACTTGTTATGACATGGTTAACGCGTTGAATTTTATTAGAGCCTGTTGGCTGATCAGATTCTTTTTTTTGGAATACTGAATGAGAATTGAAATTATTTCTTCCCGAGCCACCATTCGGGGTCATTCTATTTATACCTTGGTTTCTAAAATATCCAGATGTACTTGGCCTAGGATTCTGTCTAAATTTAGACGATGTTGGATCTATGTCCATAGGTTCAACTTTTTGTTGAGTTTGTGAATGATTATTTTGATTAACATATCTGAATTGCGGTTGATTAAAGCGTGGTGAAGGTTGTTTGTTATTATAACCTCTCTCAGCAAAGGCATTCGCAAATGCATAGCGTTGTTGGTTCATATCCAACTCTTGTGCCAGCGCCAAAGCGCTTGGAAGATCGGCTGGACGACTAGAAAATAAAATGTTTCCTAAAGGACGGTTAAGTCCAGATATAAAAACACGAAGAGCATCGCTCCTATATTTTTCATTAATCACTCTTAACGCTTCTCTATTTCCGCTAAACTCCATTATAGCCTTATTGGTTATAAGGGTTAATTGTTTTGAGACTTTGTCATAATATTCATTAATTGACAATTTACCTTGTCGAAGAGTTGACAATTCTTGCTCTAATAGATGCAATGGTCTCTTATCGCTGTACGTATGGTCAAGCCTTGCTAGGATAGCTTCAAAGTTTAAGGGAGTATCAAATGAAGAAAGCACATTATCGGCGTTTTCAACGATTTTATTCCTAATAATAGCTACTGCTTGATAGTAGCGATTAGAACCTATATATCTTTCAAAAGGTTTTATAGCTGCTTTGGAGGATTGTCTCCAAGAAGGATATTTTTCTGTTGCACCATTAAATTCAGGGACAGTTTTAACGACATCGAGACTTATGTCGCATCTGATTTCATCATTAATTTCTATATCGCGATATGGTTCGACAACAGTTTGATTCTGAGAGTTTAAATGATTTGTTATATCATTAATTGAATTTTGAATTTCTTGTTTTGTTTGAATTGCGAGAGCTGTTGCTACCCTCGTTACGAGGTCTGTAATCGCTTCAGCATTCAACGACATGTTTTATAATTAAATTGAAGTGAAATATTAATTTTATTTCTATAGGATATAGGGTTGTGTTGGTTTTCACAACAAAGCAACGAACAACAAACAAAACACAAAAAATAAAAATCTACAGACAGAAATTCAGGATTCAATCTTTTATCACTTAAACGCGCACTGGTCACACTTTATGCACAATTTTTTTTAAATAAAATATGTTTCTTTTTACCTATCGTTTACTAGGTTACTTACATTATCAAGATTTCGATTCTCTTTCCCATTATTATAGAGTACAGATATTTTCTTTAATGATTACGTATGTTCAATTGTTTCTGCTGCTGGATCTGCTGCTGCTCGTTGCGGCTGGATGCTGCTGCTCGTTGCGGCTGGATGCTGCTGGTTGTTTTAGTTCTACCTCTATGAGGTTTTTAATTAAAGTTGTACTTCGTATGAAGTTTAGAAAAAATTTACGTTGGGCGCCAATGAAGTTTATCAACTTGATATAGTTTATTAAAAACTTCTTTAAAGGGAAACAACTAAGAATTTTAAATTGAAGTTTGTCAACTTGTTATAGTTTATTAAAAAAAACTTCTTTAAAAGGAAACAACTAAGAATTTAAATTTTGAGTCTTTTCTGTTACTCGTCTTTATTAGAACTAAAAACTAAATCTACTTAAAATTATGAATTGGTCTCACCATTCTATTTTTTTATCCCCACCTCGATTGAAGTTAAAGATAAGAGAATAGAATAAGCCCTTTGGATAAGTCACACACATCGATATGTATCTCAATGTGATGTGAAATATACAAACCGAATTCTATTACAATGTTTGTTTATGTTATCGTATTTCATACAGAACGATGCAGAAGGCAACGTTAAATATCGTTAGATGCTGAGGACAGCATCAGATACATTGGAATGCATAATAAACAAAGAGATTTTTTATGAATCGTCATCAGTTTACAAGTGGTTTATTAAGATTTGTTTATATGACAATAATTTTTTTACGATTATGCATTCCAGATAAATCTTATGAATTTAAGAACTTAAGCATGACTTTTTTAAAGTGTATGATTTCTTGGTTTCTTACAATTATGTTTTGATAAAAGTGCTACAAAATGAAATGTGACCTTAACTCGCGCACAAAAAAAAATAAGGGTAATTAAATTCTTTTCTTCTCTTAATAACTGATTTTTAAATACTTAACTTTTAACTTTGAAAAAGACGTGCATTTTTCTTTTTAATGTTATTAAATTTTAAAAAGTATTTATAATTTTATCTGCTGCGCTTAATTTTTTCAATTTAAAAATAAATCAAAAAAGAATAAAACTTTTAATCATTACATCATTTAAAATTAATTAACATCATTTGACAGGACATCATGCGTTTCAAAAATAATTTTTTCTGGATATGAAAATAATTTTATATTTTTGTATGCGAATATACACACACAAAAAAAGGTTGTAATTAAGTATTTACACAACACATCCTTAGAATATAATATAGCATCCAGAATATAAGTAGGTACTCATTAACTCGGCTGTCCTGACTCCTGGTACCCATCACTCTGATTTCCCACTTGTCATGTTTCTCATCTCTCGTGTTCATCACAAGGCTGAACACAAAATAAGTTTGTTACTATTATATATCAATGGGGGAATTTCATTTGTGTCAAAAACATTTCAATTATACAAAAAGTCCACACTCACATATATTTATATAAAGTAGTATGTAGATTACACATATCCTGCCTTCCTGGTAACAACGCAGCGCAAGGATATGCTCTGTTAAAGTGTTCTGTTATATTCTGATGTTTGTCAAACAAAAGAAGAAGCAATAAGATTAAATACTAAAATTAATACAAATGACGTTTGATTTTAATCTCCGTAAGTTCTCTGCGAGCTGTCATACACGCTTTTAAAGAGTGTACAGAGTACACTAGTATGTACACTGTACAGTACATCCTGCCAGAGCAGAGGATACTTGCAGTGCTGTGATGATGACGGTGACGGTGACGTTGATGATGATGTTGATTAGATGACGGAAACGAAGTAAGACCAAAAATGGTATAGGTTTTGTTTTTATTATTATTCAGGATATCTTCGTTCACTTGGGATATTTTCATGAGCAAAAGTAAGAAGACATCTTGGAAAGACTTGACGTTGAAGTCTAATTTAATCTAAATTGTATTTTTTGAATTTTATTTTAAGGAATATTTTAATATTCAATGTGTGTATATGTATATGTGCAAGATTGTAAGTGTTTGTGAAGATATGTAGGCCAATGTTAGATATTATTATTCGGGGGTAATTTTCCTTTCGAAAAAATACACATATACATATGAGTATACGACACATATCCTGCTGATGACAATACTAATGGTGATGGCATATAGTACATAAAATAATGTTGTTGTTTTGTTTATTTTAGAAAATTTTGGAAAAAAAAGTTGTATCTATGTAGCTGTTCATTGTATTAGACACGTTTGAACTTATATGATGGCATTTAGAATTCTAGTGAAAATAAATGGCAGGTAAAAGAACCTTTATTTTGACATTTTCCTTGTTTCTATACCAAAAAGTTTTGCGTTTTTCATGCGAAATTATATTCAAAAGGAGAAGAGTTAGTAAACGTGACTTTTTTGTATAAAAGTTCCAATACATAGTTTTCAGATCATTTATTTGCAAATGTTGGAAACATGCGAGAGTAGGAATACTCCTAGGGATATACATTGAGCTGTGAGCGCACGTTTCAAGGTTTTTTTGATTGAGATTTGTGAGTCTATGTTTTCTTTCTTTGGATATGAAAGTATGTTAATCACTATCGTATCATACATCAGCAAAAGCCTAGTGGCTTATTTGATTTAAAAAGAAATCGAATCAACAATAAATGGGGATATTATGGATGAGAGGTATGACAGAAGATTCTCGATTTTGGAAATCCAATATTTGTTAACCAATATCTGTTATAAAATATCCAAGGTTCACACACAAAAGCTTGTAGAGAGTCAAGAACTAGTCGTCCTAGTGAATTTGAATTCCTTGGCATTTATGTGAATGTGCATTTCTAAACTATGATTACAATCTTAATGCCATGGAATAAAATGAGCTTTTCCTTAATGTATGATGTTTCAAATCAGTTGCAAAAAAAATGTAGTAACCCATGACAGATTTTCAATGCAATTTTTTTATAAAATTGTCAAATAAATTAAAAGATTTCAGTTAAGGAAAAGTTTATTGAAGTTAAGACAAATTACTAGAATGCAATCCACACTAATAATAACCTCGCATTGGTGCCTTTAATAATAATGTTATTTGCACGACTGTCAAGTTAGCACTACATTTTTCGAAATTTAAAAAAACTGAGTATGCAGTTAATTGTAGCTTTTTTGTTGTAAATTAGTTGTGAAAAAAAAATGTTAGCTCGACGATTTTTAAAAAAAGTGGTATGTAGTGCAAGGTTGATATCAAGTTAGCTTTACACTTTTTGACTTTGGTAAAACTAAGTAAGTAATTAGTTGACAATTATTTGTTCTAAATTAGTTGTGGAAAGAAAAAAATTCCAACATTTTTTTTACTTAAATTTTTTTTAAAAAGGGGGTATGTAGTGCTAACTTGACACCGTGAGTCCAGGCATAAAACAATTATATTCGGAAATGAAACGAAGCAAATAATTGTAGCTTTTTTGTTTTAAATTAGTTTTTTAAAGAAAAAATTCCAAACATTTTTGTTTACTTCAATTTTTTTTTAAAAAGGGGGTATGTAGTGAGCGTGTGAAGTTAGTTAAAAAAAAAAAAAAAAAAAAAAATGGGGGTTTTCGACCCGAAAAACTGTTTTTGACCCAGCCCCACCTTTTTCGAAAATAGATTTTTTGAAAATTGTTCCAGGTTATTCTGAACATTGTTCCAAATTTTTGGACCTGTGTATATGATCAAAATTATAAAAGATATGGACAATATTTGAAAAATTCTCCCCCCCCCCCTTTTTCGAAATTCCAACTTTTTATATTTTTTTTAGATTCTAATAAGTGTTCCTACCATTGTTCCAAAAACTAAGAGTCGTGAAATGTATATTTTAAAAGATATTGCCTCCGATTTTTTTTTTCAAAATTGCAAAATACGTCAAAAAGCCTACATTTTAATAAAACATGAATAAGCACATGTATGTAGATTGTACAGGGACCAAAACTTGGCTTATAAACTATTATTCACGCTGATGACCGAACTTTCAAAAATAATCTCGATGTCTTTTAATTTTGTAAACATTTCTTTAGCTCCCCTTTTTAAGAAATCAAAAATGTTCCAAGTCAAACCATATTTCCCCCAGTTCGTGTCCAAATTTCGTCCAAAACTATAAGCAAATATAGCTAAAGGCGAACAAAACGGAAACAAATAATGTTTTCCCTCCTCAGTGCCCCCCTTGAAAGAATTTAAAATTTTTAGTCAAAACTGTATTCTTTCAGCAAAACCAAAAGATCTTTTAGATTCCGACTCTATGAAATAAATAATGCTTTTGGAAAAGGGGGGGAGCATTTTTTTAAATTTTTCATACTAAAAATCAATTTTAAGAAACGAATCTCTGGAACAATTTTCAAAAAATTAATTTTCGAAAAAGGGGGCCTAGGTCAAAAACTGTTTTTCGGGTCCAAAACCCCAATTTTTGGGTGTTTTTCAAAAAAACTTTGCAACAATGCGGAAAAAACCTGGAACAACTTTCCAAAATAGGAAAATCGAAAAAAGTCGGTTTAACTTCAAGCACTCACTACATACCCCCTTTTTTAAAAAAAATTAAAGTAAATAAAAATTTTGGAATTTTTTTTCTTTCCACAACTAATTTTAAACAAAATAACTACAATTAATTGCATCGTTACATTTTCAAATATCCTTGTTTTATGCCTGGACTCACGGTGTCAAGTTAGCACTACATAATCCCTTTTTAAAAAAAATTTAAGTACAAAAATTTCTTGGAGTTTTTTTCTTTCCACAACTAATTTACAACAAATAATTGTCAACTAATTGCGTACTTAGTTTTAACAAAATCAAAAAGATTAGTGCTAACTTGATATCAACCTACATACCACTTTTTTTAAAAATCGTTGAGCTACGTTTTTTTTCCACAACTAATTTACAACAAAAAAGCTACAATTAAATTTCGAAAAATGTAGTGCTAACTTGACAGTCGTGTTATTTGCAATAATCCACATTGTCATTTAGAGAACTTCAAAAACTATGCAGTCAATACTTTAACTTGAGCTGTTTTTTTTTTTGTTGAGATAAAGCTAATTTATTAATTTATGGAAGCTAAAGCAATCTAGTTTTCAAAAAGTGTATTTATTTATTTTTTGAAAAAAGGTGTCCATTATTTTCTTTCTTAATTTTAAATACCAATATTTTGTTGAGATTAAATTCGTTTGAAGTAAATAGCTTCATTCGTTCTCAAGATATTTGAGTAGAAAATCAGTTTGTACCATTTTTGAATATTATTTTTGTAGGTTTCATATTTTTTTTGTAAAAAAAAAACTGCTATTTGGATTTCTATAAAAAAAAATATATTTTATGTTGAAAAACAATTTTTTGAATAAAATACTACTATTTTAATGTTTAATTCTTGTAAAAAATCTTTCAACTGTCGGAAATCGAGTTTCTTACCAATCTTTTAGGTTTTTCTATTCTATGCATACAATTTTTCTGGAGGTTATCTAATGTTTCGTAAAAGCTCGAAGCAGCAAATTTTTGTTTTGTGTAGTTTTTTCATTTTTATAAATTGATTTAAGTTTCGAATTTGTACCAAATTGATGCTACGTCATTATGTTCGAATTTAAGTTAATGCTAGTTATTGGTTGGTTAGATAACGGGTGTATTTTAGACGAGTTGGGAATACTTTTTTTTGGAGTTTGTCTTTTTGACTGCTGTCACTTGATTGACGCTTAATTTGTCTTGTCATTTTATAATGAAAAATTTTATCCTGAACACGTTTACAAATCGTAGAAATTTATTACCAAAATAATATATCGGTTGCGTACGATCAATTGGGATCACTTATTTTTTAACTTAAATATTGGGGATGTGTGTAACATTTGTTATTTAATTCTTTTTGACTGTTTTTACATAACGTTTCCATTTGGAATGACTCGAAATTACTTAAATGTTCCACCATGGTTTGATTCTCACGTTAAAAACTTAAAAAACAAAAAGAACAAAGCTTGGATAAAGTATAATCAAACAGGAACTTATGATGTTTATAGGACGTTCATTATCATAAAGCAACTTTTCACTGACTATTCTAACATCCTATATGATGACTTCATTCGGAAGATTGAACTAAACCTTAAATCTAATCCTTATAGTTTTTGGAAATTCGTTAATTGTAAGAAGAAAGCATGTGGGTACCCTTATTTAAATGTCATAATTCCAAACTACTTCAAAAATGCTTTTGTAAATTACAATAAATGGTTTTTCAATATGGGCGGATAGTTATTGAAATGGAATAAAACAAGCTGTGTTTGAGGTATTAACAAAATTATTTGTTTATTTTAAAGGCGCATGTATGCCATTAAGTGTGGAATATGACATCATTCAAATGCCCTCATCGGCTTCTTACGGTATCACGGATCCGAGTGGTACAATTTTTAATGACTCTTTCTCATAGATCCAACTGAATTTGAGCGATGGCCTGTGTTATGTTCACCTTTACGGCATCGGTCGATTGTGGTTTATTTGCATAGACCTGCGACCTCAAGAAACCCCACAGGAAAAAGTCTAGCGGGGTCAAATCGCATGGCCTTGGTGGCCAATTCACTTTACCCCTGCGAGAGATAACCTAACCCTCAAATCGTTCATGCAAAATGTTAATCGTGACTTTTGCTGTGTGGCACGTAGCACCACCCTGCTAAAACGTTTCAATTGTCAAAAGTGAAAGTGTAAAATTTTTTGGTCTCTGACAAACTTTTAAATTAAATGTAAAATAAGTAACGATTTTTTTATATAAACAAGTTGCTTAACACTTTTTAACGTGATTTCATACCACCGAAAGGAAAATTATTACTTTACAACAAAGGTACGAAGTTAAATCTTGCTTAAATTCACAAGTAGATCAATTTGCTGCTATACGGTACATTCTTGTGCAATATAACTGAAACCGCATCCGAACAGAGCATTCACAAAGAATAAAAAAGAAAAACACCAAAACTCTTCGAATATGTTCAAAATGGGTGTAGGAAATCTATCTACTGATGATTTGAAATCCATCCTAGAAACCACTCTTAATAATGTTCTCAGTGAGAAGCTGAAGAGTCTTGTAACAAAGGAAGACCTTAATCAACTTTACACTGAAATTGGCTCTTTAAGGGCGGTAAACATTCACCTTAACCACAAACTCACTGAAATGTCACAAAGATGCGAACTTCTTGAAAGCCAGTTGGAAATTATCTCACGAAAAGCTAATGAATCATCCATTGTCGTTCACCTTCCTTTAAATGCAGAAACCAATGCAACTCAATTCGCTATACAGACTTGCAAGGGGCTTCTTAAGCTAAACGAAGGTGATAATTTTCACATTAAACGATCTAAGGAAATACACAACAACAACGCACAGCGGGGTACTGTCAAAATCGAACTTCTCTCGGCACAGATTGCAGACCAGATTATTGCTGCGTCACATAAACTTAAAAACACTGGGATCAGTATTTTCCGCGAGCAATCGCTTATGTATCGCAAAAAGAGACAAACACTGGTTGAATTCAGAAACAAACTCCTACAAATTAATCCGAACGCAAAAATTTTTGTTAAAGGAGACAAATTGCAAATCAATCAACATTTGTTTGTTTACAGTATTCACGAGGTTTGACTGTCAAATCTCCTACCGAATTGTCTTACTTATTATATTTATCTACATGTAAACAAAGAGTTCAAGAAAGTATGTGCAAATAAAAAAATCGAGTATATGAAAAATATGGCAAGGAATCTAGTCAGCTGTACAAACTCAAAGGACTTTTGGTGTAATGTTCGTGAGCTCGGTGGTCATAATCGAAGTGTGGTGAATACTCTCGGAGCTGAGACACTAGCAGCTCACTTTAAAACTCTTTTGTCGGCTGATGAGAACCACCACACTTTCTGCTATGCATTACCCAACACCAACATCTCTGTATTGGATGATCCTATATCTTTGGGAGAACTCGAATTAACACTGAAGAAAATGAAAAACAACAAGGCTCCAGGCATCGATGGTATTCCGGCAGAGTTCTATAAAAATAGTATTGATGTATTGAAAAACTATTTGTTGGTTTACTTTAATAGACTTTACGATAACTCGCATGTGCCACTCAGTTTTACTAAAGCAGTAATTTTTGCAATTTTTAAAAAAGGAGATTCAGCCCTACCAGAAAACTACAGAGGGATTTCAATTCTCAACTCGATGCGAAAAATCTTGGCTTCAATTCTTTACGAAAGACTTTCAAGGTGGGTTGAAAGCAACCATCTACTGAACATGTTCCAAGCTGGTTTTAGACCGGGGTTCTCGACTATGGACCACATCTTTGCCCTCACCAGTATAGCTAGGAAGTCTATAGAGAAGGGTAATAAATTATATGCATGCTTCGTTGATTTCAAAGCGGCGTTTGACAGGGTAAACAGACAGGCTTTGATCTACAAGCTTTCATCTTTAGGAGTTTCCCGAAAGCTCCTGTTGATGTATCTAAACTTTCTGAGGTCTTCTACTGCTACGATATGTGCTGAATTTTCGAACTGGTTCGAAACCACAACTGGAGTTCCTCAAGGCTGCATCTTAAGTCCTATTCTCTTCGCCCTGTTTATTGACAACATATGTGATGCGCTTCCAGGAGGAATATTGTTTGCAGACGTTCAAGTTAAAGTTTTACTCTATGCCGACGATTTAGTTCTGTTGGCTGAAAACCCTTTCAGTCTCCAGCTGCAGATCAATAGACTCAAGAGCTTCTGCGAGATGTGGGGACTACAGGTAAACACTACTAAAACGAAGGTTATGGTTTTTGAAGCACGCCAAAGAAGGAGATTGCCTGAAGAACAATGGTCTCTCAACAATATACCAATTGATATCGTACAGGAATTTAAGTACCTTGGAGTCATACTTACAAGTAATTTGAAGTTTTCTAAACATGTTGAAGATAAAAGCTCTGAGGCTAAACTAGCTTTAAACTTGATGTGGCCCAAGTTTTTTGCAAACCAACAAGTTGATGTAAAGTCCAAATACCGTGTGTTTCATGCAACTGTCAACACCTGTATGTGCTATGGTGCTCAAGTTTTTGGTTACTTCAGTTCAAAGGTTTTTTTTCAAACGCCTTTTTAGATTGCCGACGTCAACTCCGAATTATGCAATCTATGTAGAGTCTGGTATTACACCCATATATACTCAAAACCTTAAAACTAATGCAGATTATATAGTACGAGTTATGAAAAGAGAAGAGAGAAGCCTACACAAAACCATCATGTTGCGACTATTGCTCACCAATTCAACACCTTTTAAAGAATGGAACCAGCTTGCCCTATCTCACGAAGTGAACTCTTTACCGACTGAGTCAAATGTGGACCAATGGCCAGCTATATTTAACAACATTATTGCTAAGGTAGACGAAAAAGCATACAACCAACATCAAGCCAGAGCAGCATCCACGACATCCAGAAACGTCTACAGAACTCTCAATCACCACTTGCGATCGGAAGACAACTATTTCACCAATGAACTATCTGCTGAAGCAATAAGCTTAATATTTAGAGCACGGGTCGAAATTCTAAATCTCAATTGTATGCCTCATCGCCCTGATCTGTCACAAATTTGTGGTTTGTGTAACAGACGAGAAGCTGAAGACACTTTGCACTTTATTGCTGTATGTCCAATTCTGCAAGAGATACGACGTTTACATTTAAATGAGAGCTTTATTTCACCAGTTCGTTTGCGCGAAATACTAAACGGTGCCCTAGGTTGGTGTAGCCTATACAAATATTGTAAACATGCGTTGACCTTTAGAAATAGCTACCTATGAGATATTTTAAAGTTATTGCAGTCTAAAGTATATCACTTTGATTTTTATTTTGTATTTCAAATCACTTTAAAATTGAAAAAAATTATTGTGTTTCATTATGTATATTATTTACTTTTGTATTTAAAATCACTATAAAATTGTTAACATGTTTTAAGATTTTTTTATGAATTTTGAAAAAAAAAAAAAAAAAAAAAAAAAAATGTTTTTTGTGTTTCAAATCACGTCAAAATTGTTACTTATATTTATAACTTAATGTCAAATGTATCTATTGAATAAGTTTTTTTTTTTTTTTGATTATTCTGAATTTGGTTTGTCATAAAATATTCAAATATTTTCAATATATGTACATATATTTCTTTAATTTATTATGAAATGTCATTTCAGGCAGACGGCAGAATTGCCACGTCCTTATTCTTAAGAATAAATATTGTGAACATAAGTATATGAAATAAAGAATTTTATCTATCTATCTATCTATCCCTGCTAAAACCACATGTCGTCTAGGTCCATATTTTTCAATATGGGCCATAAGAAATTAGTTATCATCGTTATGTAGCCCTCTCTGTTGACGGTGACCGCCTCACTAACGTCGTTTTCAAAAAAGTACGGACCAATTACGCGGCCGGCCTAAAATCCACACCAAACGGAAACTTTTTGAGGATGCATTATCACCTTATGAACCTCGCGTGGGTTTGTGTCGTTCCATATACGGCAATTTTGCTTGATAACACAGCCATTCATACAAAAATGCGTCTCGTCACTAAAGATGATTTTTCGGCCAAAATTGGGGTCCTCTTCCAAACGATTCGAATCCCAGTTAGCTAACAAACGGCGTTGTCAATGGTCATGAACTTTGATCTCCTGGGTCAGTTGGATCTTGTACGGGTGTAGGCCCAAGTCCCTACGCAAAAATCACCATGTTGAAGTCTGCGAAAGGCCAACTTCTTGTGCACGGCGAGGAATAGACTGCCTCGGGTTCTGCTGTACACTTTCACGCACCGTGGCGATGTTGTCGGCTGATCTTGCGTTCCTTGAAAATACTGGTATTGGCTGATTGTTTACTGAACCGGTCGTCTCAAATTTGGCCACCAAACGTTGAAGAGTCGACTGTGAAGGGCCACCACGTCTACCGAAAAACCCTATTCTTAAAAAAAACAACAACAACATTCTTGACCTTAACATTATTTACCATTTACTAAAATTAAATGCAGGTTTCAGTGAGAAAGTCTTAATACGTATCATGAATTTTGTTAAATTTTGAAAAATAAAAAGTTAAATCATAATCTCGTTTGGTTGCAATGGTTTTCGAAAACTTGTTGTTTGCCTCATAAAATTTTATAAGCCAACCTATGTTCTATCCGAACGACGAGTATTTTGAAAGTGCACGCTTGAGCGGCTTCATTCCACCAGAGGCATTCCTCTTTTTAGATAGATGCGGTCTGATACAGGATAGATTGGCAGTTCCGTTAATCTACCACGTCAGACAACGAACCGTGGATAGGCGACTCCTGTACAATCGGGACGTCATGGCACAAGGTGGAGCAGAGCTCCTTCGGTTCAGTAGGGCTGTGTCCGAAAGGGACCGAACTGATAGGGTGAAGCAGGAGAGCCAGTTTTGGTGGCTTCAATCGGCACTTGATAGTGAGTAGTCGGGATGGGGTTTTAAGCCTTGGCCGGCTTACATACCTGTTTTATAGTTTTAGGGTTTAGTTTTAAGTAGAATAGGCATGGTGGCACAAAAAAAAAAATACACAAAAAAAAATATACACAAAAAAATACAAAAAAAAAAAACAAAAAACAAAAAAACAAAAAAAATAAAAAAAATAATAAAATAACAAAAAAAAGACATGAAAATATGAAAAACAAAAAACGTTAGATAGTTAGATTTGCTGCTGTGGTTGTTCTAGTTTTAAGTAGTTTATAGGTAGAATAGGTAGTTTTAGGTAGCTTTAAGTTTTATATTAAGGACCTTATTTTAAGTAGTTTTTTAAGTAAAAATAAAAAAGGATATTGACATTAGTTTTTTCTAAATTTTCTAATGAATACAAAAATAAATAAAATGAATTGAAGTTAAATAGATCTTAGGGCCGAAAGGCATTAGCATTAAGTATTATTGTTTAACTTAGAGCGTCCGTATGGGACCAGTAAGTTAGTTGTAAGTTATGGTTAATTAGGCTAGTTTTATGAATTTTTGTCTAGCTTTAAGATAGATTTAAGATTGAATTAATAAAAAATGAATTTGAAAAAAAAAAAAAATAAGTGGCCGCCACGTGTTACATGTCATTATTGATTTCTGACCTGAATTTTTAATATAAAAAAAAGCCTAAACTTTAATCTATTAAATTGTTTTATATTTTATTTTATTAGGGTAGGGTTTCAAATACTTACTTTACAAAGAACAGATATGTTGCCAAACTCGATGTACTTTTATTTTGGCACACCCTTTTAAAACGATAAAATCAAAATTATGCAAATTCTATTGCTGTAATTCTGGTGCTTTAAAAATATGGCTATACTTTTTCTCGTAGTGGGTTTTTTAATGGCTTTTTCATCCATCATTTTCTCAAGTAGGTTCGCTTCCACGTCAAGTATCCGAAAGCATCTTTCGCTTTATTCTTGATGGTTTATTATGTTCTTGTTAATGTTTTCGACCAAAAAATAATCGTGACACTTTAAAAAAAAAAACTTCTTCAATAAATTTTCAATCGATATCTTAACAAAGTGTTATAAAATGGAAATCAAAGTTATGTGAATTTTCAAGAAATTCACTGTTAAATTTCTTTCCAACTTAAAAATAAAAAAATGATGGAAAAATTGTCTCATTTTTTTCAAAATGCCAAGATAAAGTACTCATATCCAAAAATGTACAAATTACGTCTCATCAACAATGTTTTAAATATATCGAGTTTCGGAATAAGTTTTTGGAATGTGTAAGCTTTTTTTATGTGCTATCTTGACATCTGCGAATTCTTAAAGCGTTTTCGCTTATAGATTCCTCTTTCTTGGGTCTCTTTTCCTGTGATTTTAGTGCTTGATTTTAAAATGAGTTAAGGTCATCTAATATGTGTTTACAGATAAAGTTATATTACTTCGTTACATAGTTTTGGATTGCTTTTAAAATACAAATACTATTTTGATCTTATCTCGAATCTCAGAAAAAAAGTAAACTAATGTTCAATTTCTGTTCAGTTTTAAAAGATAAGAAAGAAACAATCTGGGACCATTTTAATAGTCCGCTTAAAGATGAATAATGGCCGCCTGACTATCTTTAATTTATCTCCTCATTTCTCTCTTTTCTTTTGTTCTTTAAGATGATATTAAATAAAATAATGCTTCTATAATCTATTTCATTTCAAGCCTATATTAGAGGGTTTAAAATTTCACAATTTATCCACTCGAAAATATATATACGAGTAAATCAATTTCTTAACCCTTAATTCAAATAATGGAATCAATCTATTTTGCACAACAGTTGATACAAAATTGATAGAATAAAACAAAGAAATGAAGATAAAAAGCAGAAAAATCAATGTCAAAGCCGAAGTCGAAGTCGAAGAAGAAGAAGTACAGAAGATTATTTTCATTGTTTATCTTTTTCATTTGATTCAATTTCCCAGTATCGTCCTTCTTGTCTATCAGCAAGCAAATAAATAAACCAAAGCAATTCAACTTCTGTTCTTTTTTTTTTTGTTGAAATTGGTCTAGCTTGTTGTTTCCTCAACTTCCGCATGTAATCCACTATCATCGTCCTTTCTTTTTTGTTGTCTTCATCTTTTTGTTCCTCACTAAAGATGAATATCAAAACCGTTAGTAGGCGAAATCCTACATGAATTGTAGAAACTGGCGCCCAACGATAACATCGATAATAATTTATGTCGGTCTCATTAATTGCGAAGAGCATCAGCATTGAACAACGAGTATGAGTATTTCTGATAGAAGACTGAACGAAGCAAGATGTTTGAGCTTTTATGTTGGAAAAAAGAAAACCCGTTTTTCTATAGGTAGGTATACGAATATATGGAAAGTCCTGTCAGTCTTTTGTTTGGTCCATGTCCTTATGCTATATGGAATGAACCATCTGATAGTAAAATAAAGGCAAATTTGTTCACGATCCAAGGTCTTGCCTATCCTATACAAGACGCACGGGAAGGAAATCAACCAAACGCGAACGTCCATAACATAGTATGTGTATAATTGCTTGGTGGTCGGTTGGTAACGGCATAAAAGAAAGAATAAAGAGCATATAGCACCATCTACATCACCGTGGAGGAATGCTATGTGGAAACATAAGGATTGCTTTTCTATTCCTCCTTCGGCATTTTCAATTTTATCATGAGCTGTAATTGAAATACTTGCTGTCGATAAGGTTGGTTATGGGCATTTTGTTCACATATCTATAAATTTATATGGAAAGGACAAAAGGACTATAATATATTCAAATTATTCAATGGATTTCAATCTTTTCTGCGGATGTAAATTTTTTATTTTATTTTTCTTCAATTTTATTCTATGTGTATTCAATCTTAAGAAAAGGCTAGAGTAGAGTAAAAAAGAATTGATTATTTTTTGCTCAAATAATCCAAATCAAATGGTTATTCTGAAAAATTTAATGAATTTTGAAATTTAACAAATTTAAAGTCAATTTTATGTGTATTAAGAAGATTTAGACCTGTTTTGAGAGATTTTATGCAAGAATGTTGTAAATATCTATGTAGTTTGGTAAATTAACCCTTAAACCGTTTTAAGTTAAATTTTTCACACATTTATGTTTAAGCATTTCTTAAATTGAAAATTTGAAAATGCTCAAGTTTTTTTCGTTTTCTAATTTCTATTAGAAAAAAAGAAAAAATAGTGTTTTGTGTTAAAGATTTAGTCAACCAATATTTTACCACTATTTTATTCGAAATATAATTTTTAATTCATTTGAATCATTTCTAAACAATCATAATTCAGTGAAAATCCCAACTGACCGATGTTATTTGATTGCTTCTGATTAAACTGGTACTTATCCTTTCCCAATAGAAGCTATTGGGGATTTGATAAGCATCAAATAAGTTATTTGTGCAATTTAATTTGCAAAAATACAAGATACATCTTATAATACTTTCATAAGAGAAAAGCATAATTTTATTATGATTCTGTTACCAAGGAAAGTGGTTTCGTTATAAATTCAAAAAGAGACTGGGATGCGACCCACACTGAGAACTTCCCATCCCGTCTGTCGATTTGCCTTGCTTTAAAGTTTGTAGGTTTTAGTGTTTTGTTAAAAAAGTTGTCAGTTGAATTATTCTTAAGAATTTAAAAATTACCAATAATATTTTGCATGTAATGAAGTGATTTGATTTAAAAATCTATTTTTGCTATCGAGATTTTTAGTCGAGATTACCAATTTTAGTAGCATTTCTTAAAAGTTTTTATTTCTTATATAAACAAATACAAATTGGATTAATGAAATTAATTTGAAGTCAATATCTTCTATTGTTCACGAGATATCGAGGACCTAATATCAATAATTACCAAATTTGCGTACTATTTTTTGTAGATTTTATTTGTTTATAAAAAATCGGAATGTTGGATTTTTTATAAAAAAAATTACTTAATGTAGAAAACAATATTTTCTGTGTGATAAAATTAATTTGAAGCCAATATTTTTAATTTTTGAAAAGATATTTGAGACAAAGTAAATTTTTACCAAGTTTTAGTATTGTATTTATTTTAGATTTTTATTTTTTGTAAGAAAACTGTCAATTTGAATTTTCTCAAAATTTTACTGAATGTATAAAAAATATTTCTTATAAGACAAAATTAGTTTAAAGCCATAATCTCAAATTTTTAAAAAAATATTTGAGTAGAAAATGTTTTTTTTAGGTTTTTATTTTTAATAAAAAAAACTGTCAATTGTATTTTTTTCAAAATTTTATCGAATGTTGAAAACAATATTTTTTATAAAATAAAAATAATTTAAAGCCAATATCTCAAATTTTTGAAAAGATATTTAAGTCAAAAATCAGTTTCTACCAACTTTGAGTAATTTTTTTATAGGTTTTAATTTTTTATAAAAAAAAAACTGTCAATTCGATTTTTCTCGTTATTTTTCTGTGCACAAAATTATTTTGGAGATAAAATCATTTTTTGTTCGTAAAGTTTTCGAGGCGACAAATATTTTTTTTTATTTTTTTTGATTTATAAAAAAAAACCGTGAATTGGATTTTGTTTCCAAAAATATATTTGTTTGGTACCACGTTACAATTTATAATTTAAAATTTAATTCAACTCTCAAGCGTTATTGGTTCGTGAGATATTTAGGGTTAACCAACCTTTTTTTAAATTGCTATGTTAAAAAGACCACACACTCAATTTTGTTGAGAGTACTTTCTGCATCTATCTGCATTATTATCTGTATAAGAACATTTATTTTAAGTCGATATCTCTACTGGTTCTTGAGCTATGGACGACGAAAAAAACGTCGCGAACGTACGGACGTACGATTGTACATACATACATACAAAATTAAAAAATTGTGATACCATCGATAGACTTAAAATCTGTCTTCATTATAATGTAGATATTTTTTCAATGAAAACTGGATGATTTTGATAAATAGTACGGACACAATTAGAGAAGATATGATGGTTTTTTATATTTATATATACTATTTATATTTATATTTTATATAACTGCAACTGTAGTACATTATAGAACAATTTGTAGGTATGGAGTTGTTATTTTTAATAGTGACAGCTTCCAAACATCGAGCTATTTAAAACGAAACCTCTTTTTGCAGAGTAGTCCCTTACATTAACACTCCAATATTTTCAACCGTTTCTCTCCAATTCCTACGAAAAATAACTTCCTATGGAGAAGTTAAAAATGTTCATAATTTTTCATAAACATAACATAAAGCAAAATCAAAAATATTAATTCTACAACAATAGGTTGTACCCGTAGTGTGATAGTTAGTGCAATGGACTGTCATGCGAGAGGTCTTGGGTTTGATTCCCGCCTTTGCCACCTACAGTTTTTTTCACGAGGAATTGACAAATCCTCCAAGGGTAATTCTTGTCATGAAAAGTGCTTTCTCGAATTAGCCGTTCGGAATCGTCTTAAAACTGTAGGCCCCCTCCATCCCTGAAAACATTACTCGCACACATATATCACATGATATTTGACAAACGTACATATATTTCTTTCTTTAAAAGCTAAATGATTCTTCGATGACAAAGTTAAAATAAATGTCACAAAATAAATTAAATGCGTTGACCTATATGTAGATGTAAGTTTTTACATTCTTTACTTACGACCGCGGCATGAAAAGGACTCAATTCATATCTTTAAAATAATCGCTCACAATGCATACATACATAAATCCTTATTGTAATTTATCTCATTTTTTATTCCACTGTCAAATCCTTCCCGAAAATTCTTGATTTGATCAATTGCTGATACCAACGAATAAATTAAGCAAATAAAGAATATAAAATACGACACAGCAGTCAGAATAAATATGAAAACAAAAAAAAGTCTGAGGGTTAATTTCACTTTTCTTTTTTTTTTTTTAATATTTTGATTCAAAACCCCAAATTCATAAAACAAATATTTCATTATAAAAATTCTATAGTCCCAAAATAAAAAAACAAAAAATAAAGAATTATCATAATTTATTAAAATTGCTGGTAAATAAAAATTACTGCCATCAAAACGAATTGACAAGCAGAAAAATGGAATAAAAATATTCCAAGCTCAATTCAATAATAAAATTATTCAAATTTGAGAGCCCATCTAATATGCCAGCCATTTTGGTTGGTTAACTAAGCCCGCACATAAATAAAATATATGTATTTACATCCAAACATTCAACTAAATTGCTGCTCATTAAAAAAGGTAGCCATCATATAATATAACCAACAGCCAAGAAAAAAAAAACACATTCCACTTCGTTTAATTCAACTTTCTTCTTCGATTTCGTATCCTAAAAATATTTTAAAAAAATAAACAATCAAACATTTATAAGAATACAAAAAAATCGCCTAATTGGCAAAATTTTACAATGATATTCAATTCAATTTAGAAAGGAATAAATAAACAATCGAGAAACAATCATACAAACAAAATTAAATTAGACCAACAAATTTTATATACCTATAGTCAAAAAGATAGATATGCAGGTTGGTATATGTACATATATAATGTATCTGTAAGATACATCTATAAATATGTACATTCGATTACTTGAGTTGAATGTTTGACTTTATTTTATTCTTCTTTTTTATTATTTGCTTTTTTAAAATTTCATTTATTCACATCAACATTCTCTCCTTTTCTGTTTATGTTCCTGTTTCTATTTTGTTATTTTCATTTTTTTGTATTCTTTGCAATTTTCTTTCAGCCTGCGTTATCACAAAAAAAGAGAAATCGCTTAAAACTTCGGATAGGGAAATGCTCAGATAAAGGAAAATCAGCCGCCTCGTCCTTGGGCTTAGTCGAGGGTATTTCAACAAACACAGTTAACACAGTCGAGGACACCGAATTTAGCAGTAGTAATATGGAGAGCAAAAGCCGCGGCTTCACAGAGGTGACTACAAATTTTTCTAATCACTATGAGGTGAGAATTTTTGTTGTAGATAGAACTTATTAAATTTGATCAATCCTTGACAATTGAGTATTGTCGTTTTGTCAAATTGAATCCTTTTTTCAATCTACTCGTACTCAAATTACTTGCATGTAATTGGTAAGCTTATATAATAAAAGACTATCCTTTCTATAAATAGATACATAATAATATACATATAAAGGATGGGTGTGAAGTTAACATCATTAAGTAAGGTTATACTGCCTTTAGTCGTATTAAAACAAAATGTTTTAAATTAACGTTTTGGGTGATATTTTCATGCAAATATTTTGGTAATTGTTAAGCATGTATTGTTTGAAACCGTAAATGTCACTTAAAAGACAAAAGGTATACATAGTACATATTGAGATTTTTCCCATTTCTATATTGGCTACTAGTGTAGCTTTATACCCTTAAAATAAAATAAATATGGAATAAATACATTTTTTAGTTAGGTAATGTAATTTTAAAATTCCGAAGAATCCAAAATAACAAACCCCATTTGAATAAAATTAATTTTAAAAACAAATTCAATATAAGTACAAATGTATTAACAAGTACAATACACTGTCACATATAATTTTTGGTCTCGCTTAAAAAAATAAAACAACGCATTAAAATTGTTCAAACTTACTTCAAAATTTCAAACATAACCACTTTTTTGTAAAATTGTGATGAAATTTAAAGAAAGCGTTACAGATGTCGTAAAACCAGTGCATCAACGCAATGACGCTCAGGTAGAAATATTATTACTGTAAATGTTGATCCAAATTTATTGATTTTCCAACGTTCATAGCAAATTAACCTCCTTTTTGGCTAACAATTTGAGGTCATGATTTGGATGATTTGTTGATCCAACAAAACGAGGCAATACCTGGTTGCATAACTTCGCGTTTTGGCGACTTTAATTGGCCACCGAAGATAATGCGATTTGAGAAACTTATACTCGTATTTCTTCCTGAGGGGCTACGCAAATTTCCGTGTTTAAAAAATTATCACATTTGAATATTTTTTTTCACACTTAATGAAAAAGCCCAAACATTTTATTCAAACACAACTTTTGTCAAAAATGTAATGTGCGTCTTTTCTCTCTAAGCCGAACATTTAACGACCCCCTATAAAACTGTTAATTTTGTAAGTTTTCATAGTGCTTGATGATTTTGATCAAAATTACGGAATTGAAGGTAATTTTTGAAGAAAAATGTTTGAATGACATTATATTTCATACAAATGCAGACCATTGACTAAAAAAGACTAAGTTTTTCTTTTATCAAAATTCTTAAATCAGTCCAGCAGGCATATAATTATTATGAGTGATATGGTTTCCTTGTTGCTAACTTAGTAAAACATTTTCCTAACACGAGATTAAATGTCTTAAAAATTCAATTTTTCTAATAGTTTTTTTTAACTAAATTGATATCAACTTAGTGTAGTACCCGTGGCATGATGGTTAGTGCGTTGGACTGTCATGCGAGAGGTCTTGGGTTCGATCCCTGCCTGTGCCACCTTAATTTAAAAAAATAAACGGGTACTGCCTCTTGCGAGGAATTGACAAATTCTCCAAGAGTAATGCTTGTCATGAAAAAGTGCTTTCTCAAATTAGCCGTTCGGATTCGGCATAAAATTGTAGGTCCCCTCCATCCCTGACAACAGTACTCGCACACAGGAATGGTTGAGAGTTGTAAGTCACTAGGCCCTGGTTCTCTACGGACTGTTGCGCCACCTAATTTATTTATTTTTTTTTATGATATCAACTTAGCAAATAACTCCCTGAAAAGTGTTAACACTCTTTATACTAAGCGTTAGTTTAGTTTTGACAATGTTTTAAAATTTGTTTTCCATATTTTCTATGTATTTTTGTTTTTAGTAATTTGATGCTAACTAAGCAAAGCATCGAAGAATTCTTTCATGTTCTCAATATTTGTTGTATCCATAAGTGTTTCAAAGCATATTTAATTTAGTATTGCTTATTAATTTGTTGTTAATTAACCACTAATTAGTTGCGAAAAAATTAATTTTACCATTCTATGCTTTCTTTGTTTATATTTTGGTTGCCTTATTTTATTGTTATTAAGTTGCAACCTCTCAAAGCTATAGAGAAACTACAAGATTTTATCCGTCACAACTATTTAACTCTAAAAAATTTGACTAATCAATAAGTTGCAGCTCATTTCACTCATTCCAAGGTTTTTGTTTGTAGGGAGGGGGGTGTTTCTATGTTTAAATGAGTGTTAGGAATTAATGATTACTTTCATAATTTTTTTCGACTTTCATTTGATTCAATTACAAGGACTTATTAGTCATCAAGTAATTATTAGTAATTGACCATTTTTCCATTCCAATTACAACTAAATGTAGTTTAAAAAATATACATTACAATTACTTGTAATTGAAAAAAGAGGCTGGGAAGCATTCCACACTGATAACTTCCCATTCTGTCTGTCGATTTGTCTTGCTTTAAACTTTAACAAAATATTCATTACAATATTTTGTGTGAGATATAAAATTTGAAGTCAAAAACTTTTATGTTATTCTAATACTTGAATCGAAACCCATTTCTTATCAGTTTTTTCGAGTTTGTTTAAAAAAAAGTTGTCAGTTGAAATTTTCTAAAAGATTAACTTTAAAAAGGCTGGGATGCCACACTGATAACACCTATGCCGCCTGCCAATTTGTCTTTTTTAAAAGGTTTGTAGGTTTTCGTGTTTTGTTAAAAAGTTGTCAGTTGAAATAGGTATTCGTACAAGTTTTAAACAACAATATTTTGCATATAATGAAATAGTTTGATTTCGAAATCTATTTTTGTTAACGAGATTTTTAGTCGGAAATCAATTTTAGTAGCATTTCTTAAAAGTTTTTATTTCTTATTTAAACAAATTCAAATTGGATTAATGAAATTAATATGAAGTCAATATCTTCTATTGTTCACGACATATCGAAAACCGAACATCAATTTTTACCAAATTTGCATACTGTTTTTTGTAGATTTTATTTTTTATGAAAAAACGGAATGTAAGATTTTTAAAAAACTGTCCATTCGATTTTTCTCAAAATTTTACCGAATGTTGAAAACAATATTTCTTATAAGATAAAATTAGTTGGAGGCATTTTCTCAAATTTTGGAAAAAATATTTCAGTCGAAAATCAATTTTTACCAACTTTGAGTAATTCTTTATTATTTTTTATAAAAAAAAAATGTTCATTCGATTTTTTTCAAAATTTTACCTAATGTTGAAAACAATATTTTTCATAAAATACAATCAATTTAAAGCCAATATTTCAAAGTTTTGAAAAGATATTTGAGTCGAAAATCAATATTTACCAACTTTGAGTAATTTTTTTTAGGTTTTTTAATTTTTATAAAAAAACTGTCAATTCGATTTTTCTCAAAATTTTACAGGATGTTAGAAACTTATTTAAAATAAAAATAGATAAAAATATTATCTCCAAAATATAAAATGTTTTGGAAATAAAATCATTTTTTGTTCGTTAAATATTCGAGGTGACAGTTAAATTTTGTCAGTTTTTATTTAATTTATTAAAAAAACCGTTGTTTCAAAATTATATCAGTTTGATATCACGTCACAATATATCATATAAAATTCTTTCGTAAGATATTTTGGATTAACCAAAATGTTCACTTTTTTAAATTTCTATTGTAAAAAAACTACCCACTTAATTTTTATTCTTAAAAAATTAAAAATTACCAACAATATTTTGTACGTATAATGAAATAGTTTGATTTCAAAATCTATTTTTGCTTACGAGATTTGTAAACGAAAACCAATTATAAATTTTAGTAGCATTTCTTAAAAGTTTTTATTTCTTATATACATAAATAAATACAAATTGGATGAATGAAATTAATTTGAAGTCAATTTCTTTATTGTTCACGAGATATCGAAAACCGAACATCAATTTTTACCAATTTTGCGTACTATTTTTTGTAGATTTTAATTTTTTTATGAAAAAACTGGCTGTTGGATTTTTATAAAAAATCAACTGAACGTCGAAAAAAATATTTTCTGTGAGATAAAATAAGTTGAAGCCAATATTTTTAATTTTTGAAAAGATATTTGAATCGAAATAAATTTTTACTACGTTTTAGTATTGTTTCTTTTTTAGGTTTTTATTTTTTGTAAAAAACTGTCAATTATATTTTTCTCAAAATTTTACCGAATATTGAAAACAATATTACTTATAACAAAAAATTAGTTTAAAGCCAATATCATAAAGTCTTGAAAAGATATTTGAGTTGAAAGTCAATTTTTACCAACTTTTATTAATATTTTTTTTAGGTTTTTATTTTTTGTGAAAAAAAACTGTAAATTCGATTTTTCTCAAAATTTTACCAGATGTTAAAAATATTATTCTTTGTTGCACAAAATTGTTTTGGAGATAAAATTATTTTTTGTTCGTAAAATTTTCGAGGTGACAAATATTATTTTTCAGTTTTTTTGATTTAAAAAAAACCTTTGATTGGATTTTTTTCCAAAAATATATTTATTTGGTATCACGTTACAATACATAATTTAAAATTTAATTCAAGTCTCTAGCGTTATTGGTTTGTGAGATATTTTGGGTTAACCAAATTTTCACCTTTTTTTTAAATTGCTATGGTAAAAAAACCACCCACGCAATTTTGTTGAGAGTCCTTTCTACATCTTTCTGCATTAGTATCTGTATAACAAAATTTATTTGAAGTCGATATCTAAACTGGTTCTTGAGCTATAATAAATAAATAAATTAAGTGGCGCAACAGTCCGAAGAGAACCAGGGCCTAGTGACTTACAACTCTCAACCACCCCTTTGTGCGAGTAATTGCAGGGATGAAGGGGACCTACAAATTTAAGCCGAATCCGAACGGCTAATTTGAGAAAGCACTTTTTCATAACAAGAATTACTCTTGGAGAATTTGTCAATTCCTCGCAAGAGGCAGTACCCGCGAAAAAAACTTTAGGTGGCACAGGCAGGGATTGAACCCAAGACCTCTCGCATGACAGTCGAACCAACCGCACTTACCATCATACCACGGGTACTACATAGGGTTCTTGAGCTATGGACGACGAAATAAACTTTGCGAACGTACGGACGTACGTAAACACGCACGCACAGACTTCTCTCTAAAAATCTTTTATTTCGACTCTAGGGCCCTTAAAACGTCAAGAAACGTCAAAATTTTCAATTCGACAAATCGGATCGATTACAATAACTTCCTATGGGAAGTAAATTATTGAAAATCCCTAATTGCAATTGATGTAATTGAAAAAATGTATGGAGATTTGTTTGTAATTATTTTTTCCTGACTCTAATTCACCTCAATATACAAAAATTATTTAAAAAACATAAAAAACATTGCACTACAATATAAAAACTATCACGACACAACTAATTAACCAAAAATTAGTGACAAATCATTAACCTATTAACATTTCTTTTGTTATATGTATGTTGTTTTGATATGTTAACACTCTTTTAATTAATATTGTTCATATAGGTTTTGACTTTATTTTTATTTTTGAAGCTCAGCAAATGTGAAATGTGAAATAAGGACTAGACTGGGCATACCAATCTTAAGTCAAAATTATTGAACACATTTTTTAAAGGCCCAAATCTGTGAAATCCAATTGATCAATTTTTTTAAAATTAATATTCCTAACTGCTAAGTTTTACTACTTCAAATTTTAAATTTAATTTTAAAACTTACTACTACGAGAGAGCACCTACTTTATTTAAAAAAAAAACAGTACATTACAACTTAATACCTTAAAAGTTTTATTTGCATACTTTTCAAAAGAATACAAACATTAAGAAATTGTGCCTGTTAAATACAAATAGAAAGTAAATTCTTAATAACTTTGCTTTAGAATATTCCGTGTCGGTGTTTAAGCTCTGAACTCATATAAAATTTCTTGGAATCATGCTTACCATATTACTTACTTACAACATTTGTAAGCACATTTCCATATTCTCTCTACCATAATACCGAGAATGGTACTTGAATATTTTAATTCCACCTAAGTACTTACAAAATTTCAACTTTCAATGCTTTCCAATTCTTTTTTCCCATTCCTCTTTCATTTCAAAAATTTAAAACTTAACTTAAAACAATTATTTTCTATAAAACTTTGATTTCATAATAATCCGTCTTAAGTATTTCCTCCTCGAGCACCATCTGCTTTAAGAAACCTGTACCTATCAGTAATGGTATTGTATCAAAAATAATCCCATATAAACAAAATAGATTTCCTACAAAAATCTCCTTAAATTATAAGTACGTAGAGATACGAGTATATTCCAGAAAATATAACTATTATAAATTTAAATCTTATAAATTCATATAAATTATGTAATATTCAAAAACTCTTTCCTAAATATTATAGTAATGCTTAACCTTTAAGCCCGAATCTCAACCAATGGTTTTAATTTTTGAAACAATTCCCATATACATACATACATATGTATGTCTGTATACTGTATAGTGTGTGTAAGTATACGAGTATTTATGAATGTATAGTATCATCTTTAATTAAAGAAGCAATATCTTTAGGATTATCTTCTCTCACTAATATAAACATGAAGTAATTAAACAAAAATTCGCAAAAGCTTTGTTAGAAAATAGGAGAGGGAACTACATGCTAAGCATAAATTATTGCCACGAAGGAATAAGGTATTAATATCTTTAAATACAAACACACACACACACACATATACAGAAAAAAATAGAACTAAGAATAACCCCAAACTTATGTACCTAGTACATATCTACGAATATATAGTATAACAAGTTGTTTTTCTCTATAGCATCTCTAAGTATATTTCATTGGAAAAAGTTTTCAAAAACTTCTGAACAAACCATAAGTTTGGGAGTTCACAAGGGTTCGGCTTACTCCCTTTTCCTTGTAAATCTAAAGGGTGAGCTAAAGTCAAGTTTCATTTTGAGAATGCAATACAATGAACAAAATTACATTGTTTTTATTCACGATAGTAACGTGTGCGTCATTCAAGTAGCTGGTTTCGAAGAAGCGCATTCTGTCACGCAAATTTTTTAAGGCATTGTTGATAATTTTTAACTGTAATTCATGGATAGCTTGGATAATTGGTTTATTCGGTTTCGGATTATTGACCTAACACGGGTTCCCCACAAAAAAAAGTCCAAAGGGATCAATTCGCAGCTCCGAAACGTCAACTTTGATTTCGCCAAAACGGTTGATAACACGATTCGGGAATTTGTGTCATGGCACGCTGTCCTGCATTAACCAGAGGTTTTCAAAATCCCTGTATAAATGTTCAGTAACAAAAAGCCCCCAACCGAAACGTTTTGTTCCAATCCTTATTATGGAAGAAAAATGCTAAAATGATGCCTCCACAAGCACCAAATTTTCATTCTCTGAGGATGTGTTGGGTTCTTGATAATAACGTGCGGGTTTTTCGAGCCCTAGATTTTACAATGCACCTCGTTAGAAAAGATGGGTTTTCACCCAAAAACGATGTCCAATGCAAGCTGCTCAAACTAAGAAGCCATAACAAAGCTGATGGTCTTGCACCTTCAACTGATAAATCAATAAGACTTTGAAGTTGAATAATATGAGATCTTTCCTTATTCTAGTGCATGAAATATTGAGTTTTTGAGATTACAAGTTGGTGCTAGTGATTTGAGTCTCAAACTATAGGTCTATGCTACAGCAGCTACACTCTGCACAGCTCTTACCTGTACGAAGATTGGTACCATGAGTGTTATCCAATCCACTTTCAGGAAGTTTGTATCCAAACTTTCACGATGAGTGCTTTGTATTAGCTAATATTTCTTTTTCAAACCCCACTTTATTTTGGCTACGGAGAACTCGTTTTTGAAATAAGTTTTCAATCGTAATGCGACTCATTTTTAGTGTTATGTTACTTTCTGTCAACGTTTTGAGCTAAAAACAGCTGTCAAATGTCAAAATCGAAATAACCCACGATTTAAAAGGAAACTACTAGATAGTCCACCCTGTAGTAACCGGAATTATTGGTCGTCGTCCTTCTGCTTCTCCTTCATCTTACTCTCACACTTATACACCACAATGCCATAATAAATTACTTGCAAAAAAATAATAAATAAACGCAGTCATGTGCACAAAAATTAATAACCCAGCTCTCTTTTTCTTTCTGGTATAGAAGTAAGTATTTGTGTACCAGTAGCTACATAAGTCTATGTATGTTGTCCTGTGCTGCTGTTTTTATTTCCCGAACTTCAGACACGACATACTGAATAAATTGAGAGCAAAAATATCTATACGTCTACGGACTTAGGTTTCCCGGGTCCCGAAACATTCCAGGGACAAACAGAAAAACCCACATTAATATACTTCCTCTCAAAATTTGTATCTATGATGCGGATTGTTGGTTTGGTTACTCGTCGTTACTCTTCTTCTTTTGAAGTTTTTTGCGTTTTATTTATTCGTGATCCTTTTTAGCTATTAAAAGAAGTTGGTAGGTATAGAGATATAAGTATAAAAGATTGCATGCATTCAGCACGTGAGTGTTGAACTAATTTGATGATTTTGGAATTATATTTTTATCACACAATTCACTTCTTATCGGATTTGACATGGATACCCTAATTTAATGCATAACTAATAGTAGTGAAAAAAGTAGTTTTCTTTTCTATTCTGAAAAAATTCCATTTGGGGTGAGGTATCTTTGATCGTCTTGAATTCGTAGGTGTACGAATGATTCCATTTTGGGAGATGGGAGGAGGTGTGACTTGGAAGAATTAATCAAAATAACTGTTACTTTTTAAGGATGTTCAACAATTTATGATTTTAGTGTTATAACGTTTAAAATTTACTTTGAGCTTTGTGTCTTTTTTACAATGAATTTTTTGTGTGATAAGCTAAAAAGTCTATCACTTCTTTCTTTAAATAAAACGTCACAATATCCAAAATCAATGTAAAAATAACAAAATTGAAGAATTTCACATACGAACTCAGCCATGTATTACATATTTCTAAAATTTCAGAGATTTCCGTTTTCTCAGAAATGAGTACAAACAAAATTTCTGATTCAAAATGTTCATTCTTGCTGGCAGAAATTTAAGAACAGACATTTTAAGATGCAATTTCTCAAGAATTCTTTGTTCTTAAGCACAGTTCAAAAATAATTAAAAGAAATTCAAAACTACTTTGATTGCTGGGTGCGAATGAATTGTGTTTATATTTCATTCTCCTGCTCTTTTGAGAAAATTCTCAGAAATGTTAAAAATGTATACTGGCCAATTGGTTATAAAGTTTTTTGGACGTTTTGACATTAGGTTTTTAAGGTATTGATCTAAAAACAGACATTTCTCTTAAGTCATTATTGCAGCTCTATAATATGACACACTGACCATATATTGTTCTTGATTTTGGTTGTACTTGTAAACTTATCTTGTTAATTTTTTTTCAACAATTGACATAAAAAATTTAATTATTCCGACAAGGAGTTTTTTAAGCGGTAGATAAATGTACAAAAACTTGTTAATAATTTATTAAATTAACATTCAACAAAATATGTCTGCACATTTTTAGAGTGAAATTATCAATGTTTTATGTATTTAACATTTTTATTTAAGTGATCCGCCTCAACTGAGCGCTCGATTCTAGTTACTCGATCAAGGTCAGCAGATACTCAAAAAAACTTTTGTTTTTGAATTATTGATAAACAATCGTTATGTGTGACCCAGTCTATGAAAAGTTGGCTTATCACTCAAAAACAAATTTTTTATAAATCAGCAGTTAAAGAAAAACTATGCATTTTGTTAATTTCTCGGTAGTTGCTCACCTTCCTTCCCATTGCCCAGTGTCTCTCGTTGTTCAAGGGCATAAAAACAATTTAAAATTCTAGTGGGAAAATCATTTTTGTAGCATTTAATCTTTTCTTTTCATTTTCAATTCCATGTTTTATCTTCATTTGAAACAGCGTCTCAAAAACTATTCTAGCCAAAAAAAAGTTAAAAATAATTTTTTGAGTGATAATCCACCTTTTTACATATAGTAAATTATCTAAAAACGTCTGCTTGTCAAAACTTTAAATGATTTTTTTTCAAAACGATGGTCTCGGCAGATTAGTTTTCACTAGTAGTACTACAAAATTTCAAAAAGATATACCCAATACTTTCCGTTTAAAAAAAAACTCGAAAAACGGTCAACATTCACGCGGTTTCATGTACTACCCCTTTAAAGATGGATGGCATCAGGGTCTCTTAAGATTAGAAGATTGTACAGATCTAAAAGGCATCCGGAATGGGACCGAGACGAGAATGCATATTTTGGACCAAAACTTAGCAAGACTCTTGCCGGTCTCCTCAGTATTTTAAGGTATTTTAGTATAGCTTCTAAATCACATTTAAAATAATAAATTGTAAAAATGTCAAAAGATGTTTTGTTGTCCATGTTCCAAGTTATGAATAACACATTTTTATTGAAAATGTCCATATTAAAAAAGCATTGCAGTATTTTCTAGATTGAGACTTATCTTACATAAAATCATGAAAATACCGAGTTGATACTGATATTTTTTAATTTGGCGAGACGAAATGAGATTAGTAAAAGTCTCGTCAGGTTTCAGGTTTACACATTTAAAATTTACACAAATACACATTTAAAATTTACACAAATTTTTAAACTGCATTTAAAAATCTTTGTGTACCTTAGGGAAGTCTTATTAGTCCCATTTTATTTATGTATCCCAATTACTGATAATGAATTTAAGTTTCGTTGACTCAAGAGACTAACCAATTCTAAAAACATACAAACATTTCTGCGTGTTTACAATGGTCTTTCTATATTTATTTAGTCAAACAACACGCTCAGCTTTTATCTAAGCTTTTGTAGATACTCGTATATCCCTATTCTATTATTGTCAAATAATGTTTCTTTTCTTTTTTGGTAAAAAATTCAACATTAATTTGTGTCCACCAATCTTGTTCTTTTCAACAACAAATAAAAGACAAAACCCATCAGTATCCCAAAGATTAATGTATGCTTTTTGCATTTTTCTTTGACAACAAAAACCAAAACAAAAGAAAAGTCTTAAGCCATTCTGTTAAGTGTAAAAGTTCTTGGTCTATAAACAGAGAACTGTAAAAAAAAAATACATCTAAGGGTTGTTATCCCTTCTTTACGTTCTTATCAAAATAAATTCCTTCCATTTGAATTCTTATTTCTTATCCAACAAATTGGAATTTGAAAACATAGTCAAATCCATTCCTTTACAAAAAAGGTTTCTATAATACGAAAAAAAGCCAATAATAAAGACTTCTTTTGAAAAAGGTGTTTACTGTTATAACATTTTTTATATTATAGATTTAATGGGGATACATTTGTGCATGTACAATGTACATTATATACAGTTGATATGTTCTGAAGGGTATTTTAAGAGTGCAGATTTTTCTAGTACCTATAATATGAAATTTAAATAAAAGTTTTAAAAAACATCTCCAAATTCAACAAGAATTCTGAAAAACTTACATATTCTTTTGTTTAAGCTGTAACCTTTTATATGTAAGAATTTATATACAGAAGAATCTATAAGAATTCAATTTGCAAAACTAATTTTTAGTGCTTCAAGAATATCTGAACTTTAAAATTCTTATAAAATAAAAAGGTCCAAGAAAATTCTTAAGTGAAATATTTCGTTTAAAAAAAAAATCAAGCAATTAGTTTTGAGTAACCATTACTTTTGGTCTTCAAAATTATTAAAAAGCGTACTCAAACAAATTTCTAAGTTAAAAATCATATCAATTCGGATCAACAATGTTTAAGTAACATAAACGCCTGGTTAGTACAAACTTGATCTAAAATTGAAGTTACTTGTATAGTTTTGAGTTTTGTTCATACAAATTATTAAAGAAGCTAGAAAACGTTTCACTCTGATAACTTCTCATTAGACTCTTAAAACTTGCAAGATATTTTTAACGTTAGGACAAATTTTAATTTAATGCATTTCGAAAAGCGTTAAGTCAAAAATTTTAGATTAATCTAGTTTTTGAAGTATTTAAAAAAAAGTTTAACGCCTTCTTGATATTTTTGGCGGGACTTTATTTTAGAAGACCATATCTGTAATTCTTACAATATTATTGGTAGCATTTTTAAAACGTCAAGAATTAACAAAATTTTCAATTTGAAAAATTAAAAAATATTATTCCAATTGACGTTCTATTGGAAAATTTGTCCTAATCAATTAAAAATAGATTGAGCTGGGACAAAACGAACCCCAAACTGATTTTTTATACAAATGAGAAGCTTAGATGCGACACATACTGGTAACTTCCCATCCGTTCCAGTCTGCTGATTTTATAAAACTTTAATAAAAAACAGAAACAAATTTGAAGTTAAGGTTTTTCTTTATTAATTATCAATTTCTTTATCAATTATTATATTCATAATAATTGAGTCGAAAACCATTTTCGTGTTTTGAAAAAAACAGTCTTTAATTGAATTTCTCTAAAAAATTAACTAAAAGCTCGGAAAGGTACATTACAAGTGATGTAATAATTTTGATTCCAATATCTGTTTTAGTTCCAAACATTTTTAGCCGAAAACTAATATTTATCAATTTCAGCAGAATTAAAAAAAAAATACATTATCTTCCGTTAACAACAAAATTGTGCATAGAATAAAATAATTTTGAAATCAATAATTTCTTAAAGAATTGAAATATTCGAAAAGAATATCATGTTTAAAAAACTAAGCTTAATTTTGTTTAGATTCCCATTTTTTATCAAAAAAAAAAAAACTGCGTATTGGATTTTTCTAAAAATTGTATTAAATTTAATGTCATGTTAGAGATTTTGAATTCAATCCCTGCCTGTGCTACCTAAAGTTATTTTATCGCGGGTACTGCCTCTGGCGAGGAAAAGACAAATTATCCAAGAATAATTCTTGTCATGAAAAGTGCTTTCATAAATTAGCCGTTCGGATTCGAATTAAAAACTGTTGGTCCCCTTCATCCCTAAAATGACTCGTACACAAGAATGGCTGAGAGTTGTAAATCAATAAGCATTAGTTCTCTACGGACCCTTGTGCCACCTAATTTATTTATTTTAAAAATTAATTTGAAGGGAATATCACTAATTTTTGCCAAGATATTTGAGTCGAAAACCAACTTCTATTTTTCTCAAAATTTTACCAGGTGTCAAAAACGCTATTTTTCGTTGCATACAATTATTCTGGTCCCTTGCTAGATGTCTCCAGTTTCGCGCTCCTAGTTGGGCGAGGTCACTTTCCACTTGTGAGCGCCACCTGATCCGCGGTCTTCCTCTACTGCGCTGTCCTGTGGCTGTGGATTCGAAGACTTTCCGGGCCGGAGCATTGGTTTCCATGCGCTCTACGTGACCCAGCTATCTTAGTCGTTGGACTTTCACCCTTCTGGCTAAATCTACGTCACTGTACAAGTGTACAGCCCAAACAGCTCGTTGTTCCATTTTCTCCTCCACTCCCCTTCTATTATAATACGGGACCATAGATCACACGAAGAACTTTTCTCTCGAAACGACCCAAGGTGCTTTCATCCGCTTTTGTCATATTCCATGCTTCTGCATCGTATAGGAGAACGGGGATGATGAGGGTCTTATATAGCGACACTTTGGTAGCTCGAGAGAGGACTTTGCTACTCAATTGCTTTTTTAGCCCAAAGAAACAGCGGTAAACAAGAGTTATTCTCTGTTTGATCTCAGCGCTGGTGTTGTTTTCTGCGTTTAGAGTGGAGCCTAGGTAGACGAAGTCCTTGACTACCTCAAAGTTACGTCTGTTGATGGTGATGTTTTGACCGAGACGTCGGTCGGTTTTGTGTTGTTCTTGCAGACAGCGTGTACTTTGTTTTGCCCTCATTGACCGTTAAACCCATTTTTGTCGCCTCTGCCTCAATACTCGCAAAAGCCCCATTGACATCACGCTGCGTTCTTCCGATTATGCCAATTTCATCAGCATATGCTAGTAATTGGACAAACTTTTGAAAGATAGTGCCTCTAGTGTTGACATGGGAGCTCTCCACTATTCTTTCAAGTAAAATAAAATCAATTGGGTGACGCAACAGTCCGTTGAGAACTAGGGCCTATGTGACTTACATCTCTCAACCATTCCTGTGTGCGAGTACTGTTGTCGGGATTGGAGGGGACCTACAGTTTTAAGCCTAATCCGAACGGCCAATTTCAGAAAGCACTTTTCATGGCAAGAATAATTACTCTTGGAGAATTTGTCAATTTCTCTCAAGAGGCAGTACCCGTGAAAAAAACTTTAGATGGCATATGCAGGGATCGAACCCAAGACCTCTGGCATGATAGTCCAACGCACTAACCATCATGCCACGGGTACTACATTTTCTTCTAGTATGGTGTTAAAAAAATCGCATGATAGCGCATCACCTTGTCTTAAACCTTTTTTGACATCAAGAGGTTCTGTTAAGTTGTTTCCAACCTTTATGGAGCAGCGTGAATTCTCCATGGTCATCCTGCCCAAACAGATGAGTTTGGCAGGCATGCCAAAACTAGACATGGATCCCTGTAGAAGTTGTCATATGCGACCTTGAAATCGATGAAAAAATGGTGGTTATCGATTTGATGTTCTTGGGTTTTTTTCCAGGATCTGCCGTAATGTGAATATTTGATCGACTGTGAACTTTCCTCGTCTAAAACCACACTGATAAGGACCTATGAGGTTATTGACGATGGGCCTTAGATGTTCACATATTACGGCAGAGAAGTAAGCGATGTTAAGTAGACTGATGCATCTATAGTTGGTGCAGTTTAGAGGGTCTCCTTTTTTCAGAATAACAAAATTAATAACTTACTATTAATGTTTAAAACAAATCAAACATCGTGAGAAGGGTATACAAATTTAATAAAAATGTTTCCAAAAGAAAAACATAATTGAAAAACATAATTTTACAATTTTGGTCTGATCTTAATGGTTAAAAGAAGTCATAGTGGAAAAAAAAGCTTCTCTGTAAATTTCTTTCATTAATATAAATCTTACTGTTGCTCTAGCGAGAAAAAACGATTTTAGGATAGTTATTTGTGTTTTGTTTTGTTTTTTCAAAAAACTTTAGATCCGTTTTCAACAAATTTGACTTCTTCCTTTTTGGTTATATGATAGGGTATCGTTATTTTTAAAGCCGCCTCTCTACGCCGATACCAAATTTTTGAAGTTTTGAAGAACTTAAATCTCGAGTTAGTTTTTTGGTGGAATCTTAAATTGTACTCACGTATTATTGAAATCCAAATATAGTTTCTCCTTGTTTCGAAATAACCAATTCTGAAATATTATTCCTCCTCTCTAAGCTATCGAAACAAGTAGGTATCTACCTTCATTCGACTCCATCGTATATATGTATTTTTGAATGGAAAAGCACTTTTTGCACCCCTAAAATCCTCCTGCCCACTTACAACGAGTGCTAACTGCGACAAATGACGATGGGTGCTGGTGATGGGTAAATCTGTTGGGTCTTGACTTTTCAAGTGCGGGTGGCTGATTTCACATTCACAGATTTTCTATTTCTATAGTTAATATAAAAACTCATTCAGGAAGAACAAAACAAGCAAGAAAAAAAAAAAAGAGGGAAAGCAGAACAATCGAAGAAAATTGTTTTAAAATGTAACATCTGACAAAATGACCCAGCCAAGTTAACATATACTCGTACATTCATTTTTAGTTATATAGGTAGAATATCCTTTTCCATATAATAAATTTATCTATACACATACCTACGTATAGAGTCATGCAACACAAAATACAACTCCCTCTCTCCACCTCTAGTATTAATCAAGTAGCAGTATAGGAGTGTGATGAAAAGGTACCACAATTTACACAATTGAATTTGAATTTCAAATTTGAAAAGAATCCAAATCCAAATGTAAGAGTCTCTGATCCGCACTGATGGCAGCGCAAGGGTATTTTTCGAATCTTCCATTTCGAAGGATACCTAAACAAAATAACATCAAAAAAAGGAACACACAAAAATATCAAAATGGATGAGAGGACAATACACCATTGACTTTGTCATTTCAGGAGTGAGAAAGTGAAAGCGAAAGCGAATGCTAAAGCCAAAGCTGTGTCCTGTCTCCTGTGTCCTGTGTGTAGGTCGTTGGCGTGTCGTTGGTGACCGGCACTTAAAAAGGGTTAAACCTAAATGCCAGTTTATGGCAATTTAAGTATTTCAGCTTCATTGTGTGTTCAGATTTTTTAAAAAACATTCAACTATAGATATGGATATTTGTGTATGAAGGAACCTACGTTAATATTAGTCCTGGGTGATTTTTTATTTTGAAGGTACAAAGTGTTATATTATGAGAAAAGGATATAGAAAAACTGTCTTGGTCCTTTATTGACTTTGGAATATGGCCACACTTGGGTAATGAATATGTGAATGTTTTTGAAAGCAAAAAAAAAGGAAAAAAAGTATGAAAAATACTGTCACCTAATTGTATTAAGATCTAAGATTGTGTCATTGTGTGGTGAGAAAAAATGGTTCTGCAAAACGTCTGTCTGCTGTTGTTGTCGTCTCGTAGCTCGTTGGTACTATGATGCAAAATAAAATCCCTTTTTTCTGACTTTGCATAATCCCATAGCTTTATTTTATGTCCACCAAATCACATTGGAAACTGGATTTTTTCATTTTTATTTTTATTTTTTTAAAGAAAATCCAATTACTTGGGTACGTAACACACACTTAATGTTAGATATTCTTTGTATATATGTATGTATATAGATTTGTTTAGAAGCTTAAATTAAACGAAAAATAGAAATAAATGGAAATCAAATTGTAAAGGGCATTAGACGAAGGAAATTCTAAAAATAAAAAAAAGTACAAAATCTAAATAAAAACAATTCCCTTCAATGGAAACAAATACTCTCATCATCCTGTGCCTTGGGCTTGATGCTAAAGCTAAAGCCCCTTATAAGGATTTTAAATTAATTTATTTATTTGAATAGTTTTAAAATTGAATTCCGGAAATAGGTAAGTATAAAGTATAATATGTACATACAGTACGACGTTTAGGGGTGTATTTTGGTTTTTCGTTTATCCAAATGAGATAATGAGGCTACAACAAAAAAAATATGTATATAAATTTTCAATAGATATATGTAAGGAAGGAGGTTTGTAAAAATATAATTATGGGGCAGAAAGGTATTTATCTGAAAAATATGAATGGTTTGATTTATTTTGACAACCATTTACATATAATTTAGGAAGTATGAAATATTTTTCATGTAATGACGTAGAGAGGTTAGGTTAGGTTAAAGTGGCTGTCCGTGATATGGAGTAGGACACACTTAGGCTTTCTCCTAAGCTCAATAAAACCAATTTAAGTCTCTTACGAAACGTGAGAGGCTGATTATGCTAATATGATTTAGATCGTTATAGAAGAATTCTCCTAGGTAATTCTTGCGTTTTTGAGCTAGCGCAGGGCATGCACAGAGAAGGTGAAGAACTGTTTCCTCCTCTTCCTCGTCCATACAGCTGCTGCAAAGTTATTTGAGAATATACGCCTAGTAGAGTGGTGTGCTTTCCTATTAGACAGTGCCCGGTTATGACACCTAATATCGAGCTTATATGCAAACTGCTTAGAGATAGCAAGCACCTTGATCGATTTAAATCTAGTGTTGGCTAGATGTTTTTTGTGACCTGACACGTGGTGATGCTGTTCCACCTGGTGTTTGCCTTCTTCATAGCGTCCTGCATTAGCAATAGTTTACAAGTAGCGATTGGTAGATATACTAGCATTTGCCAAACGTGTTAGAATGGATTGCACTGTACCGTTCCTGTACCGTTCATCTGCTGTATCTATGGACCGGCACCCAGCAAAGGTGAATATTAAACTCTTGTGCCATCTCCATTTTTGGCGTCATTCTGAGTTGTTGTAAGCCCCATTCATGCAAGAAAAGAGAGCTACAGTAGCTTATTTGACTCTTTCTTGTATATTGCGTTTCCAATTTAGTTTTTTGTCTTAAATAAGACTCAGGTATAGGGTCCACCATCTAACGTTTTTTTTTGTCATTCGTGAATGGTAACACTTAGCTCATGTCTGATTTGATAGATAATTAGTTTTATCCTTCCGCTGAACGAATATGGTTGTGTATACCCTTGAACAACGCTAGGAAATATTGCCTGCGATTGACTTAGAGAAGATGCCGATTTTGCCAAAAAAAATCGTCTTTTCAGATGAAGCTCATTTTGATCTTGGCGGGTATGTAAACAAGCAAAATTGTCGCATTTGGAGCACAAAAAAACCGCAAGCATACATTGAAAAGCTGATACCCTCAAAACGAGTCACTGTTTGGTGCGGATTTTGGTCCAGAGGCATAATTCGAATTCGGCCATTTTCCTTCAAAAATGAGCTAGGAGTGTCCGTTAGAGTCAATGGCGATCGTTATCGGGTCATGTTGAACAAATTTTTGTTCACAAAATTTAAAGAGGAGGATATTGGCAACATTTGGTTTCAACAGGACGGCGGCGGCGGCGGCGCTACGTGCCACACAGCCGAAGCTACACTCGATGTTTTGCGCCCTGGCGGACCCTTTACTTAGCCTCAGACGTAGAGAAGGTTATAGAGATTATATTTTTGAAAAGATATTTCAAACGGTCTTGGTGAAGGAGATTGGGGCAGATAAGTCTTCATTTAAAAGTATATGTCGGGTGTTGTTTTCAAAGGATAACATTTTTTTTTTTTAATTCGTGAATTATTATTGGAATTTTGAATTTCAATTTAAACTTAGGTACCCTATTTTATTCAATTGGACAAAGTTAATTTTTTTAGTGAGAAATGTCCAAAAACTCAATCCATCCACATGACTCAATTTTTAGTTTTTATTTGTAAACCATCACTTTTTTTGAATGAATAAATGTATACCTTATATTTTGTGGCTTTATGCTTACCTTGGTAAAGTAAATTCTTATACTACGAGTAGGAATTCTTTGGCTTTAAATGAAAAAAGCTAAGTTTTCTGAAAAACCAATATAATGATGAAAGTTTTTATTTGAAATGAAAACCAATTCAAAAGGTTTAGCTAGAAGTTATAAGATTCAAAGTTATCTATGTGGTTCTAACAATTCAATGTAAATCTTTTATGGAAATACACATGCAACCAATATGCCAAGATATGTTGTTTAAAGAGAAATTATTTAAAGTTTAAAAATCAGAAAATCCTTTCAGTTTTATATACGAGTATAATATAACTATAACGGTAGGATAATGCTTCCAACCATTTTTCTTTAAAACTAGTTACGAAACTTAAATAATAAAAAAAAAGGTAAGACACATTTCAAGCGAAAGTGATGACTGGATTAAGCCATCTTATGGATTAAGACGTAAATAACGACTTTCTTCTTGAATTCAAATTAATAAGAATATACCTAATAATTTTCATGAAGAAATAAAACGCATATAATTTAATCGTATGGCCAAGTTTGATATGAAGATAACGGTTCTTTATTGCTAAACTATATATAGGAAGTTATTGTAATCGGTCCGATTTGTCGAATTGATAACTTTGACTTTTCTCGAGGTTTTAAGGTCCCTAAAATCTAAAACAAAAATTTTTAGAGATTTGTTTGTGAGAGCGTGTGTACGTACATTCGTACATTCAGGATACCATTTTTTGTCGTCCATATCTCAAGAACCAGTAAAGATATCGACTTCAAACAAATTTTGTTTTACAGATAAAAACGCAAAAAGATGCAGATAGAACTTTTTTAATAAAGAAATTTAAAATTCAAATTTGGTGGATCCCAAATATTCCAAGAGCCAATAACTCTAGCGACTTCGATTAAATTTTGTATTTTACAATGTGACGTAGTACCAAATTGTTATAATTTCGAAAACAAAAAAATCAATCACCGGTTTTTCTCCAAAAAATCAAAAAAAAAAACTGAAAACAAAATATTTGATACTTCGAATATTTTACGAACCAAAAATGATATAACCTCCAAAATAATTTTATGTGACGATGAGTAACGTTTTCGACATCTTGTAAAATGTTGAGAAAAATCGAAGTAAAGGTTTTTTTAACAAAAAAATTAAAAAAAAAAACAAACAAACAAAGTTGTTGAAAATTGATTTTTGACTCGGAAATATTTTGAAAAAAATTAAAATAGTGCTTTCAAACTAATTTTGTCTCATACAAACTTTTATTTTTTAATTTGTATTTATTTTTATTATTAATTTAGTAGAATTTCTAGAAAAATCCAACAGTTATTTTTTTATAAGAAATAAGAATCAACAAAAAGTACTGCGCAACATTGGTGAAAATTGATATATGATTCGTATATTTCGAGAACAAACAAAGGTATTATTTTTAAAATTATGTCATTCTATGCTAAATTTTACTGTTAATGTAGGGTTATGGCCGTTATGGCTTCAGAATCTCTTCAATCAAATTTTTCTGAATGACCTCGATAATTTCACGAATAAATTGATTGAAATCGATTGTATTTTAATGCAGTGGCATAAACCTTAAAGAAAGGAGTTTTAAGGTCTCAATGGACAGTTGTCGGTCAGGAAACTTTTCTTCCAAATTTATTGTTGCGTTCCTACGATTCAGCTTATTAGCATTGCGTCCGATGTAAATGGAAATCACTGAATGGAAATCACTGAAGAGGATGTAAGTCCGTAATATTTGTATGCCTTTCAAGGACCCAATCAGCGGCGATACTATATTGCCGATAATCAACCGGCTTGATTTCTCGTGTTAGCAGACTTCAAAAGCCGTACAAATCAAGTTTGCATTAAAAATGTATTGTTTCTGGAATTCCTACTCCAAAAATTAAGTAGAAATTGACAAACTTGGATTTTCGCCATAAATACACTTCGTATCACATGAATAGGGACAAGCTTTTTTCGTTTTTTGTATGATGATATTTTTCAAACCCTTATGTTTTTTGGAAAAACCCAAAATATTGCAAACAAAATTTTTGGAATTAAGTTGATAAATACAAGTCTTATGGCTGTTTTTACGAAGAAGGTCATAAAAAGTACCTGGTTTTTTGTGTCACATGAATAGGGCCAAGATCTAAATTTACTTGTAAGACCATTTAAAGTAAAGAAAATAACAAAAAATCTTATCGTTTAGGTAAATACTGGTTTTATTGAATGGATTAAAAAAAAAAATTTAGTAATGTGTGCAGCCTCATGATTTCTGAATTACTTCAAGTAACCTGTGGTGTATGGATTCATAGAGTGCTGTCAGATAATTGAGTGAAATTCGGGCCAAGGATCGTTTTATGGCTTCAATAATCTCTTCGGTTTTTTGGTATGGCCTTCTTTTTTCTTAGACTTTTCTTGAAAGCCATGCACACACATTTTTCATGATGTGCAGGAGAATATGGGGCCATGGTAATAAGTTTAGGTTCACATTGTGACCCTGAATCCAGGCTTTTGTTGTCCGTGCGGTATGTATTGGTGCATTATCTTATTGGAAAGTCGATCGTTGTCCATCAAATAATTCAGAAAACTGCGGAAAATCTCGTTTCAGAATCGATTTTTAAGTGATTGTCGTCATTTTAGAGCTCTACGGTCTAACAGGTGATTGCTGCCCATACCATTACACCACCTCCTTTGCTGTGCCGTTTTTCAAGATAGATTTCTTCCTTTCTTAAATCATGGAAATAGCAGCTATATCCATCAGGTCCGTCCAAATTAAATTTGTTTTCATCGGAAAAGACGACACTGTGTGTCATTCTAGATTCCACATGTTGTGATTTGTTACAAAATTAAGGCACTGGTTCTTGAGTGCAGCATTCAATGGTGGTTTTTTCTTCAACTGCCTTGAATTTGAAGCAACTCCCACTATCGCCCGCCTTTTCTGAAATAATGTGGCTTTCTTGACTCTTCCCTTATAGTTTTTTTCCATACCTCTCTGGGTCCTTGAGGTAGTTGTATACAAAATTTTAACTTCTTCTTATTTTTCTGGCTTTAAAAAGGATGGTTTTGCCAAGATCCCGGTAAGCTCCAATTTGACCTATTTTATCCTTGGTTATACCATTACCTCTACCAATACTTTTTGATTCTATCAAATTAATACTCGTTTTCTTTTATCTGATTGAAAACACGCTATTAGGTCAATTAAGATCTTGTCCTTATTCATGTGACACAAAAAAACAGGTACTTTTTAGGACCTTCTTCGGAAAAACCGCCATAAAACTTGTATTTATCAACTTAATCTACGAAAAAAGCTTGTCCCTATTCATGTGACACGTAGGGTATGTGCTAAACAGTAGCAACATTCTCCATTGTTTTGGCCAAGACGTATGGTTTCAATTCTCTAAATAACCAACTTGTCCCAACAGCTCAAATTTTTAAATAGTTTCTCTATTTCTGACTTAGATGGTGCTCCACCTCAACCCAAAAGTTCTTTGACTGCAAAATGTTCACAATTTTTGTACTGAATTTTAAAATTTTCAGTGCATTGTTAAAAACGTGTAGATTTGCTTCCATTTTTAGTAAGGGTGTAATAACAGCATCAAATTGGCAGCTGCTCAAAAACCTGGCTGTTCAAAATGTTTTACTTAAATTTCAATTTTCATTACTGTATTCTAGGATATTATGATCTCTTAATTTGTTGCAGTATTAAAAATTGTAGGTTTATTGTTACTACTTGTTATAAAAATTTTAATTTCAAAGAAAACACTAATAGGCAAATATATATGTACATAGGTAAAATATAATATCATGTATACTAAAAGTAAATCTGAATATTCAGATGTGCTTTGTTCATAATTTGAACACTTCTTTTTTATTTTGAAATATTTCGTAATATGCATTAAAATTCATGCATCATCGTTCGAAAAATTTCAAGAATCCAACTTTTATCCATCTGTGGTGTAGAATATCAAATTAGACGATAACACTTTTCATGTAAAAGGACTCTTCTGTTCGTATATAAGTTTTCCTAGTAAACTTACATACATACATATGAACGTCGTACATTATAGACTATAGTAAAAGTAAAACACAGAAAAATAAGACAACAAGGGAGGCATCTGGTTAAAGTTGCATTGTACCCATCAGCAAAAATGTAAAAAAATAAAAATATGGACATGAACAAGATAGTTGGAATTTCTTTCTGGTTTCAAACTCAAACATACAAACACACACCAACACACTTAAACAACTAGAATGTATTGTGCATGCAAAAAAAAAACAACAAATATTTCGCTTGTAATAACCGCAGGGAATATGAAAAATATTGAAATACAGCATTTTGTTTATATTTTTTGTGAAATTCTGAAATAATTGAAGTTGGTCCTGGATTTACTTTGCACAGTACTCAATGCTCATACTTGCAATTGCAACTTGCATGACCAGCTTCCAGTATTAAAAATTCATTTAAAGTTTTTTTTTCATTTTTTTAGTTTGATTTAGTTTTATTCAAAAAAAAAGAAATATACAGTTGAAAAAAGAAATTGAATCGAATTCTATTTAGTTTTCTAAAAAGTTGCTGACATAACTTTTCGCATCAAAAAATGTTACGTGTCATAAATAATTTTTGGCAGATTGATATTTCAATGGTTATGGTTACTTTTTGACCCACAAAACGTGCTCAATGTCACCTCTGATTTTGTATACAAATTTCTGGAACCAAAAGTGGGCCACATCCTTTCTTTATTTATTATTTCAAAGGAAAGCAATTTTCCCATGATATTAAATATTTCATATTACTATTATTACTGAAAATTTGTTTTTTGATTGAAAATTTTTACTGAGAAATTGAAAAAATAGTTAAATTTGTACAGAAAATATTCCAATAACATGATTCTTATAAAAAAGTAACAGGCAATACAAAATTCCATTTGGCGGAAATACTTTTGTTTCAATCTTGGTCGCCTGAAATCATAACAGTCATGATATTTTCATTATATTTTATTTGCAAGTGAAAGGTTTTTAGGGATACATTACATTTTAACATGAATAGACTCAGGTCTTAACAATGGTGCCGTGAAAAAAAGTGAATTATCACCACCTTTAAGAAACTGACCGTAATTCACTTTACAAAAAAGAAGTAGGGCCAATTCTTGAAAATTGGAAAGCCATGGAATAGTTTGAAATACTGTTTTTTAGCGATAAAGCTCATTATTAGTTGAATACATACGTCAATAAACAAAACTGTTGTATTTGGAGTTATGCTAATCCACAAAAACTGACTGTTTGGTGTACTTAATGAGTTGATGAAATAATTGATTCATACTTCTTTTAAAACAATAGCGCCCAAAACATTACCATCAACTGTATTCGCTTTGTAGCCATAATCACTGATCTTTCCCTTAATTAATTATTAAACAACCATGCCATGAATCATGAAGATGATCTTCCGACTTAGTATATTTCAAATATTTCCGAATTAGTTTATCAAAAAATAATAGATGAAGCACGTCCACAAAATTTAGTCCAAAGGTGTCAAATCACTTGATAAGCCAATTTCCAGCTCTATTTATTAAAATATTACTATGATTTGTTAAAGATATTCTGGTGTAAGTATTCGCAAGGTGATTCTTCAAAGTATATTTAAAAAATAGTCAAACATATTTTATTAGTATGACAATCATCACTATAGAAAGTTCTATATCTATAAAAAAAACACCTGGACCCTAATTCATCAAAAACTTTTTAATTTTCACTTTTCAACTTTGTATTTTTTCTTTGCAAATTAAATTTAACCAAACGCGAATTTGCAAAGTGAAAATTATTGAATTGAAAAGTTTTCCTCTTTTCAAAATACGTTTTACCATACTCAAATTTGCAAAGTATTTTTTGTAAAGTGAAAAGTTTTGTTGTTTTGCAATGTGTTTTTATCTTTCTGTTTCACAAAACAATAAACTCTGCAAATTGTATTGAAATTTTGAGAAGCTTTTTTTTTTGCATATTTTCATTTTCTAAAAGACGTTTCTTTTGAAAAGTTATCAAAAATTAATTAGAAAATAAATGAACCGCTTTCAAAATGAAGAAGTTAATGAAAGGTAACAAGACAATGGACATAGGCTATTTCTTTTTTTAATTTTGATGAATTTACCAAAGAACATGAATTATGAATTTTAGGGTTCACACGTTGATTCATCCGAATCTCCAAAATGTCGACATCATAGCCATCCTTCAATGGAATCTCACAGTTTATAGAAAAATCACAAACTGTTGTTAAATAATTTTTAAAAGAATTAAAACATCGATTTTGTGTTGTCAAAAATTGGAAATCAACTAAAAAAGTGGTTAAAAAGTCGTTTCAATTTGCAAATTTGTGAAACACTTTGCACTTTTACTTTGCAGGATATTAGTTTTTTACAAAGTGAAAAAGTGTTTGGTGAAATATAGACCTCTGATACGTATCCAATGATTTTTGTGTTTTTAACTTAGAATTTTTAGTAACGAAAATAATTAACAAAGTAAGGTATATAATGCTAACGGCCTCTGAGGACTTATGTCGTAGTTTTATTCTCTAACCAACTATTCATACTTTGTGCACTTGGGCGTATACGTGTACTTTTTTTATTAACTTGCCATAGGAAGTTATTGTAATCGGGCCGATTTGTCAAATTGAAAATTTTGACATTTCTCGACGTTTCAAGGTCCCTAGAGTCAAAATAGAAGATTTTTAGAGAGACGTCTGTGCGTGCGTGCTTGTGTCCGTACGTTCGGACGTCCGTATGTCTGTACATCCGTAAGTTCGAGGAGTTTTTTTCGTCGTCCACAGCTCAAGAACCAGTAGAGGTATCGACTTCAAAAACATTTTGTTATACAGATAATAATGCAGAAAGATGCAGAAAGGACTCTCAAAAAAATTGAGTGGGTGGTTTTTCTCATAGCAATTTAAAAAAAAGGTGCAAATTTTGGTTAACCCAAAATATCTCACGACCCAATAATGATAGAGACTTGAATTAACTTTTAAATTATATATTGTAACGTGATACCAAACTAAAAATCCAATTAATAGTTTTTTTCATATATCACAAAAAAAAACTGAAAAAAATATTTGTCACCTCGAATATTTCACGGAAAAAAATGATTTTATCTCCAAAATAACGTTTTTGAGATCTTGTAAAATTTTGAGTATTTTTTTTTTATAAAAAATAAAAACTTAAAAAAAAACATTACTAAAAGTTGGTAAAAATTGATTTTTGACTCAAATATTTTCTCAAAAATTAAAGATCATGGCTTCAAACTGATTTTGTCTTATAACAAAAATTGTTTTCAACATTCGTCAACATTTTGAGAAAAATCGAGGTGACAATGTTTTAATAAAACATAAAAACCTACAAGAAAAATTACTAAAAGTTCGTAAAAATCGATTTTCGACTCAAATATCTTTTAAAAAAATATTGTTTTCAACATTCGGTAAAATTTTTAAAAAAAAATCGTATTGACAGTTTTTTACAAAAAAAATAAAAACCTAAAATAAAACATTACTAAGACTTGGTAAAAATTTACTTTGGACTCAAATATCTTTTCAAAAATTAAAAATATTGGCTTCAAACTAATTTTATCTCACAGAAAATATTGTTTTCGACATTCAGTATTTTTTTATAAAATTCCAACAGTCCGTTTTTGTCATAAAAAAATAAAATTAAAAAAAAATAGTACGCAAATTTGGTAAAAATTAATGTTCGATTCTCGATATCTCGTGAACAATTGAAGGTATTGACTTCAAATTTATTTCATTCATCCAATTTGTATTTGTTTTTATAAGAAATAAAAACTTTTAACTAATGCTTTTAAAATTGGTATTGGTTTTCGACTAAAAATCTCGTTTAACAAAACTAGATTTTGAAATCAAACTATTTAATTATATACAAAATATTGCTGGTAATTTTAAAATTTTTAAGAATAAGTGAACTGACAACTTTTTTGACAAAACACAAAAACCTCTAAACTTTTAAGCAAGACAAATCGACAGAGGGATTGGGAAGTTATCAATGTGGGTCGCATCCCAGCCTCTTTTTTAATTGTATTGAATTTGTAAATTTTACAGATTATTTGTTCTTGTAGGTAACATTATTTTTTCAGTTTAATTTTTAGTTTAAAAGTGTAAAATGAATGCTAATTGATCAAATTAGTTCTGCAATAGATGAAATACCTGTACATAAGTTAAATATTAACACCGTTGCTCAGAACAGTGAAAAAACAAGCAGGTTCTAGTATAAAATACGATTTATGAATTTTGTCATTTCACACCAAGTGTAAGACCTACTTGAAGACAAATTAAGTTTGGTTGAATTACCTATGTTAAGCTTATCCCAGCTAAAACATTGAATATTATAATATCTTAAGTGATAAATATTCAAAACAAACAGCATTTTAAAGCCAATTTCTAATTCCTGTTTTATTTTGTTCTTTAAGTTAAACAAAAATAATAGTACTAAAAAACTTCCAATAATTTTTAAATACTTAACGTTTTTTAGGGATTATTATAAATCTATATCTATACTAATATTATAAATGTGAAAGTAACTCTGTCTGTCTGTCTGTTACTCAATCACGCCTAAACTACTGAACCAATTTGCATGAAATTTGGTATGGAGATATTTTGATACCCGAGAAAGGACATAGGCTACTTTTTACCCCGGGAAAATGACGCATTCCCATGGGAATATTTTGGTGGGCCGATCGCTTTTACGCCTAGACTACTGAACAAATTTATCTGAAATTTGGTAAGGAGATAGTTTGAGACTTAAGAAAGGACATGAGTTACTTTTTAACTCGGGAAAACAACTCATTTTTATGGGAAAAATTACTTTCCGGGGAATATGATCGCTTTCACTCATTACCAAAAATTTGAATAATATTTTGATAAAATTGGTATTACGGGAAAACAACGCATTCCCAACCCTTCTTATAAGTTGAGATTGAAGGTTGGTGTCCAGTCCTGTTAATGAGAAATCTTGACGCATCAAAGTTTTGTAATGGTACACGGCTACAGATTACTCACCTAGGACGAAATATTATAAAAGCTATTATCATGACTGGATAGCAAAAGGAAAAAATGTTTTAATTCCCCGCATTCCGATAATCCCAACCGATTTCCCGTTTCAGTTTAAAAGAGTGCAGTTTCCTCTGAAAGCAGCATTTGCAATAACAATAAATAAAGCTCAGGGGCAAACGCTGAAAGTTGCAGGTGTAAATTTGTAAAAAAAAACTGTTTTTCCCATGGACAATTATATGTAGCGTGCTCACGAGTCTCAAACCCACAAAATCTTTGCGTTCTGGCCAAGGAAGGAAAAACAAAACAAAAAACGTCGTATATAAAAATGTATTGCAGTAACCTATCTTCTTCTTAAAATGTATTAACCTAACCTATGACAATCACACTTAGTATGGCCTCATCCCATCTCGGCACAATTCAAACATACGTACAAAAAAGTAGAGCTCAGGTTTTTTCATACTACTATCCAAAAAAATCTATCTAATGCGGACGAAGTCGCGGGTAAAAGCTAGTTATAAATAAATCTACAAATCAAAGATACCTAAAGTCTACTGATTTTAAGCTTGTCAGTTTAATTTGACTTTAAGGTATAGCTTAATCTGACGTTACAAGCAATATAACAAGAGTCTTTCAAGAGCTTACTGGGAATCTTACCTTGTTGTCACTTTGTATTATTTATTTTCTTTAGGTATGTAGGTACATAATATTTTATTACGTTGTTTACTTATATTTTTTCCAAATCCCTAATTTGTTACAAAAAAAATCAAAAGAACGTACACAAAATGTATACGTACATACAAATATACTCATACACAGCTTTTAAAAATTTCTTAAGGGCTGTCAATCAAACATATTCCTTTGGAACTCATGCATAACTCAATCTGACTTAAAAACTTCGTTTGGGTTCATTTATGTTGTATGTTCTGTATATGCTACGTGCATATTCAAATATCAGCTCAAACTGACAGTTCTTCCATTAATATGTCAAGCTTAAGGCTGCGACTTAAACAGAAAAAAAAAATCAAAGTCAATTTTAAAAGGCCAAAAACCCTCAATACTGCATGAACTCGCTCAGGTGCTCCCATAAGCCGTCGTCGTCGCGTTTGTGCCGACTTTACCGCCATCATCGTCGTCGTCACAATCAGGAATTCCCAAAAGTCTCTGCACTCTCTCAAGCTCCTAATCAATCATCATCACCATCATTTTGACTTATGTTCTCCTTTCTTCTTGTTCTCGTTCTCTCTTGCAGGCACCCACATCATCCACTAGTCAAATTTCAACCGTTTCTCATCTCGTAGCAATAGCCAATCAAACAGCGAACAAAACTGAACATAATCAAAATTTACAACAGCAACAAAATCAACCGCAGCAAATGGCACAAACCCCCTCATCAATATCGACATCAACGTCAACGTCAACGTCCACGACGATAACGACAACAGCTACTGCTGCGGTAGCGGCAACAACTGACCGAGCGACCGTAATCCCTAGTGATGTCCTTGAAGAGCCTCATCACGAGCTGTCCGAGTCACACAGCCATCCCGCCGCCATTGCCGCACAGCCATCACATGCCACCACCTCAACAGCAACAACAATCACCTCAATATCAGCGCTCTCGCCTCAGACTCCCATCAACCCGACAGGGGGCACTGTTGCCGCCACCGGCCTGTCATCCTCATCGAATCAGGTGACACCGGTGCCACAAAACAAGCAATCTCATCAAAACCTGTCAAGTATAACAAATCCCCAATCGAAGGTGACCAAACGCAAGGAGACCCTCGAAGCGAAGCGCGAACGTAAGGCGGCCAAAACTTTGGCCATTATAACGGGTGCCTTCGTAGTATGCTGGCTGCCGTTCTTCCTAATGGCCCTCCTGCTGCCGCTCTGCGAGGACTGCAATTTCAGTGATGCTGCTGCCTCGTTCTTCCTGTGGCTTGGCTACTTTAATTCCACCCTGAATCCGGTTATATACACGATTTTCAGTCCCGAGTTTCGGCAGGCTTTCAAGCGTATTCTCTTCGGGGGGCATCGGCCCGTACACTATCGCAGTGGGAAAATGTGAACATGGCCTATTGCTGCGCTGCTCCTGTCGTTGGTTGTTATAAGTGTTGTTGTTCTTTATGAGGGATGGCGTCAACGGTGATTCTCATCAAAATTACGGTACGTAGTCATATTTTATATATACATATGTATGTCATGATGTTTTATTCCTTTATTCCTTACTTTTATTTTTGCTCTCTGCCTGATGTTTTTAGAGTTGGGTTTTGGGTGTTGGGTTGGGAATCGGTCTGGGTGATATCTATGGTCACTGGTCAGTAGGGCGTCAGATTGATTTAGGGTGATGTGATGAGTCATTTCGGATTGCTTTTGCATGGCAGACTTGACTTTAGAAACTTTCGTAATAATCGTGTTAGTTTTGGGTAGGTATTGGATTGGATATTCGTCTCGTTCTCAACTTGATGCTGATGGAAGCTAGCTAAGGTTGGAGCTCGAACTGCAGCTGGAGCTGGATGCTTTTCGAAGAATAGATATGAATTAATGTTTATTTTCGTTCGTTCGTTCGGTCTATGGAAATGAGAGAGTTTTAGATAAGTTTCCCATAAACTGATGATGGACGTTTATATTTCAAAAATAAATAAGATTTTAATTAAGCTTCACGCAAAAAGGAGATTTCATAGGAAAATCAACTTTGAATTTATTACGGAATTCGAAGAGAAAAATTTCAATCTCATCTCAGTGGTATTTATCTGTCTTGGGCAGATTTTATTCGTGGAATTTTGATTTAAACGAATATCGTTGAAATATACTTTTTGTTTCTTTTTTTTTTTGAGTTTATGGTACGAAATTCAAAAACGAAGCACAATGAAATGGTCTGATACGCATGGTTTTAATAAAAAAAAAACTCTCAAGGTAATGTTTAGTTCATTGGTCAACTTTTAACACATTTTTTCATTGGCACTCTTTATTTAAGAATTGAAATGCGTTGTTGTTTATGTTTTAGTTTGGAATAACAACTTTAAATGCAATTAATGACATTGTTTCATATCGTATTCGTACAAACATAACCTTCATCATAAAATCAATTTCAATTGTCAACCTATCTTCAGTATAACTTTATTCAAATTTTTAAAACTTAATCTATTCATCGATTGGTAAATACAAATTTAAAAGACCAAACAAGAGATGTTATATCATGGTTCAGAAATAAATGCTTTTTGAACTTTAAAAACAGTTTGGCACTATGAATTGATTAGTTTTTATTTTCAATGATGCATTTAATTATTTCCATACAACGATTTCAACACTTAAATGGTTGCGTGAAATAAAGACATGTGAAATAGGATCAACTTTCAAAAATTGGGCTTGTTGCACTTTACAAAAGTAAAATAAGGCCAATTTTGAGCGGATGGTCTTATTGCAATTTGAAAAATTGAAATAATTGCAAATCATTTTTTTTTTTTTGTTTGACAGGAGGAAATCTTCAAAAGACACTTGGCAGTATTCGACACCAAGTAGTGTGGGACTCTTAACCACTAAAACCACCACTTCATCCGGACGAATCTTGAAGGATCGACATCAGATTTTTCTTTCTTAACTTTTTACAATCACTTTGGGGGAAGTTTAAACTTTTAATACTTTCCCATGTTTTTTTAGACCATAAGCTCATGAGGCTTGGTTCTTCTTAACCTCCGAACATGGTTTCTTATATTCAAGACGGACTCCATTTCAGACTTAGTATGACTTTGCAGTCTCTGGTTGTGCGATACAGCGTATTTTTTAACAACTTCTGTAACCATTTCTATTTGTAAGTCACGATGTAGATCGGTATTTCTTATGTACCAAGGTGCATTAACTATTCCACGAAGGACTTTGTTTTGGAATTTTTGGATGATTTCGGTATTTGTTTTCTTTGTACAGCCCCATAATTGGATTCCATAGGTCCATACAGGCTATAGTTCTTGATTATACAGCATTATTTTGTTTTGGATTGATAAATCAGAGTTGTTACCAAGTAACCAGTAATTTTCCTATATTTCAAGTTTAGTTCTTCTCTTTTCTTTTTGATGTGCTCTTTCCAATTTATCTTTGCATCCAAAGTCATTCCAAGGTATTTGGCCGTATTGGCGTAGGGTACAGCTTGATTATTAATGAAAATTGGAATATTGTTTATCTTTTTATTTGTAAAGTTTATATGTGAAGATTTTGTTTCATTGAGTTTGATACGCCATTTTTCGGTCCAAGCTCTCACTGTGTCGACGGCATTTTGTAGTTTTACTGCTGCCTGAGAGACACATTTGTCGGGTACCAAAATTGCGGTATCATCTGCAAAAGTAGCCATTATGGTGTGATTACCAACTGGAATATCCCTAGTGTATAGTAAATACAGGGTAGGACCTAGGACACTTCCTTGTAGTACACCGGCTTCTATTTTCTTCAATTCCGAGTATTCTTGATCGTACCTTACTCTAAAGAATTGGTCTGAGATGTACGATTTTAATATGCCAAAGTACTGCCTGGGAAGATCCCTTTGCAGTTTGTACTCAAGTCCCTCATGCCAAACCTTGTCAAAAGCTTGAGCAACATCTAAGAAAATAGCTGAACATACTTGTTTTTCTTCTAATGCTTTTTCTATTATACATCCGATATTCTATGAACTTGGTCTATCGTAGAATGTTTATGATTAACCTTCTTTCTTCTATGATTTTGCTAAGTCTCTTCAGAAGCAGTTTTTCAAAAACGTTTGCCATAATTGGAATAAGCGATATTGGTCTGTAAGACGTCACTTCTGTAGGTGGTTTGCCTTGCTTTGGTATGACAATTACTTCAGCAATTTTCCAATGGTGCGGGACATACCGGTGCTTAAGGCATGCATTTATTATATATTGGAGTTTTGTGAAGGCTTTCAATGGCATTTTTTTTCATAACCTGAGCAGTAATTAGATCGTAACCTGGTGATTTTTTATTTGATAGTTGATGTAAACACATACTTTTTATTTCTTTAAGTCTTACAATTGGTATTTCACTTTCATCTATCTTATTAACAAACTGTAAGCTATTTTCAGCCGCGTTTGATGAGTATGGCTTAAAAACATTCGCAAGATGTTCAGCGAAAAGGTTAGCTTTTTCTTTCGGGTTACCGATCCATTTCCCATCTTGAGATTTCAAGGACGAGTTTTGTAACTGCGGTCTTTTCAGGCGCTTGGTTGCTTTCCATAGCGAAAAATCGGTTGAAGCATCAGTCGTTAAATTCCTTAGGAATGTACTGAGTGAATCATTTTTGAATTTGTAAATTTGTTTTTTAAGATTGTTGCTTATACGGTAAAACGTTGTTTTATCATCTGGAAATCTAGTATTTTGCCATTTTCTTCGAGCTCGTCTTTTCTCTATTATCAACTCTCTTATCTCTAAAGGATATTTTATTTCATTTTGTCTTCTATTAGAAAATGTTGGAGTACTTTCTTCAGCGGCCTGTTGCACATCAGCAATAAATTGTTCCACTTCATGGTCAATTCGATTGTATCCATGGGAGATCTTAAATTTATAAAACTTAAAAGCCTTTCTCTAGAATCACTCCAGTTTGTTTTTTTATTTACAAGCTTTGGGTTACTTTTTTCTAGTACTTCCGATTCACTTAGTGATAGAATCACTGGAGTATGATCCGATGACAGGTCATAATTACCTTCGACACTAATGTGATTTCGTTTGATACCTTTAGCTACGAAAAAGTCAATAAGGTCTGGTATTTTGTTAGTATTCGAATGGCCAGTAAGTTGACGACCTGGAGGAATAGAATTCGCAATTGTATTTACGGCCTGCTTGGAAAAGTCTTTTGCCTTTCTTGGACCCCAATGGGTGTGTTTCGCATTGAAGTCTCCACCAACAAGAAAGTTATGCCCAAGAAGATTAAATAGATCTGTATAGTCATCTTCTGTCGAAGAGCGCCTTGGTGGGCAGTATATAGCTGCTATCTTAAACTTTTTCTTTTTCATACAAATAATAATTGTTGTTACTTGCATGTTTTCACTAGTAAACTTGGTTACTTCATAATGTCTTAAGCTTTCTTTTATAAGAATCGCCGACCCACCTCTTGCCTTATGAGCTGGATGTGGAGCGTGGTAACATGAATAGTTTTCTATTACATTATCTAGACTTTGCCCATTGGAGAAATGAGTTTCGGACACCAGGCAAATATCATTTTGAGAAATAAGACCAACTTATTTTAACAGCTCATATAAACAGTGAGGTGCCCTCCCCTTGGCACACTTTATAGGATTCGGGGTAGGTACGTGCGAGGTTGAGTTTTTGTAAAGTTTCTTTTACATTCAACGCAAGCCAAACCAATTTCGATTAATTTCACCTTGTTTAAGTGTATTGTGACCCAACTGCTGAAAATTTACCCTATTGCACTTCACAAAAGTGAAATAAGGCGAATTCTTGAAAAACGGTCATATGTCACTGAGCTTGACTTCATGGCACTCAATTGAATTCTTTTTTCTTAACCATTTACAAACGTGTTATGATCATTGATGATTGCATTTATTTAAAATTAAATTAAGTTTGTTTTATCAATACATTTTTGAATTAAAAAACTATTACCTACAATTATTGCCACAATTTAAAAAAAAAGTTAAAAACGAAAGACAAGTTATGAGCTTAGGCAAGCCCTTATATTTCATAAAAGTAGTAGGTAGTTGGCGATCGCACGCTTTTTCACGCGTTTTTCCAATTAGTAAAAAAAAATGTATTGGATTTAATTCCCGAGGTTGTGGTGGATTGAAAGGCTCTGTGAAATGCTATTCTTACCATATACGTGCACCGTGAGCTGTATTGTTGGGATTGTTCTCATACCGGAATTTGGATGATCGTGAAAGACTTAGCTTTTTCAAACTTTTTTACATTTTGTTATAATGTCATTGATGATAACCAACCCATCTATACCTGCAGCAATCATGGAATCCAATACCATAACTTCTCTGAAACCATGTTTCGTTGTTATAGTGCCAGGTTTATATTTTGTAAAGCTGTTTTAGACTTTCTCCGAACACTGTTATAATGTCAACGAACCGAAAAACGTTGTAACAGCCTTCATCGGAAAAGACCAAATCATCCCAGAAATTCTTTCACGATCACGTATACGACTATCGTTTTAGGTTTTTTTTTGAAAAATAGTTTTTTTGTCTTCTAGCTTAATTTTTGTAACAGTGAAGCAATCCTCGTAACGACATGGGATCAACTCTTTTCCCAACTTCTTGTCCCACTATAGAAACAAATTGCGCTAATGTAATTTTTGGATTTGAGAAAGCCGCATCAAAATTCGAAGACGAACTATATACTTGGCATTTGTCACCGAGCTAGACTGCTCGTGGCCACCATTTCTACTACTACTACTATATACTTGGCATTTTCATAGCTAGACACCCCCATGATGCTGATGATGATTTGCAATGATTAAGCATATTAAGACTGTTACCCGTAGCGTGATGGTTAGTGCCTGTGCTAACTAAAGTTCTTTTTACGGATACTGCCTCTTGCGAAGAATTGAAAAATCCTCTAAGAGAAATTCTTGTCATGAAAATTGCTTTCTCAAATTAGCCGTTCGGATTCAGTATTAAAACTGTAGGTCTCCATCTCTGAAATGACTCGCACACAGGAATATGGTTGAGAGTCGTAAGTTACTAGACCCTACTTCTCTAAGGACTATTGCGCTGACTAATTTATTTATTTACTTTTAAAAATTCGAAAAATGTAACAGGCTTTTTGAGACTTTCTTAATTCTTTAATTTCCAGTTAAAATATTTATAAAAGGTAGTTTTCTAGACTTTTTTTCTGGTAATACCTTTTTCGAAGTTGGTCCTTTTGACAGCTGTCACTTGATTAATGCTCAATTTAGTTTGCCATTTTATAATGAACAGATTTACTCCTCAATAACGTCAGTTCGCGTGACTCATCAATTTATTGTGAGCACATTATCTCACGTAGCGTGGCCTCCAAAATCGTGCGATTTAACACCACTGGACTGTTTTTTAAACGTTTGTATGCCTTGGAAGAGAATATTCGGTGCATTACTTCTGATACGGTACTATTAGTAGTACCCGTGGCATGATGGTTAGTGCGTTGAACTGTCATGCCAGAGGTCTTGGGTTCGATTCCCGCCTGTGCCACTTAAAGTTTTTCCACGGGTACTGCCTCTTGCGAGGAATTGACAAATTCTCCAAGAGTAATTTTTGTCATGAAAAGTGCTTTCTCAAATTTGCCATTTGGATTCGGCTTAAAACTGTAGGTCTCCTCCATCCCTGAAAACATTACTCGCACACAGAAATGGTTGAGAGATGTAAGTCACTAGGCCCTAGTTCTCAACGGCCTTATTTAATTTTTAAAGCATATTAAGAACTGCTTCTCGATTAGAGTCAGTGGTCTCTATTTTTTGGGCTCATTTTTATGCATTCTTATTATCAAATATAATTTTTGGAAAACACCGGTTGATTGGCAAAATTATTTTTGAATGACTGTTATAAATTGTATATGATAATTAATAAATACACTGCTAAGAAACCACATATTAGAACCAAATGCCTAACATTTGGTTTAATTTTTGAATATCATAATTTTTGAATATTTTCTTTCGGCACTCTAGATATACTCTTCTCTTAGGAACCACTGAGCAAAATATAATTGAAACTGACATAGTAAAAATTCAACGAAATATTGAAATCATTTTTATAATCCAAAAAATGTACAAATATATGAACAAATTATTCGTAAATAAATCCACTACACAAATATTAGATTTCCAATAAATAGTTTCATTTTGAATACTCCGCTTATCAGACAGCTGTAAAGTAAAAACTATTTCATTGCTAAAAATGGAAAAATTAAAAAATAGAACGCTTTAAAAGCGCATTGCAACTATAAAATTCATTATACTCCATTATTTTATGGCATACCACATTTTACAATGAAATAAGCATACAGTTATTTATCTTATTTTTTTTTTTTATAACATCAAACTGAAATACATATTCTAAAACCCTTATTTTGTGTCTTTAAATTTAAATGAGGAATGTTCAAATACGTTTAGTGATATCTATTTCTTTTATTCAGAAACTATATTTCTTTCCTTACAACTCGGAAAAAATCAGTAGAAACGGACATATGTTCCAATTTTTCACAAGTTTTTAAAGTTTGGTAATATCAAATTAATGTGGTGAAAAGATTTTAAAAAAATCAGTGTTTTTAATTACAGGAAATTGAAAACAAAAAATGCTAATATGCTATTGACTTCAATCAAATTTTAATTTATATCTACGCAACATGAATTCACACAGAAATCGTATATAAGCTTAGAAAAATTCCAAAACAACATTCGAAAAAACAATATTGCTTTTTTTAATAGCAAGCAAAAATTTTGCAGAAAACACCTGAGTTTAAAACAAAAATTCTAGGCCCCTGCTTATTTTCGTAATATACGTACTTCATTCATCTTGAACTAAAAACACGCTTCTCTTCCCATTGAAACAACTCACAAAGGGTCATGGTTCTACAATCATATTTTAAAGCATAAGAATACAATTTGTTCAGTCAATTCTATTTCTTCATCATCTTTAAATGTTAAGGTAAATATAATTATTCTGAAATGACTTCCTTAAGGCACATTCGCACGAGAGTTTCTCATTTTTACTATCATAACTTCTGACTGTTGCGTTTAAACTATTAACCTTACTGAATAATTTTCACCTTTTTATTATTCAACACCTCTCCTCTCCTCCTCAATCACACTTAACAATGCTTTTATTCTCGGTGGGTTTCTTGAGGTAGCTTTTGAAATTAAAAGTTTTGATATCATTGAATATTGTTTATTGTTTCCATTTGGATGGGTTTCATTTAAATTTCAATTATACAAAAACCCCACTAAGGGATATCAATGAGCAAAATTCTATGGCTTAAGTTTTACTTACACTTTGATGCTTTAAGCTCCATGAAGAAGGTATAAATACTTGGGTATTAAATTTCAACCTTAGATTGGCCTATTTCATTCTGATAAATACTTCCGGCAATAAATAACAAAGAAAATTAAAAAAACAACGAAAAACAAACTAACTCAAAGCACCCTAATCATTTTCGACTTTTCTCGAGCTATTTACATTTAAAACAAAATTACTCGCGTCAACTTCGATTGACTTAAATTATTTAGATACATAGGTATATACTTATATTTAAACAAAAAGCTTTAATAAGGATCTTCCTCCCACCGCATCAAGTTTTCCTGAAATATTTTCATGCAACAATACTCGAACTTATCTTGTCAACCCAAATCATGAAACAAAAAGTCAGACCTTTTCTTTTCTAAGGATCTGCGTCTTCAAGTTTTTTTTGTATCTTTTTTCATGAGCTGAAAAAAACATATCGCATACCTATAATCAGGAAACAAAAGAGGAAGCAAAAACTACAAATTTATAAGCCCTTGGAAGTTTCTATACTTATACATATATTTCAGCTTTATGCACATTGCCTCCACTTCCACCTGTCATGAGGCAGGGAGAAAAAACTTCTTAAAAAGTGATTCCATTATTCTTTTTGTATCTTCTTTTTATTTTAAGAAATAATTGCAACTCATTACTACCACTCTTGGCGGGATGAATCAACAACGCGTTGTCAATTGATTCAGTCTGGATATGGACTATTTCATTTTCCAAAAGTTATTTCGTTTTGAAACCCTTTCGTCGGGAATTAAAATTTATAACCTTTCTATCCTTCCGCGTCAAAAATTACTTAAAGAATACCCTACCCATGCCTGTGAATAATTAAACAAAGTTTACGCTCGAACGCATCAGACAGGTCCTCCTTCTCCGTTATTTATCCAATTTTCACAATCTCCTTTGGGGAAATTTGGGTCAACAATGTCGGTAGTGACTATGGCTATCAACTATACGGCAACGACCACGGCAACGTAACTACATCGCTGAGGCAATGACAGTTGGAAGACTTTTCTCGCGAGATACCCAATACGGGGTAGCGTGGAGGCCGGCCGGTGCTGTTCAATGTGATGATGATGATTATAATGATGGTGGTGGATGGTGGTGGCCAATTGAAGAGCTTTCAACGATTCAACAAAATATGGCTTTTATCACATCGAAGTAACAAGTACAGTCAGAATCTGTATCGTGTCATGGCTGACATGACAGCGATATAATCAAGGCATAAGTCGAGCAGAGACAGTTTCATCAGAATTACAGAGGACTAAGTAGAATATATAAGCAAACTCATCAGCGATGTCCTTAAAAACATAATTTTCCCTCTCTTTCTTGCTTTCATCCTTTTTCTCCATCTTTCTCTTTCTCCCTTTGTGCCATTTTTCCTCCTTAGAGCATAATATTGAAATTGAGAATGGGAAGTTTTTGTAAATACTGCCAAGTGACAAGGTCCTTAATTTGTGCAAAAACACCTCTAAGGACACAACTCTAAGGAAATTAGATAAGAGGACATGGTAGGATTGTTTCTTTGTTGTTTTTATTTAAGCTAAATAGTTAGGCAGCTACCTATACTGTTTTGCTATTTCTTATTCAGTTGCGAATTAGTATGAAAAGATTTTAATTTTCGAACACAACAAAAAAAAATAATTGAAACAAGGACACTTTCGATATTAAAACTTATACCTAAGTTAGGAAAAGATGGAACTTGTAAAGGTTCCTACACAGATGTATAAAGATATATGTAGGTATACCTATTCCTTTCATTAAACAACAAAATGAAAAACACTTAAGGAAGGATATTTTAATATTCAGCTTTTTTGATTCATCATTAGCTATATACAACAAAAGATGTTAGGATTTTCATAATGATACGCGGGGAAAAAGGAACACAATTTATATAATGAAAATGAAAACGCAGATAATGAAAAATATTTGTCCTATATAGACACGATTTGTCTCAGGTGCAGAATTAGATTTTTTTTTTATTTCCAAATTATTATTTGTTGAATTTTGGAAAAACCTCATTTGAAGAATCTATAGTGAATAATATTCAAAAATAATAATTGATAACGTAATTAATTCGAATATTGACAGGCTTGATTAATATCAACGAATCGAAGAGGATAATATGTTATCCTCTGCTTAAGTCATTATATTACAGTCAACATTGCTTAACTGATTGTGAAATTTTTCACACTTTTTTTAGTTCTTATTTATATTCATATTATAAGGGGTTTTCTAATAATATGTTTCAATTTGATATTAAAAAAAAATTAATGCTTTTCAAGAGAAGAAATTAAAAGATGTTTATTTCATTGTAAAAAAAGTGCGTCAGTAAATTTAAAAACCGATATCAACCAAACATCCTTCAGAACTAAGATTCAAAATTGATGATGACCAACTCGCACATTACATTTGTGGATGTATGTCCTCGATAACTAGACGAATTTTTTAAGGTTTTAAATCGATTTAATAGCATTTAAGTGACTCCACAGAAAAAAGTCTAAACATGCTAGTTGAAAAGGTTACGGTGGCAATTGCTTGCACTTGTGTTGCAGGTAGCTCTGTCTTATTGATCATAAACGTTGTTCACATCAATATCATCTAATTACGGCCATAAGAAATTATTAGTCATAGCTCGGCAAAGCAATCACCGGAACAGTTGCACCAGTCTTAATTTCGAATAAGTAAAGTCTAATCTCACAATACCCGCCACCTCACAAAAGTTTAAAACCCGAATTACACAGGTACTCGTTGAAAGTGGAGATTACTTAAATTACTCTTTAATTTTTCAAACCCCATTTGACAAAATTCTGCGTAATGACGAAATCTGATCACTGAAGATAATTTTTCAATTCAAATATGGACAACTTTAAGGAATCTAAATGAGCGTAATTACGACATTGTTGCGAACGCTGAGCTCTTTGTTAACTGAACTTTTAAAGCCTTAATTCCGTTTACGAAATATCAATCCAAAGATGAACGAGGAATCTAAATACAAACCTGTGTTTTCATCAACAATACTCATTTACATTGTCGGCCTAGCAAATGACTTAGTCATCGTTGGCTCAACCGGGATCCGGTCCGGACCTCGTTCAACATGCTTCTCCACCTTTTCCGATTGTTAGCCAATGCCATCCAGTTGAGCACCCTAGGCTCAAGGCGGCCAGGCGTATACTGGTATATGCCTTCGTTTCAGCGGAGGCGGGGTCTTTTAAAATAATTCTTACTGCAAAGGAGTTTTCAGGCGGGCTCTTTTTCGTTTTTGCGTGATACGTACCCAGCCCAGCGAAGTCTGACAAGCTTTATCCTTGTTGCTATATTAGTTTCACGGTATATTTCAAATAACTATAGTTATACGTCCTCCGGAATTGATCTTTTAAACAAATGAAACCAGCTTTTCTCCACAAGACTTTTCTCTCGAACTCTGATAAGAAGTTAAGGTGTCTTTGACTGAGCACCCAAATCTCGGATCCGAAAGTGAGTACTGGAAGTACCATAGAATGTATGGTGAGATTTTTTGATTAAAAGAATCTTGATAAGTTAGAGTAGGTTCTGTTGGCCTTAAGTCAGCAATACGAAGTATTATTCTGCGTTGTTCTGGAGCCACAAACGCGGTTTTAAATTATCACATTATTAACTTGTCCCAACAACTCAAGTTTTGCATCAGTTTCACTATTACCAGACGAGAAGGTTAAAATTTGTTGGAGCTTTCTTAGCTTCACTCTTCTAGTTTCAAAAGTGACAGCTGCCCAAATAATGGACTATTGGTAATGAAACATTTTATTGGAAATCCCTTATACCGATTGTACGAAAACATAATGTTGAAATTTTGCATTTGAAAAGAAACACTGGTAACTTCTAATTTATGCCTGTTTATCGATATTTCTAAAAGTTGTACAAAATAACTATTACAACATTTTTGTAAGATACAAAAGTTTTGAAGATAATATCTTTCTATGTTCTCAAGATACTTAAGTCAAAAATTATTTTGGAATACTTTTGAGATGTTTTTGTAGGTTTTCGTTTTTTTTTTTAAATTGTGAATAGAATTTTTTTTTTAAATAACTAAAACAATATTTCGCATATGATAAAATAAGTTTGATGTCAATATCTCGAAATATGTTCTCAAAATATTTTCGTCGAAAATTAATTTTTATCAATTTTTAGTAATGTTTTTTTTTTTTAACTTCTTATTTCTTATAAGAAAAATGCAAATTAATTAATAACAAAGTTTTGTATAGAATGAAATAGTTTTGAAGTCAAAAACCTTCATTTGTTCTCGAAGTATTTGAGTCGAAAACCAATTTCAGATTTTTATTTTTGTAAACTAAAAGCAGTTTTTTTAACTAATTATTGTTGTTAGAGTTTAAATTTATTTTTTACTGTTTCTTAAAAGCAGTTATTTTTAGGTTTTCATTTTTTGCAAAAAAAAAACTGAAAGTTCGATTTTTTCAAAAAATGTATCTGATGTCAAAAACGTTATTCTTTTGTAGATAATATAATATTTGGTTCGCAAAATATTCGAAGAGACAAATATGTTTTGTTTCAGTGTTTTTATGTATTAAACAAACGTAAGTTGATTTTTTCGAATTTCTACCAATTTTTAATCTCGTCAAAATTGATAGTATAAACTTTTTTTGAAGACGGAAGCGTTATTGGTTCGAGAGTTTTCAACAAAATTGTTCCCTTTTTTTAAAATTACTATATAGCTTAAAAATCAACCACTTAATTTTTTTGAAAGTCCTTTTTACATTTTTTGATGTTATTATCTTGTCCATTTTACTGACGGTTCTTACATACACACGCCCATGCAGACATCTCTATAAAAATTTTTGACTTAGATATTTAGATTATAAGGACCTTGATTTGTCAAAATTTGTCAATTCGACAAATCAGACCGATTTCAATAACTTCCTATGTTAAGTAAATAATACACTTATTAAAATGCGGACTGTAAAAAGTTTAAAGAAACTTACAAAGAAAATCTTAATTCAAATAAACGGTATTGACTGTAAATTGTATGGCTTGCAAAATTTAATTCATTAAATTATTTTGATGAAAACTCAGAGTTTCAATGAAATTATTTTTTGTATTGATATTGAATTTAATTAGTTTAAGGTATGTCGTATTCATAGTATATCAGATGTCTTTTTTTTTCAATACAAATTATCAAAACATTTCTACCTAATGAGCATCAATATAATTAGTTAGGTAACCTATTTTCTAATAAATATTTTAATTCTGATAAAGTGGTAGATAGTATAAACTTGGAATGTGAAGGTAGAAAAAAAAACTTTATTGAAAATAGCACAGAAGATTTCAATTAAAAATTAATAAAGCAATAAATTATGTAGAACCATATTCGTACCGTACATTATGTATGTTGTACACTTGGTTGTGTATGCTTATCATTAAATTGATAAACTTTTGACACATCATAATTGGAGATCCTTAAACATGAAGTAGAGATTATATATCAATCAATTTGAGTTAAGGCAAATATTTAGTTTTATTTATATTTGTTTCTACTTAAATTTATGTCAAAGTTTTAGTTTAACTAAAGTTGAAAACTTATTTTTATTTCATTTTCAGATTTTTCAATAACCTATCTTGGGCTTCAAAATACTTCCAAAAGACTTCAAGCCTGGGAGAAGGGCAATACATATTTCATTTTAACTTAACATACCAACATATACATAATTCGCATGATTTTTTCTAAATTTAATAAAACAAATATTTTTTTATATTTTTGTATTCTACTCAAAATAAAAAAAGCAACAAAAAAACAACTATAAATAAATCATCAAAAATGTGTAAATCAAATCAATAATTTTAAGACAAAAACAAACAAACAAAATTTAGTTTTGTCTGTAAATAGCGAAAAATAAATAACTGTGTATATCTTATAAATAATATTATAATAATTATAAATTCTGTAAAATTGAAAATAAAATTTTGTTTATTTGTAATTTTAATTGTTAATATAAATGAACATTTTAAATTAAATTGTAAAAAGCTACAAAACAAAAATAATAAATCGCAAAAACGTATTAATATAAAATGTTTACAAAAATAAGAAAACAAAAATATATTTAAAAAAAATATTGATTAATAAGTAAATTATATATATATACCTAACTATTTCTAAAATTCATGTTAAGGAACCAAGTTTATATTATTAAATTAAATTAAATTTAAACAAATAATAAATTAATGGTAAAAATGGTGTTTTAGTATAATAATAAATACAAAAAATGGATTTCTTTAAATATTTGAAAAATTATATAAATTATATATAAATGTATATGTAAACAATATGTACCTCTAGACAAGTACATTCATATGACTAGAATAATACATTATTGCAAATAATAATAATAATAATATAGATAATTATTATTAAGGATAAATTATAACAAAGAACAAGTTACTAAAGACTTATCTGTGTTTGATTTGTTTATTAAATAATAATAATTATGAAAATATTGCAAAGGACTTAATAGTTAAATTTAATAAGTAATATAAATATATATATATATATAAATTAATGTGGTCACTGATGTTTAAGTGATTCGATATAGTTAATTGTTATTTTTAACTTATTTTTTTTTAAATATAGTAAAATTAAATTGAATTGAAACAAAAAAAAAATTGTTAAATAAAACTTAAGAAGAACAAACAAACAAACAATAATGATACAAAATAATTAAGGAAATTCTATAATTTTTTGTATCCAGTTCTTTTGTTTAGATAAATAATAACGAAAAGAATAAAACAAATTTTATCCTTTGTAAACATAAAATTAAAACTAAAACAAAAAATGACTATTTCTATAATATACAAGAAATAAAATTTAAAAAACAGGAGTAAAAGAAAATAACATTTTGCAAACGGAAATTTTGTTTGAACCATTATTTAATTGTTATCATTTTCATGATGAAATACAAAAAAAATGTAAAATAAAGTTTAAATTGTTTGAATTTTTCTTGGACAAAGTTTGGAAAAAAAAGTAAGTATAAGAAATAAGATGAATTTGGTAACACAATATCTTGTAAGGATCCATTTTTTTTTCGGTATCAAAATCCTGTTTTTTATGCAACTAATTTGCTCGAATCAGAGAAATGTTTTAGAGTTAAAATCATTTTTGTGTAATTAAAGCAAACATTTTACAATTTTGTCCTTCAGTCTGATAAAAAACAAAAAATTTGGTTAAAATAATCCCGTCTACGAAGGAAGCAACCGCTATGCGATGTCCTTATTATTTTTTTTATAAATTTCACTTCGCAAATATTTTGTGTTGCATAGTTTTCCATATCTCATTTCGTTTTTGTTGGATCTAATTTTTTAAGATTCAATAAAATAAATCAAAATACCAGGCGTCCAGGATCTTCGGTAGATATCCATTAATGTAAAAAATACTCCATAAAGAAATTTTATTTCTATAAAATACCAGGCGTCCAGGATCTTCTGTAGATATTTTCCATTGAAGTAAAAAAAATAAACACTCCTTAAAGCATGCTTCAAAAAGTGTGTGTTATAACTTCCTCATTTTGCTTTTTTCGATTCGAGAATTTTTATTTTTATTTCTATAAAATACCAGGCGACCAGAAAATTTTGTAGGTGTTGGTGATAAATCGAAAAAACATTGAACTCCTAAAAGTATACTACAGCAAAGTTTATCAAATTTTATGGTATTCTTTTAAGATTATTTTCCTATCCTATTTTTTAATAGGATATTTAATCTTTTGATCTTGAGTTGGAAGTTATAGAGCGTAACTAAGGATAGGTTTGAAGTCAGGACATAAAAATCAAAAAAGGCGGACGCCATCCATGCCGTACATGCAACACGTGAATAATTTCAGTGTCAAATACTAAATCAAACATTTACCCTAATAATTTTTGTTGGTCAAAATAATCATTTAATAAGATCGTGTCTCGTAATTTTTTAAAATCAGTCTCATAAAGAAGAAAACATCCACATAATAACCTTAAAAGAATTTTTTTGAAATCTCCTATAAGTTAAAAATATGTCCTTAGTTGCAATCAGTTTAAAAATGTCTTATGTTGCATACTCTCCAAACCTCTCATTTCACTTCTGTTTATCTGAATTTTGTGTACTTCTGAAGAATTAAAATATATAGTACTCCTTAAAAGTATGCTTTAAACATTGTATGCACATTGCACAATTGTCTCATTTTTCTTTCTTCGCTTAGAGAATTTTTTACTTTATTTTTATAAAATACCAGGCGCCCAGGAACTTTTGTAGGTGTGTTTTATTTACTGAAACAAAATGTAAACTCCTTAAGATATACTACAGCAGAACTTATAAAATTTTGTAGCATCCTTTTAAGATTACAATGTTTTTATTTTATATGGTCTTTGATATTTAGATTATAATATCTCAAAAACTGGACGTGATAAAGCCTATCTAAGTATTCAGAGGACAGGTTGAAAACTAGGATATACAAAATGTTGATCAAAACTTTAGTTTTAAGTTTGATGAGGCGGACCCATCCATTCAAAACATGAATAGCTTTAGTTTGAAATATAAAAACAAACATTTTACAATTTGCTTTTCATTTATTGGTCAAAATAATCTCTAAAAATAAGATCGTGTATCGTATGACCTTATAATCAGTCTTCACATAAAGAAGACACACATACAAAAATAAATCACCCATATTTGTACATGTACATACACTATGACCCAAAACGAGCCATTTTGGAAATTTCCTATAAGTTAATGTGATCAGTTGCAGTCACTTTGAAAATGCTTTGTCTTGCATACTTTCCAGCCTGAAATTAGCTCACTCTATTTTAATAAAATACCAAAACACCAGGCGCCCAGAATTTTCTGTAGTTACTCTTATATTTATTTTCCAACAAGGAGTTAATTGTAAACTTCTTAAAGTATACTTAAGTTAAGTACAGACAATTCTATAGTATCCTTTTAAGATTACAATTGTATTGTCGACATCTGTTTTTGTAACTTTATCTCAAGCCATGCACATCATGGACGTCATACCATTTATCACAGAGCATTTATTTCAGTTACAAAAATATTAAAATCGTCATTTTAAATTTTAAGAAGAGGGAAGTATTGCAAACAATTTAAGATCTTAAGTATGTTTCGATTTAAACCAATTTTTGTGTTCTTGAAATGAAAATTTTTCTTCCATTGACCTCTTAAAATTTATTGGTTAAAATAATCCTTGCAAAGAATGATCGTATTTTAAAGATAATTATCAGATACACTTCTGTATGGTCACGTCGTAGTAAAGGTGCCACTTATAAGGAAGAAATGACCAATCTGCTACACGCTGTCATCTAAAAACATCCTTTTTGGTAACCTGTAAATCATAATAATTGTGTCCTTAGTTGTAGTCACTTTTAAGATATTTTTTGTTGCATACTTACCCACCTCTCATTTGGTTGATCTGAATTTCTATATTCTGCATACTTTCAATAAAATACTGAAAAACCAGCCATACAAGATCTTCCCTAGTCTCTAAGTTATCCATCGACACTACTTCTACAGAAAGTACACAATTTTTCTTTCTTAGTTTGGAGAATTTTTGAATTTTATTTTTATAAAATACCAGGCGCCCAGGAATTTCTGTAGGTAAATGTGAAGTATCAAATAAAATGAAGCTCCTTGAAGTATACTACAGTCACATTTATAAAATACTGTAGTGACCTTTAAGATTGAAATTAAGCTCCTTAAAGTATGCTACAATCGCATTTATAAAACACTGTAGTGACCTTTTAAGATTGAAATTAAGCTCCTTGAAATATACTACAGTCAAATTTATTTAAAACTGTAGTAACCTTTTGAGATTATTATATAAATTACTTCAGAATTATTGATCTTTACGTAAAAACATCTCCAGAGCTGGACGTGATAGAGACTATTTTTAACCAGATTTAAAATCAGGGTACAAAAAGCACGTTGATATGAACTCTTATATAAATTCGATAAGGAGGGTGTTACGCCACCTGTCAAACAATAAATAATCAAATACAGGTTAAACTGCGAAAATTCTAAAATGGTTATAAAGGAAAGGGAGAAAGTGACAACTTAATATTAGGTAAATATGTATAAATATTTTCAGATGCCAAAAATGAACGACCAATAATAAGATAGGAAAAGAAGCTGGATTAAGACCCACTTTCCATTTGGTGCCCTTTATTTAATTGTTACTTTGAACAATTATTCAAAGTGTCATTTAAGGAACTTTCAAAGTATGCAATCGATATTTGGATTTTATTTGTTTATACACATTTTTACCAAAGCTAACAACAATTTTTAGAATCAGATTAAAAGGTTTGGAGTCATTCATAAACAAATTAGAGTCAAAAATTAATTTTTACCAATTTTCAGTATTATTTTTTCTATGTTTTGATTTTTTGTAAACAAAACAGTTAATGTTTCTAAAAATTATATCAGATTTCAAAAACGTTAGTTTTACAAAAATATTCTGTTAGCAATGTTTTTTTTGTATTAATATTATAGGTGACCTATTTTTTGTTACAGATTCTATAATTTATAAGAAAAATACTGAATTTTTCGAAGTCAAATAAAATGTACTAAGTCGTTCCTGCAAGTTTTTTACATTGAAAAATAATTTATTTTTTAGTTGAACATTCCAAAATAGTGTTTTGAATTTTCTGATTTTTTGAATTAATAATATTTTTTTTTCAAATTTTGGCTTACGAAGTTATGAAGATTAATTTTTTGCATAACCAACTAGCGATATAAAATATAACTTACGTTCGTAATCCCATACTTACCAAATAAACTTACAAAATTTCATCAAAATAGGTGGAGTCATTTTGGAGAATCACGCACAAAAAAAAAACACTGTGACACAAGATCCTCATATAAAGGATGTGTCAAATACAATTTTAATTTATTTATTAAATACTTAATAAAGTGATAATTTTATCCTTGCACATAGATTAGGTATCCAATTTTGCAAGACCTTTGTTGATGGCTTCGGGCTGTAGCTCACGAATTGCATACATCTTTCCCAGATTATTGGCATAACACCGTTCCCTTAAAAAAAATATCAAACGATTCAAATCATGGCTTAGTGGCTAGTAACCCGATTTATAAATTAAATAAATAAAATATCGATTGTGGTATGGGCTGTGTGGCATGGCACGCCGTCGTCCTGCATGAACTAGAGGTAGTCCAAATTCCTCACATCAATTTCTGTAAATAAATAAAAAAAAACTCGGTTAAAATGGCTCTGTAACGCTTCCATTAATACCCAACAAGTTAAAATTTTATAGGTAGTAGGAAAGTAGTTTTAGTAATTTTGAATTTTATGAGAAACTAGACAACTTATTACCATATCTAGTTTTCAGTTTTGGGTTCAAGAATAAAAGGTTTTTCAAAAATAATTAAAGCCAATTTAAAACTATATTTCACAATTTCGAAAAACATGGGTCTAAATTTAAATTTTGTTTGTTTTTAAATTTGAGTTTGCACACGAATTTTTCAAAAACTATTTCCTGGATCTCTAGGGTTTATTTGGTTCCCCGGGTTTATAGTGTTCCTAGGGTTCCTAGGTTCCCAAGGTTATTAGGTAAGTAGTGTTCCTAGGGTTCTTAGGACTTACCGGGTTCCTAGGTTCCCCAGGTTAAAAGGTCCAATGGATTTCTATGGTTCCTAAGGTAACCGAGTTATTGTGTTCACAAGGTTCCTAGATTGGTCGTTAAGATTTGGTCTAAAACATGAACTTTTTAGTATCAAAACGGGGTCAATCCCTCTTCGGTTAGAAAGTAGGGTAATTTTAGAAAGAATGACTTATATTAAAAAACAACGGCAATAATTAAAAGAAATTCCTATACTGTTTTCAAAAACTATAAGTTCAAAATTTAAATTGAATTATTTATGTCAAAAGTTATGAATTATTTGCATGCAAACTCAAAATTAAAAAAAAAAAAAGGCTGGGATGCGACCCACACTGATAACTTCCCATTCCGTCGGTCAATTTGTCTTGCTTAAAAGTTTGTAGGTTTGCTTTGTTAAAAAAGTGGTCAGTTGAATTATTCTAAAAAAATTAAAAATTGCCAACAACATTTTGCATATGATGAAATAATTTGATTTCGAAATCTATTTTTGTTAACGAGATTTTTAGTCGAAAATAACTTTTACCAATTTTAGGATTTCTTTAAAAAATTGTATTTCTTATATAAACAAATATAAATTGGATGAATGAAATTAATTTAAAGTCAATATTTTCTATTGTTCACGAGATATAGAGAACCAAACATCAATTTTAATCAAATTTTGGTTAGGTTAGGTTAAAGTGGCTGTTGGTTGGGACATCCAACACACTTAGACCAAAGTATGGTCCATTGTGATACCACATGGATCAGTTAATCAGCTTAACTCGTTGAACCAATTGGAGCTTCGAATGAAGCGTATAGGAGACAAGTAATGTCTGAATTTTTTAGATCGCTGGTATCGTTAAAGTAGTAGTCTCCAAGGTGGAGATCTTTGTGATAAGGCAGGGCATGTGCACAGAAGATGAGAGATTGTCTCCTCTTCTTCTTCGTCCAAGCAACTCCTACAAAAATCATTTGCAGGGGCTCCAAGTCGAATAGCATGCCTTCCTATTAAGCAGTGCCCAGTCAGGACACCTATAACGTAGCTAATGTGCAATCTACTCAGAGAGATTAATTGAATTTTGCGTACTACTTTTTGTAGATTTTATTTTTTATGAAAAAACGGACTTATAAAAAATTTACTGAATGTCGCATAAAATATATTCTGTGAGATAAAATAAGTTTGAAGCCAATATGCTTCCCTTGGGCAATAACATATTATGTACCTATGATAATTCATAAGTCTATGAACTAATACAAATAAAAACAAAATAAATGGTATGAACCTTCTTATTTTCTCTTTCTCATTTTTTCTTCTTAGTTATTTGTTTCTCTTTCACATTTTTACATGAATTGTTTCTATAATACCAAACTAATTGATCTGTCAAAACTTCCAGTATTATACAGTATTATAAGATACAGTATTTTGACAATACAGCATTTTGAAACACAGTATTTTGAAATACAGAATATTAACCATACAGTATTATGACGATACAGTATCATACAGTATCATACAGAATTTTGATTAGGTATAGGTACAGTATTTTAAAATACAACAGCATTCATCTGGTGAGTTTATTTTCTCCCTTACTCTGATGGCTGACTGTGGGAATAAAAATAATACTTTCCAATCACTCCCGGGAATCTCTCCACTTCGCGACAAATAAATAAATAAATTAGGTGGCGCAACAGTCCATGAAGAAGTCCATAAATAAATAAATAAATAAATAAATACAAAAGAACCAGGGCCTAGTGACTTACAACTCTCAACCATTCCTGTGTGCGAGTAATGTTGTCAGATATGGAAGGGACCTACAGTTTATATGCCGAATCCGAACGGCTAATTTGAGAAAGCACTTTTCATGACAAGAATTACTATTGGAGAATTTGTCAATTCCTCGCAAGAGGCAGTACCCGTGAAAAAAGTTAGATGGCACAGGCAGGGATTGAACCCAAGACCCCTTGCATGACAGTTCAACGCACTAACCATCACGCTACGGGTACTACTTCGCGACACTAACGCCAATAATGCGGAATGTGGTCGCCCTAAAAGCTCATGAGCGTACTACGGTTTTCATATCCAAAGACGAAAATCTGTGATGAGAGCATTCAATAAAGATTTTAAGGGTTAAGCTTTCATAAGCTTTTATTTATTTTAGTTTAGATTTAATTCCAAAATTTGAAAGTATTTAAAGCTTTTTATAGAATAAAGCATCTCTGGTTTTTGTATCCAAAACAATCTTAGAAAAAAGCTGCTATAACAATTACCTATAAAATAGTGATGTTTCTTTTGCAGAAACCGTTTTTATAGCTAAAAGTTATGAGCTTTATCGAAACAGGATACAGGGTGATTAAGAAAATAGTTTTAAGTTAATAAACTAAAAATATTAAACAAATAAATTTGGTGGTAAAAACAAATGCTTCAAACTTAATATTCTGTCTTCAACTTGGTCCAGGCTTATTATTTTACATTATTTAAATTCATTTTGCAGGACTTTCCGGTTGATTTATCTTTTAAAACTTTTTGAACTATTTATGTACTCGTATATCTCATGGACGGTCTCCACAAGTGCTGTTGTAAATTCTGTTCAATTCATTGTCTTCAAAACAAACAAATTAGTTTTATTGAGCATAACTGATTTTAATTGCAAATCAAAAGTTCGACTCAAAGGGAGCATTTATAGGTTCATTTCAAAGACTCAATATCTGTGAGTTAAAATATTAGTTAAATTGTCGTAAAGGCTGCGTTAGCATCCAATCGTGCATATAGTTTCAATAATATTGGCATAATTGAGGGTAAATGTCGTTAACGCGCCAAATAAGTTCATTCTTCAGTTTTTGACTTACTGACGTACACTTTTCCATTTTCATATCCTCAAAAAAAAGAAGAACAAAGGTTTAAAATTTTATGATTAAGGTGGTTAATTGACATCTTTATTGTTCTGTTGGAACTACAGGGGAGAGTACGATAACTTAGGCGACAAAGTTTAATGACGGATTTGTATAGAACAGTTAAAAACAAGCATTTTTTACTATGGGAGGGGGGTCTATCTCCCCCCGTTTAGGCGGTAGGGGCAATTTAAAAAATATGTACATTAAATGGAAAAAAAATAATTAAAACATAACGGTAATACTTACAATTAAGTATTATACCATTTTTTAAAGCCAACACTTTTGTCTATTAGCCTGTTTTTAAATCAAGTCAAAACTATGCATAGTTTTTGAAAAAAATAGTTTTAAACTCAAAATTTGGACACAAAAAAGTTAAAAATAAGGTTTAAAGTGTAATTTCTCAAAACCTTAAGATTATCTATTACTGTTTTTTTAGAATTCATTGCTCTTATTTGTTTTTGATTAAAAACTGAAAACTAGATGATTTTATGTCTTCTAGTTCTTGAGAAAATTGAAAATTAGCAAAAAAAAAATCTTTTAATTAAATTATTTTTTCCTTGCTTGAGTATTTACGTAGTCTTATTTTGATAGTAATAATCGAATATGGATTAAGATATACCAAGGATAAATTAATTTTTCTTAAATCCAGCTTATTTAAATGCAAAAGAAACTTTGCATGCACCCCATCTTGGACCCACGCACCTTTGACCCACCCAACCTTGCACCCACTCCATCTCGCACCCACCCCAAATCCTATAGTGTGCCCAAGCAGGGGGGTTGCAGGGGGGCAGCATGCCCCCCCTTACAGATCCCACTGTTGCATACACCGAAACTCGCACACACCTTACTGTTGCATACACCCAAACTCGCACCTACCATTGTTACTATCAAAATAAGACCACTCAAGCAAAAAAAAAAAGAATTAAATTAAAATAGTAGTTGTGGTTATTTTCAATTTTCTCAAAAACTAAAAGACATACAATCATCTAATTTTCAGTTTTTGATCAAAAACAAATAAGAGCAATAAATTCTGAAATAAAAACAATGGTAGATAATCTTGAAGTATTGAAAAATTACACTTTAAACCTTTTTTTTAACTTTTTTTACTCAAATTTTGAGTTTAAAATTAAATTTTTCAAAAACTACGCATAGTTTTGACTTGAATTAAAAACTGGCTAATAAAACAGAATGTTGGCTTTAAAAAAAGGTATGATACTTAATTGTAAGTATTACCGTTATTTTTTAATAAATTTTTTTCATTTTAAATAACAATTTTTTTAAATTGCCCCTACCGCCTAAACGGTGGGAGATAGACCCCCCCCTCCCATAGTAAAAAATGCTTGTATTAAGCCCCTCTACCAAAAACCGTTATTATATCTTGTCGCCTAAGTTATCGTACTCGTGCCGAACTACATATTGTACAGCTTCATATCTTCAATTTACGCTTTCTTCTCAAGAAGAACGCTGTGATTACTGTGTTTGCCTGCGAGCCAATAAACCGCACGAAATTGTCACTCTTCAACAATCTTAACGCTCTTCTCCATGGTTGAATATGTCAAAGACTGAAACAAGGATATCTAAAACAAAATTGGCGACAAGAACTTGACATTCACGTGTGACTCACAATTATTATCATGCTCATGCGTTATGATCAGGGCTGTCGAGAGGAATTCCGGGCCCGGGACGGAAAAATCACACCTCCCCCCCCCCCCCAATATTTACCATTTTTGTCAAAGTTCATGCCTACTGATATGGTACGTTCTAATTTCAATTACGAATAGCATGAGATTGGTTGGAATTAACGGAAATAATCCTTTTTTGTTTCCAAAGTGAACCGAAAAATCGTCCAGTTTAGTTGAAATGGAGGATGGATAAGAAACTTTATAAAAACAGAAACCGAAATAAATATTTATGTTTTGTTTTAAGTTGCCGGGCTCCTTATTTGGACTTTAAAAATTTTAAAAATAAAATAAATTTGAAATTTACGTTAAATTAAATAAGAGAAGCGAAACAATTTATATTATAATTTTTCATTAAATATAAACAAAAATGTACGCCAATAATAATCAGGGGCCCAGATCGGCAAGCTTCTGATTGATAGATTGGTAGATAACATGTAAACAGGGTCCCGATTGCGAAAACATGAATAATTTGAAATTTTCGGGCCCCCAAAAATAAGTGAGAATTGGTATGTATGTTGATGATGAATATAGAGTATATTGAAAAAAAAACACTCCTCATTGCTTTCAATTTTACGGGCCCCTAGAAAATCACGGGCCCGAGGAGTCCCCCCTCCCCCCTCTCGACGGGGCTGGTTATGATTGGGCTTTTATACGCCATCTTAGATTTAATAAACTTTCGATTGTGGACGAAATTTCGATTTGAAATAAGTTAAGTTTTTAATTTGAAAAGTTTATATAATATCTTTGGAAAATAATGAAAATGGTAAATAATACGGAAGATTAATTGATACATTAAAATGTCTTCATCTTTTTCATTTAAAGTAAAATAAATAGTTAATTTCTTGTGTCAGTCTAAACGGAGAAATCATAAAACTTATAACTTAATTAAGAATAGAAAAACACTCAAAAATCCATTTGATAAATTAAGTTCTTTTCTAACATCAGTTATCTATTATCTTCAATTGTTCCTACATAACTAAACTAAAAAATCGAGCTACACTCGGCTTTTAATCCTAAATTTGCATAGAAGAAAGAAAGAAAAATAAGCAAGCAATCTTCCGATGTTTTTCATCTCAAAACATCAACAAAAACGAAAAAAAAAATATTCCTTTTTATGAAAAATGCAGGAAACCTCCGGCGGAATCCACTTTCTCTCTGGCAGATGCCAGATGTTTTATCATCACATTCAGCTCAATCTGAAGAGGAAGCACGTGTTTCCGGTTTAATGCTTCTCCCACATGCAACCTGCATTTTGTAGCGATAACGAATTTAATTATCCTCCTTTATAGGAAGTCCCTATGTTTGAGCGTCATCCATTCGGCCCACACGAATACACACACGCACATACACCACATACATACATACATACAAAAAAAAAGGCAACCCAGTAGGAAATTTGCTCACCAATGAAAATTTTGTGTGAAATCGCCAAGGAAATCAGCTACTCGAATCATTGAGGAATAGCATGCAATGAAATCCTTACTGAAAGGCATTGCGTTTTTCCTATGATTATACAATCCACCCTATCTTTTTCTTTGTAAAATATTTTATTCACGATATGAAGCATGAGATGGGTTTTGTGTTTGTTTATATTTGCCTTTCTCTTCTCTACCTGCCACTGAGGAGATTGGCTTCAGTTTCAGAATTTCAATGCTCTTGTTTTTTACATATAATAAAAAATTGCCGTTCCCGTTCGTCAGCCTGGTTTGCTTCGAGAAACAAAGTTATTTCCAACAACAACGCCCGACGGTGATGGCGACGGATGGTTGAAGGATTGCAATGTTCGGGTGTTTCATACAAATTTCGATTCGCGATCCTCAGCCTGGTTTGCTTAGAAACAAAGTTATTTCCAACAACAATGCACAGTGTTCGGGGTAAGTGATTTTTTTTGAAAGCATTGTTGTTTTTTCAAGAAACAGAAAAGATAAAAAATGCGTTTGGGTTTTCCAGTAATAAGGTTAGGCGCGACGCGCGGCTAGCTACGCGCCGTTGTTTTAATTAAATAAAATCCTTTTCTTCTATTGTTTATTTTTTCAGTTGAATTCCATTGTTCACAGTGTCAAGTGCGTAAAGCCTATATTAAAAATAATAGTTATTAAAAAAGAGCTTAGAAAATAAATTATTAAAGTGTAAAAAAGCGTTAATTTTTATAAATTACCAAAGAATCAAAAATGAACAAGGAAAATATTCAGGTAATTTCATTTAAATTACAAATCCCTTTTTACAATTATCTAGTCCTTTTTTATTGCTCTTTTTCTAAAGGCTTCCGGATCTAAACAGTCAGCAATGTACTCCATTGAATTTTCACCCACTAAGCAGCCAAGGCGGATTTTTAAGAAAACGGTAATTATAACTATTATTTTATTAAATTACAAAATTAAATTTCTATAATTCTGCTTTACATTTTGTATAGAATCAACAAGATAAAATAGACGAAATGAGAGCGGACATTAAACGTTTGTGTGTCACATTGGAGCAGCTAAAAGATGGGATTTTCGAATTGGCAGCCCACATCAAACACTTCCTAAAGGCCGATGTTATCAATTCAAAAGAAATATCTACAAATTTCCCTATTGAAACAATCCCTGATTTTGACGATAAATAAAATGATAAAAATTTACACGACTGTTTTTTTGTTTAAATATTTGTATCCAAAGATTTAGGTATGAGTAAAAAAATAATTAGGTAATAAAAACATGATTGACTTCCTTTATGCACATTCACGACATTTTTCACCAGGTCAATTTGCACTAGTGAATGAGTTACATTGGCTTCCCTAAGGAAACCACTGGTGAATATTCATCACATTTTTCACTAATGTAAAGTACCCAAGTATATCAGTTACTCCACTAACCCAGTGATTTCCCCGGTGTGAATTCACGGTATTTTTCACCAACTACAATTCACTTTGGAATACACCAAATGCACTTGCTTGGTGATTTCCTCACTGAACAGTCACCATGAAATTCACAACTTGGTGAACGCCAATCCAATCCCCATGTTAATTTCATTGATGTTTTCACCATGTTTTCATGGGGTGTAGCTTCCATTCACTAAGGAAAAAGTTGGTGATTCACCGATGAATTTTTTGAAAATTCCTACTGGGAAATAAGTTTAAGTGCAGCAAAGTGTAAGAAGTATAAGTTCCTACTGCACAGCACAGCACATGGAATAGTAAATGTCGTCTGTAACATTTATCCTTATGTAGGTCCTCGGAACAATCTGGCGACACTCACATACTTTTTTTTCGAAAAGTTTCGCTAACGAGAGTTTGGCAAAAGTTTTTCCTTTGAGTATCCATATCCGGTTTATATCTGCAATTTAGTTATAATAAAGTTCGGAAGTTCATAATTGATGGATATATTGACTTTTAATGCCCGGATAATCTCGATGAACTTTCAAAAAAAGAAAAGGAAAAGTAGAAAAGTCCCTCATTTAATTGAGTTATTTCCCACACAAACAAAAACAACAACAACAATTCTAAACAAAATTCCAATGCAGTGGTTTTCTTCAAATGCAAGATTCAGATTCAAAACAAAAATATTATTCTATATTCTGCAGTACATGTTAAAGGCAATGTCTTCCTATGTATGTGTACCTATATCGAATATACTATGGCCAATAAAATTTGATTGATGGAAAATGGCTACTTAGAAATGGTGAGTGTACGGAAATAATGTTTTCATTTTCTTTTGTTTTTTATTTTGTGTAAATTTTCACGTGTTTATGATCATGTGTCATATAAACAGAGATTCGAGGAATTTGTAATGTTTATAGATTTTAGAACTCATACAAAATCAGTTTTCTGACCTTACCCCAATTAAAATACTTATTTAATGTTTACAAATTTATATAATTTTAGCGGTTTGTTGTTTTCTAACGGAAATGCATATTTGGTTTAACCACTTTTATGGTTATATCGATTTAGCTAAGGTAAACAAAAAAAAAATCTGAAAAAAGAACAAGAGTTAGAGAAAAACTTTTTATTATTTACACGTCTACGGTTAAAATATACAAAAATTTTAGATTTTTCAAAGCTAGATTTTTACTTCTCGAGGCTAAGTCGAAGTCCTTAATACCCCAAGTTAAATTTTTACTATTAGAAAACAATAGGTTTTAATCTAATTCCACACAGAAAATGTATGAAATTTGTATACCTAAAGATAATAAATTTGGAGAAAAACGGTCGCAAAATATTTGGGTGTATTGTTTTAAGTCAAACATTTAATAGGGTCATATTTTTGGTAAGCTGAATTCTGTAGTATTTTGTTATGTCCAGAAAATATGTTCTTATTAGGAAAACAAGTTTTATAGTGGTGGCAACATTGCCATCTTTAAATAAATGTGTTATTTGTATTTTATAGTTTTCTGAAAAAAATATTCGAGGCATGGATAAAATTGGTAGTGCCTTTAAGTTTTTGAAAAATATTATTTACTGAATTTTTATAAAATAATTAACATGGTTTCCGGATAAAACGTTGCATAAAATGAAACAAGTTTGAAGTTAATCTAATCGGTATGTGTTTCATTGATCACTTCTTATGGAATTATCACATATTCGACATTGACAAAAATGCTCCTAGGTGCTTAGGATTTCTGCGATTGTGCAGGAAATTTTTCATCCTTTCTGATCTGGCTGTAATGTAAAAAAGCCTTCATTCGTCCAAAACTTGAATAAAACTCGCATATTTGGGCAGGTCCCTATAAAACAAGTTTTAGTCTTTTGGATAGAAACCAAGAAAGAGCTTCGTAAATGATAGAAATTAGAATTAGGACTATACCCGAAACATTTATGTGCATCACTTGAGCTAAATTTTGGACATAATGTCATATAAGAGATTCTCTTTAAAACCGCACGTGGAGAATGGGCAATGCTTCACCCAAATCTGTTTTTCCCTCTCGTTTTGATTTTGAAAACTTTAAGATCAATGTGCACTGGTATCTCCGCTTTAATTCTTCCTTATTTTCCTAATTATAATATTATAAAAAAATAATCAAATGTCGTGACAAATAATTTTAAGTAAAAACAAATTTGATGAGCATTTCCATTTCCTTAAAAATGAATGAATCCTTAAAGTTGTATGCAGACAATAAAATGTATGACATATTGTCGGTTATTGATCTGCTTTATTTTCTTTTTGTCACAAATTTTCTTTATTTTGCATTAAATGATGCTTATTATTATTTTCGTAAATATTAGAGGTCTTTTTTTTAAAGATAATAAGCTCCAATTAACAAAATATATGCACTGTTTTACTATAAGCCACAATTTAAACGATCTTGAAAAATTCTCGAAGAAACGTTTCAGTTGAGAGAAGCGTCAAGCCACTCGGTATAATAAACTATAAATGCGTACTTACTTTGGTAACGTCATTTCTATCATTACAAAACTTCGACTTTGTTTTTAAGATATCGAATTTTGAAAAAAAAGTTTAAAATAATAAATCAACAATATTTGATCATCAAATGCAATTTAGAAAAGAGGCTGGGATGTGACCCACACTAATAACATCCCATCCCGTCTGTCGATTTGTCTTGCTTAAAAGTTTGTAGGTTTTCGTTGTTGTCAGTTGAATTATTCTTAAAAATTTAAAAATTACCAACAATATTTTGCATATAATGAAATAGTTTGATTTCGAAATCTAATTTTGCTAACGAGATTTTTAGTCGAAAACCAATTTTTACCAATTTTCGTAGTATTTCTTAAAAATTTGTATTTCTTATAAAGGGTGTTTATGTAGCTATTATCTTTTTGGCAACACTGGTTTAAACAGCTGACACACGTTTCGTGCTTTGTTTCAATGTCAAACATCTTCAGTTTGGTCTATATTTTAACCATGAATCTTTTTACAAACCAACAACGCTTGCGAATTAGTGAATTTTATTATCAAAATGCGTGCTCTGTTAAGAAAGTTCATCGCGCACTTCTTCCACTTTATGGTCAGTTTAATCGACCCACTGAAGCGGCTATTCGGGCTATTGTGGTCAAATTTCACACCAAATTTACATCGTTGGACATCAAACCACCAACACGCTTACGTAGAGTGCGAACTGAAGAAAAAATCACAGCTGTATCGGCCAGTGTTAATGATGACCATCAATTACCGATTCGTCAACGTTCGCAGCAATTGGGCCTCTGTTACTCAACAACGTGGAAAATTTTGGGGAAGGATTTAGGTGTGATGCCTTTCAAAATACAACTGGTGCAAGAATTGAAGCCGAACGACCTACTGCAACATAACATTTTTGTTGAATGGGCTCTTAATAAGTTGGCCGAAGATTCACTTTTTTACCGAAAAATTGTGTTCAGCGACGAAGCTCATTTTTGTCTCAATGGGTACGTAAATAAGCAGAATTGTCGATTTTGGAGTGAATATCAGCCAGAAGCATTGCAAGAGCTACCAATGCATCCAGAAAAAGTCACAGTTTAGTGCGGTTTATGGGCTGGTGGCATCATTGGACCGTACTTCTTCAAAGATGATGTGAATCGTAACGTAACTGTGAATGGTGAGCGCTACCGTGAGATGATATCCAACTTTTTTTTGCCCAAAATGCAAGAGTTTGACTTGCATGACATGTGGTTTCAACAAGACGGTGCCACATGCCTCACAGCACGCGCAATGTTCGTTGAACATTTTATTTCACGTTCGGGGCTGGTCAATTGGCCACTTAGATCGTGCGATTTAACGCCTTTAGACTATTTTTTGTGAGGCTATGTTAAAGGTCATGTCTGTACACACAAGCCCGCTTCAATTGACGTAATGGAAGACAACATTGAAGCATTTATTTGTGAGATACCGGCCGAAATGTTGGAAAGAGTATGCCAAAATTGGATAAGCGGATGGACCATTTGAGGCGCAGTCAAAGTCAACATTTGCATGAAATAATCTTCAAACATTAAATTATATGGACCGTACTATCGATTCAAATAAAGATTTCATGCATTTTTCTGAATTTTATGTGTTTTTTTGAAAAACTTTCTTATAGCTTTTAAAAAAACACCCTTTATAAAATTGGATGAATGAAATTAATTTGAAGTCAATATCTTCCATTGTTCACGAGTTATCGAGAACCGAACCAAATTTGCGTACTTTTTTCTGTAGATTTTAGTTTCTTTATGAAAAAACGGACCGTTGGATTTTTGTACAAAAATTTACTGAATGTCGAAAACAATATTTTCTGTGAGATAAAATAAGGTTGAAGCAAAAATTTTTAATTTTTGAAAAGATATTTGAGTCGAAAATCAATTTTTACCAACTTTTATTGATTTTTTGTTTGGTTTTTATTTTTTTGTAAAAAAACTTTCATTTCGATTTTTCTAAAAATTTTACTGAAATTTGAGAACAATATTTTTTTAAAGATAAAATTAGTTTAAACCCAATATCTCGAAGTTTTGAAAAGATATTTGAGTCGAAAATTGAATTTTACCAACTTTTGTTAATTTGTTTTAGGTTTTTATTTTTTTGTAAAAAAACTGTCAATTCTCAAAATTTTAGCAGATGTTAAAAACGTTATTCTTTGTTGCACAAAATTGTTTTGGACACAAAATTTTTCGTAAATTTTTCGAGGTGTCAAATATTTTCTGTTCAGTTTTTTTGATTTATAACCGTTAATTGGAATTTTTTCCAAAAATATATTTGTTTGGTATCACATTAAAATCTATATATATAAAATATTCCTGTCACAGTGTTAGTGGCCATATTCCTCCGAAACGGCTTAACCCATTTCAATGAAATTTTGCATATACATTCGGTAGGTCTGAGAATAGGTTTTTATCTATTTTTTATATTCCTAAGTGTTATGGTTTAATTGCATCAACATCGTATACGGTGCAACGATCTTACGATAGTATTCAGTGACGCTATGTACAATGAAGCATTGATTGCTATTGAGGACCTTTGCATTATCAGTGCCAACTTACCACTCAGTCAATTCGGTATGCATTCACCGAAATGCATCTGATTTAATAGACACTGAATTGAATCGTGAACTACAATACAAAACTGTAGAAATGGCAGCGATTGTTGCTCGCAATGTCCCACTAATAAATGATGAACAAAGAACCATTTTTGACCACATCATGCTCGCAGTTTCCGCAGGACAAGGTGGATGCACCAGGTGGAACTGGCAAAACATTCCTTATTTCGCTAATTCTTGCTAAAATACGATCAAATAATGGTATCGCATTGGCTGTTGCGGCAAATTTATTGGATGGAGGTAGATGAATGCACTACGGCACACAAACATTCGCTTGAGGCGTTGAAGAGGACATTAAAAAAGATATAAAAAACAGCGACACACTATTTGCCGGCACTCGATTACTCCTTTCAGGTGATTTCAGACAAACACTTCCCGTTAATCCGCGTTCCACGTACGCTGATGAGATCAACGAGTGCTTAAAATCATCGCCAGTGCGGCGTAATGTTGAAAGAGTACAACTGAAAGTAAATGTGCGTGTTCAAATGCTTCAAGATCCATCCGCTGAAACAACTGTTAGATATAGGACACGGAAAAGTCACTTCAGATGAAACTGGATGCATAAAATTACCGGTCGATTTCTGCACGTTTATTGGTTCACAAGATTCTCTCATTGACCAGATATTTCCCGATGTGCACAGACAATATACAAATCACGAGTGGCTGGCAGAAAGAGCAATTTTACCAGCAAAAAATGTGGATGTCAACAAATTAAATCTCAAGATACAACATTTGTTACCAGGAGACTTGGTGTTATACAAATCTATTGATACAGTTTTTGATGCTACCGAAGCTGTAAATTATCCAACTGAGTTTTTGAACTCATTAGATTAACAAGGTATGCCAGCGCATAATTTACAATTGGACCTCCGGTAATTTTGTTTCGTAATTTGAACCCACCACGGTTGTGCAACGGCACGCGATTAGTAATTAAAAATTGATGAAAAATGTTATCGAAATCATATTTCTAAATGAAAAATTCTGAGATGAAAATATATTTTTACGGCGAATCCCTATTATATCCACAGATGTGCCAATTCAATTCAAACGCCTTCAATTTCCAATTAGATTGGCATTTGCAATGACTATCTATCAATAAGTCTGAAGGCCAAACGATGTCTGTGAGCGGCTTAGATTTGAGCACTTCATGTATTTCACACGGACAATTATACGTGGCATGCTCTCGAGTACGCAAACCATCCAGTTTGTTTGTATTGGCGAAAGATGGGATCACAAAAAATATTGTAGATACACTCTTTTGCATTAAGGGATTGATATTGTTTTTTTTTTGAAGTATTGTCATAATTAGCGATTAGTATATAATTTTAAAGAATTAATTTTAACAAAGTAAACAAATTTGTTTGGTGATTTGTTATTTTAATATTTTGTCACCGTTTACAGTGCTCTATACCTCTCCCACTTATATACCACATCCTTACACACTTACAATAAGTTATTTGTTTCTAGCAAAATATTCTCTAGAAATTATTTATATGACGAAGCAAAGTTTGTCGGGTCAGCTAATAATACTATAAAACAGAACTAAAAAAACTCTCTGCGACCAGAAATGATGAAAGATTTATTATTTATCAAGGGGAGCTTTTAAATGTATTTATTTAGTAAAAGTCCATCAGACCAGGCAAAAAAAACGAAATAATCTTAAAAATCTGCGTTGAATATTATCAATATGAACGAAATAGTATCGCGACCATACAAGGCAAGTGTATTCAAGAATTAGCCTTACAAAAGAAAATTTAAATTCTCAACATTATGTTAAGTCATAATCTACACTAATATTATTAAGAGAAAAGATTTGTATTTTTGTATGTGACGAATAAACTCAAAAAGTACTGGACCGAATTTTAATAATTCTTTTTTCATTAGAAAGCTACATTATCTGTACCTATATTTATGTCTACCCGTGCGAAGCCGGGACGGGCCGCTAGTATATAATATAAAATTAAATTCAAGTTTTTTTTAGCGTAATTGGTTCGTGAGATATTTAGGGTTTACCAAAATGTTTCAAATTGTTTTGGTAAAAAAACCACCCACGCAATTTTTTTGATAGTCCTTTATGCATCTTTTTGCAATATTATCTGTATAACAAAATTTATTTGAAGTCGATATCTATACTGGTTCTTGAGCTATGGACGACGAAAAAAACGTCGCGAACGTACAGACGTACGAACGTAGGAACGTACGAACGCACAGACATCTCTCTAAAAACCTTTTATTTGGACTCTAGGGACCTTGAAACGTCGAGAAATGTCAAAATGTTCGATTTGACAAATCGGACTGATTACAATAACTTCCTATGGGAAGTTAAAAATATAATATATGAAAAAAATTATTTCAATTAGTTATTTAGCTTTTGAGAAAGTTTTAAAACAAAATATCGGTTCTACGAAGGACTCTTCTGGAATACAGATATAAGAGAGTATTCAAATTTTCAATTTTTATCTATTTCTATTTAGCGTCTTTAGACTTGGAAAGTTTGAACTCAATCGACTTGTTAGTTAAGGCTGTAGAGTGAAGGGGCAAGGAAAAATAAACAGACAGACAGAATCGCCGGACATAGTTTTTTCGACTATGTTCGTAATTTCATTTTTGATTAAAACCTAAAATTCGAAATTTTGTATAAATGTAATTCTTGCCAAATATGTGTTAGTATGCATAGTTCCTATGTATTGCAATTAAAAAATAATAATAATAAATAATAAGCTCAAAATAAATTTCATGAAGTTTCTGTCAAAAAAAAAAAAATAATCAAAAAATGTTTATGTACATCAATTTTAAAACATATTTTTTAATTTATTATGAAAATGTGTTACTTACATACTTCCTTTCTTAGACTTATTAAGTCATTTATTGTGCATAGTTTAAGGTTTCTTGAAATATATCTCAGCTCTCTCCAACTCTTTTAAAAAAGATTTTTTTAAATGGTTAAAATTATACCTCTTTTTTTAGGACAAATTATAAACGGTGATTTTTTAACTTATTTTTAAAGGAATTCCATTTAAATATTTAACCCATTTATTTTGAATTAAAACGAATCAATGTATGAGCACTCCTTTTTCTAGATGAACAACTCATAACATTATAGAAATAAGCATAGCTCTACCGTTCAAGGCTTTCGCAATTAATGCCATCTGTGTCAATATCGACTTTTTGTTTTCTGAAAAAAAAAGAAATAGAGACATCTATTTAAGTAATCCCTTCAAATAAATCAATTCAGTTATATCAAGCAGCTGAAGTTTGAAAACAGTCACAATAGATACAAATATAAATACATTATGTAGATGTATAGAATTGAGGAGCCTACTTTAAACTTTTCTATAGAATTTATCTATTTGAAATATAAAAAATGATGATTGCTTTATCCCAAGTTAAACAACGGAATGGATGATGAAATGATGGAAATTATTCTTCAAAAAACTTTTCACAAATATTGATTTCATCTCTAGTTGTGTTAAAGTTTTCATTCATTTTAAATTCGATTTCAAAAGTTGAAAAACCGTTTATTGATTATTTTTATTTTGCATATAAGACAAAAAAATCTTCAAGAAGTTAAAAATATTCAATAATATTAAAAATATATTTAAAAGTAATTTAAAAATCATTAAACAGCTTAACATGCCATACATAAGAGTGTATAATGACTTCATTAGATTTGATAGCTTTTTTTAAATCATTGATAAGAAAAAATAACATAACATAACATCATATTTTATGTTAGGTGTTATATGAAAAACCTTGTGATTTCCTCCAAACGATCTATGTACGTTATGTTCTCAAGAACATACATATATTGGCAAGCATATTTAACTATTTATCATTTTCTAGTTAACAAGCAGCATCATTTTACCCATAAGCCCCATTAAATTCTCTTTTCCTCGCTTTGATTTTTATTGCTTAACCAGCAGAGGTAGAATATTTCACAAGGATTTATTACGAGTGTTTAGCCAAACTTATATAGACTTAGCCCCTCTTGAATGGATATGGTGGGAAAAATAAACAAACATAAATAAAGTATATGTACATTATAGAAGTTCAAGCCATGGAACCCGAGAATAAAAAAGAAGAAAAATGCTTTAAAAAATTGAAAAGAAAACATAGTCAAATGTAGATATGACATTTTTATATCTGTCACAAATGGCCATAATCAATCTTATATCATATTTCTATCAACTCTGATGCTAACTTAGATACCTATATCGTTCTCAAACTAGCATAAGTATACAACGCACACATAGAAGACAAAAATTCAATCGTTAGAAGTAATATTTCAATGACAAAGCTCTTATACGACTTACTTTTTGTTGTTGTTGTTTTTTTTTTTTACATCAGTAGCACTATATTATAGAAGGATATGCCTTCATTTTGAATTTATTCAAAAGGAAACAGCAGGATGATGATAAACATTGAAAACATTCTCACACGCACTCATATCATTGATGTTCCGCATATATAGACGTACACTTAAGAGGCTTGGATTGGATGAGTTCGCATAAACAGCAGGAAACTGAAATGTGTGTCGAAGAGCAGACATATGGCTAACGACATCGACATGATGAGACTTAAATGTGTATAACTTGGCACCTTTCAAAGAAAAGCAAATGATGCCAGATGCTTGGCTATAAGTTTGCCTTTAAAAAGGAGTGTTGAAGTCCTTAAACTTTTATTTTATTTAATATAATGTTTAAATCTTCAATTTTCATAGGAAAATAATCTTCGCAGATGGTGTTAATGATAGAACAACTTTGTAGGCATTGTAGAAAAGTAGGTAAATATGTAAACGTATAAACCATCATCATAATTTTGAATGGAAATTCAAGGGAATGGATCATAAGGTAGGTAAATGGTTTCCTTGCAGAAGCCTTATTTAATTCGTCATTATATCCATTTGCGATACAAAAAAATATTACGTTTTGAGCTTGATTTCCCACATATGTACATAAGACATATAAAAGGTTATTATCTGTAAGCTATTCGTGAAGTACCTTTATATTTTTACTTTTTTTTTAAATTTTGAAGTGTGTGATGGATCCAATACAGTATAAATGATATGATAAAGCTTAAAGTCTTATAACCCCTTTCAATCAAAACCAATACTTATCAATTTTACTAAGCCATGAATTGAAGACAGAAAGAAAAAAAAATATTATTTTTGGATACGTAATTCGTAATACTAACCTTTATTGTTCGAAATATTATATTAAAAGAGTCTTTGAATGAAATTATTTTACTACAAGGGAAATATTTAACAAAAATGTCTCAAAATCAAATCACTTTTATTCAATTTTAATTTATTTATGCCATTTCTTCAGACACGATGGGTTGTTTAATATTAGCAACTAGTTAAAATTCGAAAAAAGTACGTATACGCCATAGTGATCATATTTTAATATTTCATAGTTAACGACATCTTTGAGGCAAATGGTATTTATTTTTGAAAAATAGAATTTGTATTAAAATTAAATTTAGTTTAAAAAAAAAACAAAAGTATAATATGTCCTGAATTATAGGGGTTTCCAATAAGAGGTTTCAATGTGGTATTACAAAAATTAGTTTTGTTTTAAATAAACATCGTCGACATCAATATCTTCAAAACTCGCACAAAAAATGTTCAACTATAGCTCGGTAGAGCAACTTATTCATCGTTACTATTGCATAATTTTCATTTTCTAATAAGTAAGGTAAAGTTACACCACAAGTCAAAAATCAATACCAAATAGCAGCGAAATGACGCTGAGAGCTTTTCAACAATCAATTATGAATTTTGAAGCCATTACCAAAAATTCAAAGCATTGAAACTGTACCGCACATTTACCTAAAAAAATTAAGAAAAATCAGTAGTCACCATTTGCCGTCGCAATTTTGTCACAAAAGTTTAGTGACAATGTTATTATTAGAAGAGGTAATCACAACTGACTACCGAGATGTTGTGACTCTAGACTGTTTTCCTTGAGATATACGTATGTCCAGTGTCCACAGTCAGTTCAAGACTTAAAAGTTGAAACTCTTAAAGTAATCGACGGCATTTAGCTGTAAATGAATTTATTTCAACGGACCATTTCGGTAGGCAATCTTCTCTTACTTTTGAAGAAATTACTAAAATTTTAGCCAAAAATGTACGATTTTTCGAGAAAATTTATGAAAATGAAAAGGTAAACGTTTTTCTTAGCAATTAAATCAACATTCAATTATTTCTGCAAGCACAAAATACGGATATGTCTTCTCTTGAATATTTTAAATAGTAATCAACTATTTTGTATATTTTCTAAATCAGTAATGTTTTTTTTTAATACGTTAGTACAAAAATGTTTAATAATAAATAAAATTTTGCGCTATTCAATCAAAAACAGGTAAGTTGTATCCTAGAAAATCAAAAATAATTTTAAAAATTTAAGCCACACCTTCAATAAAATCAATATAACATAAAATGCACGACTGGGTATTTTTTATTTAAAGATTTAAAAATGTACCTTCAAAAAAAGTGTGTGTGTTTTCAAAAACTTAAAAGACATTTGATATCTCAAAAAAAAACTTAATTTTTCAAAATTTTTATTTGAAAAGAGCGGTATTTTTTATTTATAAATAAAATAACTAAATATTCTTATATACAGTGAACAAAAAGGCGAATCCAAACTTATTAAAGCATAAAATCAAAATAATTTCCTTCGTAGTAATTTGAAAAATCAAAAACCTCTGTAATGACGGATTTTCTCCTGGACGTAGAAATGGCACACATTCGAATAACTGTTGAAATAAGTAAATTTTAGAAAAAAAAAAACAAATAGTTTCCATATTTGTTTTATTTACCAAACCAATTTTTTTTGTTGATCGAAGAACATTTTTTAACATTGCCTCACATCTTCGAATACTCCTTTGATAATCCCAGTGAACTATAAAAAGCTCAAAATGGTTCGACTAGTGGGAAGTAATTCTCTAGATTCATGTGGTATCACAATGGGCCTTTTCTTTTGGCCTAAGTGTGTGGATTCTGTATCCGCAGCCACTTTAACCTAACCTAACCTAACATCTTCGAGGTGAACTTTCCACTAAATTTTGGCATCTACTCTGAGGAATGTAATTCCACGCTTTTTGAATTCGAATCCAAAGTTCGTCTTAATTTTTGAATTTTTCTGCTTAACATCATTTCATAGATTTTTTATAGGGTTAAGATCTAGACTTTGCGCCGGCCAAGTCAAAACCTTGAATGATTCACGATTTTTGATGCATGTTTTGGGTCATTATCATGCATGAAAATCCAGTTAACTGGCATTGACTCAAATGATGTAAATGGATCTGTATTGTTTCTTAATATGTTGAAATATGAACATTTATTCATCGTACCTTTTATTCTTACCAACGGGCCCACACCAAACCCAAGAAAATGCTCCCCTAACCATCAGGCTGTCTCCTTCGTGTTTGACCGTCTTCAAAGTATACTTTGAATTGTAAACTTAACTTCTAGGGCGGTGTACAAACGTTTTTTTGTCAGGTCTGATGCGGTTTATCATTATTTCATCGGTCCATAAAATTTCTTTCCAAAAATGTACATCTTTCCTTAGGTGGATGCTAATGCATCCAAATATTTGAGAATCATTGAGTCGCCTTCTTACAAGGCTACACGAAATGTTTAAGTTGAATTCTTCGATGATTTCGGTCATGATGATACGGGATGATTTAAATTACTCTTTCTCACGATGGCCCTATCAACACGCGTAGAAGTTTTTCGAAAAGGGGGCTTTCGAATTTAATTTTTACTTTTAACTGACGGTCAGCTTTCGTCGCATTAATTGCATTGTACACCATTTTCCCTAAATATTTCAACAATTGCGAAATTTTAGTTGGAGTCTTACCTTGTTCACTAAGATCGAAGATTAAACTTATAACTAGGTTATTTCTCTGTCCATACCTTACTAAGCAGTAAAAGGCAACAACAAAAACCCGTAAGTGATAACGTGCTAAATTATTGTTCTTTCAATTGCTGCCAAAATAACATAACAAAACAAATATTCAAAAAAAGGGGCTGGGATGCGACCCACACTGATAACTTCCCATCCTGTCTGTCGATTTGTCTTGCTTAAAATTTTTGTAGGTTTTCGTGTTTTATTAAAAAAGTTCTCAGTTGAATTATTCTTAAAAATTTAAAAACTAACAATAATATTTTGCATATATAATGAAATATGTAGTTTGATTTCAAAACCTATTTTTGTTAACGAGATTTTTAGTCGAAAACCAATTTTCAACAATTTTAGTAGCATTTCTTAAAAAAAAATATTTCTAATATAAACAAATACAAATTGGAGGAATGAAATTAATTTGAAGTCAATATCTTCTATTGATCACGAGATATCGAAAACCGAACATCAATTTTTACCAATTTTGCGTACTATTTTTTGTAGATTTTAATTTTTTATGAAAAAACTGACTGTTGGATTTTTATAAAAAATGTACTGAACGTCAAAAATAATATTTTCTGTGAGATAAAATAAGATTGAAGCCAATATTTTTAATTTAAGATATTTGAGTCGAAAGTAAATTTTTACTAAGTTTAAGTCTTGTTTGTTTTTAGGTTTTTATTTTTTGTAAAAAAAAAACTGTCAATTCGAATTTTCTCAAAATTTTACCGAATATTGAAAACAATATTGCTTATAACAAAAAATTATTTTAAAGCCAATATCTTAAAGTCTTGAAAAGATATTTGAGTCAAAAATCAATTTTTACCAACTTTTATTAATTTTTGTTTAGTTTTTATTTTTTTTTTGTAAAAAATCTGTCAATTCGATTTTTTCAAAATATTACTGAATATTAACAACGATGTTTTTTAAGAGATAACAATAGTTTAAGGTCAATATCTCAAAGTTTTGAAATGATATTTGAGTCGAAAATAAATTTTTACCAACTTTTATTAATATTTTGTTTAGGTTTTTATTTTTTGTAAGAAACTATCAATTCGATTTTTCTTAAAATTTTACAGAATGTTGAAAAAAATATTTTTTATAAGAAAAAATTAGTTGGAAGCCATAATCTTAAATTTTCGAAAAGATATTTAAGTCGAAAATCAATTTTTACCAACTTTGAGTAATGTTTTTTATAGGTTTTTATTTTTTATAAAAAAATCTGTCAATTCGATTTTTCTCAAAATTTGATCGTATGTTAAAAACATTATTCTTCGTTGCACAAAATTGTTTTGGAGGTAAATCGTTTTTTGTTCGTAAATTTGTCGAGGTAAATAATATGTTCATAAAATATATTCATAAAAAAACCATTAATTGGATTTTTTTCCAAAAATATATTTGTTTGGTATCACGTTACAATATATCATAAAAAATGTAATTCAAGTCTCTCGCGTTATTGGTTTGTGAGATATTTAGGGTTAACCAAAATGGTCACCTTTTTTTTAAACTGCTATGGTAAAAAAACCACCCATGCAATTTTCTTGAGAGCCCTTTCTGCATATTTCTGCCTTATTATCTGTATAACAAAATTTATTTGAAGTCGATATCTCTTCTGGTTCTTGAGCTATGGAAGACGAAAAAAACGTCTTCCATACGACGTACGGACGTACGGACTTACGGACGTACAGACGTACGAACGTACGTACACACGCACGCACAGACATCTTTCTAAAAATCTTTTATTTCGACTCTAGGGACCTTGTAACGTCGAGAAGTGCCAAAATTTTCAATTCGACAAATCGGACCAATTACAATAACTTCCTATTGGAAGTTAAAAATATTTACTATGACGGAAATGTTTGTTTCAATGTTTGTTCCTTTAGATATGCTATTTCTCTGTCCATGGCTGTGTATATATATTTTTTTTTTAATTTGAGTCCTAAAATATTTTTAATTTGCAGTTATTTTGGGCATATTATTATTTTTATTTCAATTTCGTAAAAAAATAATGAACAATTTTCGAGTAATTGAATTTCAAAAAAAAATTATTATTATTTTTTTTAAAAACAATGACATTTTTTTAATCTTCAAATATTATTGAGACAGCATAAGAGTTTGTCCAGAAAATTATTGAAATCGGTTGATTAGTTCTTGAGAAAACTTAAAAATAAAATATCGTATCTATGAGGGGTACCCCTCTTTTTTTTATTGAAAGAAACCAAATTAAGAAAAAGCTATCAGTTTGTTGTTGAGAAAATTCGAATTTTCGATTTTTGATTTTGACCAGCAAACTTATATGTAGACTACTGTTATTTGAAGTCAATGCGAATCGGCTTAAAAGCTTAATTTACAAATTTGAAGTCAGTTAACCCAATGGTTTGAGATGTAATGGCGAGAACAGTTAGACAGACATACAGATGGAATCGGAGGACCCACTTTTTTCGATTTTTCTTGTTATATAGTTTCTATATGTATGTCGCAAGTATAAAACTCCTTAGCAGAAAGTTTAATCTAACTAAATCACTTAAAACAAATCAGTAAAGAAAACATTGCATAGAAATATATTTAATAAAATTCAAATAAATCAAATTAACTGAGGATTGCAATAGGTATAAAAATCAAATTTATAAATTAATTTAAAAACAACCAATAAAGGTTATTAAAACAAATCCGTTTTTTTTTCTCTTCAGGAATGTATAAATCTTTCCAGAAAAATGCACCTTGAAATGAAACAAAAAAGTTCCACGAAACTTAAAACACGAATTCATTAATCGACCTATGCGACACAAAGTGAGTTCACTTCATTAACTTCAATTAAACTTTTCAACTTTCATCAACTCAAAAAAGAATTTTACTCACATATTTGATGGTAGCAATAAAGTGGCACAAGAAGAAGTAATAGTTGAAAAATTTACTTTATTACATATTTTTTGTGTATATTAAATTATTTTTTTTTCTTTCATCAATATTTAAAGACTTTCAAAGCAAAATTTAATATCAAATAAGATTATATTTTTTTTTAAATGTGACGTTTTACAGTATATCTTTTAAAGTATTATACCATTTTTAATTGTGACTAATTTACTCAATTTTAAGAAAAATTATTGAAATGGATTTAATATTTCAGCGAAAAATTACATTTAATTAAGTTCTTTTATTTTTAGAAAAATTGTCTCCTTATGTACCTACATAGAATTGGTCCTCTGCTTGTATTTTATCGAAAGTTCTCAAAAATACTACCAAAAATTATTTAAATTACTATAACCTAACAAATTACAATAATCTTATTTTCAAACCGAACTGACGAAATTTAGACCTCAGAAACTTAAATTATTTTTATTTCTTAAAACTAGTTTGAACTACTTTAGTTCTTAGTCCAGACAGAAAAACTCTTTATCTATCTAACTCATACTATTCTATTAATAGTCCATCAATTTTTATCATTTTCGTCAACATATCGAACAGTTTTCTAAAAAAAGTACATACACTAAAGTTTAAGTCCATAGGAACATAAACTTAAATATTTCTTCATACATTTTTGTATTCAATTCTTAAAGCTAACGAAATGTTTTAATTTAGTTTAGTTTTGTTTTCTTTTCTTTTGAAGCGCCTCAACTCATAAAATTTACTTCGTACTTCATATTCTGTCGTCCTCATTCTTTGACGCGTTTATACAAACAACAACAAAAACAATAAAAGGACAAAAGCTCCATTTTGCCATAAATAAAAACACTTTCTTCTTTTTCCATAGGTATATAGAGCTAGAACTGGGACTGGGATGGTTTCGTCTCATTTCACTATACAAAACTCTGTGTTTCCTTTGCTTCTTTCCCAATGTCCTCTTCCCGCACTGTTTCTCTTTTCTCACGCGCAATAAAGCGCATGGAATCCCGGAGCTTTTCTACACAATGACGTACTTTGGGTTTCCTCAGCCATCAGAGTACCTATACGCATTTTTACTTATTTTATTTTTGTAGGATACGGATACTGATATATCTCTCATTTTATTTTTTTCTCAGTTGATCTTCCTTGTAGCCACAGCAGCACCAGCAGGAGCAGAAGGAGCAGTTGTAGCATCTGTCTGCACTAACTTGGTTATGGTTTCCTTTGAAATCCTGTTGGCCAAAGCCCAGGCATCTATAGAGTAGCTCCTTTGACGACATAAAGTTTTTTAATTTTTTAATTTTTTTGTTTGCTGTATGGAAATGTATGTTAAGATGAGGAGCAGCACACAAAAAATCCAAGAAGTACGAAGGGTTTGAACGTAAAGTAAACATTTGTTCACAATGTACTGTCGGCACTATACCTATCTAAATTTTGTATCTCTATACTCGTCCGTACATCACTTGATGGCTGCAGTGCAGCAGTGGCAGTCCTTGTTCAAAATTGGTTTCTCTCTTACCAAAGTGAATACTTCAATACTCAGACTCTGACTGCAGGAAAGAGAAACTACGAGCTGCTAGGTGTTGAAGATATTATATCTATTTTGTGTTGGGTGGTATGGTGGTGGTGGAAAATGGTTGTAGAGTACTTCTTGTGAATATGAACACGCTCCAGGCTTAGGAAGCAGTCGTGTGCTTCGCTAGTTCCCGGTTGAGTCTTTTACATCCAAAGTCGTGTACCCTCTATCTGTTCGTGTTTCCTATTTATTTGATTTTTGTCTTATTTTTCAAAAATTCTGCAGCAGAATGCCGAACAAGTAGTATTTTTCTTCAACAACAAAAAAAAAAAGAGTACCGCTGTGACATGGACTCAAGACTGCAAGTGCAGATACAAAATTTCACTATACAAAAGAATACACTCTTTAACATTGATGCTCTGCTCTGTTGTGCTGTATGCTGTAGCTATACTGCCGCTAACGCTGCCACTTCCACAGCCACTGCCACTGCCGCACGCTGCTGTGGCCATATCGTACGTAAAAGTATCCGTGTCGTGTTCTTGTATACCTACAACGAACCTACCTTAGCGCGACTATCTCTCTCAACAATTTCACTTCCATTCCAACAGTGCTAAATGAATTTTCAACCTGTCTGGTTGTATCCGGCAAATAAATCGTTTGCATCCGCGGCGGGCGGTTTTTTGGTTTCCATTGAAGAGAAAAAATTTTAGTGTTGATGTAGATAGTTTCTTTTTTATTTAATACATTTTTATATATGTATATATAGCTTTATATTTGTTGCTCCTGATGGTACATTAGTTTTTCCTTAAAAGTTTATGAGTCCACATCCGGATGCTGGGCTGGTGGGTTGCTATAGTGACAGTGAGATATAGAAAAGCGTAAATGGAAATTAAAATTCCATTTAAAATGGCCTCGCAGGTCTCATTTAATATTCTAGGCTTCGAGATTCGTCCTTTTGTATAATAAATTTTATTTGTGTGCTATGTTTTTTAAAAACAACAAAAAAATGTACAATTTGAGATTCTACAAAATATAATTAAACTATTTTCAATTTTTGTACAAAGCTTACAAAAAAAAATAATGTAAAAATTGAATATTCCTTAAATAAGTATATTAAAACAAAATGATAAGATATACAAGACAATAAAATGAATACTTAAAGAGGTTACAAGTTTAACCTAAATGTGAATTTTGATTGTATCTTGTATCTTGTATCTTCAGGTATCCCTGTTTTTCTTTGACCTGATGGTATTATTTATTAAACATTCATAAGGAAGAGAAAATTCATCTAAATAAAATAAATCAACAACAATAAATAAAAAAAAAAAAGTAGAAAACTAAGAGGAGACTGCGAAAAAATGGAGCTAACTACCTGTGCCGAAGTGCTCATGTGCACACATCTACGAGTAGAGTGTACCCCAAAAATAACTTAAGTTCCTTCATCTTGACGTGTGTGTTGTGTGTAGTGTCCCTTTTTGCGGGTCTCATCCTTTATTTTTGTACAACGAGTCTATACGTTCGTCCGCCCCTCTATGCTGTATCCTTTCCACATCCTCCCTAGCAATTGTTTTTTCATCGTGTCGGTTGTACATCTCCAACAAAGAGCAACAGTGCTACTTTAGAAAAAGCAATAACAAGCTGGCTAGTAAAGCGAAGCCAAACTCCTAAAAACCATCTGTGAAATACTGCTTTTCTCGCAGGATGTTTTCTTGTTTAAATAATTGTCCGTGTATTTGTGAGTGTGAGTTATTCTACGGAAGTGTGTGTGTGTGTGTGCTTTAAATAAAACAACATAAACACACAAAGGGAGACAAAATAAAAGAGCAAAAGAAAACGAAAACGAAAAAAAAACATGCGACACAAAATGAATATCGCATACAAATTGGGAATGATAATATCCTTAATATAATGTTTTCGTCGGTCGTCCCGAGCGAGGATATAATAATGTAAATGTGTAGCTTAGATATTTGTTTCAATAAAATTCACTGCTGTGCTGCGTACGAGAGTGTATATCATCTGTTTGATTGTGTTTGTGAAGTGATTTTTTCCTCAGTGAAAATTCACACTAAAAATGAGATATAAAAATTGATAGTTTTTCTTTGAATTTGAATTAAAATATCTCTTTTATCAAAATCCAAAATAAAATTAAATAAAAATTTAAATTTAAAATAAATACATATACTTGAAAAATATAAGAATTTGTATAGAATTTAGAAAAAAAAATATAAAATGGAATTGTTTGTTCAATTCAAACTCATTGAGTAGCTTTTGGATATTCACTGGATTCTTCATAAATATAAGGATTAATGAATTGGAATCGATTGTTATTTGGCTGCTTGAATTAAATTGGTGTTATATAGCTCGTTGAACTTAAGCACAACATAAACGGATATCTACGAGAATTTTGTGTTCGGGGTAGGTTAATATTTAATGGTCTAATGAATTTTAATGTTTTTTTTTAGGTATTTAACTTTGCATAAAATTGTGATTTTAATTTTTTTTACTGATGTTTAAATTTAGGTGTGTTTATCTCAGTCCTGGTTTTTGTGTTTAATATTCAATTATATTCATGAGAGAATTTGTTGTTATAGAGTCTCTTTTGATTAAGTAAATTAATGCTCACAGTGGAAATGGCTAACAAAATTTTGTATTTGTTTATCTGCATTCAGATTAAAATTATAAAAGTTGGCTAAATTAAAAGTATATCTATTTACTCATAACGTCTCATCTAAACGTTATAAAATAAATTAGGTGGCGCAACAGTCCGTAGAGAACCAGGGCCTAGTGACTTACAACTCTCAACCATTCCTGTGTGCGAGTACTGTTGTCAGGGATGGAGGCGACCTACAGTTTAATGCCGAATCCGAACGGCTAATTTGAGAAAGCACTTTTTCATGACAAGCATTACTCTTGGAGAATTTGTCAATTCCTCGCAAGAGGCAGTACCCGTTTTTTTTTTTTAAATTAAGGTGGCACAGGCAGGGATCGAACCCAAGACCTCTCGGATGACAGTCCAACGCACTAACCATCATGCCACGGGTACTACTCATCTACTCATCTAAACGTTATCGTTTTAAAAAACAAGAAATGTAGTGTCTTTAACTTTAAAAAGAAATAAAACTGTTCTTCTAGCTTGAAAAATAAACTTGTTCTTGTTGTCCCTCATGAAAAATGCTATTCTAGCCCATGACCTAACATTAGCAAAAGGTTTTGTAGCACAAGCTAAATATGTTCTTAGAATGTACTTGCTTTATTTTATGTTTTGTTCTTAATTTTTGTTTTGTTTTTAATTTAAAGTCTAAAAATTTGTATCTTAGATAAACTTAAAAACTATTACATTATTTTTGTTTCTTTTAAATTTTTAGTACGTGACATAGAGTTCTCAATACCTACTTATTTATCGATTTCTCGTATACATACTAATTAATATTTCATTTTAAGTGCAATTAATTATTATTTACATTCATATTGTTGTTAATTGTGTCTTTGCTTTTTTCCTCATATTAAAGGAAAATTTGATTTGAAAAAATCTTTCTTTTTCATTTTTTTTCTTAAAAACTAGTTCTTAAAAGTACTTGAAATGTTTAAAAATTAACTAACCTAGAAGGTGTCCGTGTATATGATCCTTAACCTTTCGAAATATAAGCACGATCGACAATTGTTTCCATTTATCTAGCTTGTTTTATCGATCGATTAGAAATCATATATCAGGACGTTATGGTTAAAAGAACTACGCGTCTGCAACGACCCAGTCAAGCCACCAATATCTTTCGCTATTATATAACAATCGAAATTTTGTTAATCTCTTTAAGGTATGCTTTCGTAGTATCTTAGGTCCGTATTTCCATTATTAATTCAGAAGGTTCATAAGTATTCCTTCATCTGTAGCTGTTTTTTCAATATGGTATATTATAGGTTGGACAAATAGCCATGTGCATCCAGAAACAAGAAAACATCGGGAGGTATAAATCCACTCCTAAGTGAGTTTATGAAGCATTCGGGGTTAAAATGGCATAACCCAAAAACAAGATCGTTCTCAACAACGTTTGTCGACTCAAAATGATTCCTCACAAGGTTCAGAATGGCATTGTCAATTCTAGACACGGAAGCATCCAATACTTTCTTGTTAGAAACGTAATGCCGAAAGTCAGAATGTGAGCTCCTGTCTGTACATTTGCATACAAGTTCTACGACATTTTCTTTCGAATATAAGAAGCTTTTAATATTCCACCATACTGATCTCGCGTAAGTCAGAATTGGACGCATAAATGCTTGATAGAAAATAATCCTCACATCGGATTTTAGATAGCTGGAGAAGAAATGGCGTTTAAGCGACATAAATGCCTTTTGCAATTGCATGTTTATGTGATCATGATAGTAAAAAAATTTGACCAAATGAACACCCAGGTACTTTACAACAGTCTTTGATTCGACGGGGAGACCTTTCGAGTTTATTATTTTTAGGTTTTTCCAATTTCGTCTCAAATCTGAATTTCCGCGTCTTTTTGCGCTGCGGAACAGTATGGTTTCACACTAAGTGTTTTTTATTTTAAGCTTCCAATCCGAGCAGAATGATTGCAGCTTATCAAATTTTCTTTGCAGTTCTGTTTGAATATCTGCAATTCTTGATCCACTTGCATACAAAGTGGTATTGTCAGCAAATGCTATCGAGTCATCGATTTCCCTTGAAAGAAGTGAGGTGACGAAACAGTGACCTGTGGCAAACCATTGGCGACACTAAAAACCTTGGTTGTAGTGTTTTGACTATCAGTTACAATAAATTTCTTATGTTTCACCATAGATGAAATTACTTTAACAAGATGGGGTTGAAAATTCGTACCGTATGAGTTTAAATAAATGCCCGTGGATTCAAACCGTGTCGAAGGTTTTTTCGATATCTACTTGTTCTTAATTCTTTTGAAATATCTATCAATTGTTAACTTAACATAGGAATTTAATTTAATTGGTTTGATTTGTTGAATTACAAATTTTTATATTTCTCGACTTTTGAAGGTCCCTAGAATATAAATTAAAGATTTTTAGAGCAATGTATGTGTGTGCGTGCGTACGTTCAGAATACCTTCGTTTTTAGGTTGTATCTCAACAACAGGTGGACATATCAACTTAAAACATATTTGTTTTATAGATAATAACAACAAAAGATGTAGAAAGGACTTTGAAAAAAATTAAGTGGGTGCTTTTTTACTTTAGCAATTTAATAAAAAAAATAATATTTTGATCAATATCAAATAACTCACGAACCCAAAACCCGAGATCAATAAAATTTTGTATCATGTAATGTGACGTGATACCAAATTACGATTATTTGTATAAACCAAAAAACCTGACACAAAAAAATATTTGTCAACTCGAATATTTTACAAATGATAAAAACTAATGTTCGATTCAAATTTTTCGAGAATAGATAGAGGTTTTTACTTTGATATTACTTAATTCTATTGAAAATTGTGTTGTTAAAGTAAAATAATACTCTTAAAAAAATCCGAACACACAATAAAAAAGTCATATTTGAAAAAAGCAACATTTATACAAAATTGCGTGCGACTAAAAACGTCTGAAATTAAAACAGATACATATTTAAAACAAACTGCAAAATATTGCTGCTAACTTTCAACTAATTTTGTAGAAAAATCCAACCGACAACTTTTTTTACAAAACACGAAAACCTACAAAAACTAATAAGAAATATTTTTGGACTCACTAGAACAAAGAAAGATATTGACCTAAAATTTGTATTAAGTTTAAGAAAAATCGTCAGACAGAAACGGATGGAAAGTTATCAATGTGGGTCGAATACCAGCCTCTTTTTTCATATTAGATTTTGTAATACTGGGCAACTACTAAACCAAACAAAAACTTCATTTTAATTTCTCAAAACAAAAAGTATACAATATGTCTGAAGAAGTTTATAGTCAGTTGGTGGTGTGCCTAATTTTTAAAAATGGTGTTTTGTCTAAAACTTCTAACCCACTAAATTGTTTCGCTGACGACAGTACCCTCAACTTTTCATCTTCGTTTTTAGATTCTCATCATTGTTCTTTGGATGTGGACTACCAACAATAGCGTATGATAAGCTCATTAAATTCTGATCTTGACAGTATTGTTTAATGGGGAATCGAAAACCGTGTAGAATTTAATGCTTCGAAAACTCAATGCTGTCTATTGTCACAAAAGCGTAACTCTCCTCCAATGCCACTATCCATGGGTGGTACTTGCATCGAGGAGACTGACCAGCTTTCAGTTCTAGGTATGTGCATTACAAATGACTTGTTGTTGTATTTGACATTGCCAAAAATGCTGCTAAGTGTTTAGGTTTTCTCCGACGATGCAATAAGTTTTTTACCCCTTCTGATCGGGCTATAATTTACAAAGCTTTTATTCGTCCAAAACTTAAGTATAACTCTCATATTTGGACTGGTGCAAGAAAAACGTACTTGAGTCTTCTGGATAGAATTGAAAAAAGAGCTCTAAAATGTTGGAGATCGTTTTCTTACCACCGCAAGGTCTCATGCCTGTCATTGTTTTATCGTTATTTTTATAAACAATGCTCTAGTGAAACAGCCAGTTGCATTCCTCCCTTTAAACAATTCAACCGTAATACCTGTACTGCTAGGAATGCCCATCAGTTTACCCTTGAGCCCAATTTCGAATGTACTGTTAAATACAGGCATTCCTTCTTTAGCCGCACTACACGAATGTGGAATGCTTTACCAGGCCCAATATTTAACATTCATTACAATGTGCAGACATTCAAAACCAATGTGCATCGGTTTCTCCTTTCTAATCCTATCCTCCTTTCCTAATTGCTCGCACTGTGTCTAATCATTATAAGGGTATTCATAACCCCTTTAGTGCGCGCACAATATAAAAAAAAATCGAGTCATTCGTTCACTTGCAAGAAAATAATAAGTATACGCCACAGTCATCATATAGGTAATAAATTAAATTTGTGTTTATCAACAATACGTACAAATTTTATAAATTTTATTAAATAGTAGTAAAATTTGGTATAAAATGAAAAACTTGTAATTGTTTCATTCAACACCAATTTGGAAACCACTATGAATTAAATAGTGATCCAGAAATGACCAATATTTAATTGGCCGCCCATATACAGTCTTACATATATACATTAGTATACAATTTAAACTACGAAGTGACATTTTATACATTATATACACATAATATTTGTATTCTTACAAAAGTAAGATTTTGTTAAGAAAAATGGTTTATAGCCTGGATTTATTTTTGCCAAACTTAATTGCTGCCAGACAAGTCGAAAACGTGGCTTAGGTAGAACAGTTCTTTTTTCATAATTTAATTTGGATCTATTTTGTTCTTAAATAGCTTTTTTGCTTTCATTGTAGTTTGGGGAAAACATGGATTAAGTCATATTCAAGGCTTTTTAAAATTTTTCATTTTTTTTCTTAAAACATAACATTCATAATAGACTCGAAAAATGAAGTCTGATCCTATTCCCCTTGAACAAGTCTCTTCATTTATTTTATTGCAAGCCAACGTCATCCAGCAGCACACACCAAAGCTTCGGAAATCCTGCATGCACCATTTCCCTGCCGTAGGCATGGACTGTCTTTCTGTCTTGTACCATAGAATGTGCTACAAAGGACTTCCTCTTTGTTCATGCGAGTAAGTTGAACAACCTAGCGGAGCATAAAGTGCTTAATTTCTGTCCAAAAATTTGCTTCGAGGGAAATTGCGTACAGAAGTTTTGAACCTCATGATTACTATACTTCTTTTCACTGATTTTGCGTGCAAAATATATATTTTTGTTTTGTGATTTAAATCAAATTTTATATAGGTATATGTTTTAATTGAGCCAACAAATATTATTAAATTTTGTATAATCATATTATCAGATGGCATGATACACCATAATTAATATGAAATTGCAAAAATGTAACCTTTTCTTAAGTGCTTAATAAAATGTTTTGAATAACGAATAACATAAGTCAGTAATAATTAGCCAAATTGTACTTTCACAAAGAAAAAATAACTACTAAATAAAACCCAATTAAATATTATATTGTTCTTATATCAAGGTTCTTAATATAAGATACACAAAATAATTGTACCTTTGCTTAACACGCAATTGTTACAAATATACTCGTACATACAATTGAACACCTTAAACTATAGTTGGTCGTGTTAGGAAGTGAGAAACTATTGGTGACGAGAGTGACACAATTACTTTCGACAAAAGTAACTTGATTATTTATAATGTATAGTATACATGGCTAGTATTGATTAATAAATCAAAATATGTATCACACATGTACAATGTGAATACAGCTGCTGTAAAAAAAGGATAGCACCGCAGAATATCATCAACTTTATGAAGTGAAATGACTGATATACTTTTCAAACCTTTAAATAATTATACAAAACGCAGATAAGAAATATTTTTTTCTTAAGAAATGTCAAATTTTCAAACAGTTTTCAAAAATGTTAACAGTGAAAAAAGTAACACCGTACCCAAATCACATATATAACAGATGGAAAATTACACTTTTTGCAATTAATGTGGGTGACGTGAAATAGTACCAAATGAAATAACACCAAATTTCAAATTTGGCCTTATTTCGTTGTTCAAAACGAAATAAAACCAATTTGGCTTTATTTCGATTTATAAAAAGAAATAAGGCCAAAAAAATAATGGAAACAACGCCGCATATTTTAAATTTCAAAAGTTTGCAATATTTCGTTTGCAAACTGCTAGGTATGTAAGGAGGGGCATGCTGCCCCCCTGCAACCCCCCTGCTTGCGTTGTGATTCTTTCATAACTGTGAGCCATACTTGCTTTTTTTTTTGTTGGGAATTTCTATGATTTTAGTGCTCAAATGCAAAAGTTCTTTGCATATACCCAAACTCGCACCCACCCCAAATCCTATAGTGATCCCAAGCTGTTAGTACGCCGGCCGTGCTATCAATTCAAAAAAACTTTTTAGCAAAAGTAGCTATTCTAGACAATAAATCAACCATTTTTGCGTGTTTTGTATGTAAAAAAGTGAACTTTAAAAAATTTAATTTAGCATAGAGAGAAAACAAAAGATAATTTTACTTTATGTTTTTTTCTAATTCTGCAAAATTTTAAATCGAAACAATGCAAAATTGCTATTATTTCGTTTTCTAAAGCGAAATAAACCCAAATTGAAAATTTGGCTTTATTTTATATGGCGTTATTTCACGTCACCATTAATGTGGGGTATTTATTGTTCAATTTGTAAAACTTTAGGTTCAAATCAATATTTGGCAGCATGTCCTTTTTTCGGCAATAGCTTAAAAGCTGTTTACAAATACAAAATGCTTTGACCATTACATTGTTGTACGGACCTGAAGTTCTTCTTTAATATTTAACAAAATTAAAATCATCTTATTGTATTTTAGGTCTTTCTAACCATTATCAAACTGGATCGGACAAACTTAGGTTAAAGTGGCAAAAACTTGCACTTTTATAAATTTTCTAGCTTTTACACAGGACATACAAATTAAGCTTACAAAAAAAACTTTTTTTAGTAAAATATAATTTAATGCAAATTTGAATGATTTATGTATTTGTTTTTTACATACATACATACAATATTTGTATTTTTTTTTAATTTTTCAATTTTTTAAGTAAATTTAAGCATTGACAATATATTAGCCCAACCATAAAATAAAAGCTGTTTTTTTTTAAATAAGTGTCTTATGTGTGCCTTCTCTGAAATTTGGCGGCCATTTTTATGATAACTGTTTTGGGAATTTCTACAATGAAAACAAAGTTACACATATGTACATGTACATTAAAATTCAATTACAGAAAAACCCGGAAAAGTGTTTTTAGCGTAGATATCTTTTATTGTCGAGAACCAAAATTCTAAGGATTTCGTATAAAAGTCATCTTATATTTTATTTTGTAAAATTCACACGAATTTTACTTAAAAAAAATTCTGTTAAGTACACATTTAAAATCAGCTGAACAAAAAGACAAAACATTCTTTATATAAGGTAGGGCACTTACCATGGTTTAACTGTATATTCATGGAAAGCAATTGGGAATAATATATTTTGTACAATTTTAAATAAAACAAAAAAAACAGTAAAGTTTTTTTTTACACTTCAGAATTTTCAGAAAGAATTTAGCTTAATTCAAATGTACACAAGATAGCAAATAAGATGCATCAATTTCACCATTAATGAGTTGATGAAGAAATATTAAGTCATTATAAACATGCCTTTTATGAAGAGATTGCATTTAAAGAAGCTGAATACGATGTTCATAGGGAAGCAGATCATAAGGATCATCACAAGGAAGACCCTTTAGGGCAAAGCGAATGAAATTATGTTGAATTGATTCAACATTCAATTCGCAGGTACGAAGCATATTCAAGATGAGGACGAACATGGTAATTGCACAATGAAAGAGTTACCATAGGGATCATTGAACTCCTTTGCCCAGCGTTTTATAAAACCAAGCATAGAACTTGCCTTATTGACAATAAAATTAATGTGTGTCATGATTCCCCCAGTTCTTGAACGCGTAAATGAGTATATGGGACCAATCTTTTTTCGTACTCGAACTGTGGCGAGAGTTTTGAAAGATCTCAACATTCATAAATCCGCTGGCCCAGATGGTATCCCCACTATTATTCTGAAGAGGTGTTCTTCCACGCTAGCAAGACCACTGCGTAAGCTTTTTCATCTATCCTATTCTTCTGGGCTCGTTCCGAGTATAGTTGGAAAACTGCATTTGTTCAGCCAATCCCAAAAAAAGGCGAATCTTCTTCTCCCACAAATTACCGACCGATAGCACTAACGTCCCTTCTTTCTAAGGTCATGGAAACGCTGATTAATTATCAGCTTAAGAAATATCTTGAGGAACGGAAGCTTTTTAATGACCGGCAATACAGCTTTTGTAGCAATAGGTCCACTAGTGATTTCATGGTTCATCTCACCGAGCAGTGGAACAAATCTTTACATCGTTTTGGAGAAAGTAAGAGTATTGTACTTGATATTTCAAAGGCATTTGATAGAGTTTGGCATCAAGCTCTCTTATCGAAAATGCGTGCTTTTGGTATTGACGAATCTCTTCTTCGTTGGATTAGAAATTTTCTTTCCAACCGTTCAATACAAGTTGTTTTGGACGGATTCAAGTCTGAAACCCATAATAAAAATGCTCGTGTGCCCCAGGGCTCCGTTTTGTCTCCGACCCTTTTTTATAAATAATCTCCTGTCTGCTACTACTAATCCAATAAATTGTTTCGCTGACTGTAGCACTCTTAGCTTTTCATATTCGTTTCCAGACTCACAACCCTCCTCTTCGGATGTGGAACTGCAACGGCAAAATATGATTAGCTCATTAAATTCCGAACTACACAGCATTGTACAATGGGGAATAAAAAATCGTGTGGAATTTAAAGCTTCGAAAACGCAATGCTGTCTTGTGTCGTCAAAACGAGATAAACTGTCTTTGCCACTATCTATGAGTGGCACTTGACATCCTCGGAATGTGCACCAGCAACCACCTTTTGTGGATCGATCACATACGCGATGTTGCCAAAAATGCCGCAAGATGTCTAGGTTTTTTGAGACGTTGCAAGAAATTTTTCTCTCCGTCTGATCTGGCTACAATCTACAAAACCTATATACGTCCGAAACTTCAATATAACTCTCATCTCTGTGCTGATGCTCCTGTAACTTATTTAAGCCTCTTGGACAGTATTCAAAGAAGAGCTTTTAACATGATTGGTGACATTAACATCATCAACTCGATTACGTCACTCGAACCTTTCACCATTTTCTTACCGTTATTTTGCTCTAGTGAAATAGCAGGTTGCATCCCTCCCCTTTAACAATCTAACCGTAATACCCGCGTTTCTAGGAATGCCCATCAGTTTGCCCTTGAGCCCAACTTCGGCCGAACTATGAAGTACAGAGAATTATTTTTTAGCCGTACTACGCGAATGTGGAACGCCTTGCCACGCTCTATCTTTCCCTGTCATTGCAATGTTCAGAAATTCAAAATCAATGTACCTACACCGACACCTCCTATACAACCCTTCCCTCTTTTCCTAATGCTCACTCTGTGTCTTTGGCATATTAAAGGTATACAAAACCCTTTTAGTGTTCGCTAATTAAAAAAAAATTAAAAAAAAAAATGTGATGCGTAAATTCTAAATTCGAACAGAAATGAATACCTAAATCTTTAAATGTGAAGACGCTACAGAGTTTTTACAGTGATATACCTATAATAGTTAAAAGTTATCGTCTGGCATTTTAAAGGGTTAAGGGCGAGGCTATTTTTCGCACACCAAAATGTGGGCTTGTATAAGAATACGGTCATGGGTGACTTTATTGTTTAAAAAATCTTCATGTCGTCAGTAAAAATGAGAACTTCACTTGAGCGTAGACATGACTATACGTCGTTAATATACAGGATAAACAAAAAAAGGCCATGATGGCTTCCCTGGGGAACACCAGATTCAGCAACAAAAGGTTCTGAATGACAATTTATAAATTTAACCTCATAGGATCAGTTTTCAAGGTATGATTTGATCCAAGCTGAGAAAATGGTGGAAAACCAAGAGCTTTAAGTTTAAATAAAATAATTCCGTGGCTAAGTTGGTCAAAAGCTTTAGAAAAGTCATTGTATAAACATTCGTATTACAAACAACGAGTCAAGAGTCTCTTGTACAGAAAAATTGAAGTCCGTTAAGCTGAATACACCATAATCAAAATTATATACAAGCTGAGCTCTAAAATAAGTTCCCGCTCAAACTTTTTTTCAAAAAATAAAATACAAATCTAATGATAAAGAATTTTAGTGCTATTTAAGTGAAGATGAATATCAATAGTAGTACCCGTAGCGTGATGGTTAGTGCGTTGGACTGTCATGCAAGGGGTCTTGGGTTCAATCCCTGCCTGTGCCACCTAAATTTTTTCACGGGTACTGCCTTTTGCAAGGAATTGACAAATCCTCCAAGAGTAATTCTTGTCATGAAAAGTGCTTTCTCAAATTAGCCGTTCGGATTCGGCTTAAAACTGTAGGTCCCCTCCATCTCTGACAACATTACTCGCACACAGGAATGGTTGAGAGTTGTAAGTCACTAGACCCTGGTTCTTCATGGACTGTTGCGCCACCTAATTTATTTAATTTACCACAAAAACCTTTGGTTTTTGAAGCTGGACATTAAGCTGTGTAAAACACTTTAAGATATTAAAGAGTGATTTTAGGTCTCGGCATTTAGTAGCAAAAAATATTTAATTTTCATTTGTAGATCAAAGTTTTGGAAAATTTCAAAAACCAACAAAAATTAAATCAATGATGCAAGATTTTAGTTTTCCTTAATTTAAGGAAATTAATTTGTTCGTCTCTTCCCGTGAAAACGAGAAGTTTGACGGGGAAAGAATTAAGTACGGGATAAGATCATAAAATTTGAACAAACAGAAACACTCAATTAGAACTTCATTTGTACAGCATAGGTACAAATATGTATATCGGTGATATTTTAATTAGTTTAAAGTGAAATAGTACCTGCATTACATTAGGTTACAATTTTATATTATTTATTTGATTTTTTTAAACAGAGCTACATTTCAAAACTCTAATATATTTTTACAAAAATTGGATCAATTTGTATAAAGTTCGTCGTATCTAAATGTCGTTTCTTTAACTATTTATCTTTTTTTCATACGAAACAAACTTATAATTTTTCCCTCTTTAAATCCCCATATTTCTAATGTGTATATCTCAAAGCCGACATCACCTATCACGTACAAAATTTGAACCATATTTAACATTTCATTTTGACCGACAAAGCATCTGGTATTTCTTTCTTTTTTCAATATGTGTTACCATGTCATTATGTTTGTGTTACAGTGTGTGTATGTGTTGGTATTTGAGTGTGTAAATTAAATCTCTACAAAACTCTATAACACAGATTCTCCCTTACTTTTGTGGCGCTCTACCAGTCTACTTAACCTGCTCCCACTTTTAAGCTAGACCAAGACTATTCTTGGTTCAACAGGTGACAGTCACATAGAGAAAAGAAAGAAATGAATGTGAGGTGTGAAAACGAAAACCCCTATCTCCCTTCTTTTCAATACGCACTCATACATTACCTACATGCAAACAGTTATCCGTTTACACGGAACTTTTGTTTGCATGTAACGGTAAAACCTCCGCTCCTTTCACGCAACAATAACACATCCTTAAACCAATACTCTGTAGATATGTATACAAATAAGCCTGCTCCTTAGCAGTTAATACAAGAAGATTTGTATAAGTCCAAAACTGCTTCTCTTAAAACAACAGCAGTAATTCTCTGTTTTAAAATCAGCCTCTCTTTAAAATAGAAAATGGTACTTTTCATCTTCTCGCTCAAAGAGAGCATTTACTTTCACCAACACTCTCACTAACAAATTCATTCTCTTTGCTCTCATTTCCTATATCCTTTCTCTATATCTACATTATACCTTCGACCGTACTTTTATTCTAAATTAATTATTTATACTTTGGCTAGCTTTACAGCTACATGTGCTGCTATGTGTTGTGTGTGGTGTATGTTGTGTATAACGGTATACCCACTGCTTTTGCGATATTATGATATGCTTTTTAGTGGGGCAAAAACGTCGAAAAAGGAAGAAATAAGAAGAAAAAACCGTTTTAAAATCCCTGCTAGCATCCTGAGCATATTGACTCACATTCAGTAAGAGCATTATATTATATAGGTAGTCGTAGTAGTCCTCTTGATGCATTGCTGCAACAGCATGCATAGCATATGCCTATGTTGGTGTGAAAGTTTCAAGGATTCAGGCTTTGCACTGTGCTCTGGTGCTCTGGAATTATTTTACAATTTTTTTCTTCTGCATCCTTTTCTTCTATTTTGTTCAAAATTAATATTAAAAAATAAAGTTAAAAAAAAAAACAAGAACTAGACGAAAGAAATGAGGTTGTATGGATGTAATGTAATAAGGACATTATACTATGACTTAAGGACGATGACGGTGACTACTACGGAGAGGAGGAGGAGGACGACGAGAACGACTATGTCGACGAATGGTAGGCATTATAAAACAGTAAGGACTTTCTATATATGATGTGTAACGCAGTTCATTCGCTATATTGCTATCCTTGTGCGGCGTTTAAGTTGAAGGATACAAAACTAGGTACCTACCTACAATCTACATACATATATGAGGAGACAGTTGTGTTGTACTTAGCTTTGCCGTTTTATTATAAGTTTTTTGCCATATTTGCCAAACATGAATATTTAAAAAGACGGAAATGAGTTGTGAAAGTTAAATTCATGACACAAAACAAAACGATTACGACAACGACAACAAAAACAACAAACAAACAAGGACACTTTCAATCTGATGCACAAGTCACATGGTCTAATAAATTTGTGTACATTTGTGTTTGTTTGTGTGTGTGCGTGTTGTGTTTTTTGAATTTTAAAACTGCCTACACATAGCACATACATTTATACAAAGGAAGTGCATGTATCTGAACTGAACTTGGGCATCACATTATAGGCATTCAAATAGAACCGTTGAAAGTTCAAAGAGCTAAAACTCGTGAAAATAAAACTTCCTGCCATTGAATAGGCAATGCAGCATGATGTGGAAGCTGCAGATTTATTTGTTTTGCATAAAACACAAAAATATCACTTTATGGTGATGACTGATGAATAATATGAACGATTTATGAGAACATAAAACTTGTTTATGGTTTCTTAAAGTTTGGCATTCAAATTATAATATCGATTTAGCTGACAAAACAAATAAATAAATAAATCACGGTGCACAGGGACAACACATACATCATCGTTTTTAAACTTTTCAAAATAAAACAAACCTACAATAGAAAAAAGTTAAATTTGTGTAGTTTTGCAATTTATTTTGAATTTTGTAAGCTTATGTTAATAAAAACACATAAAAGTTAGTTTCTGCCATTAAGTCTTTAACTTTTGTTTTGTTTTGTTTTTCTACGACAATGTAGGTTTTAATATTGTATACCTATACATCGAATTTGATGAATTGGTTTTGTTCAGAAATAAGGCAGTGTTAAATAATATGTTGCATTACGTATTTTTATAAATTTATATTTAAACTGTTTGCCTTGAAGCCTGCACTTAACATATATTATTCAATAATTTATTTATTTGATGTCTGGAATCTTGAAGCCTGCACTTTATATATTTAATAATTTTTAATATTGTTCGGGAATTTTTTGAAAAAATAAAAACAAGTTGTATTTGGTATTGGATTGCGGGCAGTTAACTATGAATGGATTTTTTAATTTCATTTTATTTTCAACAATGGGCATTTCATATTGCTTGGATTTATTTACATAGCTAAAGGCTAGAAATCAGTTTAAATGATGATGTTCATTGAATTCCAAAACTTATATTTTTAAACTATAAGAAGAACCTATCGTCCCCATTTATTCAATAAAGAGAGTAGTAAATAGACTAACAAAATAGGGCGAGAAAAGAATCAACCTTTATATGAAAGATAATAAGCTGGAAATTTGATTATACCTAGTTTGCTGTTCCTTACATTATGTAAAAAGACTCCTAAAATTTCATATCTGCGTCGTAAAGTACTGCCAAAGGCCACGCTTTTTCGTAATTGGCTCCGAGTCTATACCTTCTTTGTTCTCATAATACTTAAGTCAAAAATTATTTCTTATCAGTTTTTTGTAGATTTTCGTGTTTTGTTAAAAAAGTTATCAGTTGATTTTTTTTGCAAAAATTAACTAAAAGTTAGAAAGAATATTTTGCATATAATAAAATGATTTCAATATCTGTTTTTGTTCCCGAAACCAATTTTTACCAATTTTAGTATCTTTCTTTGGGAGTTTTTATTTCTTATTTGAAGAAATACAGATTGCATTTTTCTAAAACCAACATCTTCGCTTAACTACAAAATTTACCACAGAATTAACTAATTTTGAACTCAATATCTCGATTTATGTACGTGATATTGAGAATAGAACATTACTTTCTACCAACTTTGTGTAGTATTTTTTAGATTTTAATTTTTATGAAAATACTGACGATTGAATTTTGATAGAAAATTAACTGAATGTTCAAAACAACATTTTTTCTACGATGAAATTAGTTTTAAAATAATATTTTTTCATTCAGTTTGTAAAACTTTTAAGTAATATTTGTGTTATTCGTAAAAAACCCGATGTAAGAAATATTTTTGTCTGGTTATGGATTTATAAAAACCCCGTTAATTGATTTTTAACTTCCCATAAGAAGTTATTGTAATCGGTCCGATTTTTCGAATTGAACATTTTGACATTTCTCGAAGTTTTAAGGTCCCTAGAGTTGAAATAAAAGATTTTTAGAGAGATGTCTGTGCGTGTGTACGTACGTTCGTACGTTTGCGATTTTTTTTTCATCGCAGCTCAAGAACCAGTAGAGACATCCACTTCAAATAAATTTTGTTTTTCAGATAATAAAGCAGAAAGATGCAAAAAGGACACTCAAAAAAATTGAGTGGGTGGTCTTTTTACCAAAGTAATTTTAAAAAAAGGTGAACATTTTGGTTAACCCAAAATATCTCACGCACCTATAAAGCTAGAGACTTGAATTAAATTTTAAATTATATATTGTAATAACCAAATAAATATATTTTTGGAAAAAAAAACAACTAACGGTTGTTTTTATAAATTACAACAAAAGTGAAAAAAAAATATTTTACGAACAAAAAAATGATTTTATCCATAATAATTTTGTGCAACGAACAATAACGTTTTTGAAATCTGGTTAAATTTTGAGAGAAATCGAATTGACAGTTTTTTTTTATAAAAAAAAAACAATACTAAAAGTTGGAAAAAAATGATTTTCGACTCAAATATCTTTTCAAAATTAAAATAATTAGCTTCAAATTAATTTTATCTCAAAGAAAATTTTGTTTTGAACATTGGTTAATTTTTTTTATAAAAATCCAGTTTTTTTATAAAAAATTAAAATCTAGAAAAAATAGTACGCAAAAATAGTACGGTTCTCGCTATCTCGTTAAAAATAGAAGATATTGACTTCAAATTAGTTTAATTCTTGTTTATTTAAGAATTAAAAACTTTCAAGAAATACTAAAAATATTGCTAAAAATTGGTTTTCGACTAAAAACTGGTTAACAAAAATAGATTTTGAAATCAAACTATTTCATCATAATATGTAAAATATTGTTGATACTTTTAAATTTTTTTCGAATAATTTAACTGACAATTTTTTTTAACAAAACACGAAAACCTTGTAAACAAGACAAATTGACAGACGGGATGGGAAGTTATCAGTGTGGGTTGCATCCCAGCCTCTTTTTTTTCAAAATTATACTAGTTTGGTATCACGTCACATTATTTAATAAAAAACTTAATTGAACTCGCTAGCGTTATTGGTTCTAGGGATATTTGGGATCAACCAATTTTTTTTAAATTGCTATAGTTAAAAAACCACTACCTCAATTTTGTTGGAAGTCCTTTTGCATCTTTCTATTATTATCTGTTCAACAATATTTATTTGAAGTCGACAAAAAAGCATGTCGAACGTACACCCACAAATAGACATCTCTCTATTCTATCATTTAGATTCTAATGACCTTAAAAACGTTAAGAAATGTGTTTTTTTTTTAATTTGACAAATAAAAAACCTATTAAAACAGCTTAATATGGGAATTTAATAACATTAAAACATTTACAAAAATGTTTACAAATTAATTTTGCTACAAATTTAGTCTTACACATTCTTGTATTTGCTTAACCGTTTCAGTGATAGATTGCAGAAAGAGTACAATCATCAATGCTGTATTTAAACAAATTGTTGTAGAACAAATTTAAAAAAAAATAGCTTTTCCTTAAAATGTGAAGGCTTTTTACTGGTTGTTTAAACTTCAACCGATAAGTACAGCATCCCATCCGAATTTTAACTGTATATCTTTTTAAAAACAAATAATAGATCAGACATGATAAAAGACCACCAGGAATGGGGTAATAGTAGTCATTCATCTCTAGATAGCGATAACATTTTTGTCATTGGTCCAGAAATCAATTTTGCAATACCCAACCCAGCCCCATTAAATAAATAAATTAGGTAGAGCAACAGTCCGTTGAGAACTAGGGCCTAGTGACTTACAACTCTCAACCATTCCTGTGTGCGAGTATTGTTGTCAGGGATGGAGGGGACCTACAGGTTTTTAAGCCGAATCTGAACGGCTTAATTCTTGTCACTTTTCATGACAAGAATTACTCTTGGAGAATTTGGCAATTCCTCGCAAGAGGCAGTACCCGTGAAAAAAACTTTATATGGCACAAGCAGGGATCGAACCCAAAAGACCTCTGGTATGATAGTCCAACGCACTAACCATCATGCCACGGGTACTTCTACCCAGCCCCATTACTGGGGGCAAACATCATGTTCTATCCTTTATTGTATTTGATAATCGATATAATTTGTAAGCTTAAACATTGAAAATATATTTTTTCTTTTCACTACTTCCTCTAACTAATTGTGACACAATTTATTTATTAGAAGAAAATAGCGACCCTTTATCTCTGAAAAGATTGAGCCAATGCAAAAATATCCGAGACATTTTAGAAAATTGTAAGCAACGTTCGATGTATAGCAACGGATATAATCAGGGTGTTTGTGAGCTTTGCCAGCCAATAATTTACGACCCAGTCACGTGATTTTATGAGAACTTGTATAAAATGTCAAAAACATCAAAAGCGAGGACCCAATTTCCAGCTGACTATCTCTTATTCCGATTTGAAACCTTTTATTTTAATAGACTAAAAATGAGATTCTTGAAAATATAAACCTTTTTTAACACTAACAGACTTTAATAACATTAAAAAACGTTGCTATGCCTTTATATTAGTATAAGCCTCTTTCAGCAAAATATTCATATTTTTTTCCTGTTGAAATGAAGTATTATCTACAGACCTATAGCTTTTTTTGGAAGAGCAGGTAAACGTATCGCTCTTGTTTCATTCAAGATCTATTTTTTCTTCATAAGAGCAAGGCTTCTTAAAAAAAAGATCTACTACAGCTCAACTTATGAAATCCATGCCGTAAACTTTTAACGAAATAGAGAAAGAATATAAAGTAGACCGTATCACTACAGGTTTTAGAAAAGCCTATGATAAAATCAATCACCCAATTCAATCTTAAGCTTAAAGCCATAGAGTTTACCCTTTTGTTATTTCATGACTTAGATCATACTTATTGAACCACCAATATTAAGATGTTTTCATGTTCTCATTTCCAGATATCATCTTTGCAAACTCAGGAATTCCTCAAATACACTACTTTGGTCCTTTGATATTAGCCTAAGAATTAATGAAGATATTTATCATATTTTTCATTATTATTATTATAACTTTATTAAAATCTAAAATTCATAACATTTCCAATAGTTAACAGAAAAAGCGCAAGCTATTAGAACTTATCACTTCATTAATGATCAACTGTCTCTAGTTAACATGATGGCTTAAAAATAATAAAGGTTATTTTTACTCCATCTGATTCTATCTTATGTTTAATCAATCAAAGTTTTTCGCCTTCAGGAACAAGCCTATTAAAGAAAACTAAGAAGAAGAAGTAGTACCCGTGGCGTGGTTTTAAGTGTGTAGGGCTGTCACGCCAGAGGTCTTGGTTTCAATCCCTGCCTGTGCCATATTAATTAAAACAAAAGTTTTCACGGGTACTGCCTCTTGTGAAGAATTGACAAATCCTCCAAGAGTAATTCTTGTCATGAAATTAGCCGTTCGGATTCGGCTTAAGAAACTGTAGGTCCCCTCCATCCCTGACAACGGTACTCGCACACAGGAATGGTTGAGAATTGTAAGTCATTATAAGCCCTAGTTCTCAATGGACTGTTGGGCCACCTAATTTATTTTTTTTTTAAGAAGAAAAAAAATAAAAATTTAAGTTTGGTTTTAAGTTTTTTTGTTGTTGTTAATAGATACTAACTTTTTGTTAAGATTTTGAACGGAAAACAGCTGCCAATAACAAAATTGACAATTAAACATAATATCAAAAACAATTTTCCAAAACTTTTATAATAAAAGCATATTGTAAAAACTGTCGAATACTTCAAACGATTTTAAAAATACTTTGTTAGAACTCTTATAAATATTTTCCTACATTTTGGTTGGTTTGTTTTTTTGGCAATAAATACGTTAGATACAGCTTCAAACATTTTTAATATGACCTAACATATTTTCTTTCTGAAACAAATTAGTCAACAAAGCTTTATTAATTTTACTTAAATCTCAAGAAAAAAAAATAGCAGGTACATATACATCCATAAGCCCATGCCAACGGAAATTATTTATGGAGAAATTTCGTGTTTCGATTTTTCGCCCGATATTAAAAAAAACACAGGGACACAAAATAAAAATACGTCAAAGTGAACTCAACACGTCATAAATATCTATAAACAATAACATTGAACCTAATCAAATACATCTAAAATATTTACTTTTCAAAATCAATAGTCAATTATGATTTGATGTCATATTCGAAAAGTTCTAAAATCAATACGCTAAATATGTAGTAGTTACTGACCCATGAACTACTTCATAAGTTATCCAACACTTAATTGACTTTAATCGAAATGAAACTAAAACAAAACCAAAAAAAAAAAAAAAACAGAACAGAACTTGAAGCAACCTTGACAAAACACAAACCAAAGAGTTTTATATGGTGGCAGGAAATATGTATAAGGACATGAATATTCAACAAAAGCATGCGCTTCAATATAGTGTGGTCATTCAATTTAATGTCCTGACTCCTAAGCAAATAATACTACAAATACGAACTATACAAGAAGTTAATCGTGCATGCAGAAACGAATTTAGTTTTTTTTTTGTCTTGTTTTACTTCTTTATTTGCGTCACTTAAACATTAATTAACACGGAAACTACGACGGTAGCCATTTTGTCGAGGCATACAAAAAAAACAACAACAACAACAAAAGAGAGAGAAAATTTCGTCATCATGAGGACGAACGCAAACAAAGAAGCTCTTAAAGATCCTTTGTAATAAATCTATTTTCTAATTACCACTAATAGATTCTAAGAAAACCACTTAAGGAGGCTATAAATGGCTTCGTCATAATGCCAACACTATACTTGTGGCAGACTTAAAAAAGATCAACACTCTTTGTGTTCGAAAAAAATGTTATGTTGTTGTGGAAAGGAAAACAAAGCACGAACGAGACTACACTCACCAACATCATACCAAACCAAGTACGTACTTATGGTTTTAAAGAAAATGATTTTTGAAGCGCCCCATTGCCCCAGCCAGCACTTGAAATCTTTGTTGGCCGAATGAATAACCAACCCAACTATATGAGGCGCAAAAAGTTGAAGAAAAAGAAAATATCTATCTATTGCCATTGTTGCCAGCAAGTTTTTGGCAAATTAACTCGATCCTGAATTAAAATATTTTCTCATCATCATAAAATTGCATCCTGCGAGGACAAGATAAGACTGCTCTTGTGTAGGCGACGACGACGATTGTGCCATGAGTCTCCCTTAACAATTTATGCATTTTTGCAACTATGTACATATATTTAATTTACATAATTCAATGCAATTCATTTATTCTTGTCATAACTTTCATAAATGCAGAGAAGTTTGCTTATAACAATAAATTACGAAAAAATAATTATACTGAAAAAGTGGAATAAAATTAAAAATGCGTTGTATTTTCTTTGGCATGTTTATGAGCAAACTTTATTGTATAAGAAAAATATAAAATTGAAAAACATTTCAAACTGGAACAATTTTTACAAGTTGCTGAAGACATAATTGTTTAGAGAATAACATTTTACCGGATGTCGATTTCGTACTCTGTTCATAAATTTGAAGACGAAAAGTGTATAAAGTTTGCAGATATTTTGATACAAAAACAATGTTCAGTTGGCTTTTTCTAAATTAATTTTAATATTATCTATTTCGGTATTTTCTACTAAGTCTGTGACTATTGTAATACAATTATATTTTTTCAATTGTAAGGTAAAGTCCTACCATATCTCTGAAAATGTTGCAATGTTGATATTATTTAAGAAGAAATGTTAATAATTTGAGCTACATTAAAAACACAAATATAAATCAATATTATTTTTGGGCGTTAGGTCTTTTCACCCAAAATCATTTAATTTATTTATTTATTACATCAATTAGAGTTAACAATATACTCAAATAGACTAATGAATAACACAAGTTTTATTTAAAATATTATATTATAAACTAAGAATGAAAAGTTAAAAAAAATAGACTGAGCATATATGAATGTATTTCTATTAACATGAAAATTAAAGTCAATATAATTTGATAAGTTATTAATTTCTCTAACACTTCGAGTTAATGGTTCGTTGAAGGCATAGTTCACTCCACGAGCGTTTTCGCGAAATAAGAAACGATTTCTCAAATCACGTGAAGGAGCGTATAGATCTATGAGAGCTAATAAAAAAGGACAGTCTATTTGGTAAGATAAGATGTCATGAATAAAAGTTATCATATCGCCCAAATTAAAAATGTCCTAGAGCGCAAAACAATTTTATCAACACTTAATTGTTCTACGATTTGGGCGTTAAAACTTTTTTGGGTTTTATGAAATTCCAAACAAAAATAAGCGTTCGGCCTTAATGCCCAATATAATAACACAAAGATATTAAAAATGTCATTTCGTCCAAAAATGGCTCAAATGCCCAAAAACGTTTTCAGAAGAAAAAGCTAGAAAACCTAAAATCAGTATCATATTTTCCAAGCCAATTTTAAAGAATCAAAGCGCCCAAATTATTAATTGACATATCGCCCAAAAGATGTCATGTGTTCCAACATTTGGGCCCTGTGAACAAATGTTTGTTTATTTCGGGAACTACGACATTTTGAGTTAAGAAGGCGGCTCTATTATTTTTTCAGAAAGCGAAATAAGGTTAGTTTTCAAAGTGAAATGGTTTGCTGGCTTACAGTGTGAGTACCCAGCATTATGGTGCTTAAACAGAGAAATATGTACATAAGTGAGGCATGCTGCCCCCTGCAACCCCCCTGCTTGTGTTCAATATAGGATTTGAGGTAAGTGCGAGGTTGTGTGTATGTAAAGTTTCTTTAAATTCAGGTTTTATAAATGCAAAAAAACTTTACACACACCCAACCTCGCACCTAGCCCAAATCCTATAGTGAGCCATGGCAGGGGGTTGCAGGAAGGCAGCATATCTTCCCATACAAACCACACTGTTAACACGCGTCTCAGAGCCCAACCACCCAAAATCTTTTGGGCGTTATGATATTTCTAAATTTGGCCGTTAGGACATTAAAAGTTGGTTTGGGTCATATGACATTTTTCTTGGGGTTTTTGACGTTTCTCTTTTTGAGCTTAATGTCATTTTAAAAATCTCACAAAAATAAATGTCACAAAACATAACCTCTATGTCATGAAACTCAAATTCTTTTGGGCAAAATAACAAATAACAATATTGGCGTTCATTTATTTAAAACTTATTTGGGCGTTACGACAGCCACTTTGGGTTTTTTAACGACTTATTTTAACTTTTTAGGCTTTGTAACTAATATTGGGCTCTTTGACATTTTAAGACTTGAGCATTAAGGTTTTGGACGAAAATACCTAACGTCAAAAAAAAATGTTGATGGCCCTGCCTGTGCCCAAGACCTCTGGCGCTGCAGTCCTAAACACTAACCATCACGTAAGGGGAACTTCATTTCTCAGCCAAAAATGGTATACTCAATACTGATGATTTAAGAAAAAAAAATTATTAAAGCTTCCATTTTTTAAAATTGTGTAGTTCTGGTTTAATTTTTTCTCAAAAGATTAGAAACTATAAAAACTTAGGGCCCCAAAATGTTTATTTTAATTTTCGATACAACTGAGAATCTACATGTTGAAAAATCACTATAAGCTCCGAAAACTTTTCAACCCTAATTTTGATTTATATTGTAAATAGTTGGCAATATAGTGGTTTTTCTTAATTAAAGGGTTTTTCAATTGACGCGGGTAGATTTTGGCGCCCCGTGGCGGCCATTTTGTTCTGGTGACATCTGTCAAATCTTTTGTTTATTATTCAGATGTGTACAGCACAACCCGAGGCAGTCTATTCCTCGCCGTGCACAAGAACTCGGCCTTTCGAAAACTTCGACTTGGCGAATTTTGCATCGGGACTTGGGCCTACTTTCGTACCAGATCCAACTGACCCAGGAGCTCAAAGTTCATGACCATAGACAACGCCGTTTGTTCGCTGACTGAGCTTCGAATCGTTTGGAAGAGGACCCCAATTTTGGCCGAAAAATCATCTTTAAGCAAAATTGCCGTATATGGGACGACAACAACCGACGCGAGGTTCACCAGGTGATAATGCATCCTCAAAAAGTTACCGTTTGGCAGACGTCACGATTGACATTTTGCATGAACGATTTGAGGGTAAGGTTATCTCTCGCAAGGGTTATGTGAATTGGCCACCAAGGTTATGTGATTTGATCCCGCTAGACTTTTTCCTAAGGGGTTTCTTGAAGTCGCAGGTCTATGTAAATAAGCCACAATCAACCGATGTCCTAAAGATGCATAACGCAAGTCATCGCTTAAAATTGGACCACTCGGATCTGTGTCACCGTAATAAGCCGAGGCGGGCATTTGAATGATGTCATATTCCACACTGAATGGCATACATGTGCCTTTCAAATATAAAAATAATGTTATTAATACCTCACACACAGCTTGTGTCATTCCATTCCAACATCTACCCGCCCTTATTGAAAACCCCTTTATATATTATTTTTATTTTGACACTGAATATGTTTCGAGCTCAGTTTCTTGACTTAAGTCGGTATCATAGCCCCGCGCAAAAAAATAAGTAGCTTAAAGCTTCAATAATATTGGAAAATATTTAAAACTTATTTCCAATGTGAGTTTGGTGTAGGAAAACAGTTCGTTTTTTGAAAAGAAGTATTTGCAGAATTTTGACTGCTCATCGTGGCAAAACTAGTATGCTGGTAGATAACACTCATAGTCCTTGTACTTATCGTCGAGAGTTAGAGTCTGAACTCACAATTGACCCGAACAACTCTATATTTCGTACATTTCGTACACCAGCCTAAAAGAGAATTTTTGCAAAAATATTTCGGTTAATTTGACTCAGTGTATGACGCTAGTTATAGAATCAAAGCTTAGGCCTTAGAACAGCTTTAATTTGACAACGCTTTAGGGCGAAAAATCATATTTTCTGACTAGTCGGATTTTTATCCTGGTAGCTACCGGAGTTTCGGAAAATAACATTTTACTGTCGAAAATCCAATGCATTTTCGAAAAAAAGGCTGGCAACAACGTATTTGTCAACAACGGTGGGCATTACAGAGCCATGTTAACCGATTTTTTCATTACTGAAATTGAGAATATGGATGAAGTTAAACTCTGTTTTGCACCACATGTCCCCAAATCGTGTTATCAGCCATTTTGACTAAGTCAATTAGCTGCCTTCTATCTTTAGTTTGACCTTTTTGGACTTATTTTCGTACAGTACCGTGATAAACCTATGTTATGCCAACAATCCTCAAACGATTCAAGTACCTAAGGACAATATCACATTGGAAAGCCAGCTGGGGCAACCATTTAAATGACTTTGTGTTTCGTAAGTAATAAACGAATGTTTAAAAAAAAATTAACTTTGTTTATTTCATTTCATTTTCATAAATGATCTTGTAGTTGGCCTGCATTTTATTTTTAATTGTTAATTAATATATTGATCAAACTAAAATTTTTTCATTTAACATTGGGCAGTTCTTAACACGACTTATTGAGCTATCTTTATTTAGAGATCGAGTTAACATTTCATTGATTTTATTTTATATAAATATAAAAGAGGATAACAGTTACACACAATTATTTTGGGATGATTTATATTTATAACTTGGTTCAAGGACATTGCAACACCCATTCACACCCATATGCTCAGGCAGCTTCAAACTCAACCAAACCACTTATAAGAAATAACCGATTAAATGGCCAAAACCCAACCACTTACAGACAATAAAACAAACAAAAAGTAACTGTAATCTATACTAAAACAATAATAGCTATCATCAACTGCTCTACACTATAGACCTGCCTTCCTATACTATTAAATTCTCCTTTAACATTTTCGCGCTTTATTTTTCTTCCATCATAATGGGTTTCAATCAATAAAATCAAGGAGGCACATAAGTATACTTAACGGAGATTTTTATTGTTCAATAGGGAATTGTCGATATGTATACATTCATACCTACTTATAGATAGAAAACGACTGGGATTTCTGCCAATTCGAGTGTGGATTTATGTCTCTACTAGATGAATCCTATTTTGAGGGCATTTTTTTTTGGCAGTGCACTCTTTGTTAGACCAAAAGATTTAACTAAAGGTCATATCGATGATTTTTATTGAATGGGTAATTTGAATTTTAATTTATATTCATTTATTGGGTTTATTGAATTTGAATATTATAATTTTTTTGAAGCCAAAAAACAATCGAAAGTAGTTTGTCCTTTGTGATACCCATACCACATTAAAGATTTAATGAACTTTCTTACTCTAAAGCATTTTAGACAATTACTGTTTAACATTGTTTAATGTTTGAAGATTATTTCATGCAAATATTGACCTTGACTGCGCCTCAAATGGTCCATCCGATTAGTCCAATTTTGGCATACTTTTTCCAACATTTCGGCCAGTATCTCACGAATAAATGCTTTAATGTTGTATTCCAATGCGTCAATTGAAGCGGGCTTGTCTGTATGGACATGAGGTTTAACATAGCCTCACAAAACATAGTCTAAAGGCGTTAAATCGCACGATCTAGGCGGCCAATTGACCGGTCCCGAATGTGAAATAAAATGTTCACCGAACTCGTCTTTCAATAAGTCCATTGTTGCGCGTGCTGAGTGGCATGTGCCACCGTCTTGTTGAAACCACATGTCATGCAAGTCAAACTCTTGCATTTTGGCCAAAAAAAGTTGGATATCATCTCACGGTAGCGCTGACCATTCACAGTTACGTGACTTTTTCTGGATGCATTGTTAGCTCTTGCAATGCTTCTGGCTGATATTCACTCCAAAATCGACAATTCTGCTTATTAACGTACCCATTGAGACAAAAATGAGCTTCGTCGCTGAACGTTGTTGAGTAACAGAGGCCCAATTGCTGCAAATAGCGACGAATCGATAATTGATGGTCATCGTTAACAATGGCCGATACAAGTGCGATATTTTCCTCAGTTCGCACTTTACGTAAGCGTGTTGGTGGTTTAATGTCCAACAATGTAAATTTGGTGCAAAATTTAGTCCCAATAGCCCGAATAGCCACTTCAGTGGGTCGATTAAACTGACCATAAAATGGAAGAAGCGCGCGATGAACTATTTTAACAGAGCACGCATTTTGATAATAAAATTCAATAATTTGCAAGCGTTGTTGGTTTGTAAGACGATTCATGGTTAAATCATAGACCAAACCGAAGATGTTTGACAGTGAAACAAAACACGAAACGTGCGTTAGCTGTTTAAAATAGTGTTGCCAAAAAGATAATAGCTAAAAAATCACCATTTATAACGTTAATAACAAAATTTTGCATAATATGAAATAATTTTGAAGTCGATACTTTCATTTATTCTCGAGATTTGAGTCGAAAATTTTTAACAACTGTTAAAAGTGTTTTATTTTTAAGGTTTTTATTTTTTGTGACAAAAACATTACTCCCATTTTTTCTCAAAATTTTAGCAGATGTCAACAACGTTTTTCTTTGTTGTCATTATTCTGAAGACAATATCATGTTTTGTTCCTAAGATATTCGAGGGAAAATACGTTTTTTTTTCTGTTTTTTTTTTTTTTGAGTTATAAAAATAACTGTTATTTAATTTTTGTTATTATTTTTAATTCAAGTGGCTGACGTTATTTGTTCGGGAAATATTTGTGTTCGAACTATTCAATTTGTTCAATTCAACAAATTGGACCGATTACATAGCTTCCTATGAGAAATTAACAACCTTAAACATAAGAAATAGTCTAGGTATAAAATTAGATCTGGATCGACAATTTTTTTTAGAGGGGGTGAGACGGGTTTTAATTTAGTTGTATCCAAATTAATCAAGAAGTATAAAGTTTTCTGCGAATAAAAATGTTAAGAATTTTAAAGAAAAAACGAACACCTGTATCAAAAAGCTTAGTTTTAAAGTCGGACCATAAGCGAAATGCCAAAAAGGGTTTTCGACTCAAGTATGTTCAGAACAAAGAAAGGTATTGACTTCAATTTTTTGTATCCAATCTTAATATTGTAATTAATATTTTGTAGGGCTTTAAGAAATATTTACACGAATGGGATGTTATTAGTGTGAGTCTCATCCCAGCCTTTTTTTTAAATTCGATACCTCAAAATCCGGTAGTTACTTTTTACCGAAATTCAAATGGAAAGCGAACTGTAAGCGTGGTTTTCTTACAAACGTCAAGTAAATATTATATGTGTTTGAAAAAAAAAACATAATAATGCATTTTATAATAATTACTATAGTAAAATACTTGATCAGACAGTAATTACAATTTTCATATTGTGTGGGAGAGATGGCGCATATTTAATGCATTGAATTTAAATTATCAATTTATACCGGATCTTATTCGTTTGTAGCCATTGCGTGCATTGGATTCTATTTTATCGATTATTGTTTTAATTTAAGTATTTTCAAAATTTTAAACCTAACTTTTACTTTTTTTTGTTTGTGGAGACAAATTTAATATGCGGAATCTTCTCAAAAATAAACTGCTGCAACTTTGCCCGAGATGATATAGAGATGCCGAACTACAATTTAAAACTTTAGAAAAAAAGAAAACAAATAAGAAATACATATAAATGTGTACTTGTAACACGTATTTACCACATACTCGTAAAACTCTGAAACTGGACCAAACACCCTTTAACTCATTTTCGCGTGGACTTTTTGCAGCAAATTTAAAAACTTTCATAGTAAGATAAGGAGCTCAAAACAAAATAAAAAAGAGGCTAGGATGCGACCACCACTGATAACTTCCCATCCCGTCTGTTGATTTGTCTTGCTTAAAAGGTTTGTAGGTTTTCGTGTTTTGTTAAAAAAATTGTCAGTTGAATTATTCTAAAAGATTTAAAAATGACCAAAAATATTGTGCATTTGATGAAATACTTAGATTTCAAATCGATTTTTGTAAACGAGATTTTTAGCCAAAAAACAATTTTTACAAATTTTAATAGCATATTGTAAAAATACAAATTGGATGAATGAAATTAATTTAAAGTCAATACCTTTAATTTTTCACGAGATATTGAGAATCAAACATCAATTTTTACGAAATTGGGGTACTATTTCTTGTAGATTTTATTTTATTATGAAAAAACTGACTGTTGGATTTTTATAAAAATTTACTGAATGTCGAAAACAATATTTTCTTTGAGAAAGCCTAGTTTGAAGCCATAATCTCAAAATTTTGAAAAGATATTTGAGCCGAAAATCAATTTTTACCAAGTTTTTTAAATTTTGTTTTAACTTTTCTTTAAAAAAAAACAAAAAATGTCAATTCGATGTCTCTCAAAATTTTACAGAATGTTAATATAATTTAATATCTCAAATTTTTGAAAAGATATTTAGGTCGAAAATCAATTTCTACGAACTTTTAGTAATTTTTGTTTAGCCTTTTATTTTTTGTTAAAAGACTGTCAATTCGATTTTTCTCAAAATTGTACAGAATGTTAAAAACAATTTGTTTTATAAAAAAAAATTAATTTGAAGCCAATATCTCAAATTTTTTAATAGATATTTGACTCGAAAATCAAATATTAGGAAATTTTAGTAATTGTTTTTTTTTTGTTAAAAAACTGTCGATTCGATTCTTTTCAAAATTTTACCGAATATTGAAAACAATATTTCTTATAAGACAAAATTACTTGGAAGCCATAATCTAAAATTTTTGAAAAGATATTCGAGGCGAAAATCAATTTTTACCAAATTTCAGTAATGTTTTTTTTTAGGTTTTTATTTTTTTTTAAATTTTTTTCTCAAAATTTTACCAGATATCAAAAACGTTATTCTTTACTGCACAAAAATGGAGATGAAATCATTTTTTGTTCGTAAAATATTTGAGGTGAAAACCGTTAGTTGGAATTCTTTTCTAAAAGTATACTAGTTTGGTATCACGTCATAATAGATAATATAAATGCATTATTATATATATATAAAAAAATTTATTTTAAGTCGATATCTCTACTGGTTCTTGAGCTATGGACGACGAAAAAAAACGTCACGAATGTACGGACGTACGAACGTACGTACACACGCACGCTCAGACATCTCTCTAAAAGTCTTTTATTTCGAATCTAGGAGCCTTGAAACGGCGAGAAATGTCAAAATTTTCAATTCGACAAATCGGACCGAGAAGTTAATAATATCCCGTTGCATATCCGATATAACCAAGTTTTTGCTTGGATTACCAGAAGTGGGAATTGGGTTGACTGCTACATCACTCCCGACGCAAAATATTTCAACTAAGGATTGACACATTTTATAAATAAAATATTAATTTAAAAAAAAAAATAAATTCATTTTGAGAAATTATATGACATTTACATTATTGAAGGAAAATCTCTTATATATGCACAAACTTAAATGCTGTTAAAGCACCCAGAAGTACGGTGGTGGATAAGGATCAGATGTGTACATTTTACAGTGTACATGGATTGGACAACCCCCAGTTCAAGAAGGTACGAGGTTTAAAAATATGGTGAGATATAACTTCACACACATTTCTGACGATATTCTTTTTTCACCAGAAAAAGTTATTCTTCACCATAGGTGAAGTTAATTTCGAGTTTAAAATAAGATATTTATTGCATGAATATCGCACAATGTATTGCTTAATTCTTGAAAATATCTCAACTGCGAAAAATGTTAGTGAAAGAAAATCTATTCTTAAGACTTCAGCAGCCAGAAAATTAACATAATTAAGTTAATTTAACATTCTTCATGAAAATTCGTTTAAAATGTTTTATATTTCCAGATTCGACAGCTCCTGCATGATACCTCATTTTGTTGTTAGCACACACACAAATATTTTTAAGCTGTCAAGTGTTTTTGTGTTTTTCTTTTTTTTTTTTCATAAAATGCAATGCAAATATAGACATGTTATGTATACATTATGTCTTAAGCTTACTTAGAAAAATTCTTATTTTCCATCTCAAAGAGAGAGAGAGAAAAAAAATTCTATTCAATTTATAATCTTCTTCATCTTCTTCTTGCGAGGTATAATTATGCAAGTCTAATTATACAGCTCAAGAACTAATAGGATTTGACCAAGAACACTTGCTTTTAGATTAAAAAGAAAATTATATCTCTACTTTGATATATTTAAATGAAGGATACTTAAATTTAAATAAGTCAAAATAAAACTACATGCGTATAAGTTAAGTTAAGTTTTCATCGTTGAATTAGGTATCATAAGAAACAAAGTAAGAAATTTAGTTGGAAAGTTTTCTTTAAACCAAAGACACGTTAGTGTCTAAATAGGGTATAAGAGACAACACTTTGGTCGACCCTCTCGTGGGTCGCTGATGGATAAGTGAACAAATTAGCATTTCTAGCATATGACACACAAGCTTTTAAAATTTATTTGAAAGAGATGTTGACTTATTGACTCACTGAAAAAATAAATACAAACCTTAAATTTGCTTGTGTGTTTGTGCACCTACCTACCCCTATTTTCTAATTCGGTAAGCTGTTTGGATTAAGTTTGCCAAGACTTTTTCTTAAATTCTGAAAAACAAAATATTTTTTCAAAGAATATTGGTACAATTTACTTTCTTAAAATGTGTTCTTTAAGTATGGCTACTGAATAATTTGTATGGTACCTTATTCTTAAAAATATTCTAATATTAAAATTCTATATTGTAAGATGCTGTGAATTTGTTGAAAAAAAATGGCACTTTTATACATTTTTAAAACGATTTTTATTTTTTAACCTGTTTTTAAATACAGAATTTCGACATACAGTATTATGAATGCATACAATATTTTGACTTCTACCCAGCAAAAGTATTTTCGGGAACTCTGAGAAAGAAATGTCCAGTTTATTACTTGTAAGACTTCTTGTACATTTTCTCATAATATTTTTGACAACAGAAGTGTCCGAAAGGAGAATTGGTGGTTTTGTTGCTTCGATGACAGTTTATTTGCAAGAGATGTATACCTAAGCCAATACCAAAAAAGCTCTCGTTGAGACCTTTCATATGATACATGTAAAAAACTATTACAACAATTAGGAGATAAATCAAACTGTACATTAACTTAAATCAGAATCATGTACTCGTATGTTTTGAAGAATAAAAAAGAGTGTTTTTTTTTCAACTTGTTGTTTGCAATAAGAAATTAAAAGCATATAATTGAATGTTTTCTCCCAGAATTAAGCTTTATTATAAAAATAAGTGTGTTGTGCTGTCACGCCAGAGGTCTTTGGTATAATCAATGCCTGTGCCACCTAAAATAAAAAAAAAGAGGCTGGGATGCGACCCACACTGATTACTTCCCATCCTGGCTGTTGATTTGTCTTGCTTAAAAGTTTGTAGGTTTTCGTGTTTTGTTAAAAAACTCTCAGTTGAATTATTTTTAAGAATTTAAAAACTACCAATAATATTTTGCATCAATATTTTCTATTGTTCACGAGATATCGAAAACCGAACATCAATTTTTACCAATTTATGAAAAAACTGACTGTTGGATTTTTATAAAAAATGTACTGAACGTCGAAAACAATATTTTCTGTGAAATAAAATAAAATTAAAGTCAATATTTTGATATTTTTGAAAAAATATTTGAATCGAAAGTAAATTTTTACCAAGTTTAAGTATTGTTTTTCTTTAGATTTTTATTTTTTGCAAGAAAACTGTCAATGCTAAAATCAATATTTATAATAAGACAAAATTAGTTTGAAGCCATAATCTCGAATTTTTGAATATATATTTGAGTCTTTATTTTTTGTTACAAAAACTTTCAATTCGATTTTTCTCAAAATTTTACCGAATATTGAAAACAATATTGGTTATAACAAAAAATTATTTTAAAGTCAATATCTCAAAGTCTTGAAAAGATATTGGAGCCGAAAATCAATTTTTACCAACTTTTATTAATTAAGTCAAATCGATTTTTTCAAAATTTTACTGAATGTTGACAAAGATATTTTTTAAAAGATAAAATAAGTTTAAAGTATATATCTTAAAGTCTTGAAAACATATTTGAGTTGAAAGTCAATTTTTACCAACTTTTAGCAATGTTTTTTTAGGTTTTTATTTTTGGGTAAAAAACTGTCAATTCGAATTTTTTCAAAACTGTACCGAATGTTGACAACAATATTTTTTAAAATTTAAAATTAGTTTAAGGTCAATATCTCAAAGTTTTGAAAAGATATTTGAGTCGAAAATAAATTTTTACCAACTTTTATTAAAATATTTTATAGGTTTTTATTTTTTATAAAAAAAAAAGTCAATTCGATTTTTCTCAAAATTTTACCAGGTGTTAAAAACATTATTCTTCGTTGCACAAAATTGTTTTGGAGATGAAATCAGGTATTAGTCGTAAAATTTTCGACCTTTTGTTTAAACTGCTGTGGTAAAAAAACCATCCACGCAATTTTCTTTAGAGCCCTTTCTGCATCTTTCTGCCTTATTATCTGTATAACAAAATGTATTTGAAGTCGATATCTCTTCTGGTTCTTGAGCTATGGACGACGAAAAAAACGTCGCGAAAGTTCGGACGTACGAACGTACGTACACACGCACGCACGCACAGACATCTTTCTAAAAATCTTTTTTTTCGACTCTAGGGACCTTGAAACGTCGAGAAATGTCAAAATTTTTAATTTGACAAATGGGACCCATTTCAATTTTTTCACCGCTATTTCTTCTTGCGAGGAATTGACAAATTCTTGAAGCGTAATTCTTGTCATGAAAAGTGATTTCCCAAATTAGCCGTTCGGATTCGGCTTAAAACTGTAGGTCCCTTCCATCCCTGACAACAGTTCTCGCACACAGGAATGGTTGATGTTGTAAGTCACTAGGTCCTAGTTCTCAACAGATTGTTGCGCCACCGAATTTTCTATTATACTTAAAAATAATAAATATTATTGTTAGAAGATTTTAAACTATCTGCCCATTTATTAGTTTAACTGTCACATTATATTTACTTAAAGCTTTGTAATATACACATTTGTTACAAACTTCAATAAAAATAATAAAATATTATTTAATTCTTCTGTATTGATTTTTGCTTTACATCAATTGTACGAAAGTTTTCCTTTAAATCCCAAACCAGTAAATTTGTATACTTTATATGTAGTTTCCGTCTTCGTTCGTAAACAATAATTTCATTGTAATAAGGGGTAACGGTAGCAGAAAATCAGCCATGAAGGTTGCAATGTTTTTTTAAAAAAGCATGGTGGTGCCCATGTCTGATGTTCTCTTACCGTTCCTTTTACAACAATATAATATGACAAAAAAACGTTAGTCACAACAACGCATGGCCGGATCAGCTAGTTTTTTATAAATGTATAAATGAATCTCTTCGCCAATATTCAACTACATAGCTATGTCTGAATTTGTTTTAAGTGAAAATAATTGATATTTATATATTATTATTTAAAAGCAATTATTCTACCTAGAAAATTATTTTTTACGAAAAATGACGTTTTTAATACGTGGTCATTTTTTTTTTTTTTGAAAAATCCGATTGACAGTTTTTATCAAAAATTAAAACCTGCAAAAAGAGTCTACTAAAAATAGATTTTTCGGCTTGTTATTTTGAAAAAGAGCTTAACTTTTCGTAGTTTTGATTATTACGATGATTTTGATTATTACAAACAAATATAAGGTGGAAGTTTAAGCGACCACCAGTAGGAAGTTGTCAGCATATTTCGCCAACTCAACCACTTTTTTAAAAACAATTAATTAATACTATAATATAATTATGTAAGAAAATTAATCAAAAAATAAGGTTCGCAGTTATTTCCGATTTCTGGTCCAAGCTTTTAGAAAGTTCGATAATTATTAACAGTGCATTTTGAATAAACTTAAACAAAATCCACCAATATTAATTTCAAAAGTATAAACGAAGCCATTCACATTGAAAAACATATAATTTTACCATCCAAATATCAGTTGTCTCTCTCATCTTCATAAAAAAAATTTAAATCCCAATTCTATTTTTAATTATTTTATTCTCCAGACAAATTATGCAATAAGAACTTGGAATTTCATTTACAATTTTTTTTTCTTCTTCTTCAATTTAATTACTGCAGACATTTCCTTAATAATATTATTATCATGTCATTAGACAAAACCACCTTAGTACACCACAGACCCTTAACCTTGAACTTATTTCCTTGAAACTGTTTTTAAGGGGGGTTAAGTCCCAAGAGATTAAACCTTATTTAATAGGTTTATACCCCACTGTTCGTCCAAAAATACACATTCGGAGAGAGAAAAATACATCTTTTACGACTTGGTAATTCATTAATTCAAGACCAATTACTGTGCATGCTTTTGTAGTTGTTTTTTTTTTTTGAAAAAAAGGCTTTCTTTTTCGTACTGCAGGAGTATTTTGAAGAATATTTCAGTTTTTAATGTGCAATAAATTTCTGCCGCCATGTAAACGAAACGAAGTTGGACTCCTCGCTCTTTGTTCAGTACTCAAACTGTCAAATTAATATTTTAGCAAGACACCCCTGGTCTGGTGGTGGTGGCGCTAGCGGTGGCGGTGGTTGTGGGCGCAACAGCAGTGCACCGAGCACCGTGGCTACAGCTTCAACTTCAGCACCCTATTCTGGCACTGATATACGCTTACGCTTACACACTTCAGACTTCAGCCACTTTTGATTGCTGATGCCGCCAATCAAGCAGACATCATCATCTGGCGGAAAGAAATCAATGTTTTATTATACGTGAAATTGTGTGTTACTTTTTCTGTTTCTGTTTCGTTTTTGGTTTGTTTTTCTTAAATCGCATGTTTCTGAATATTCGAGTACACTGTTTCAATACTTATTGCATATAAATCTGAATGTGAATTTGATTCGGATAAATTCAGTGGGGCAGAAATTTTGGTAGATAAATATAATATAAAAATCAAAACAACCCCATCACCATCACCATCAAAATAAATACGGGAAATCCGTTGATGTTCCTTGTGTTTCGATTTGGGGCTCAGAACTTTTTATTTGCTGTTGATATTATACTTTTTGCTTTTGTCGGTGTCGGTGTTTATTTAGGATATAAGACTGAAAATATTGACTTATTTTTGATTTTTATTTTTATTTTTTGTTTGTGTTTTGTTTGGTGCTGCTTTTATTTTTCTAATCAAAGCCATGCGGCATGGATTGAGCAGAGCATGGCAATATTCATACGATATTTATGAACGAGGGAGGGTATTCTTACGTTTTTGGATTTGGTTTGTAAGCAATTTATTTGACCGCTCGCTAAGTGATTAGCGAAAATATAGTGGAGCTATGTTTTTGCTTAGATAACCCTTTTTCAGAGGAATTCACTTAGTTCAATGAACCTTTGTTTCTGCAAATATTCCTACGAGAAGTATTATTTATTTAATTTGTACGTTGTTTAAGGAAGTTGTTTTTTGTATTAACAATTATTGGCCATAGTTCGTGTAAAGAACAAGATCAAATTCCATTTGTTTTTTCCAGTCAAAATGAACATTTCACTTTTAAATAATTTGCTTATTGATACAAATAATAACAGGCACTGAGAAAACATACAAAAAGTGACAAGTTCTCCAAACATCCCATATGAGCATGGAAAGTTATAAAGTTTTTTTTGTAGAAAATTTCAATGTATACTTTTGAGCGATAAAGCTACTCAAAAGTTTTTTAAAAATATTAATAAGTAACAAATAGTTTAAAAACATGAAACATATCAAAAACAATCGTTTTAAGTGTATTGTGCGAAAACAGATAAAGTATTTTCTATTAGAAAAAACTATTTTCAAAATGTATTATTTATTATTATAACAGTTATATATTGTTTATAAATTGTTTTAGTTCAAAGTATAAATGTATATCACATATAAAATTAACGCTGATTTAATCAAACAATCATTACAATAATTTTCTAAATATTCTTAAACGTATAATGGTAATCAAAGGCACTTCATACAAAATAAACATTAAGTAAAGTACACTCAGGCGTATACGTACTTTTTTTTATTTTTTTATTTCACGTAAGAAGTTATTTTAATTGATTCGATTTTTCGATTTTAATATTTCTCCACATTTCAAGGTATCTAGAATCCTAATACGCTTGAATATGCCTTACCTCAAATGTCTCTCTAACTTACAACTTTTTTCATTCTGACTTGAAAGCAAACTGGCATAAAAACGTTTTTTTTTTTTTAATTAAAAAAACTGAATACAAATATTTGTCGCGTCGAATATTTAACGAAAAAATGACGTTCTTGACATCGTTAAAATATGTAGAATAATCGAAGTGACAGTTTTTTTGTATTAAATAAAAAAAGGTGGAACAACAATCCATAGAGAACCATAGCCTTGTGACTTACAACTTTTACCTATTCCTCTGTGCTAGTGATGACAGCTTTTATACCGAATACAAACGGCTAAATTGAGAAAGTACTTTTCATGACAACATTTTTTTAGAGAATTTGTAAATTCCCCAAAAGGGGCAGTATACGTGAAAAAAAAAATTTAGTGTGCAGAATGATTGAAGCCAAGGACTTTAGAATGACAGTTTTATGCACTAACCATCACGCCACGAATACTAAAGTTTTTTTACAAAGAATAACAGCCAAACAAAAATACTACCAACATTGATAAAAATTTAATTTTGACTAGAATATCCTAGCAAGAATTAATTATATTGCTTTTCAAACTAATTTATCATATGTAAAATATTGTTGTGAACTTTAAGGTAATTTTTTAGAAAAATCCAATCGACAACTTTTTTTACAAAACATGACAACCTACAAAAAAAAAAACAAAAAAACCGATAAGAAATAGCTATGAACTCAAGTATTATGAGAGCAAAGTAAGATATTGACTTTAAACTTTGAGAAATATTGAAAAACGAGCACGAATAGGAAGTTATGAGTGTGGGTCTTTTTAAACTTCCCATATAAAAAGCTATTGAAATCGGTCCAACGTGTCCAATTGAAAATTTTGAAATTTCTAGAAGTTTCAAAATCCCTAGAGTCTAAGTTAAAGATGTATAGACAGATTTCTGAGTGCGTTTATGACCATTCGTCCGCAAGTTCGGAATCCTATATCTCAACAACCAGTAAAAATATCGACTTCAAATAAATTTTGTTTTACAGACAACAACATGGAAAGATGCAGAAAGGACTTTGAAAAAAAAAGAGTTGGTGGTTTCTTACTATAAAAATAAAATTAAAAATAAATTAAATGGCGTAGTAGTTCATTGTAACTCTCAACCTTTCCTGTGCTCAAGTAATGTTGCCAGGGATGAAAGGGACCTTCAAGTCGAATCCGATCGGCTAATTTGAAAAAGCACTTTTCATGGCAAGAATTACTCTTGGAGGATTTGTCAATTTCTCGCAAGAGGAAGTACCCGTGAAAATGTATAATAACTTCAAATGGAAAATTAATAAATAATCATTTTCCTAAGAATATTGAATGAATGTTCATGGTACTATTATTTTGTTCACAGTAGTTTTAGCTGACAAGGTTCATTTTGAAATTTTAATTATACCTTACAACTTCAAATTGAGTCTATAAATTTTATGTAGAGTTCCCTAACAATGTATATATATGTATGTATCTATATGTACACTACGTATACGCCTACGTTATTTTTAAATTTATTAGATTTAAACAATTTAAAAATATTTGGTTAAATTTATTGTATTTGTTGCGATGTGTAAATGTAAAATTTGAAAATGTTGACATTTCACAATGTTCCAATGTCCCTAGAATATAAATCCCTATTGTTTTTAGAGATGGGGGTATGTGTTTTTACTTAAATTTGTACATTAGCCGGCAATATCTCTGGAAGCAGCAGAAATATCGGTTTTTGCTCTTTGTGGAATCTCACTTAATTAGAGTTAACTTTAAAAAAAAATAAAGGACAGTTTTTTTTTAATACAGGGTGACCACACAAAGATGCCCATATTTGTTTTTGAAATAACTCCAGAACCAAAGCACGTACAACAACGATACAAATTTTATTCGAAAATAATGATTAGACAAATTTATTTATGAAATATTACATCCATTAAATGATGCCCGTTTTGGCTTACACAATCGTTGAATCTTTTGACAAAATTTTCGAAGACATTTCTTAACATTTCCGGCGTAATCTCATAAATTTCTTGTCGAATGCGCGCTTTTAAATCCTCCAAATCACATACACGAGTCGTGTAGACACGCCCTTTCAAATATCCCCAGAGGAAAAAATCCGGAACCGTCATATCGAGAGAACGAGGCGGCCAAGCGAAATCTGTCGATCGAGAGAGTAAACGAGTACCGAACGCTTTTTTCAACAGAGCGAGCGTTTCGCAGGCAGTATGGCACGTCGCACCATCCTGTTGGAATATTGTTCGACTCAAACGACGTCTACGGTGAAGTTCGGGGAGGAGGATGTTGCTTAACATGTTTCTGTACCGCTCTCCGTTTACCGTTCCATCAAAAAAGTAGGGACCGACAATGCCCCACTCCGCTACCGCGCACCAAACCGTCACACGCTGGCTGTGTAACAGCTTTTCGTGTATCCAGACTGGATTATCTTCGGCCCAATACCTGTAGTTTTGCTTGTTTACGGCGCCGGAGAGCTCGAAATGAGCTTCATCGCTCATTAAAAGATTACCCAAAATGATCTCACCATCTGCCAATTTTCGAAGCATTGTCTAAGCGACGAGTAAACGTTGTCTTTAGTCGGTATCTTTCAATTCTTGGGTTATCATGAGCTTGTACGGGTGAAAATTCAAATCTTTGACCAAAATTTTACGCACTGATTCCCTTTTTATGCCCAAAGAAGACGTGTGTCGTCGCGCTGAACGCCGCGGACTAACCTGAATCGCTTCACGGACTCTCTCAATGTTTTCAGCCGTACGGACCGTTCTCGGCGGGCCCGGACGCTTCTTATCGGTTGCCTTGGCGGATTCACGAAAATTTTGAACCCACCTGTTGACAGTTTTTCATGAAGGCACGCGTTTATGACGAGGAACTTTGAACTGACGCCGGAATGCACGTCGTATTTTTACATACGAATTTTCGCGGAAATATAACTCGACGCAAAATGCTCGTTCTTTATCAGTATAACTATCCATGACGACTGATAACAGATGAAAACAAATTTGTCTGACCTGTACTTCAACTGGATCGCGCATTCGACACCATAGCAGTGTTACCACCGGAGCGAGACAAAAAAGAAATATGGGCATCTTTGTGTGGTCACCCGTTATGTCAAAAAACTAAAAAAAATATTTGCCATATTTTACGTTAAAAAAATAATATTTAACTTCCAAAATAATGTTTCAATACAAAGATCATATTCATAGTTTTTTGATAAGTTCAGATTTTTCTTTCAGAATATTCACCAAAGTGACATACATATGTAGGTAATGTGATGTGTGCTTCATACGTGGCTTTACCACAATAAGTAGATAATTTGTTATAACAGGACTTTTATGGACTTTCTCAACCAACAGTCATTTGAATAGTTTCAAGGAGTTCAAATAAATTGTTTCTCCAGAAACCGCATTTTAATATTTTGTTTCTCTCTACAAGCCGTTTTATTATAGAATCAAGTGAAATCTTTTTCTAACTAAACAGAGCTGCCAAATTTTGTATAAATAGCAGCTGCGTCTAACCGTTCACTTAACTCATATAAAATATTATAATTGACATTAAGTAAATTAAAAAAAAAAACAATTGACAATATATACAAAAAAAGAAAGTAAGTTCCAAAAATTTAAAAAGTTTAAACTTTCTCATAACGGGCTATCCATTTTGCGGTTTCAAAAGTATAGGGCTGGAATTAAACATCTGTCATACTAAGTTGTTAAACTAAATTTTTTTTTGTCATTCGAAAGTCTGAGATCTACGAAAATGGATCGCTTAACTATCGAGCACGCATACAAATTATTAAAACCTACTACAAAAATGGTGATTCTGCCACAGAAGGAGATTATGGTTTGCATTATCGTCCAACTACGCAAGGAATTGGCAAAATTGTGAATAAAAAATTGAAGAGACTGGATTGGTTACAGATATTGTAAGGCCTGTGCATCATCGTTTCTCGCTCGTACCACTAAAAATATCGATGCTGTAAGTGACAGTGTTGCCGAAGACCCGAATGTGTCGATTCCTCGTCGTTCTCAGGAATTAGGACTGTCTTACGGCACATTACGGCACATTATGGCATATTTGCAATCTGCCACACAACTCTAGCGAATATGGCTTTATTGTAAGAGACAATTCCTGGCCGCATAATTTCTCGTTGTGGCGATATCAACTGACCACCGAGATCATGCGATTAGACACCGCTGGACTTTTTTTTTGTGAGGCTACGCGAAATACGGTGTTTATGTAGATAAACCTTTAACTCTTGAGCACGTAAGAACTAACATTCGTCAAGTTATGGCTGACATACCGCCCAATATGTGTCAAAAAATAGTCGAAATTTACCTTAAAAGAATTGATGCTTGGAACAATTCGTGTGGTGGTCATTTAAATTATGTAGTGTTTCACACATAATGTCAAAAAATATTTTATATGTGTTTTATTTACGCTTATTTTTGAAATTTTCTAATATTTTAAAAATCATAAAAATTATAATTTTAAATCTTTCTAATGGAAAGTTATCAGCATAAGTTTCATCCAAAATACTTTGTTTTTTTTGGGTTCGACTGAATTGTTTTGTATGTTTTGCCAAATATTGAATATTATTTTTTTCTTAAGGCTTTGTTAAAAAAAAAACTGAACAGTTTCAAAAAATCCATTTTTAGCATTAATTGTTCAAAAATAAAAATGTTTGGCATATGCCAACCGTACATAGAGTTTTATGTAAGTCATCACGTCAGTCCAATTTGGAACTAGGCATATCTTATCATATTTTAATTGTTGCTTTTTTATTAGAATAAAATAGAATGGGGACGTCTGCTCACAAAAAGTAATCCAAATGTGTCACAAAAACCAGGTGACCAATTCACTGGTCCATTTCGTGAGATGATTTGCTCACCAAACGTTTACCTTAGCAAAAAAGGGCATATTACTAAAGTTTTGTTGGAAACTTCTCTTCGAATCTTGATTTGTAATGACATGATGAATACCAAAAATTATATACCTTTAGTCGATAGCTCATGCTGTACCAACGAAACGGGATCGATTTGAATAAATATCATCAAGAATGACATAAATCGTTATGGTTCTGGTGTAAATCTTTGCATGATTTTTTTTCAAACAACATTTAAAAAATAAAAGTCAAACACAATTTATTGTATTTGTATGACAGCTCGTTTTATATTTATCGCCAATGGAAGTTTAACTTCTAAAAATATTTGATATAAGAAGCTCGAATATCAAAAGTTATTTTTCATTTAATGACGGAGCCAACAAACATCTTACTATGAACTCAGATAAGCTAATTAAGATTGAACGCGAATATTTTTGGTTTCTAAAATCAGCAGCTGTTAAATTGTAATAATTGCGTTGTCCATTCTATTAATTTTGTCCAATCTAATCCTTGAAAAACAATAATTGCTGACGTAGAATAAACGCAATTAAAATTCTAGCTCTACAACATACAAATTACATCTTAAAAAACATCGAAGCATGTAAAATGCAAGTCAAATGTAACTAGATATAAAATCAAATGATTTGTTCTAAGAAACCTAATTTTCATTTTCCCCCCAACCATGGTCCTTGAACTAAAAAAAAATTAAATATCGTCAACTAGGTACCTAAATCCCTTCCCTACCAACTCTAACAAAATTTTAAATAAAATACAACCCTAAGTTCTAAGAGTAAAAGAAGAAGAATAAACAAAATTGAAAAAAACAAAAAAAAATACACGGAGTAACCACACACAATTTCCTACTCAAGGCCAATTTCAGACAACAAAAGCGTTCACAACATTTTGTTGCAAGGTCCTTACGATAATTGCATCACACTTTGCCTAGCTACACGTTCATAAGCCTCCATTTCCACCAACATAGCCAAAGCTAACCATTTACATTTTCATTTCCAACATTTTCCTTAAAATATATTCACACAAATACATGTAAATAGGTGTAGGTACACAAAATAAAAACGAAATACATACACAAAAAAAAACAACGCAACATTATTTGCTTTGTAAACTATTTTAATCACCCTTACCCCGTGCCATGCCCGCCGCCGTCCGCTGCCGTTTGGTGTTCTCTATGGAACGGAATAGAGCTGAGATGGGTACACTGGTACACGGCCGAAACTAAAAGCATGTTTTTCATTTCTATTATTATTTCCAAAGCGACAAAAAGGATATCTTTTTCTGCTGCTGCTTCTGCTTCTGATCCTGCTCCTGTTTCTGCTTTTACCATACACACTGAACTGACTATACTGACATATACTTTAAATGTTGTGTGGATTTGAGTCTGAATCCTTTTTTCCCTTCTAGTCCATACTTCCTCTCGAGTTCCCATGTCATAGAGATAGACGATAGACCCATGCACTGCGCATACCCACATACAAACCTAAGGCAGTCGTACAGACAACGAGGAACGAGGACGATGGCGATGCTCGTGTGAAAATCTAAATAAAATTTATTCAAGTACACAAGGGACATTTTTACTTCTATCGTATTATATCTACATTATATATGTTTCCAATTTACATATATATTCGCATCATCGTATTTTTAGAATGTATTTCACCAGTCAAGTTGTTCTTGGAACTAAAATAGAATTTGAAAATTCAGGAAAAAAAATAGATAACTACATATTTTTGTATACGTTTCAACTTTAATTTAAATATGTGTGAGCTTATGAGAATCTTCGTATAGTATTTGAATAACTTCGTTTTTATTTATTTAAATTTTTGTTTGATGTGTGTTTAGTTTTTCCACACGCGTTTCATATTTCAATAAATTAAAGAAGACAAATTCATTGCAAACATAATGAGGACGCATTGGATTTGTTTGAGCCACGTAATCATGGATATCGGAAAGAGTATATCGTATTTTATCGTACAAGGCAACGAAAAAGTTTGGAGAGTTTCTTTCCGGTACTACTTTTAAACTCTGTTCAATAACTCGGGTAAAACGGCACGTTTTCACCCCAATTCCCTGAAACTATTTCTTCACTCCAAATTTAGAGGATTTTCTATTAAATGTTGAGAACGTATAATGAACCATCTCAACAAAGTCTAACTTTGGAATTTATTTGAAGTGAATATCACATTTGAATAAACGAATTAGCTATTTAAATAAAGTGGACTGGTCGCACTTGGTCTTAAATTCGTTAGTTGTAATTTGGATACTTTTTAACATGTTCCAATTGTTTTAAATTTTTTAAGGAAATATACAGATATAATAATAAATATTAAATTTAAAAACAAAAATTAAATCATAAAACTATTTAAAACACTTTTAAATAATAAGATAAGTTTTGAAACTAAAATTTACAAAAGTAATAAACATAGTATGAACTAGTAGATAATAATTAAATGAACAACTTTATCCTAAGAGAAATTAAAAGTAAAATGTGAAGTAAAATGAACTAAAAAAGAGGCTGGGATGCGACCAACACTGATAACTTCCCATCCCACCTGTCGATTTGTCTTGCTTAAAAGGTTTGTAGGTTTTCGTGTTTTGTTAAAAAAGGTATCAGTTGAAATATTTACAAAAAAATGTTTAATAACCAACAATATTTTGTATATGATGAAATAGTTTGATTGACGGCATTTTTAGTCGAAAACCAATTTTCACCAATTTTAGTAGCATTTCTTAAGAATTTTAATTTCTTATCAAGTCAAGTCAATCAAGTCAATATCTTCTATCGTTCACGAGATATCGAGAACCGAACATCAATTTTTAACATTTTGCGCACTGTTTTTTGTAGATTTTATTTTTTTTATGAAAAAAAACAGACTATTCCATTTTTGTAAAAAAATTACTGAATATCGAAAAGATATTTTAAACGTAAAATTTTTTACTAAGTTTTAGTATTGTTTTTTTAGGTTTTTATTTTTTTGTAAAAAAAACTGTCAATTCGATTTTCCCAACATTTTACCGAATATTGAAAACAAAATTTCTTATTAGATAAAATTAGTTTGAAGCCAATATCATATGGTCTTGAAAAGATATTTGAGTCGAAAATCAATTTTTAAAAACTTTTATTACATTTTTTTTAGGTTTTTATTTTTGGTAAAAAAAACTGTCAATTTGATTTTTCTCAAAATTTTACTGAATGTTGACAACAATATTTTTTAAAAGATAAAATTTTAAAAGCCAATATCTCAAATCTTTGAGTCGAAAATCAAATTTTACCAACCAGTAATGTTTTTTTTGGTTTTTATTTTTTTTTTTTAAAACAGTAAATTCGATTTTTATAATTTTACCAGATGTTAAAAACGTTATTCTTTGTTACACAAAATTGTTTTAGAGATAAAATCATTTTTTGTTCGTAAATTTTTCGAGGTGACAAATATTTTTTGTTTAGTTTTTTTGATTTATAAAAAAACCGTTAATTGGAATTTTTTCCAAAAATATATATGTTTGGTCAAGTTTCTAGCGTTTTGTTCGTGAGATATTTATGGTTAACCAAAATTGTCACCTTTTTTGTTTGAGAGTCCTTTCTGCATCTTTCTGCATTATTATCTGTATAACAAAATTTATTTGAAGTCGATATCTCTTCTGGGACTTGAGCTATGGACGACGAAAAAAACTTCGCGAACGTACGAACGTACAGACGTACAACTGTAAGTACACACGCACGCACAGACATCTCTCTAAAAATCGTTTATTTCGACTCTACGGACCTTGAAACGTCGAGAAATGTCAAAATTTTCAATTCGACAAATCGGACCGATTACAATAACTTCCTATGGGAAGTTAACAGAGTAATGAAAATAAAATAAAACAAATGAATTAAGAGTCTCTAAAATTGATATTTTTGTTGTTTTCAAAAATTTAAAAATAAAAGAGTTTTTCTTTTATATTTCACAAAAAGTCACAAATTCTTTTGAGTTATATTTTTTATATTTTATAAATTTCTCTGTAGTAAGGTAGAAAATAATGTTAGTATTAATTCCTTAGTAAAATAAAGGATTTGTTAATGCTATAATGACAAATTAAATTATACCTCTATACAACCATATCGAACTTTTACATCTTAAATAAAATGCACGTCTGGGAACGTATGTACTTGCGCATGTATCAAAATAATTAAAAAAATCCTTTATTTTAAGATTTAAAAATATACCTATAAAAAAGTTTGTTTTCAAAAATATAAATGCCATTTCTTTTCTTAAAATAACATAATTTTTTTTGAAAATAGTTAGAGCCGTTTTTTTAATAATTAGTTTTTTGTATATAAAATATTTAAATTTTGTCTTAAAAATATTTGTATGATGCAGTTACTTAATGCTTATAAATATGCATTTCATATTTGAATTTCGTTAAAAAATGTTGACCCCTTTCTGTCATATCTAATTTTGAAAAAAAATATACATATTTTTTAAAAAATCCAAAAAGTTAAATTTGACTTCTTTGATCATCAGATATTATTAAGAGTATTTATAAGTATATAAATAATCGGTTCATTAGTTCTTGAAAAAACTTATTAACAAAATAACGGTTCAATGGGGGTACCTTTCTGGAGCAATTTTTTGATGAAAGAAGCCAAGCCAAAAAAACAATTTTTAGAGAACATTTTAAAAAATTCCATCGTATCGTTTTTGAGTAAATTTTAATTTTCCATTTTTGGCCAAAAAATTATTATGAAGACTACTATTTTATTCGTCTAGAAAAACGCTTAAAGCGAATCGGCTTTAAACCTTAACTTCCAATTTTGGACTCAGTCAAATAAAAAGTTTGGGCGGTAGAGCTAGTTGCAGACGGACGAAATCGGGCGATAAACTTCTTTCGTCTTCTCTACCATCGTTATGTCATGTTTTATCAAAATGTCAAGTTTGAAATTTTGTGGAAATGCAAAACTTGCCATACCGTTCCTTTATTTCGAAAGTAAAAAAAATGCAGTCACCAATTCCGGCATATTGAAGTATTATAGCTCAAATGAAAAATTTTAGGAAAATTAAGTAACAATGCAAAAATAACCGACATTTATAAATGATAAGAAATTTGAATTGTCAAATTTATTATGAATGTATTTCGTGGGATATTAATATTACTTTCGAGGTGTGAAATGAACGGAATTTTTTGGTTATCGCTGTGGGCAGAACCGCTCTTAAACTCTGGCATCAATATGACAAATTGTCAAATTTGCGTACTGGTATACCTTATAGTTTGACACAAAAAAACAATATTTTGTACTCTGTTGTACACGGTCAATCTCTCAAATCCAAAGCCATATGTTGACATACGTCTTGAGTCGTGTCCTTAATTATATTCCTACGCTCACAACTATAATTTTTGAATTGAGAGTTATACTTAGGTATTATAAATACAGGGTGGTTCCGAAGGACGGATGCACACATCTTTTTTATCGAGATTCCAGTTTCTCGACTTTCTCTACTTGAATTTGTAGAATTTGTATTAAAATGTTTCATTTGATAGCTTGTATAATTTCGCATCAGAAAGTTAACATAAAATGGAATATCCGGTGTTTTTTTGGATTAGATATAAAGTACACTAAGAAATTGACCGAAAACCCCATGCGCGACACTAGGAATTTTAGAATAATTTAAAACAATTTTTACAAAAATTAGAGAAATTCTGACTAGAATTAATTTTTACTTTATAAAATGGAAAATTTTAAAGCGGATATGCTTAAAAAATATCAAGAATAACTTATAACTCATTTGTGTTCCTGTTTTCCAAAATAGAAGGAGTTCGTTCGTAGATTATGGTCTACGTGGTTGGTAATGGTTCTTCACATGTAACATATGGTGCTATCGGGTATATAAACTGCGGTATTTCTTGCTTATTCTAACTTTTTGCAAAATAATAAACCATAATATAGCTTATTTTTTCTTCCGCTTAATTTAAGAAACATACTCAATTCAGTTTTCTAAAAAAAACTCCACTTTTAATACTTTTACTATTAAATATTTAAAACCAGATTGAGAAGTCAGATTTGAATTTTTCACCATCTGTTGAAATTGAAAACATTTTAATACGAAATACAGATTACAAAAAATGTATTCGTCAAGTCATTGGAAAAACACTAAAATTAAAAAAAAAAATCAAATAAATTAATAGAAATTATATCGAAATTTCAAAATTTATCCTTAATTTTTAAATGACGTCATAGCGTTTTGTATGTTGAATATTATACTGTACGATCATATGGAAAATTGGAAATCTGGAATTTAGAAAACTAAACTCAAATAAAAGTAAAATATCTATCTTATTTCACTTCACCTTTTATCGGTAGTGATTCTACTACGAATGTTATATTTGTTGTTCAAATAAATTGTTTATGACTCTACCTAGATTCCGCTATGAACGCAGAAAACAACACCAGCGTTAAAAACAAAAGAAGGATAACTCTTGCTAAGCGCTGCTTCTTTGGGCTAAGAAAGCAATTGAGTAGCAAAGCCCTCTCTGGTCCAAACCCACAGAACAGCGCAGTAGAGGAAGACCGCGGATCAGGTGGCGCGCACAAGTGGAAAGTGACCTCACCCAACCTGGAGCGCGAAACTGGAGAAACTCGAGACATCTAGCTAAGGACTGAGCTAGATGAAAAAGTTTGTTGGGTGAGGCCTTAGTTCACACAGGACTGTAGCGCCACCTTAAGTAAGTAAGTAAGCTCTATGTATGACAAACAAAAGAGCTCGAACTGTGTATATGAGTTCGATCTCATACAATTATTTCACCATTTCCTCTGGCCGAGAGGAATATCATTTTTAACCAATTGGAAAAAGCTGATAAAACGAATTTCCAACTTTGGAATTTTTGTCATACAACTTCAAGCCATCAAACCAAACTGTTAAACCAATCCTCACTTTTGACAGTGGTTTCAAGGCTCAACAGCACATTCTTGATTTGTCACTTTTGATACAATTTTGTTGTCCCTAACGATAATTTGACGATTAGAAAATGGATGAATCAATAATTACTGTTTAAAGTTCATATTTATTTTGCATTCAAAATTAAATTTGTTTTTAAAAACAAATAAACAAATCTACTCAAAAATAGGATTTTAATGTCGCTTCTAAGTCAAATATCAATAACTACCAGTGAAATTCACTTTTTCTTCGCCTTTATACATCGCATTTAGATGATCTTTTCAGCCTTTTGTGTATCCACATCCATTCAAACTCATTATAGTCTGATGAAGGATTGCGTGCTTCAAATTTTAATTCATATTCTATGCCAACAAAATCCTAGACAAGCCTTTAATGTATTCATATTCTATATATAAAATTTATATGAATACAAAAGTGAAACAAATAAAATGATATAGCCCAATAATTCCATTTGAATATTTTGGTCCAAAAGCAAAACAAGCTATGGCACAAACAACCAAAGAGAATTCAATTGACTTTTTTTGAATACCTATAGAAACCATCGTACTTCCGGCCGTATTATTCAGGAGTGTTTTGTTAGATGCCAAACAAAAAACGAAAATGAATTATGTGGCAGTGTTATTGGGAAAAGTATATTCAATTGAACTTGAAAAGCTCTTAGGCTTTGAAGTCTTCTATATAATGTAGAGAAGCTATGTCCTATTCTATGTTTATGATGAAGTAGATTTAAATTGTTTTTCAATCTTGTCATTTTTGGCTTCATTTTTGATTAAAAAAATTCCTAAAACGTTCAATCATATTAAAGGATGCATGAATTTGATTTTTATTTTGATATTTCCATCACCAAAATATTTAAAAAAAAGCTTTTGATTGATGGCAGGTAATTTAGTTCCAGTTTTTTGTTGTTGTTATGAGGTGAATATTTGAACTAGGAATCGCCATTATACCGGCATGACAATCAATTTTCTCGAAATGTTTGAAAAAGAAAGAAAAAAATGTCACAGGAAATTAAGAATCGATTTCATTTAACTTCATCGATATTTTTGGCCAACTATTAGAGGTTTATTTTATTTGAATTTGAAGGTATGTATATGAAAACAAAAATACTACATCATGCACCACAATTTCCTGACGATTCAATTTCCTTTAGGTTATTAGTTTATCTTAACTTTCTTATGTTTTGAATAGAATAATGGCAAAAGTGCAAGAACCTGCTTTTGTGGTTAAAGACTATTACGTAAATGAATTCAATTAAATACAAGCTTTCGTGGAGGTACTTTTAATTAATTTAACCAACAGTGCGAATTTTGTAGCATAAATGTAAACGAGAAAAAACATCTTGAAATTATAGATAAAGCAGCTTCTACTATAAATTTAAATAAAAGCATTTTTAAGATATCGTGAACATTTTCTCTTTTTTTGTCTTTTCTATAGCTTTGTCGTTTTGTAGGGAATGTAACATTTTTAAAACATTTGAATTGTCACTGGTTCAATTCAGGAAAAAATAAGTTGGTAATGATTGTAATATAGACCTTACTAACGTCAGAAGAAGATTTGATCCTTTGAATGTCATCTGCCAAAAATCTACATAAAGAGAGAGAATTTTCCTAAGTGCTTTAGATTTTCTTAGATTTAATGTGTATAAGTAAAGTTTCAAATTCGACAATTTGTAAACTTCACATAGGAAGTTATTGTAATCGGTCCGATTTGTCGAATTGAAAATTTTGACATTTCTCGACGTTTCAAGGTACCTAGATTCTAAATAAAAGATTTTTAGATAGATGTATGTGCATGTGTGTGTACGTACGTTCGGGAAGCTTTTTTCGTCGTCCATAGCTCAAGAACAAATAGAGATATCGACTTCAAATAAATTTTGTTATACAGAAAATAATCCAGAAAGATGCAGAAATGACTCTCCAAAACATTGAGTGGGTGCGTTTTTTTACTATAGCAATTTAAAAAAAAGGTGAACATTCTGGTTAACCCAAAATATCTCCCGAACCAATACCGCTAGCGACTTGAATTAAAATGTATATTATATATTATGACGTGATACCAAACGAGTGTATTTTTGAAAAAAATCCAACCAACGGTTTTTTTTACAAATCAAAAAAACTGACAAAAAAAATGTTTGTCACCTCGAATATTTTACGAACAAAAAATGATTTTATCTCCAAAATAATTTTATACAACGAAGAATAACGTTTTTGGTATCTGGTAAAACTTTGAGAAAAATCGAATTGACATTTTTTTTTACAAAAAATAAAAACCTAAAAAAAAAACAATACTAAAACTTGGTAAAAATTTACTTTCGACTCAAATATCTTTTCAGAAACTAGAGATATTAGTTTCAAACTTATAATATCTTTTAGAAAATATTGTTTTTTCATAAAAAAATAAAATCAGTTCTCGATATCTCGTGAAGGTATTGACTTTAACATGATTTCATTCTGTGATAAATTTTCTGAGAAAAATCCAATCTGTATTTGTTTATAAAAGAAATAAAAACTTTCAAAAAATGCTACTAAAATTGGTGAACACTGGTTTTCGACTAAAAATCTCATTTACAAAAAAAGATTTTGAAATCAAACTATTTCATCATATACAAAATATTGTTGGTAATTTTTAGTTAATTTTTTAGAATAATTTAACTGAAAACTTTTTGAACAAAACACGATAACCTACAAACCTTTTAAGCAAGACTAATCGACAGACGGGATGGGAAGTTTTCAGTGTGGGTCGCATCCCTGGTCTAGTCTAGGTTTGGTTTTGTAAATTTTGTGTAAGGTTTTAAGTTTTCTTCTCATATTTATTTCTGTTAGAATTTTGTTGTGTCTATTTCTAGTGAGCAAACTGACTTTCTAGGAACAGAGTTACTACTTTACTTCTTCTAAAGTATGTTTGCTTCGATTTTTGAAACATTTTGTAAATTCAATTCCACTGAAAATAAATATTCCAATTTTACTAGTTTCGAGCTTTGATAATTTATTTAATAATCACAGTTTCTTATGAAAGCACACTTACAAAAACTGTTCGATTTTGGATCGGGTTAAAGGAGACAAGAAATAAGTAAGAAAAACCAATGTTCGTAGAACTTCGTGGCGATTTATAGTAGAATTAAAAATTTGAACTCATAGTTCTGTTGCTGCAGAATGAACATTTTCAAAAATGAATCAACTGAAATTTAAAGCGACAGCAAACTCTTTTGCAATAGGTTCGAAAATATAATATAAGGAAGAAACTTTCGAAACAAGGAAAACATTTAAAAATATGTATAAAATTTCCCTGGTTATTATTAACTTAAGTGAAAGAGAAAAGGTGGGTCTCATTTTCAGCCCGTCTAAAACTCTGAGATGAGCCAAGTTAATGGTATTATTTTTTTAATATTAATGGTATTATTTTTTTTAAATTTAAACTATAGACTTTAACTTTCTTTAAGTTAAATATTTTTGTTTGTTTTTTGAAAAAAAAAATCTTTTTTTGATTAAATTTGTCAATTTTAGCCAAACTTTTAAGGGCTTCTGACAGGGATTCGTCAAAGAATTCACTTTTGTTTCATGAAACATGTAAAAGAGCCTTAAGATAAATGTCGGTAGTCTTAATGTTGACTTTTGTCATTTTTCACATTTTTAAATACTTTTGTTTTTGGTATGCTGTCCAAAACTTCTGTTCATTCGATTTTTGCTATAAGCTAACCAAAGCTACGTGCAAAGTATGAAATGATTACCAATGGTTGGGCTAGGGTCAATTTTTTCGAACCTTTGATTTTTTCGGAGCTATTAGGGCTTACTTAAAGTAAACTCGACACGAAGAACGTTACACGAACTGATAAATCAATTTTATATCTTATGGTAAATTTGGCAAATCTGGTTAATTGATTGTAAATTTGACATAGGTATGTAGCTTAAACAATGAAGGCGCTATAAAAACTATAAAAATAAGGAAGTCCCTTAAAACGAAAATTACATTACAGGCTTCTATTATTATCAAATATTATATTGAAACGTTCTTGATTCCAATCTGAGTGATGCTATAAATTCACAAATAAAGGTTATCAAAGCTATTTAAACAAAATCAATTTAAACCTTCTGTTAGACTAGATCATAGCTGGTCACGCTGAAAACCTCATAAATAATTTATAAAAATCAATTATGTGCTTGTCTAAGAATCTTTTATATAGATTGTTTATTTAATTTCAATTATATTGTATACTTTGTGAGCTATCAGAAAAATAAATATGGACAAGATTTAGCTTTTTAACTTTGAAATAAAATCTAAGGTAACACAAAATAATATTTAACAAGGCAAACAATGTTCGTAACGTTTCAAAAATTTAAATGCCATTTGATTTCTCAAAAAATTTTAATTCTTAAAAATTTGTGTTTGCAAATTTTGAGAGCGTTTTTTTTTTAATGAGCTTAATAAAATATGTTTTCCAATTCCATTTCGAAAAAAAATATGACACATTTTCGAGATATCGAATTGCTAACAAAAATGTTTAATATTTTTTTAAAACATCAACACGACAGAAAGACAAAATCGGGGACCCACTTTTTTCGACTCCTCTACCATCGTAATGTCATGTTTGATATATGTAAATTTCGAGTTCTTAATTGTTTACGAATGCAAAATTTGCCATATAGTTTCTATATGTCGCAAGTAAAAATGTTTGGGTCTAAGAAGAAATGATAGGCGTCCTCAAGAAAAGGAGTTTCACTTCTGTTACATAAAAATAAGGAATAACATGGAGTCAGTAGCATCATGGTGTGGGATTGCATTTGTTGGTTTAATGTTGGACCGATCTTACAAATTCATAACCAAGGAATCATGACATGATATTTTCAAAGAATAAATGCTTTCCATATGCTGAGAAAAATACGCCATTTAAATGACACTTTTAGCAAGATAACGATCCCAAGCAGTTTTTAAAATTAATGAGTGTTTGACCTCGCTATCATCGAATCCCTATGGTACACTGGGCATCTTAGTTTCCCCATTTCAATCCATTCGAGAATTTGAATCTGAAAAACCTTTTAGCAATGTTGGTTTTTAATGGTTTTTAACAATAAACACCAACTATATATCCATCCATATCGCGTCGTATAGACGAGTTTAAAAATATGAAGGAGGCTATTCTGGCTATTGAAAAAACCACAAAAAATGTTCTTGTTTTTAAACTTACTGCTACTAAATTAAATTTAAAAAATTCACACATTAAGTTGTTAATATTTTGAACACTCGAAAACGAACAAAAAATTGTTAACGAACGCAAGTCGGTTGGTTTGGTGATTTCCCTACTATTTGAAAAGCTGTGTATATCTAAGGTCACCACACCATTGGATGCTAATAACAACACGTGAGCTGCCACATGCAACAGGTCTTATGTTTTCAAGTGATATACAAAAATTCATAAATTTATCGCTTACGACGTGTTGTAAAATAGTCTTTTCGGTAAAATTGACCTCTTTAATCATCATCATCATAACCATTCCGATCACGACCTGTAGCCATCTATTTGCGTGACCCATGGCTCAAGACATCGTGGTCTACTACATCTAGATCTCTCCAGTGCAAGCATTGGGTGCTACGCCTACCACAAAATGTGTTATACAAAGGACTTTCCGGACTTTTTCCTATTCGCTCGAACGAGCTAGTTGTCCGGCCCACTGGAGTCCACTTGGTATTATATTGTTTGATCACTTCGACAACAGTAAAAATGTTGTACATAATCAAGAAATCAGTATAAAAACGATCCAAAATTGGTCTAAATTAAAATCTACTAAACTCATTCTGACCCACAAAATTTTAAAGTGTTTTTCATTTTAATATCCAAAACAAAAAACACAACATGTGAAAAGGTTAAACTTATGCATGCAGAATTGTAACAAACATTGAAATTCCAAAGTTAGAACCACTTCGTTCGACCATCTGATGTCTCTTATTTTAAGCATTATAAAGTATCACCCTTAAAAGTTAATCTTCCTCTTTCAACAAAACCTGAGAAACTAGAACACAAGCTTAAACAAGAACAAAAAATCAATAGTCTCTAGTTGGTTTCCTCTTGGTTGTAAAAACTTCATCTCATGCTTAGATGCTATATAATAAAGTCTTCTTGTTTTTCATTTATTTTTACTTTTTTTGAAAAAGTAATTGACTTTTTGACTAAAAGTTAATATAGGGACTTCTCGGGAGAGTGTGCTAATATTTAATAGTTATTTTTCACATTATTATGTTTTTTGGTCAGTGTGAGGGTCGTGGTTAGAAAAATATTCTTTTGCTAAGTGGAAAAAGTAATTTAACAAGGATTAAGGACTGGATTAGGTGTGTTTTTGTGTATAGGGATATTTAAATTTTGTATAATATAATATTTACATATTAAATTTGTTCATATTTTGTCAAGGTTTTCTTATCATGTTGTTAAATTAACACACAATCAGTGAGTATCACAGCTGTGAGAGATAATTTTGTCAAAAAGAATATACGAAAAGATGCAATAAGTAAAAGAAAAAAACTTTTACCTAAGAACTTTGAATCTTATATAAAAAATTTCTAAGCTATTTTTGATGACAGCATAGGTTTATCCTTGATCTCGTTAAGCCTGTTTAAGACACTTTGTTGAACAATTTTTGTTTCCATAGAATTCTCATACAATATGTAGATTAGACGAGCACAATGATTGAACTTTTTGGTACTAATTTTTACCCATTTGAGAGGGACTTTTTATTGAATTAAATCAAATAAAGACTATTACAAAATCAATTTGGTTTTACATATAACCAAAACCATAATTTAATCGAAAGTCTTTCTTTTTTGAGGGGCACAACTATTTACCATACAAAAACAAAAAAAAAATAACCCATAATGCGAGTTTCATTTAATGATCAAAATTTTGTTAAAATTTCCAACCACATTCACTTAAGACAAATTCCACCCATAATCTCATATCATCGCCATAGCCAACTTTAAGTACAAAAGACTCGTTTATCCCCATGAAACTCAAACAAAAACTTATCCAAGCAACTTCCGAAAGGAATTCTCCCAAACATAACAAAAATTTTCAACATAGCTAGCTGTTGCGCGTTCTTCTTTTCTCTCTCTCTCTTTCTCGCTCTCTCTTTTTCAAACCATTTCCGCACTCACCACAATATTGTCATTTCTATTCTCGTAGCTATATCGGGTATCTAGGTAACTAATTTAATACATCATTACAACAAGCTCAACAGGCGGGCTTGAATAGCCAAGTAGGTAGCTGGCTTTATTGGCAAGTTGTCAACCAACAACGACGACGACAACGGCGGCAACGGTGAACGTTCTACAGCAACAAGTTCAGGCTACCTCATCTACCATCAAACCCATTATCATCGACCCACTCAACAGCTCCCAACCCCCACCACCCCTTCCATTTATTTGAACTATGACCATAAAAGAGTAAAACCATAACCATCTAACACCACCCAACACCGCCCAACACCACCCAACACCACCCACCTTCACCTACAACAACGGCAGCTTTATTCGTCCTTTCAAGGAGTTGCTCCTTGTGTAGGGTTGTGAGCGGAATTCATTTTTCTTATTTTATTATTTGTGTGTTGCGACTCTCGACTGGCGATATGGTTTGTTTGGAGACTTTTATTGGCTTTGTAGTGAGAGAGAAAAGCGCGTTTTGGTTTATGGCACTGGCACTGGTCCATAAAAATAAGCAGTAAAAGTAAAACTCCGACTGTGGTTTGTTTTACTGTTTACTTTTCATAACTTCTGTTCGATTCGTCTACGAGAGTAATGTGATTGCTGTGCATCAATTTTATGACGAAAATATTTTTCATAATGATTTTTATATATGGACGTAAGAAAGTCAGATGATCATTCAAAGGTAATAACCTTTGATTTGAATGCCTTGTTTAGTGATTTTTATTGTTGAATTTAATTATTGGCTACAAATGGTTTTGTCTAAGCATAATTCCTTCTGCTTCAGTACCCCAAGGCCAATGAACACAAGATTATTTTGATTATTTTCATAGAGCTTCAATACCAAATAGGTTTATGCTAGTATCTAATAAAATGATAATAATAATCAAGCACAGACATTTCTATATACATATGTAGATTGGTTTATTTTAACAGGTATACCATAAAAGGGCTTATAGCTCATTTGGAAAGGATTCGTGTTTCCACCCCATATAATCGTCAGGGTGGATTTATTGGTCATTTCAAATTGACAAACATATTTGATTGATTTAAGAGGATAATAATAATTTATAATGTTTGTGTCCTTTTTTGTGTGTGAAGGGATGCATAAACTGTAAAGTCAATTTGGAATTTTGTGTAATCGTTGTTATGCGTCAATTCTCGGGTTTGATTTATCGTTTTGTTTGTTTGTATTTTATAACCATTTTTTATTCTTAATTTTTCCATTCATTGGGTTTTGACGAAAATAATTCCAATATCGTGACCTATAATCCAGAGATAGGATTCCTCCTACAACATTTTATTGACGTTTGACCTTTTTGCTGAATGAAACAGCACAAAGTTTGAGTTTTTAATGTCATTCAATTATATGAACCCGAGAGATAACAAATGGACTGTCAAGCTTATTTTTATTCAAATAGAATATTTTCTTCTATTTGAACTTGTGCTCTATGTTTACAGCTTTTACAGTCAACCTCGCTTATGTGCAACAAATAAAATGCAAACAAATTCATGCAAAGAAGCAGAGCTTTCATATCCAACGAACTTCGGATATTTGTAACTTTAAATCCCATTTAAACGATTTCAGTCCAAAAAATGTTCAATTCAACAAACTTTGATTACAAAAAATCACCTCAAAGAACAATGATTCTAACATTTAAAAGGATTAGATTATTTTTTAGATGTTTTAAAATCTCAACAATGTATGGATGTATTCGATTCTTTACTTAAGCGGAGTTATTTTGAAACAAAACTATTATTAATTTGTTAGAAAAAGTTTTTTCAATTCAAAAGTTTTGAAATAAGAGGATAATTGGGTTGATTTTAAATTTCTCAATGCAAGTAAAGCGTGAGCCAAATACAATTTCCTTTTTCTCGTAAAGGGTTATTTTTTAAAAGCTATAAATAGTTTTTCAAAAAAAACACATACAATTCAGAAAAATACATGAAATGTTTATTTGAATGGATAGTACGGTCCATATAATTTAATTGACTGCTCCTCAAATGGTCCATCGGCTTAGTCCAATTTTGGCATACTCTTTCCAACATTTCGGCCGATATCTCACGAATAAATGCTTCAATATTGTCTTCCAATGTGTCAATTGAAGCGGGCTTGTCTAATGTTTTTGATGCCACCAGCTCATAAACCGCACCAAACTGTGACTTTTTCTGGATGCATTGGTAGCTCTTGCAATGATTCTGGCTGATATTTACTCCAAAATCGACAATTCTGCTTATTTACGTACCCAATGAGACAAAAATGAGCTTCGTCGCTGAACAACATTTTTCGGTAAAAAAGTGGATATTCGGCCAACTTTCCAAGAGCCCATTCACCAAAAATTTTACGTTGCAGTAAGCCGTTCGGCTTCAATTCTTGCACCAGCTGTATTTTGAAAGGCACCACACCTAAATCCTTCGGCAAAATTTTCCACGTTGTTGAGTAACAGAGGCCCAAATGCTGCGAACGACGACGAATCGATAATTGCTGGTCATCATTAAAATTCAATAATTTGCAAGCGTTGCTCGTTTGTAAGACGATTCATGGTTAAATTATAGACCAAACTAAAGATGTTTGACAGTGAAACAAAACACGAAACGTGCATCAGCTGTTTAAACCAGTGTTGCCAAAAAGATAATAGCTAAAAAATCACCCTTTATTTTGACATAGTTTAATTTAATAAAGTAAGAAAAATAAAGTGCACGACTGGGTCGCACGAACTTGCTCCTGTATGCAAAGAGTCTGTTTAAAAAAGTATCTATAAAATATTTAAAAATATACCTGTAAAATAAGTTTGTCTTCAAAGATATATATGCCATTTGATTTGTCGAAAAAACCTCCATTTTTCAATTTTTTAGGAGGGGGTTACATTTAATACAGTTAAAATAATTTTAAAAAAACTAATTTATAAATCAAAAAATCTTTGATTTTTCAAATTTTTTTCTTGAAAATCGTTAGAGCGGTTTTTTTTTTAAATTAATTTTTTATATATACAATTTTTCAATTTCGTTCTAAAAATATTTTTGGTATGCAGTTGTTTAGTGATTGTAAATACACGCTCTATATTTCAATTTCGTAAAAAAATGTTCACCCGTTTTTGAGATATAGAATTTTGAAAAAAAAAATTCAATATTTGTTTAAAAATCAAAACAATTAAAAATTGCACTTTTGATAATCAAATATTGTTAAGGCAATATAAGAGCTCGTTTAGAAAAAAAATTATTGAAATCGGTTCAAAAGTTGCTGAGAAAATTAAAAAAACAAAAAAACTGTTCTATGAGCGGTACCTTTCCTGAGCAATACAAAAATATGTTTTTCTTATTAAAAGAAGCCAAGTTAAAAAATAAAATTTTAGAGAAAATTTAAAAAAAATCTATCGGTTTGTTTTTGAGAAAATTCGAATTTTCGTTTTTTGACCAAAAAAATTGTATGGGGGCCACTGTTAGTTTTGATCTTAAAAAAAAAATGAAAAAAACGCCTAACGCAAATCTGCTCAAAACCTTAACTTCCAAGTTTGAACTCAATCGGCCCAATGGTTTAGGCTGTAGGAGCGTGGACAGACAGACAAAATTGACCGGACGGAATCGCGGGACCCACCTTTTTCGACTTCTCTACCATCGTAATATTATGTTTGATTAAAATCTCGAGTTCGAAATTTTGCACGAATGCAAAACTTGCCATATAGTTCCTATATGTCGCAAGTAAAAATCAAAAGATACATTTTTCAAAACCTTGTTGATGGTTTCACAAATTGTTTGGATGATAATATGTGCCTCAAGTTCTTGACACTTTTAAGAATTTATATTGGTCGTTTACGGTTTTCCAAAAAGTTGTCTAAGTAAATTTTTTCAATTTCCGTATACAAAAAGTTTGTCAACATTGATCTAGAGCTCAAAGCCGCCAACAGTTTACAGTCTCATTTCTATAATGGGCATCCAAACTTTCTGTGGATGCCAGATGATGTAAATTTGTTTTAGTTAACGTAATGCATATCTATCAAGACGAAAATGCACCTAGTCGGAAAAAGTGATTTTCCACCCAAAATCGTTGACGTGTTCAAGCTCTTCTAAGTGTCAAAATGCGAAGCGATAACGAAGCAGATGGTCATGTGCCTTCAAATACTGAGTCTATTGCAACTTGTTTGCGAAGAATCCGAGGACATAAGACTTCTCCTCCGACCCCCGAAGAGTGTTGAGCTGTTGAGATCAATTCTCATCTATTTGAACCGGAGGATGACGAAGGGGATTTTTATCCTCTAGCTTATTGGTTTCACTAACTTTTTGCACAAACTCGCGTACACTCATTTTTAGTCATTACTTATTTTTGAACAACACACTGTTTTTGCACATATAGTTTTGGAAATAAGTATTCAATTAAACCCATCGCTTTCTAAGCGTAAAGCGATTCATTTTGTTATCAAGAAGTTTGATATTGTCTTCATATCAAGATTTTTAGCGAAAAAGTCAGGTGCAACCTTTGATTTAAAAAAAAAAAACACTAGATGAACTACCCTGACGCCAATTTAATGTTACTTATTGTATTAGCCTCCCTATTCCAAATGTTTAGTATGCTTGTTATTTCTTTCATCAAATTAGGGGAACGGAATAGTCACTGAGAAATAAAGTGTGTATCTCTTTAAAAGAGAACATGTTCTCTTTGTCGAAATTCATCCAGCTAGACCATGAGATGTACTAAAAAATAACTTTTTTCGACGAGTAAGCGTTAACAAGTTATAAAGGTTTCAAAAAATGTCAAATGTAGAAAATATCGACTTCTTTCATGTTCTTCTTAAGCAATTCCGGTTATTACTATACATTTACAGCCACTTTCTTGATAAAGTCTCTAATACTTGGTTTATTGATAAATTTAAACTCGATTGAGCTCTAACTCTGAGAGGGAACTTCGACTTAATAGGACTCCGTTCAGCAATGTTTTTACTTAATAATTTAATGATTCATTCCGGTTTGGATTAAATTTCAAACCACAAGGTCGGTACAAAAATAATATTGTATTTAGGAAAAACATGTATGAACATAGACAGTTTGCCAAAAAGTCAAAAATATTAGCTGCATCATTTAAAATGTTGTGGCCTCTGACAGTTTCATAAAGTGTAAGTCGAGAAATAATATCTTATCTAAACTGGACAATATTCCTATCGACAAAATGAGCAGATAAAAGTAAAGATACATCTGTATTTAGAAGAAAAGAAGCTCGTTTTGACATTATGTGCCTCCTTTTCAATATTTGTTGCATTTTTCATCGTGACAAATAATCTTTTTACTGAATCTACTTAACACACGATTTTGTGAAACTTTTTAGTACAATAGTTTCTATCACTTAAATTGCATGCACCATATGATATTGTAGAGATTGCAGATTTTACATATATCAAAAAGAGGCTGAGATTTGCATTCCTTAAAACTTAAACATAATATTCATAACAATATTTCCTGAGTCGAAAACCACTTCCTATCAGTTTTGTGTTGTAGGTTTTCGTGTTTTGTTAAAAAAGTTGTTATTAAATTTTTCTAAATAATTAACTAAACATTACCAACAATATTTTGCATATGATAAAATGGTTTGATTTCAAAATCTAATTTTGTTAAAAGAGATTGTACAATCGAAAACCAATTTTTAACATTTTTAGTACCATTTCTGAAAGTTTTTATTTCTTATCTAAACAAATACAGATTGGATTTTTCTGAGAAAGTTTAGCACTGAATGAAATCATTTTGAAGCTAATACCTTTATTTACTCACGAGTTTTGTGTACTATTTTTGTAGATTTTGATTACTGTTGGATTTTTACAAAGAATTTACTGAATGTCGAAAACAATATTTTTTTAAAATATACAAATATTTTATTTGGATTCTAGGGACCTTGAAACGTGGAGAAATGTCAACATTTTTAATTCGACAGTTTGGGCCGATTACAATAACATCCTTTGGGAAGTAAAAATTAGACAAAAGTGAGGATGTCTACACTAAATTCTAAAAAAAGAGGCTGGGATGCGACCCACACTGATAACTTCCCATCCTGTCTGTCGATTTGTCTTGCTTAGAAGTTTGTCTATATGTATCAATTTTTACCAAATTTGAGAACTATTTTTTGTAGATTTTATTTTTTTATGAAAAAACGGACTGTTGAATTTTTTTTTCTGTGAAATAAAATAAGTTTAAAGGCAATATTTTTAATTTTTGAAAAACTATTTGAGTCGAAAGTAAATTTTTACCAACTTTTGTTAATTTTTTTTTTTCAGTTTTTAATTTTTTGTAAGAAAACTGTCAATTCGTTTTTTCTCAAATTTTTTTCTAATGTTGAAAACAATATTTTTTATAAGCTTTAATTAGTTAGAAGCCATTATCTCAAATTTTTGAAAAGATATTTGAGTCGAAAATCAATTTTTTAACAACTTTTGTTAATTTTTTTTTTCGGTTTTTAATTTTTTGTTAAAAAACTGCCAATTCGTTTTTTTTTCAAAATTTTACTCAATGTTAACAACAATATTTTTTCAAAGATAAAAGTAGTTTAAAGCCAATATCTCAAAGTATTGAAAAGATATTTGAGTCGAAAATCAATTTTTACCTACTTTTATTAATTTTTTTTTTAGGTTTTTATTTTTTGTAAGAAAACTGTCAATTCGATTTTTCTCAAAATTTTATCAAAAGTCAAAAACATTATTTTTCGTTGCACAAAATTGTCTTTAGAGATGAATCGTAAAATTTTCGAGGTGACAAATTTTTTTTTTCAGTTTTTTTGATTTATAAAAACAACCGTTAATTGGATTTTTTTCCAAAAATATTCTTGATTTGTATCACGTTACAATATATAATATAAATTTAATTCAAGTCTCTAGCGTTATTGGTTCGTGAAATATTTAGGGTTAACCAAAATTTCACCTTTTTTTTTAAACTGCTATGGTAAAAAAACCACCCACGCAATTTTCTTGAGGGCCCTTTCTGCATCTTTCTGCCTTATTATCTGTATAACAAAATTTATTTGAAGTCGATATCTCTTCTGGTTCTTGAGCTATGGACGACGAAAAAAACGTCGCGAACGTACGAACGTTCGTACGTACACACGCACGCACAGACATCTCTCTAAAAATCTTTTATTTCTACTCTAGGGACCTTGAAACGTCGAGAAATGTCAAAATTTTCAATTCGACGAATTGGATTCATTACAATAACTTCCAATGGGAAGTTAATAAAGTTCGGAAGAGAATTGCTTAATGTTTTTAATTTATTTTAGAACTACGTCAAGAAATTGGCCGTTTTTCTATTAGAAAAAAAATATTTTGCTTCTAAAATTATTTTTTAAAATGTATCTATTTTTTCATTAAATGGGAAAAGTTAACAAATCCATTTTGTATGTTAACTCTAAAATATTATCAATGCTGTTAAAAATTGTTGATAATTTTATTGTTTTTTAAACAAACAACTTATGCGTTCTTTGTTTTGATCAAGTTTTGCTAATTTGAAAAATATTAGTGTTTATCAAATCTGGTCAAAATCCCGTTTTTTACAAGGTTTTTTTTCAATAACACAATTTTACACAGATAATTAGTACCCGTTTTTAAGTTCAAGTTCTTTTTAAGAAACAAGTAATTTCTATTGCGTACTGTCAACAAATAAGAGTGATATTTTTTTTTTTTTTATTTCTGAAAATATTTTCATTTCTTTAAGGTTACAAATGGACACCCCACTAAGCAAAGCCTTGGTTTTCTACAAATTAGTTTATAAAGTTTACCACTAATTTTGATTCTCAAGATAAAAAAATAGGCTTCATTTCATGATCTTGAAATAAAGTGCACGACAGGATCGCATGAACTTGCTTAAGTATCCAAAGACTCTGTTTAGAAACAGAACATAATATATTTTAAAATTAAAAATTACAAAAATAACAAGTAAAATAAGTTTGTCATACAAAATTCGAATACCTTTAATTAATCAAAAAAACCTTTATTAATCTTTTTCGAAAATCGTTAGAGCGTTTTTTTTTTTTTTAATAATTTTGTATATATAAAATTTTAGTTTAAAAACATTTTTAGTATGCAGTTTGCTAGAGCTTATTTATATAAGTTGTACGTGTAATTTTCGTTACAAAAATAGTGACCCGTTTGTGAGATATCGAATTTTCGATTTTTGACTAATATTTTTATGGCGACTACGGTCATTCAGTCATTCAGTCTTAAAAAAATAAAAAAAAAAAACGTCGAAAGAAAATCTACTTAAAGCCTTAACTTGCAAGTTTGAGTTCAAGTGACAGACAGACAGACGGGCGGAGTTGGAATCAACTTTTTTCGAGTTTTCTAAAATCGTAATGTCATTTTCTTAATTAAAATCTCGCGTTCGAATTTTTTACGAATGCCGTATACATAGTTTCTATATGTCGCAAGTAAAAATAAGCTTAGTTTCATGATTTTGAAAAAAAAGACTTAAATATTTTCAATATATTCAATTTTAGATATGTTGTAAACTCAAAATACCAATTTTCAGCAACCTCTACTGGAAAATAGCAATTTTTGAAACCATATTCAGAATCAAAGTCACGAGAGTGTCTAGCGTCACGTTGAGATACGCAACTTCTATTTTCGGAAAATACATTTATTTAAAATTTTAATATAATGTATAAAGAATTCGAATTGTTGAAATCTATTTCAATTTATTTTCAATATAGTTCATAGTTCAATATCCTAAAATGTAACATTTTTAAATCAAAAGAGTATTATTTAAGATTTGACTTCTTACTCCAACAAAATCATCATTTTTTTTCACATTAAATAAAACTTTTAAAATTTTAAGAAGTTTTAAAAAATCACAAAAATTACATGCGTTTTCGATGACCTTATTTTTCCAATGAGTTTTAATGAGACGATTGTTAGAAATGCTCTTAACTCAATGACTGCTCAAAATGTAGCTACCTGAACGTGAAAAACTTTGTTATGTTTGCTATACCTGTCTAAAACTATATAATTCCTAGGAATTGTTAAGGGTATCATAACACGTGATGCTATCAAATGAATTCCCTTTTTTCTTACCTATTGACAAGACAATCCTCACTTTCGAAATGCTTGCTTCATCTGCAAGTACAAGTAGCTCCTTCAAAACCATTGTTTTGTGTTCACTTTAAAACCACCACCACCACCGCCAGTCACCATCCAAGATTGAAAAATATTCAAAAATAGAACTCCTTCAACTATTGATCACAATGATCATCACAAAACAAACGATTCCTTTTCATCAACAAGGACTACTAAAATACAAAAAAAAACATAGTCACTCATCCTTGCAACCAATTATTATGTACATATATTTGCATTGGCTCTACTTTTGTTTTCTTTTCTTCTTTTTTTTCAGAATACTGTGTCAAGAGTGCTGACAGCATTGTCGAAACAAAGCAAGAACATTCCCAACAATCTACAATAAATGCAACTCCTCATAGCAGTAATCCCTCCTGCCACAGCAGCAAAAGCAGCAACAGTAGAAACATCAGAAGTGGAGGCAGCAGCAGCAAGTCACTCCAAACGATTGCCATCTCAATGCGAATAATGTTGACACGAAAAAAACCAACAAAAAGCAATTGGAAGCGAGCAAGGATGGCAACGTTATAGTATTAAATTCATGAGCGTGTATAGACAAAAGCTTAGGTACACATCCTGGCAAAGAAAGTAAGCTATGCAGAGGAGCGACAACATACTACAATGCATGTGGCAATGATGAAATCCGATAAAGCGGTATGCACAAACGACACCATGGAAGAGGACCTGGGCAAAGCCCTAACGTACGAGGCAATCTTCACCACGCTCATCGAGAACAAAGTGTTGGCAATGAAACGTGATTGTGAGGAGCGAAAGCGTGCCAAACGACAAAAGCGCAAGTCGTTCGGGCGGATCCTTTTTAGCAAGAAGTTATTCGGAAGCAGTGCACCGGGTGGAGGTGGAGGTGGTGGTGGGAGTGGTAGTGGGAGTGGTGGCCGGAAATCCCCATCAGCTGAGGAGCTCGACGTAGAGAAAGGTTCTTCTCTAGCAGATGATTTTGAAATCAATGTGACTTCGAAACTTTCCGACTGTCACATTCACGATGAAACAACATATTCAAAAGCGAGCAGCAAAAGACATCATCATCCGGAAGCCGATGCCTCGATGAGGCGGGGGAAGAACGCTACCATCAAAGTGCTACCGCAAATTCCCCCAGGCGATGACAGCCTATCAAGCAACGCCTACAATGACAGTTTGAGTCTTTCGGAGAAGAATGGAGTGAGGAATCTTGTCGTGGAGGTCCTCACCCACCACCATGACGCACGACTCGCCTACGACGATGAAGCAGCATCGATAGCGGACCAAGTAGCACCAATTTCACTCAACGACACCACAACAGTGGACCAAAGCATAGATGCCATTTCGATATGTAGCAATAGCAATGCGGTCGATGAACACAACACTTCCACAATGGCTGACGATAGCCTCACTTCTATACGGGACAGCATTGAGAGTCTATCGTTCCCCAGTTCACGCTGCACGGTAAGCGTGAGCGGATTCGGGGCAACCGGCGGCGGTGGTGTGTGTCCAGAGATAACAGTGAATCCTAGTTGTTTAGACAGCGCTTCCTTGATCTTCGACAAGAGACGCGCGAAGAGGCTGCGAATTTTAGAAGCCAAGTCAATTAGTGCCCAATGCAGTCCGGTTCTGCCGCGGCACATCAAGCCAACCATATCGAACAGAGTGTCCAAGTTCTCCGCTGCCCACACTCAAACCACCCACAATAGGGGCGTCACACATCAAGTTTCATTTTCGAACGACACAGAAACGGGAAGAACAGAGCACGAAAAACTGCTAATTTCCCGCCAGAACACGTCGGAGGACAGTGCCAATCTGACGGTGAGCACACTCCTCAACGAGGCCGAAGAAGCCCTCATTGCCAACTCATCAAAGGACCACTCGGGCAGAAGATCAAAAAGCACCAGTCTCTTAGTTATATCGAGCAAAGATAATTTAAATAAGCAATCACTTAGTAGCCGTTTAGATAGTAACAATCGTAATACAGTTAATCAAATATTAGCACCAGGCCGAGAGTCCTTTGTAGCATATACGACAACGTCGAATTATTTTCCTGTGATTACAACGACAACAATTGCAGCTGCAACTACTGCAGCAGCCGCATCCGCAGCCGCAGCAGAAGCGACTTCGTCTATTCATTATGCCACAGCTCCAATACCAACCCCCACAACAGCAAGCAGTGCTATTGAATTGGTATCAAAAAATGGCAATGCAGTTATGTCGGGCGATGCAATCAATAGCAATGGTGGTGGAAATGTGGTTTATGTGAAAGCGGAAGCGAAAGACTTTGTTCCGGCACCATCGTCGTCGTCGGCCATTGTACCGAGTGCAATGCTACCGAGCGACACAGCAAAGTTGCATCGAATGACCTCGACATCGACTGGGTCCAGTGTTGCACCGACCGGTTGCTGTGCAACCAAATCCCGTGACAAGGAGAAACGTTATAAGCCAAGCTGGCCATCGGGACAGAGCGGAAGCGATGATGAGTACCGGAAGCGCAAGAGAAAATACAGTAAGTCTTTTTTCTTTTACATTTATGGTAGATTTTTTTATTCTAAACTATGCTACGTTCGTACGAGTAACTACGAATAAGTGTTACCCTTGATCAAAGTGAAGGTGAATTTCGGCGGCTAAATAGTTTGATTTTATTTTAAGACCAAATTTAATTTAAAATTCAATTATTTTAAGAAATTTAGTAGAAATAAAAGCAATAGGAACCGAAGAATTAAGAGATTCAAACCATGATCGAAAAACCTTAGCTTGGTATCTAGATTACGGTACATTTTAAAACGCGTTAAAAATAACTTGTCATACTTTTGATTTTATTTAGAACACTTACATTGTAATATTACAAGTTTAAAAAAAGTTAAGGATTTAAGAGGATCACTTTGGTATCAAATTTTTCGTAGTCAAAATTTGAGGGAAAACGCAATTTAGTAAAGAATTCCACATTCGTGATGTGAACTAGAAAAAAGAATCTCTATTTTAGAAGTACATTACAAACTGAGCTCCAACGTAAATTGATGAGAATTCCTCTGTTTTCCTCTGAATTCTCTATTCTCACCTCAGCAGGAGTTTTTGGAAAGCAAATTCATATGTTTTTGATAACAATTTTAAGCAGTTTTTGATTTACGTGTATCATTGTTAAGTTTACAAATATGTTGCTTCAATTTTACGAGTGTTTGTTTCAATGTGTATTATTTATTTTATTGTTGAGAAGTCACCCCTGTGAAATTTTTAGTTCTTCCGTCTTTTTTATTTACAACGGGAGTTTTGACATTTACTCACCACAATTCTGTTTAATTTTAAGTTAAATATCATTTACTTGTAAAGAGTTTTTTTCTCTTAAAACACAAAGTTCTGATCCGCATATCAAGAGTTGCGGATTAGTAGACACTTTTCAGTGGCAAAAACAAAGTGGATGCACCATTAAATATGAGTTAAACCGTTTTTCCATAATTTGACTTTATGCGTTTTTGTTACAAACTAATGGATTTTTGATGTGCTTGGGGACAACATGATAAATTGAAAATAATTTACTACTTTTGATTGCAAATTCTGTGGGAGAACACACAAAAAAGGGCAATAAATTTCTAGTCTAAGCCTTTTGTTTCAACACCAATTTATTTAAAATAATCAAAATTTATTTATGGATTGATTGCATAATTTCCCAAAAGAAAATAGCTCTTGTATTGAAAAATGGAGGGCCAAAGGTTTGAAATATGATAGTTTAAAATAAGTTTATGTAGGTTAGAGTGTAGACGAAGCAGTTTTAGGAATAGTTTTTATTTATTTCAAGGCCAACATTCATACCATGGGAATAACAGATGGTGGCTTTGAAGTTGTCTACGAGTTTCCTACAAAAGGTTTCATTTTGGTATTAAAAACAAAACTAGTAATTTTTCACACAAATCAATTGATGTTTATTTAATTGTAAAAAGGAAGATATGCCATTAACAATAAAAAACGACATCAGTCAACAGTCAAATGAAATGATCTCAAATTTTCTTACAAAATTGTCTTTGCAGATGCACTGACTCTTCAACAATCATGTTCGAATTGGCAATGTCCCAAAGGCGTTATTTCTGTTTTTAAACATAGCCTCCGAGATAAAAATTGGCCTCATGATTTCTCGATGACAATTTGGGATCATTTGTATCCATTTCTTTCTTTTTTTGACTGAAGTTTAAAAACCTTAAGATTAAAGACAAAGATCAGAGAGGTTTTTCGTCGGGATACGGCAGCAATACTTTGAGTAGTTTTTTGGTTTTAATTCTATCCACCAACAAATGAACAAAACAGCTTAAATTTGTACACCAGCTTCAGGAGTCTCAAAATTACATCAATTAAACGATATGTGACTCCAACAGTTTCAAAAATATTTTTAAAATTTTGTAGTGATTTTGTTAAGAATCTAAATGTGTTTTGAAGCGTGTATTGTTACATTTTTAGTCATAAAAACGTTTTTAATTGTCAAATGTCAATAGACGACAGCTTCAAAGTGACAGCTACCCAAAAAGCGCTCTACTCAAAAAGAAACTTCTTATTGGAAAAGCCATATTTTGGTAACCCCTGGCTATATTATGACTATAAAAAGATCCTGGGATGCGACCCACACTGATAACTTCCCATCCCGTCTGTCGATTTGTCTTGCTTAAAAGGTTTGCAGGTTTTCGTGTTTTGTTAAAAAAGTTATCAGTTATATTATTCTAAAAAATTTAGAAATCACCAACAACACTTTGCATATGATGAAATAGTTTGATTTCAAAATTTGTTTTTGTTAAAGAGATTTTTAGTCGAAAACCAATTTTTGCCAATTTTAGTAGCACTTCTTAAATAAAGAAATACAAATTGGATGAATGAAATGAATTTGAAGTCAATACCTTTTATTTTTCACGAGATATCGAGAACCGAACAGCATTTTTTACCAAATTTGCGTGCTATTTTTTGTAGATTTTATTTTTTGTATTGAATGATGATTTTAATAGAAAATGTACTAAATGTCGAAAATTATATTTTCTGCGAGTAAAATTAGTTTGAAGCTAAAATTTGTACTTGCGACATATAGGAACTATATGGCAAGTTTTGCATTCGTGCAAAATTTCGAACTCGAGATTTTAATCAAACATGATATTACGATGGTAGAGAAGTCGAAAAAAGTGGGTCCCGCGATTCCGTCCAGTCTGTTTTGTCTGTCTGTCCACGCTCCTACAGCCTAAACCATTGGGTCGATTGAGTTCAAACTTCGAAGTTAAGGTTTTGAGCAGATTCGCGTTAGGCGTTTTTTTCATTTTTTTTTAAAGATCAAAACTAACAGTGGCCCCCATAAAATTTTTTTGGTCAAAAAACGAAAATTCGAATTTTCTCAAAAACAAACCAATAGATTTTTTTTAAATTTTCTCTAAAATTTTATTTTTTAACTTAGCTTCTTTTAATAAGAAAAACATATTTTTGTATTGCTCAGGAAAGGTACCGCTCATAGAACCGTTATTTTGTTTTTTAATTTTCTCAGCAACTTATGAACTGATTTCAATAATTTTTTTTTCTGAATAAGCTCTTATATTGCCTTAACAATATTTGATTATCAAAAGTGCAATTTTTTATTGTTTGGATTTTTAAAAAAATATTGAATTTTTTTTTTTTTTTATTTCTATATCTCAAAAACGGGTCAACATTTTTTTACGAAATTTAAATGTAGAGCGTATATTAACAATCACTAAACAACTGCATACCAAAAATATTTTTAGAACAAAATTGAAAAATTGTATATATAAAAAATTAATTTAAAAAAACCGCTCTAACGATTTTCAAAAAAAAAATTTGAAAATTCAAGGATTTTTTGATTTATAAAATGGCATTAAAATTTTGAAAGACGAACTTATTTTTCAGGTAAAAGTTTGAATCTTAAAATTTTTTTTAAATTATTTTAATTATTTTATTTTATTTTTAATTATTTATTTATTTAATAATTTTAAATATTTTTAACTAGTTGAATACACAAACAATTATTGTTTTCGTTAGGTATGCTTACAAGTATTTTTCATTTTCGGGATGAGTTGTCTTGGGATGAATCACAAGTTTTTTGACAAATCAAATGGCATTTATATCTTTGAAGACGAACTTATTTTACAGGTATATTTTTAAATCTTTTATGGGTACATTTTTAACCAGACTCTTTGCATACAGGAGCAAGTTCGTGCGACCCAGTCGTGCATTTTATTTATTTTAAAAAAAGATAAATGAGTCGAAAATCTATTTTTACCAACTTTTATTAATTTTTTTAAGGTTTTTTATATTTTGTAAGAAAATTGTCAAGTCGCTTTTTCTCAAATTTTTACCGAATGTTGAAAACAATATTTTTTATAAAATAAAATTAGTTAAAAGCCAATGTCTCAAAGTTTTGAAAAATTATTTAAGTCGAAAATCAATTTTTACCAATTTTTATTAATTTTTTGTTTAGGTTTTTTTTTTTGTTAAAAAACTGTCAATTCGATTTTTCTCAAAATTTTTCCGAATGTTTTAAATAATATTTCTTATAAGATAAAATATGTTTGAAGCCATAATCTCAAGTTTTTGAAAAGATATTTGAGTGGAAATTCAATTTTTAAAAACTTTGAGTAATGTTTTTTTTCTGGTTTTTATTTTTTATAAAAAAAAACTGTCAATTAGATTTTTCTCAAAATTTTATCAGATGACAAAACATCATTTTTCGTCGCACAAATTTGTTTTGGAGATGAAATCATATTTTAGTCGTAAAATTTTCTAGGTGACAATTTTTTTTTTCAGTTATTTTGATTTATAAAAAAAACCGTTAATTGTATTTTTTTCCAAAAATGTACTTGTTTTGTATCACGTTACAATATATAATATAAAATTTAATTTAAATCTTTAGCGTCATTGGTTCATGAGATATTTAGGGTTAACAAAAATGTTCACCTTTTTAAAATGATATGGTAAAAAAACCACCCACGCAATTTTCTTGAAAGCCCTTTCTGCATCTTTTTGCATTAATATCTGTATAATACAATTCATTTGAATTCTTTATCTCTTCTGCTTCTGGAGCTATGGATGACGAAAAAAACGTCGCGAACGTACGGACATACGGACGTACGGACGTTCGAACGTACGTAACCACGCACGCACAAACATCTTTCTAAAAATCTTTTATTTCGACTCTAGAAACATAGAGACTCTTGAAACATAGAGAAATGTCAAAATTTTCAATTTGACAAATCGGACTCATTACAATAACTTCCTATGGGAAGTTAATAAGTTGACTCAATAGTCCGTTGAGAACTAGGGCCTAGTGACTTACAACCATTCCTTTTGCCCAACACTAACGACTTATTTGAGAAAGCACTTTTCACGACAAGGCATTACTCTTGGAGGATTTGTCGATTCCTCACAAGAGGCAGTACCCTTGAAAAAGACTTTTATTTGACACAGGCAGGGATTGAACCCAAGATGACAATCTTACGCACTAACCATGATTATGTCAATTAAATATTGAACTATTATTTTGGAAAAAAATGTTCACGATTTGAAAATGTTGTTCAAGAGAGTAAGTCTATTTATTATAAAATGAAAAACCAAACTGAGCATAAATGAACTGAAAATAACAAAAAGACCAACTCCAAAAAGAGTATTGCAAGATTGAAAACCACACGTCTAAAAAAACAGCAGTTACATAAAATCAAAACTACATATATATTGGAAACTTCGAGACTTTTTTGTTACTTTTCGTCAGTAAATGTTGAATTGAAAAAAAAACTGAAGTAGCCGAACTGTGTTGCTCTCAACTTAAACTTTTATTATTTTGAAAAGCAGAAGTTTGAAAAGTTTTTTTTTTTGCAAGGGTGAGCATAAATACGAAAACAGAAAAACGAACCTTTCACTAAAAAAGGTTTAACATTGTCTTTTTATGCTGATGGAATTCAAATTCCACTTTATGAAATTCACAAAAGAATTAAAGTTCCTCTTTCAGAAAAGTTATAGTTTATTAGATGAAAGTATTTCCGTTGATTTTTAATAATATTTTGTATGTTCAAAGTGATTTAATTAGAAAATCTCCCCTTTTCCCAAACTGGGGAGAAATATCTCGGATAAGACAATGAAAATACATTTACTTCTTTTGAACTAAGACAACACCAATTGGCTCTTGAAACACATCCACAAATCAGGTCTTATAGTTTTAATTTCTAATTTAACTGGGATCCTTTCTTCATTAACAGAGAAAATATTAAGTTAAGTTAATATTAAGCTACACTGGAATTGACATTTGTCCAACTCGAAGTATTATTACAACGCATATTTTCTAGATGTGTGGTTTTAATCTGGCAATACTTTTTTCGGAGTTGGTCTTTTTGACAGCTCTCACTTGATTTATTCTCAGCTCATACTAAATATAGGCTAACTCCTGAATCACGTTTGCAAATTGTGCAAATTTATTACCAAAATAATGGTTAGTTTTGAACGATGCATTGCGCGCTGCGTCCAATATTCGGTAGACATAATCTACCAGCAGAGTCGATAATCCGACCAACAATTGATCGGTTTTACAGCACGTTTACTCTAGTGAATAATACGCATGCTCACTGCTCAGATACCTCGTACAGTGCGCACCAAAGACGCTATTGCTGCTGTGAAGCAGAACATCGAAGAAGACCTAAATGAGCCTTCTTGGAGTTGTGTCCATCCATTTTGTGGAAGATTTTGAGTAAGGATCTTCCGATGATCCGAACGATCATCAAACGTGTTGCTTGCCATATTTGAAGTGGTCATAATTTACATGTCACTGTAGAGCCGCTGCCGTCATTACATCCTCAAAAAGCACTGTTTGGTGTGGTCTATGGGCAGAGGGAATCATTGTTCCATATATCTTAAAAAATGAAGCCGGTCTTAATGCTACAGTCAATGGAGAACGCTTAAGAGCCATAGTTAATAATTTGTCCGTTTTTATACTGGAAGATATTTATTTGGACGACCTTTGGTTCTAAAAAGACGCTAAACTATTTTTTAATGTGAAGTCAATAAGCCCAAGACGGTTGACGCCTTTAAAGCGAATATTCGGTGCGTTATTGCTGACGTATGGCCCGAATTGTTGCAAAAAGTGGTCGAAAATTGGTGATATTGTTTTTGACGCTTAAGAGCAAAATTCAATCTTTATAATAAAAATAAATGTTTATTAGAAATTAATTTAGGTGTGTGTTTCAAAATGAAAAATTAAAGAATAAAGTAAATTCAATAATACAAAAATCTCCTTGGTTAAAGTTAATTAAAGGTTATTTAAAATAGCATATTAGTATTTTTGAACAACTGCTTTTTAATCAAATATTAAATTATATCAAATTTCTGGACTCACTTTTCATTAAGAACGCAAGCAATTAAATAATTACAATGAAACTTTTCCAATGAACTTTATAAGTATCATACAAATGAGAAATACCAATAGGTCAGCTATCACAAAGGTCACACAAATAACAGCTGCGATATAGGTTACAGCATTAAATCGAAATATCCTGTATATTCCATCGAATACATGCACGAATTTATTTATATGAAATAAAAATAATACTCAAGTAATTTTAATTGATACAAATGTACTTATGTATGTACATATGTGTAAAATACATCTGTTAGTAGATACTTATTTTAATTTCATTTATAAATATTAATTTTTACAAATAAACAAACCGTTTCATTTGTCCGATTAAAATATAACAAAAACGAAAACAAGGCATTAACTTAAGGCTACTGTATAATTGTGCACGATATACCTACAAAAACTCATTTTCATTTGTTAAATCAACCACACATCAGTTGTTATATTGCATTTCAAAAATACCAGGCAATAGATATTATAGCTCTGTATTTCTCGTCCTTTTTATGTGAGTGTGTGTAAATTGCAAATGAATAATAACTTTGGTTAACTCTTTACAGAACGCCACCACAGATGCTCAGATCCGGTATTGGTTTATCCCTCCCCGAGTGGCTTACAGCATTGCATCCTAAGTATGCCTCCAAATCAGCCCATGTAAGTACCCATAAGCTCGCACCCTCAAATACAACCACCCGCTGTGTCGGTCGTAGCCGTACCGATGATGCTGCGTTGTTGTATAGGATGTGTAATTTAATTGCAGACACAGCTAATTATTATATCATTCTCTTACATGTGTTTTTGGACGCACAGTCAATTCCATTACAATGAGGATTTTGTTTACGACATGACGCTCCAAGTGGAATCGGACAAGAACGACGACCTTCAGGAGATAGTTCCAAGCAGTCGCAATCGCAAACATCGGTAAGTTACTCAGTTCCTTCAATTACACATCCTCCCTAAAATCCTTAAAGCATGTTTCCATACATTTGTCTGCAGATAATATTTTGACTTTTGGACAGCCATTTAGAGGGCTTAGAGAGGGTAGTTTCAGAAGTTGTAGATGTAGGATTTGTTTCCACTCCAATTATGTTGAACAAAAGATTTGGAATTAAATGGCCTCATTGCGTTGTCATCGTAGCTAGTCGCTCGTCCTCGTGTACATTGTTCATGTCTTCACTTAGTCCTTTGGTAGAATATCATCTCGCTCTTTTTCTCTCCTGTCGAGTTGAGATAATTAAACGTTTTCCTTTTTATTAATGTTTTGTGTTGTTTTGGAAAAGTGTGTTTGGGACAAAGGAATCCAATAAATTGCAAAAGAGATTTGTTGTTCCGTGCCAAGTCTTGCCGTGCGGGACATTGTCAGGGATGCAATATAATTAGAATGAAAGGTGGAACGAAATCAATCTTCATTCCATTAAATGAGTTAAGTTTTTGAACAATAACAACAACCTGAGTGTAGTTTAGTATATATGTAGTTAAGGAGAATGAGTATTATTCTCATTTAACTTTATTTGAAAGTTTTAAAGAAATTGCCTCGAAGTTTCTTATAATGTCAATTGATTTTCTTTTTTATTGTTTTCACATTTTCTCACGACGATTTTTTGTACCTACGGCTTTCTGTTTAAAAGGTAGGTATTGATTTCGTGTTAAGTATTGTGTTAATCCTTAAATTAGAGGAAATGGTAAACATTCAATTCTATCGCAGGACCTATTTACAAAAGGACAAGTTTTGAAGTCGTTATAAAATCGAATCATTAGGTATACACATACAATGGATAGAAAATAAGGAAAAGTGTGACCTGTACCGTAATTCGGTCTTGTCTATCCTATCGTTCTATACAAAGAATAAATTTGTGAAGCTATTGTTTTTAAGCTGATTAAAATTCAGAAGGTTGTTCCCAAGTGCTCTTCAAAATTGAATAACTTTTTGGATTTCCATGATAGCGAACTTAAAAATCCTCTCCTTAGCAGGGATACACAAATGGTTGAGAAGTCTTGTAAGCTACTAGGTGCGTACAGTGAGCCCTGTTAAATTTATTTATTTATTTATGTAAAATTTTAAGTGAACTAATCACTGAATATCATTGAGCAAACTAGGCATAAATGGTTGCAATTGAAATTTCTACGGAACGAAAATATTCACCAAATTTTATTAGTATCTTTTACCTTAAGGCAGATTGTTTAAAATACAATCATGTTCTACGATTTTAATGCAAATAAATTAACTACAATTTGAGCCCAACGTTGTGTCTATAAATGCAGCGGTTTTCAGACTACAGTTGTTCAAATATTAGCTAAAATACATTTTTCTACATTGTAATACTAAAATGACAAAAAGAGGCTGGGATTGGACCCACACTGATAACTTCCATCCCGTCTGTAAATTTGTCTTGCTTACAAGTTTGTAGGTTTTCATGTTTTGTTAAAAAAGTTATCAGTTAAATTATTCTTGAAAATTTAAAAATTACAACCAATATTTTGCATATAATGAAATAGTTTGATTTCAAAATCTATTTTTGTTAACGAGATTTTTAGTCAAAACCAATTTCTACCAATTTTAGTAAAATATCTTAAAAGTTTTTATATTTTATATAAACAATTACATACATATATATATATACCAACAAAAATGTCGAAAACAATATTTTTGGGAAGATAAAATTAGTTTGAAGTCAATAATTTTAATTAGTGAAAAGAAATTTGAGTCGAAAATAAATTTTTACCATGATTTAGTTTTGTTTTTTTTTTAGGTTTTTACTTTTTGTAAGAAAACTGTCAATTCGAATTTTTTTCAAAATTTTACAGAATATGGAAAACAATATTTCTTAGAAGTTAAAATTAGTTTGAAGGCATTAAATCAAATTTTTGAAAAGATATTTGAGTAGAATATGAGTTTTTACCAACTTTTAGTAAAGTTTTTTTTAGGTTTTTATTTTTTATGAAAAAACTGTCAATTCGATTTTTTTTCAAAATGGTACCGAATGTTTAAATTAATAAAATAAAATTAATTTAAAGCCAATATCTCAAAGTCTTAAAAAGATATTTAAGTCGAAAATCAATATTTATCAACTTTTATTAATTTTTGTTTAGTTTTTTTTTTTTTGTAGAAAAAGTACCAGTTCGATTTTTCTCAAAATCTTACTGAATGTTGACAACAATATTTTTTTAAAGATAAAATTAATTTAAGGCCAATATCTCAAAGTTTTGAAAACATAATTGAGTCAAAACCAATTTTTACCAACTTTGAGCAATTTTTTTTTAGGTTTTTATTTTTTATGAAAAAAAGTCAATTTGATTTTTCTCAAAATGGTACCGAATGTTGAAAACAATATTTTTCATAAAACTAAAATTAATTTAAAGCCAATATCTCAAAGTCTTGAAAAGATATTTGAGTCGAAAATCAATATTTACCAACTTTTTATTAATTTTTGTTTAGGTTTTTATTTTTTGTAGAAAAACTGTCAATTAGACATCTCTCTAAAAATCTTTTATTTCGACTCTAGGGACCTTGAAACGTCAAGAAATGTCAAAATTTTCAATTCGACAAATACCGGACCGATTACAAAAACTTCCTATGGGAAGTTAAAAATAGACACTTTGCCATATGATATACCAAAATTCCGGATGGGGGGGGGTCTTTATCAACTTTGTTAGGTGTGGGTGGTTAATTTTCAAAAAAGCTAGAAATCCATTCCTGCAGTAACTTTTTTAAAAAAATGTTGCTATTGTTTATAATTTTAAGTCTCAAAGTAACATTTTTGTTTGCAGTTAGCAATGTCTTTTTCAATTATTGATCTAAAAATATATTTTAGCCTTTAGAACTTTTCCAATAAAGCAAGAGTAGTTTCCGTAAATCCGGTAGATCGATGTCTTTTTTTGTCTGGGTGTTTATGACGTTGGTGTTGTAAATAATCCAGGTTTTCGATTTTGAGGTGTGAACGCATCATAGCGAGAAATCGGCAGAACATAGAACAGTCTACGACTTCAAGCTAACTGAATTTTCTTCATTTTGAGCCCAATCCAGTCTTTGTGTACTCAATATTTTCCGAAATACAACCATACGAAATGTATAACAAATACAAATTTTTAATAACAAAAATATGGATAACAAATCAACCGTATAAACAAAATAAAATTAAATTGAATTGAAAAAAAAAATAAAACTGTTTCAAAAGCTTGTATTTTATGTGACTATACAGTTTTGTAAGCTTTATTAATGTTCATTTAAGGACAATTTTTTTATTTTTCTAAAAAAAGTTTGAGCCAGAGCTTGAATCAGAATTCGGAAAACATTCCTTAAAATATTACTCAGAGACTGCTCTAAGTAAACTTAAATCCTTTTGAGTAACAAATTTAAAGTTTAACTACTCCGGAATTTCTAAAGATTGTTGTTTGGTTCTATATATCGTCAGCCGCATAAGCAAACCTGATAACTCAGAAATTGCAAATTTCACCAGAAAACGAGAGCGCCGGATTTAAACATTTTTCTATTAATTTCAAAGTTCTTGGACTTATGAAGTTTGTTCAGTATTAAGTTTATTGAGTGTTAAACTATATATATAAGAAATTTAGTAAAAGTGAAGAAAATGTTCCAGAAAATGGATTTAAAATGTCATTTTTAATGTGGAGTTACGAAATCTGCTTATGAGGGCAACAAATTTTTCTCTACAACGCCATTAAATACAAAATAATCTAATGAACATTTTAGGGGGATTTGGACTTTTTTCTACCATTTAAGGGTAAAAAAAATCGTAAAATAAACATAGAAACTGTTTTTTTTGTCAGATTTTTGTGTGGGCTATTTGTTTTTTGATTATGATTTCATACTTTTTGAAATTAATTAAATGACAATTTCTTACTTTTTTCCCATCAAGTAATGACAATGGGTGTCAAAATAATAATAAAACTTGTAATTTTAAGAGATTTGACAAATTTTAAAAGTCAATTCCTTTTAAACGCTTTTTTATTAATTTAATGTAGAAAAATAAACAAGTTTGTTTATTTGTTTTGGAAATATTAAAAAATTGGGGTTGGGTTCGAAATCCTGTATGGATCATAATACTGTTTTTAAAATACTGTATTTCAAAATACTGTATTTAAAAATACTGTATGTACAAAATACTGTATGATCAAAATACTGTAGCTCAAAATTCTGTATCTTAAAATTCTGTATACCAAAATTCTGTATTTCAAAATGCTGTAAATAGGCTGACAAATAAAAATCGTTTTGATAATGTAAAAAAGTGCGCACAGAAAAACAGATTACTTTTATAAAGAATACATCATAATATTTTTTCATTGGCATTAATGTTCTAATATACTTCCCTTGAACAATAACACATGATAATTTATAAGTCTTTGAATTAATAAAAAAAAAAAAAGATATCTTCTTCTTATTTTCTCTTCCCATTTTCTACTCATTAATTGTTATTTCTATCACAGTTGTATATGAATTGTTGTTACCACAATCAGCAATTCCATAAACTATTACACCGAATTTATTGATCTGTCAAAACTTCCACGTGTTCGTTCATTTCGTTGATATTTAAAAGCTAATGCAAATTTAAGAATTAAGTGAAATTTGGAGTTGCAATAAATTCTATAGTGTACATACATACATAAATCGAGTTCTGCTTTTGTTTTTCTCTATAATGGAAGCTTAAGAGCGGAATTTTGCAAAAATACAGTATTTTTAGATAATGTTTTGCTCATACAGCATTTTGAGAAGAAGAATTTTGAAATACAGTATTATCAGATACAGTATTTTGACAACACAGCCTTTTGAGATACAGTATATTAACCATACAGTATTATGAATATACAGTATCATACAGTATGATACAGAATTTTAACCATACAGTATTTTAAAATACAGCATTTCGAGCCGCTCCCAAAAAATTGTTGATAATAAAATCAAAATTTATTTTTTTACAAAAACAAAACTCATTAAACGCTTACAAATATAGATATTCTGATATAGCAAAGTCTTGAAAAAATTATTATCAACTCGTGGAGCTCAGTCCTTAGTTGAGATATATGAAAACATAATAACAAATGTTGGACTCAAATGTTTGAACTTTGATAGAGTAATTTATTCTATGTTTTTGGAGCAAAATATATAATGGTACACCTGGGCGTATACGCAATTTTTTAATTGTATTGAACTTTTTCCAGTTTTCTTTTTATGAATGATACGTTAATTTATTTCACTGAGCAGTACATGCCTATGATTTTTTTTAAAATAAATTAAAGGGTCTTCCAATAAAAGGTTTCATTTCTGTAAGCCCGCTATTTGGGGTAAATTTTGGAGGTTTCTATTATTTGGCAAGTAAAAACTATTATACAATTTTACTAAAAATAGAACAAAAAATGCTTCAGCAACGAATCGAAATTGTTAAAATTCACTACAAAAATGTAAATGCAATATTGAAAATGGTGGACAAAATTGAGATTCGGTGACATGTGTATGATGTAAAAAATCAAACCTTGTTTAACACACGGTTTAAACGAAATCCCAGGTTTGTCGATTCCTCGTTTATCTTCACTCTAAATTAGGACTATAGCATATGAAATTGCGCCGTATTGTATAAATTGACAAAGGTTTTTTTTAACTATAAAAAAGTTCTCAAGCCATTCGATTAACAGGAACTACGTATTCTCGCTGATTGGATCCTTGAAATGCATACAACTCATTTAGAATTTGCATGGAAGAGAATTGTTGTACATGATATGGTTTACTTGTCTTCAAGTTGTAGTTTATATTTACCAGAATAAACAAATAAATATGTATATGTTATTTAGTTTTTATTTAATTTTTATTTTAAATTTTTAATTTTACAACTTAAGTTTAATTATATTTTATTTTAATTAATTAATTAATTTAATTAATTTAACAACCAACAACAACAATAGAAGACCAAAGCTTTAGTCAACTGGCTACATCAACCACCAACAACACTAGCAATAAAAGTATTCCACCCGATGATGGAGAAACATCTCCGAAACGGGTCGTAGGATTAAAATAAAATATAATTAAACTTAAGTCGTAAAATTAAAAATTTAAAATAAAAATTAAATAAAAACTAAATAACATATCTATATTTATTTGTTTATTCTCGTAAAAAGAATTGTTGTATTTGGCTGGTGAGAGTGTTACGATGAATGGATTGTGCACCGACCTGTAATTACCTAATAATTTTGTATTGCTGGAATTGGAAAATAGAATTATGTATCTATAAAGAAGCTGTAGCCCTACTTTCCACGCATGCAACAGAACGATCTTAATTTTGCTCACAAGTTTCCTTATTTAGTTATTTCTCAAAGATGTGACACATCGATATTTTGTAATATAACACCTAAAGACTTTGTCTTTGGCACCACGTGAATGATATGTTGTTCCAATGCTTCACAATAAAGTCAAGACCTTTGTATGAAAACCGTAAAGTTATCTAGAAAATACAGACGCAAAGATGCTAATTTGTCATGAAAAATTTGATGAAATTGCTATGGTTGTACAACTGTTTAGCCGTGGTTATCATTTGGTTTTTGTCCATTGTTAAGAGCACACTTCTTTCTTTACAATGAAATAAACATCTACTGATTTATCGTATTTAAAACTCGATTTTTGAATATTCAAATGAGACCTTTTATTAGAGAACCTAATTAATATTTCTTTATGATATTATTTGCGATTCCAAAAAAAACATCTATTATTTCAGTTGAATTCAGAACCTAAAATCAACGGGAGAGTGATACACAAATATGTTCTATTTTCCTTCATTTAAAATCATCAAGACATCCATACACTAAATATAGTCACAATGAAAAAATAAATAAATAAATATCTACAAAATTCTTACGTAAACAATTTCCATTTCATTGTATGTATATTCTATTGACAACATCAACATTTATCTTAGCCAAAATAAAATGCCATCCTAAACACATTTTGTTAATCGTAAATAGGTACCTTTCATATACCTATGTACAATGGCTTTAATCTACAAATGTATAACATGGAACAAAACATCATTTTGTTAAAGTCATGATGATTGATTATTTCATGTTTATCTAAATTGACATTTAACATTCCATTTGAATCTTTCATCCATGAAAATCTTATCGACCATGATGGGAATTTTATATATATCTTTTACCTTATATCCATTTATTTATGTATAAAAGATTTGGAGCCAAAAAAAATTGACTTCTTGTCAATAAATTTCATTCAATTTTCGACTTTTCTTTGTAAATTTGTTTATATATAGAGTTTCCGCATACCATCTCGGCTAAAGCCAAGAGTACCCATCTCATATATAAGATTGGGCTCTATTTATCCCTAACCCTAGAGGTATAAAAGAAACAAGATTAGTTATAAAACTCTAAAATATACTTTTGTTAATAATTAATTTATAAAATCATGTTCTTTCGTGTATTCATTTGCACTAGGTTATATCAATTTTAATAAATTCACACAACTTTTTCTTGAAAGCATTCATATTAGTTTCACTCTTCACACTATTCGGTAAATTATTGAAGTAATTAATGCCATCGTAGAAGATTGAGCTTTGGGTACTACTTAACCTACATCGCTCCGGTCTGAGGTTGGTTCCATTTCTCAAACTATAAGGTTGAACTGCCGCCACTTCCACTAATCCATCCGATAAATACTCCGGTAACATATGATTTCTTAATTTAAAAATGAAAATCATAGCATCAAACATCAATTTCTGTTTCACATTCATCCAACACAAACATTCAAGCAAAACTCGGATTGGTGTATACACGTTTAGTCTTAAAATTATCCTCATACTTTTATTTTGTAGTCTTTGCAGTCTTTGTTTGACGTCTGCATTCGAACCAAATAATAATGTCGAACAGTAATTGAAATGCGGCAAAATGATCGCGTTATACAGAAGAGTCGAAGCATTCAATGTTAAATTTTTACGGATTCTACTAAAAAAATAAACTTTCTTTGAGATTTTTGCGCATACATGACTGGCATGTTCTTTAAGATTTAGTTTTTTGTCAATGACACAACCTAAATACTTAATACTTTCAACACAAACTAACGGTTCATTATCCATTCTCACATCAATGTTATCATTCATTCCAAACTTCATATACTTCGTCTTATTAACATTCACCTTAAGTTTATTCATTTTCAGCCATATATCAAGTCTTTTCAAGTCTTCATTCAGTTTGGCACACATATCTTCTCTATTTTTTCCACAAATATAAATCAGACTATCATCTGCAAAGAGTTTCATACTGCAGTATTTTAAACATTTTTTAAAGTCATTAATATACAAAAGAAACAAAAACACTCCCAAAACAGAACCTTGAGGCACTCCCAAATTGTTAACTCTAGCACTCGATGTTTCACCATTTACTCTAGTTCTTTGGCTTCTATTCGAAAGATATGACTCAAACCATTTCCATTCACGATCACACACACCATATAATCGCAATTTCTTCAGTAATATTTCTCTATCAATCGTTTCAAACGCTCTTTTCAAATCAAGAAAAACAGCCACTATCGAAAGTCCACCATCCATCTTCCTTTTCCAATTCCACACAACACAATTAATCGCCGTTTCACATGAATGTCCATTCCTGAATCCAGATTGCTCTTCAATTAACAGACTATTACATTCCAAATAATTAAGAAATTGTTCTGCAACAAATTTTTCCAAAATCTTTTCACACAACGGTAACATATTTACAGGTCTGAAATCTTCACACTTATTCGAATTGCTCACTTTTTCGACAGGGACAATTAATGATTCCTTCCAAGTTTCAGGAAATTTACCCGTTGATAATGACGTATTTATTATTTTCATAAGCACCGGACCGATTATCTCAATTGATTGCAGAATCATTTCTTTGTTTAATCTTTAATCTTAGTAGGTCGAAATTAAACCATTTTTTGTCTTCAAATTGAGGAGCAAGTTTTTTTACCGTTAACTTTTCGCAACACTTATTAAGTTTTTCACTAAAAGAATTTGACAAATCATTCAAATCATCTTTCGAAAATATATTATGAAAACCTTCTGTGATAAGACAGGAATCAAAATGTTCTTTTGTATAGCGTAAAACACTATACTCTTTTCTTTTAATTTCTGGTTTCTTTTTAATTTGCACATCAATACTTATAGTTTCATGATCAGTAATTTTGTCGCGTGCATCTATCACGTATTTAACTCGAGATTTGAGGTCTTTATTTGTAATAACGTAGTCTATTAAGGTAGCCGAATGTTCAGTTATTCTGGTTGGTTGATTCACTATTTGGCACAGACCTTGATCAGTTAAAATTTCTAACATTTTTTCCGCGTACCGATTTTTTGTGAGTAGATCTATATTAAAATCACCCATCACTAAAATGTTATCTTCATCCTTAATGGAACACAAGCACCAATCCGAAAAAAATGTAAGAAAGTCTATTGTTGAAGAACTTGGGGATCTATAAAACACTGCTACTGTCCATTTTTCATCATTCATCCATATACACATCTTTATACACCACACATTTGATAAGTTCAAAATCTCGACAACTTGTGAACGAATTCCTTTTTTAATATAAATAAGCACACCACCTGTGAATCGTGAGTGTGAATTACAAATCACTTTCTTGTAGCCGTCAATACCTATTTCTGAGTCATCAATTTCACTAGTTACGCAGGTTTCTGATAGTATAATAAAATCAGGATGATAATCATTTACTAAAAGTTCCAATTCACACTTATTCGCCAGTAAGCTTTGAATATTCAAATAATAAAATACCAAATTCTTTCTTGAATTAATTCTTGTTTGCTACAAAAATTTATTCTGCACAACTTTAAGCTTACGCTTATAGACTTCACACTCATTATCAAACGCACTGTGATTTGTTTTCAAATTTAATTTAAGTTCATCATTCATTCGTACGCAGTTCACACATTTCAAACATTCAGCAGTGCATTCAGAAAAGATATGACATCCACCACACTTAGCACATAACTTACTCTCAGCCTTACAGTCCTTACTGTTGTGGTTAAATCCCAAACATTTAAAACATCTCTTCACGTAAAATGACTCTTTAACCAAACATTTGTCCCATCCAACACTCAATTTTCCAGCTTTCATCACTTCATTAAAACTTTTGTTGTCCAACTCAATCACTGCAGTATAAGAATATTTATTTTTCCATATTGCTTTGCACACCAAGTTAACTTCTTTCAAAATTTCGTTCTGATTTTTTAAACAACTAATCAACTCACTTTCATTCAATTTTTCCGATATATTACAGATTTGCACTCTTGGATTTTTTCTTTTCAAAACATTCACATCATAATTCTGACCTAAGTTCTCTTTAACCTTATCTTTCACTCTATTCATGGATTCAACATTCTCGCATGATACAACAATTGCACCCTTATCCACTTTCTTAATTCCCGATACTTGTATAGAAGATGTCCCAGGATTAACGCTCAATTTCACTTCCGATTTGGTTTTCTCTGCATCCTGGTGTTCCTTTGGTTTAATTATTAAAGCACTCTTCTTAACATTATTATCACACGATTTTTTGTCACTGTTCAAACTCTCATCGATCGTCTTTTTAATTGTTGAAATAATTTTCTTATCATTATTTTCTTTTGAGTCACTGTTTAATTGTTCGAACTTAACACCGAGTTGATCAAACTTTTCTTTTATTTGTCTAATGTTCTCTTCAATGTGTCTAAGAGAGACGAGCTTTTCGCGGCACAATTCACACAATATCACCAAATATGGTTTATTTTCCATTGTTTTTGCAATGTCAAACTCAGCTAAGTTTATGCATTTAGGATGGTACAAAGATCCGCACCCCCCTCTGCATGAGACCAACACTGAGTCATTTTTGCCCCTGTTAGTTTTTTTACACTCCGCACAAACACCGCTTGAATTCATATTTATGCATGAATATTAAGCTTTAACTTTCTTTGTTCACTTTTCACTCAAACTTGTTGCAATGTTCGATTATATTGAAATTTTATGAAATTAATTTTATTTATATTTTCACAAATAACTTTAATTACACAATGACACTGGGTTTATCTTATGCAGAATCAAAAACTCTACAGACTGAGCCCAATGTATTATTTAATTTCACTGTACTTTTCTTGCTATCAATTTAATTTCAAGCGTACAAAAAATACACGACTGTTGCGCCACCTAATTTATTATTTATTTTAAATGTAAAAAATGATTTCTATTCTTTAACTGTCAATTAAATATTTCAGACATCATAAACACAAAAAGCGACATCGTCATAAAAAACCAAAAATCCTTGTTCATGATTTAGACACACAAACGGTTAAGGTATGTTAATTTAAAATATAATACTTATGAAGGTAATGTACAAAATTAAAACGTACAATAATTAAATGTTTTTATTTTGATTGAAGGTAATTGATCCCGATGATCTTCCGCAAAGAGCTCGATGGACTATCATAGCCACAGCATTCCTCCTACTCATAATGTGCCTCATGCTAGTTGGTATCACACTACGAATGGCACCTATCATCGATGACATGGGTAAGTTTTTCTGATTCATATTGATTTTGATGTTATTTTTAAACCACGAAATTCCAAGAAAAAATAATCAAACAAGTTGTATGTTGCCGCAGTAGCAGATTATACAAAAATTTATACACATCTTGTAGCAAATGCAAATTGTATAAACAAAAATATGGAAAATATTTTCTCCCATGAATTTTTTCCAAAAATAAAAATGTAAACAAACCAGAGATCTAAAAAAATGACATCTTTCTTGCAACACAACATAATCAAGGAAGATACGTAGGATCTATCTATAGGTAACTTGCAACAAAATAAACATACCGCATGCAGAGAAAATACTCATCACGACGACAAAATTTACAGATGAAAGAGGGAGAAAGTGAGGGGGCAGTTGGGGCGTGGGAAAGGAAGTAGGTATTCTCAAGGATGGAATCTCGTAGTAGTAGTTTAGTTTAGTTATGCCTCAAGTATCTCAACAAACTGACCTACATTCCAGTCAAAAACAAAAGCACGCAAGTAAACTCCCGCCGGCTTTTTTCTTCTGTTTTTATTTTTGAAGTGCAGTAGCACACTACTCTGCTCTGCTTACTGCTCCTGGCCTGGGTAATGATTCTCTACTTCCCCAGTATTTGGCAAAAAACAAGGTAAAGGATAATAGTCCCCTACTTACTTATACTTTTTTTAAGCTTTTTTTCTGTTTTTGTTTGTTTATTTTGTTTCTCTGTATTTTTCATGAAAAAAAAGTACTTACAAGCTTTTTTATTATTTATTCAAAACTCGTTCACATTAAATACAACAAAAAAAAAAAACTTCCCTAAGGCTTACTAAAGGATACTGTGACTGTCCTTGTTGGAAAAAATAAGCTTTTGAAGGAGAAGAAAGTTTACAGGAAAGAGCTTTACGTTTAGAAATCCCAAAGATATGCAATGAAATTTAATTTAACTTAACTTTCTAATGGAAAGCTTGACATCTGAGCGCAAAATCAACGAAACTTAGAGCTTTTGTGAGAGAAAAAGCTTTTTTCCAGTGAGATAAATACACACTGTACCTAAAGTTAACACATTTCCATTACTGTTAACAACAGAAGAATAATAACATTTTATCAACAAGTAGTGAAAGGAGTAGATAAGAAAATATAAAAATATTTCTGTATGAACTGAGCCCTTCCCTTACTCAACACAGTTTCATGCAAGGAGCTTGTTGATTTATTTTATAAACTCATCTGTAACTGTTCTCTGTATATATTTTCTTGTAGCTATGTATGTATTTTCCGTTCTATCTCTATCATTTCTATCTCTATATCTTGAATCATGATTCTCCCAAAGGTGATCCAGAACGGAACCAAAGACAATTTCCATTGTAACATACTCAACCGGAAGTTAATATGGTGAACGGAAGTTGGCAATGGTTGGGCTAATGTTTTGATATTCTCTCTTGTATCAGATTAAAAAGAAGAAAAGAAATAAAAACAAACGTGTGCATCGTGTATTGTGTACAAAATTAAGTTTCTTTGAGGTCGGAATTGGAAATAATGTTAAAGGTGTTATATCTATGTATACATATGTTTTGTAGGGTAGGTAAGTTATACAAGATTGTTTCAAGAAACAAATTGAGAAAAAAATCAATTAATTTGTTTGAGTAATTTTATGAAATCTACACATCTTAATGTGAATATAAATAAGTATACTCAAGGGATGAATTATTTTCGGTTTATTGGATAATGTGTAATTTTGTGACTGGGAAAAAAAGTGGATGTTGTTTTTTTTTTTAGAGGCAATACAACAAATTCAATGAGATGATCTTCAAAAAAAATTCAATGTTAAATTTTTATACATACATTCTTTCATATGGCCTCCACGAATGCCATTTAAGAACGACCGCCATGATGTCGTTCTAATTTTTCACTATTTTTTTTAGTGATCATATCCGATCTTTTTTCTTAATAATGCGTCAAATGTTGCTTCTCAATAATAAGTCGTAAATGTTTTTTTAGCAACCAGAAATTTGCCACAGACATTATTGCAAAAATGTTAAATCACAAGAAGGAAGTGGGCAATTCAAAGCTTTATAATCTTCTTCGTGTGGCTAGACAAACTATTTCTTCTTAAAAAGATTTGTAATGAGGAATGAAATAAGCACTAATAATTTGACTGTAGCGTATATTTTTAGGATTAATGTGTTCAATCAGAATTTTGGTCATTTTCAAAAATTAAAAAAAAAATCTTTTTGTTTAAACACCCGCTAAGAGAAATATAAGCCTCATCGCTCACCTGACGAAGTTCTACAAATTTGGAGAACAGAATGAATATTTTGTAAATAAATTAGAATAATCAGTTTTGATGATTTGCCAAAGAAAAGGAGTCATTATTTTGAAACTTATCCCTATCGGAAGTTAGGTAAGGTACCTTCAAAAACACTCGATATTATGTCCGTATTTTCAATTCTTTTTATATGACACTGATGTAAATTTAATTAAAAAGTGTACACTATTGATATAGTCGCATAGAGCTTGAAAGTAAAGCTGGGGCTTGTTTCGTTTGCATCAATCTTGAATTTGGGATAGTAAATCTTATAACCGTTTTAACAGATTTATTATTATAACCACAGGAAATAGGGTATATATCAAAAGTTTAACTGATGACCATTGGTGGAGCAGTCTTCGATTTAAACAACATAACATAAATATGGATGACATTTTCTCAAAATATTTGCAACCTGTTGAAATTTTAAGTAGATATAAGCCAAGTAATATTCGGTTAATAGTTCAGTCCAAATAGGCATACAGTCCTTGAAATTTCGGAAGAATTCTCATATCGGTGAGAATTGGTACAGATTCGGAGAAAATCATTATTCAAATGACAAAAATTCCTTCAAAATCCTGTGTGTAAAAAGTTATTAAGGTTTTTTGTCAAAAATAAGTTTTAAGGATGTTATTCTTAAACAATACATACTACTCAAAATCTGTCAGCTTAACTTTGAAGATCACAAATTCTTTTTTCCTAGGATTATTAAGTTTTATATTTTTAACTTCCTATAGGAAGTTGTTGTAATTGGTCCGATTTGTCGAATTGAAATTTTTGACATTTCTCGACGTTTCAAGGTCCCTAGAGTCAAAATAAAAGATTTTTGGAAAGATGTCTGTGCGTGCGTGTGTACGTACGTTCGTACGTCCGTACATCCGTACGTTCGCGACGTTTTGTTCGTCGTCCATAGCTCAAGAACCAGAAGAGATATCGACTTCAAATAAATTTTGTAATACAGATAATAATGCAGAAAGATGAAGAAAGGGCTCTCAAGAAAATTGAGTGGATGGTTTTTTAAATTTGTTGGTTAACCCTAAATATCTCATGAACCAATTACGCTAGAGACTTGAATTAAAGTTTATATAATATATTGTAACGTGATACCAAACAAATATATTTTTGGGAAAAATTCCAATTAAGAGTTTTTTTTTATAAATCAAAAAAACTGAAAAAAAATATTTGTCACCTCGAAAATTTTACGAACAAAAAATGATTTTATCTCCAAAACAATTTTGTGCAACGAAGAAAAACGTTTTCAACATCTGGTAAAATTTTGAGAATTGACAGTTTTTTTACAAAAAAAATAAAAATCTAAAAAAAAAATAACAAACAAATGGTAAAATTTAATTTTCGACTCAAATATCTTTTCAAAACTTTAAGATATTGGCCTTAAACTAATTTTATTTTTTAACAAATATTGTTGTCAAAATTCAGTAAAATTTTGAAAAAAATCGAATTGACAGTTTTTTTTACAAAAAATAATAAAAGTTGGTAAAAATTGATTTTCGACTCAAATATCTTTTCAAAAATTGAAAATATTTACTTCAGACTTATTTTATCTCGCAAAAAATATTGCTTTCGACATCCAGTACCTAATTTTTTTATAAAAATCCAACAGTCAGTTTTTTCTTTAAAAAAATTAAAATTTACAAAAAATATTACGCAAAATTGGCAAAAATTGATGTTCGGCTCTCAATACCTCGTGAACTATAGAAGATATTGACCTCAAATTGATTTCATTCATCCAATTTGTATTTTTTTATATAAGAAATAAAAACTTTTAAGAAATGCTACTAAAAATTCGTTTTCGACTAAAAATCTCATTAACAAAACTAAATTTTGAAATAAAACTATTTAATTATATGCAACATATCGTTGGTAATTTTGAATAATTTAACTGACAACTTTTTTAACACAACACGAAAACCTACAATTTTTTTAGCAAGACAAATTGACAGACGGGATGGGAAGTTTTCAGTTTGGGTCGCATCCCAGCCTCTTTTTTGTCATAAAATGAGAAAGTAAATAAATCTATTTTGTATCTTTACTCTCAAATGGCAATGCTGTTGAAAAATATTTGATATCTTCTTTCTTAACTGTCTTTTTTTACTGTCTTCTAAAAAACTTCTTTCTAAAAATCAACACTAAACAAAATAATGTAAAAAGAAAATGTCAAAATTTCAAAAATTTCGTCATTTTCTTATTCAACTCATTTCACTGTTGGCTTCTTAGAAATGTTATCTAGACAGTTTTGTTAGGCCATATTTAATTCTACAAATTTACGGTCTTTGCTTTTATTGAATGGAACATATTCGAAAAATATTAGTCTTTATCAAATCAGGGAGACTGAAAACCTCAAAATTCTTGGTATGCGTATCTTCAACCACCTGCTGTGGAACGGGGTTGGGTTCGAAATCCTGTATGGATCATAATACTGTATTTAAAATACTGTATCTCAAAATACTGTATTTCAAAATACTGTATGTACAAAATACTGTATGATCAAAATACTGTAGCTCAAAATTCTGTATCTTAAAATTCTGTATACCAAAATTCTGTATTTCAAAATACTGTAAATAGGCTGACAAATAGAAATCGTTTTGATAATGTAAAAAAGTGCGCACAGCCTATTTACAGCATGTTGAAATACAGAATTTTATAAACAGATTACTTTTATATAGAATGCATCATAATATTTTCTCATTGGCATTAATGTTCTAATATACTTCCCTTGAACAATAACACAATGATAATTTATAAGTCTTTGAATTAATAAAAATAAAAACAAATAAATGATATCTTCTTCTTATTTTCTCTACCCATTTTCTACTCATTAATTGTTATTTCTCTCACAGTTGTTTATGAATTGTTGTTACCACAATCAACAATTCCATAAACAATTACACCGAACTTATTGATCTGTCAAAACTTCCACGTGTTCGTTCATTTCGTTGATATTTAAAAGCTAATGCAAATTTAAGAATTAAGTGAAATTTGGAGTTGCAATAAATGATATAATGTCCATACATACATAAATCGAGTTCTACTTTTGTTTTTCTCTATAATGGAAGCTCAAGAGCGGAATTTTGAAAAAATACAGTATTTTTAGATAATGTTTTGCTCATACAGCATTTTGAGAAAAAGAATTTTGAAATACAGTATTATCAGATACAGTATTTTGACAACACAGCCTTTTGAGATACTGTATATTAACCATACAGTATTATGAATATACAGTATCATACAGTATGATACAGAATTTTAACCATACAGTATTTTAAAATACAGCATTTCGACCCGCTCCCTGTGGAACGATCACATACGCGATGTTGCCAAAAATGCCGCACGATTTTTGGGTTTCCTAAGGCTATACAAGAAGTTCTTTTTTTCCTCTTCTGATCTGGCTATTATCTATAAGACTAATATATGTTCAAAGCTCACATCTCTGTGTGGCACTTACTAAAGTCTCTTGGACAGTATTGGACGTAGAGCATGCACATTGATTCATTCTGTGACATCATCGTTGAGTCGTTTGCGTCGCTTGAACACCATAGTTAAGCTTCTTGTCTAAGCCTTTTTACCCTTATTTGAAAGGATTATAATCTAGAGAAAAGCCAGCTGCAATCACGTTACGGGCTAGTGAATTGGCCCCCAAAATTGTCCGATTTAAAGCCGATTGATTATTTTCTGTCGAGATATGAAGACATGATTCACCGAGGTATTGACGATTTATTTCCAAAAATATTCAAAAAAAGTCATCGAAAATTCAACCTCCAGATTAGACTAATTCCAAACCAGCTCTGCCAGTCAAATGCCAGAAATTATATTAATAATGTTAGAAAATGTATCTTTCGAATAAAGTAAATTTCATGTCAATTTAGAAATCAAAATCATCTTTGTTTCATTCCATTTTAAAGTTCTACTAAACAACATTTACAAGAACAAAATAAATTTAAAAAACTTAAATAGCTTTTTCGTGCTTTTGGGGACTTTTCACAGTTTCTTGAAGTTTTGAATGTCTGTATCAATTTAAAATGACTATTGCGAAGAACAAATTTATATTTTAACAGGAATGTGTTGCTTTGTTATATGAGTTAACTTAAGTGATATGTTAACTTAAAAATATGAGTCCTATTTTTTATATTCAACTAAAAGAAAAGGCATATTAAGCTTCAAAACTATAGTAAAAGTACCAAGTTATTTACGCAGAAATGCTTCAACAAATTAAACCTATTTATTTAAATTTTTCAGGGAACTTTTTAAAATGTTGTATTCATTATTTTTGTTTAAATATAACTATTATTATAAACTTAACAATAATGAATTTTTATACTTATGTAAATCTATCTATTGGCACATAGAATTTTATATACTCCTACTGAATTTAAAGATATACAAGTATTAACTTACCATAAGAAAAAAAAATTGACCCATAATTCCAAAACATCTTTGGTTGATGTTGTGATTTTTGGAACACATCGTTCCTGTTACATTTGTCACTCAGTTTAATCAGTGTACCTAAAACCAAGAGAAAACTTATTATTCATCACCCGTATTTTGTTTTAAATTGCTTAGAATACCAACATGACACATAAATAAAACCTCTAAGCATAAAAATTATAAATATTTTGGTAATTCTTTAAAAACAACAAAAAAAAGTTACATAATTACCCCTTGAATGAATTCATCACAAAGCCCGCAACTTAACAAACTAAACCAAAACTCTAACCAACCGTTATAATTTGCCAGTGGTTATGATGAAGTCTCCCAAGTCCCAAATCATAACCAAACGTAGGCTCTATTTTATACGTATACCTTACCTATACCTTTCTCTATTTAGGAACTCTATTTTACACAAGGCACCCTTATGAAACCTTTTTACCAACTTTTTTGCCACAAACCTATATCTACCCACCTACTAATGTATGTATATACATAGTACATATGTACCTCTATCTATATATAAATAAAAGTATGTATAGGTAGGTATATACCTATGAGTGCGGGTATAATATAAGGATTTGCCGCCTTTTCCTTTGCCACACAATGATGGTGAATGAATTGCAAATTAAAAATAAAATGAAGCTTTTTGCAACCGGAAGTAATTAGCTTAGTCAGAGGGGGAGAAACAAAATGCTGCTGCTTAGTTTAGAGTGAGAAATTCACGCAGTGATTTTAATGACTGGAAAATGGCGTTGTTTGAAACACAAAAAATAAAAAAATAAAACTGAGGTACCTTACCTTACCTACCTACCATTTTAAGTTTAATGATTTTTGAGATTTTTTTGTAGGTATTTTTTTTGTTGTTCTTTAGTTCTCTATGAATAAATCCCTCCGTTTAAATATTAGGTACACCTTAAACCTATACTCAACAAAAGGAAATGAAAGAAAGTCATTTTAATTGTATTCAGTAATTAAATAATAGGTAGGCTCCTACTTTTAAATAACTGCATGCAATAATGATAATAAGCTTTAACATTTATAAAAATTTTAAAACTTAAATAATGCACTTTTTTTTTATTTCACTCTTTTATTATTTCATGTGAAATTTCAAGTCCAATCGAGAGAACTTTTTTTTCTATTTTGACACTTTATTATGATATGAAGTTTTCATCACCAGAGATGCCAATTTATTCCTTACTGTTTGGTTTAATAATGTCATTGCCCGAAAACGACCAACGTAAGAGATTGGCTGAGACTTAAAATGTGTCTTACAATGATTTTTCAATACCACAAAAACTTTTTGACTGTCTTCGATTATAGTATTTTAAAATTTTCGATTGAGAATTTGATTTTTCCTTTTTATAAATTGAAAAGAGGCTGAGATGCGACCCACACTGATAACTTCCCATCCGTCTGTCGATTTGTCTTGCTTACAAGTTTGTAGATTTTCGTGTTTTGTCAAAAAAGTTTTCAGTTGAATTATTCTTCAAAATTTAAAAATTATCAACAATATTTTGCATATAATGAAATAGTTTGATTTCAAAATCTATTTTTGATAACGAAATTTTTAGTCCAAAACCAATTTTTACGAATTTTAGTAGCGTTTCTTTTAATTTTTGTGTTTCTTATATAAGCAAATACAAATTGGATGAATGAAATTAATTTGAAGTCAATATCTTCTATTGTTCACGAGATATCGAGAACCGTACATCAATTTTTACCAAAATTTGCGTACTATTTTTTGTAGATTTTATTTTTTTTTATGAAAAAACGGACTGTTGCATTTTTTATAAAAAATTTATTGAATGTCGAAAACAATATTTTCTGTGAGAGAAAACTAGTTTGAAGCCAATATTTTTGATTGTTGAGAAGATATTTGAGTCGAAAGTAAATTTTTACTAAGTTTCAGTATTGTTTTTTTTAGGTTTTTATAAAAAACTGTCAATTCGATTTTTATCAAAATCTTACCAAATATTGAAAACAATATTTTTTATAAAATATAATTAATTTGAAGACAATATCTCAAATTTTTAAAAGATATTTGAGTCGAAAATCAATTTTTACGAACTTTTAGTAATGTTTTTTTAGGTTTTCATTTTTTGTTAAAAAACTGTCAATTCGATTTTTCTCAAAATTTTAACGAATGTTGAAAACAATATTTTTGTTTAAATAAAATTAATATAAAGCCAATATCTCAAATTTTTGAAAAGGTATTTGACGCAAACATCAACTTTACCAACTTTTAGTAATGCTCTTTTTAGGTTTCAATTTTTTATAAAAAAAACTGTCAATCCGATTTTTCTCAAAATTTTACCAGATGTCAAAAACGTTATTTTTCGTTGCACAAAATTATTTTGGAAATAAAATCATTTTTCGTTCATTAAATATTCGAGGTGACAAATAATTTTTTTCAGTTTTTTGATTTATAAAAAAAAACCGTTAATTGGATTTTTTTCCAAAAATATATTTGTTAGGTATAACGTTACAATATATAATTATTTAATTAAAGTCTCTAACGTTATTAGTTTGTGAGATATTGAGGGTTACCAAAATGTTCACCTTTTTTTTTAAATTGCTATGGTAAAAAAACCACTTATTCAATTTATTTGAGAGTCCTTTCTGCATCTTTTTGTATTATTATATGCATAACAAAATTTATTTGAAGTCGATGTCTTTAGTGGTTCTTGAGCTATGGACGACGTTAAGAATTTCGCGAACGTACGTCTCTCTAAAAATCTTTTATTTAAACTCTAGGGACCTTAAAACGTCGAGAAATGTTAAAGTTTTCAATTTGACAAATCGGACCGATTGCAATAACTTCCTATGAGTAGCTACTTTTGCTAAGAACATAGAAAAAAAAAATCGGAAAATAGCCAAATCGGTGTATTTTTTCGTAAACTTTAATAAAAAATCGGGGGAAGAGCGAGGAAACATTTATTTTTATTTTGAATTAATTTTTAAGTTCACTTTTTTACATACAAAAACCGCAAAAATAGTTGATTTTGACATTTCTTCCCTGTTTTTTGTTCAGTGTTTTTTTTTTGTTGAGAATTTCTTTGATTTTAGTGCTCAAATGCAAAAGTTCTTTGCATATACCCAAACTCGCAACCACCTCAAATCCTATAGTGATCCCAAGCGGGGTTGCAGGGGGGCAGCATGCCCCCCCTTACCAAGCTGTTAGTGCGCCGCCGTGCTATCAATTCAAAAAAAACTTGTTTTACGCTCCAATTTCAAAAATTTCAATCGAGCAACAAGTATCTGTCATTTTTCAACTTTTTATATTAATAACAAAACAAATTTTTGCAAAATTGCACTTCCCCTGATTTTTTATTAAAGTTTACGAAAAAATACACCGATTTGGCTATTTTCCGATTTTTTCTATGTTTTTAGCAAAAGTAGCTATCCTAGACAGTTACCAAAAATTTCATTTTCTTTCTGACAATAAATTAGAGCAAATAACATAAACTTACCAAACAAATTGTTTCCTTTTTTGACATTTTCAATTTTGAACTTTTCACTATAGAGTTTTATTATAAAGGTTCATCTCACAAATTTATATAATACCAATGGGAAATTTGATTATCTTTTTGTTTATTAAAGAATTATTTCTTTATTGAAACTTGATAATAATTTATTAACAGAAGGCATTTAAGTTCTTGATAAATAAAATTAATTAAAAAGCAAACTTGTCCATAGTGGGAATAATTTTAATTGCCTCTGGCCATGTTGAAATTAATGAACGCGACACAATGATGAACGATCTTGCATCTTTTTTCTTTGGTTATAAATTATTCATTTCACATTCAATCGGAATTTATTTATTGCAACGCGCACTTGTGTCACATTTTATGGTTTCCACTTGGTTCTTGTTCGGTGAATAAGAATATCAAAAGCCCGAAATTGTTTTTTTTTGTTTTAAATACTCTTTAAATATCGGACAAAATTGCAACACGTTCGCCAACTTCTTACTAAAGCACAAAAATACTCAATTAAAAAGATAATACATTACAGCTGTCATTTCGTTTTGCTTGCAAGTTGCGGAGTAGATGTGTGAGAGAGTGTGGGTAAAATCACACAAAATCCATTTACTCTCGCATTTAGTCCCAATCAAATTGTGGGTGTGTTCAAAAACATTGCAATTCTTACCAACAGAGCCTCAGGTTCTAACATTTAATACTTTTAAAGTTTTTAACTTCAAATAGAAAATTATTGTAATGGGTCCGATTTGTCGAATTGAAAATTTTGACATTTCTCGACGTTTCAAGGTCCCTAGAGTCGTGGCGTGTGTGAGGGCGTGTGTACGTACGTTCGTACATCCGTACGTCTGTACGTTCACGACGTTTTTTCGTTGTCCATAGCTCAAGAACCAGAAGAGATATCGACTTCAAATACATTTTGTTATACAGACAATAAGGCAGAAAGATGCAGAAAGGGCTCTCAAGAAAATTGCGTGGGTGGTTTTTTTACTATAGCAGTTTAAAAAAATTGAAAATTTTGGTTAAACCTAAATATCTTATGAACTAATGACGCTAGAGACTTGAATTAAATTTTATATTATATATTGCAACGTGAAACAAAAAAAATTTATTTTTGGAAAAAAATCCAATCAACGGTTTTTTTATAAATAAAAAAAACTGAAAAAAAAATTTGTCACCTTGAAAATTTTACGACTAAAATATGATTTCATCTCCAAAACAATTTTGTGCAACGAAAAATAATGTTTTTGACATTTGATAAAATTTTGAGAAAAATCTAATTGACAGTTTTTTTTTTTATAAAAAATAAAAACCTAAAAAAAACATTACTCAAAGTTGGTAAAAATTGAATTTCGACCCAAATATCTTTTCAAAAACTTAAAATTATGGCTTCAAACTTATTTTATCTTATAAAAAATATTTTTGTCAACATTCTTGAAAATGTTGAGAAAAATCGAATTGATACTTTTTTTACAAAAAAATTAAAAACCTCAAAAACTTTAACAAAAGTTGGTAAAAATTGATTTTCGATTCAAATATCTTTTTAATACTTTAAGATATAGTCTCTAGACTAATTTTATCTTTTAAAAAATATTGTTGTCAACATTCAGTAAAATTTTGAAAAAAATCGAATTGACAGTTTTTGCACAAAAAATTAAAAACCTAAAAAAATTTAACAAAAGTTGGTAAAAATTGATTTTCAACTAAAATATCTTTTTAAAACTTTCAGATATAGTCTTTAAACTAATTTTATCTTTTAAAAAATATTGTTGTCAACATTCAGTAAAATTTTGAGAAAAATCGAATTTACAGTTTTTTTACAAAAAATAAAAACCTAAAAAAAATGTATAAAAGTTGGTTTTGTTTTTCAACGTAAATATCTTTTCAAAAATTTGAGACATTGCCTTCAAACTAATTTCATCTTATAGGAAATATTGTTTTCAACATTCTATAAAATTTTGAGAAAAATCGAATTGACATTTTTCTTACAAAAAATAAAAACCTAAAAAAAAAACAATACTAAAACTTGATAAAAATTTACTTTCGACTCAAATAGCTTTTCAAAAATTACAAATATTGGCTTCAAACTTATTTTATTTCACAGAAAATATTGTTTTCGATATTCAGTAATTTTTATATAAAAATCCAACAGTCCGTTTTTTCATAAAAAAATAAAATCTACAAAAAATAGTACGCAAATTTGGTAAAAATTGATACATATAGTCAAACTTTTAAGCAAGACAAATCGACAGACGGGATGGGAAGTTATCAGTGTGGGTCGCATCCCAGCCTCTTTTTTAAAATTTATTTGGGCATTACGACATTCGCTTTGGGGTTTTTGGACATTTTTTTTAACTTTTTGTGCTTTGTGACCAATTTTGGGCTTTATGACATTTAAGGAATTTTGAGTTATGGTTAAAACGGATGTTTTCAATGATATAAGGAAAGTTATAGGAAAAATGTGAAGGCCGGAAAAAGCTTAAACTAAGTAAAAATTAAGCTGTCAACATTTTAATGTTTCTGGTTGCAACACGCAAACGCAGTTTGTTTGTCTGTCATTGAAAAAATTTCCTGATTGAAATCCACTCAAACATTTTTACTGACAGAAATCTGTCATTGGAATTTTGTGAAATTTTAACACAAATCAGTGGAACGGTTCGTTTCACTTTTGAACATAAAAGTATCAGCTGTTCAGGAAAATAAAAAAATACATTTTTAGAGAAAAATAAAGTGCACGACTGGGTCGCACGAACTTGCTCCTGTATGCAAAGAGTCTGTTTAAAAAAGTATCTATATAATATTTAAAAATATACCTGTAAAATAAGTTTGTCTTCAAAGATATATATGCCATTTGATTTGTCGAAAAAACCTCCATTTTTCAATTTTTTGGGAGGGGGTTACATTTAATACAGTTAAAATAATTATTTAAAAAAAACTAATTTAAGATTGAAAATTTTACCTGAAAAATAAGTTTGTCTTCAAAAATTTAAATGCCATTTTATAAATCGAAAAACCATTGATTTTTCAAATTTTTTTTTCGAAAATCGTTAGAGCGGTTTTTTTTTAAATTAATTTTTTATATATAAAATTTTTCTATTTTGTTCTAAAAATATTTTTGGTATGCAGTTGCTTAGTGATTGTAAATATACGCTCTATATTTCCATTTCGTAAAAAAATGTTCACCCGTTTTTGAGATATAGAATATTGAAAAAAAAAATTTCAATATTTTTTTAAAAATCCAAACAATAAAAAATTGCACTTTTGATAATCAAATATTATTAAGGCAATATAAGAGCTCGTTCAAAAAAAAATAATTATTGAAATCGGTTCAAAAGTTGCTGAGAAAATTAAAAAACAAAAAAACGGTTCTATGAGCGGTACCTTTCTTGAGCAATACAAAAATATGTTTTTCTTATTAAAAGAAGCCAAGTTAAAAAATAAAATTTTAGAGAAAATTTAAAAAAAATCTATCGGTTTGTTTTTGAGAAAATTCGAATTATCGTTTTTTGACCAAAAAAATTGTATTTTATCTTAAAAAGAAAATGAAAAAAACGCCTAACGCGAATCTGCTCAAAACCTTAACTTCCAAGTTTTAACTCAATCGACCCAATGGTTTAGGCTGTAGGAGCGTGGACAGACAGACAAAATTGACCGGACGGAATCGCGGGACCCACTTTTTTCGACTTCTCTACCATCGTAATATCATGTTTGATTAAAATCTCGAGTTCGAAATTTTGCACGAATGCAAAACTTGCCATATAGTTCCTATATGTCGCAAGTAATAAATGTGCAATTACACTTTGAATCCTTGATATGTTTAACACTCTTTAACAAGAACCTTTTTCACACTATCGCATATATCTACATATACGTTCATAAGAATATAAAACCATCAAAAAGTGTGTAGTAAAATCATGTAAAAAGCACTCGTAGTGTGAAAACCGAATATTAAATTTCATCCCATCTAAACTTAGCACACTTGGCAGTTCTTACATATATACACGTTTTGGTACATGTGTTAATTCATGAATATTTTAATGATTTGTTTTAAATACTGAAATCCTGAAATCCTTAGGTATATGATTACAGTGAGCTAAATTTAGTTATTGTATACATAGGTGGGAGTAAATTATCAAAATTATTCAGCTTAAAATAATTTGGCAGTCGTATGGAAATTTTTTTTATTCATTTAATTTGACATGTGAGTATTTTTTCTTCATTTGATAAGTCTAGAAGAGCCTTAACTTGATCTTGACTGACGAAAAGGTGGGCCAAATACAATTTTCTTTTTCTAAAATGCAATAAAATAAATGAAATATTTTTTGTTAACGTATTATGGCTTTTTTGGTAAGGGCAAACATTCCTATTAATATTGTGCTTAAATTGTTTTCAGCTGTTTTTCCGCTGATATAGAAATGCACCTCGTCAAAATAAATGAGTTTTAGACCAAAATTGTAGTCAAATGCAAGCTGATCTATAAGTTCTAAACTTCGAAGCATGGTTGAGCCTTCAATTCCTGAGTCAATCGGAACTTGCAAGCTTTGTGCAGAATCCTTCTCAGGCTAGTAATGCGTGAAATGTTGAGCTGTTGAAATTTATGGTGAGTTGATATTCGTGAATGTTTGTCATTCTCGTCCACGTGCATCGTACTTCAACGGTCACCATAAGTGTTTTCCAGTCTCGTGAACTTCTTGCACAAACTTATTTCTGCGAAAACTTTCGTTCACTGTTTCACTGTTTGGGCACTCTCTTGGATATAATTTCAAGCCTAAAGTGACTCATTTTCGATCCACCGAGATATGATACTGCTTTCTGCCGGAAACAGCTGTCAGTGTCAAAACACCCAATTATATCAAACTAAACCACTAGATATCCCACCCTGTACACTTAAATACATTTTAAATGTACCTACCCACCAGACGCATAAATATAACAGTTAGGTTTATAACGTCCTTTAAAATGTATAGGTATGTACTTATCTACCTTGCCTACATAGGTACTCACTCATATCTCAAGTAAAATCAGTTTCCTTTGAAAATTTGTTGTTTGCTGTTTTATTGTGCAAGATTTGTTTGTTATTATTATTTAATTCATACTCGTATCACAAACAAAAATCACTTAAGCTGCCAACAACATGACTTGACTGGCCTACAAAATTTGTCGTCTTCATAAACAATACCAAATTCTTTACGAGTGCGATGGTGCTCTTATTTTGTCTGCCCTCATATTTTGTTGGCTTTTATTCATCCCTCTTTTGTGTTATCAACGAAAAAAAAAAGAAAAAGAAAAACTGTTAAATAGAATTTCTCTCTCAAAAAAAAAAAAAATCAAAAATTCTTTTATCCATTTTTATGACCATTTTAGAGCTTTTTTTGTTGTTGTTAAATCACAAACAAAGCCTAAGCATAAACTTAAGTTGCATACACACTGACAATAGGATAGGACGACAACGAGCACGACAACGCCAACAACGAAGACTTCGTCGTCTCTCTTTTGTCTTTTCTCTTCTGCCTTTTCCTGTCAAAGGACTAAACTAAAACCGTTTCCATTCACAACACGATGTAATATTCATTTTCCATTTCCTTGTGCAAAAAAAAAACCCTGAAAGATTATTCAAAAAGATATTAAATTTTAATTAAGACAAAGTAAAGCAGCGCAACAGGAACATCATGCACCCTGCACACACATTCCCGCGCATCCTTTTTGTTTATAATGTCGGCATAACGGCTAAAGCAGGCTGCAGGAGGACTCTGCTCTGCACAGCCTGCAGATTTATAAATGAACGCATTCAAAGTATGTTTTGTATACGTACGAGTATATGTACTTGCCTCTCATGTTCCACTGCTTCTTCAGTGTGCTTATTGCAACAACACAAATCCCTATCATTACTTTAAAACCACAAACAGTACATATGAATAGTTACATACACCAACAACGCAACGTAACGCAATGTTTATGAGCAGGCGAGGTGGCGCTGCGGGATGAAATGACATTAAACAGGATGAAATAACATCCAGAGGGATAAACCAAAGAAAGATGGAGTGCGGTTCGGTGCGGTGCTATGACGACAAAAGGGGTTGTAACTTGCAATCGAGTTAGAAACGCTTTTGTGCATAACTGCGTAGCCAACGAATGATGATGCGATGATGGGGATAAGGGAATTTTCTTCAACTCCTGTGCGGTTTAAAGTGCAATTGTACCTATAGCAAGGATCTTCCTTCTTCTGTTTGTGTGCATTTTGTGTATTATTCTCCAGCAATGTGAGCAATAATCACTCATCTATGCATCTTTTGAAGCCACTTGCATTCTCCATAGCACAAAATGTTATGACGATGAAGGACAAGTAGAAAATCCTTTGCAGCGGAATGTCCTAGGCTTATGGTATATTGATACATGCAAATATAAGGGAATCTCTAGCTCGCTCTGCATGCCGCAGCAACATAACCTCAGACTCAGACACTGAGATTCTCGTAAAATATTAAATCATTCTTCTGTAAAGTGTGGATGTATGAATGTGTGTTTTTGCGGGAATTGTTGCCTGCTGCTGCTGTTGCTTCAGCGTCAGCTAATACAGGAGGCAGCACCTCGGTCTCGAATCCTTTCAGTGATGCCCTCGAAAAATGACATGTAAATAGGTTTTCTTTTTTCCCGAATCCCTTCCCACATCATGCAGCTGACTCTTAGGTATGTGCTATTGTTGTGTTCTGCTGTAGGTATAATGTAGTTTGCCTATAAGCTATAACGTCGTCATCGTCGTCGTCGTCATCGTCGTGCGTCGTCGGGCTTAAACTCAGGCTAGGACCTTTCAATATGATTGCCTTCATTGAATAGCTGATGATGGGACTATACCTATATACGACTAGAAACTTGAACTCTGTTCTGTTTAACGTCACATTCCTATAAGAACAGAAAATGATTTTTGAAATTTCAACAGAGAATAACAATGGGGTCCTGCCCTGTGTTGTGTTGTATCCTTGTAGATTGACACTGTGACATAATATTCATGGGCGGCTTTAGTTTAGTTGAATAGCGGGTTATACTTGTAGTTAGATAGTTGATAGGTACCTATAATACAATACATCAGATTGAATATGTTATAGAGTTTAATGCATCGATAGGATGGATGGAAAATGCCTAAGCCAGAAGGTTTAATTTTCAAAATTGGTTTATGAATTACAACAAACATGTTGATTCAAATTGATTTTCCAAAGTGAAAATCTATTGATAATTAAATTCATTTCAAATTTTCGAATGAATTGCCTTTTAAAATGTGTTTGAATTTTTTTTAAGTGGATTTAACCGAATTTCCTTGTGTATAAGTATAATTCTGGAAGACCTTGCGAAATTGATGATTTTGTATGTAGGTAGCTTCAGGTATTTTTAATCAGAATTATAAATAGGTATATGGCGTACTGGATTCAATAAGGAAAGCTTGTATCGCAGCATTTTCCTCTTTGATAAGGTTTATCCGTTCTGTTAACGTGTACCAATTTTCATACAAATATTATTAATACTTTTGTATATTATGATGTAACTTTAACTTTTAAAGAACAACAAGTCCTTGTCATTGCGATACTTTTTACTACTCACATACGAATACATATATTTGTAATTATTGGCAATTTAACGAGTTGTTCGTTATATGATGATAAAATAACTCATTTTGATTTATGGATTTTTGGTTTCAACGCCAAAGAAAACATCAGAAAAAAAAGAAAAACTTTCATTAATCATTATAATTATCTACCTATGAATCATTAATATTGTTTCTTTTAGTGTATTAATCTGTTATCTGTCGACATTTATACCCTTCTTTATAGGATCTTTTAGTCAAAGAGTTTTTACACAAACAAAAAATAAAATACCAAAAAAAGATAAATTTCCAATTACCTTGACAGACATAGGTAATTTTAATTACATGTTTTAGGGGAGATCATAAACTTTTTTCAACAAACTTTATTCTCAAGTCTTAACCATCGTTAAGTTTTATTTTTATTTCAACCTGGAAATGCAATGATAGACATGAATTAAGGTTTATTATTCCGACCTTTTTCTTTAACATCTTTCATGAAGAATTAGTGGTTAGATGTATATTATTAAATCATTTTGTTTTTATTTATGATACTGTTTGGCCATAATGCTGTATATCTTACATTCTGTATTTAAAAAAACTTTAAAGTTACAATACTGTAAATGGAAGTGCTGCATGAGCGAAACATTGTATAACATAATATTGTATTTCCGAATTTTTAATCACAAAATACTTTATTCTGAAAAAAATATATTTTTGGTTATTCTGTTTTTAAGCCATCTGTAAAATTAAAGCTAGCATTACTTTTTTACATAATATAATAAAAAAACATTAGAAGATGACAAATATTAAAAAAAATTAAATATATTTAACTATTTGTATACAAATCAACAAGAAACCACAAGAAAAACAAACATTTTAAATTTTGATATGTTAATGAAAAAAGTCACTTATTACTTGAAAACTATCACAACTTTTTAGAAACACACAAAATTCATGTTTATTCAAAGAATATTGATACATTTTATTGTCTTGTAATGGTTTGCTAAAGTTATGAAACTTTACTCTCAAAAATATCCTGTTTTAAAAATTCTGTACTTCAAAAGCTGTGAATTGGCTAAAAAAAATCGTGTAGTTATTGTGAACATTAGGAAAACGATTTTCTTTTTCAGACTATTTGAACCATTTTGTAATGCAGAATTTTTATCAGCCAGAATTTCGTTCATACAAAATTTTGTCCTAGGGAACTTTGATTGTACATAATTTTTTACCATAAAAAAAGAGGCTGAAATACGACCCACACCGATAACTTCCCATCCCGTTTGTCGATTTGCTTAATAGGTTTGTAGGTTTTCGTGTTTTGTTAAAAAGTTGCCAGTTGAATTATTCTTAAAAATAAAAAAAAATACCAACAATATTTTGCATATAATGAAATAGTTCGATTTCGAAATATGTTTTTGCTAACGAGATTTTTAGTCGAAACCAATTTTTACCAATATTAGTAAGATTTCTTAAAGGTTTTTATTTCTTATATAAACAAATACAAATTGGATGATTGAAATTAATTTGAAGTCAATTTCTTCTATTATTCACGAGATATCGAGAACCGAACATTAATTTTTACAAAATTTGCGTACTATTGTTTGTAGATTTTATTTTTTATAAAAAACGGAATGTTGGATTTTTATAAAAAAATCTACCTAATGTCGAAAACAATATTTTCTGTGAGATAAAATAAGTTTGAAGCCAATATTTTGATATTTTTGAAAGATATTTGAGATGAAAATCAATTTTTACTAACTTTTAGTAATGCTTTTTTCAGGTTTTTAATTTTTGTAAAAAAAACTGTCAATTCCATTTTTCTCAAAATTTTATCGAACATTGAAAACAATATTTCTTATAATATAAAATTAGATGAAAGTTATAATCTCAATTTTTTGAAAAGATATTTGAGTCGAAAATCAATGTTCACCAACTTTTAGTAATGCTTTTTTTAGGTTTTTATTTTTTATAAAAAAAACTGTCAATTCGATTTTTCTCAAAATGTTACCAGATGTTAAAAACGTTTTGTTTTGTTTCACAAAATTGTTTTGGAGATAAAATCATTTTTTGTTCGTTAGATTTTCGAAGTGGTAAATGTTTTTTTTTCAGTTTTTTTGATTTATAAAAAAAACCGTTAATTGGAATTTTTTTGGCATCACTATGGATGACGAAAAAAACTTCGCGAACTACACACGCACGCACATATATCTCTCTAAAAATCTTTTATTTCGACTCTAGGGACCTTGAAACGTCGATAAATGTCAAAATGTTCAATTCGACAAATCGGACCGATTACAAGAACTTCCTATGGGGAGTTAAAAAACAGAAATTTAAGTATTAACCTACTAAATGTCAGTGCATGTACAAATACGCAATATGCTTAAAGATGAGAAAGTTCTCAGAGTCACAGCTGACGAGCTTGAACTCGCATGTGAGATCTATCGGGCAGACTCGGACTCAGTTTCATATGCAAAAAAACGAGTTCACTCTCTACAGTTCTGATTCTGACTCAGTGATAAGAGAACGATCTTAAAGCTATTTGTATGCACTTGCACTAGTTAAAACATTAGTTTCTGTGCGATCAGTCGAGTCAAGATCAAGAAGGAAAAATGTCTTCTGAAAGCGAAAATGAAAGTGTAATTATAAACAATAATGCTGACCATCTTAGTGAATTTCTAGTAAAAGAACTGAAACTAAATAAAGTGTTATATGAGAAGTCGCAGTAACCAGTTTTAAAGGCAAGAAAAAGGGACGCTATGCTTAAAATCCTTTGCGGTTGACGTACTCCTCGTGGTGATAGAGTGGTTTCCTTATACGCACCGCACCTCACAGGTGTACAATCCAGAGCACCAATGGCGTAAGGAAACTCTTACTTACTGCTCCATAACCTTTGCGCTTCTTCTATTTCTTCAGAAGTGTGTGGGAATATGATCCAATTAGTTGCATGGCTTGCAATTTTTGTTGCGACTTGCTGTACCACCCTAGATATCGTTGATTGATTGACACCAATGTCTTCAACAACACCGCTTTGAAATCCAGGATCTCCTATATAACGCAGAAAAATCCTCATTTTTTCTTGATGAGTCAAAGCACCACCGTGTGTTTCCAGGGTTGGGCCCAAAAACTCATATGTCAATAATCGCGCACCTGTTTCGAAAATCTTCACCAATTGGACATCTTTTATAAACACGATTTGTAACAAAATTATTCAGGAACTCGGCCATTTTGAAAGTTGTTTATGAACTGAGTAAGAGAAAACCCATCCTCGACAATTTGTGAGATCGATCTCATGCAATCGAGCTTTTGCTCATCTTTTTGCATATCAAAACTAGAACTTTCTCACATAGAGCTTTTGTCGAAAGATCGATCTCAACACTTTGAGTTCGAACTCACAGCTTGAGATCGATCTCGGTCTCTGTTTTTTTTTGTGCATACCACTCTAAGAAAGTTCTCAGAAAAGTGAGTAAAGAGCTTGAACTCATCTCTTTGCATATGACCCTAAGTCATTCCGTTTTTCAATTCATTTTTCTCTATTTTTAAGGCTTTTTGGTGAGTTTTGATTTCGAAAATATATGCGAAGATAAATAAGTCCCTCATTTGTTTCAAATTTAGGACTTAAAATGTTAATATAATTCCAAAAAAGTGAAATTAAAACACTAATGGTAGAAGATAGTTCGTTAAACGGTTTTTAAATAGCTATTTAGTAAAATATCAAAATTCAGTATCTCGCTTCTTCTCACATTTTGAGTTACTTACATGGTCATATTTTAGTTTAACTCCAAATCTTAGTTCCAATAACTAAAATTTATGAAATATTTACTTATGAGAAAATTAAAAAACATCTGACAGCTTAATCAAATTTTTGAAAAACTTATAACTAAAAACCTATTTAAAAAAAAAGGTAAAACAGATGTGTAACTGAGTAGACGTGTGCTTTTGCGCGGCAATTTCGAGCTTTGTTTTCGGCGGTTTAATTTTCATGCCAAGAAGTTTTATTGGGCTTGTCAAGATCTCAATTAATATTAAAGTGAAAGAACATTGTTTAATTTGCTTAAACTCAGTTAATTTGTCAAAATTTCAAAGTTAAATAAAAAATAACAATTACAAAAAAAAAATATAAGAAAAACTCAACAACAAAAAAATAAACTCAAACGAACAATCGAAAAGTCAGAGGTAATAAACGTCTTTATCAGCTCTCTAACTGCATTACTCTGTCAGCAGTCTTATAATCGTTCCCCTTCACCATTACACCTTCATATTTTTAAAATGTCTAATATAAAACGAAATAGAAATCAGTTCTCACCTTCTGATAAAAACTCTCTCAAATCTACGCCACCACCTCCTACGAAAGTTCAGAAAAAGTTCTCTTTGGATGTCAACGATGGAAATATTATGACGTTATTTGATGCTGCTCTTAATAAACAAAGTGAACACATTACCACTCTTCTCACTTCTAAAATAGCGGAATCAGAACAGAGAATCACTGATAAAATAGAAAGAGACATTGCGGCACTAAGATCTACGATTGATGACGTAAATACCCGTTTGCTTTTACTTGAATCGAGGCAAAATGAAATCACCGAACTTAAGAATGAAAACAAAAATCTCAAGGACAAAATTAACGAAAATAGTGAGGCGATTAAAAATATTATCACACAATTTGAAATCGATAAAGAAAAACAAGATCTTAAAGAATCCATGTGTGATGTCTTATTACATGGCATTCCCATTCTACCGCGAGAAGATCTAAAGTTTCTTCTTAATTCACTTTGCTTCACTCTTAACATTAAAACACCATTCACTAAGCACATATTTCGAATTAAATCAAGATCGAACACAACAGCCCCGCCGATATTAATAAAGTTCTTTTCTATACACGATAAGAACCTCATTTTACGTTCTATTGCGAATTACCGAAAAACTACACAACGATCACTACGACTTTTTGATGTTGGTTTTGATGATTGCTCTAACAATACTGATGTTTACCTGCATGAATGCTTGACAATTAAAAACCGCTCTCTCATGCATATTGCATTGAAATTAAAAAGAGAAAAAAAACTGCACTCTGTTTTCACAATGCGAGGTCTTGTTTATGTCAAGAAGAGGGGTAATGATAACGCTACTTTGATTAAATCTGCTGAGGACTTAGCTAGTATTGCCAACGAGCGAATTGTAAACAAAACAACTAAAGATGTCAATGACTCCGACCGCGCTTCCAAAACAGCTGACGATGTCAACAACTGCGTTTATCCTAAGAAACCAACTGTTGAGGGCGAAAATAGTGATAACCAACAAAATGCATAACTTTTTAAAATTAATTTCGTTTTCTCTTTTTTATATATGTATTTTCTATTTTGAATTTTGTATCAAGTTAAACCTTTGTATTAAACTATCTTTTTATTTTACTCATATCGTCATCATTTTAATGTCTTTGTTTTCTGCTTGTGCTTTTGAACGGGTTGTGGGGCTTTTTCGTTCGATGAATGATATGTGCCTCGCTGGGCACTTATCCTTGTTCTTAGAAGCTTATGGTAATACCTGAAAATAATGAAGGGAATTCCGTTGACAATTATTATAATAAGACAAATATACGCGTTATGTTAAATATTCTTTGTAGCTATCGTAATGGATTGCAAGTGTGTCATATAAATGCACAAAGCTTACGTCCAAAAATAGACGAATTTAGATTTTTGATAGAAGGGTCGAAGGTTGATGTTGTTTGTGTTTCGGAGACGTGGTTTTCACCTGAAGTAAGTAATGCGATGTGTAATTTGGATGGGTTTAGATGTTTTAGATCTGATAGAATTGGGCGCGTTGGAGGGGGGGTTGCTGTTTACGTGCGGGCGAACTTATGCTGCAGATTAGTATGTAAATCAACTGTTGGAAGTGAAATAGAGTATATTTTTATTGAAATTAACTGCAAAGGAAACAAGATTTTACTCGGATCTGTGTATAGGCCTAATCGAAATATAAACTTTGCTCCATTGAATTCTATACTAGAGCAATTATCCTATGTTTCACCATCTGTAATTATAGTTGGAGATTTTAACTGCAACATTCTAAAAGATTGTTCTCTCGTTAACAATATGAAAAGGCTTAATTTGACTCCAGTTAACACTTCCACTCCAACTCACTTCTCTAACAACAATAGTACACTGCTTGATGCCTTTTTTGTAAGCTATCCTAATAATATTCTTGTCTACAATCAGTTATCAGTTCCATGTTTTTCACGTCATGACCTTATCCACTTAACTTACCAATGTGAACCTATTATTGAAAATACAGTCAACTATATAAGAGATTTCAAAAATATCAATATGGTTCTACTTGAAAATGATTTAAGATCGATCGAATGGTATCGTGTATACAGTATGCTCTCCGCAAATGATCAAGCTGATTTTATTCAAACTTCCATAATCAATGTTTTCAATAATCATGTTCCTCTTGTCCCGATTAAGCCTAGAAAGACAGAACACCCTTGGTTTACGGATACAGTCAAAAACTTAATCCACTTGCGAGATCGGGCTTATCGTTGCTGGAAGCGTTTCAGACTAGTTGCTCTATTTCGTGAATATCGTGTTCTACGAAATAAGGTAACACTTGAAATACGTGAAGCTAAAAAACGTTTTTATGCCTCGCGACTTCAGCCTTCGATTGCAAAAAACAAGTTATGGAAAAATTTGAAAGAAATCGGAATTGGGAAACAAAGTAATAACGACCTTTTAAATGTTGATGCTAATGAGCTTAACCGAATATTTACCTCTCCCCCAACCATTAACTATTCCGAAGATACTATGGCTCCTCGAGCGGAAGACTCAATTTTAAATTCGGATACACCAAACTCTTTCTATTTTCAATTTGTTGAAGATGCTGACGTATTGGAAAGCTGCTTGTCAATAAAGTCTAGTTCCGTTGGTTTAGATGAGATCCATCCTGTTTTCATAAAGGCTATTCTTCCTATTATATTGAAATATATTACACATTTGTTCAACACAATCTTCTTGACTGGTATCTTCCCCAATGTCTGGAAACGAGCAAAAATTATACCTATTTTAAAAAGCAATAAGGAATATAGACCTATCGCCATTCTGCCGTATCTATCAAAAGTCCTTGAAAGAATAATGAGCAATCAGATTCAGAGATTTTTAAAAATGAATTGCTTGCTTTGCCCTAATCAGTCAGGTTTTCGTGCTAAACACAGCTGTACTACTGCATTAATTAACGTCGTTGAAGAAATAAGACAGTCGGTTGATAATAATGAAATGACGTTCCTTACATTATTAGACTTTTCAAAGGCCTTCGACACAGTGAATCATGGAATCCTATGTAGCAAACTTATATCACAGTTCAAATTTTCATCTTCCTCTACTAAATTGGTTTCTTCTTACCTTAGCGATAGATTTTAAGCAGTTGTATGTAATAATACAGTATCTGATTTTCTTCCCTTGTGCAGAGGTGTTCCACAGGGATCTATTTTGGGCCCGATATTCTTCACAATGTATATTAATGACCTTCCTCAATGCTCAATAAGCTGTGCGATCGATATGTATGCTGATGATGTTCAGCTTCGAAAAAATTGTTTGTTGGGATCAGTGGAAAATGGGGCATGTGAAGTGAACGAGGATCTTGAAAGAATTGCTTGCTGGTCTCGATCGAATGGTTTATTTTTAAATCCGATCAAATCCAAATGCATTGTTATTTCAAGAAAGTCGGTAGATACAACGTATTTTCCCAAAATATATATGAATCATACACCCATACAATTCGTTGACTCAGTGAAAAATCTAGGACTGATTTTTAATAAGACACTTACTTGGAATGACCACATAATTTCTACCGTGGGTAAAATGTATGGTTGCCTTCGTATGCTCTGGTCAACACAAAGAATAACGCCTTTAATCACAAGACAAATTCTTGCAAAAACTCTACTCATGCCAATTTTATTATATGGCTGTGAAATTTTTTCGAATTGTGATTTTGAGCATATACGAATCTTAAATGTAGCTTACAACAGCATTGCTAGATATGTCTATGGACGAAGAAGGTTTGACCACATTTCTGCTCTCGCCAAATCAATATATGGCCTAACATTTGACAATATCCTGAAACAAAGAACGATTACATTGCTCTATGACGTTATGCTAACGCGTCAACCCTCGTACCTATATAATAAAATAATTTTCCCGCGTTCCAATAGAAGCTGTGACCTTGTGCCCATTCGATACAAATATTTAATTTCCGAGCGTCAGTTCTTTATTAATGCGATTAGACTATGGAATTCCCTTCCACAATCGGTTAGAATGATAAGTTCCAGGACCCTGTTCAGGGTAAAGCTGAAGCAGTATTTCGAGACTTTTTCATGATGATGATGACTTGATTAATTGTATATTATTCTCTTTTAGAAATTGCATTTGTTTTTTTTTTTTTTTGTAACTATTATTTGTGATTTAAATTAAAATTAAATTAATATTATTGAATTATATTTTTAACTGTATTTAAGCTTGGAGTTATACACCTAAATTATGTTGTTATTATTAAAATTATGCCATTGTTTACTATACATCTAACAATAATTGTAAACCATTGAAACTTACACTAACTAAAAAGATTCTATCTTACTGTGTAAAGTTAGTATATATGAATAAATAAATAAAAAAAAAAAAAAAAAGGCTTGGATGCAACCCACATTAATAAATACCCATAGAGAGACGGACCCAATCTAGAAAACTGAAAACACAAAATCTAAAAAAATCGTAAATCCTAAAAATCTAGACTCCCGAATTTCCACAATCCCAAAAAGCCAAAGTTCTGAAGTTCCTAAATTCCAAAAACCCAACCTTCCGAAAGACAATTTTTCAAGTGAGACTTTAATAATGGATTAATTACAAAAATAACACAGATTGGTGAATTTTCAAACCAAACCATTTTATCCTCTACGAAGTGTAACATCTCCCTTTATCCATAATGCTTTGGTTACTATGCACGTTTGAAAGAAGAATTTTTTCAACGTACTTATCGAAATTATAACGTGTATTCTTAAATTAATACTTCAGTGTAAATATTCTAAACTCATGCTTTACCTAAAAAAATATTCAAACTAATTTTAATAAAAACGTCACAACTCATACAACAAGAAAATTTCGTTTAAATATTTTGCTAATGCATAAAACTATTTGCATAAAACTAGAAACTTTTCCGAAAATGTTTACCAAAAATAGAAAATATGTGAAATTTCACTTTTCTTACTCAACTGGGCCTGGAAACAATACTGAAATTGGTCAGTATTGAATTTGAATTGCTCACTGGTTATTGAGGTAATGTATCAATTCGTATCAATTGTTTAGAATAATAAATTGAAACCAAACAATCTCAACCAATTTGTTTACTTTTAAGAAAACCACCAATTTAATTATGTCTGAATAATTTCTGTACATATTGATGTTACTGTCTCCAAAAAAACGTTTTTTCAAGTCCATATTTTTAACCGTTTTTGCAATATGGATAAAGAACAAATGTATCCCGGACGTAGTACATCATCAGAATGCTAAAGTCGATAATAATGTCAAAAATTGCAATTCGACAAATCTAAACAAACACGAGTAAATTAAGTCTTGTGTTAAAATAGTTTTAAAGTAAGTCGATGTCAAGGCAACAATGAACTGTTTTTAACAAACTCTGTAATGCCTAATATATTCTAATATATATATAAAATTAAAGCTCTATAATTTCTGTCTGATTTTGATAAATGATAACTAAGGACTGAAAGAAATATTTTAAATATTTCCTAAAAAGCCTTGCCAGTTCCAAAACAAAATTATTTTTGAGTTCAATAGACAAAAATGTAGTTAGTTTTGAAAAAACTTTTATTTTAATTGTAAAAAGTACAGAAATTCTTATTCTTGAAACTTTTACAAGTTAAAAATTGGTCAGAAAATAAATCATAACCTACAATGATATCTTAAAATGTATGCCCTTAAAATTCTGTAAAGAATATTTTTTTTTAAAGCCGAATTGTTAGTGGAACTTAAATTTTACCAAAAATCAATTGAAAATTTGGTAATTTCTTTAGAAATTTTACGAATTTTTAAGAAAACAATTAAGAAATTTTAACCTTGTCTTAAAGATATTTGAGTCGAAAATCAATTTGTAGATACATATTTTTAGTACGTTTTTGCAGGTTTTTTTAAAAATTTGACCAGATATTTTGGATTTAAGATCATTTATTTTTCGTAGAATATTCTAGCTGACAAATATTTTGTTCAGTTTTTCTTTAATTTAAAGTTTATACTTCATTTAAATTCTTTATGACACCACAATAAGTGAAATAAAATTTAATTAATATTTGGGATCAATTTTACATTTTTAAAAAAATGTATATAGATAGTTGAAAAAAGTAGACATTTTTACGACATTTATTTGAAGTCGATGTCTCTGTTAGTTTTTGCGATATGGCCGACGACAAAAGGTGACCTGAACGTACGAACAATTGGGCTTTATAGAAGCTTCGAAAAATGTGAAGAAAGACCTTGAAGACAATTTTCTTATTTGTTTAAACTTTAACTGCAATTTTTTTAACAAAATTTTTCAAAGTTTCTATATCAATTTTGAACAAATTTTCAATTTGTTAGCATTTCAGGAATGCAAAACATTCCAAAACATTTGAGAATTTGAACAAAATGATGCTTACCTTCAAAATTTCAACTACGAATTTAAAGTCGTTTAAAAACCCAAATCCATTATACTTAAATGCAAAATTAAAGCTTAATGACCTAAACAATATTTTTAGAAAGTAAAAATTATTTTTATTTTTAAATTGTTCATAATAAACTATCTTATCACAATAATTATGTTTGGTATGGATTAATAATGGATGTTTAGTCACTCCTTTAATATAATAACTATACTTAAGTTACTTAATTGAGTATACAAATAATCGCTATAATTTTCCATTAATTCGCCTCAAAATCAACTGCTGAAATTTTAATAGATATAAATGGTGCCATAAAATGTTAACTACAGCGTCTTGCCTAATTGTGTATTTTCTTCCTAATGCTTCTTGGTATTGACGAATTCACACGACTGATAAATTCATGATGTGCCTTAGGAAATTATGTATAAAGATGGCTGACTCTAGGTGCTTAGCCCTAGGATACAATTAGCGGTGATGTACGCTAACGTTTTGGTACTATGTAATTGGTTGTATCAGTGATTAGGATTTAGTGAAAGCAGATTAAAGTTGTTTGAATATCCTGTCTTTTCTTTGGCAGACCATCGCTCAAGGCCTGAGTTAGACCACAATTGTTAAACTAGACAAAGTAAATAATTGTTCAAGAACTGATTTGACTCTTCTTCTTCTTCTTAATTTATCCCGATGACAATAGAAATAAAACCGTATCAGGAGGAGGACATCTTTAGTAGTTGAAGTTTGCTATACCACGTTAAGTGTTGCCAGACAAAAAAATTAATAGTAATATTAGATGTGTTATTAAAAAAATGACAAATAGTTAGCTGTTTGTTATTTTAATAAAATTGAACTAAAAGCAACAATGAATATTTTGCAAAGATGCTTTTTTAGATTTTTTTCAATTATACTTTCAAGCCTTCAGCGTTCCTGTTCAGAGTGTAAAGCCTTTGCCTTCTGCATCAGTCTTCCATTTGCAAACAAAACAAATACAAAATTGCTTTTGTTAAACGCGTAGAAAACTTATGACACACTTTCCATTATACGCGAGTATGACAGAGGAAAATTTTGTTTTATCAACTTGCACCTTCAGGCAGTAGTTGTCACCATATCATCAACTTTGACCTCCACTGTTTGATGCTTTATGGCATTGAAACACCATACCTGTCGTCGTCATCGTTGTCCTCGTACACAATCCAAAGTTCGTTTATGCGTGGCTTTTCCAACCATAATATACGAGCGTCGACGACGACAGCGACTATGACGATGCCGCCGTTTTAGAACCAAAATTAAAACGTTCTCTCTGTGAAAATAATGATAGAGGTCGAAGCATAGGTGGCAAATATTTTGTCGAGAGTTCATGGGGGGAAAAAATATCATAAAATATTTTTGACAGAACAGAAACACTCAATTTCAGCTCAGCTACACATTTTCCTAGGCAAGCGGCATTGGTGGCGTACGATGGCCATATCTCGGCGCGGAGCGGCGCGGCGCGGCGCTTGTAGAAGAAGAAGGAGTACAGCAACTCAACCAGCTATAATGTTTGTTAATAGAGGTATAGAGCACTAGCCCCGAGGCTGGAACATTCTTACCTATAAGTTGGTTTCATGTTATCAACATCATCAGGCCAGGACTGGGGAGTTTCCAAAACCAAAGCTTGAAAAAAAGGAAAAAATATTTTTGGACCGGTATGCTCGGTGGAATGCTCCTGTGATGTTGTTCGTCATTTTTCGCTGATGTTATTGCTGTGTTGTTGTTGCTATTGCTATTGCTATTGCTATTGCTATTGCTTTTGATATTTGTTTGAAGTTTGTTGTTGTATTTCATACACATGTATATATCGTTTTTATTCTGTAGCTATACCTACTTGAGCATAGAACGAGAAATTATGCTCAAGGCGGACAAGCTATGGAGTGTGGTGTACTTGTATTTGTCATCGCACGAAATGAGCACTCTTTTTGCTGTATAGGAACGAGTAGCTACTTATTTTCTTTGTCGATGTTGTGAAGATATATGTATAATGTTTTTGCATATATTAAAGAATTTATTTTGTTTCATTTTTGTAATGGTATTTTTAAAAATATTTTAGAATGTAGGAAAGGTATAAGTACTTTGTACCCATTGTAGACTGGGAACTACTCCCTTTAAACTTTGGTTTAAATTTTGTTCCTATTTTAAACATACTCGTATATACATAAATTTTAATATTACTTAAGCTTTGAAATTTATGTGATCCTTGATTTGTGATGAAATTGTAAGAAAGCCCACAAGATATCGAATCCTGAAATATTGAGTTCAATTAGACTTAGAATTGATGTTCCTAAGTGAAAAAAAATTGTGTTAGAAGGTAAAAAGTAAAAGATGTATTAATTTAGACTTTTGAGCAAAAACTTGAAAGGTGTATAGTAATTCTGAATATTATTGCGAATGTGTGATAAAAATGGAATCAAAATGGTTTTAAAATTAAAAGTGGCTGATATACAGCTCTAACTAAAGGGTGATTTTGTAGCTATTATCTTTTTGGCAACACTGGTTTAAACAGCTGACGCACGTTTCGTGTTTTGTTTCACTGTCAAACATCTTCAGTTTGGTTTATAATTTAACCGTGAATCGTCTAACAAACGAAAAACGCTTGCAAATTTTTGAATTTTATTATCAAAATGCGTGCTTTGTTAAGAAAGTTCATTGCGCGCTTCTTCCAGCGAGCGACGAAGCTCATTTTTGTCTCAATGGGGACGTAAATAAGCAGAATTGTCGATTTTGGAGTAAATATCAGCCAAAAGCATTGCAAGAGCTACCAATGCACCCAGAAGAAGTCACAGTTTGGTGCGGTTTATGGGCTGGTGGCATCATTGGACCGTATTTCTTCAAAGATCATGTGAATCGAAACGTAACTGTGAATGGTGAGCGCTACCGTGAGATGATATCCAACTTTTTTTTGCCCAAAATGCAAGAGCTTCGCTTGCATGACATGTGGTTTCAACAAGATGGTGCCACATGGCACACAGCATGCGCAACAATGGACTTATTGAGGGACGAGTTCGGTGAACATTTTATTTCACCTTCGGGACCGGTCAATTGGCCGCCTAGATCGTGCGATTTAACGCTTTTAGACTATTTTTTGTGGGGTTATGTTAAAGCTCATGTCTATACAGACAAGTCCGCTTCAATTGACGCATTGGAAGACAAGTTTTATAAAAGGTGATCTATGTTGTAAATTGAAGCTTCTGTTTTAATACAAAAAAAATATCAACCGAGAAGGAATCTTAAAGAATGAAAAAGAGTAATAAATAACAGCAAACAAAATAGAAGCCTAAATTCGTCAACAAAAATAACTTATTTGAAATTAAGCTTTAAATATCAGATTCATGGGTCGGATCATATTTTTTACTTGATCTTGTTCGATGCCCTCCCATTAATAAGTGAGATCAGTTTTTAGGACCGATTTCATGGCTGATGCAGAATTTCTCTTACGTTGATCCCATAATTGAACAGGCTATACGCTGACCAATCCATAGCGGCTATTTCGACATGCTTTAAATACTGCAGGACGGAACATGCAGTATTTGGACAAGAATTGACCTGTATTAGGATGAAGTTTTCGCCGATTAAACTGGAATGTGGAACGACGTGATTCTCTAAATGTTTGCCTATTTGTCATTTTTCCGTCAATTCCCTCACACAATCGCCAATTTCAATAAAAACCAACTTAGTTTTTGCTTCGATTCAAAGGACCGTCCAAACCATATAGGAACCTCCTCCAAGAGCCACTTTTTGTTTATGCAACTATTTTAAGATCTTCTGTAGACTAATCTTCTTCTATTGCTAAAATGCAAGCACACTCTTCTTTCCGCAAAGAGAACGCTGCTCCGTTTTTCGCCAGTCCTTCTCTAGAAAATCGTAGACGGGCTGCTGTATTGGATAGAGTCAATTTGGGGCCAATAACTGCCCTTTTTAGCTGTTTTAAGTCTTTTGACAGTCCAGCCACTAACCAGCCACTCCTCGCGTTTCCCTAAGCTCTTGTTGGACTTGAGGATCAATGACGGACCGATTTCTCACCATCGGTCATGTCGCTCGGATGCGCACCTATTTCTTCCGGAACCGCGTCTTCAATGAAATTTTGCCAGTTTCTTGGTAACGACGGTAAATTCTAGAAACAGAAGACTCTGACTCTGACCTTGTTGCATTAGAGTGACCTTTTGAGAACCTTTATTACTTGTTATGTCCATTTTCAGGGAAACGTCTTGTTTGTTGTGAACGGCGATGCCTTAAGTTTTACGTAAGATGGCTCACTAATAGTGATTGGTCAGGAAGATAACATTTTATAAGGGTCAGTTCCTCTTAATAAGAACTATACTATACATAAAATATTATTGGTATCTGAGGGCAAGAAAAAGTACAATATTTTATGTCATTTTAATGATTATACTATCAGCTCTAAGACATTTTTTTTTTTAAATACTACGTAATATTTTTTCAGTGGCTTGTGACTGCCAGAGTATCTTAGGTATCTTATCATAGGTCGGTAGTGCAATTCACTTACAGTAAAAGTTGTACTTGCCACATTTTCGAATAAGCAAAATCAAATTTACAATTCCCTTACAAAAAAAATTCAACAAACAGTGAAGTGACACCTTGAAGATGAAAAACATTTCAACTTTCATTCTTGGGCATTTAGTCCCATATTTAACACAATTGTAGGTGAAAACCACTGAAGTTAATTTTCGATGAAAATTTCGATCATTTTTATGCATTTCAAGAACTTTTCTGGTGTTTGATTCAAGTGATTATGCAAAAAAACGATGTTATATTTTTTATGGAATTAATAATTCCAAAGATCGAAGAGCCATCAACAAACCTAAGTTTTCGTTAACACTACGAGCTTCAGCAGCAATATTCTCAGATCTGCTTGAGCAAAGCAATTCTTCGCTTTCATCACTAACTTTTGTAACAGCTCAAAGTGTTGCATAAGTTTCACTATTGCCGTCCGAAAAGGTGATTTACTATGACCCAAAAGGTTTTTTGTTTTACTACCTGTGACTGCTAAATTATCACCATTTTTATAGGAAAATCCGTAATTGAGGGATGTATCGGTCGATTTGAAGTAATGGCGTAGTTTTTACTTTTGTCAAATCAAAAAACATAACAAATTTAAAAGCGCCAGCTCCTCAAATTAAACTTCTTATTGCCAAAACCTTAAATATTTAACTTGTGTGTATATATACATAAATACGAATCATCAGTCAAAAAATGTTCTGCAGTATTCCAAAATTGAAATCTAGACCTTCGTATCAACCTGCCTTAAAAATCCTCAAAGAAAAATCTTTTACCTATTTATAATTGAAACATTCTCAACTTCATGATATTGAAATTTGTATGTCTTAAGGACGTACCTTACCTACCTACAAAATAAAAATAATTAAACTTTCCCTGCCCTTATTGGACTGCACTACACAATCCTGAGAGAAGTTTCAATTTCAAAAATACCAATTTTTATTTTTATTCTCATTTCTTATGTACCAAATTGAAATAGATGGCAGCTTGGTCTTGTGCAAGAATCATTGAACATAACACAACACAACACTCACTCAAAAGAAAATACCACGAGCGCAACAACTAGGTACAGCATGCCTCGCTCAATTCTCTTGTGCTTTCACTCAAAAAAGCTCACTAAAAATTTGAGTGCTTATGCGCCAACTCATATGCACGCATATTCTAGTGGAGTGGATGCTGCTGGGTTTTGAGATTATGAGATTTTGAGATTCTAGGTCTGTCATCTGCTTTCCCTTTCCTATTGCTTAACTAAATGTTACATCTGGAGCAAAAGCTTTAAAAACAAAAATAAAACACACGACCAAGTACTTACTTCTACGTCTACCCTACTTCCATCTACAACCCCCACAGACTCGTATATAGTTTTATACTCTCTCTGGCGCGCACACAGCATCGGCTCGGTGAAAGGTGGCACGGTACGGTTGTATTGCAGTCCATCCAACGTGTTGCTTCCTCATGGATAATTTTCCATTTTTCAGTTGAATTTTTCCCACGCTTCGGTTATGTTCCTTATTCACAAATTTTCAAACGGTTAACTGCCGTCGCACACACATCAACAAAAGAACACACCTCCATTCTCCGACACACAAATAACGCGCGTTCTTACATTCGTGTTTTCTTTTTTTTATTATTGTCATTACTGATTTATACTCCCGTTTTTGCTGGTCACGCGAATCTCTGTTGTTTTCATATTGATTTCATTTTTCTTTTGTTGAATTTTCAAACCCATTCGAATGGCTGCTCACGGGAAACGGAAATAGTGGTGTTGTGGACGGATATTTGTTTGTTTGATAAGAAAATTAAATAATCGCACCTAAATACCTGTGTGATGTCCACTCCGAAACATTAATGAGCGTCAAAAAAAAAAATAAAGAAGAAATTCAGATTTTATGTAACACAAAACGTTTTTGAGTGGGAGTAGTTTTTGAAAAAAAAAAAAAAGTAGGCAACGAAAAAGGATATGTTGCGCTTTTTCCCTACTTTGTTGTTGTTGTGGTGTTTTTTTTGTTTGATAACGGGTGTGACAAAATATTAAAAAGTCCCATTTGTGTTATATAACCGTTATTCGAATCGAATTTATTTATACAATGTTTTTATAGGACTTTTAGATTATTTACTTTTTTGAATACAACAAAACAACTTAACTAACCAAGTCTTATATTAACAAAAATATTAATTAAAAAGCAAATTAAATGATAAAGAATATTCATATGGTTTCGTAACAATCAATGTTCTAAATGAATTGTTTTTTATTTAATTTTTTAAATATTGTAAATATTTAAAATAAAAAAAAAACAAAAAACAGTGTAGAAAGGACATTTTTATCGTTAATCAGTTTTAAGTGTTGTTACTGTGTATTTAACAAAAAAAAATTAATTAAAATAAAATAACTATTTATAAATCTAATCAAAATTTTTAATGATAATTATAAGAAAAAATAATTGAATATAAAAAAATAATCAAACTAAAACAACAAATAAATATTTACATTTAGTGTTTTTTGATGAAAAATAATAATATGAAAAAATTAAATATTATATAATCAAAAATTATATTATAAAATAAGTGTTGCAAGTGTGTTTTTTGTATAAGTGCGTAGTTGTTTTTGTAAACGTAGAGGGAAACTATATATATATATATATATTTATTTGTATGTACATCTATATATATTCTGAAAGAAGAAAAAAAATATAATAAGCATTTACAAGAAGAAGAAAATAACAAACATAAATTTGGATATACTCGTATAAATGAACCATTGACTTCAAGGAAGATTAAAAACAAAAAAAAACAACGTAAGATCCATCCAAAACTGCATGAATTGAAAACCTATAATTTTCTTTTAATAATTCTCTTAATTATTTTTCTTATACTTAATAAGTTAATACACATATTTCTTTTATTTTAAATAAATCTTACTAAATTCCAGCTGCAAGTTAAACCATTTAGATAAACAACGAATATAAATTTATTCAAATTAAATCAAAATTAAAAAAAAAAAATAATTCGAAAAAAGTGGGTGTGGTTTTTAAATTATACATGTATAAAATATATAACACAGATGTACCAATACAATTTTTAAGGATATTTATGTCTGCTTTGTCTTCTTTGAAAAACAATTAAAGTAAAATATACTTTTTATATCACTGGATAAACAAAACCTAAAATAAAATTCACCAAATCTAAAAATTAAAATATGAATTTTAAGATAGCTACTTTTTATCAAATATAATTACTCATGTGCAGTTGTTTTAAATTTGATTTTATATCATTTTCATTTTTGTCAGTTTGTTAATAAACAAAATCTTTTAAAAAAATTTCATCGGAAACGAACAAAATAAAATAAACATAATCAAAAAAAAAAAGTAGATTCCTTTCCCACGTTAGCTTGAAATTTACATCATGTAGGTTTTGACTGATAAAAAAGACACATTTTGGGTAGGATGTGTCAGTTCCGATGATGAATTCATATCAACTTTATGATTATTGAATTTTGCGAATAAAACTTGCTTCAAAATCACAAAAATAAGGTTTAATGGTGAAGAAAAGAAAATTTAAGGCTGATTTGTATCTTCCTTACAATAAAACATAAATGAAAAAAAAAACTTGAATGTAAGGACCAAAGTCCAAATTAGTTTTCGTCCTTAAACAAATAAGTTCAAAAATTAAAATCCTTGAAATGTATGCCCTCTTATGAATCTTCCGGATGTTGATTTGGAAGGAATAATAATTTATAAACAGGTTTTGAAAAATCATTTTGGTAATGTCTCGGAATATCTCGAAATATTTGTGTTACATAAATGAAATTTTAAATAAATAATAATAATTAATTTTCGAAAAAATATCTCAAAAGTAAGAGAGCTTTAAAAACTCAATCTACCAAAAAACGGGTAAAAGTTATTTCTAAATAACTTTTAATTTATTATCATAACGTTTTCTAGAAATAGATGAGCATAGACAGATTGTTTTCACCAATTTAATGTGAAAAAATAGTAGTATGTATTTCGATTTCAGCCAACTTAATTGCAAATCTGTGTTTTTTGAAATATGTTTTCTTTTAAAAAATCTGAAAAAGTGTACTTCTTTCCGGAAAATTACAATGAAATCAAAAGAAAAAGAAAAAATATAAAAGAATTATTAACTTCCCATAGGAAGTTATTGTAATGGTTCCAATTTGTCGAATTGAAAATTTTGACATTTCTCGACGTTTCAAGGCCCCTAGAATCGAAATAACATTTTTTAGAGAGATGTCTGTGCGTGCGTGTGTTTCGACTCAAATATCTTCTTAAAAATTTGAGATAATGGCTTCAAACCAATTTTTTCTTATAAGAAATATTGCTTTCAGCATTCGGTAAAATTTTGATAAAAATCGAATTGACAGTTTTTTTTATAAAAAATAAAACCTAAAAAAAAACATTACTTTGTAAAATTCAATTTTTGGCTCAAATATCTTTTCAAAAATTTTAGATATTGGCATCAAATTAAGTTTTTTTTTTTAAATACTGTTTTAAACATTCGATAAAATTTTGAGGAAAATCGAATTGACACTTTTTTTACAAAAAATAAAAAAGCTAAACAAAAATTTTAAAAAGTTGGTAGAAATTGATTTTCGGCTCAAATATCTTTTCAAAAATTTGAGATTATGGTTTTTAACTAATTTTGTGTTATAAAAAATACTGTTCTCAATATTCAGTAAAACTTTGAGAAAAATCGAATTCACAGTTTTCTTACAAAAAATAAAAACCTAAAAAAAAACAATACTAAAACTTAATACACATTTTTCGACTCAAATATCTTTTTAAAAATTAAATATATTGGCTTCAAACTAGGTTTCTCACAGAAAATATTGTTTACGACATTCCGTTAATTTTTTATAAAAATCCAACACTCAATTTTTTCAATAAAAAAATAAAATCCACAAAAAATTGTACTAAACAAATTTCGTAAAAATTGATGTTCGGTTCTCGACATCTCGTGAACAATAAAAGATATTGACTTCAAATTCATTTCATTCATCCAATTTGTGTTTGTTTCTATAAGAAATAAGAACTTTTAAGAAATGCTACTAAAATTGGTAAGAATTGTTTTTCGACTCAAAATCTCGTTTACAAAAATATATTTTGAAAACAAATTATTTCATCAAATGCAAAATATTGTTGGTCATTTTTAAATCTTTTAGAATAATTCAACTGACAACTTTTTTAACAAAACACGAAAACCCATAAACCTTTTAAGCAAGACAAATTGACAGACGGGATGGAAAAATATCAGTGTGGGTCGCATCCCAACCTCTTTTTTTAATTTCCGTTCAAAACAACGTTCTGCAGTAAATTAATAAAATGTAATTTTTTTACTCTTGAAACGCCGGCCGCCCAAAAAACGAATTTAATGTAAATATTTAATTAAATAGTTATTCCTTTAAATTCTAATATTTGTTTCTATTGTTTCACTTTGACAACATTTAATTGAAGTCGATTTCTCTGATGGTTCTTGATACACGCCCACACATACATGATAAGAACCTTTCGTTTAGATTCTAGGGACCTTGAAACGTCGAGAAATGTCAACATTTTTAATCCGACAAATTGAACCGATTACAATAACTTCCTATGGGAAGTTAATATATTGTTTACGCCAATATTTTACAAACAGGAAATTAAAACAATCTTAAAATAATTTTATAGCACCAAGAAGATAGTTTTTGGTATTAGAAACAAACAGTATAAGTTTAGTGTCCTCTTGAAAGGAAATAGTTAAAACTTGCATTTTAGCTACACATTTTTCTATGTTCTTAAAATGACAAAACACGTTATTATTACAAAAATGAACATTTTCTCAGCTTCTTTTTCTATTTTTTCTCACAAATTTGGCAAATTTAAGTTTTACTTCGGAAAGGTTTTATAGCTTCTGTATGAATATTTCAGTGCACAAATATGTCTCATTGTCATTCTAGAGGAGGAACTTATCCAGTCTCTCATGAGCCCGCAACCCTGACTCGTAAATGCTTACACGGGCCTTGTCGCTGCCCAGCATTAGTCTGTTGTCTGTCCCTACACATGGGAAATCTGCAAATCCGGCTCGAAGGACCAAATGTATTGTCTAAGTTTTTTATTAGATATATGTAAAAAATTAGCAAAAAAAAGTACAAAGAAATAAAACAGAAACCACTTGTAAGAATTCTTTAATTGTAATTTTAGTCATAAGACTTCATGTATATTCGATCGTACAACAACTTCATTGATTATATGACATGAAGATTTTGTAGCTCATTTGTGGACTGTATTGATATTTGTAGTAAGTTTGTTTCCTTCAAGTGTTGAATTGTCCTTTCTCCGTAAATTTGATCCTATTTGTACTTGTACTTTTCTACAGCTTCTGGATGAGATTTGAATTCAAAAATAAATATCTTAAGTCATGAACTGATGAAATTAAAGATAGGAACGTTTCAAAAACTTTTTTTTTTGTATTTCATATCTGTGTCCTATTCCTATACGTTTTTCAACTTTTCACAAGAAAAATCAAGAGATTGGGACATAGATTGACACTTTTCGAATTTGACAAGACTAGCGAACGTTTTTGTCTCATGGCCAATCCAGGAAAAAGTCATGCGAATTCCAATAATTTGTTTTAAATTTAATAAATCCTAGAATCTGATAAAAGTCACATATTGGTGGACTTGAAAAAGAGAAGAGAAAAGTCTTTAAAACTTTAATAGTTTTAGTAGATATAATATTGCAAAGATTGACATGCGACCAATTTAATTTTAGTGTATATAAATACAGACATGTGTACCTTCAGCATAATTTCTTTCTTTACAGTGAAAATCTGTCTAACTTGTATTTTATGCAATAAATTACATTTTAATTAAAATCTCTTCTTATATCATTTTGTGTATAAATGGATTCTGTGTATAAAATGCAATCAAGTCATCAAAGCTCAATGTTTTGTCTCATCTTATCTTAACCAGGTTAATTGCTATTTACATTCGATATTTTGATCCGTTCGGCATTCAAAGAATATAAGGTACAGAACAACAGACCTATCAATGTACAAAGATGCATTTTAATGCTTTGAAAACCCCATTTGAAATTTCTTTTCCTTTGAAAACGGTATACTACATAGAGTCCACAGTGCATGTACCAACACAAACATCAATACTTACACATATTGCATTGACATAGAGAGAAATGCACTAGGTATATCTATTCATTATAATGATCCTTTGTTTGTGCAATTGCCATGGATATGAATAATCCTTTTGAGTTAGTCTGATGAATGATGTTGGTTTCAATTTTGTCTTTATGTTCTGTTTAAAGGTAGTTTCATTGAAAATGATGCTTTAATTATTTCAAAATTGAAACGTGTGTTCTGCAACTTTTAGACATGTTTTTGTTTTTATTTTGTCTAACAGGAATATCCTGCAAAGCATGTTTTGGTTACTTTGACTTGATGATAATAATAATCACACTGTTTTTTGAAGTGACTTAGTAAAGATAGTAGCTTAGGCTGTGTAGATAAATTTAGTATATTTTAAATTGTTCGTAGACACCAACATATACATTTCAACAATTTTTAAGTTTTAATATTCTGTCCACTTTTATTATATCTGTAATTTTTAAAATACAAGTTTTTTGAAACAACCTCCAAATTAAATACATTTTTTTTGGATTTGAAATTCGATGAAGAAACGAACTGAAAACAAAAATAATGGGTATTGAGACGGACGATTTGTTCTTTAGGAATTGGGATTCTCTACGGAGGAAATGTACTTCTCTAGTTTTAACAATTATCAGGGCTTGTTGTTTATATATCCAAATTGACAAATGGTACGATTCTCAAAAAATGTATTAATTTATTTATATCAACTAAATGCTAGCTTTACTGAATTCGTTAGCAAGTTGATTTTAATTTACTTGATAATATAGCCATAGAGGTGAAACAAGTTGATTTATTTGACATTCAAATTAACATGCAATTGAAATATGTACTAACATTGTTCATAATATAATTACTCCAAAAGTTTGGAATACAATCGGTTAAATTGTTGAGGTTTCTTTGGGAATAATTGAAATTGACATAAAACAGAAGGTGCAAGGAATTAATATTTGCATTAATTAATTTAAAAATAAACTTAAAACGTAAATAAGAACGTGTGCTCTCAAGACTAGAGAATAATTTGTATTCCCTCTTAGTCCAGCCAAGCATTGAATCAGCTTTAATATAGTTATTGAGTTTATATATTGTAAGAATTTCAGTGTCCTATAAAATATAACACATCAAGGACAGACGTATCATTTACAAGAGATAATGATACTCTGTCAAACAAATAATTGCAAATAATTACAGAAAGATTTTTCGTATCAACTTTACGAAGCAGACAGTTCTAAACACATGCCAATGAAAAAAAAAGTGAAGATTACATTGAAATTCTTCATAATCTTGAGTACTTAAAACAGTTTTGAAAATAGTTACATCGTCGTTGGCATAAATGATGCACTTAAAGTGCTTCAACACAGACGGTAAATCGTTTATAAATAAAATAAATATAATAGGGCGTAAATGGCTACCTTGTGGTATTCCAGAGCTCACTTTGAACCATTCGCAACCTTTAAAAAATACAGAGTATGATCTAGAGTATTTACGATTTAAATCATTTTACGAAATGTTTTCTAAATTTAAAAAGCAATATTTAGTGTTAAAATTGCATTGTCTAGATTGTCATCACTTTATTCATTTGAAAATATGACCAAACACTGGTCGACAAAATAACGTAATTTTTTTGTCCTACAAACAAAACAATACTTTTTTTAAATCTCGTTCATACATTTTTTCTATCACATGAGATTTTTAAAACATGTCCCCCTTAAAATGCTAAAAACAACCAAAAACGGACTTTTCAAGGCTAAGTTAAAACTCAAAATATTTTTTTACGATAAATTGTATGATCAAATCTTTATCTTCTAGATACAATTTAAATGAATTTAATGTCTTACTTAGTTTCTGAAAATTCTCATAAGTTATGAGTCTTTATTTGACTCTATATTAGGTTTTCACAAAATTTTGAATTTGAAAGAATACATTTTGGGCTAAATTTTTAGTGCTGATTTCGAATCTAAACTTTAACTTTAACTATTTGATCAAGTTTTAAAAATACTGGTTTTCAACTTTATTTTTATGTTTTTGAATGTATTACAAAAACTTGATATAATAGATTCATTACTAGAAAAAAACTCACTTTCAATCTTTTTTATATTTTTGTGTTGAAAATCTTTGAATCATAAATGGTTAAGCATTTCTTTCAACCAGGTGAAATCTAATAGTTTATGACGATTTTTCGAATCTACACTAATATTATAAAGATTTGTATTTTTGTATGTAACGAATAAACTCAAAAATTACTGCACCGATTTTAATAATTCTTTTTTCATTAGAAAGCTACATTATCACTGAGTAACATAGGTTATATTTAGTACTAAATTACTATGGAAATCTTTAGAAATTCCTCATGAAACCAACCGAAGGTGTAAAAAAATTAGCCATAAAATGTCTTTCATCGCAGAGTATTAATGATTGGACAAAAAAATGTTTTCTAATTTAGTGATTCATGGTCGTTTTAATTAGCATGCTTATAACTTAAATATCTACCCGTGCGAAGCCAGGACGGGCCGCTAGTATTATATAAAATAAATTAAATATTTCAACTGAATATTGAAGAAATGAATATGAATACTCCATAAATTTAGATAGCCTCTAAAAGTCTTATAAAGGGTGATTTTTTAAAAGCTATAGGAGAGTTTAAAAAAAAAAAAAACACATACAATTCAGAAAAATGCATGAAATCTTTATTTGAATCAATAGTACGGTCCATATAATTTAATTTTTGAATGTTGTTTTCCAAGAGGGCTTGTCTGTATAGACATGAGCTTTAACATAGCCCCACAAAAAATAGTCTAAAGGCGTTAAATCGCACGATCTAGGCGCCAATTGACCGGTCCGGAACGTGAAATAAAATGTTCACCGAAGTCGCCTCTCAATTAGTCCATTGTTGCGCGTGCTGTGTGACATGTGGCACAGTCTTGTTGAAACCACATGTCATGGAAGTCAAGCTCTTGCATTTTGGGCAAAAAAAGTTGGATATCATCTCACGGTACTGCTCGCCATTCACAGTTACGTTACGATTCGCACCATCTTTGAAGAATTACGGTCCAATGATGCCACCAGCCCATAAACCACACCAAACTGTGACTTTTTCTGGATGCATTGATAGCTCTTGCAATGCTTCTGGCTGATATTTACTCCAAAATCGACAATTCTGCTTATTTACGTACCCATTGAGCCAAAAATGAGCTTCGTCACTGAACACAATTTTTCGGTAAAAAAGTGAATCTTCGGCCAACTTTCCAAGAGCCCATTCAACAAAAATTTTACGTTGCAGTAGGTCGTTCGGCTTCAATTCTTGCACCAGCCGTATTTTGAAAGGCATCACACCTAAATTCTTCCCCAAAATTTTCCACGTTGCTGAGTAACAGAGGCCAAATTGCTGCGAACAACGACGAATCGATAATTGCTGGTCATCATTAACACTGGCCGATACAGCTGCGATATTTTCATTAGTTCGCACTCTACGTAAGCGTGTTGGTGGTTTAATGTCCAACAATGTAAACTTGATTCGAAATTTAGTCACAATAGCCCGAATAGCCACTTCAGTGCGTCGATTAAACTGACCAGAAAATGGAAGAAGTGCGCGATGAACTTTCTTAACAGAACATGCATTTTGATAATAAAATTAAATAATTTGCAAGCGTTGTTCGTTTGTAAGACGATTCATGGTTAAATTATAGAACAAACTGAAGATGTTTGACAGTGAAACAAAACACGAAACGTGCGTCAGCTGTTTAAACCAGTGTTGCCAAAAAGATAATAGCTAAAAAATCAACCTTTATTTTAAAAACAAGCTTTTTTTGGATTTAAAAAAGCTTTGAAATTAACAGAAACAGCTACACGTTTAATACTTATTATTTTTGTGACACTTTAAAAATGTTTTTCTTGCATAAAATTCCATTCAAAAAATTAGATACTGGGGTGGAATCGGCTAAGGTGATAAATGAGTATCAAATTTTTGATAGTCAAATTGACTATCATTTTCATTCAACTCAATTCAATTCGATTGAACAATTTCAGATAAGAATTGTCAAAATTAAAAATTCAATGTTGCCATAGTGAAATTTCAAATTGTTTTATATAAAATATCTAAATAAAGGAATCAAATTGGCTGTTTTTGAATAACATTCTTAATTTTCTTGGTTTTTCCGAATGTCGTAAGCTTTGTCGGTCACAAGAATGTGTGTTTTTAACGAAAAAAAAGCTAACTAAGAAAATGTTCCAGTCGTTTGTGTAAGCTTCTAGTAGCTCTATTCGGAATAAACATATTTGTTTCAAAATGACTATCACATTTTCGTTGTGACAGCTATTTAGGTATTAATTTGACTATCACATTTCATAGATCAAATTCGATTATTTTGATTGTCATTTATCAACAATCACCTTCCAACAATTCCACCCCTGAATAATTTTTGTGTTGAAATTTAAAATTATTAATTTTTTTAATTTAAATAATAAATTGTTACTACGAAAAAAGAAGGCTCTCATTTTAATGCAAACTTCCATAAGTACAAACTTTAACATTATTTATACTTATTTGGAAAACAATGTAATAATTTAAAATAATAAACACTAAGTATGAGTATTGTAAAAAAAAAAAGAAAAAAGAAAAATCTTTTTGATCTTTTTGCCTCCAAGACAAAAATAACTTCAATAATAATTCCCAAAGTAGCTTATTAATCCTATTATGTTATATGGCTATAAATGTACTGATTTTGTTTGTCCTGCGTCAGCCCAAAACCATATTATTTATACACAAACACATCAAAGCAAAGCAAAAATACTCTCCTTATTATATAGTCAACAATGATTTAATGTACATAAGTAGTAGGTACATTTATTTTGTCCATTATATACGAATAAATAAATGTATATGTACATATTTATAATCTGAAATTATTTTAAATTTTGATAAACAAATATGAAAATTTAATCCTTAAAATGATAAAATAGTCTTTATATTCTAAAGAGAAACATACAACTGAATTTATCGTATGTATATGACTTTCATGTCAGATCTAAATTTAATCCTTGCCCAAGGGTTAAGCTTTCAAAAAAATATAACATATGTCAATTTGTTCATGGAGTCTGCTATGACGATATACACATGAAATTATACATTCGTTGTTCTAGATTTGTTGTTGCATCATTGCTCATCAGGACAACAAATAATTTAAACTGCATTTAAATAAATGTTTATATACACATGTCAGGTCCTGATGCAACTTCCACAAGTATTTATCTTCTTTTGTTATAGAGTGACCATCTGTGTGTTTGGACTATGTCAAATTTTTCTCAGAAAAAAAGGTTTATCATGGAATAAGGATGAGTTCCTTTACACAAAGTCGATTCCCAAGGATCTTTTTGACACACAAAACACGTGTTTCCCGCTTGATTAATTCGCCCAAGCATATTTGTACTTGTATTGAAAATACATATTTAAAACATTATTAATTATTATTATTATTAATGTTCAACAAGTTTTCCATTGGATCATTAGATTCAAGAGTTAAGTGACTTAAAAATAAAGTCTGACACCTTGTACGAGCAGGTTTGATTTTTCTAAATACTCGTGTACAGCATTGTGAGTTATTCCAAAATATAAAAACCTTTATATGAAAAAATCTGTGTGATTTGAACAAATTAATTTTTGAACTTATTTTTAACTTCCCATTGAAAGTTATTGTAATGGTTCCGATTTGTCGAACTGAAAATTCGACTTTTCAAGGTCCCTAGAGTCGAAATAAAAGAAAAAGAAGAAAGAAAGATGTCTGTGCGTGCGTGTGTACGTACGTCCGTATTTCCGTACGTTCGCGACGTTTTTTTCGTCGTCCATAGCTCAAGAACCCGAAGAGATATCGACTTCAAATAAATGTTGTTATACAGATAATAAGGCAGAAAGATGCAGAAAGGGCTCTCAAGAAAATTGAGTGGGTGGTTTTTTTTACCATAGCAGTTTAAAAAAAAGTGAAAATTTTGGTTAAACCTAAATATCTCATGAATTAATGACGCTAGAGACTTGAATTATATTATATATTGTAACGTGATACAAATCAATTATATTTTTTGGAAAAAATCCAATTAACTGTTTTTTTATAAATCAAAAAAACTGAAAAAAAATTTGTCACCTCGAAAATTTTTCGACTAAAATATGATTTCATCTCCAAAACAATTTTGTGCAACGAAAAATAATGTTTTTGACATCTGATAAAATTTTGAAAAAAATCTAATTGACAGTTTTTTTTATAAAAAATAAAAACCTAAAAAAACATTACTCAAAGTGGTAAAAATTGATTTTCGACTCAAATATTTTTTCAAAACTTTGAGATATTTGCTTTAAACTACTTTTATCTTTCAACAAATATTGTTGTCAACATTCAGTAAAATTTTGAATAAAATCGAACTGACAGCTTTTGTAAAAAAAATTAAAAACCTAAAAAATTTAACAAAAGTTGGTAAAAATTTACTTTCGACTCAAATAACTTTTCAAAAATTACAAATATTGACTTCAAACTTATTTTATTTCACAGAAAATATTGTTTTCGATATTCAGTAATTTTTTTTATAAAAATCCATCATAAAAATCATAAAAAAAATAAAATCTACAAAAAATAGTACGCAAATTTGGTAAAAATTGATACATATAGACAAACTTTTAAGCAAGACAAATCGACAGACGGGATGGGAAGTTATCAGTGTGGGTCGCATTCCAGCCTCTTTTTTAGGTACAAACACGGCATTAAGGACTTTGTCTTCTGGTTTACCAAATACTAGAAGCTTAAAATTTACAGAATATCACTAAAAAAGGAGAATTCACTCAGAGTAGAACAAACTTTTAAGAACATTTTAACTTTTTTTTAATAAAGTTTTTGTAAATACCTGACATTTTTTGAAATTCTCATTGAATGTCCTTCTCATTACAATCCGATTTGTTGAATTGAATTTTGTAATTTCTCTACAATCGTTTTTGAAAAGTGTTCGTCTGTTTGTACATTCAAAATGTTTTTCCTCGTCCTCCATAACTCAAAAACTAGCAGAGATATCGAAAATTGAATTATCTGAAAAGCAAATAAATGTTGTTTTTTTTTTAAATAAGAAAATCAAATTTTTTTAAAACGAATTTAGCTTTCAGTAAAGCTTCCTTGGATAGTTTTTATTTTAAATGATTAAGACTTAATGTTTCAATTCAACTGTAAAATTGTTGGAAAATATACATTGATATTAAATTTGTTAAAACAAAAATTTCGTTAAGATGGTAATAAAGTTCAAAGGATCATTTTTTCTAAACTAAATTTGTTTCTAAATCGAATCCTGAATTGGGTGCAGGTCTTAGAAAAGGTTTAAATTTTAAATTAATTACTTTTTAGTCTTAAGATTATTCTAATAAGAGGTTTTTGAAAAGACAACTTTTTGGGAAGTATTTTGTTGAAGCTGTGGTTTATTGACATATGACAAATCAAAATTCCGCCACTTGTAAGTTTTTGTTTTTTGTTAATCTTTGAAATAAAGCAATCCAAAAATGGCATTACACCCTATTGAACATAAAAACTTATGTAGGTCTTAATGCTTTCAAAGTTTAGCTAATTTAAGAACTCAAGCCGGTAGATAACCAGAATTTGCTAATTGGGTTCTTGAAATGCATAAACAAATTCCCAATTTCGGGCTTATAAGCTATGCTAATAAACAGAATAATCGAATCCAATAAGGAGTATTGGGGATTTTGGGCTGACGATGTCGATGACGATGTGGACGATGTGATCAGACCGTACTTCTCGAAAATTATTGTGGTGCATCTATTATGGTTTATTTTCAAAAAGATGAAACTTCTTGATAAGCACTGAAACAATCGCAATTTTTCAAAAAAAAAAAGTTTCCTGATCATGTTGTTTCTTGAAGAGGAGATCATAATTGTGTCTTTAGAAAATAGCAAAATCGAAAACCCTTTTCAACAAAAAGTAACAAATTATCATGGAATTTTTTTTCAATATTGTCCATGCATCCAAAAAAAAAATACATTTGTCACGCGCTAATTTCGTAAAAACTCAAAACTGTTTCAATTTATTAAGATGATCCTTTTTGGTTAAAGACATCTCAAAACTAGTTAAATTCAAAACACCATCAGACAAAATTTAATTGAAAATCAAGAACTGTGCGCACTTTGTATTGAATCTATATATATAAAAGAAAGTCGTGTTAGCTACACTATTTTTTAACTTAAGAACGCGCTGTACCGATATGGCCGAAAATTGGTGGGTAGGTAGCTTAGAGCCAGGATACGGGCATAGGATACTGTTTATCCCGTTTGACAGAGTTCCCTTTTGCCTTGACATAAAATGTCAGTCGAACTGTCACAACAAAAGTGAAAAGAATGGATTTCGTTGTCAACAACAGTTTTATTGTTCCATATTTGCCACTTATTTCTAAAACGTTCAAGACACATTGCAACGTTGAGTACTGCAATTCATTAAAGTACATAAAATATATTTGCAAATATGTCACGAAAGGCAGCAATATGGCGGTTTTTGGATTGCAATCCTCAAATACCAACGATGAAATTTCAGGCTATCAAGTTGATCGTTATGTCAACAGTAATGAAGCGGTTTGGCGTATATTCGCATTCCCTACTTACGAGCATCATCCTAATATTGTGCATTTGACGGTGCATCTGGAGAATGTTCAAAGAGTATATTTCTCAGCTATACGAATGCTATGCAACGTGCTGAAACACCTCCAGCAACTACATTGACTAGTTTCTTTGCAATCTGCCAAAGCGATCCGTTTGCATCGGAGATGCCACGTTATTAAACTTGGAATGCTTCATCGAAGAATTTTCAAAGATGGAAGCAAGGCGATTTCCGTCAAAAACTGCCAGTAATTTCAAGATCTACGACGATGCCGACAAAATAAACGCTTGCCTCAAATCGTTGAATCTATGGCGCTATGTGAAGAAACTGCAGTTGACAACAAACATGAAAGCATCGCTTAATGATAAATCTGCTAAAGATTTCCCTGAACAATTGCTGACTATCGGTAATGGTCAAGTCCAAATAATTTCTGTAATTTTGTCTCATCAAAAGACGAACTTATGAACAATGTATTTCCAAACATTATTTCTAACTACAAAAATAATGAATGGTTGAGTGAGCGAGCAATTTTAGCGGCTAAGAATAAAGATGTAGATGACCTGAACTACATAATTCAAAATAAGATTATTGGAACAATGCATTCATTCAAATCTATCGATTGCGTCACAAATAAAGATGAAGCCACCAAGTGTCCAATTGAATTTTTAAACCCCTTGGATGTGCCTGGCTTATCACCGCACAATTTAGGCCTAAAGGTTGGCTCCGTATTCATCATGCTTCGAAACATAAACCAACCAAAACTGTGAAACGGTACGCGTTTGGTGGTTCGAAAATGTATGAATAATGTATAATTTACGCGACGATACTAAAAGGAAAATTCAAAGGTGAGGAAGTTCTCATTCTGAGGATCCCGATGATCCCAACCGACAAGCCTTTTGAATTTAAAAGACTTCAATTTCCGATCCGTCTTGCATTTGTCATGACCATCAACAAATCACAAGGCCAATCCTTAAAAGTTTGTGGTTTGAATCGAGAACATCCATGTTTTTCCCATGGTCAATTATATGTGGCATGTTCAGTTCACGGGTCGGAAGACCATCTGTGTTATTTGTTCTCGCAACTGATAATCAAAAAAAAAATGTCGTGTATTACAAGGTATTTTAGTAAAGGGCAACCTATGTACTAAAATAGATACAACAATGAATGATTAATGAAGGTACTTGATTTTTTGTATTTTCTAATAAAAAGAAAAATATAAAATTCAAAAATCAAAAATCTGTTTCCGGGTCAGCTAGTTTTAAATAAAAATCTCACCCAGAACATTTTAGTCCAAGTAGTGAATAAATAAAAGTCAAAATTGAGCGGCACGAACTTGCTCGTATGTCAAAAGAGTCTGTTTAAAAATAATGCCTGTAATTTAAGATTTAAGAATATATCTGTAAAATGAGTTTGTATTCAAAAATTTAAATGGCATTTGATTTCTCAAGAAAACCTTGATTTTTCATTTTTTTCTTGAAAATCGTTTGGGCGTTTTATTTTTAATTAATATTTTATGTGTCAAATTTTTCAATTTTAATTTAAAAATATTTTTTGTATGGAGTTAATTAGAATATTTTATGTTTGTTTTTTTGTTTGGAGTTCGAATCTTGAAAATAATGTTTTAATATTTCTTAAAAAATCCAAAAACAAAACAATAACATTTTTGATCTTCAAAAAATATTAAGATATGTAATATATAAGAGCTTGTGCAGAAAAAAAAAAGATTGAAATCGGTTCATTGATTCTTGAAAAATACTTTAAAACAAAATAACGGTTCTGTGGGGGGTACCCTACTTAAGCAATACAAAAACAAATTTTTTTTAATGAAAGAAACCAAGTTAAGAAACGACATTTTTATGAAAATTTCATAACAATCTATAGCTTTTTTTGGTAGAAAATTCGCATTTTCGATTTTTGATTACCAAATTAGTATGGGGACTACTGGTATTTTTGATTTTTAAAATAAAATTTAAAAAACGCCTTAAGTGAATATGACTAAAACCATTATTTCCAACTTTGAACTTAATCGACCCAATGGTTAAGGCTGTAAAGGCGAGGATAAACAGACAGACAGACGGAATCAGGAGACCTACGTTTTCGGATTTCTCTACCTTCGTAATATCATGTCTGATTAAAAGCTCGAGTTCAATTTTTTTTACGAATGCAATACTTCCCATAGTTCCTATAAATCGCAAGTAAAAATCACTGTTGTATTTTAAATTCATTTTTACTAGTATCCATTTTCAAGCAAATAATTTAAATAGTGCATTTCAATTCTTTCTAAAGTGGAGTGTATACTTTTCCCTTTTATTTAGGTACTAACGGCCCGTCTCGGCTTCGAACGGGTAGACATAAATAGGTACATTTACTAATTAAAAATATAATAAAAAACAATTGGTCACATAATATAATAGTCAATAAATAGGTACAAATAATGTAGCTTTCTAATGAAAAAAGAATTATTAAAATCGGTCCAGTACTTTTTGAGTTTATTCATTACATACAAAAATACAAATCTTTCCTCTTTATAATATTAGTGTAGATAGTGTAGATACCTATTATTTTTTCTTTCTAAAAGTATATAATGGTCACCACAACATGCTGATGTCGAAGAAGTGTAGGTTTACCTACTCGAAAACAAGAATAACAATACACTCATCTATACAGTAGTAGTTTTGTGGTTAGTTTTTGAGTGCCAGCCAGAAGCACTTAAGGACTTAAGCTACAAAACAAATCTTATTGTTAGTTTTCGACTGAAGTCATATGTGCGAGATCTGGCTATGCTATTCTCTGTTGCTGATTTTGTCTGTGTCTTACACATGACACAAACAAACATTCTTCCATTTAATGTTGCTATACATAAATGCATGACATTTATTTATTTATCTGGTATATTTGTTTTTGGGTTAAATTCTTGAATAAAATTCTCTAAATATCCTGCACCCCCACGCTACCACTGCACCGCCTGCCACCACCACCGCCACTGTCCCACAACGAACACAAAAAATTTAAAAAACAAAAAACCGCATTTTCAAATGATATGATGATCCTCGAAGGACTCTTCACTCGAACACAAAACACAATTCACAAACCATACACACAAATTGGAGTGAAATGAAAACACGAAACACAAAAACAACAACAACAACAAAAAATCTCATACAAAGCAAAGCCAACAACTTGAAAATGTGTTACCTCTAGAGGCGCCCTTAACACCACTTAAATGACATCCCATCATGCCCATGCGAAGAGAAGGATGAATCTGTTTGTTTAAAAAAAAAGAAAAGCTTTAATCTAGGAATTCTTGGGATTTATTATCTGGCAAGGCGGACGGTTTTTTCTCTGCACATAACAGAAGCAGCCAGGTCACGAGAAAATATACAAACGCTTCGAAATGAGACCATCTCTGGGCTGAAGGCATTTTTCATGCCTGCCATGAACATTACTCTTCCTTTCGTTTTTTTTTTTTAGTTCTGTCTCCTTTTTTGCTGCCGAGGATTACCTTTTATTTCTTGTATCTTTGGCAATTTTTATATAACTTTCAAGCAACTATAAGAGATTGTATAAGATATACTCGTAATATGGTTTTTTTCTTTGCTTGCAGTTTTTCAAAAACTTTTTAATCCAAAAAATATTCTCCGTTGCACTGACACGTTAACAAGGACAACTTCCATTTTTCTGTACAACTTAGCTATACAGTATGTACGTAACGTAGTATTGTACGATCCTTCTATCTTAAACACAAAAAGAGGAAGTGTAGTATATCCTATGTATATCCAGTCCTTTGCTCATTGAACGCAAGCAAGCAGAAAAGAATTTCGAAGCCATATTATAAGGACTCTGGAAGTCATTTCCTTCATTTGGCTTGCCTTTATTGCACCAACTTGTCTATCTTTTTATCTACTTATCTAAATGTATACAAGTACCTTTTAGATAGTTTTGAAAGTTCAGGTGTAGTTGAATTGGAATCCTTCTTTTTGTCATTTTGAAGTCTCAGAGGCGGATATCTTTTGTGTGCTCATTAGTGAAAAGTATTTATATAGAGTAAGAGCTTTTGCTTTTCAAAATAAGAAGAAATTGTGTTAAGTTTTAGTATTGGTCAATTGCAGTTTGCAGTTGAGTTTAAGTTTTCTAAAATGAGAAAACAACAAAATGGAGGTAATCGAAGCGTATGCTATCTACTTGCTCTTGGGAATAGTGCGATTAACCTGTTGTATAAGAATGGATTTCAAAGCAAGAGGCAAATAATTGTCTTTTTGTTTTTAGGACTTCTTCGAGATATAGTCGTATTTCTATTACCTTGAAGCAATTACGATCTCAATTTTACTACCAAGTAAATTGTCTACAATGATCATTGGAAGTTCGAAAGGTAATGGCTTCCGTAATTAAATAAGGTTAAGTAACGATTTTGTACTCTCTTAAGGGCCTTTGAGGATTTTAATTAAAACATTCGTAGTATATGTTGGGTTTCAGTGTTTTGAGAAACAATGTTCTATGCTTTTGACTAAGATTCCAAAAAGGTGTAGTAAAACATTTATCATTCATTCTGTTTTGCATCCTTTTTTAAACATGATGGAAACTTCTTAATTAAAATCCTTGAAGAAGTATGTTTCAAATGTACAAAAACTAAAGTAGAAAGCAATAAAATTAGTCAATGAAGATAGACAGACAGACAGATAGAAATTAACATTACCTTGAAGGCTATAAAAGAATCAATAACTCCCAAAGTGTTTAAAACTAATTTGGAGAAATAATTTATAAGTGAAATACACCTGATAGTTTTTTTTCTAATGGCCCATATAGTTTTGAATAATACATTTTGAAATAAAGTACGGTACTTACAATTAAATTAGTAGTAGTTTAAGCAAGAATTGAAGCCAAACAACCTACTGTAACGTAAAAATTTGGTAAATTTTGGTACAAAAAATTATATTTTCTCAAAAATAATTTCATAGAACAACGTATTTGAATTTTTTTAAATTCTTAGAAAATTCGAAGATACATTTTTTTTACAAAAAATAAAAACCTTAAAAAATTTGTATAATAAAAGTTGGTAAAAATAGATTTTCGGCTCGAATATCTTTTTAAAAATTAAATATTATTTTATTTCAAAAAAAAACTTTGTTTTTTACATTTTGTTTTATAGAAAATAAAAATCTACACAAAAGTTTTAAAAAACTGATTTTCCACTGGAATATCTCGAAATAAGATGAAAGTATTGACTTCAAAATTATTTCGTTGTATGCAAAATTTTCTTGTTAACATAAAATAATAATCCCATTGGTATTTTGGTTGTACAAGATTATAAAAACTTTTAAAAAATGTTGCTTAAATTGGTAAAAATTGGTTTTTGACTGAAAATGTCGAGAAATAAAACAGATATTAAAATCTAACTTTTGTTATCATATGCATAATATTTTTGCTACCTTTTTGTTATTGTTTAGAAAAAATGGTGGACTGCACTGGAGAAAGTCACATACTACGACAAACTCAGCAGAGTCCAACGCACTGCATGTCTCTGCATTAGCGGGGATTTGAGAACCACACCCTCAGCAGCGTTGGACACTCTCCTCCATCTGACACCCCTCGACATCTTCAGCAAACAAGTGGCAGCGAGTACAGCCATTAGACTCAACGGAGACTCAACAACAATGTTGGGCACTCCATCCTTCTGAACATCTATCCCAAAACCCCAATTTGGTAAAAACTTCCAGGTATCCATTCCATCCAGGGATGAATGGGAAGACAAAAAACTCCTAGATGACAAAAGCATCCATTTTTACACAGATGGATCCAAGACAAATGAGGGAGTTGGTAGTGGTGTGTACTCAGAAAAGCTTAATCTAAGCATCTCATTCCGCCTCCGTAATCATTGTAGCGTCTTCCAAGCGGAAATTTCAGCGATCAAAGAGGTTCTCTCCTGGCTAAGAGAAAACGTGATATCAACTTCTGATATACGCATCTTCTCTGACAGTCAGGCTGCTATCAATCCTCTTGACGGCGTCTCAACCAAATCTCTAACGGCCCTCGATTGTCGATCGTCTCTTATGGAGATGGCGCAGCAATTTAACATTCACCTATGCTGGGTGCCGGGCCACAGAGACATTGCAGGAAATTGCAGACACGCAATACAACTTGGTGTAGCCTCAAATGACTTCTGCAGGAGCTGTATGGACGAGGAAGAAGAAGAAACAATCTCTCACCTCCTCTGCACCTGCCCTGCTCTTTCACGGAGACGCAAACTTCATCTGGGAGAATACTCTTTTGATGATCCCAGTGAACTAGCTTAAAAGGATATCAGATATCTCCTTCGCTTTATAAAAAGCTCAAAATGGTTCGACTAGTGGGAAGTAATTCTCTAGATTCATGTGGTATCACAATGGGCCATTTCTTCTGGCCTAAGTGTGTGGTTTTTGTATCCGCAGCCACATTAACCTAACCTAACCTAGAAAAAATGAATTGAAATTAAAATCTACAAAATAACGTATTATGAGAACAAAGAAAGATATTGACCTCAAAGTTTTCTATTTCAAACAAAATATTGTTACTAATAAAATAAAAACGAAAATCGACAGAAGGGCATGAATGGGAAGTTATCAGTGTGGTTCGTATCCCAGCCACTTTTTAATTTTATTTTAAAACAAAAATGTTTTATACCTTTTAAAAAAACTTTGCAGTACAAAAATACTTTCGAGTGTAACTTTATAAGAAAAGTTTAATGTCAATATTGTGTAGTATGTAAAAAAGTTTTCATAAGTATATATAACTGAATAGCACATCCGGATAAATGACTAACACCACTTCCATAAAGGTTTTCCCTTACATAGAATTGGGCTGTATAACATTGATAAAGATCTCAATTTTATGCTTTCAATGCATATCAAAGTGGCGAGCTTATTTGAATTTTCTCCGGAAATCTAAAAAGGAGAATTTTCAATTCAGGAAATGTTAAATCGCATGAATTTGGTAACCAATTCTAAACTATCAAAAAGAGCAAAAATTTACCACATAACCGGGAACGGGAAAGTATAATGACCAATGCAATTTGAAATTAACTATTTGTGGGTCGTAATGCATGCTGCATGCTATTTGGCTATTTATTTCAATTTTCACAGAACTATAATTATCATCATATGGAACAGTTTAAAATACTTATCATAGAGAAGGAATAAATATTCCAGAATTTGAAACATGATTTATCTTCGACAACATAAATACAATATATAAAGCTGTTAAAAATAAATTTGGAAATTTACAAATTATGAGTGTGTTTTATATAGAAATATTTGTAGATCTCTGTTTCGGCAAAGTAAGCTGAAATATCTATGAAACGAAATGCAGTTAAATTGGAAACACTTTTCAAACATCAACTATAAAGACATTTTGTACTTAACCGTTCAATCATTGGCACACTCAAAAAACATTTTCATACTTTTAACCCAATGAAATAAATTATAAGAAATATAATAAATAAAATGTAACGTATACGCCATAGTGTCTTTTTATTATTTAAACTTCAAAAAACAATATTAAAACAAAAAAATCGCATTCACTGCTCAATTAGCTTTAAAAATAAATTATTAAATATTTTATTATAATTTCTGTGAAAACAAAACATTCCAGCTCAAGAGCGAAAACAAAACTTTCATAAGCACACATATTTTAAATTTAAAGCAAAGGCGTATATCAAACAAACTGTGTGCAAAAACATTCTCTTGGGATAAATTTTAAGGATTCTTTTTATGCTGCTGTTGCTGTTCCTTAGGGCACAATTTAGTCCTCGAACCACACCCATGTCATATAAAGGATTTAAGCTCACTCAGTAACATTACTTCAAACTTCCACAAGAACTATTCGAAAAATGTCTTTGTTGAAAAGAACAAAGTATCTAACATTAGTAACAATTTTTCAGTTCCTTTACTTCGCTTTTTTTTATTCCTGCTACCTACTTTTTTCCGAGTGTGTGTTTTATTTTCTTTCATTTTGAGACGTTAACTGTGACCATAGCAACACAACGAACGTCAATAAATAGAGTTAAAAAGTTTGGTTGGTTTGGAAAACACACTTGGAGATTTTTTGGACTTTGCTTTTTTACACATGTTACATAGTTGTGTGGGGCTTTCATTCCGATAGAAATGGGATTAGTTTTTTTGTTTTTCTTGTGCATTTCCATTGTTGAACTAATAAATTTGTTTCTTTCGCTAGCTCCACACACCACACTAAACCGCATGATAGCGACAAGACTCCTTGGAATTGGACTTGGACTTGGAGAGTCCATAGGATTTTATTTTAATTTAGTTGTATGTCTTTACTTGAAAGTTATGTGTGCTCTTTGGTTTAAGTTAGTGATCTTTATCTTCTTTGGACGTAAGTGAGATAAAAAATCCAATTTGTCCTGACCCTAAATAGCCCGAATATGGAATGTTTGTCATTTAGTAGTCTTTGAGCTTGAGAAGGGTTAGAGATGGGTTTGAAAGTTTGTCAATTTGAGGATATGTTGATTTGTTTTGTTAGAAAACAAAAAATTGCTGAATAAGTTGTAAAAATTGAATATTCAGCAAATTTATTAAAAAAGACGAAGGTACTTTAATTTTATGTTCTTAAATAACCTCTATGCAGGTAATTTACTTAAGAAGTTTCGTTATTAGAGTAGAGTAGACTAACACAATAACAATTTATAACCATTACATGGTCTAATGTTTCAATTACATCACCTTATTCAATTTGCGAAAAAACAACCACCATTAAATCCACACCCGCACACAAAACCCCAAAACAAAACAAAATCTCCATTTAGAAAAAGACAAATAGTCGAAACCGCAAATCCAACAAAACGGATATTTTCAATTTTCCCTCAAGACCAATTTACACAAAAAAAAAAAGGTAAAACACAAAATAAATAAGCTCACACATTTACAAAAACAATTCAACTTCAAAACTCAGGACATCGTGCCATATCCTGAGGCTCTTACACTAAAACTGAACTCTAAAATTTATGATCGTAATAAACCGAAACAATAACACAAAACAAAAAGAAAGAAAAGAATGAACAACGAAAAAAATCGAAGTCGGTGGCATTTTGACTTGATGACGATGAGGATGACGAAACCGCCACCACCTTCGCCGCCGCCACTGAAGATTGCCCTCCTATAAACCTGTAAGGTATGTAAGACCCTAAAATTAATGGTCGGTCTTTTGTTAGTCTCAGCAACACTCATTTGTATGCACAGGGACTTGTTGATGTGATGTGGGGGAGGAAAATCCAGCTTTCCGAAAATCGTTCGAAATTAATTGAAATTCACACAGCAGTGAAATTGCTTTGAACAAAATTGATTAACTTCATCATTGTGCGTAGAAGGAGTCACCTCATATTGAAAATGTTTTTGAAACTTTCGAATAATGTTAATGCGACAACACTGGAGGTAGATGAAGTGTTTTGTTATTTTTTTTTTTTTGAAAATAAATCAAGTAACATAATTTTTTGGTGAAACTGGAGTATTTACGTTTTTGAAAATAAACTTTTCTAAATTTTGAGCAAAAAGTCACTTTCAAAAATGTATGTTGTGATCGCAATTTTGATGAAACAAATATGTAGGTTAATCTATAATCACCACAAGTGAAGAAAGCCATAGGTTTCTAAGACATTTTAAGTCAAAAAATAAGGGCGATTTTTAAATATCATTTCCTGTTGGAAGCGGTTTTAATAAGTTTTGCAACTTAAAATAGCTTCGAGAACCCATTGTTGTCTATTGTGCTGCTGACGAGGAACCCAGTGTAGCTTTCTTAAGACTTAGGAATCCTTGTACGAGTATGTCAATTGATTTGAAAAACTCAAAACAAATATATGTATTACCAGTAACATGCGGAACGTGGTCCGCTTGCTGCCTTCGAAAGGTCGATCCTTTTATCGCAATTTCTAAGATATACATTTTTAAAAAGACATCTCAAAACAAGAATTTATTAATTTTTCAACAATTCTTTAATGTAAGAGGAAAAGACCTTTAAAAGGCCTTGCGTTGTTTTTAAAATGCTTATCCGAATTTAAAAATGAATTTGGTGTTAGATTCCAAGACTTTGCACAGATGGGTAGGCTGCCTTATGAAATTGATGCAGCGGCAAGGATTGGAAAAGCGTGGCTGCAAAGTTTTGTAGTCTTTCAAAGCCTTTGCTGCAAATAATAGAAAGAATAGAGATGCAAGTCGAATTTTGGGGTAAGAAAGTTTCAGAAAAGTATGGAAAGTGCAAAAAACTATCTATAAACCTAGTTTCTATGTTTGGCTTAGCATGTACAGGGTTTTTAAACAGGGACTCTACAAAAGTAGAGTGAAAGGGACAGCAAACGATGCCATACTTCTTGCCTCTCTTTTGACATTTCTCTTCAGTAAGTTTTGCCATTTTATGATTTAAAGATATACGAGCAAACAACGAGTCGAATTTATTAAAATTTATTACCGAAATTCGGAGTTAGTAGCCTCAACGTTAACGCTACGTCCAATTTATGGTCGTCCTAATCGTCCTAGCAGATCAACAATTGAGCGTCTAGTGGAAAAAATTGAATCCACAGGCATAGTACAAAGTGTTCCCGTGTTAGTGAGACAAAGAAGTGCCCGTAGTGTCGATAATATTGATACCGCTGAGCTGAGGCTTCAGTTCCAGAAAGCCCACAAGTGTCTTTTGCACGTCGTTCTCAAGCGTTGGGCATCTCTGTGACGTCGGTGTGGCGATTTTTGCGAAAAGATCTTTGGCCTACATCCTCACAAGATTAAATTGACGCACAAACTGAAGCCGCTTGACCACCAAAAGCGTCGTATGTTCGTGAATTGGGCTGAGCAACAATCGAAAAATCATCTTCAGCGATGAGGCTCATTTCTGGCTGAATGACTTCGTCAATAAACAAAATATGCGTTATTGGTCAGGCAGCAATCCACACGTACTCCATGAGTCATCATTGCATCCCGAAAAAATTACGGTTTGGTGTGGTTTATGGGCTGGCTTCTTCTTTGATGATCAAGACCGACACGTTACTGTAAATAGGGATCGCTACCGTTCAATGATAACCGAATATTTTTGACCCCAATTAAAAGATATGAACTTGGAGAACATGTGGTTTCAACAGGACGGCAACACAAGCCACCCAGTGAATGTCACAATCAATTTATTGGAAACCAAGTTTGAAAAAGGTGTTATTTCACGAAATGGTCCAGTCGCTTGGCCGCCTAGGTCGTGCGATTTGATGCCGTTAGACTATTTCCAGTATGGCTACGTCAAGTCTATGGTCTATGCCAACAAGCCAGCGACGATTGATGACCTTCGTACGAATATCGAACGTGAAATTGCAGCAGTATCGGCGATTTATGCTTGAAAACCGTCGAAAATTGGGTTCATGCAAAAAAAAATGGGTTCCATACATAATGGCATTAAACTTACTTTCACAGAAATAAAGAATGTCATTGATATCCAAAGCCGTTTTTGTTTTATTTAAAAAACTTTTGTAGCGCTCTTATTGAAAAAGCCGATATATGGGAATAATCTTTTTCAAAAATGAATTTCTAAAAAAACTAATATCGTTTGAGACTATCGGATACCATCTTGGACTACAATAAGCATTGAATGTTCTACGCGTGAACCAAACTGTAAAAACTGGCTCAAGACCATCGTTGGTATTCCTCACATTGATTTTATCTATTGCGTATTGTAAAATTTCTTAAATGAAGTTGACAATATTATGAGTTTATTTTTTTCTGGATCTTAACGAAATTTTTCAACTAATTAAAGGTCTTGAAATCTCTGTGTTTAGTTTCTAAATAGACAGTGGGTGGACATGAAATTTTTAATTAATATTTTCGATAACTTCACGAATTCCATTTTTAAGGTCTTGAATAGACTGTCTTAATGTTTTAAATCCAAATGATTTCGGTGGCCAATTATGATCACGGATTGAGAAATAACATGGTCAGAAAAATTTTCTTGTAAAATTACAATTATTTTGTTGCTCGTGTAACACGTATAAACGTTTTTGAAAATATACATCACTTACTTCAACATTGTCATCAAAAAACCGCACCAAACTGTGACGTATTGAATATCGAGTAGCTTTTTAACAATCATTCATCGATTTTCAAAAGTCCTGAATGAGATAATTCCCTTATTACATGGATTCCTACGTGAAGATTGCCCGCTGCATTGAAGATTTGCCAATTTTTGTGCTTCTGTTAACTGATTTTTAAAATTCATAACTTGAACAAATCTGATGGTTAATGCGTTGTACTGTCATGCCAAAGGTCTTGGGTTCGATCCCTGCCTGTGCCATCTAAAGTTTTTTTCACGGGTACTGTCTCTTGCGAGGAATTGACAAATTCTCCAAGAGTAATTCTTCTCATGAAAAGTGCTTGCTCGAACTAGCCGTTCGGATTCGGCTTAAAACTGTAGGTCCCCTCCATCCCTGATAACAGTACTCGCACACAGGAATGGTTGAGAGTTGTAAGTCACTAGGTCCTAGTTCTCAACGGACTGTTGCGCCACCCAATTTATTTATTTTACGGGCTACAGCAACAAAATTTTGAGTTATTCTAATAATACTAATCAGTCGGTTATAATTCTTTACGTCACTAGTTCGAAGGGGCTTTACGACGCAACCACCCACAGTGCTTTGGTTTTTCAAAGTGCGACTGCAAAATGTTTACTATTTTCGTAACGAATTTAAACAATTTCAATATGTTTTTAACGCAAGTATTGTTCTATTCTTAGTGATGACGTAGTTTGAGTTGTTAAATGTCAAAAGTCTACAGCTTTACAAGTGACACCTTCTCAAATAAATTACTACTTAAAATGAAACCTCTTGTTAGAATTAAAAATAATGAAAATACAAGTTGATAATATTTATCTGTGTATCTAAGGTTATTTTTGTACACGAAAGTAATTCTTAAAATAAAATAAAGACGTCAAGAAAAACCATAACCCTCAATTCTACCTACGATAAGCCACAAGCAACTGGTTTATTTAAGGAACTTATTTAAAATACGTGTTGAATTATTGAAAACGTCATACAAGTTTTTATTTTTGTTCGGATATTTATAGTTCTTTCCAAAACATAAACTTTCACAGGAGTATTTTGTTTGTATATTCTACATGCACACAAGGAACTGCAAACACCCTTATACTTACGGTTTGGAAAGGATATAAAAATGCATATTCGTGTAGTGCGGCTAAAAAAAGAAACTCTGTTCTCTTTTATAAATACAAAATTATGCAAATCTTTTTGATTTTAAAGAGTATCGAAATCAAGTCGTTTACTTGATCAAAACCCTAATATTTTCTGAAATCACGAAAACAGCTTAAATATTTAAATACAACTATTTTTCTATAGTTTAATTCAAAATCTAAATAAATCAGTTCAAAAACCGCTGTCGTCGATTAAAACGAACATTTTTATCAAATCCTGCATCACATACAGAATAAATCATTTCCTGCAAAATGTTTAACACCCAGATATAGCCATACCCTGCTGCACGCCGCCGCCACCGCCGCCGCGCCCGTCGCCGCCATCGCCGCCGCCGTACGGTTGCTTGCGCTTATGTGTATCTCCTTAAATTCACACTGTTAAAGGATTATAGTATAATGCTTCTACATTTATCCCTATATTTTTGTGACATCCGTTGTGTGGTTACTTTGTCAACAACAACAACAACAACAACAACAAAAAGAGCTAAAAGCATTGCTCTTTACATATCTACAAGTATATGTATATTTTATATTTGCCATTTAAGATTCTTTAAGTCGTCCTCGGTTGTTGCTGTCATGTTCAACAAACGAAAAAACCTTGTAATACTTTTGGTTTATGTGTTCTTCTATGTACGTCTTTGTTTGTTTGTTATATGATGGTATTTGTATTTTCTTCCTTATTGTATCCTTAAACAAGGCAAAAATCAAGAAATAATATTTGAACTTGAAATTGACCACAAATTTTTCATCCCCACTTAAAAAAGAAAAATAGTTTAAACGACCTATAGAAGGCTGGTACCTAAATAAATCTTAAAGGTATATACCCCACCCCAATACCCTCATCGTGCTTCGCCGGATATATGAAAAAGCTTTTACAAAAATCTATAAAAACTGTCGTTCCATATCCTGAAGTTTGTTGATGATGGGATGCGAATGGTTCAAATATACTTTATACAGCTGTTTGTGGACCGTACCATCAAATTGACCATCACATGGCATTAATCCTTCCACACATCCATAGATTACATATTAAATAGACCACAAAATGATGTCGCATAGTTATTATGACAGAAAACCACCACGCACCGTACCAGTACCGTAACGTCGGTCGTCGTATCGGCACTGTCGTGGGTACGGTAGTTGGTTGGTAGCGGTACCGCACTTTCCGCAATAGTTTCACGGAAATCCATTACAGCCAAATGGGATTGTTATCCTTCACCACTTCTCTTGTAAATAGAGGGAAAAAATATGTTGATGATGGCAACAGATGCATTTAGTGCACGAAATAAAACTATGAATGACCCATGAACAGAACAGATACACCGAACACACAAATACTCCCTCCATTTCGAAGCTGAGCTGATGATAGTACAAAAACGATAGAGAGATAGTTATAGTTGTTTGGTATAGATGTCGCCTTTTAATGAAAAGTACATCATAATGGCCGTATTTTATGAAAGTATTCGTATCTATGTACGTAATAGTTGTAAAAGTCTGTTTGTGATTGTGTGGCGAGCTGATGTTGGAGCTGGGAGAGAAATGAATTTCTTCAGGCGTATACTTTTATACTCTGACAAGATTCATAATTAAAGTTGTTGATGTTATAGTGGTACGAGTGTATAGAGTGGATGCTATGGTTGAAGTCCTTGGCGATTGTCGATTGGGCATAGTGATAGTTCCTTGAAGGTAGAAGCAGTTTTATTTTTTTTTTTTGCATTCAATTTTGCATCAGTCTCTGTGAGTAGATTTACAAGGCATAGTCACTGTCACTCATCAGTTGTTGGCCTATTATAGGCTTTTGAAAGGATTTTTTATTTTTCAAACCACAAACAGAAATAATGTCATTAAGTATAACATAATTAGGCTAGGAGCTGAAGGTCACTTCACTTAGAATTACTCTGTAGTTTGTGTTCGCAAGATTTTTTCAAATTGGCTTCTATTTAATTATTAGAAATTGAATAATGCTGTTTTCAATTTTTTTAAAGAACGTTTTGAACTTGGTTTTTTAAGTATTTTGATGATTATGATTAGTTTTAAATGTATACTGAGGCCTACTAAAAGAAAGTTTTACAAGAAAATTAACCAAACTAGTTTAATTGGATATTTTTTAACGTCACTTGATAATTTCGTAGTATTTTATGAATGGCATTGAACTTAAAATATAAATACTTTAAAAATATCGGGAAATAATTTAAAAAAAAAATAAACTGGGATGCAAATCGCATTCACAACTTCCAATTTGTACCCCATCGAAGTTGGAAACAATTGTTTTTGTAAGCTAAATTTTCTTTTGAAGAACTTAAAAAAATATTTTAAAAATAATATTATAAATTTTCATAGGAAGTAAAGTGATTTTTTAAAAGCTATAGGAAAGTTAAAAAAAAAAAACACATACAATTCAGAAAAATGCATGAAATCTTTATTTGAATCGATAGTACGGTCCATATAATTTAATATTTGAAGATTATTTCATGCAAATGTTGACCTTGACTGCGCCTCAAATGGTCCATCCGCTTAGTCCAATGTTAACATACTCTTTCCAACATTTCGGCCGGTATCTCACGAATAAATGCTTCAATGTTGTCTTCCAATGCGTCAATTGAAGCGGGCTAGTCTAAAGGCGTTAAATCGCACGATCTAGGCAGCCAATTGACCGGTCCCGAACGTGAAATAAAATGTTCACCGATCTCGCCCCTCAATAAGTCCATTGTTGCTTGTGCTGTGTGGCATGTGGCACCGTCTTGTTGAAACCACATGTCATGCAAGTCAAGCTCTTGCATTTTGGGCAAAAAAAAGTTGGATATCATCTCACGGTAGCGCTCACCATTCACAGTTACTTTACGATTCGCATCATCTTTGAAGAAGTACGCACCAAATTGAGACTTTTTCTGGATGCATTGTTAGCTCTTGCTTCTGGCTGATATTCACTCCAAAATCGACAATTCTGCTTATTTACGTACCCAGTGAGACAAAAATGAACTTCGTCGCTGAACACAATTTTTCGGTAAAAAAGTGGATCTTTGGCCAACTTTCCAATAGCCCATTCACCAAAAATTTTACGTTGCAGTAGGTCGTTCGGGTTCAATTCTTGCACCAGCTGTATTTTTAAAGGCATCACACCTAAATTCTTCCCCAAAATTTTCCACGTTGTTGAGTAACAGAGGCCCAATTGCAGCGAACGGCGACGCATCGATAATTGATGGTCATCATTAACACTGGCCGATACAGCTGCGATATTTTCTTCAGTTCGCACTCTACGTAAGCCTGTTGGTGGTTTATTATTCAACAATGTAAATTTGGTGCGAAATTTAGTCACAATAGCCCGAATAGCCGCTTGAGTGGGTCGATTAAACTGAACATAAAATGGAAGAAGCGCGTGATGAAATTTCTTAACAGAGCCCGCATTTTGATAATAAAATTCAATAATTTGCTGGCGTTGTTGGTTTGTACGACGATTCATGGTTAAATTATAGACCAAATTGAAGATGTTTGACAGTGAAACAAAACACGAAACGTGCGTCAGCTGTTCAATCCAGTGTTGCCAAAAAGATAATATCTAAAAAATAACCCTTTACGTGCTTAAAGTATAATTGGGCAGTTTCAAAAGTGTATTGTACGTCCTGAAGACATTTTTAAACACTTCCCAATGATTAGTTTGTTGAAATTGTGGTACAAATATATAGACTTTTAAGCTTATCAAACAAAAAGGCGTCGTAAGCTGAAAGTTTTGTTTTTGGTCCTAAAATAACAAGAAATAAGTAATACAAAACAATCATTAACTCCGTGGAGCCAGCTTAACTAACAAAGAAAACTTTTATTTAAAACAGCACGAAACATAGAAAAGAGTTCCTTTTCTTTTCTTATTTGTTTCATGGAATCTTAAATAAAATTACAATTTTGAAAAGATGAAGACACAACCTTTCCAAAAACGTATAACAGCAAATAACTTTATTCAAAAACTTATGAAATATTTGACTTTAAGCTTGTTCTTCTTGGAATTTCCAAAAAAAAACTTAATGTGTTGTTCATAATAATCAATTTTACTATCAAAAACGAATACAAATCAAAACGAAAAACTTCTTCGAAAAGAACACATTGTATTGTATAAGACCTCGACCTTATATTTTTCAATTTATGAAATTGTTCAAAATCGGTATTGAGACGCTCAGGCTAGTTCGGTCCCTTCGTGCTCTTTTTTCAAGCATACCTGGTCTAGTTTCGTCAACAGTGAATCTTATGTTGCCTTTCAGTGACTAGGGTCTGTAAGCTACTTAGTCCAGCTTGGATACTCACCGGCGGAAAAAGTTGTATATGAACAAACTAACGATTAAATGCCATAAATAAAAGAATCTGAAGATCGAAATGGCGCCCGTGAAACATGTAATTCTAGCCATTTGTAGCGCAATAATGTTTTGTTTAAATTTAAGCTTATCTCATTAATTTCATTCGAATCATTGAAAATACACAACTCTCCTTTGAATCTTAAATATTTTCAAAAACCAATGCATAAATTAGAGAAACATTCTTATAGTAGTGTGAATACGTATGTATCTTGTTAACGACCTTACATTAGGCAAATATAAATCTTTTTTAATTGAACCTAAACATAAGATTTGTTAGGTATAAACAGAGATCCAAAATGTATCGATAAATCTTTTCAAGGAGCTTCCCATAGGCATAATAATTTATTACTATTAAAAACCCCTACAAAGTGCACATAAGTGCACTATTGTGTAGCCTTTTACGTATATGGTACTATGTAATAATAACTTAAATTAGTTTTCATTGTTTTTCTTTTATTTGTTGTTGTTTTTTTTTTAACGAAAAATAAGCATTTTGAACTAAACAAGATTATAATAAAATGTATTAACTCGATTCCAAAAGATGTAACAAGCTTAACCAATTAGTTTCATAATTCTCCTTGTTTATCCCATTTTTTCCCTTAAAGTTTCTGAGTCTTAGTCCTACAGATGATGATAAAGTTTAACACTGATGGCAACTAATGAAAAACAAAAACAGCAACAACAACAACAAAAAACTAGGGTAGAATTCTCTGTACTGTAAATATGTGTATACACCCTATAATATAGCGGTTTAATAATTTTGTTGTCGTTCACAAATGAGAATTGAATGTTTCACAGAGTAAAAGTTTATATTTTGAAACAATTTTCTAATAAAGAAGAAAGAGCTTTAGATAAAATTAAATATCATGATATAAAAGATTAACGTAAGGTTTTTGCTTTTATGGATGAGCATTAAATTTCAACCCTATTCGAAGTTATTAGTTAATGTTTTTAATTTTGGCATATTAGTGTGTTGTGCGAAAAAGGGGGGAAGTGAAATTAATTTTGTTTGTGTTTTGTATTGAAGTTTTAAAATCATTGATTAAGTTTTAATTTTGATTATGGTTTTCGTTAAAATTCTATAAGTTAATATTAAAATAAATGACGAGAAATTGTATTTGGGTATATTTTTGACAAATAATATTAATATATGAAACATGGCCTTGAGTTGTTAAAAGAAACATGTGGAAGTGAGGACAAGCATCATATATTTATAAGTACATATATATTAACTTTCAAACAATAGGGACTTATTGCAAAAATTGCGTTCTTTAGGTTTAGAACTTACGATTTTCATCAAGTAGATAAAAGTGGTTAGTTTTTTTAAGACAAAACATATCATAGTCCCCATACAACCGTTAATGTAATGGGTCTGATTTGTCGAATTGAAAATTTTGACATTTCTCGACGTTTCAAGGTCCCTAGAGTCGAAATAAAAGATTTTTAGAAAGATGTCTGTGCGTGCGTGTGTACGTACGTTCGTACGTTTTTTTCGTCGTCCAAGGCTCAAGAACCAGAAGAGATATATCGACTTCAAATAAATGTTGTTATACAGATAAAAAGGCAGAAAGATACAGAAAAGGCTCTCAAGAAAATTGCGTGGATGGTTTTTTTACCATAGCAGTTTAAAAAAAAAGTGACCATTTTGGTTAACCCTAAATATCTCACGACCCAATAACGCTAGAGACTTGCATTAAATTTTATATTATATATTGTAACGTGATACCAAACAAATATATTGTTGGAAAAATTTCCATTTAACGGTTTTTTTTATAAATCAAAAAAAAAACTGAAAAAAAAATATTACCTTCCTCGAAAAATGTACGAACAAAAACGATTTTATCTCCAAAACAATTTTGTGCAACGAAGAATAATGTTTTTAACATCTGTTAAAATTTAGAGAAAAATCGAATTGACAGTTTTTTTACAAAAATAAAAACCTAAAAAAAAATATTAATAAAAGTTAGTAAAAATTTACTTTCGACTCAAATATCTTTTCAAAACTTAGAGATATTAGCCTTCAACTAATTTTATACTTTAAAAAATATTCAGTAAAATTTTGAGAAAAATCGAATCCGACAGTTTTCTTACAAAAAAATAAAAACTAAACAAAAATTAATAAAAGTTGGTAAAAAATTGATTTTCGACTCAAATATCTTTTCAAGACTTTAAGATATTGGCTTTAAACTAATTTGTTGGTATAAGCAATATTATTTTCAATATTCGGTAAGATTTTGAGAAAAATCTAATTGACAGTTTTTTTTACAAAAAATAAAAACCTAAAAAAAAAACAATACTAAGACTTAGTAAAAATTTACTTTCGACTCAAATATATTTTCAAAAATTAAAAATACTGGCTTCAAACTTATTTTATCTCACAGAAAATATTGTTTTCGGCGTTCAGTACATTTTTTATAAAAATCCAATTGTCCGTTTTTTTATAAAAAATTAAAATCTACATAAAATAGTACGCAAAATTGGTAAAAATTGATGTTCGGTTTTCGATATCTCGTGAACAATAGAAGATATTGACTTCAAATTAATTTCATTCATTAAATTTGTTTATATAAGAAATAAAAACTTTTAAGAAATGCTACTAAAATTGGTAAAAATTGGTTTTCGACTAAAAATCTCGATAACAAAAAAATAATTTAGAAATCAAACTATTCCATTATATGCAAAATATTATTGGTAGTTTTTAAATTTTTAAGAATAATTCAACTGACAACTTTTTTGACAAAACACGAAAACCTACAAACTTTTAAGCAAGACAAATCGACAGACAGGATTGGAAAGTTATCAGTATCTTTTTTAGTTTTTAAATAATTTTCTTAATCATTTGTTTTTTTCCTTACACTGTCTGAATCATATTTCCTGATAAGAAATATCTAATTTTATTTTGATTTTTAAAGATTATTACTTTTTTTCAAAATTCAATAACTAGAAACGAATCAACGTCTTTTTAACGAAATTCAAATGCAAAAAATATACATCTAAGCAATAAATGATCGAATGCCAAAAATATTAAAAAAGTTTAAAAATTTTATTTATAAAATATTAATTTAAAAAAAAAATCGCCTTAACGATTTTCGAAAATAAAATTTGATAATTTTATTTTATTTTTGAAGAATTGCATTTAAAAAAAATTCAAAATAGCTTTTTTTGCGGGTTTTCTTTCAAATCTTAAATATAGATAAAGACTCACTCTTTGGAGGTAGTTCATAGGACCCAATCAAGCATTTTATTTCAGTCCAATTTTCCAATTCTGTAAATTATGTTGGAAACGCCTTTTTTGGTCATAACAAACAGAAATATTGACAAGAACTTTGAGATAATGAATAAAGGATTTTCAAAAAAATTCAGTGGGTTCAGCTGGTCCCTACAGCCCAAAGCATGGGTCGATTGACTTCAAATTTGAAAATTGAAATTTTGAGCCAAATCGCGTAAAGCGATTTTTTTTTTCAATTTTTTTAAGACTAAAATTAACAATAATTCCTACACACTAGAGGGCAATTTTTGAACTCCATTATTTCTTGATCTAGACCACCTAGAGGGTCTAGAAATTTCAGGATTGTGATCTAGGAATCATTCCTTTTCCATTGCTGTGCCTATCTTTTAATAAGATAACAATAATTCCCTTACAAATTTGTAGGTCAAAAATCGAAAATTTGAATTTTCTTAAAAACAAACCGATAGATTTCTTTAAAAAATGTTCTCTTCAATTTTTTCTTAACTTGGTTTATTTCAATATAAAAAAATATGTGTTTGTATTTTCCCCTAAGGGTACCACCCATAGAACCGTTAGTAAATTTTTAAGTTTCTCAAGAACTAATCAATCGATTTCAATACATTTTTGTCTGCACAAGCTCTGTCTCAATAATATTTGATGATCAAAAATGTCATTGATTTTATTTTTGATTTAAAAAAAAATATTAAACATTTTTTTTTTCGAAATTCGATAGCTTGAAAACGAATAATCATTTTTTTACGAAATTGAAATGTGAAACTTACTTACTTATAAGTTCTTAATTACTACAATATTATTATACATACAATATTTTTAAACTAAAATTGAAAAATTTGATATAATACAAAATCAATTAAAAAAAAGCTCTAACGATTTTTAAATAAAAATTCGGAAAAATGAATGTTTTTTGAGAAATTAAAGGCGTTTAATTTTTTAAAAACAAACTTTTTTTGCAAAATCATTATTAAATCTTAAAATACAAGAAATATTCTTAAACAGACTCATTGGAGACATGATTAAGTTCGTACGACCCAGTCTTGAATTTTATTTTACCAAAAAACAAGTAAGAACTGGTTAAAATAGATGTTCAACTTATTTTGAGCACAAACAAATTTTCAAAGTTTTACCAGATTGCACAAATTTTTATTTTTAATATTTCGTTAAACTTTAACTAAATTTAATTGAAAGTTTCATAAAGATAAACAAAAAATACTTAAAACTATTAAAATTTAAATGTTGACTTACAAATTTTTAGAACAAAGAAAAATACTGATTTCAAAGATGTTTCATTCCACATGTTGTTAATATTTGTTACCACAAAAATCAAAGTCTTACTAATAGTACTATTTTATTGCTTTGACTTATCGAACACATCTCGACAAAAGGCAGCTCAAATTCAAATTTTTAATTGAATAATCCTTAAAGATAGAAATATTAAACAAAAATTGAACTATTTTAAAGGGCACTTATGTTCTTCACTCTCCATTGAATATAATATTGTCATTTAAAATAGGGAAATGTTTAATATTTTTATGTACAATTTTATAGATTTCCTTTTCTTAATGAAGATATTAGATTAAATGGATAGTAAATTAATTGGGCTTAATTTGAATTCATCTCCCAAGACAAAAACTTAACGTCATGTATAAAATAATCAATGCTTATGTAGTATAACCAATATTCGAATAGTAGCCAATGAGTCTTAGTCAAAAGTACCTCAAATCACTTCATGCGAAAAACTCAATTATATTCGAAAATCATGTGACATGCCTTCACACTTCATAGGCTCTAATCTCTATGTTTGACCTTGTCACTTTCTGGATGATATTTATAAAAATACATACCACTAGAATAACATTTCATTTTTGTTCTTCTTTTGTTTTTTGAAAGAGGGTTAAAAGAGATTTTATTTTCATGAATGTGATTTTGTGAATTTTCTACTTGAATCTTTTCTATGATTGTGTATTATTAGCTCAAAATTCCTACTTAGAATTTATTTTGAAAATGTTTTCCAAAAAAGCATTTCAATACTGTTTTATTATTAGATTTTATACTCCCTATTATTGTGTTTAATATTTACCTACATGTACAAAAAATACCTTCAAGACTTCTACGATTCTGGAAAATTTTTGTATTCAATTTGAATAAGAATTTTGTCTCACCTATTGTCAAATAATTTTAATCCAAGAACTGTCAAATTTAAAATTAGGAAAAAATATAAAATATTTGTAGAGAAACTGATAATTCTGGACAATTGAACAAACGAGAGCAAGTAATAATAATCATAGAAGACACTTAAGTATGTTCAATGTTCATATATTATATTATTTGACAGCTAAAAAAAGATATTATGACATTTAATAAAACTCAATTTATTTATATTGAACATTGAGAACGCAGTCATGAATAAGCAATTTTATACCATCGATCCTATACTCGTATAGTACTCTTGTTTGAAGTGTGAATTATATTGAATGTTTATTGATTTTTTTTTCTTTCTCACAAGACTCGAATATTATATTAAGAATTTGACAAAATATTTTACTAGAATTAAGTGTCCAAGTATACAAAAAAAAGAAGATTCCCTCAAGGACTACTTCACGAAAGATTTACATTTATTTGTGTCCATTTGCTGAAGCAGCTACACTTGTCTTACATGTTTATTGTTGAACATAAGCATTTATGTCAATTATTTAAACCTAAGCTGCATGGAGTAAATCATCTGTTTATTGTCACTGAAATAAAAATAAAATGAAATGAAATAATGATAATAAAAACTCATAAATGTGCCATCATTGTGCCATGTTTAACATAACTTGAACACAATGAAATTTAGCTGGTGGCGAAACGAATTCATGTGACACGTGAGACGTGAAACATGTTGTCACTTAAATCAACTGCTCTGTAAAAAAAAAAACGAACGTCTAGATTGGTGTAGATGTTTGAAAAGTTAGTTAGAATTTTTTTTTGACAACTTCATGTAAAACAATGGAAATATTTAAAAATTGTTCTTGTGAATTTCAAAACTAAATTTTTATATTTAATAAATTTGGACACGGAAAAAGTATGTTAAAAAAAAGAAGCTGCCATTCGGCTAACACTCTTAACTTTCAATTAGTGTTCTTTAAAAATGATACAATTATTTTTTTTTTTAACAAGGAAATTTTTGTATTTTAAGAACTTTAAATAATTCTAAATATTCAATCAAAACTTCAGTTTTTGCTGTATTTTGGTTGGTCGAGATAATATATTCGAGAATAGAGATCAAAGTAGAATTATTTTTGGCTGGACTTTGATTTTTATAAGAAATAATTGGCTTAAATGTTATAAAATATTAACAACAATATTTATATGGAATGAAAAAACTTTGAAATCATTATGTTTCTTTGTTTTCTAGGTATTTAAGTAAAAATTCAATTTTTTGTAATTCTTTGTTTCAGGCTTTTATTTTACTGTCATAAGGATGAATTGTTTTGAAAAGGAGGGTTTCCCTTTGAAGCTCGTTGTGTTGAAGATACCATATTAGATATTGATTTATCAATTTGTTTCAATCCATATTTTTAACTTCCCATAGGAAGTTATTGTAATCGGTCCGATTTGTTGAATTGAAAATTTTAAAATTTCTTGACGTTTCAAGGTGAACATTTTTGTTTACCCAAAATATCTCACAAACCAATAAAGCTAGCGAGTTAAATTAAACTTTATATTATTTATTATGACGTGATACCAAACTAGTATATTTTTGGAAAAAAAATCCAACTACCTATTTTTTTTTTTTATAAATCAAAAAACTTAAAAAAAAATATTTGTCACCTGGAAAACCTTACGAACAAAAAATAATTTTATCTCCAATTTTTGTCATCTGGTAAAATTTTGAGAAAAATCGAACTAAAAAAAACTTTACTAAAAGTTGGTAAAAATTGATTTTCGACTAAAACATCTTTTTAAAATATTCAGATTATGGCTTCAAACTAATTTTGTCTTATAAGAAATAATATTTCATTAACAATTTAAAAAAAATCGAATTTACAGTATTTTAACAAAAACTAAAAACCTAAAAAAAAAACAATACTAAAACTTAGTACACATTTTTTGACTCAAATATTTTTTCAAAAATTAAAAATATTTTTTTCAAACTAGGCTTTCTCACAGAAAACATTGTTTTCGACATTTAGTATTTTTTTTATAAAAATCCAACTGTCAATTTTTTCATAAAAAATAAAATCTACAAAAAATAGAACGCAAATTTCGTAAAAATTGATGTTCGGTTCTCGATATCTCGTGAATAATAGAAGATATTGACTTCAAAATAATTTCATTCATCCAATTTTTATTTGTTTATATAAGAAATAAAAACTTTTAAGAAATGCTAATAAAATTGGTAAAAACTGCTTGTCGACTAAAAATCTCGTTTACAAATTCAACTGATAACTTTTTTAACACAACACGAAAACCTACAAACTTTTAAGCAAGACAAATTGACAGACGGGATGGGAAGTTATCAGTGTGGGTTGCATCCCAGCTTCTTTTTTTAATTTTAATAAACACAATTTGAGATTTACTTCGCTACTTTTTAAAATATGAATAAATTGCAAAAGTGTATTTAAAATTGGAGAAACATACTTTTCAAATAAAGTCTGAAAAGTTTAAAATTTAAAAGTCTTTTGACTTTGCAAGTTTTCTGAAACACTTTGCAATTTAAATTGGCAGCGTATGTTTTTTTTTGCAAAGTTGCAAAGTTAAAAAGTGTTTGGTGAAACAAGTCCCAAATGTTAAAATTGTTATTTTTCGTTGCCAAAAATTATTTTTAAGGTATGTAACTTAATTTTTTGTGCGTTAAATATTCGTGGTGACAAATTTCACTGGTCGACAAAATTCTGATTGACAGAACTTGCCCTTTTCCAATGGGTTTTGATAGCCTTGATTCAAATCCGACTTCGAAATTAATCAATCATTTAAGGTTTTTGAAATATTACTTTTTAAAATTCGAAACAAAACACATATATATAAGGCTTTTTGAGGCTATCTAAATTCATGAACTAGCTATTTTTTTGCATAATTATTCGTAACAGTTTTCTAAGTCTATAATCCTTTTTAATTTTTGAAAGAAACACTAAACCATTTTTTATTCAAACGGTTTCTTTTTTATAGAAAAAGCAAAATTGTTTGAAAGCAAAATTCTGTTCTGTTAAACAATCCGTCATCTAAACAATTCTATAATATCAAGTTTTTGATAAAATTTTAAATAAATGTCGAAATATGTAAAAAATTTCAATTCGAAAAATCGCACCGATTACAATAACTTCCTATGTGAAGTTAATAAACATAAACATTTAAACTTTTTTTTTGTATTAAACTATTTGTTTGTCTTAAATGAAATTTGTTGAATCTACATTCAAATGAGACATTTTTGAAATGCAGATGAAATTAAATGCATTTAAATTGTGTGTGAGGTAAATAAATCAGGTCTAAGACAAATTCTCTAAAAATTGTCTGTTCAGAATATTTTTGAATAGTGTCTGCTTACTAACTGACGTTCTCGTTAGTTTTTTTCGGGCTCATTTTATTGCACATACTTTTTTTAATTTAAATGGTAAAATTACAAGTTAAGTTTGTGTTTTAAATATTAAAAATGGAAGTTCCTTGAGTATAATATTGTAAAATTTCTTATTTCTATTGATCCGTAGCAATAGTTTGATGGAATAAATATAAATCTGAAAACTTAGGAAATTTGATCATACAATTTAAAATTGTCCAAATTTAAGTTTTTGTTTTGGAATATATGAATATTGAATATATGAAACAGAGAAAAATAGTTATTGAAGTCGGGATTGATATCTATTTCCAAGTCATAAACAGTAAAATTTTACTTTAGCTACGATTTTAAAATGATGATGAAACATTTACCAGAAATCAAAATATTTGCTTTGACAGATAAAGTTTTATTTTTTAAATTGTTTCCTCTTAAAAGAGTTTTAAGATGACATTAAGATACGTATGAATATTGTTCAAAAACACCACACAAAAATGAATGAAATCACAATTCAAGTTTCAAAATATTATACTAGGTGGGCCATTTAGTGATTTCATTTGACACTGACAGCTATTTCCTACTTGAAATCTCGATAGAGAAGTCAGCATAAATCCTCCACAGAATCAATTAAGACGCTTAACATATCAAAAACGTAACAAATTTGAATATCTCAAGAACAGCTTAAATTTCATATTTTTCGAAACTCTTTAAATGCAGGTAAAGTTGACCTTTATAACAAACAAAAACAAATATAGGGTGCAAGTTTAAAAGGGGGCACTAATGCGCTTTTATCAAAGTGGGTCGCACTCCACCCTTATTTTAACTTTATGTTTACCGTTGATTTAATTTAGTAAAAGTTCAAAATACCATTGCATGCAACATATTCATTTTTGTTTCCGAAAAATTTCATAAGAAAAAGTATTTGAATTTGAATGAGCCAATAACTAAAACGGAGCTGAAAAATTCCTGTTTTATTTTCATTTCATTCTTTTTTTTTTTATTTTATATTTCTAAAAAGTATCTTTCTTTTGTTAAATATGTTTTCAAAATTCAACTTCTCTCCATAAAGGAAATACCTTCTTCCATTCAAATATTATAAATATCCTTCAGTTGAATTTACCTCAAATAAATATCAAATTTCCATATTATTATATCAATAAGTCATCGATTTTGTTTTCCCTCCCCTTCCATATGTTGGGATGCATATAGGGTATAGGATAAGGAGGATGCGGTAGGTATAGGTATAGGTATTTACTCCCTATATTCAATTTATTTATTTTTTCCGATTTATGCATAAAAAAAAGGGAATCCATATGGAAAAAAAAGTCAAGTGCTTTTCATTCAATTGAAAATCAGGTCTTTTATAGAATTTACATACAAATGTACTTATTTTTTGAACATAAAGAAAAGAAACATAAATCAACTTGAATTCATTTTCAAACATTTTTGCCATTTATTATAATAATTTCACCAATCAATTGTGACTAAAGGAATAATTTGTTTCCAATGCATGTACAATATACATATGTACATATAAAGGAACATAAACATCAACTTAAAAGGAAGTCCTTTTGTATTGATTCAATTTCAATTTTCAAAAAAAAAAAACAACAATAGAGAATCTGTAAAAAAAAACAGCAGGTATAATATTTTTGAAAATATTTTACAGTTTTTGTTTCTTTAAATAATTACGAGTATAATTGCACACAGCCTTTATTTGTTTAAAAAAGAGTGCAATTCTCTTATTGGAACACCTGTCCCAAAAAACCAACTCTCAACTATGCTTTTTGGACAGAATGATAGGTGACTTTTATAAAACTGAAGAAATCGTATTTTCTAAGAACCGCACAGTGGTCCATTCATGGTCATTAGCTGGACTTAATTCTGATTTGGTGTTTTTATATTAGTTTTTATATGAGAAATATTTAAAAATTAATTTAAAGTCATTTCCATTACTTCAGGTGGTAGTATGTTATGAATTCAGATTGAAATATGACGAAATTCATTTATTTTTGGATCAGAGTATTGGGTGCGATGCGGGACATTTTTGTTGAAAACCCACTTCGAATAATTTTGTAATCCTTTTGACGAGCTTCTAAGACATCTTCCGCAAGCTGTCCGATAGCCATTGGCAAACTGTCTATTATGTCAGCTCCGTGCAACTCAATTTTGTGAACACTTGTAGGCATATAATACCAGCTATATTTTGATACAAAAAGTTTTGCTGTGTTCAAACATTATGAACGGAATTTGTTTGTATCTGTTGAACTCCGTTTTAACTACGTAAAAAAAGGACCGAAAACGAAAATAATGTGTAATCGCTTTAAGGGCATTGTGTTTGCAACTTGCATTTTTCAATTCAATCATTCAACCACCACCAACTTCACTCCAAGATGTGATTCTTTTTTCATTCTTATTTTTCCATTCAACAGCGCTAGACATACATTTTACCCGGGATCCATTTTGTTTTTGTCGAGAACTAAATAAATTGATGTGCATTTTTTATACATTTCATAAAGGTGTTTTAAAAGCAAAAACTTGTTATATCTTTTGACTACCGAAGCATAATATTTTGTAATATCAAAAAAGTTATATTGTTCAAAAGCAAAAAAAAAGAAAAATAATATATTCTTCGTGCAGTCAAACAGTATCAATTTTTAGTCCTTTAGCTTTTAAAACAATCGAAAAACGTTCCACCAACTCCGTATCCAAGTCTTTTATTCGAGCGGTTTTTGCTGGATCTTTGAAAAATTTTCGGGCTGTCTTGCCGTCATTGGTATTTCCTGCACCTTGTTTTGGAAGATCAACTAAAAGTCCAAGCTCAGTTCTTAATGCGTCCTGCAAAAGTTCTTTCATTTGTTTGACCGCCAATTTTTCTTCACACCCTCTGACCTGTCATTTTTTGTTTTCAATTTTGTACGGTATATGTAAAGCAAGTTTCCATAAATCGTATTTAGGCGTGAAGGGTTTGCAATCCAAACGAATAAGCACTGATGTCTGGAGGTTTTTGTAGGCAAAGATCAGGATTATTTATATCTTTAGGCGAAGCTTCGCATATATAGCAAAGTCTTTCCATTTACCATTGTTTTAAAAAAAGAATGGAGCACAAAAACCGTTTTATCATTTAAAATTATGCTTAAAGTTCTAATGTTGTTAAATTCATCTTCCATTTGGTTGTACTCCCTTTTTATCGTTTCATTATTTTTGTTTTTCAAACTCGAAACGAAGTGGATGGCAGTATCTGGGAGAATATGTTCTCAAGTTAGTCCATAAATCATCGTTACCAGTTCCTTCTTTTTTTTAATTCTAAGGTAACTATGCACGTTAGCACTATATCAGTATCACACGCTTCTGGATTTACTAAAAAGTTTTGTTTATATCGTGAGTGCCCTCCGCTTCCAACTGATCCCCATTTCCAGGAACACACCAAGGAATCGCCATCTTCCAAATCTTCGGTTGATTTTTCCGATAGGGTTTTAATTTTTCTTTTTTTAGCTTTGTCTTTTGTCTACTTGTTGATGGTCCTGGAATACCACGGAAAATAATCTCAAACACTTTAAATGATTCCTCAGATTTTAAAAATTGTTCTGGAGACTTTTTTTTTACTTTGGCTTACAAATGCCTTGCCGTATGCAAGAAACGTAATACGATCCCCTTCTTCAAGATCGGAAATGGGCATTCTTGACATTGCGTATAGTAAAACAACACTTGCACACTCGGTAACTGATGTTTTCATAACAAGTTCAAAAGGGTGGATGGGTATATATAAAAGAGAAAAAAGAAGGTTGGGCAATGTAGCGGCACTTAAATGTAGGTTTGTTTTAACGGCAATATTCTAATTTTTCAATGTAAGATTTAACTCCACATTAATTTTTTTCACAAAGGTTTCAACACATTGTAATTTACACTGAAAAACCTCACTTTTTTTGTTTGAATAACTTGTTTAATATTAAAATACTTACCTGTACTAGATTCTGACATCTTTTCTTCAAATAATTCCACAACTTTTATTTCAATAAAATTATTCGTAAACACTTGCTAACACTTTAAAATTAAATTCTCGAGTGAAGGAAATTTAAATGCATTGCATTACAGAGCTCTGCATTGCCAAACTAAAGGATATAATTGAAAACAAAAAGTTACCGTTCTTTGCTATTTGAGCAATAGGCTTGATGATTAACGGCTTTTTGTTGACATCGAACGACAAACAAAATCTTACTTTTGACCAGCTAGCGTTGTACTAAATGAACCACTGTGCACCGCCACAATATATTTTGTGTGTTTTTATTCTATCGATGTTTTCACAAACAATAGTGAAACAGACAATTGTATTCCCCGGTTGGAAAGTCAACCTTATAACTTAATGTTAAGTACAGATATTCTTTTTGCAGCGGTACATCAAGAATGTAGAATTCTTAATACATTCTACGGGGAAAGTAAGATAACAAGAGTTTCATAATCTGATACCAGTTTTTTATAAAAGTATCGATAACAAGCATTTTTAACTTTGTTTAAAAGGTAGCTGCAATTTTAGAAAAAGTAATATTAAGAAGCATTTCATTTTGCACTTTCGAAAAAACTGTACCTACCTTAATTTTGTTGTAATTTTTTGTCCAAATTTTGAGTTTTTTTCAAAAAATATTGACATAGGTAAGTAATTAAGTTTTAGTTTAGGATCAAAGAACAGATTTCTAGGTTTCAAAACCACTGTAGAAGTTTATTGTAGGTGTTGCCGCTGTTTTTTGATATTTGTATTAATTTGTTTCTAAAACTGCCCCTCCCATAGTAAGAAATGCTGGTTTTTGAATATGCTACAAAAATAGTTAAAATTTGCCATTTGTTCAATGTGCAGACATTAGAAACCGCTGTGCATATCGAAAAATTAATTTTCTAAAATCGGTAGCTTGATATGCCTTATGAACAGATGTCGCTTAAATCTATGCCTTCAATTTTTGTGAAAAATGTTGATAAACAAGACTTTAACACACAATTTCGACCAAAGCAAGCGGATAGCTCGTAGCCGCCGAGATGAAAATGAACCTCATCATAAAGATGGGTTTTTTACCCAAAATCGTTATCCTGCTCTTAAAGTGGGTGTTTCATTTCAACCAAAGCTTCTATTTGAAGAAACCCCACTGTTTGGAATATACTACACTCACTTTGGAAATACGTGTTCAAGTGTAAAGCGGCTTTTTTCATTCCGCGAGAGAACGATACTGACTTTCTGTCAATATTTCAAAAGGGAAACAGTTATCAATGCTAAAATAGCACTAGATAGCTCACCCTGTGCACTTATTTCATGGTAGATGTACAGGAATATAGATATTTTCCATGAATTTGATCCTCTTGTAGAATTTAGGTAAATAAGTAACGTTAACCAAAATGAGGAATTGCTTTCAAAATTTTCCACTTCTCGAAAAATATGAACATAAATCAACTTACATTTATTACTTTACATTTTTTTGTTGTAACCAATTCCAACACAGATTACATGGTTTTGACCATACAAGATTGAGTATCTACGACTCAGTCAGGCATTTATTTTTAACTAAATGGAAATTCTTATAGAATTTCATTTTCAGGAATAAAGTGCACTTACACATAAATGGTTGAATAAAGTAAAGTTCAAAAATATTTAATCCCGCCACAAACATTTTCCAAGTTAAAATTCAATTTTCAAATATTTCTTATTCAATTTACTTGTATGAATTTGTGTAGGTTAGGTATAGGTTTTCTCATTGGTACTCCCTTGGGTAAAATCCAACATTTTATCCCTAAAACAAAGAAAAAAAAATAAGAATTGTATGTTCTCTTCGAGTATTTCTTATTTTTCGATTTCTCAATTTTTCAAAAATATCCTTGAACCAACAACAACGACAAAAAATGAAAAATCACAGTTTTCGAAAGAACGACAGATGGTTTTATATTTAATTAGCCGCAACATTGTTCTATTTAAATTCCCTTTTAGTACGGAACCCGCGCCACTGCGCGTACAATTTCGGGTGCCAAAGAATTTTCCATCTGAAAATTCTTTTGTAATGAAATTACTTTTCCAGTTTGGCTTTTGAAATTTTTTATTTTTTTCGTCTTTTTATACATTTTTGGTTGAACTTTTTATGTAGCACGTACACACGAGGAAGTGCTGGTTTTTTTTTTTGTTGGTCCTTTATATTGATCTGCTACATTTGGCCATAGCTTATTGGCTTTTAGAATTCAACACCACCACCAACAGCCACGGCGCGGCGGGCGCCGCTCGGCACCGGAAAGGATATTGATATCTCACTCATCCCTTATAATTCTGGGGGTGGGTGTTAAAAGTCTTTGTGGGGATATGACAATTTATTAATGAAGCAATATGTGTGGCAACACACATTCGGTGACACCAGGGCTTACCCGCTAAGCTACGCACTCAATTGCGGGCATATGCTACACAATATTGAGATGATAAATTTTTAACGCCAAAAATGGTGCATTTTCAAACGGATATTCTATTATTTTTTTATTTTATAACCAAAATTAATATTCATCCAAAAATGTTTTACAAAATTTACATAGAGCCAAAAGGGGGGGGGGGTAGGGGGGATTACTCTTCTCCTACCGGATATTGGATGGTTTTTGAATAACGAATATCTCCGGGAAAATAGGTATAGCAAATACATAAAATTTAAAATAAGATTTTTATTATTTTCTTTTACATTTTTGTTTACCTACTTTTTTTTTAATTTAATTTATTAATTGTTTTTATTATGGATTACTTTTGAATACTTTGTGAAACAAAATGGAAGTAATAGCATTTTCAATATTAATGATGGAAAAATAATAAAGCCCACGAGGCAAGTGTGGTAGGAGTATAGGTGGGATATGAAGGTGAATGAAATAATACAGAGGCCAATATTTTTCAATATAAACAATAAACAAAAACAAGGCAAACAAAAAATGTGTTTATACTAATTATTTAAGTTCATACTATTTTGTATTGTTCGATTCTGGTGTTATAAACAAATAAAATTGTTCTGACGTCAATATCGTGTAGTAAAATCAAAATAAAAATAAATTTGTATTCTTAAAACAAAATTTAAAAATAACCGTATACATATTTTGTTGTTATTGTCTAAAAGTTTAATAAATAACGTTGTTCAATTGTTTTGTGTTAATGATTGGAAACAGAAAATTGCAATTGCGAAAAATTTGCATCTAGTTGATGTTGTTTTTTTAAATTTATTTATAGGTGGTTTAAAACTAAAATTAAAAATTTAATTGGATTAAAATAAATCATCAATTAAATATAGTGTTTTTTAATATTTAAGTAGTCACAGAATTGACGATAATGCGGACACATCGTGCTTTTTTTGTACTAAAATGTTTGTATGATCCCTTGTCCTGCAAATATTGCTATGTCACATATTGTTACTTCTGTTTTTGATTTAAACAAAAATATCAAGGTTTTTATATTTTGTAGAAGAAGTCGTACACATTATTTAAGTACAAGCGTTCCCGTGCGGGTACTTCCGCAGAACCAAATTTTGTTCTTAAGATCAAAATTTATTATATGTCTCATGCTTTCTAAAGTAAGTCTCAGTCTGTCTTGCCCATCATAAAGTTAATAAAACCGTTTTTAATTTTTGGTAAAAAATTAATCTTCAGTATTCAAACACTTTCCGTTATTGCTATTTTCAGGAAAATTTCCACTCTAATAGCTTTTCCACAAATTATTTTTTCCATCTTGAACTTACCACATTCCACCTTCTTAAGAAAAACTCTCAATCTAAATTATTAAAATTGGGTTGTTTCTGCCTACTTATAGTATCTCAAAATACCTACATCCTTTTTTACATTAAGTTTTAAATAGACATAATTTTGTCCTAACATCACAAACTTTGTTTTTATCCACAAGGGAATTCTAATATGTACAAATTTCAGAAAATGTCATCTACTTTAACGAAACACTTAAAACTTATTTGAGTTTACGAGAATAGGAAAGACACACACCAATAATTTTGGGATGAATTTATGTTTCCGGTATGAGGTGTCCCTGAGGCATGGACTGAGGTGGACTGCGTTCAAACATCCCACAAAAATATTTATCCCCTGCCTGACTGAGCTCATCATAAGCCCGCTCATAATGAAAGAAAGAACTCATCTCTCAAAAAGTATGAAATTCCGGGAAAATAACTTATATTACCTATACTATATTATTTTCCCAATGTTCCACAATTTTATTACAGTAAAAACTAAGTTTTATTCAATAGAAATACTTTTCGCAATCTACATAGGGGGAAAGGAGACTAACTATTGAAAATTTCCTCATCACTTCTAAAATTACTTGCACGATAGAAAAATAAATTGCACGACTGGGTCGCACGAACTTGCTCCTGTATGCAAAGAGCCTGTTTAAAAAAGTATCTATATAATATTTAAAAATATACCTGTAAAATAAGTTTGTCTTCAAAGATATATATGCCATTTGATTTGTCGAAAAAACCTCCATTTTTCAATTTTTTGGGAGGGGGTTACATTTAATACAGTTAAAATAATTAAAAAAAAACTAATTTAAGATTCAAAATTTTACCTGAAAAATAAGTTTGTCTTCAAAAATTTAAATGCCATTTTATAAATCAAAAAACCCTTGATTTTTCAAATTTTTTTTTTGAAAATCGTTGGAGCGGTTTTTTTTTAACTTAATTTTTTATTTATAAAATTTTTCAATTTTTTTCTAAAAATATTTTTGGTATGCAGTTGTTTAGTGATTGTAAATATACGCTCTATATTTCAATTTCGTAAAAAAATGTTCACCCGTTTTTGAGATTTAGAATTTTGAAAAAAAAAATTTCAATATTTTTTTTAAAAATCCAAACAATAAAAAATTGCACTTTTGATAATTAAATATTGTTAAGGCAAAAATTATTGAAATCGGTTCAGAAGTTGCTGAGAAAATTAAAAAACAAAAAAACGGTTCTATGAGCGGTACCTTTCCTGAGCAATACAAAAATATGTTTTTCTTATTAAAAGAAGCCAAGTTAAAAAATAAAATTTTAGAGAAAATTTTAAAAAAATCTACCGGTTTGTTTTTGAGAAAATTCGAATTTTCGTTTTTTGACCAAAAAAATTGTATTGGGGCCACTGTTAGTTTTGATCTTAAAAAAAAAATGAAAAAAACGCCTAACGCAAATCTGCTCAAAACCTTAACTTCCAAGTTTGAACTCAATCGACCCAATGGTTTAGGCTGTAGGAGCGTGGACAGACAGACAAAATTGACCGGACGGAATCGCGGGACCCACTTTTTTCGACTTCTCTACCATCGTAATATCATGTTTGATTAAAATCTCGAGTTCGAAATTTTGCACGAATGCAAAACTTGCCATATAGTTCCTATATGTCGCAAGTAAAAAAGAGGCTGGGATGCGACCCACACTGATAACTTCCCATCCCTTCTGTCGATTTGTCTTGCTTAAAAGTTTGTCTATATGTATCAATTTTTACCAAATTTGCGTAGTATTTTTTGTAGATTTTATTTTTTTATGAAAAACCAGACTGTTGGATTTTTATAAAAAAATTACTGAATATCGAAAACAATATTTTCTGTGAGATAAAATTAGATTGAAGCCAATATTTTTAATTTTTGAAAAGCTATTTTTTTTGGTTTTTATTTTTTGTAAAAAAAACTGTCAATTTGATTTTTCTCAAAATCTTAGAGAATGTTGAAAACAATATTTCTTATAAGTTAAAATTAGTTAGAAGCCAAATTCAAATTTTTAAGATATTTGAGTCGAAAATCAATTTTTACCAACTTTTATATCCTTTTTTTTAGGTTTTTATTTTTTATTAAAAAAACTGTCAATAAGATTTTTCTCAAAATTTCATCAGATGTCAAAAACATTATTTTTCGTTGCCCAAAATTGTTTTGGAGATGAAATCATATTTTAGTCGTAAAATTTTCGAGGAGAGAAATGTTTTGATTTATTAAAAAAACTGTTAGTTGTAATTTTTGTAATTAACGTTACAATATATAATATAAAATTTAATTCAAGTCTCTAGCGTTATTGGTTTATGAGATATTTAGGGTTAACCAACATTTTCACCTTTTTTAAATTGCTACGGTAAAAAAAACACCCACTCAATTTTTTTGAGAGTCCTTTCTGCATCTTTCTGCATTATTATCTGTATAACAAAATTTTTTTGAAGTCGATATCTCTACTGTTTCTTGAGCTATGGACGACGAAAAAACGTCGCGAACGTATGGACGTACAAACGTACGTACACACGCAAGCACCGACATCTCTCTAAAAATCACAATAATTTTTCTATGGATAGTTAAAAATATAACACTGATTAAATTAAGCTTTTTTTTGCCACACTAACCAAACACTACTTTTACAAATACCTTCTTTAGTAGGTTTTTGAAAAATAAGAAATGATGTTTTTGAGCCAAAGGTTCAGTAAGCACAAATCTATATCTTTCAAATATAGATCAAATCATTTTAGTATCTTAGTTAGTTTTCGGAAATTCTAAGAAATTATAAGATGATTTAAAGATCTTCATATAAAACTTTCAAAAATACGTTTAAGAGTAAATGTTTGGTGCTGACTACGAATCAAAACTACGATTTTAGTTATATTCTGAAATTGAAAAATCCAAATTTTCAACATAATTTTTATATTTTTGTCAATATATTTCCAAAAGTTTTTAAAAACAAGCTGTTACACTGTTTCAACACAAATACTTCAGAGTTTTAAGGCTTATGTAGGACAGGTGAAGCCTAACAACTGTTAAGGATTTTTTGAAAAATAAATAAGACATTGATTGTATTAGAATTTTATTGAAAAAAAACTATGTTATGAATTACCATTTCGAAAAATTATAAGAACGGAAGTGACAAAATGGTCCCCAAATTTTGTTTACCATCTCTATACGAGAAAGCGGCCGGCATACCTATACTAAAAAGTTTTTGGCGTGGCGTTCGTTTGTTTTTGTATTTCAATCCATAGGTGGTGTTTATGTTTGAAAATCATGGTGGCTAAAGAGTTTTTCAAATCCACTTACAAATTTTCAATCCGGTTGGGATCGGAGGATCGAGATGGCCAGTGTACAGAGAGATTCGGTGCTCGCAAAGCCAATCACTTGCCAATTTTGAAGAGTGACAAAAACGCCATCTTGGTTGCATCTTGTCCTCAGCACTCGATAACATTTCCTCTTTCAAAATATCACAATATTTGAAGAATTTGGAAAAGCTGTTCAATATTGAAACCGAGTTTCTTCGTTTGTTTGTCGAACGGAACTAAAACTCCGTTTCTCGTTGACCACTGTAATCAAAATACATTTTTTCCTTGGCGTAACTTTTTCTGAAGCCTAAAGTATTCTCCCATATGGGATGATGGTGAACGCTTTCGAAATCCTTTTTAATATCAAATCTAAAGTTAGAAGACAACTATACTTAATAAAACTAATTTTACACTAGACTGCACATTTGTCATATTAGCACGGATTTATTCTTCCCAATTTCCAGTTTTTCCTCAAAATACCATAGATTAGATTTCTTTTTGAAATCGGCTAAGATGATTTTCTACTTGTATATCCATCATTTTTATTTTAAAGAAAAGCAATATACTCGTATGTACGTACCTTTGCTAGAAGTCAGAATGAAAGAAAAGAAAATCCAAGTCCTATGTAAGAAAATCTCTTCTCACATTTGTTTGAATAAGACAATTGAATCCTTGATTTCGTAACATGATATTATTTCGTTGACTGATTTCTGTTTCAAATGTTCTGTTCGTGACATTTCCAGATAAAAAGCTTAATTTCTTGTAAAAGAAAAAACAAATAAAAAACCAAAAACACACGGCATACACCTACACCACCGTAGGAAATGTAAAGGCAAGTCAAGCCAAGTCACAGGTAGGTAATGCGAGAACCTACATAAGTTCAACGCAAACAAAAACAGAAAAATATCTTAACGGACATGGTTTTGATATAAAAAAAAGTTAGGTAAAGAAATAAACAAAACAAAAAATAAATAATCTTAAATTTCATTCGATAGACGTGGGATGAATTTTTCTTTTTGTTTTGGTTTGCTTTTCTATCTTATCTTTCTAAGTAGTTAAAAGGAATATTGGCTCACTCTGAGATTTCTTCACATTTAAAAGAAAATAAAACAATATAATAACGGTGACATGTTTTCTGGAAGGAGCACGACGAGGACAAGGACTACGACGAAGACGACTAAGACTACGCGTTAGGTACAAAGGTGTACGATGACGCAGGGAATACATACATAGGATAAAAGGTACATCTCTTATATCCACTTTTGAATCCTTTTTAAATAGAAAAATAAGTCATACTTTTACTGGCTTAAGCACGTAGAAAGGCACGTTCAAAGTAAACTTTTAATATCCGTTGAATTTAATTAAAATAATCTCTGGAAAAAATATCCTTTGAATTTGATTTTGATTTAAAAAAGAAATTGAGAGATTTTTTTTTGCAGCGAGTTAATCAATAGAATGTTTTAACTTAGATTTTAAAACATTGAAACGTGTATAGGAAAGTACATACTCGTACATATGTGATGTGATATCATTTTTAGGATTGAACAAAATTTTAATTAAAATATTAGATTTCAGTTTTAGAATAAGCAATTCGATGTATCCTTTTTGGTTCAAAAGTAGTACAAACAAAATATGTACTTTAAAATTGAAAAAAATGTCTACTCACATGACATTCCATGAAAAATCAAAAGGATCCTTAAAAATAGGAATTTTTGTTTTTTAAACACAAATGTGTGTTTCATTTTTATGTTTGTTTTGAGATTTTGTTTTTATTTTGACTGCCAAAAAAAGTTTGATCTGGATGAGAAGTCCCCAAGAGGACAGATTTTTAAGAATCGAAATTAGCAAGGTTTTTTTTTAATAATTTTAAAACATTATGACATATCAACATTTTTCAAAAAAATATTTAAGTATTTTTTAAAAGTTATAGGAATTATTTCGTGAAAATTAAATGTCGTTAGAACAGATAAATATTTTTGTCCCAAATTTAGTTCTTATAATATAAATAAAAAAAAACTTAAAATTGAAATACATAATTTTTTGGTGTCATACAGTGGTGGAAAAATTTGGGCTGCTAAAAATACAACATTATAAATTTGTCTGCTGTAGCCCTTAGTGTTGACGAAATTCAAGGTTTGTCGATTCTTCTTAAACAAAATTACATCGTGTTTTGAATACACATTAAGGTCTTAAGTCTTTTAAAGTTTAGTTAACATAAGAACTCGAGCCGATCACCAGCAAAGTCAATTCTTCACTGATTGGGTTTTTGAAACACATCAAAATAACCCTGACTTTCATTGAAAAATCATCTGTTGTGTTAAGGCCCATTTTTGACTAAGAGGAGACTAATTTAGTTCGAAGAACACTTAAAAGAATTATTACTAGCTTGGCATATACTCCATATGCCGGCTTAAAATATAAACATTTAAAAGATTAATTTTGAGAGAAAAGTGACTAAAAACATTTGGGAACAAAATTACAGTAATAAAAATTATTGACAAAATTAATAAAATAAAATTAATTAAAATAAAATCGTTACAGCGGCTTATTTTAACATATAATTTTTAAATTTTAGTTTTAAAATATTTGTATTATGCAGTTACTCAAGTAACTGTTAGTAAAAAAAATGATGACTCATTTTGGAGGTATCGAATTTCGAAAAAAAAATGTTTAACATTTGTTTTTTGAATCAAAAAAAAAAAACAATGACATTATTCATCATCAAATATTATTGAGACATTATAAGAGCTTGAGCAGAAAAAATTATTGGAATCGGTTGATTGGTTCTTGAGTTAACTTAAAAACAAAATAACGATTCTAAGGGGGCACCCTTCTGGATCATACAAAAATATTTGTTTTTATTGAAAAAAGCCAAATTAAAAAAACAACATTTTAGAGAAAATTTAATAAAATCTATCAGTTCGTTTTTAAGAGAATTCGAATTTTCGGTTTTTGATCAAAAAAATTGTATGAGGAATACTCTTTAAAAAAATGAAAAAATGCATAACGCGAATCTGCTTAAAACCAGACTCGAATTTTTCTGAATTATCTACAATTGTAATGTCATGTTTGATCGACATTGTTTTCATTTTTCATTTCATTTAATTTATTCGTGAATACTTAATAACTGTAAGATACAATATCTTATAAAATAGTTACAAGCTAATAATACAAATTGTTTACGAATGCAATACTTGACATTTAGTTCCTATATCTTGCAAATAAAAACGAACTTTCCATCCCCATTCAATACTACTAAACAATTATCACTGTAGGAAAAGCTTTTATTAAAGTGCAATCTGAAATGAAATACATTTTCATGTTGATTAAGATTGCACTAAAAACAATTTGGATTTAGATGATTTGTGTGGGATCCGTAAGTAAGCTCTAGCGTTTCCACGTGAGCTTTAAACTGATCTCAATAATAGGTAGCTCGTTTCGAGAATAATTGTCTCTAAAAAGATAGAATATCTTCCGTGCAGTGCGATTAAGATTATCTGTTTCTGTAAATTAATATCAGGGGCAAATTTCACCAAACACTTATCAATTTGTAATTTTGCAAACAAAACTAATATCCTGCAAAGTAAATTTGAAAAGTGAAAAAAAATTTCAGACTTTATTTTTGATAAGTGAAATGTAAAAGTGTTTAACCAAATTAAAATACAACTTCACAATTATTTCGTATTTTGAGAAGTAAGAATGAAAACCTTAGATTGGGATTATTAAGATAAAATATGCATTGAAACAAATTTCTGAATCAATATCTAACATGGTATCTTCAACACATCCAGCTACATAAGGAAATCCGTCTTGAGAAAAAGATTCTGAAAAATTTTGTGCCCTGACAATACTGTTAGAGAGAAATTCATCAATGATAATTTGCGACTCCCGATGAACTACTGTGCAGACGGTAGCTTTGCTTATTCCATGCGTTGATGCCACACCGTGATATTGGGCTCCATTCCCAGCTCTGTACACAAAAGTTGTTGCAAGAGATTTAAACACAGGCTATTGAATTGTAGTTCATTTCCAATTGTAGACAACACAAGTTTTAGGCTCCTTTTTGTTAATCAGAAACTCTCTTTTTGTTGAAAAATCATTTACGTTATCGAAGTTAATTCTTAGTTTCACTACTCTCTTGTGACTATTATTAACTCCTTCGTTTTCAAAATATTCTTCAAAACCATTAACTTTTAATTTTTATAAATTAGTTTACAACAGCAACATTTTTTTGCTATAAACTAAATTACGATTAATCAATGCGTTAACCCTAAAATTCAAAATTCATGTTCTTTGATAAATTTATTTATTTTTTATTAGTTTTCTGCAACTTTTCAAAACAAACTCTTTGCATATTATTGCAAAGCTTTTCAAAATTCTAAACGTAATTTGTAAAGTTTATTGTTTGTTGAAACAAAAAGAACAAATCCTTTGCAAAATATTAGAACTTTTCACTTTTCTGAAAAGACTTGGAACTTTGCAAACTTGAGTTTAATGAAAGGTATTTTGCAAAGAGGAATACTTTTCAATTCATTAATTTCCTCTTTGCAAATTTTCGTTTGGTGAACCGTAATTTGCAACGTAAAAGTGCAAAGTGAAAAGTATTTGGTGAAATAGGGCCCAGATCTTCGCAAAACTTTGACTATATATAAAATATACGACTACGAAGTTTAAAAATACGCTTAAATAAATATCATTGTACGGATTCTATTTCAACAAATTCTTTGTATCCATAACCTTCGTTGGCTTAACACAGAAAGCTTTTCATAGTTACATCGAAAGTCTAAATTTTTTCGACGGATCTATAGATCAGTTTATGAAAAAGTTTGATCACAAACAATTTATAGACTCTTTCGCAGCCTTTATTTTTAAATAAGGGCAAAGATTTGGATTTGTGTCATGGTAAGACCCAGATATTTGAACTCTGACACAGTGTGAGCATTAGGAAAAGAGGGAAGGGTTGGATAGGAGGTGTCGGTGTACATTGATTTTAAATTTCTGAACATTGCAATGACAGGAAAAGATAGATCGTGGCAAGGCGTTTCACATTCGCGTAGTACGGCTAAAAAAAGAATCTCTGTACTTCATAGTACGGCCGAAGTTTCACTAGAGCATAAACCGTTAAAATAACGGTAAAAAAGGGTTAGACAAGAAACCTTGCGTCGATGTTCGAATGACGTAAACGAGTTGATGATGTTAATGTCACCAATCATTTTAAAAGCTCTACTTTGAATACTGTCCAAGACGCTTAAATAAGTTACTGGAGCACCAGCCCAGAGATTAGAGTTATATTCAAGTTTCGGACGTATATATGTAGGTTTTGTAGATTGTAGCCAGATCAGACGGAGAGAAAAATTTCTTGCAACGTCTCAAAAAACCTAGACATCCTGCGGCATTTTTGGCAACATCGCGTATGTGATCGCTCCGCAAAAGGTGGTTGCTGATGCACATTCCGAGGATGTCAAGATTTTCCGTTTCGTTGATGAAAGTGTTACTCATAGATAGTGGCAAAGAGGGTTTATCTCACTTTAACGATACAAGACAGCATTGGGTTTTCAAAGCATTAAATTCCACACGATTTTTTATTCCCCATTGTACAATGCTGTGTAGGTCGGAATTTAATGAGCTAATCATATTTTGCCGTTGCAGTTCCACAACCGAAGAGGAGAATTGTGAGTCTGGAAACGAATATGAAAAAACCTCACTGCACTTTAATTTTAATAAGCCGTATTTTTACACTTTTCTGGTCGAAAAACGCAAGAACGATTGCTGACAAAATTTCTCTATCCTCAACGCGTCACTATTTGGATTGAATTACGCTACCAAGTTGCAATCGTAACTGTGGCGTTTGTTTTTAATTTTCATTACAAAAGGATACTTTCCTCTTTACAATGAAATACAAATTTATGGCTTATATCAAATATGAAACCTCTTATTGGAAAATACTCCATAAGAAGAGAGATTAAATATACTTTAAAGTGCCCTATATTCAAATATGTACATGTTTACAGTTCATATTATTATCATTGTAACATGTAATGTACATAGAAACTAACGGTCATAAGCTAAAGCAATATTTTATGTTCAAACTTATTTATTTATCCGGAAACGCTTGTTGGAATTATGTAAATTAATTTCTTTAATAACCTTCCAAAACTCAATTTATGTGAATGTTTGTTGTATATATGTATGTACATTCCCTTCAAAACTCTAAAATATAAATAGTTTTATTTTAAAATTTCGCACACTTTACAGAAGATTTTAACAAAAATAAAAATAGAAAACAACGAAAACAACAAAAAACATAACAAACCCTCTTTAATCATGTAAAAGCTGAAGCAATAAGAAAACAAGAGTTTCAAACAATAAATAAAAACAAAGTAAAGAATCTTTTTCCTTCGACTTGTTGTATAGTAAATAAATTAAAATTCTTTTCGCAAAACAAAACAAAACAAAAGAAAAAGGACGACATACATAAGACAGAAGAAACAAAAATTACAAAAAAAAAAAACAAAAAAAGGAAAGAACACGGTCAAAGCAATAATTCGTTTCGAACTGAACTCAACTCTTAACGCATTTAGAACTTTACACAAAAGATTAATTGTTTTATGCCACAAAACAGTTCGTCCTTTTTCGTCCTTTTCTGCCCAATTCAGCCCAGCTCCAAGCTCCAAGCTCCAGCTCAACACCATCATCATGTTAACTTCATAAAACGGATGTTTACAAGACTACGTTCTGCTTTTGCCTTATGGCCGACGATTAGTATAAATGGCCAGTAGTAGATAAGATATAGGATGATAACGGATATAGCTTAGCTACATGGCAGGTTTGGTCTCTACTTTATCTGTCCTCTTTATCTCAATTTTGCAGCTCTCTTTTTCGCTGGTGTAATGTTGGTACAATTGTTTGGATAAATAATGAAACAGAAATTAAACAGCAATTTTCCAGTGGGCTACGATACGACTACGGGTATACGAGTATGCAAATTTCAAGACTGTATATTCGGCACCAAAAAAGGACTCCTATATGTACAAGCTCCATCTTGGAAGGTTAGTGAATTGGTCTATAGAGAGATTGGGCGCTCCGTTAGCAGACAGATAAAGTTTTCTAATTTAATTTTCATTTCCTTGTACAAACATTCAATAAGACACACCATCTAGTCCTTACAAGAGTGTTAATGTATGTGTGTAAGTGGGTGTGTAAGGTGGGAAGGATTTGTTAACATTGCAAAGGAGCATTCCAAAGGTTAGACGGGAGAATGAATCAAATGTGAGTTGAAGACTCTTAACAGTTTTGTCGGAATGACTGAAAATAGTTTGAGGGGGTGCTTTCGGCTGATAATGATAAGGGAACGAAACGGTTCGGTTCGGTTCGTCATGTTCATCGACGACACGACAATGTCGCCGGTTGTCTTGTCAGTCGTATGGATGTCAGAAATAGCTTCCCGTTTTATCCATAATTGGATTACACTGTGAAAGGAATTTAAATAGATACTGATGGCTTTCCAACGACACAGCCAGCGCCGATACCGCCGCGCCGCCGATAGAGAATGAACCAATGATTTTGATTCCTGTAAGTTAATCTAAGTATATTATTTAACCTTCTCCACATCTACCTCCATCCATCAACCAGCCGCTTCCATTCATAAAATTTTCGCGAACGGAGTGCTAAGAGTGTTATAGAGCGATTCGTAGAATTTTAATGGTTAAGATTCTGGATCTGTAATTTATCTATAAAGTTCTAAGAAGGTGTCGATTTGGTTTGAAATTTCTGTAAAGTTCAGGATTTTTATATATATGTATTGTGTATGGCGACTCCGCGGAAGCGGTAGTGGAGGCGACGACGACGACGACGACTATACGGATAAAAAGTTGAGTTACGTAACTTTGGATTTATTTTCAATCCTAGAAATCACTTCTTCTTATAGAACTTATACACTCTCGTATTTTCTAGATAATGGTCTATCTTCTGCAGGAAAAGCTTAAAATAAAAAAAAACTCGCAGGATGGGAGATTCGAAAGTTCACAAAATTAACATTTACATTAACGGTTCTTCTTGATTCTGTTTTAGGATTTAATTGTTTTTGTTTTTGTTATAAGAAAAAACAAATAGGAAAAAACACCAACACTGTTGGAAGTGACGGTTTATAAATGTCTATGCTTGTTTTAAGAAAAAGTTTTTCAAAATGTTCACCTGCTGTTCACGTTTAAAGGACTAATTATTTTCTTATTATTTATGGTAATTGGCTTGATGACGCCTTTTGAAAATTTAGCAGTGGCAGAACAATATTTTTCTGTTTAAGACAAAACAATAGGTATAGGTTATATCTACAAACTTGTATTTATTTTTAAATGAGATTAAAACAAGCTGTCAGATTAAATGTTTGTATTTAGATGTTTTCAGAAGATTAAGCTTAAATATAGAATAATAGAAACAAGGATTTGAATTATTGTGTCTGAAGCTGTGAAACATTTCTTTCATTAATTAAGTCATGACAGTATCAGTTTCCACTATCAGTATACTTTGTTCATAAATTCTTTGTGAATGATGATGACAGAATTAGAATTGAAACACGCTTGAAAATTTGAATTTTTAGTAAATTACGTGCCATCAGCTTTACTGAAAAACCTACTGTACATAATTATTTGAACAATTTAGAGAAGATGCTAATGAATAGCAAAGTGTGATTATTTTTGATGAGCAAATTAATATCAATTTACAAATCTCATTACTTTTTCAATTTTTTTTTTATAATGTTCATTATATAATTTCTATTATAAAATGAGTTATACTTATTATTTATATTCGTAAGTACCGTAACATGATGGTAAGTGCATTGAACTATCATGCCAGAGGTCTTGGGTTAGATCCCTGCCTGTGACATTTAAAGTTTTTTTTCAGGGGTACTGCCTCTTACGAGGAATTGACAAAATCCTACAAGAGTAATTCTTGTCATGAAAAGTGCTTTCTCAAATTGGCCGTTCGGATTCGGCTTAAAACTGTAGGTCCCCTCCATTCCTGACAACAGTACTCGCACACAGGAATGGTTGAGGGTTGTTAGTCAGTAGGCCCTAGTTTTCAACGTACTGTTGCGCCACCTAATTTATTTCTATTTATTTTTTAAATACAGAAAAGTCGGGACATATACAACTTTCCAATAAGAGGTTATATTGGAGGAACTAGAATTATATTTTGGCTATCCTTCTATTTGTCAAGCAAAAGGTACGACCAGTTTAATTATGCATGCTTCGAAAACGTATTGAAATTGTTAAGGTTCACATGAACTTTATTAGTCATGAAGCACCTTCTTGGTCTCCAATAGTGCAACTGGTGGACAAATTTGAATTCTTGATGCAGATTTACAAGAATCGGGTTTTTCAATAAGAGTGCTACAAAAAACTTTTTAAATAAAACAAAAACGGTTTTGGATATCAATGAAATTCTTTATTCCTGTGAAAGTACGTTCGATGGAATTATGTATGAAGATCGATTTCTTTTGCATGGCCACCACAGGCACTCTTGAAGAAGTTCAGACGCTGAACCCAATTTTCGATGGTTTTCAAGCATAAATCGACCGATACTGCTGCTAAGTTCATCAATCGTCGCTGGCTTGTTGGCATAGAGCCATAGACCATAGACTTGACCTAGCCCCACAGGAAATAGTCTAACGGTGTCAAATCGCATGACCAAGGCGGCCAAGTGATTGGACTATTTCGTGAGATAACGTTCTCTAAACTTGGTTTCCAATAAATTGATTGTGACATTCACTGTGTGGCTTGTGGCGCCATCCTGTTGGAACCACATGTCTTCCAAGTCTATATCATCTAATTGGAGCCAAAAACATTCGGTTGTCATTGAACGGTAGCGATCTCCATTCACAGTAACGTCCCTGTCTTGATCATCACGGAAGAAGCACGGCCCAATGACGCCGCCAGCCCATGAACCATACCAGCCCAATTCACGAACATAAAACGCTTCTGGTGGTCAAGCGGCTTCAGTTTTTGCGTCAATTTAATCTTGTAAGGAGGTAGGCCATGATCTTTTTGCAAAATTCGCCACAACGACCGCGACGTCACAGAGATGCATAACGCTTGAGAACGACGTGTGATAGACACATTTGGGCTTTTTGCAACTGAAGCCTCAGCGGCAGCAATATTCTCGACATTACGGGCACTTCTTTGTCTCACTGGCACGGGAACATTTTTTACTATGCCTGTTGGTTCCAATTTCTCCACTAGACGCTCAATTGTGGATCTGATAGGACGATTATGACGACCACAAATTGGACGTAGCGCTCTTAACGTTGAGACCACTGACTCCAAATTTCGGTAGTAAATTTTAATAATTTGGACTCGTTGTTGGCTCGTTTATCTTTCCATCATAAAAAGGCAAAGTCTATTGAAGAGAAATATCAAAAAAACGGCAAGAAATATGGCGTCGTTTGCTGTCGCTGTCGCTCTACTTTTGTAGCGTCCCTGTTGAAAACCCCTGTAGTTGATGAGAAGAATTGAAACCTTGTCCATCACTCAAGAACAAATAACGTTAAAGCTTTAAACTAATATTGCATTCTTGTTCTTAGATTTTATTTAAACTACAATACTTATGTATGTAAACAATATTCAAATTTGAATTAAAAGCTAAAGTAAAGTGTTGAAAACATGTAATTAAATGCCTTAATTTTAAGATTATACAAAAAAAATACAACATTATGTTTGTGTTACATTGGTCTTTGTTAAGTAAAAACTTATTTACATCACACCATTTGCGAAAACTATAATGATCATCCTGTAGACGTTGAAGTGGTCAATAGAGTTTATAAATTTGATGAAATATCAGCGTAAATTAAAACAAACGTGTGTTTCATAATTGAGGATAAATCATAAACACAAAATAAATAGTAGAGGTCCTAAATGGCTTCCTTGTGGTACCCCAGAGCTGGTGTAAAATTGTGATATCCGCATATTCCTAAATATGACTCTATACGATCTGTTTTATAACTAAGAATAAACTCACATGCAGCAATTTATCGTTAAAACCTACATATGTAGGTCAACATGTTTTGAGTGTGTTTTAGAAGAAAAGAAGATCCAGAATTTTGTTAAAGTTGTTGACAATCCTATTGCATTAGCTAAGCTTAGCTGAGTCAAGACTATCAAAAGTCAAAAATTCTTTGGTAGAGGACAAGTTTGGAGGAGATAGACTGTCCTCATCTGTCAGTTTAGTTCAGATAAGGTTTAAGAGATTGAAATCTCTTAAGACAAGAAAGTCATCTTGTGCCTCCATTTGATCATATATTCTAGTGATACAGTTCATTTAGTTGTCATAAACAATGTTAGAAGAACTTGGAGGTATATGTATATGTTGCGACGATGTATAGCAATCCTGTTTTTATTCTAACTTTTATGCATATCATTTCTTCTTCAGATTGGTTGAAGTCCTCAACCAAAGTGGATATCAAGAATTTTTTTTTTCTATAACAGGTTAATATTTTATAAAGCCGCCTCCTTGATAATGTGGTGTTGTATTTATATTGTGAAAAAGGTATGAAGATGGTTATTCTTGTGCTGAATTATTTGTTTTTAAATTAGTGGACTATTACACCAATTAGCGGTATAAAAGTGGAGTTAAAAATCGATTAAAGGCCTTAGAGATGAATCTCTCAAAGTTATCAGGGACATAACGCAACAAATGTGCGAATTGGTATTGGCTGTCATTTGGCTTGTACTGTTTTCCTCTTTGCAATGAAATACATTCTATTGAGTTCCCTTGAAATATACTCCTTTTTCCAAACATCAAAATGAAACTTCTTATCGGAAAACACTAAATAAAAATCTATTCACATATATATATGTACATATATCTACATATTTTCCCAATACTTCAAAAATATGTTAAATCTGACTAAACGGAACACAAAAATATTAACGAAGTTTGAAGATCTTGATTTCAGCTTAAACTAAACCGGGAAGCTACACAAAATATCAAGAAAGGTATCGTTTTCTGTTGTACATAACAAAAATGTATGTTTATGAACAGAAATAATTCTATAGCTTAACAGAGATTATTTTCCATTTGTAAATTAAAGTGACATTTGAATTACAATAAAAATCCCTTACAATTATGTTTATACCTTTCTCAAAAAATAAAAACTGACAAGGATCTGACAGTCTTAATTATATACATTCATTCCATGAAATGTTAATAAGTCGTTTGAAAATCGGACTCATGATTTAAATCACTTTACTTATATTTATAATATCCTTATAGCATATCCTTACATTAAATGTTCTATTCATACCATTACGACGACGACCGAACGTCCAACAGATACTTACACATACACATATATTTATTATGAGGTCTTCTTAATTTACTTAACCTGATGTGTACCTTATTTTAGTACATTAGGGTGGTATTTTTACTGGCCAAACAATTTATTAAAAATATTAGTAAGGAACAATTTCGTTTTATTTTATTTAAGTTAAAAAGAAACTAATCGAATTGATAAAAATTAAGTATGTTAAAGCATTTTAAACTTTTCTCGAAAATTAAACATCATGGAAATAGATATTCCATAGCTTTTTGGAAAAAACGAAAAGTCCAGTATCCGAAAATCTGACAGTGGCAAAGTATAATTACTTTATAGAGGCTTTTAAAATCAACTCAAGATTACTTAAGCATATTTTGAATATTTTCTCAAATTTGGATTTTCTAAAGGTGAAAAAAGGTGAATAATTTTTAAGAAAATGGTACTAGTAAATTTTCACTTAACCTTTTTCTATGTACAAACATTTTAGACCAACAAAATTCTCTTTTTAATATAGAAAAGGCCACCCTTACATTTGTGAAAAGTATGTTTCCAAATTCTATCCACCTTTTGTTTGATAAATTCCCTGTTTGAACTTTTGAAAATACTGAATTTCAACAAGGCAAAGACGATGACGACGATGATGATGATGATAATGACGATGACTATGATTGACAGAAAATTAAGGTCTTGGTAATAATATAGAGTAGATATTCTGGTCTTTGTGTAGATATGTATTTTACCGTGTGGATAGAATATTAAGATTGAAATTTTAATTGTTTGGGACTGGAATTACACTTATCTATTTAAAGATGTAAATCCAGGACTTCATCATAGCATACAATATTTGCAAACAACATTAATACTCCTGTACATATGTCTTCCTTGAGAGATTATATACAAATTCAGATTGAATATGGCACAGCACGTTTCTGCAACGATGCATTAACTTGGCTAAAGTACATTTATACGAGGTGCACTTTCTACCAAGCTTATAATTAGTATTCTTCCTAAAATTTGAAAGGATATCAAAGATAATACGATTCTCTGAGTTTCTAAAAGCAAAATCTAAGACAAAAACATTAAATTATTATATCAAGTTTTAAATCGGGCTTCAATAAACGTAACAGACCTGTTTAAGAGATTCCTTATTTACCTTTAAGCTTTGAAAATGTTTGATAACAAAATATACATATAAGAACTTCACAGCGGAGTAGAATCATTTATATAAGTCTGACGTTTGTCAAGTTTCACTCAACAAGAAATACAGCATGCACCATCTAGCGGATAATTTAGCTCATACTTAAAAGAAACAAGTAAGAAAAGTCAGTCACATATCCGGCGTTACAAAATGAGTCGCTTAAGGACTGTTTCACACTCGTTAAATCCGTATACAGTGAACCATTGATTCAATAGACAGGGACGGGGTTTTCCCTTATAGTCCTTGAAAATAGGCTACTCAAGGACTGGAATATACGCGAATCACCTACACCATCTTATCAGGGGTCTACATGTTTCTACGGATTTAAACCGCACGGACGAAATCATCATCGTAAATTTTGAGAACTTATTTATTTATTGAGAAGCCCAAAAAGTGTGTCTTTTAATCAAAAACTACGCAAGTTTGTCAAAAATGTCCTTATAAACTTGTGGAAAACAAATCTTAGAGCTAGTTCTTTATTTAATTCCTACATTCGTTCTGTATAAGTTAACAATCGTTAATTCTCACAACACATAACGAATTGCTACACGTACCTTCAGCAGATGGTGGAGTTGACTCCTTGACCTCAACGAAAGTTAAAGTGAAAGTTTGTACAGACTCACTAGATTAAAAGCAGTTAAATCTTGGTATAGTGGTGGCCATAGGCTCAACGGAAAAATGATAATGATAAAGAAAAGTGGAACGAAGATACACGGAAAGAAATACATTGCGAATATTACAACGTCAGTATGGGTGTGAACGGAAGACTGTATGGCTTAGAAGGTTTCCATTGGATACAAAGTTGTAAGCATAGTTAATTTGGCCATACTGAGAATAGTAACGTCGACAATAGTTACAGCCGATACGCCAATGCCAGTATGGGAGTCAGGCCCATACTGACTGGCGGCATGTACAACGCTCCTAGCAGAGTCTATACAATATTGTTATGTCCCTTATACTTACACTATTGACAGCAATCCAATAAGGCTACGTTCAGACGACCATATTTTTCTCGTATACCGTATACGGGATTTTATCGAATAGAGCAGTGGCAGCGAGTGTTATATTTGTACGTTCGCACGAAGCCCATGCGGGAAAATCCCGTATTCGTGAAATAATTTTTTCCGTATACCGTACGAACTTGTCACTACGATTCGATAAATCTCGAATGTATTTTTATCGTATACATGATTAGTAGCGCTTATCTTTATATTGTGTCGTTCACACGAACAAAATTTCATCGAATTCGTTCATTACGTTCATGACGTCGTGGATCCATGATGACGATGGGCGGTTGACTGCCGACAGTGCTGTGTCCCCTGCCACGCCTCAAAACCCGTACGTGAAAAAATAGAATCGAATATTTCTCGTGTGAAACGCCGTCTCGTATTCGATAAAACCGCATACGTGAAAAAATCGAATCGAATACTCGCCGTCTGAACGTAGCCTAAGGGTATCGGGAAAAACTTGTAGCATTGGAACATCTCCGGTACAGTATGGGGCTGAAGGCAATACTGTCTCGTCAAACGTACTATGCGCCCTTGTGTTACAAGCAAAGATTGTGGTACCGTACAGTATAGTACGTAATCCCATACTTATAGGGAGGGTTTGAAATTAGGTGTCGATGTCGATGTACATTAATTTTAAATTTCTGAATACTTGGAAAGACATAGTGTGGTAAAACATTCCACATTCGTCTAGTATGGCTAAAGAAAGGATCTCTGCACTTAACAGTACGATCGAAGTTGGACTCGAGGGTAAACTGACGATCATTCCTGGAAACTCGAGTATCAGGGTTAAATTGCTTGAAAGTAGCAATGCAACTGGCTATTTTTATAGAGCATAATCCTTTAAAAGAAACTTTAAGACTGATCTCGGGCAATTCGCTCAAAAGGAACAACTTTCACAGATCTGTTTTGTTGTTCAAAATGTTAGCGAAAATATCACCGTTTCTGACAAGACTCATTTTTAACTTATCAGCTTCATTATAGGAAAAGTTAATCAAAAATCCCATGTTTTTGTCGATGAGTAAATGCTTCCACATAGAAAAGAGAATAAATCTTTAAGTAACTACACATGCGAACTACTATACTATTTGAAAAGGATTACATTCGTAAAAAATTAAAAATTCGAGATTTAAATCAAACATGACAGTACGATGGTAGAGAAGTCTAAAAAAAGTGCGTATGGCGATTCTGTCTGTCTTTTCTCGCCCCTAAAGCCTTGAGTTCAAACTTGGAAATCAGTTTTTTACAAATTTCTTAGTCAAAAATCGAAACAGAAAAATTTCTCAAAAACTGCCCAAAATTATTTTAATCGATCCGATTTTTCGAATTGAAAATTTTGACATTTCTCGACGTTTCAAGGTCCCTAGAGTCGAAATAAAAGATTTTTAGAAAGATGTCTGTGCGTGCGTGTGTACGTACGTTTGTACGTCCGTACGTTAGCGAAGTTTTTTTCGTCGCCCATAGCTCAAGAACCAGTAGATATATCGGCTTCAAATAAATTTTGTTATACAAATATAAACGCAGAAAGATGCAGAAAGGACTCTCAAAAAAATTGCGAGGTTTTTTTTACCTTAGCAATTTAAAAAAAGGGTGAACATTTTGGTTAACCCAAAAAATCTCACGAACCAATAACGCTAGTAACTTAAATTAAATTTTAAATTATATATTGTAACGTAATACCAAACAAATACATATTTTTGAATAAAAAAATACAATGAAGGTTTTTTTTTTTAAATTAAAAAAACTGAAAAAATTTGTTGTCACTTCGAATATTTAACGAACAAAAAATGATTTTATTTCCAAAATAATTTTGTGCAACGAAAAAAAACGTTTTTGACATCTGGTAAAATTTTGAGAAAAATCGAATTGACAGTTTTTTTACAAAAAATAAAAACTTAAAAGAAAATTTAACAAAAGTTAGTAAAAATTGATTTTTGACTTAAATATCTTTTCAACAATTTGAGATTATGGCTTCCAACTAATTTTAACTTATAAAAAATATTGTTTTCAACATTCGGTAAAATTTTGAAAAAAATCGAATTGACAGTTTTTTTACCAAAAATAAAAACCTAAAAAAAAAACAATACTAAAACTTGGTGAAAATTTAATTTCGTCTCAAATATCTTTTTAAAAATTTAAAACACTATTTTCAAACTTATTTTATCTCACAGAAAAAATTGTTTTCGACATTCAGTAATTTTTTTATAAAAATCCAAAAGTCTGTTATTTTATAAAAAATTAAAATCTACAAAAAATAGTACGCAAATTTGGTAAAAATTGATGTTCGGTTCTCGATATCTCGTGAACAATAGAAGATATTGACTTCACATTAATTTCAATCATCCAATTTGTATTTGTTTATATAAAAATAAAAACTTTTAAGAAATGCTACCAAAATTGGTAAGAATTGGTTTTGGACTAAAAATCTCGTTAACAAAAATAGATTTTTAAATTTTTAAGAATACTGACAACTTTTTTAACAAAACACGAAAACCTACAAACTTTTATGTTTTTCAATTTTTATAGGAATGAATAAAAGGATTTAAATATTTTTTTAAAATGATAATATTCGTAGATACAAAAATATCTCTATTTAATAATTTTTGTTTGGAATTTGTTGACCAGCCATAAAAACCAGACTCTGTGGATACCAAGTGACCAAGTCGTGTATTTTATTTTTACTGATATTGAAACCGTGGATAGCACGCCAAGCAATCGATACAATCCAACTTTTGCTCACCAAATTCTCAAATCGAGTTGTCAATAAAATCTATTACCGAAAAGCCTGGGACACTTGAACGACATTGAACGAAATTGAATATTGCCAATTTTATTGCATTTTAAAAAACAAGCTCGTCTTTGGCCCACCCCTTAAAGGTAATTGAAAACTCTCCACTTGATTAACACGTGTCCTTCATTCCCCATTTTATGATATGATAAATAACTTCATCTTATTATTTCCTTCGTCTTCCAATTCTATATCCTCAATAATCCGATTATTTCAGAATTCGCAAATCTAAAAAACACAAACTTGCTGTTAAATCCTTGACATATGAGAAAGTCTGTCGTCCTCATTTTCTCACAACTGACACATCATTTTAACAAAATTCAACTAAATGGCTAGATGGATAAACAGAATACCTATACCTACGTGTGTCGTCCTCTTAAACCATATAAATATATAAATGTACTGTGTACACTGTACAGTGTACACGCCCCCGAACCATTTTGTTTATCTAAGTTCGACAAGAACTTTCTTAACTCTACTTAGGGGAAGGCTTACTAATCCTCCTGGAAGTGACACACAACGGCAGTAATTCCATTAGGGATAGGAGTATGTATAGATCCCAAAATGTCTCCCCCTCAAGAGACTCATATTTTGGCTGATACTTCCTTGTTTAAGAATGCAGAAGAAGACTAAGAACAAGAAGAGGATGTGTGAATGTGTCATTACTGTTTGTCTTCTCCGACAAACTAATGTTTGTTTATTTTATTGCTGCCATTTAACTATGTATGTAGGAATTGTATATGTATGTATATGTATAAGTTTAAATTCGAATGGATGCACACGAATGCACGTTTTGTTGGGACTGAGAGTTGGGCAATTTACACTTGGCATCTTTTGTAAGCCACTAAGCCACTATAAAATTGTAATCTTTTTCAAATTTATGTGCTGATCACTCTACAAAATTTTACAATATGGTCTTTTGGTGTCGCTGTTGGGGCTGTTGGGACGAGACGAGAGCTATAGAAGAGGAGGCGCAAAATTTCCAGTAATGCAGGTCCTTTACTTCTATGAGGACGAAATTTGAATACCTTAACAAGGATGCAAGCAAATATTAGCTTTATACGCCCATTACCTCCGCATATGACTTACAAAGCAGAATTGGTGGCATTGGCTCTGATGATGGCAGGCAACGACGATGATTATGGTAGCGATGCGATGCGAAGCGATGGCAAGGAGGACTCATTAAGTTGAGCGGAAAATGTTAGGCAGCTATGAACATTGAACATATAGTAGCTGCACAACACATACAAGTGGCTAGTAACCATGCTCGTAGCCTTTCTTCCAAACATTACTCCCCAAACCCATTTTCATGCATACCTTCGGATATACCTATACATACATATGTAGGTATAAAGTATAATGGCATGGTTATGAGGAGCTCATGTATGCGCAAAAGAACCTGACTCTATAGAAGAGAGAAGCGAAAAACCTCAGCATCACGTTATAGTCGGAAAGGAATGTTTCCATTAAATATTCTGTGAACGATATTCACTGGTGCTACTGCTTTAGGGAAATTGTTACGTTGCGTTCGCCTTGTTATTAGATTTAAGACCGTATAGAAAAAAAAAAGGGTTAAGTTTTGCAAAAGCATTAATATTTTCTAGTTATGTACACGTATACCCTGCACTGCACTGCACTGCACTGCACTGCACACTGCAAAGGACTATAGATAGGTAGATAGTTTTTATCTATTAAGAGGAAATTTGAGTAATTTTTGAGAAGCCAGTTAGAAATAGTGTGGTTATAAAATTGCAGTGCTTACAAAATAGCGATGTACAAACGAAATATTAACGTGATCAGGGACTGGGCGATGGCTTCAAGAATTTGATATTATTATTTTGAAAAACTGTTATCATAGACGAAGGTATTGTTTTTCACACAGAACAAAGAACAACTTGAATGGATGGAAATTCTATAAGAAGTGTGGTTAAGCTACATCAAAGTGTATTGTGTTTACTTGAGGATATTTTTATAACTTGAATCTTTGTTTTATAGAAAGATAGTTTTTATAGGGATATTCGAGATGTAAATAAGAAAAATGGTCTTATCTTAGAGTTATTTACTTGCAAAAGGAAAGGTGGGTCAAATACAAGTTCCTTCTCAAAGATGGAATAAAAGGAACAACTTTCATAAATTTTCCATATATTATGATTTTCCTGTAGTAGAAGCGAAATTCGGATTAATTGTGAAAAATACAGTCGTAAAACGGGCTGACGTGTCTGGCTTCGTAGTATCTTTGTATGTCGCTATAACTCTCCAAGCTCTTGTTGTTGTTGTGTTCAGGGTGTAGCTCGGAGATCGCTTCGATGATATTTTCCTTAAGTGCTGGAATCTTTTATGAATTGTTCACATAACATCGGACTCTCACGGTTCTGCACAAAAAATCCCAAGGGAGTCAAATCACACACCAAAATTAACCAATTGATTCCTTCAAGATGTCTTAAAGGCTACATTAGAGGAAATAAGAGCTGATCTTGATGAAAAAATGTATACATTTTAGACAACAAATTTAAAACAAAAGACAAATTGATAACTTCTTCTCATTCGTGTTCATCTGTCGAAAGTTTTACAAAATAATAATAAGAACATTTTGTTTCACATAAAAAAGAGTTTAAAGTCAATATCTTTAATTGCTTCCAAGATACTTGAGTCGGAAACAATTTTTGTATCAGTTTTTAGTAATTTTTGAAGGTTTTCGTTTTTGTAGAAAAAAAGTTGTCAAATAGATTTTTCCAAAACAAAAATAATGTTGGCTATAATATTTTGTATAAGATACAATAATTTTTCTTTCATTTTAGTTTGAAAAACAATTTTTTAAAATTTGTATACAAAAAGTTGCCAATTGGACATTACTAAGAAATTTACCTTCTATTAATAACAATATTTTTTTCAGAGTAAAAAAATATAAAGTCAATACCTTCAATATTCAAGAGGAAAACCTATTTTTACTAATTTTAAGCAGTAATTTTTTAGAAAAAATTGTCAATGTTTCTAAAAATGTTTTAAAATATCAAAAACAAGATTTTTATAATATAAAATTGGTTTCAAGAAAATTGCTTTAATTTTTGAGAAGACATTTGCGTCGAAAATTTTTAACAACGCTAAGTATAGTATTTCTTTCAAGAAAATTGTTCATAAGAAAACTGTCAAATATTTTTTCTAAAAATTTTACCTTATTCTTCGATGCATACAATTATTTAGTAATATAATTTTTATGAGAAAAATATATTATTTTTTCAGTTTTTCTGATTTATAAATTATTTTTAACAATTAAACCAATTTGCTACCACGTCACAAAGTATAATATTTAATTTAATCGAAAAATATTTTATGTGAACCAATTTTGTCAACTTTTATTGTATTGCAAAAAAACAACCCACTAAAGGGGGTCGTCTACCTTCGCGCTCAAATTTCGGGCCTATTATTCAAGGATAGATTGCAAAAAAACTACACATGATATTTGAACAATTTTTTTTATTTGATTAGTCAATTCTTGAACTTTAATGAAAAAAAGGTTGATTTTATTGACAAAATTTGCCCTTGACGCGTCGCGTCGTCGTTGAATGCACTACTGCTGGCACGATGTCTCAGCTTCAGAACCTTGAAACAACAAAAACAATTTAATTTTTAGAACGATGATTAGGTCTAGAAGCAAGCTTTTTTGAATATTTGAAAGTTTCACAAAATGGCAGCGATTTGAAAAATTTGCATTTTCAGACCATGTTTTTCAATCTTTAAAAGACTGTAAAAATTTGAAAAAAACTTTTGTCTAGACCCAGCGAGATGTTTTGTGAATAAGTAACACTTTACAGATTTAGGATATCTTCTATAGTTTTGCAAAATCGTGTCAACAGTTTTGAAAAACTCTACTTTTGGAAAAACGCGTTTAAAGATAAATCTAACAATTAAACACGATTGACAGAATTTACAATTCAATCAGCTATGCCAGGACCATACGGCATACAGCTCTATTTCCTCATCATTTTGGCGTTCAAGATCAGCAACTTTCGACACACACGCGTACACAATCGTACACAATAACAAAACACCAATACATAGACCGATTCCTCTCGTCATTCGGAATAATAGCCGGCCGCGATACCTGCCTCTGAGCGACTTAAATAGGCAGGGCGGGGACAGGTTTGAGGCTCGATATCTCGTAAACCAGCATGCTTTCGATCAAATCCTTCACAGAGCATGTTTTTAGTTATGTCTACATTAGAAATATGCACAAAAAAAGCGATGTTTTCAAACCACGAATGTAGACGGCCCCATTAATTTTTTGCAAGTCTTTTCTGCATCTTTTGATGTTATTTTCTGTAAAACGAAATTTATTTGAAGTCGATATCTTTGTCGTTTTTTTAAATATCGCCGACAAAAAAACATATTAAGATAAAAACTTTGATTTAGATTCTAGGCATCTTGAAATATCAAGCAATGTCAACATTTTTAGTTCGAAAAATCGGACTGATTACAAAAACTTCTTTTGAGAAGTTAACAAGGTATAATTTCAAAGATCGCCTTTTTGTGACTGAGCTTGTTTCGCATTTTTTGATCAAACAAATTTAATTCCAAAATATTAATGTTTTGCTAAACCATCGTTTTGCATTTTATAACTAGAATTTTTTTAAATTTTATAAAAATTAATTCAAACAATTCTGTTAAATTTTCCTTTAAAGGTTTTTCAATAAGGGTGGGTAGATGTTGAAATAGAATAAAAGAAGCTGTGTGTGGGGTATTAACAAAATTATTTTCTTATTATGGCGCATGTATGCGTATGTGTGGAATATGACATCATTCAAATGCCCACCTCGGCTTCTTACCGTGGCACGAATCCGAGTGGTCCAATTTTTAATGACTCTTCCGCATAGATACGGCTGAATTTGAGCGATATGGCCTGTGTTATGTTCACCTTTAGGGCATCGATCGATTATGTTTTATTTGCGTAGACCTGCAACTTTGGTTGCCAATTCACATCACCCCTGCGAGAGACAACCTTACCATCAAATAGTTCATGAAAAATGTCAATTGTGGTGTTTGGTGTGTGGCACGTAGCGCCCGTCCTGCTGGAGCCACATGTCGTCTAGGTCCATATGGTTCAATTTGGGCCATAATAAATTAGTTATCATATTTATGTAGCGCTCGCTGTTGACGGTGTTTGCCTCACAAAAGTCTTTTTCAAAAAAGTACGGACCAATTACCCCGCCCGGCCCAAAATACACACCAAACGGTAATTTTTTGAGGATGCATTATCATTTGGTGAACCTCTTGTGGGTTGGTGTCGTCCCAGTTATATCTTGTACGGGTGTAGGCCCCCGACGCAAAATTCGCGAAGTTGAAGTCTGCAAAAGGCAGAGTTCTTGTGCACGCGATTAATAGACTGCCTCGGGTTCTGCTTTCACGGACCGCTGTTATGTTCTCGGCCGATCTTGCGTTCCTTGAACGTACGGGTGTTGGCTGATTGTTTACTGAACCGGTCGTCTCAACGTTGTAGAGTCGACTATGAAAGGCCACCACGTCTATCGTAAAATGGGGGTAATGCGCGCAACTTTTGCATTAACGAATACACATTTTGATAATGAAAAAAAAAGGCCGCCACGGGTTGCCAGAAGCTACCCACGCCAATTGAAAAACCCTTTACATATACGCGAGAGAGTCAAAACGTGAAATAATTAAAATAACGATTGGATCGAAACGATAAACGTATGTACCTGAAAAAAAAGTTTATGTTCAAAAATAACATTTGAATTCTTTCAAAAACCCTAATTTATTAATTTATTTTCGAAAAAAAATTAGAGCGGTTTTTTTCAAAACTAGATAATTTTATGTACATATCTACTTATATACATTTTTTCAATTTTCTTGGAAATATTTTTGGCAAACTAGTGCTTATAAATTTAAGTTCAGTGTTTGAATTACGTTAAAAAAATGTTGACCCATTTTTGAGATCTCAAATTTTATAAACACAAACATTTTTATTTAATCTAAACAAAATCAAACATTTTTGATCATTAAATTTTAAAGAGACAATTATGAGCTTGTTCAGGAAAACAAATATTTAAATCGGTTAATTAATTTCTGAGAAAATTTAAAACTTAAATACCGGTCTTATGGAGCAATACAAAATTATGTTTTTATATTAAAAGATGAAGAAAAAATAAGAGAAAATTTCATAAAAATCTATCTTGCCGTTTTTGAGAAAACCCGCATTTAATTTAACGCCAATCATCTCAAAAATATTAATTTCCAAATTTAAACTCAGTGGACCCAATGGATAAGGCTGTAGGGGTAACAACAGACTGACGTAAGAACAGCCTTAAACAATTCGCACTTCCAGGAATGCTCATCAGTTTACCCTTAAACTCAATTTCGGGCGTACTGTCAAGTATAGAGATTCTTTCTTAAATCGCACATCGAGAATGTGGAATGCTTTGGCCAACTCTGTTTTTCCCTCCCATTTTGATGTTCAGAACTTTAAGACCAATGTGCAGTGTGCACCGGTATCTCCTCTTAAATCCCTTCCTATTTTCCTAATGCTCACACTGTGTTTAAATATAAACATATAAAGGGAACAGGATACTAATAACCCCTTGAGTGCCTGTAAATTATAAAAAAAAAGAACAGACCAATTTATTTCAACTTCTTCACCATTGTTATATCATGTTTGATTAAAACTCAATTTTTAATTTTTTCAGGAATACAATACTTGCCATATAATTTAAATGTATCGCAAGTAAATATCGCCTCAAAAGAAGTCTTGAAAGAATAGATATTTTGAGCTTTCGAGATTTTTTCAAAAAGAAAATAAGAACAATTTTCAAAATAATATTTTCAGAATTCTGAAGTAAGATTCAAATTCATTTACACTCAAAGTAGACTTTTTTTCACTTTAGTAATTAAGTACTAAAGTCGTGAAAAAGGACTGTAAGACTTTGTTTTGTCTAATAAGTTAGATCCTTAATTGTTCAGACATTTTATAAGTTAAGCTTTGAAGTTCCATATTTTTCATAAGGTTCATTAAAAATGAAAAACCCTATTAATTTTTCGTTAAAAAGTTCAATTCAAAATTAAACACTTCCTTGATAGCGAAACACTGGCATTTAGAACGCCTAAGAATCCACTCTACAATGGCTTCCGACAAGAGGATGGTTTGTCCTGCACCCACTTCAACCTGGCATTGAAAAAAGCAATCCGTGACTCTGGCACGCCAGCAAAAGGGACCATCGTATCCATGTCTTGCCACAGATACTGGCTTAAATCGACAAATATATGAAGAACCACGAAAAAGCTATACACGATTCCTTCATCCAGGTCTAGTAGGTGGCATAAAATCTGGGGCTGCACATTAGTGAAGAAAAATGAAAGTACATGGTGACGTCGACTGTGAAAAGAACATTTGATCAAACAATCGAATTAAAGGAGCATGAATTTGAAGTAGTGAAAGCCTTTTAATATCTTCGGCCAATAGAAGAAGCCGATAAGAAGAAGAAATACGCGGATGGCTCCTTAAAGCCAACAGAGTCTACTATGGTCGGTCGAAGTTTTTTAAATCTATAAATTTTACCATAACTTCTAAGCTGCTTCTGTACATGACTATGTTTCTGCCAGTACCCACATAGAGTTCCAAGAATTGGGTTCTTAGTGAAAGGCATACCTACCTCTTGGGCGCGTGCGAGAGGAAGGTCTTATATAGAATTATTGGCTCCTTGAGGGACTAAGGACGATTCCGGAGACTCTACAATCACAAACTGCATGCAATCTAAATGGATATGGTGACAAAAATTAAGCTTGCTAGACTTTGATGGGCTGGACAACTAGCTCGCATGAGCGAAGATGGACCATTCCAAAAAGTCCTCTCTCAAATGTTTTGTTCCTTTTTTTATTTCTAAGCCTTGAAACGTTGAGTAATGTCAACATTTTCAGTTCAATAATAAAAACCTATTACAGAATATAGTAATTATATAGTCACCCCAAATATGTTGTTAGCAAGAGCTCTATTCTAAAGACTTTTAATTTCAATCCCTAATAAGCACCTTTTGTCTTAAATACGCCATTAAAAAAAATTCGAGAAAATAAACTATGTGCAAGTTTAAACTATACCATACAGACATTTAAAGCATTCAAAAGAAAACTTATTTCAATACCCATTCCAGAGAGTGCACTTTCGAGTGTAGAATGTTTTGAAAAAAAATAATAAAATTATATACACTCAAACCCCCTTCATTCTAGTATATGTACAACCAAAGACATAATTATAGGTACCTATACCTATAATTACATACTCTTACATTAATATATGAACAAGCATTTTTGACGCTTGAAAAACCACCTCATTTCTATTTATTCATGCCGCTATTGCAACCACTGCCTCTGTATAACATATAAAGGTTTAAAGGCTTTTTTTTTAGTTTTATCAACTTTAACATGAAAACCCTCAAAACCCACTTCAGGTAAATAAAAGTTGTTTTTTTTTATTTATTTCTCTCTTCTTTTAACTTAACTTTACAGAGCATAAAGTTGAGTGTGGTTCTCCTTCTCACTTGCATACCTAGGTACCCCTCGTGCAAAATAAGTTTATAGTCTTAAAATACCTTAGTCTTAATTGAATTGCAATTACAAGTTAAGGTCGTGAAAAACGACTCCATTCCACGGCCCATTGACCCAAAGTATCCCTCTTCTTTCTTTTCTTTTGCAAAAGGGCAGAAGATGCGGAGGTGAAAATATTTATAAATACTTTTTGACCTAAGGGAAAGTGCTTAGGTAAAATAAGCTGATATTCTGAGGAAAGGAAATAGATGAAAAAAAAAATCTTCACTGAAAAAAGATTGTATTTCATTTTAAATTAATTAATGATAATTTTCCTGAGAAAATATGGAAAAAATGATGAATTGAATTTTAATACCGTAACGCAAAAGGTTTTCGAAGGGAATTGGTTGTTTGTTTTATAAGTGAGGTAGAATTTATCTGTGCGATCAAAGTTCACAGAAAAAGCTAAACGATGTAAAGGTTATTCGAGGGTTTAGGAAAATTCTATGGTTATTTATGTATCTATGTTACTAGCCTCTTAAAGGATATCATAAATATTACAATATATAACTTAATTGAACTTAAGAAGTTTTAAGGATGCAGAAGTGTAGGGTGAGTCTTGGTACTGGTTTTGATTTACCTTGGGAATAGAGTTTTATGATTAAAGTTGCCATACAAGCTGAATTATTGGCTCACATTTTATTAAAACAAAATTGCCGCGTATTTTGTATGCGAAATCAATGATTTTTTATTTCATTATAAAGAAAAGGCTATGCCATAAACAGTGGAAAACAATATCAGTCAAATTTCAGCCATGGTTTTGTTGAAAATCAAATACATGAAATTGTTCCTGAAATTTTACTTGGCCAATGTAGACATTTTGGTCTGTATGTTCTCGAGAACTTTTGGAATTCCATAGTTAAGGACTTAAATCTTAAGCATTTGCACTGAACGCATCTATCACGTGTCTCAAAAAAGATCACAAGATCCTCTTCGAGGAACAACACTGTCAAGAAAATGTAAGTATAAAATTGCAAATGTTTCGTTGCTTGCGTGAAACAAAGTGCCATCTTTCTAAACAAAGTCCATATCTTCTAATTCTTCCCAAAAGAAACCATTACTCATAGCTCAGTAGTGTTAAAGTTGCAGATTGTTTTGATACATTGCCAGGCTTTAATCAGCACAGATACGATGTTGCTGGTGAATAAAGGGCTTGAGTTCATGTGTAAACTGAACTTTCAAAGAACTTTACGTTCTTAATGAAAAATTCGGTTTACTGTCGTTTGAGGAATAGCTTACTCCAAAGATTGATGAAGTATTGATAAACCTAATTTTACGGCAACAATACTACCTCTTCACTACCTTGTCCCAAAAGCTCAAATTTTCCACCACTTTCACTATCTCCGGATAAAATGTTCACGATTTTCGCAGTGAAATTTAACTATTTTGAAACATTTTGAAGCACGTCTTGTTTGATTTTTAATAATGTCAAAAACTGACAGTTTCAAAAGTGACAGCTGCTCAAATAGCTGGCTATTCACAACGAAACCTCATATTGGAAAAAGCCTTTGTTTAGACGTATATATTTTCTAAACTAAAACTGTCACTCATCAAAAAAAGCTCTGTCAAGAAAAGTTGAATGACAAATATTTTGAACGAAGCGTAGCACGATTTTGTCTCAATATTAATCGTTTAATTCTGTTAAATACATATTATTCCCCTTCCCTCTGATAAAACAAACCCTAAAATTTGTTTTAAGTTTTCCAAAAACTTTGCAATCAATCTCTTTTGACCCGCTAAAAGCAATTTAATGTTTTTTTTGCTGTCCAAACCCCCACCAATCAAATTAAGCAAAATATTTCAAATATCGTATATTTATACATAAACATAATACAAAGAACCTTTCAAAATAATTAACCCCCTTATAAGTATTCAATTAATCCTTTTTGAGGGTTAATTCATTTATTGGGCTTGCATTAAAACATCGAAAATACCCTCGTTTATAATTCAACAAGAACAACAGAATGATGAACGAAAAAAAAACTGATTTTGATATTTAGCCCTTGGGTTTGAAATAATAACAAATTACTTTTCCATTATATTTATAAAAGATTATTCAAATACAAAATCGAATTAATAATTTTTTAATATTCCATCATCTTTCAAATTTATCTTTGTTTTTCTTTTTATATATCAACGAAGATATGATAACAAAAATTAAAACAAAAATTGAAAATTAGAAAATAGAAAACCCCAAAAGGGAAAAAGAAATTAATTTGTTGCTTTTATATCAAAAAATTAAGAATTAATTTCTCATGTTATTAGTGAGTCTTTTGTGAAATGGAAAACGAGAGTTTTTTTTTAAATTTTGCTAAGTCATTCTGGCGGGGGGATTCGTTTGTAAATGATTACACAAATATAAATATTAGAATATTTTGATTAGAATCCAGAAAATAGCAAATTTGAATCAATTTTCGTAACACATTTTCCTTGAATATTCAATATTTAAATTTTTCGTTTGAATTCCAACATCGATCCTTTTTGATAACTTTTAATATGTATGTATATTGTATAAAAATTGATTTAAGGAAATGCTCCTAATTACTTCCAGATCAAATCACTTCGTGTAATAAATAATAAATTAATCAAAGCTTACATTTCGAACAGCAATGTGTGTTGTGCTGTTCCTTTAGGGATATTCTTAAAAATTGCCAACTAATTTATTTCTTTTTGATTTCTTAATTTTTAATAATCACTTATAATTTAAACAAAAATTCAATAAATCTTGATAAGAAAATTCATTCAGTGTTATGTATTGCCATCATGATGCCCTTAAGGCATTTTATCTTAAACATAAATCTAATTGATTTGCAGATACACAAAATTGAATTATAAAATTTAAATCAAATCCATTATACGAAGTTCTTTTTTTTTTAATTCAATCCATTTTCAATAATAAATTGAGGGGTTCCATATTTGTAAATATTAAAAATAAAAACTGTAATGAAATTTTTGTATAAATTGATTTCAAAATCGTTTTCCTTTCGAAAATAAGATGGTAAGTTGAGCAACAAAACTTACAATTTCAGAAGAATGAAAAGAAAATTGAAAATAAAAACTATTTATATGTCAAAATACTTTTCTATGGGGTATTATGTTAAGGGGGACCGAATACAAATCCTTTCTTATAATACAACAAAAACGTTCTAAAAAAAAGTCCATGTACTATGGCTTTCTTAGCAATATAAAACGTTCTTATTAATAGTTAGACACAACACTGTTTCTCGACTAGACTGGCTTAGCTCACTTTTTTTATAATTTACAGGCACTCAAGGGGTTATTAGTACCCTTTATATGTTTATATTTAAACACAGTGCGAGCATTAAGAAAATAGGGAAGGATTTAAAAGGAGATACGGGTGCACATTGGTCTTAAAGTTCTGAACATCCAAATGGGAGGGAAAAATAGAGTTGGCCAAAGAATTCCACATTCTCGATGTTCGATTTAAGAAAGAAGCTCTGTACTTGACAGTACGCCCGAAATTGAGCTCTAGGTTAAACTGATGAGCATTCCTGGAAGTGCGAGTATTAGGGCTGAATCGTTTAAGGGGTGGAATGCAACTGACTAATTCGACAGAACATTGATTGTAAAAATATCTATAAAACAACGAAAGGCGATGATCTAGCGGTGTAAATGTTTCGATTATAGTTCTATAGCCGATCATTTTTAAAGCCCTTTTTTGTATTGTATCCAAGAGATTTAAACTTGTTTTAGGGGCACCTGCCCAGAAATGCAAATTATATTCAAGCTTTGGACGGATGAAGGCTTTGTAAATTACAGCCAGATCACAAGGGGTGACAAATTTCTTGCACCGTCGCGTCGGAGAAATCCTAAGCACCTGGCAGCATTTTTGGCAATGTCAAATATGTGATCATTCCATAAAAGGTGATCTGTGATACACATACCGAGTACTGACAGTTGATTAGTTTCCTGGATCCAAGTGCCACTCATAGATAGTGGCATCGGGGGTGGATTACGCTTTAACGACAGGAGACAGCATTGAGTTTTCGAAGCATTAAATTCTATACACGGTTTCTGACTCCCCATTGGACAATGCTGTCAAGATCAGAATTTAATGATCTTCTCATACGCTGCCGTTTAAGTTCCACATCCGAAGGACAAGGATGTGAATCTAGAAACGAATATGCTGAGGGTACTGTCGTCAGCGAAACAGTTTAATAGATTAGAAGTGGCAGACATAAGATCATTTATGAATATAAGGAAGAGAGTAGGAGACAAAACGGAGCCCTGGGGGACATCAGCATCAAATTTGTTTCACTGTTCGGTGAGATAAACCATGTGATCACCAGTGGACCTATTGCTACGAAAGACATACTGTCGGTCATTAAGAAGCTTCCGTTCTTCAAGATATTTCTTGAGCTGATAATTAATCAGCGATTCCATGACCTTGGAAAGAAGGGACGTGAGTGCTATTGGACGATAGTTAGAGGGAGAGAAGGATTCGCCTTTTTTAGGGACAGGCTGGACAAATGCTATTTTCCATTCGGAAAGAGACCTGTGGAGTAGGAAAGAAGAAAAAGTTTACGCAGTGATTTTGCCAGCGTTGAAGAACACCTTTTCAGAACAATTGGGGAGATACTATCCGGGCCAGTGAATTTGTGTATGTCAAAGGTCTTTCAGTACTCTTGAATCATTTACGCTCTGACCAGGAAGACTCATGACACTTTCCGGTAGCGTCGAATTAACAGCAAACTGTGCTGCACGCAAATTGACTTTATCAATCGAGCTTACATAGGGAGTGTCATTGTGGACGAGCGTTGGAACCGAGGATGACTGATATTTAAATCCGGGCTTTGGTTGTTCCCGATAAGAAAAACTTTCATTGGGGTTTACTTGTAGCTCCGAGGCAATCAATTGTCAGTGCCAAAACGTCTGATAGCGCCATTTGAGAATTTGATTGATTGGGAATTTTTGGTGTGTGGTATGGCGTGCCATCCCACACGAACCAGAGGTCATCCAAATCCATTTATATTCAATTTCAGAGAAATAGTCGGTAGATATGGCCATTTAACACTCACCGTTGACTAAAAGTTTGTTCCAGCCTTCATTTACGAAGAAAAATGGTTCAATGATGGCACAACTCCGAGCCATACTTTAAGGCTCAATATGCAAAGCTATAACGAAGCTGATGTAAGTGTACCTTTAACTGCTGAGTAAATTGGACCTCATGTGTTATTTTATTTTAGCCCAGCAAAGAATTCTAAACAGATTTGGAGCATATCGAACATGCACTGAGCAAAGCGTGTCCTAAGTGCTTAGAATTATTTTTAAAACACACCAACACATAGCTGTCGCTATTTGACATTTGTCAATTTACTTCTCATTTTCTTCTATAGAAACAAAGAATAAGATTGTAAACGTCAAAACGCTCTAAAGAAATTTGAAACTCTGAACGTTCAGATGTAAAAAAGAAACACAATTTTTTATTTGCCAGTTGGCCTCTTGTTAGCGAAATCCGCAATGTTCGTTCTACTTAGCTGCTTAAATCGATAGCGAGTTAATGTACGAGCATTAAGTCCCACGTTCTTGGCTATATACTAGACTGTGACGATCGGAACAATAGGTTTTTTCAACTAGCATAGCAGTCTCACAAACTACTTTGCGTACAGCCGAGTTTTAAAGATATAAAACTTTAAATGACTTCAGTCAGGAAAAACAAAGTCAATTAACTAAAATTTTGAACAAAAAGTTAAGACTCGTTATTGGATTTTAAAAGTGGTCAATTGAGTCAAAGTTAATTTAACTGCAGTTTCTTTGACTTTATAAAGTCTCTTAAGACATTTAATAGTCAATTTAAAATTTGGCTCAATTTCAAAAGTCAGTAAGTCATTTGAATTTAGTTAAATTTATTTTTGAAGTCAAAAGACTGTAGCAAAAATTAGTGTCATGACTTAACTTCAGTCACTTAAAGGCTTACATTCTTGCAATTGTATCATAAAGTTTAAGCGGAGGTAAGGTTCCGATTTTGTGATACCATATACAAAGCAATAAAACCAGACAAACATCTAATTTTTGAAAGAATTGATAGGAGGCTATTAATGTAGATCGCATAACAACAATTTTTTATTCTGTATCAACCTTATAAAGAATGCAGACTAAGACTTTTATAGCAAATATAATGCAACAATTCCTACGTATTATTTTTCTAGCTAATCTTTTGCAGAAAGCGTTGCACATCAAAGTTTTAAAACAAATAGTGTGAAGGATTTTGAACTAGAATAAAATGTCAAAAATTTGTTTTTTTTTAATCCTTGTTCTTACATCCTTCATTTCTCTATAAATATGTATATGACTAATAGACAATTTTTCTACAGAGTCTTGATGTTAGGACCGGAACTAGTTTAAATATAGGGCCCGCCATCTTACTTTTTTTTGAACTAGTGCTTATTTCGTGAATGGTAACACTTAGCTCATGGCTGACTTGAGATATAATTACATAGTTTTATCCTTCCGCTGAACGAATATGGTTGTGTATACGCTTGAACAACGCTAGGAACGACGCTTAGAGAAGATGTCAACATTTGGTTTTAACAGGACGGCGCATTATAGCATTTTCAAAAAAAAAAAAGTTATTTGGCGGACTCTTATTTTTACTCAAAACTGTTTCAACTTAGTCTTATCAATTTCGAACTTAGTATTTTTTGGGACTCGTTCTATGCCCTGGTTACTATATCAGGGACTAGTATTTGTTAGTACTCGAACCGATACCAATTGATTTCTTCACAAAACTAAACTAAGCTAAGTTTTGTCGAATAGGTACCGAATACTAGTTAGAACTCAGTATTTTCTGGTACCGCCAAATCCATAGTCTAGGGCATTAATAGTGAAATTAGAGCAATACATTTGATTGAATTGGGCATTCTAATGGTGTTTTTCAATATCTTTATTTCCGAACAAATATTAAACAAAACAAAAATCATCAATCAAAAAAAAAAAAAAAAAACAAAACTTACAAATGTATAGACGTTACAATTTTTGAAATAAGGCTAAGTACATATTATTGTCAAATCTTATTACATTAACGATTTTAAGATATTCTTATATTTTCTAACTGAAGCTGAGAATAGCCGGTCGGCAGATTTTATACCAACGTTTTGAAATTTTACTGTAAGTGACTTTTTTATTGTGTTAGACTTATTGATAAATCAAGATTTCAATCTCGTGTGCCAAACGCTTCATAACCAAAAGTGATAAAACTACGAAATTTTTTCTAAAACATCATAAAAAACTAAACTCAGAAAAACTGAAAGGAACTTCATTCTCATTGAATTATTAATTATAAAATTCCGTTTTTCCACAAATACTACAATTTCAAAAGTTGTTGAAGAAGTTTATTTTTTAACTTTAATTGTTTTCCAGAAACATAAACATAATATGTTTAGGTAGTTGAATAAAACGATCAGGAACATACGATGCAGAATTGCATTCTACTTTTATTATCTTTCGAACTACAATGTATAAATTTTTTTAGTGGGAAGGCCAAACAAAAATTGCCCCTAAAAAGCTCAACCGTCGATATGAAAATTAAAAATTCTCTCTAATTTTTGCATGACGTGACCACATAGAGTTTCTTTGGCATAAGTTATGAAAAATTGAAATTTATTAATTGAAATAAAATATGTAGACTATCTTTTATATGCAGCCGTGTTCATACTATAAAATAAAAAAATAATAAAATAATAATACAATTTTTGAGGGTACACGTGGCGTATGTGGAACATTTTTTTTTATATTTTAATAAAATGAATTTAAATAATATATGGTACATAATAATGTATTATTCCAACATTTTCTGTTAACACTTGAAAACTTTTCACTCTGTAACGTTTATAAAGCCCTTAAGTTTTATTTGTATTACTAGAATCTTGATCATGTTTCCAACAATTCACACAACACGTGTAGTTCTATTTTTAAAATCACATAGTTTCCAGACACTTATCGTGGTGTGCCAGGAACTTAACCAAAAATAAACAACAAAAGAGAACACACCATGCTGTGGCTTAGGAACAATATACAAATACTATATACTTTTATCTATACATGCATATAATAGGACACATGTTTGCTTGATTTAAAATTCGCAACATGTCCTTAAAGTTGGTGGTGGTGGTGGTCGGTGAGTTGGTTCGATTGGTTTTTTAAAACTTGATAGTTGAGGTTTATTTTGTCTTTTACTCATACTCGTACTCGAACTCGTATATCTGTAAAATCACTCAAGAATGTGCCTGAATAAAAAATCAAACTCATGTTTAAAAATTGATTGAAAGAAAACTAAGAGAGAGAAAAAGAAATGGGATTTTTCTTAGGTTTTCACTTTTATTTTTTTTAATTTCTTTTCTGAAGTGGAAATGTTTTTAGGATTAAAGTTCAATCAAATATTCTAGCAAACTAAAAGTATGAGTGCCATCGTCAATCAGATCAAGGTAAAATACACATCATTCTATGGAAATTGCAGTAGCTTAGAAGCTCGCAAAGGATAGAAACGTTAATTAAGTATCTATGTATGTACTCGTATAGAGGTAGATTTTTTATAAAAAGCAATAACATAGTTGTATTTTTCCTTTCTTTTTTCTTGTAAAATGATAACCCCTTGCTAGATGCCTGAAGTATTGGCTTTCGAGAAACATTGCAATTTTCAACTTGCAACCTAATGCTAATTAACTTAAAGTAATGGAATTTATTAATTTGCTTTGAGAGATAAATAAATTAGAAATGAGAAGCTGCATAATTCTAAGGACCTTAGGCAAAACAGTGCCGTCTGGAAGATACGATACACTCTGTTTGTTTCTTGAGATTTACATAACGATAACGAAGGAGGAAGGAGTATATGGTTGAGTGAGAGGTGAGGCTCTGAGTCAGTCAATAGTCAGTCTATCAACCGATCAGCCGATCAATCAGTCAGTCAGAAGTCAGTCATCAGTCAGTTAGCAAATCAGTTAGTCAGTTAATCAGTCTGTTGGCTAGTCAATCAGTCAGCTAGAAAGTTAGTCAGTCACACATTCAGTCAGTAGGTCAGTCAATTAAGAAGGACAGTCAGTCAGAAATCAGTCAGTCATTTAATCAGTCAGCTTGTCAGTCAGTCAATAAATCAGGCAGTAGGTCAGTCAATCAGTTATTCAATCAGTAAGACAGTCAATCTAAAATCAGTTAGTCAGTTAGTCAGTCAGCCTGTCAGTCAGTAACTTCATCAGTAAATCAGTCAGTTAAATAGTCAGTCAATCAGCTAATCAGTCCGGCATTTAGTCATTCTAGTTGCATCAATCAGGCAAGTAATCATTAAATCAGTAAGAATTCAGTCATTCAGATAAACAGTCAGCTTATCGCTGAAAAGCTAGTTACTCAGTTAGTCAGTCAGGAAATCAGCCAATCAGTGAGTTAGTCAGTCAGTCTCTTAGTTAATCAGACAGCCAGTTAGTCAGTCAAGAAATCAGTCAGTAGTTCAGTCAATCAGTACGACAGTCGGTCTGAAATCAGTTAGTCAGGTAGTCAGTCAGCCTGTCAGTCAGTAACTTCATCAGTAAATCAGTCATTCAGTTAAATAGTTAGTCAATCAGCCAATCAGTCCGTCATTTAGTCAGAAGTCAGTCAGCCAGTCAGTCAGTTAGCAAATCAGTAAGTCAACAATCGGTCAGTTGGCTAGTCAACCAATCAGCTAGACAGTCAGTCAGTCACACATTTAGTCAGTAGGTCATTCAATCAGTTAGTCAATCAAGTAAGACAGTCATTTAGAAATCAGTCATTCATTTAATCAGTCAGTAGGTCAGTCAATCAGTTATTCAATCAGTAAGACAGTCAGTCTGAAATCAGTAAGTCAGGTAGTCAGTCAGCCTGTCAGTCAGTAACTTCATCAGTAAATCAGTCAGTTAAATAGTCAGTCAATCAGCCAATCACTCCGTTATTTAGTCATTCCAGTTCCATCAATCAGTTAAGCAATCATTGAATCAATAACAATTCAGTCATTCAGATAAACAGTCAGCCAATCAGTCAGCTAATTGCTAAAAAGTTAGTTACTCAGTTAGTCAGTCAGGAAATCAGCCAATCAGTGAGTTAGTCAGTCAGTCTCTTAGTTAGTCAGGCAGCCAGTTAGTCAGTCAGGAAATCAGTCAGTTAGTGAGTCAGTTAGTTAATCAGTTAATTAGTCAGTCAGTCAATCAGTTAATTAGTCAGTCATTAAAACAGTCAGTAAGTAAGTCAGTCAGTCAATCAATCAGGGAATAAGACAGTTAGTCAGTATGTCAGTTAGTCAATCAGTCAGCCCGTGAATGAATTAGAGTGAAACTATATTAGATTGAAAATCTATCTTGTATTCTACTGAAATTCAGCCGTTCACGTTTAATTTCTGGAATTTAAGCACCAGTCAAGGCGCCAAGGAACCTAGACTTGGTCCTGATGATGACTTGATACAAAATAAAAATTAAAAAAGGATGGTAAAGCAGATATCAAACATAATGACAACACAGAAAAAAAAAACTAAATTTATGCAATATATACTTACGCGTACATATAAAAGAAAACTGTTGACGTTCAAATGAAGACAATGCACAGGCACACAGAAAAATGAAGAAGCATTTTCCTAGTTTTTTGTTTCCATCATTTTCTTCTTAATATATTATAAGGAATACCATCATTCAGATGCAAAAAGGACAAGAGCCAACTTAAAAACAATAAAAATGAGAGTAAACAAAGGAAAAATGCAAAAATAAAAAACAAGAACGTGAGCAAACACAGATTGGAGGAAAAATAAAATAAAAAAGAATCTAAGAGAAGACACATACCTATGTACATAAGGTAAGGATGAGGAGAGAAAAATTAAAATTCATGACACGCGCATTTTTCAATGTGCTTTAGTTGACAAACAAAATCAAACATAAAAAGGGCACTTCAAAGTTGTGGTGTACTCGTAGGAATGGTGAATGGAGAACGACAACGACGACAACGAAGACGAAAACGATGATGATGATAGTGGCAGTGGATGGCAATGGCATGGAGATGAGATGGCGTAGAATAAGGGCCGGTCACAACCACTACTGTCCATTTTCTTGCAGACAAACATGATTAATATTTTATCCTTGTGCTTCTCTTCTGCTTATGGGGATGCTCTTCTTTTTTAGTTTTTGTAAGAGTTTTTTTTTTTTAAGTACGAGTATAAAGTGCATCAGAATTACGAGTAGTTGGGGGCTATAGTATCTTAAGGATAAAATGTCTTATATCTGGTTGGATATTTTTATTATTATTTTTGTATCTTTTTTATTTATATGCAAGAAAATGTCAATGAAAGGAAATATTGCTGCACCACAGCTGGGAGACAGAGCAACTGCATAACTTTTCACAAATCTCATTACACAAAATTCTCAGCTATACAAAAGAATCTGATTTATTATGAAATTAACTTTTTGTAACCTGGGGCACCGCGCCCGCTCACCGCTCCTGCCTGCTCGCGAGAGCTTGCCTTTGAAATTAATGACTTCGTTGATGGTTGAGTATAGAACAGAAACAGACCAAAGATAGTTTTATGTCATTAGCAACGTAGAATATCATTATTTATACAAAGTTTGGTATGGGTATATTTACAATAATGAAATGACAGAATTTTTATTAGCAATGGCACAACTATCTATCTAGCTTCATTTAGTTCTTGAAGAAAATATAGGAGCTTTGACGAGCTTGCGGGCAGATTCGAGTAATAATAAATTTGAACTTTTATGAATCTACATAAATAATAAATAAGATACCTTTTCTTTGATTTTGATGGTGAAATGTTGTGGGTGATTTAAGTTTCAGCATGATAGTTTCCAGTATCTTGATTGGCCATAATAATATTTAACTTCCACGGGTCGGGTCGGTTACCAAATCACTAGAACCTCTAGCTTCAGCGATTGATGTCGACTTATCTAGAAGCACTTGTCACAGACGTGTCGTAAAGTATAACAGCCACCAGTTTTGATTTTTGAGGTCCTGTACTTAAACTTAAGGTTTGATCTTATTCCCTCCTTTTTATCTCTATCATCAATATTATATATTCATGGTCTTTAAAATGGGATCATTTTTATAGACGTTTTGTTACTCATTCATAATGTGGATGACATATTTACATTTAGGAGTTACTATTTTCAATTTTCAATATTTTCTTTTTAATAAAATTGTGGTACTGTAACATCATTTTATTCTTGTAGCATTAAGGGTACCTATTGGTTTCCTTCCGTTACGATACTCCTCGCGCTTTGAATTTACGCACGTCTTAAACGTTGTATACCTATACGTGCCTTGCATCGATTAGTACATTGTCGATTTATTTGGCAGTTCAACCGTGTAGAGGAAACCAGATTTCTAATAAGTCACCATCCAAATACGTGCGGACGGAACTATAGTATCCGATGGTTACTTACAACAGTTTCCGATGTTCCCTTTTTTTTAATTCTAAGGAAAATTCTTAAAGGCGGAAGTAAAGTATAATAAGCTTCTTACTGTGAGAAATATGTATTTACAAATGCAGTAAGAAAACCTTTCGAGACATAAATCAGTCATGACTAATGTAATTTGTATTCTGTTCATGAAAATTGAACAATGAGCATCTTGATTGTAGAATATTCAATAAAGAATTTTAATTTAAAGTTTTTTGAACAATTAAAACAGAAATTTAGTATAGTATGGTATCGTGTTTTGAACAGAAGTGTGTAAGCATTGTTTCCGTCATTTCGTTCTTCAATTATATAATTTACCATCCAAAGTAAATTTGATACTGAAATCAATAACTTTGAAATATTTTCCCATTCAAACAATGACGATTATTAATCTCATTAGAAAACGTTTTCTAACGAACGGGCTCTTCCCTTTCTTCACTTCGTTTCTTTATAAGACAAACGATATCAAAGTGGTACACTTAGGCGTATACGTACTTTTTTTAAATGTAAGAATGAATTACTAAATTACTCAAAAGAGCAAGCATTGGTTTCGTGTACAGCAAAGATCAAAACTTTGATCAAAATATGTGTTAAGTGTGACAATAAACATTGTTAATTCAAAAGTTCCTATCATACCTCTGTTGTTTTTTTTAGGGACATAGAACATTCCATAGGAATCACTGTCAAACCAGTTGTCACAATAAGTGGGTTTGACTTTTTTTAGAATTCAAATATTTTCTTTTTAAATGAAATGTTTGAAAGTCAGTGGCACATCCTCACGGAAAGATAAGAGTCGCATTTCTCTTGAACAACATGGCTAAAACCGATTACCAAAATCAATGCTTTGTAACCAAACTAGTGAGTTTTTTTGTAGAAATAAATATATAGAAATAAATAATGGATAGAAATTTGTGCAATAACAATCATCAACTTGCCCTCGATCTAAAAAAATTAGTATTTCACACCTTATAGCCTAAGAAGAATTCTGTACAAAGATCTTGGATTATTCTCTCACAAGGTTCAGTTGAAGTTTATGCCTTAGAACATCTTGAATTAGTCAGCAAACTTAAGTTGAAGATGTGTATTTACATTTCGGTGGTTATGTTAAGAAACAAAATTGCAACATCTGAGAGTTGAAAAATCGTTACAGGTATTGTCGAGAAGCCAATGCATTTTAAGAGATTGCCAGTTTGGTGGGGACTGTGAAGTGATGGTATCACTTGTATCGTTAAAAGCCATTATTCATGGGTGGAATTTCTATCAATGAAACTAAACATCTCGATGTTCTCGGTATGTGAATTGTGCATCACTAACTACCTTTAGTCAAACGATTACATATACGCTATATTACCAAAAATACCTCAAGATGTTTGGGTTTTCTAAGACGATGCAAGAAATGTTTCTGCCCTTCTGATCGGGCTTAAATCTATAAAACATATATACGTCCAAAGCTTGAGTAAAATTCACATTTCTCAACAGATGATCCAGTAACTAACTTAAGCTTCTTGGACAGTATTCAACGTAAAGCGTTTAAAATTATGGTGGTAATAACATCATAAAATTAATTACGTCAACATCATTGGAATATTTCTGGCCTCACCCTTTGTTACCCTTATTTAAACGGCATATGCTTTATTGAAACAGTCAGTTGCATTCCTCCCTCTTGGAAGTTCAACCGTAATACTCATGCTTCTAGGAATGCCATTCAATTCAATGTCAACTTCTGTCGTACTGATATTTGTGCTTTAGCCGTACTTAGTGAATGTGAAATGTCTTACCACAGTTTCCCTGTCATTGCAATGTTCAAGAAATCAAAACCAATGTACACTGACACCTCCTTTCCAACTCCTTTCCTCTTAACTAATTCGCACACTGTTTCTCTGCCATATTAAATTAAAGGTATTCAAACCTTTTGAGTTTGCGCTAAATATAAAAATTCATTGGACAGTTGTTTTTCGAATATGAGGCAGGGGCAATGTTTCAATTAAGCGGTCAGCACTACCGACGCAATATTATCCAAATTTGTATAGCTGGATTTAAAAAACCTTTTTCTTTATGCAAGAGGGCACGCCATCCATGCCACACAGCCCATAACATAATTGTTTACCCAAATCATGTTATCAGCCATGACAGTTGGCAACCAGAAAGCAACGATTTTTTTGTAAGTAACCGTAAAGGGCAAAACTTTTCTATAGCTTTTAAAAAATCACCCTTTAGTTTTTGAAGAAAAGTTTTGAACATGTTTCCGGAGATTATCATTATTGACTTACTTACGGCACTTGACAATTAGTGTCATATTTCCTGACCCAAACTTTTTCAACGTTATTTCAATGGAATAAGCTCCAATAGCAAGTTCATTAAGTTAAAAATGCTCCAATTCAATCTTAATACCTGGACCCTTGAAAACAATTTTAGTCATGCTGTGAAGTACAGAGATTTGTTCTTGAGCCGTACGAAGTGAATGTGGAGTACCTTACCACGTCCTGCCATTTCTGTTATTGCAATGCTTAAGAATTTAAAATTCCAGTACACTGATATCTCTTGTTTATTGCACACTGATATCCGCTTTTTACTTGCTACACATAGGAACTATGTATGTATGTGGCAAGAATTGCATCCGTTAAAAACTACATTTGTCTGTCTGTCTTCCCTGCAGCCACATCAATTGAGTTCAAACTTGGAAATAAAGATTTTAAGCAGATTTCTGTAAGGCTTAAGACCAAAAATAGCAGTAATCCCAATACAAAATTTGATATCTCAAAAACGGGTACACATTTTTTGACGAAAATTAAACTTAAAACGTATATTTATAAGCACTAAATAACAACGGCCGCGGCGGCGCACCAAATATATATTAAAAGAAAAATAGACAGATTTTATGTATGGCGATATACCATAACGGTTATCGAATAACGGCTGCTTTAATGAAATTTTTGTAAAACACCTACTATTAGTCGGTAAAATTAATTTTTACGAAAATTTTTGATTTCTGCTTATTTTCCTTAAAATTAATTTAATTTAAATCAAACTCGTCCTTAAACTTCAATCTTGACTTTTTGTTGATTTTTTATTTCAAATATTTTGTGAAATCCAAGTAGTCGTGTCGTGGTCCAAATAATGGATCAAAATCAAATTTGTCAAGATTCGTGGTCGTGGTCCAAATAATGGATCAAAATCAAATTTGTCAAGATTAGGCCTCCTGAAGTAGGTACGTGAAATGTGAGTGATTTCAACATATATTTGATTTGAGTCGAACATTCGATGCATTAATCAATAATCAGCAATAACGTCCTTTTTAAAATTATAACGGTAAAATAATAAACTAAAGGTATTACTAAAATAATTGCCTGCAGAAATGTAGCATTAACTCTCTAGAGCTTCTAATTTATGAATTTCATGGTAAAGTTTAAATATAATATCGTCCATTTTTAATTTACCTACCAACTTAATTATATTTCAAAAAACAAATCCTTTCAATGTTTTAGCCAAATTCGTGGAAATTTATTTAAAACTGTTTACTAAACTAAATCACCGAGCAGAGTTTTTCTTTTTGTTTTTAATTCAAAACTCTTCTATTTTAATCTACGGGTTCTAATTTGGTTGCTATTTTGTTGGAAATGAAGTAAACTTTCACAAATTAATTTCAAATTGGTTGTTGAATCAAATTCCAGTTAAATGAATTGTGTATAGGTAATTACTTGATAAAGTTTTCCCAGAAGGTAATTTTAACTTTTCTGCTTCCTGTGCTTAACCAAAACAAAACAGAAATAAGAGAAACTTAGCTATACAAATTCCTGATAACTGTTTGTCGAAAACACCTCCTAATTTGTGGGCTAGTTCTGTTTATCTCTCAATACCTGACTGCAAGAAACTTTATCACTATCAGTAGATAACATACATACACCACTATATTCCTATGTATTCCTATGTTAACGTCTATAAAAAGGACATAACGCAAAGTAACAATATGCACTGAAAATACCAACGACTGTATCTAATCTAGTGGTGAAATGAACCCTGAGGAATTTAATTGCAGCTAGCAGCTTTTACTTTTGTTTAGTCTATTGCTCGGCACTAGATTTGCCTAAGCAACAGGATTAAAGGAATTGAGTGTTTTTTCTGCCATTTCGTTGATAGAAATCGTGTGTAGATACATAGGTACATATGTGTATAAGCTTTAATTCAACCCAAAACGGATACTACAGAACAAACAACACCACAACAACACAAAAGTCGAAAACAATGCGAGTATACGCTAAAACACACAACAGTTTCGAATAGCAGAAAAAGGACCATGAGCCGCATGCATGTCCCTGAACGAACCTTGCATGGAAGTCGAAATGATTTTCAATTGAAAATAGCAACAAAAAATGAAAATAAAATGAGAATCAAACTTTTTTGTTCGCCTCTAGTTTGTAATTTTGTTCCTCAACACACAATCGCCGCTGCCGCCGCCGCACACTCCTTCTCATCCTAGAATCCAAACCCATTGGGATAAAAGAAAAGGAAAAACAAATGGAGAACTCCCAGGGTTGTTGAGATTGCTGAACATTCAGCATCCTTTTCGAGTATCAGACACTGTTTCGTATGTTAAAAAATAAAATGAATGTTTGCTGAGCGCTGTACCTACTCAATTTCTACACTCATGGGCTCTTGGGTGCTTTTCACGTTGTTGTATGGAGGATGCGTATGGATGAGTTTAATCATTTTCCACCCATCTAATGGTTTTGTTTAAATTTTCCTCTTTATAGACTAAACATAAAAAAAGGAATCTTTTGCTAAAACCCGATATCATTTTAATGAATACCCCTTTTTGATATCTAATTGCAAAAAAAACAACACATATTTGTGCCTACAATATTTGTAAAAGAATGTATCGAAATAAAAGTAAATATTGGAAATGATTTTTCGTACTTCGAAAAAAAAAAAGCTGATTGGTTTTGTTTGTACTAAAAAAGCGGGTATCAATTTTGTGTAATATTTTTTTTAGGTATATTTTTTGAACAAAACCCTTTCTCAAAAAAGACTTTATTTGCATGGCATCGTCAAATGAAAAAAGGGAAAACATGAGGAAGCCAATTCAAGAATGAATAACTTTAGATACTAAAGTTTTTATTGGACTTAATCAGTTGCGAATGCAAAATTTATTTAAAACTCATTGGCTGAGCTTTTACTTCTGCAAAATTACATTCATCGAGAAGGACCTTATATAAAACGGCGATTTTTTAGATAGATTAGAAAACAGTTACCGATGCATATTGGGCTTGAATGTTTGCACATTGAAATGAGGGGGAAAAAGTGAGCCTTGCAAAATATTCCACATTCGTGTAGTGCGGCTAAAGAAAGAATCTTTGTACTCAATAGTACGTCCAAAATTTGGATCAAGGGTAAACTGATGCGAATTCCTAGAAGCACGGGTATTACGCCTAAATTTGAAAATGATAAATGTAACTGGCTATTTTGATCGAACATTGTTTATAAAAATAGCGATAAAACAAAACAATGATAAGCATGAGACCTAGCAAATGTGTCAATAAGAGTGAACGATCGTCTATTATTTTTCTATTTAAAAGACTCAAGTATGTTATTGGAGAATCATCCCAAATATAAATTTTAAAATCTGATAAAATCTGAGGGTACTGTCATCAGCGGAACAATTAAGTAAGTTAGAAGTTTCTGCGTTTCCACTGTAAGTATTAATTTTCTGCAAGGTTAAGTAAAATGCTGTTTAACTTTTTTAAAGAACGGAATATTCATATTTATCGGAAATACGTTTTTCGCATTAAACTGTCGATCCTTTTCGAGAAAATGATTGTTGTACTTGGTATTTAAAAAGTGCTTGATATAGATTTTCTTTAGGTGTTTGAAAGAAAAAGAAAATCTATATTAAGCGCTTTTTTATTTATTTATTTTACTTAACAAATGTCAAAAGATGACAGCATCACAAGTGGCAGATTCCCCAATAACGCGTTATTCAAAATGCAACTTCTTATTGGACAACCTTTCACCATGCATTTTTTAAGGACATATAAAACTGTACCGTGGTAAATAAAGTACTGAAGTTCAAAAGTGTTTAGAGAATGAGTGTGAACTGTGATCTTCAGACTTCAAATAGTCCAAATTCACATAAAATTTTAAGAAAACTGTTTGTATATCCATGTGATTGATTTTTAAACAGAAAATATTTTGATTAAAAATAAAACGGTGTAAAATATTTTTGAATTAAGAGCTTCTGGGTCATATGTATAAAATTCTTCAAAACTTGTACCTAAGTTTTCAACTTTATTTCTGAATAACTCGTCATTAAGCCATTGAAAATTAAACTTTAAAATCTTTTTTTAGCAAAGATGTTTTATCAGAGAGGTTAAAACATGTTGCGAAAAATTTGACCCAGAAAAGGTTTAAAAAGAACTAAGAAAATTAAAAACTTTATAATTTAAATATTTTTATATAAAACCTTTTGCGGACATTATTTTTAGGTTTTCACTATATTAAGTTTACAAGAAATGTTGATTCAGTAATTTACCCAGCGAGCAAATAACCCAACAATAATCTCATATGAAAGTATTAAAAAACGAAATATGTTGATTTTGTTACCTGAATACGGATTTAAACATTTTAAAAATATAGAAGTCATTTAGAATATCCACAGGATACAAAAATAAACTCATACAAACATACGTCACACATCAATCATATGTACAATAAAATGTATAACCAGACACAATAAAGTATGAAATCCACTTTATTCAAATGTATATCTATAAAAAGATACAGTACATTCATCGTTAATCCTTAAAGTCACGGATGTCAAGTTACAAGCAGTTGTTATTTTCAAAATATCTGTCAACATATCACAAAATCAATCAGATTCACGTTTGTGATATTTTTTTTTTTTTGTATGTGTTGCCCTCCATGGTATGGTAAAAAGATGGAAAATTGAAGAGTCCTTCACATTTCCAAGGTCGTTTAATACAATACTTTTAGCACACACATCCTTTTTCCTTTTCAATGGCAAAGGAATGTTCTTTGCATACATTAATCTTTTCTATTTTTTGCTTCTTCTTCTTTTTCTTCTTCTTCTTTTGATTTTTTTGTTGTTGTTTTCTTTGAATGACATTAGAGTTTGTTTGATTCAACACCCTCTAATCCACCTTGACATCTTTAGAGGGGCACTTACATTATAAGACCACCACACAAAAGGGCTCAATATCAAGTACAGTGATATATTTTATATAAAATTTACAACGAATTATGCAACCTACTGTGGATGATGGGGTGGTAGAGAATTTTAGCGATTTTGTTGTCCTTGGGGTAAAGTTAACGTCAATCTACATTTTGTGTAAGGAAGGTCTTTAGATGAAGACACATTGCGGGGCTTATAAGCTAACAAAGAAGAATGCATTGTGGAAAAGAAATCTTAAGGGAAAAATGTTTCTCTGTGGCAAAATTATCAAGGGTTATTTTGTTCTTTAAGCTGCAAAGTTCAAAATTGTTAAAAATGATAAAAGTGCTGAGCTTTGAGATTTTTTTTTCATTTTTGGATTTGGAAAATTTAATAATGTTTACAATTCTTCAAAGTTTAAGAATCTAAGTTCATCATTTTAAAAAGATTTACTTCATTCAAATTTTGTTGTCAAAGTTACACATAAGACATAACAACATCAAAATGTGTAAAAAGGACTTTAAAAAAAATTGTTAGTGCTTTTTTAAATGTAGCGTAAGAAAAAAGTAAAAATTTTGGTTAACCTCAAACATTTCACAAAAAATATAATGCTTCCCAATTAATAATACAGTTAAAGGGAATTGGAATAAATTCGAAAAACCAATCAGTAAACTGTTCTTTTCAAATAGATTTTGCGCATCAGCAAAGTTTTCGAAAAGATCATCAATAGGGCTCTGACTAAGTGGGCTGCGGACAACAAAATAATTCTGGATAAACAGTTCGGGTTCAAGGCGGGTCATGACACAATTCATGCTGCGTCTAAACTCGTTTCTGATATCCAATGGAATAAATCAAAACAACAATGCACAGGTGCTGTTCTGGTTGATTTGGAAAAGGCCTTTGACGCCGTATGGTTAGAGAGTCTTTTCCTAAAACTGAACAGGCTTGGCATAAGCAAACCGTTGTTCTATATACCTTACGATATGCTTAACGGTTGAAATTTTGTTGTCAAAAGTGGTAATGTAACTTCTACCACAACATTCTTAATTAAAAATGGTCTTCAACAGAGAGCGGTGAATTCGCCGATTCTCTTCAGCATTTATACCAGCGATTTGATAGGTAGTCTTACAAAGGCAATTGCGTACGCCGACGATCTAATTGCGTACAGAACGGCCCGAAAGGTTGAGGTTATTAGAATTCTCTTGCAGCGTGATTTCGACAAGATTCAGCGATATTGCAACGACTTGAAACTGAAAATAAATGTAATCAGTATTTATATTTGGACAGACATATAAATGCTGCACTGACCAGGTCCAGAGGAGCCTTCACTCTGACGAAACGGCTGTTTTTTGCAGTCGGCTTGACCCCAGAGTGAAGGTAATTTGCTACATGGCCCTCATACGGCCGATGATCATTTATGGTTGTCCTGTGTGGTTCAACGTTGCCCCTTCCCAGATGTAGAAGTTTCGGGTGTTCGAGCGGCTACCGGCTTATATCGAACAGAAGAATCTTCTTATGTGCATTACTATTCCAACGAGGCCCTATACAACGGGGCTCGAATCAACAGAATTGACAATATCGTGATAAAACTCGTTCGAGGTCACATTGCAAGAGCTATGCCTTCGACCAACAGTTTAATTTTCGGGGCGTTCTATCCGAACGACGATTATTTTGAGAGTGCACGCTTGACCGGCTTCATTCCACCAGAAGCATTCCTCTTCTTAGATAGATGCGGTCTGATACAGGATAGATTGGCAGTTCCGCTAATCTACCACGTCAGACGACGAACCGTGGATAGGCGACTCGGGACGTCATGGCACAAGACGGAGCAGAGCTCCTTCGGTTCAGTAGGGCTGTGTCCGAACGGGACCAAACTGATAAGGTGAAGCAGGAGAACCAGTTTTGGTGGCTTCAATCTGCACTTGATTGTGGGTAGTCGGGATAGGGTTTTAAGCCTTGGCCGGCTTATATACTTATTTAATAGTTTTAGGGTTTAGTTTTAAGTAGAATAGGCATAGGTTAGGTTGGAGTGGCTGTCTAGATGTCATTGACTCACTTAGACCTCAAGGGTCCATTGTGATACCACTAATAAGGTAACTCATGGGAGAGTAATGAAAATTAAACAAACCATTTTGTGCTTTTAATAAAGCTAGAGAGACACTTTGTGTCTGTCATTGCCAGTTCACTGGTATTGTCGAAGAAGGGATTACCGAGAAAGTTATTCCTTCTAATGGAGAGTGCTGGACATGTACATAGCAGGTGTTGGACTGTTTCCTCTTCCTCCTCGTCCATGCAGCTTCTACAGAAGTCATTTGTGTAGACCCCTAGCCTCAGAGCATGTCTCCCTATGAGGCAGTGTCCTGTTATTACTCCAATTGTAGAGCTTATATTTTGTCTGCTCAAGGATATCAAGCCTTTTGACCGATTTAAGTCTATGCTTGGCCATATTTGCTTGGTTGTTAGGCAGGTGGTGCTCTGTGACCATCTAGCATTTGTTGCTTCTAGAGCATATTGTTTGAGAAGATATTTGCATGTAGCAAGTGGTGTTCCTATGTTATGTTTTTGTCTAACATTAGGCAGAAGTGTTCCGTTTTTGGCGAGCTCATCGGCTTTGCAATTTCCCGGAATGTCTCTGTGGCCCGGCACCCAAATGAGGTGAATATTAAACTGTTCTGTCATCTCATTCAGAGATGATCGACAGTCGTGGACTAATTGAGAGTTTGTAGAGACAGACGCGAGAGATTTAAGAGCGGCTTGGCTGTCCGAGAAAATTCGTATATCCTTGCAAGATATAACGTTTTCTTTGAGCCAGGATAGTGCCTCTTTAATCGCCATTACTTCTGCCTGGAATACACTACATTGATTGGGAAGTCTGTATGATAGACTGAGATTAAGTTGTTCTGAATAGATACCACTTCCAACTCCGTAATCAGTCTTTGAACCGTCTGTATAGAAGTGTACCGCATTGTCTTCCAGGGGTCCCTCTTCTTCCCAGGAGGATCTTGAAGGGATGGACACATGGAAGCTTTTACCGAATACCATTTTAGGGGTGGTATAGTCTAGGCGATCTGGGATAGATCTGAAATTGTCTAGGATAGTAGTATGTCCAGTATTGTTACTGTTCCATTGAGAGGTGGCTCTAAGCCTCACACATGAGTTGGCTGCCACCATTTTGGAGAAGATGTCAAGAGGTGTTAGGTTTAAAAGCACATCCAGGGCTGCAGTTGGTGTTGAGCGAAGTGCTCCTGTGATGCACATACCTGCTGACCGCTGGACCTTGATGAACTTATTTAGATTTACCATCTTGTCCAGTGCGGTCCACCATACGACAACTCCATAAGTGAGTATCGGTCTAATTACCGAAGTGTATAGCCAGTGAGTTATTTTTGGGGAGAAGCCCCATTTTGATCCTATGGCCTTTTTGCAAGTAAAAAGCGCTACAGTGGCCTTTTTTACTCTTTCATCGATATTTGCCTTCCAATTTAGTTTTTTGTCTAAAATGAGGCCTAAATATTTAGCTTGGTCGGAAAACCTTAATGGTATTCCTTTAATCTTGGGTGGGCTGAGCTGAGTAATTTTGTACCTTCTTGAAAAGAGTACTAGTTCTGTTTTATGTGGATTGACGTCCAGGCCACATTGCTTAGCCCATTTTGTTAGCTTATTCAAGGCATTTTGTAGGAGTTCCGAGAGAACTTGGGAGTGTTTTCCAGATACTGATATTGCAACGTCGTCAGCATAGGCAATCACCCTGAAACCCTCTGCTTCCAATGATGTTAGAAGGTCGTTTACTACCATGTTCCATAAGAGAGGCGAAAGGACCCCTCCTTGGGGGGTACCTCGATTCACCGATCTGGTGGTAGTAAAACTTCTCATGCTTGAAGTTATTGTCCTGCTTTTGAGCATGAGACTAATAAAATCTATGAGTGGTTTCTTTAATTGCAGCTTTTCCATTGCTGTCGTGATCGCCTGGTAACTGACGTTTTTGAAAGCTCCTTCAATATCTAGGAAAGCTACTAGGTTATATTCTTTGTATTCGAGGGAATATTCAATACTGCGTACCAGCGAATGAAGTGCTGTTTCTACTGATTTTCCCTTAGAGTAAGCATGTTGAGCTGTAGAAATGAGACATGGTTTTAGGTTATGTCTGATGTAAATTTCAATCAATCTTTCCAAGGTTTTAAGAAGGAAGGATGATAGGCTGATTGGTCGTAGATCTTTAGGGTTAACGTGGGAGGGTTTCCCTGCTTTAGGAATGAAGACTACTTTTGCCATTCTCCAGGCTTTGGGAATATATCTCAGCCTTAAACAGCTTGTCAGAATGATTTCCAATGGTGGAATGATCATGTCTGAGCATTTTTGTAGTTCGGCCGGAATGATTCCGTCTGGTCCTGGAGATTTATATGGATCAAAGCTGTCTATGGCCCATTGCAGTTTTTCCCGCGTTATTAGATCAACTAAATCGCTTGTAGAAGCTTGAGACTCTGATGTTAAGTCGTTAAGTATGTTAGAGCTATCTGGAAAGTGGGTGTCTAATAGCAGATTAAGAGATTCTTCATCTGTGATAGTCCATGTGCCTGAATCTGTCTTTAAAGCACTGGGTATTGTTGGACTTTTTGAGAGAATTTTCCTGAGTCGTGAGGCTTCTGAAGTATTTTCTATTTTGCCACAGAAGTTTCTCCAAGAAGACCTCTTACTCTTCCTTAATTCTTTTTTATATTGCTTTAGAGCTTGTTTGTATAAGTCCCAGTCAGAAGGAGATCTAGTGTACTTAGATCTATTGAAGAGTTTGCGACAACTCTTTCTGAATGGTTCTAGTTCTTTACGCCACCAATGAGGTTTCTTTTTTCCCTTTAAAATGGTTACAGGGCATGAAATTCTCATTGATTCATTGAAGGCTTCAGTGAGATGATTCACAGAAAGGTCTAGTTCATCTTTACTGGAGGAGCTTTTAAGAAGGTTGTAATCAAGTAATTGTGTTAGTACCTCCCTATATCGTTCCCAGTTTGTGTTACGGTAATTGCGAAAACCCGTAGATATGTTTGCCACATCTCTGAGCTCAAACTGAATGTATTTGTGGTCAGAGAAGGAATTCTCTTTTGAGACATGCCAGTTTGAAATCAGATTGTGGATCGAGTCAGAGGTAAGTGTAATATCAAGTACCTCTTTCCTATTCTTGGTTACAAAAGTGGGTTCATTACCAATATTACTTATGAGTAGGTTAGTGCTTAGTAAGTAATCAAATAAGGACTCACCTCTCTCATTTATGTCCGAGCTACCCCATACCGTGTGATGAGCGTTAGCGTCCGATCCAATTAGGAGACCAACTTTTTTCGACTGCGCGTCCGCAATTGCCTTCCTCAAGGTGTCACCTGGAATTGGGCTGTCGTGGCCAAGATAGGAGGATATGAGCCAGTAGGTGGCTTTATCCGTTGTTAAGACAGCGGTGGTTGTGTCCTTGTAGCTGTAATTGGGGAGTAAAAATACATTTAAGTCATTTTTTACTAACATACATGACCTTGGTTCACCTTTCTCCGATGCATGCAGTAACTTATAACCAGGAGTCCGGAGGCCTCTGATGATGGAGTTTGAGACCCACGGCTCCTGTATCAAGACGATGTCATCCTTGTTCGCGTGCAGTCGGAGTATGAGGTTATTTGCGGCCATGATGGCATGATGGAGATTAATCTGTACTAATCGCAGCATTGCTACTATTAGTCAGATTAACCTCCACCACTGTATTATCGGCGTTTTCATCGTCTGAGGAGGAATGAAGTAGGTCTTCCTCACTCAGAGTGATGCCTAAGGTGGCGTCTTCAGTCTCCATGTCGGAGTTACTATCGACTGTAAGTTTTGCCTCCACGTCGGATGGCTTGTTTGGGGCTGTGGAGGTCGATGGTTCCACTTGTGGTATTGCATCGACCTCCATTATTGGTGGTAGTGAAGCGTTTCCTTCCGCTGAAGGGGCTTCTGTGGGGGGCGTGCTAAGCGAATCTTCGTCTTTTTTATAGATACGGATCACGATTTCATCGAAACCATACCTAATCACGCCTTTGGTCGCGGCCAGTGGAGCCAGTGATTCCCTATTGATCAACACGAGAGCTGATCTATAGTGACCCACCGTCTCCTTCTCAACCTTTGGGACTTTCCAGTCGTGCGTAGGCAGGTTCGGATTACTTGTTTTGATCAATTTCATGATCATATCCGGGCAGTTGTGTAGAGCCGGGACCATTATGCGTGCTCTTGGCCGGCAAGGAATATTCTCCCTTGTAACAACCTCGAGCTTGGCACCCGGCCAGACTTCTGGCAAGCCATTGACAGCAGCCCTGTATAGATCGAAAGATCTCTGATCTCCACAGGCGATGAGTTTGATACGATTTTGGTACCATCCTGCATCGGCTGTGTCTGGGAGAGGTCCCGGATTCTCCTCGATGACAGATAAAAATCTGAAACCGAGGTGAGCCTTGACGTCTGCCCATTGATCATGAGAGATGTTACCATCCACATGACCCCTGTCAATGACCGCTGCTATGATCTTACCTTTTAGCGCGTCGCTAAAGGAAAGATCCTTATTGAGGGCTGATGTGCTGTTCGTATGCACCTTCTGCCTTTTTGGTTCGGGCTTGTCGCCCTCGAAGGACCTATTGCGCTTTGACGTTGAGTCGCTGCAGGTCGGTTTGGTGTTGTTGCTAAGAAAGCCACTGGCCCACTCAAGTTTTCGCGTTTGCTCCGGGGTTCTCTCCGCCGCCGGTATGACACCGACTGCGGCTAGAATCCTCTCAGCATTGCGTTGGTCTCGTTTGGCCAGTGACTTCTTGGACTTCTTGCTGGCGGGCCCAGAGCTATGTCCGTGTGACACAGGTGTGGGTCCACCATCAGAATTCGTCGCCACCGATACCAATCGGGGTGCGCCCTCACCTTTCGAGTCAATTCCACATGTCGCAGATTTTGTCTCTCCGGATGGGGTGTCCCTTCTTGGGGTCGCTTGCGACGTCCTAGCAGGAGCGGGGAGGGGTTGGGGTGTGGAATTGCCGCCCTTGGAACAGCCGAGCGTCACAGCTGTTCCACTGACGGGTGGTTCCTTTAAGTATAGGTTGCGGCTAGTAGAGGGAGAAGGACTCCCGCTACTAGTGGCAACCACAGGGTTGACAGCACGTTCACACCTCTGAGTAGGCTCGACAGCCTTTTCAGTAGATGTGACCGCATTGGCAGCCATGATTCGATTTTTGTTTTTGTTTTTTATAATTTTTTTGTTTGACATTTTCATTTTGTTCCCACGAGTAATGCGGAAAAACGGTCAGCCCCGGCAGAGCCGCTTGCCGGGGTAAGGCAGAAATATGACGGACCTTGCCACAGCATCCGAAAGAGCTCGTTAATGACTGGTTTATCCCCCAGCCTTTCATTCTTCGGCACGGTTTTCGTACAAGTACGCTCACACCACCACTGAAATTAGGAACCTCTAAACTATGATTGAATTGGGTTTCCGAACGTTGCACTATTGAGGAGTTACAACAATTCGGCTATCCAACTCAACCTTAGCTAATCACCATCCTGCCAAAAACGCACAGGACTTCTGTGGTGATCATTGCCCGCCTGGCACCCACTTGGAGGGTTTGAATGAGGATTTTGCCAAGCTAGAATAGGCATGGTGGCACAAAAAAAAATATAAAAAAGAAAAATTAAAAAAAAAAAAATTCAAAAAAAACATGAAATAAAAAAAAAAGACAATAAAATATGAAAAACAAAAAACGTTAGATAGCTAGATTTGCTGCTGTGGTTGTTCTATTTTTAAGTAGTTTATAGGTAGAATAGGTAGTTTTAGTTAGCTTTAAGTTTTATATTAAGGACCTTATTTTAAGTAGTTTTTTAAGTAAAAATAAAAAAGGATATTGATATTATTTTCTAAAAAATACAAAAATAAATAAAATTTAATTGAAGTAAAATAGATCTTAGGGCCGAAAGGCATTAGTATTAAGTGTTATAGTTTAACTTAGAGTGTCCGTATGGGACCACTTAGTTAGTTGTAAGTTATGGATAACTAGGCTAGTTTTATGAATTTTTGTGTAGCTTTAAGATAGATAAGATTGAATTAATAAAAATGAATTAAAAGTAAGTGCGTTGGACTGTTATGCCAGAAGTCTCGGGTTCAATCCCCTCTTGTGTCATCTAAATTTTTGTTTACGGGTAATGCCTCTTGCGAGGAATTGACAGATCCTCCAAGAGCAATTCTTGTCATGAAAAGTGCTTTCTCAATTCAAACTAGCCGTTTGGATTCGGCTTAAAACTGTAGGTCCCCTCCATCCCTGATAACAGTACTCGCAAACAGAAATGGTCGAGAGTTTTTAAGTCATTAGTCCCTAGTTCTCAACGGACTTTTGCGCCACCTAGTTTATTTATTTTCTATACTACTTCTTGCCCTCATTGATAATTTATCCCATTTTCTCCACTTTCGTTGCAATGCTCAAAAAACGCGCCACTAACATCACGCTTTGATCTTCCAATTATGTCAATATTATCGGCGTATCCAAAGGTATACCCCTTTGGAATATTGTGCCTCTATTGTTGACGATTGAGTTTTGCAAAAATTCTTTCCAAAACGATGTAAAAGAAGTCATAGAACAGGGCACTGCCTTGTATTAAACTTTTTTTGATATAAAAAGCATCGGAGTTTGGCAGGGAAATCAAAACTATAAAAAGAAACCGCTAAAAAGTTTGAACTCAACAGGCCCAATGATTTAGGCTGCATATGGGCTACTTCAAATCTCAATTTAAAAAAAAAAAATGTTATTCGAAAATGGAAACACTTCTTCTTAAATTGGATAAAAAGAGAATATTTATCAATACGGAAATACTTTATTTTAAGTTCTGGATAAAATATTTTACGAAAATATGTACACGTGCACATTTTTCGCAACTTTGACTAATTTAACTTTTAAATTTAAAAACAAAAAAATGAACAAAACAAATTTTTAACTTTTCCATTTAACTCCAAAACTCCAACTTTAACAAAACTAAGAATTTCTAAGAAACTTAAACAATCTTCAAACAAAACAAATCCCTTATTGTTTACTCGAATAATAAAGAGTTCATCTGCTATCCGTATCAAAATTTCTATGTTTACAATTTAAGTTTATTTAAATTTTAATTAACTCTCGATTTCACTCCACAATATAGAATTTTACTTCTACAATAGAAATGGCTACACACAATTTCCATTCTTAAATAAGAATAACCTCAATTTCATATAGAAATATTCACGCTTCTATAACCTTGACAACATTATAATTGGCATAAAACAAATACTGGGTTTATTCATAGTTAGGTAGGATATAACCTCAACTCAAGTACATAATGGACACTAAAAAGAAAAAAAACCACCACATCCTGATGCGCTATACTACTCCTCTGTCTATTATCATTATACTGCTCTGCACAGCGGAAGATCTCGAAACCAGTATAAATATACATTTCCCTCGTAACAATTACCCAGTTTGTGCTCAGTGCTCAAAGCTTGCCCTCTTTAATATTATCCTTTTTTCTGTAACCGATGCGATGTCGTCGTCGTAGTTGTCATAGTCTTCGTCGTCTCGTTTGGCCTGTTGCATTTTAAACTTGTCGTTATTCACCGTTATACACACAACCGGAAGTATCATCGCCTGTTATGTCATTAACAAATACACTATTCACTGTTTTATGTTGATAATAATAAAAGTAGCTGCATCACTTCCTGGATGTCCTGTCCCTATTTCATAAAGGGCGAGTCATTGGATTCATCAGTAAACTCGTCCATATATACATAAACATACTCCTATAACCCTAACTGACTTTACTGTATGTTTGTTATTTACATTTTACGTATATATGTATGTATTCACTTTTAAAACTTCCCTCACCCTTACCAACAGCCACAGTGCAAGTGCGGTGAAAGGATTGTGATTGTGGATGCCCATGCCCAAACGCCAAACCTTCGTTTCAATATTTACATAGATGTGCATTGTGCAAGTATCACTCACATGTCACATCCCATGTCCCAGTTCATTTAATTCTTCCTTTTTTTTGTTTTGTTTTGTTTTGTGTCTCCCTAAAAGACACGAACTCAAGTATGAGGCTCTCTGTCAATGCACAAGGACCATAGCCTTTCCGGGTGATAGTAATATAATGAAAAAAGAAAAACAAGAAATAAAAATGAAATACAAAAGTATAGAAAAATGCAAGGCTTGCAAAGCCATATGGATAATGTTGCTCCTTTTATCCAACCAACCGTATTGCATGAATATTGAGTACAAAAATAAACAACAAGGATATCCTCGTTGTAACTATCTATAGATTTTGGCTATAGGGACATCACTGTTACCAACTATGGTGTAATTTCAAAAATTAAATTTTTGTATGCCTACGCTGTCTATAAATTGATCTCAAAATGTTTTAAGTTTCAAGCTGAATTTTATTCATTGTTTTATAATTTTAAAGAATTATTATTATTATTAAAACAATTATATATTCATCATATTAGCTGAATGCATTCATTTGGTTTGAAAGACTGAATGAATTCATTAACTGTCAAAACATTGAACTCACACATTTAAACAAAAAGCTATGTGAGCTAGTGAGCTTATGTAGCTAAAGATGGAGCCAGATGTTGATGGTGTATTACATTATTTTTGTCGTTTCAAAATGGCATGGGGACGGCTTATCTAACTTTAAACAGGGTCATTCACTTTTCTATTTCTAAAGTATTAAGGTTTGAGAATTTTAATTCATTGTACATTTCAATTTCTTGAATTTGAAATTATCATAAGGTTTGACCTTCTTCGTAAAATGTGAAAAGCAGTATGCGATTCTTTTGAGGTGATTTTTAACTACTGTTTCACACATTGCAGAAGGTACAGTACTGTGCAAAACTTTTGCAACTATCACCGCCTATCAAAAAAATGAACATTCGTATATATAAAATTTGTTCTGATTTAAACTGTTCATAATCTTAAAGCACTGATCCACACGCAAATTCTACAAATGCATTGCTTTTACAAAAACAATAATGATTTCAGCTGTGCAAAACATTTGCAACTAGTAGCCATTTCTCTTTTCGTCTCATTTTGATAACGATTAATCTGATTTTTTTTTAGGTTGGTAAGTTTATACGTGTAGCTTGACTTGTTAAGTTAAAATTTGCCGGGACTTTGATCGATAAAACGGTATTTTTAGATAAATTCTTTTTAAATTGAAAAAAAAATTGTTTTAAAAATGGCGGAAAATAAATATTCATCGGATGTAAAATCCAGAATTTTGAGTGATTTCAAAAAAGCAGCATCACAAAAATAAAATTCAAAGAAATATTCCATTCACAAATCAACTATTTGTAGAATCATCAAAAGTGGAAAGGTGTTATGCCATCACAGAGGAGGAAGGTTTCGAAATACCACAGCAAAACTTGATTGAAAAATAACAAATTTCTTCCGAAGAAGAAATCCAAGGAAGCAAAAATTGAACTTAGGTTACCCATTGACCCCTCAACTATCAGACGCCGCACACTGCAGGCCGGATTGCGTGGTTTTCAGATAGCAAAAGAGATATTTATTTTAAAAAAATGTGAAAGCTCGTTTGGGTTTTGCAAAAACTCATCTCAATTGGAGTCCCCAAAAATTAGAAGCGGTCTTGTTTTCTGACGAATCAAAGTTAAAAATGGACGGATTGGATGGAAAACAACATGTCAGGAGGCCAAGAGGTGAAAGGCTAAATCCAATATACACTAAAGGGACGGTCAAACATGGAGGTGGTTCAATTTTGGTATCGGGCCAATTCAAAAAGTGGAGGACATAATGAAGTCTGAAGACTATGTAGACATCATTTGTAACACCATGCTGCATTATGCCCATTGGAAAATGGACGTTCTAACACGACAATGATCCCAAACACAAGTCAAAGCTGGCCACAAAATGGATGACAGAAAAAAAAATTCATGTTTTACCTTGGCCAGTCCAATCCCCAGACCTAAACCCAATAGAGAACCTGTGGGAAATTGTGAAGAGAAGAATTGGGAACAAGATTTTTAAGCACAAAAGTGACCTATTCGCTGGAATTCAGAGGCAGTGGAATGACATTCCAAAAACGGTTATTAACAACTTTATAGATATACAGCCGTTATAAGAAATAAAGAGTACCCAATTAAATATTATCATTTCCTTGCCTTGAAGTAAGAAAAAAGTTTGAAATTTAGTTGTGAGTTCTAAGTTGCAAATGTTTTGCACAGCAATTTTACCAACTATTAAAGTATTTAGTTATTTTATTTTTTGTTTAAGTGAAGAGTTTTAATGTGTTTCCAACAATTATAACGTAATATCAAAAAACTAATGAAAGAATTTTGGATTTTCTAAACATTTTTTTTTTTAATGAAAAATGTTAGAATTTCTAGTTGCAAATGTTTTGCACAGTACTGTATCTCCACAAACTTGGGGAATGTTGAATTTTAATGCGTCTTGGGTTCGAAGATTATTCTCGAAAACATGGAATTTTGCTTTAATCCACAGACAAAATCTAAAGTTATCAAATCACATAAGGTTTTGTCAATTGACCTAGCCAAAACGTTTAAGAACGCTACCAGGAAACTTCTCATACAATAAAGATTTTGGGCGTGTTATAAGTCTTGCTAAACAATTTTGTTCAGCCATGATCTTAACTCAAAAAAACAAAAAGAAATAGTACTACACGATCAATTTATGCGAACACTGAAAAATCGATACATTCGCAACACTTACGTTTTCGGCTTTAATATTTTAAAGTGAGCTTGCGTAATAATGATGGCCAGGCGTTAATGCATCAGCAACGCTTCCTCTCTTTTACAATTTCTTCATAGTTTTACTGATCGCTAAATTATCGTGTTATATGTTAGTTTTAATAATTTTTAAACATTGTTTTACTATAGTATATTATGACACTTCAAATGACAGCTGAGTTTGACAGGTATCAAATGCCAGTATTACCAACTGGGAATCACGAACAAAATTAACTAATACGAATTTTAATTTTTAAAAATTGTGTTTTTAATGTGGAAGTGAATTTTTTAAAACTTAATTTATGAACTTCACATTCAATATGTATTTGAAAAGATTCCATATGACGGGATTTATGACAAAAACTAAGATATTTTTATTTAAATATGATCCAACTTTATTTTAAACTATTGTGATTGATTTCTCTTCAACAAAAATTCTTGAAATCACGTTTTTATAAATACTTTGATATTTAAAAAAAAGTGCACTAAGTTTTTGCTATTGCATGTACAAAGATTTCCGTTAAAAATGCTAAAAATCAAAAATCCTCTCTTAATTTCTTTTTTCGTTTCCGGATTCACAGTCGAGAGTAATGGTTTGGCAAACGTTCATTCGTCGTTCTCATAGAAATATGGAAAAATAACACAGCCAGCTAAAAATTCACCCAAAAAGTGATTTTTCAAGATGCTTTTGAGGCTCTTGGATCTCATGTGGATTGGTACTATTATTGACGTACACCCATTCATTCAGAAATGGATGAATTTTCAAATGCTCCAGAGTCAATATTAAACGAACAAACGTTAGTTACCTTTACCTTCTTTGCAAAGTTCTTCTGAGCTACGCAAATATGACAACCTTGGATTGTCTTGCCACTATGTTCTTTTATGGATGTTGGTCGAAATTTAAATGAAGCATTGGAACTCAAAACTCAATTTGAAAACAAAATGTTTTTTAGAATGGTAAATCCATTAATAGTGTCAAAACGCAATGAATAAATACAGACAATTTGTCAGTTGTAGCTTGAACAACTTCAATATGGTCCTGTTATTAACTGTCAAAGTACAAATTTCACTATTGGAAGAATTGTTGCTATTGTGTTAAGTTAAAAATTGCTAGAAATTAATATAGACATAATTCCACTTATTCCTTATTATTGAGTCGAAATGAATTCCTTAAAATTGAACTGTCAAAAATGTTAAATAAACATTTTAATCATAAACATAAGAAAGTTCTGACAAATCTTCCAGTTTTTTTTAAGCCAACCACTTTGTTCACTCGTTTACTTCGGTCAAATTTAGGTCACTTTTGCATATTAATTTTTGACAGAACTATTCAAAGTTTTTGAAAGTAAACGAACAAAATTACAAAGTGCTTTGTGTTGGCAACATTTACTTGTCCGTGTCAACAACAGAGTGCAACACCAAACAAAGGGAATACACAGTATTCGCTGTACACTGCTATAGAACTGTATTTATTTTTATATTTCGTTGTTATAGAAACTTTGTCCCACAGCATCGCGGACAAAACAAACACTCATACACACACGACGACACACACACACATACATACATACATATGGTTTTAGTTGAATATAAAAATAAGGCATCACAGGCAACAGAAACAGAAACAGAAACAGAAGCAGCACATCTGTTTCCTCTCGGTCTCGCACAGTTCGCTAAAGTAATGGAAATGAAACCCTGCACCCGGTCCCGGTCCCGGGCGCGGATAAATTTTGAAATTGTGAAAGTTTTAAAATATTCCCACAAATCTAATAGTAGGTCGGGAAAGAATGTTTGACAATCGGTCTATCCTCAGGGTAGAGGGATAATGTACCCTCGCGTAGTACTTCAAACTCATGCGCTAAAGCTAGAGCTAAGGCTGGTGCTAAATTGAAATAGGATATTATGTGGTAGCGTGGAGATAGATGACTGATTTATATGTGGGTTTTAGTTCATTTGGGTGTATGCGACATTCCTCTTGGCTCTTTTTAGAGAGCTTCGGGCTTAAAGGGTTTTTTTACAATTTTGATTAAAATTTTACGAAAGGGATATTCGGTAAGCACGTATGTAATGCACATACACATATGTATACATGTTGCCTCATAAAAGGGAAAAAATATTCACATTGTACTCGTAGTATATATTTATTTTGACTAATATGACAAAATGTGTACATATGTAATAGCTAGGTGCGTTTGATAATATTAATTAGAAAAAAAGTCTATGTTTAGCATAATACATCAGAAAATATTTGTTCATTTGCATTAATGATATTACAGTTGCATTCAATTGGGTTTTGAAATTCGTTTTTTGAAAAAAGAGAGCTACTTATTTTGCTTCAAATACTCATACACACATTTTGTATCATTTCAGATTCACTTGAGTTTCGAAATAGAACATATTATATGTTTTCATACCATTCTAACATTCACAAAAAGCGGGTAATATTTTAATTAGTTGAAGCCGTTTTGTTTTCTATGTTTGTTCTTGCTGAAACATTGACTTTATAAAATATGTTTATATTATATAAATGTATAATGTTTTTTACTAATGGTTTATGCCTTAAAAAAGCCGTGAGTAAGTCATTTTGAGGTTCAAAGTTCTCTATGTTTTTGTGTTTTATTCGTTCTCAAAAATTACTTGAAGCTATTAACTTACAAACAATTTTAGGTGGTGCAGCAGTCCGTAGAAAACTAAGGCTTAGTGACTTAAAACTCATAAATATTTCTGTGTTCGAGTCATTTTAGGAATGGAGGGGGCTAACAGTTTTTATCATTTAAGAAAGCACTTTTTACGACCAGAATAAGTATTGTACGATTTGTCAATTACTCGTAAGAGGCAGTACCCGTGAACAAAACTTTAGGGGGCTCAGGTAGGTATAGAACAAAAGACTTCTAGCATAACAGTTCTACGTACTAACCATCACGCCTCAGGTAAAACGATATTATTAAATCGGAAATAGGAAAAACTCTTAAACTTATTGTATGGAAATATTACTGCCCAATAATTGTTTATTAGTGTAAGATTAATTAAAATTACGGTGATTTAAATTTTTTCTGACAGCATTTTATACATATTTTACATAATGTTGGAAAAAGATTGTAATTTTGTTATTGTTTACAAACATAACCTGTCAAGATTGTTATCTTCGGAAAGTTTGGGTGTCTCCTTTTTTGTTCATTACAAATATGTATGCGTCCAGTTCGAACCGTAACTAGCTGTCTTCAGTCTTGCACACAATGTTGGTTGAGGTCCTCTCCCACCAGCTGCGTGCTCCGCCTGAGTCGCGATCTTCCTCTACTCCGCCGTCCTTCGGGATTGCAGTCGAAGACCTTCCTGGCTGGAGTGTTGATGTCCATTTGCTTTTCATGACCCAGTCATTTATGTATGTAAGTAGTTGGACTTTAATTCTCTTGATAGCTTCAGTTTCGTTGCACAGCCCGTACAATTCCTACTTGTATCTTCCCCTCCACTCTCAACCTATGCAGACGGGATCAAAAACCTCCCGAAGAATTTTTCTCTAGAAGCATTTTAAAACTTTCTCATCTTGCTTTGAATTGTACCAAGCCTCAGCACCATAAATGAAAAAACGGGATGATGAGTGCCTTATATAGGGTGACCTTGGATACTGGGGAGATGACTTTACTACTCAATTGCCTCTAAATCCAAAGAAACAGCGACTTGCAAGAGTTATTCTCCGTTTGATTTAAAGGCTTGTGTCGTTTTCAAAATTTATAGCGGTGCCTAAGTATTAGGTAGACAAAGTTCTCAACTATTTCAAAGATATAGCTGTCCATGAATAAAATGTCCAAGACGATGTTGTTCAATGTCCTTTCTTGATATCAGCATAATAATTGGCCTTGCCCTCATTGACCACTAAAACCATCTTCTCGGCTTCCGTCGCAATGCTCAAGAACGTGACAATAACATCACACTTTGATCTTCTAATTATGTCGATATCATTTGCGTATCAAAATAATTGGACAGAGTTTGGAAGATTGTGCTTCTAGTGTTAAAGATTGAGTTTTTAACAATTCTTTCCAAAACGAGGTTGAAGAGTATCGAATGTTAATGCATCGCCTTGTCTAAGCCGTTGTTGAAAACAAAAGCATCAGTAAGATCTTTTCCAACCTATGATGGAGCAGCGTGTTTTATCCATCAATATTCTGCACAAACGGACAAGTTTGACGGGGATGCCAATTAGACATTGACATTGCTCTGTAAAGTTCTTCTCTATTGATACTGTCATAATCGGCCTTGAAGTTCCTGGATTTTTTTAGCAATATTTGCCTAATTGTGAACAATGGTGGTCACTGGTCAATGGTGGATTTTCGTGGTCTAAGGCCGTACTGATATGGACCTATCAGATTATTAACGAACGTCTAAAGCCGTTCGTTAATAATCTGAACGGCAGATAGGATCTTTTAAGTGATGTTTAGAAGACTTATGCCTCTGTGTTTGGAGTAATTCAGAGGGTCTTCTTTCTTAAGGATGCTGACGTTCCACTTCCGAGCATATTTTTTAGGTGGTGTTCACTACAAGTCACCGCCTGCTGCTTTGAATAATTCTACAGTGAAGTCGAAATTAAGAGTTTTTCATCTTTTGAAATTGTACAAGTAAAAACTACGCCATTACTTAGAATGGAACGATATTATACGGATCAACAACAAATTAATATTGTTAGAATTTTTGAACCTCCTCGGTTGACATATGTGAAATGTAGAAAAATTTGAGTTGTTTGTTTAAGTAAAACTATGAATGTTGCTTCTGTAGCCCGTATTGTTGAAGAACACTTAGGTTCTCGTAAATATTTGAAATTAAGCATTCTACAAACAACATTACACACTATTTTGCATACAGACTTATACCTTAAGGGTTTTGAAGTTAACAAAACAATTTAAGCCAGTAAATCTCTGATTGGATCCTTGACTTTATATCAAAACGATCCATACGTTAATCGAAAAATCTTCCTCAACGTTTCACAGTTTGCGCTTGGGTGGTATGATGTGACCTTACTTATTCGAAAATGAGGCTTGTGCAATTCTAACGGTATTGTGATTTAACGCCTTAACAGTTTCTTCTTCTTCCAATGACTCAAAATTGATTTAAAACCTTAAAGACGGAATCTGTGAAGTTATCGATGATATACAGCACCAAATGTGTGAAATTTCATGAAAATAAAATATTGAAATGTAACTTTTTGGCCATTTTGATTTTTATGAAATTAAATTAACTGATTTTCGTACAAAAATATTATTAAATTGGTTCAATGTTAACGTCTCGAATATTTCGACAAAAAACATCTAAAACCTTAATCATAGTTGCATTCTTTTCGTAAAATAATTATTCATAACATTTATGAAAACATTTTTCAAAATAAAGTTCACGTCTTTATTGTATTTAAGAATATTTTAAATTGTGCTTATTTTATTGATACGATACGATTATTTGTGTTGCTTTTCCATAGATTTATTACCATTAATTTGAATTCATTAATGAATATTTAAACGGATGTCAAAAACTTCTATTTTGTATTTCTGTTAATTTCATTTATGGACTGACTTATTTTATCGATATTTATTCTTTTCCGCATACATATGCATCTAAACAACAAATTTCTACAGCAATACGCACAAACTTTCATTCGAGAATTGTATTTTATGACTGAATATAAAAAAGTTTCCAACTTCAATAATTTCAAATAGAAAACTTTTGAAACACAGACTCAGAGTATTGGTATTGGAATACTATATTTCCACCACAGCGTTGCCGCCTACAACTTCAGCGTGGTTCTGAATTTTCGAACATATTTTGCTAAAATTGATTGACAAACATATCATTTAATGGCCAGACGTTTAAGTTTTCATTCTTTATGATGGGCTTTCTAAAAACAAAAAAAACACCCCAACCCCACCACTTAACCCAAGGTCCTACATGCCAAAGTTACCACTTTATTTGAAAATTATATTATACAACATAAACATTAATTTTGTGAGCTGTGAGGCGGGAGGTATAGGTATTGGCATATGAATTTACATTTGATAATTTCGCGTTTAACTATGCGGTAGGTATAGGAGTTATTGATGCAATAAATGATTTGAAATTTCATTTTGGACGTAATATATGTCATAAATACATTTATGGTTTTGCAGAATCAGTGATGTTGAACGAATATCGAAAATGTACAAATATACGATTGGTGGTATTTTTAATATGTTTGTTTTAGTGGTTAAAAGTTCGAAACATAAAAGATGGTTATTGGATTTTTGATTGCTTTGGGAATATTTGCACCTGGTGTAATTAACTTTGGAAATATATGTGTAATGTTAATACAAAAGTGTATTGTAGATGTAAAGTTAAATTCTTGATATTTCAGACTATATAGACTTATTGATTAATGACTTCACTGGCTGATGGTTGGTAATAGATGAATGAATTGAATAAGAATGATTTTGCTGTAATATTTAGTTAAATACTTCAAAATAGAAATTTTCACAGCATTTTTGGAAAGATTGATAGATTCCTAGACTCCTGACGACTTGATAGAAAATTCAAGGCACATAAATCAAATTATGTGCCTTAAAGAAAAAAAAAACAAAATTGAAAGGATACAACAAAAATGTATGAGTTATTTTACTGAGAAATGTCTAGCGGAAAAGTTAAGTTCTAAAAATGATTGAATCAATAGTTGGATCACTTTAAATAAACTGATAGTTTAATATTTTACGAATTTTTCTAAATAGTTTGAGTATTATAAACGTGTCACTTTTGGGTACGACTTGTGGACTTGTGGTGTGATTGGACATTATAAAGGGTTTTTTAATTGGTGCCTGTAGATTTTGGAGCCCCGTGGAGGCCATTTTGTTTTTGTGACATCTGTCAAATATTTTGTTAATTATTCAGTTGTTTGTGACAAATTATCATGGCAAGTTACACGATTGAACAGCACGTTCAAATGATAAAACTTTATCATCAAAATGAGTGTTCCTTAACCGAAACGTTGCGCACATTGCGCCCATTTTATGGTAGACGTGGGGTCCTTCACAATCGACTCTTTAACGTTTGGTGGCCAAATTTGAGACGACCGGTTCAGTAAACAATCAGCCAACACCCGTACGTTCAAGCAACGCAAAATCGATCGGCCGAGAACATCACCGCGGTCCGGTAAAGTGTACAGCAGAACCAAAGGCAGTCTATTCCTCGCCGTGCACAAGACCTCGGCCTTTCGCAGACTTCAACTTGGATAATTTTGCGTCGGGACTTGGGCCTACACCCAACTGATCCTGGAACTCAAAGTTCATGACCATAGACAACGCCGATTGTTCGCTGACTGGGCTTCGAATCGTTTGGAAGAGGACCTCAATTTTGCCCGAAAAATCATCTTTAGTGACGAGGCGCATTTTTGGATGAATGGCTGTGTTAACAAGCAAAACTGTCGTATATGGGACGACACCAACCCACGCGAGGTTCACAAGGTGATAATGCATCCTCAAAAAGTTACCCTTTGGTGTGGATTTTGAGTCAGCGCAGCGACGTAATTGGTCCGTACTTTTTTGAAAACGACATTAGAGAGGCGGTCACCGTCAACAGCGAGAGCTACATAACGATGATAACTAATTTCTTATGGCCCAAATTGGACCATATGGACATAGACGACATGTGGTTCCAGCAGAACGACGCTACGTGCCACAGCAAACGCCACGATTGACATTTCATCATCTACCCGCCCTTATATTGGAAAACCCTATATACTGATTTTGAAGTCGGATTTTGCACTATATCTATCAAAAACCTTATAAAAAGTTTAATTTGATTGCCTTCCACATTACCTTGTTGACCAGTGATGTAAATGAGTAATTTCTAATTCGAACTTCGAACTACCACTGAATTGCAGTTCAATGTTCGGTATGACAAAATCCACTTTTTAACTTCTCCATCACCCAACTTAATTAATTTACAAAAAATTGAAAAATACAAGGTTTTTGATTGCGTAGCCCACTATGTTGAAAAAATAAAACGGTGGGTGTGGTGATGTTGAAACATTAAATTTTCAGATGCACTCAATTGGATTTTTTTTAAAAACATTTTTTACAATGGTTACATTAATAAGATACAAAAAGGGAATTTCAATTATGAAATGTATATTTTTCCAATATATATGTAGGTACATATTATTCAACTTTTTAATATCAGGCGTTCAAAAAAAATTGCGCCTACCTTCATTTTCCTGACATTGTTACCTTACACGTTGACGCTATACGAATATTTGCCTTATTTTACAAAAACAAAAATACACAGGTTTTTCAGCTGAGGCTGCTTTGTTTGGCTCGGCTTGGCTCTGCTCTGTGGCACATTGAGATGTTGAGAAGAATTTATGAGATGACAGTCACAAATGGAATGCATATAGTAGCTATATACCGTTATTTTGTGTTTTGTTCTGATGTTCGAGAGGGCAAAGAGGATAAAGTTTGACGGTAGATTGATGAAAAAATATGATATTGGCATCAGATGCAAGCGAAAAAAAAGAATAAATTAATGGAGTTTGGTAAAAGAGAACAAAACACCGACAAAAAGAAAACTGTCAAATTGACTTTGCATCCTCTCGCTCTCGACTAGAGTCCCTGAGTGCACTTAGTAAAATGAATAAGGGACAAAATTGAAGGATTTATGGTTTTGAATTTATGTATGTTCAACGAGTACCGTTATATATAACCAAAACATAGACATTTTTTTTCTTCTTTTAAAAAAAAAAGAAATTGAGTGTTTAATCAAGTGTGAAATATGTCTGTCTTTAGCTTGAGTTGAACTCAAATATTATTAAGGGTCATATAGGCAAAGTAAAGAAATTTTAAAAAGTTATAAAGGAAAAAAGAAAATTTTTTTTAGCTTTTATCATAATTTTTTGATCTGGAACATTTCTTTTTTTTATATATAATTTGATGAATAGGACAGGAATTTGTTTCATGTGGAAAATTGTGGATTTAATCAAAATGATGGAGAATTCCGAAAAGATGGGTTTCCTCATACTATCAACAAACAGTCTATGCATTTGTGGATTAAATGTGGTTTTCGAGCTAGGAAATAAGTTTCTGGAATTTATTGTTTGAATGAGAATTGAAATTACCTCCATCTCTCCCTCTTTCCCCCCACATTATTGCTAGCAAAAAAATAAAGGAGAAAAAAAAAGTTTTCGTAAATTTTAATAATTTTTCAAAATGTTGTTTTCCAGTCAGAAATTGTCGAATCGAGGCTTCTAGAACGTATTTTGAAGTCATTGGCTTCTAGTGTTTAGATCACCTTAAGTTGGACAAATAATTTCTAGCGAAAAATTATGTTTTTAGATGAAGCGTGTTTTTATCTTGACGACAACGCGACGTTAACAATCAAAATGTGCAACATTTTGGGTTCGGAAAACGCGAATGTTATTGTTGAGGTAAACTGAAAAAAAAAATATTTGTCACCTCGAAAATGTTAGTAACAAAAAATGAATTTATGTCCAAAATAATTTTGTGCAACGAAGAATAACGTTGTCAACATCTCGTAAAATTTTGAGAAAAATCGAAATGACAGTTTTTTTACAAAAAATTAAAAACCTACAAAAAAATTAACAAAAGTTGTTAAAAATTGATTTTCGACTCAAATATCTCTTTTCAAAAATTTGAGGAATTCGCTTCCAACTAATTTTAACTTATAAGAAATATTGTTTTCAACATTTGGAAAAATTTTGAGAAAAATCAAATTGACAGTTTTTTTACAAAAAATAAAAACCTAAAAAAAATTAATAAAAGTTGGTAAAAATTGATTTTCGACCCATATATCTTTTCAAAAATTAAAAATATTAGCTTCAAACTTATTTTATCTCACAGAAAATATTGTTTTCGATATTCAGTAATTTTCTTAAAAGAATCCAACTGTCCTTTTTTTCATTAAAAAAAATAAAATCTACAAAAAATAGTACGCAAAATGTGGTAAAAATTGATACTCGGTTCTCGATATCTTGTGAACAATAGAAGATATTGACTTCAAATTAATTTCATTCATCCAATTTTTATTTGTTTGTATAAGAAATAAAAACTTTTAAGAAATGGTACTAAAATTGGTAAAAAATTATATTTTTGGTAATTTAAATTTTTTTTGTAAATAATTCAACTGATAACTTTTTTAATAAAACACGAAAACTTGCAATACTTTTTAGCAAGACAAATCAACGGGATGGGAAGTTAGCAGTGTGGGTCGCATCTCAGCCTCTTCTTTAATTGAAAACGAGACTGGGAACAATGTTTCGGTTAACACTGGGCGTTAGCGACTACGTTCATCTCTCTGTCTGTTCTCGCCCCTAACATCCTTAACCATTGGGTCGATTGATTTCTAACTTGGAAATTAAGGTTATAAGCAGATTTGAGTTAGATGTTTTTTCATTTTTTTAATACCGACATTTTTGGTAATAAATTGAGAATTCGAATTTTCTTAAAAACGGTCCCATAGTTTTTTAAAGTTTTTGTATTGGCAAATTGTTTTTAATTTTATCTCTGGACCTAATAAACTGATTGAATTTTTGTTTCTGAACAATAACCGACAGCTCTCCATATCATAAGACATATCTGTCACGGCTATGATGAAGCTTTAAAAACAATTTTATTTTCTCAAATCGTGAAAATAAAAGGTTGACCCATCAGGGCTATCGAAATAAAATGGTTTTTCGTCTTTAAAAAAAATACAGCTTATTTGAGTTTTGAAAAATTCTAATCGCATAACTTTTGGTTATTCGTAAAGTAGGGTTTTTTTTCATAAGTTTAATTGATGTAAGATGACTCGAATTGTAATAACTTTTAAAACTGTTGATCCACTGTTGATAACGCCATTTTTTTTTTTAATTTATTTTTGTCCCAGAATCTGATGCACATCTTAAAATTGCTTCTATTTTGCTGCAGTTTTTGCAATTTTTTTATCTTTCTTTATGTTTCTTCTGTACGAACCTTTATTTTTTAAGTATGAATAAAATCCATTAAAACTTCGGTCAATTTTATCAGCTGCTGCACGTAAAATTACGTCTTGGTGTCTAACCAAGTCGATTTTAGCTTTTGAAACACTGCCAAGGCTTGTAAATCTACCGATTGGTCTAAAAATTTTATATCAGTGATTGAATTTTACTGACAACACTAAAAGTGCTGATTTAAACTATCCAGTACTTCAAAATGCTCATAAACAACAAATTAATTATCATTGTACATTTTCAGTTGATTTAAAAAAACTGCTACTCTAAGTATAAAAAAACCTTCCAGCAGTTTTGCTGAATTAGATGGAAAAGATGATTACTCGTTTATTGATACTGCGGAAAAACTTCCATCATCGAATTCACATGAAGGAAAGACCAAAAATATTGGTTATTCCAGAGAAATGTTAACTAATTTAAGAAATAAATTAAGGGAAGCGTTTAGCCAAGCTTTCGAGAATAGCTAGATAAGCAATTCTACCATCCTAAATTTTTCAGATAGGTTGACTTTTTGTTATACCTATTCACTCATTAATATTTAAAGTAATATTTTAATATACAAAATTTCTGATTTTGTTTTTTAGACTTTTAAAAAGTATTACCGTTTTTTTCAGAATTCTGTATCTCATTTTTTAATGAATTTCAAATGAACAAATAAAGAATATATTATAAGCAAAATACAATTGCATACCAAAAAAATTTATAAGAAAAATGAAAAAAACTTGAATTTACAAAATCAATCAATAGATAAAAATAAATAAAGAAAATAAAAAGTTAATATATTTAAACAAACTCTTTGGATACAGGAGCAAGTTCGTGAGACCCTGTTTTATACTGAGATTGATTCGTGCAGAATATCACACAATTCTACAATAAATATTTTGAACACACAATTTTCAAATCGTTTTATCAGCTGTCTTGTCCAGTTCGTCGTCTAAAAGCTTTCCTCTTTTCTCATTCTTTTTGCGGAAACAATGAAGAATTGATGTTATTCCAAAAACACGGAAACAATTCAAGCACTTAAGGTCAATATCATCCAGACAATCCTTGAGCTCCCAGTCCACACCATCTTCAAGGTCTTGGAAAACAGGAGTAACAAAATTTTCTATTGCAAAGGCATCCACTTAAACGACGTTGTGTTCCATAATTAATGGGAATGTTAAGCATAGCTAAAAACTTATGTTCTTGCAGGAGAAATCGGTGTAAGTCTTCTGAAGTTCATAATTACTGCAATTGGTTCCCCCTCCCCAGAGTTTGCAGAGTTAAGTTAAAGCTTAGCTATGCATTTGATAGATGTAGGTACACATGTCTTAATTAAAAGATACGAAATGATTCTTTCTTCTAGTTCCGTGTTCAAAACAAAAATACCCCCGTACCACTGTATTAAGGATTGTTTTGTCTTTTAATACAATGCTCGCATGAAGGATCTTTATTTTTCATGAGACTTATACCACCTGTAGTAAACCATTGTGCTCAAACACAACTGCATAACAATGTGGATTTCTTTTTAATCGATTATTTACTATCTCCAGCCACGGCATCAACAATAACGTTGCATGTGAAAATGAATCCATGAAGAAATAATGGATGAAAATAAAAAAAGGACGAAAACAAAAAATTAAAAAAACAGCATAAAAACGAAGGAAATAAAAAAGTTTTCACAAGAGTTGAGAGCTATTAGCGTTTGTACGATAAAAAAACACGCTACACACACACAGTTGCCATTTTTTTCACTTCATTTCTGTTGCAACTTTTTTCGTATTGTATTTTGTTGCAAAAGTTTTCCATTCAATGCCAATCGCTCGTTCGTTGAATTGAGATTGGAATAAAGGATTCTGGCCAAAATGCAAAGTATCGAATCGACCACCACCAACCGACGATGACGATGATGCTGACACTGACGCTAACGTCGACGACTGACTATCCTTATCCTCATTGAAGGATCAGCTCTAGAGCTGATTGTATGGCTAGGCTATATGGACATGAGAACGGGAGGTGGAACGAACAAAATCTCTCGAGTACTTAAATTCAACTCAGAAAATCGGTGAAAACAAAAAATCGCGCTGAATTTCTTTTTCACTTAACACAATGGCAGCGCAATATCGCTTGGATTTGCCGTGTATGATGGTTGGTGCAATGTGTGCATGCATGCAATGTGAAAAACAAAAGATTTTCCTTTTTTTTATTTTTAATTGATGGTATCGATATGCTAATGTGAAATAGGTGTCTATGGGAATCGATGGTTCCATTTACAAAAGAGCCATTTCAGTGTTATCGTATAGACAGTTGTGGTCATTTAATTTAACCACTGGGAATTGAAGCTATCAATTTTTTGTTGAAAATTGGACATTGATTGGAAAATTTGTATTTTAATTCTTTGATATTCTTTATTCATATATTTTGAAACAAAGTGTAGCATTAAAATGCAGATGATTTCAGAAACTCAGGTGGACACATATATTTTTCTACGATTTACTTTTTTTTTCGATAGTAACATATTTTTGATAATTTTTGAGAACATTAAAAACATTAAAAATTTTCCACAATTATACTGGTTTTATTATAAAGTGCTTTCAATGAGTATTTATAAAGGAGGTCCTAGCCTCGTTGTCCACTTAAAATATTAATAGCTTCCTCCAAATTACGTATTTCAAACCTAAAACAGCTTTTTCGGAACTCTTTAAGAACTGGGCAAATACCCATGAAATAGAATACATCTTTAAGTTCCTTGCGGTTGCATAGAAGAAGAACGTTTTTCAAACCGATGACGCTTCAGCTTTACTCACAAATTATAATTTACCAAATTTGCTACTTTTTTCAGCAAAGTCATCAAATTTCACCATGAACACATCGATATTTTCATCGGCTAATATTCACAACGTAGATGGACATTCGATTGGCAGTTTTGTCCACCTTTTTTCACAAGTTCCTTCTGAATTGATAACTTGGGTGAGTACTAGTCACGGAATCCTTTCGTCGCCCATCGTGAATGTAGTTTAAGTGTGTCCAGAAAGAGTGGTCCTATTCTTATTTCGAGATGTAGCAGATAATTTGGCAACGTATCTGGCAGCCTAAAAAAACTTTTACGGTACGGAGAAACTTTTATACAGCTTCTTGATTGCAATTGCGGTATCTCGAAATTTTCTTTATTTTGTATTTCTTAGAATGTAGAATGCACATAAAACACATATCACACTTTGCTTCCGATAATTCTTTTCTCCTATAGCAATACGACCTATTCAGTTGTGCCATTTATGTATAAAACAAAGAGAAGGGTACTTAAAACGCATCCTTCCTTGACCCTCAAATTTATCCTAACTCTAATGACTAAAATAACTTTAGTTGACATTCCATATTTAAAAACGTTTGTAAAAATGAGTTTTCTGGGGAATTGAATCGAACGCTACCCAAAAATCCACAAACAATTATTAACTTCCCATAGGAAGTTATTGTAATAGGTCCGATTTGTCAAATTGAAAATTTTGACATTTCTCGACGTTTCAAGGTCCCTAGAGTCGAAATAAAAGATTTTTAGAAAGATGTCTGTGCGTGCGTGTGTACGTACGTCCGTACGTCTGTACGTCCGTACGTCCGTACGTTCACGACGTTTTTTTCGTTGTCCATAGCTCAAGAACCAGAAAAGATATCGACTTCAAATAAATTTTGTTATGCAGACAATAAGGTAGAAAGATGCAGAAAGGGCTCTCAAGAAAATTGCGTGGGTGGTTTTTTTACCATAGCAGTTTAAAAAAAGGTGAACATTTTGGTTAACCCTAAATATCTCATGAACCATCGACGCTAGAGACTTGAATTAAATTTTATATTGTATATTGCAACGTGATACAAAACAAGTATATTTTTGGAAAAAAATCCAATTAACGGTTTTTTTTATAAATCAAAAAAACTGAAAAAAAAAATTTGTCACCTCGAAAATTTTACGACTAAAATATGATTTCATCTCTAAAACAATTTTGTGCAACGAAGAATAATGTTTTTGACAGCTGATAAAATTTTGAGAAAAATCTAATTGACAGTTTTTTTTACAAAAAATAAGAACCTAAAAAAAAAATTAATAAAAGTTGGTAAAAATTGATTTTTGACTCAAATATCTTTTCAAAACATTGAGATATTGGCTTTAATTTACATTTATCTTTCAAAAAATATTGTTGTTAATATTGAGTAAAATTTTGAAAAAAAATTGAATTGATAGTTTTTTAACAAAAAATTAAAAACCTAAAAAAAAAATTAACAAAAGTTGTTAAAAATTGATTTTCGACTCAAATATCTTTTCAAAAATTAGAGATAATGGCTTCTAACTAATTTTAACTTATAAAAAATATTGTTTTTAACATTAGAGCAAATTTTGAGAAAAATCGAATTGACATTTTTTTTACAAAAAATAAAAACCTAAAAAAAAACAATACTAAAACTTGGTAAAAATTTACTTTCGACTCAAATAGCTTTTCAAAAATTAAAAATATTGGCTTCAAACTTATTTTATTTCACAGAAAATATTGTTTTCGATATTCAGTATATTTTTTTGTAAAAATCCAACTGTCCGTTTTTTTCATAAAAAATAAAATCTAAAAAAAAAATAGTACTCAAATTTGGTAAAAATTGATACATATAGACAAACTTTTAAGAAAGACAAATCGACAGACGGGATGGGAAGTTATCAGTGTGGGTCGCATCCCAGCCTCTTTTTAAAAAACAAATCTGATCAACTATGGAGTAATTTTTCATAAACGCATCTTTAAATTAATTTAAAATTTGCTCAGATTCGTCTTACTGGCTGAGTCTATTATATAAAACAGAGCCAAGAAGTTTTTCAGCTTTATTTAAAAATGAGATTCCTCTAAAATTTAATGGATTTTCAACATTACCTTTTCTTATGTAGTGGAAGGATAACTTTTGGGAACTCGTGGAGACGTCATCGTTGTCCACTGTTGATTTATACCTACTCTAAAGTTAGAAAGTTAGAAGCCGTAAGAAAACTGGTTTCAATAACCATTTCTACCTCTTCTGGAAAATAGGCGCATCCAGATACTCATCAATTATTAAAGTGTTGGAAATTGAAGCGATGGTAGCATTTGAGTTGTGTCAAGCAAACTTGTAAAATGAATTTTTAATTGTTCAATGTGCGTTACTGTAGCAGTTGAAATCCTTTTTCCACTCAAAAAGATCATCTTTCCAAAACTCCATATTGAGTTTTTCAATTTGTTTAGCATTACGATGTTGCCCTTATCGGTTTTTAGCATTATTGAGCTTTTTGAAGTTTTTGTTAGCTGTTGTATAGAGGATTCTAAAATTGATGCTGTTAGTCAATCTGAATAATTTGAAGTACGTTAAGGATGAGTTTCTAGCTCTCAGCACTGTCGAACTACTTTTGATTATTTCTTAAAGCCTTCTTTGCTGATGTTTTTATGGGTGCTGCTTTCTTGTCCATGACTAGATTAGCTGAAACGTTTAATCTTATTTGGGTTTCAAGCTCTCTGTGTCGATTTGTTCTCTATAAATGTTTTTCCAATGAAGCTTTAGAAGAATTATAAGGTATGGTTCATTTGTTTCAATACGAAATATTCTTGTTCACAACGAGAATTCCTAACTTAAACTTGATAAAAATTAAAGATTTAGGTTCCTTTCGTTCGTTTTATGGCTTAATTATATGACCACAACTGTGTGTGGAAAGTGGGATATATTATAGGTGTGTATGTGCAAATGTGGGTACAGACATACATTATGGTAGTTGTCGAAATAAAAAATCGCACGAATGTATTGGAAAGGAGCCCATTTATCAAAACAAAAGAGTGGATTTCGCAATTTCGGAAACTGCTGTTATTTTTTTTTTCTTTTTACTTTTTTGTAAATCTAAATAGCAAATCGTAAGGATTAAAAAAAATGCAATGAAAACCGATAAATTGAAAAGGAAACAAATACATATATAAGGTTTTAGTTGAAATAGATTTCAATGTGATGATAACTTGTAAAAATTATAAAGCGAAGAGATTAGAAGATTAGAAGAGTTTAAAAGAGATTGTTCTATGGGTTTTCGTTTTTGTAGCAAAACCAAAATATTAAAAGCAAAAATGGAAACATTTTGAACAAAAAGTGAAATTTACAAAAAACCAAAAATAAAATGCAGGCTAAAGTTCACTTTGAGACACTTTAATTTTGATCAAAATCTCAAGTATTTTTTTTTTTTTAAAGGAGTACTTTAGTATTTTTTCTGAAGTGAGAAAGTTATTTATTTTGTATGTGAGAATTTATGAGACAAACGCTTTAAAAACCGTTAAATTTCCAAATTTTACAGACTTTTTCGAAAAAAAAACTTGGTGAACTCGCATTTTCTCAGGAACTAATAAACCGATTTAAATAATTTTCCTAAACAAGCTCTTACAATGAATTAGGTTGCACGACAGTTCGTAGAAAACCAGGGTCTAGTGACTTCATACCCTCAATCATTCATGTGTGCGAGTAATATCAAAGATGGAGTGGACCTACAGTTTTCATGCCGAATCCGAACGGTTTAATTGAGAAAGCAATCTCATGACACAAATAAATTTTGGAACATTTTTCAATTTCTCCCAAGATGCAGTATAGTACGAACAGCCTTATTTCCGAACATATAAAGAGTTTTTTAATAATTTTTTTATTTGAAAGACGCATGTATGCCATTAAATGTAAAATATGACATCATTCAAATTCCCGGCTAGGCTTCTTACGGTGGCACGGATCCGAGTGGTCCAATTTTCAATGACTCTTCCGCATAGATCCGACTGAATTTAAGCGATGGCCTATGTTATGTTCACTTTTAGGGCATCGGTCGATTGTGGTTTATTTGCATAGACCTGCAACTTCAAGAAACCCCACAGGAAAAAGTCCAGAGGGGTCAAAGCACATGACATTGATGGCCCTCAAATCGTTCATGCAAAATGTCAATTAAATAGTTTAAATTAAATCAAATATTATATATTGTAGCGTGATAAAAAAACAAATATACATATGTATGTTTGGAAAAAAATACAATTAACAGTTTTCTTAATAAATCAAAAAAACTGAAAAAAAGAATTGTCACCTCGAATAGTTTACGTACAAAAAATGATTTGATCTCCAAAATAATAAATAAATAATAAAAAACAAAACTATACTAAAAGTTGTTAAAAATTGATTTTCAACTAAAATATCTTTTCAAAAATTGAAAATTTTAGCTTCAAACTAATTTTGTCTCACAGAAAATATTATTTTCAACATTCAATTAATTTTGTATAAAAAACCAACAGTCAGTTTTTTCATACAAAAATAAAATCTAGAAAAAAACGTACGCAAATGCTACAAAAATTGTTAAAAATTGGTTTTCGACTAAAAATCTCGTTAACAAAAATTGATTTTGAAATCAAACTATTTCATCATATGAAAAATATTGTTGGTAAGTTTCAGTTATTTTTTTAGAATAATTCAACTGAAAACTTTTTTACCAAAACACGAAAACCTACAAACTTTAAAGCAAGACAAATCGACAGACAGGATGGGAAGTTATCAGTGTGGGTCGCATCCCACCCTCTTTTTTTTTTATTTGTTTTGACACCACCTAATTACCTCATACATTTCATAATTCAAAATTCTATCTTCACGAAAATATTTTTTCTTACTGGCTACTGACAATTTTGTGTTCATTCATCAATTGTTGTTTACCGTCTTAAATTCTGGGATGTAGCGTATTCACTTACCAACAAAACACGGCCAATTGAGATCATTGAAACAAACCACTTTATTGAGATGTCCTTTTATTTGAAGCACAATTAGGATACCTAACTACAAGTTCGCAAGATATTGTTTTAATTTGATGGAGTGTTGTTTTTATTTCAGAGTGTATATTCCTATCTAGAACCTTTTCTATATCCGGATTTGTCAATGTGCTTCAACCTGAGTCATTCGTAATAAGGCATCAACTCAAAAAAGATCTTAATCCGATTTCAGAATAGCTCACAACAATTTTTATCTGGGGTGTTAAATTAATTCAGCAAGAAAAGGAAATATGTAGTAAATCATTTTATATGTACTGACATGTCTTTTGTAGTATTGATTTTTGGCGAGGAAGTTTGTGATGCCCTAACTAAATGTTTCTGGCTTTTTTATTCCCATTCCTATCACTTCCATGATTTCGCAAATAAATTAAATTAATTAATAATTGGTGAGTTTTTGATCGAAATATAATTTCAACCTTAATTTATATGGAGTCAGCATTATTTTGAAAAAAAAAAAATGTAAAGTGGTTTTGAAAAATCTCAAATATTTTTTCTCAAAATTTTCAAGACGTTAAAGAAGCAGATAAATACAATTTATGAAAGAAATTCAAAAACAGTTCCATTAGATATTATTTTATTTACAATAAATTAATTAATTAATTTTTACATTAATGATGGTTAGTGCGTTGGACTGCCATGCCAGAGGTCCTGTGTTCGATCCCTGCCTATGCCATCTAAAGTTTTTTCACGGGTACTGCCTCTTGCGAGGAATTGACAAATTCTCCAAGAGTAATTTTTGTCATGAAAAGTGCTTTCTCAAATTAGCCGTTCAAATTTGGCTTAAAATTGTAGGTCCCCTCCATCCCTGACAACAGTACTTGCACACAGGAATGATTGAGAGTTGTAATTCACTAGGCCCTAGTTCTTAACGGCTGTTGCGCCACCAAATTTATTTATATATTTTTCAAATTATTATCAGTCAAAATCCAGTAGCACGTACTTTTGTCGTCGCATTATAGCAACGTTAGGTTAGCCATAAACGTTTGGTGTCGTTGATATGTCCAACGCGTCAACGTCCTTGAATCCGAAATCGGAGTCAATATTACCGTAAAAAACAAATTCTACAGTATATTTTTTTGTGATTTTTTTAGTCATTCCATTAAATATTTTGCATTTCATTCTAAAAGAAAATATAATATGTGCCTTCAAAACACTAATTATTATACCGACTCCAAACCATCCATACAATTTTTCGGTTGAATCCAAATAGACTGTAAAACAACCAAAAAATATACTCTTTGAAGATTTGTTAACATCGTGTGTAAGCGTGTAAGCATTTTGAATTTATTTAGCTCCTTTGATTTATATTTAAATCCTTACTTTGTAGAAATCCTTTGTAGGAATATAGAATTTCCAAAAAATAAGAATATAAAATAATATTCAAATAATAATTATAATTTTTCAAGAGTATAATATTCATTTTTCATTACACTTACCAAACTTTTAATGAGCTCAAAGGAAATAACTCACATAATAAAAAGAAAAGGAAATGAAACCACCATCATCATATTACCTCCATTATGATCCTCATTTTTCAAAATTGTTCTCGAACATTAAATTTCAAGCCAAACAAAAAAAAACATAGGTACCTACGTCCAAATTGAGTACCAACATTAAATTAAATGTTCTCACTTTAAATAATACGTATGAGTATATCTACTAAGCTTATGATTATACTACTAAGGCTCATTGGGTATCCTTTGAAAGTAAAAATGGAAAAGGAATAGACCATAGCAACTCGATGAATCCTTCCAAAACAACAAATTTTTGAAACTTTCCAAATCATTCTTAATGCTTGTTACCCTCCCAAAAAAAAAAACAAAAGGAAGAAAAATAAAGCAAACCCCAGTCATCTGCAATGATTTCTCCAAAAATCAATTGCTAACAACTAAACTTGATGATTTTTGCACAACTACCAACGACTTAACAAAAAAAAAGAACTTTCATTTTAATTCCATCCTTTTAAATAATCCTTTTTCCCTGACTGATTTTCACCAACATCAAAATGTCATGTCGGTGTGTTCTTTCGGATTCACATCATATTTTACTGATTGGAATGGTACACATGAAGGAAGGACTTTTGGTGTATCTTACCTTACCTATCCTGCAAAGTACATAATATCCTTTTTAGGTTTCGTGCTTCTCCTGTGTCGTCTTTCATAACGTATGCATGAGTGATTTTTCTTTCCTTTTATTTTCGTTGTGCAAATGAACTTTTTTGATGAATTAATTCTTGTTTGCACCAATGATTTCTCTCTTGAGTTGCTCAAGAACATAATACACCAAGATTTTTGTGTCCTAATGGGTAAAATTTTTTTACACAAGGTAGGTCTTTATTTTTTTACATTTTTTTTTTGTAAATAGTATTAAAATTTTTGGAAAGAAAAATACTGTAAAGTCCAACTTTTAGACGGGATTTTTGTATATTTTTATTTGAACGCGCTGTAATGTGTGAGGAATTTTTGATATTTTATTCAGATCCTGTCTTCCTGATGCTTGGAAAATGTCATTTTTATGACTTTTAGTATTTTCTTCTTAAAAGTGCGCAGGGGTTATCAAGTTTTTAAGAAGGAAACAAGTATGAAATGAGAAAAAAGTATTTCGCATTGTACAACATTAATATTATAAAGAACAGTATTTCATTTTGGAGACAGAATAAAATCAAATTTTGATAAAATCACGCAATTCTTCGTTTTTGCTGTTCTCAAGTACATCGAAATATAATAATAACTTACCTGATGCAGGTTTAATAATAAAGCGGAAATAAAGTCAGTGTGAGTCTCATTTCCCAAAAATGAAATGAAATATTTCCTCTCGTTTATTTCCTTGCTTTAGTTTTGAACGTTTTCATATATTTCTTTCTTTTCAATGTAAAATTTCGAAAAGTATTGCGATTATATGCACTAACAAAATATTGTGAACATGATACTCATTTCAAATCTTTAAAAAGATTACATAAAACGTCTGATGTTGTTATTAAAGTTCTGAATAAAAGACTAAGACTAAGACTAAGACTAAGACTAAGACTAAGACTAAGACTAAGACTAAGACTAAGACTAAGACTAAGACTAAGACTAAGACTAAGACTAAGACTAAGACTAAGACTAAGACTAAGACTAAGACTAAGACTAAGACTAAGACTAAGACTAAGACTAAGACTAAGACTAAGACTAAGACTAAGACTAAGACTAAGACTAAGACTAAGACTAAGACTAAGACTAAGACTAAGACTAAGACTAAGACTAAGACTAAGACTAAGACTAAGACTAAGACTAAGACTAAGACTAAGACTAAGACTAAGACTAAGACTAAGACTAAGACTAAGACTAAGACTAAGACTAAGACTAAGACTAAGACTAAGACTAAGACTAAGACTAAGACTAAGACTAAGACTAAGACTAAGACTAAGACTAAGACTAAGACTAAGACTAAGACTAAGACTAAGACTAAGACTAAGACTAAGACTAAGACTAAGACTAAGACTAAGACTAAGACTAAGACTAAGACTAAGACTAAGACTAAGACTAAGACTAAGACTAAGACTAAGACTAAGACTAAGACTAAGACTAAGACTAAGACTAAGACTAAGACTAAGACTAAGACTAAGACTAAGACTAAGACTAAGACTAAGACTAAGACTAAGACTAAGACTAAGACTAAGACTAAGACTAAGACTAAGACTAAGACTAAGACTAAGACTAAGACTAAGACTAAGACTAAGACTAAGACTAAGACTAAGACTAAGACTAAGACTAAGACTAAGACTAAGACTAAGACTAAGACTAAGACTAAGACTAAGACTAAGACTAAGACTAAGACTAAGACTAAGACTAAGACTAAGACTAAGACTAAGACTAAGACTAAGACTAAGACTAAGACTAAGACTAAGACTAAGACTAAGACTAAGACTAAGACTAAGACTAAGACTAAGACTAAGACTAAGACTAAGACTAAGACTAAGACTAAGACTAAGACTAAGACTAAGACTAAGACTAAGACTAAGACTAAGACTAAGACTAAGACTAAGACTAAGACTAAGATGTAACATTTAACAATTAACATTGAACACCATCGTCTATCGATTTTTTAACTTTAACATGTCAGATGTAACATGTTCGACGCAATATGTTTGATGAAAATGATCAATGGAAATGAGCGTTTGACTGTCATGACATAGGTCTTGGGTTCAATTCCTGCCATCCAAAACTTTTTTCACGGGTACTGCCTCTTGCGAGTAATTGACAAATCCAACAAGACTAATTCTTGTCATGAAAAGTGCAAAAATTAGCCTTTCGGATTCAGCTTAAAACTGTAGGTCCCCTCTATCCCTGCCAACAGTATTCGGACACAGGAATGGTTGACTGTTGTAATTCACTAGGCCCTAGTTCTCAATGGGCTGTTGCGCCACCTAATTGTGTGTACTATCGGTGCCACCATGAAACATGTCTTCCTCAGAATAAGTCAATTCATTTTTATTACATGGAGGCTATGATATTGACTGTCAACATTTCGAATGAGAAACAGCTGTCAGTGTCAATATAACATACAAAATGGTGAAACTCGATTTGTTTCCATCTTCTACCACTTTTTTTTTTTAACAGTTCAAAAACTTGCCCTTAACTTAGCCTCTAAAATTCTACAGCTAAAGTGAAGGACTTTGTAAGTTGAAAATAAGATAAAAAATGTAAATATAAAAAATAATTTTTTTAAGAAACCCGAGATTAATTTTTGCATTTTCACGTTTTAAATCATTTTTTATAAGCCCTGAAAATTACTGAAAATTTTCCCAATGAAAATGCTTTAAAATGCGCTATTGATTTTTGTATAATGTTAACGTTGTTTTTTCGACTGACCAGATCCTGCACTCTAACTTTGGTTGAAAAAAAAAGTTTAAAATGAGAAAATTCAAAGATTTTCGAAAAAAGAAAACAACAATAATTACAAAAACGTGTAAAAATACTCTTTTGTATGTTCCTATAATGTCCATCAAACTTATCCACTCAACTTCCGATTATTTTATCATTTCACTGTCAGCGTTATGTACTGTTAGAAAAAAAAAATATTAAAACTCAATTAATTTTCAAAAGCCGTTTTCATATTAATACACTCATAGTACTTATATTTCTAAGGTGAATTACTTTCTTTAAATCACAAAACTGAATAATGTATGATGTGTGTTTAGTCGAAAGATGGTTGTCATATTTTATTATTTTTCAAAAATGAAATTCCTTTCGAATAATAATAAATGAAACATTATGGATTTTCGGTCATGGGGGGTTTATTTTCTCCCAAATTTATTAAACTTAGCTTCAAGGTTCTTTTGGGGATTTATATAATTTTCTATATATGGAGTAGATTTTTGTTTTCATTCTTTGCTCTCTCTCTATCTCTGATTCTTCTATTTTTTGTTTTATATATATTTCTGGAAACAGCACAATTATTAATGATTTTTCTGCCATAGATTTTTCTGTTCTTTTTTTCCGATATCAATACAAGTTTTTGTTCATTCAAAGTTCAATTCAATGTACGAGTTCGAGAAATATGTACCTACACTAAATAAATGAATGTTTCAATGCAAACAATTGAATATCGACAGTTTTTGAACGTATTTTTTTGATTGTACCAGTTACTGATGTGTACCTACATCATAAAGGTACAAACATTTTATTGTTTAAAAATGATTCAAAAAACATTCAAATTGTAAACTGCAAAAGTTTCAGCTTGATATTGATGCTGACTGTGGCTGCAAAAATGCATCAAAGTGTATAAAATTTATTCGCTAATTGGAGTTTTATTTTTGATTGAATATAATGTTATACAATTCAATTTGTTTTTTGGAAAAATTTATTTAATGAAATTCAAAAACCGAACTATGATTTCAGACGATATTATTTTGGAATATTCAATATTCCATTATTAGTTCGTATTTTGTTTCTGTCTGCCTTGAAAATATTCATAGAAAGCCTTATAAAAGAATCTTATACATACATAGATAAATGTATATCAATGAATTAGAACAAGTTTAGGATGTTAATCAATCAATTCAATATGTTATCATAAAAAATGATCTCGTCCTTGACACAAAAATTATTTATATATATGTATGTTTTTGTTTCTCTATATATTCAACAGGCAAAATTACTACTAGGTCGGTGGATTTAGATTGATTGATTGATTTGCTTATAAATCAATGAAATTTGAGGTTGAATTTAATAAAATTGAAATGAATGTGTTTTCTTTTTTGAATTTTGGTATCATCTTTTGACTATGTGTGAAAGTACAGATAAATCATTTAATTGACATTTTTGAAAAGGTAACATTATTTTTCAAAAAAAAAAAAGAAAAGGAAGCTGGGATGCGAGCCACACTAATGACTTCTTAAGTTAGTTAGTTGATTTGTCTGCAGGAGGCCAAATCTTCATTTAAGGATTTTTGGATTTGATTTTCAATTTATAAAAATACTACTAAAAATTTGGGGTCAACTAAATTGTTAACTTTTTACTTGGACCATTTTGGAAATATATTGCATGCATTGCATTCGTAAGAAATGTCTAACTTGATATTGATTTGATAATAAAACATGGCATTACGATTGTAAGAGAAGTCGGAAAAGGTTTGTCCAGCGATTCCATCTGTCAGTCTAAACTTTCTCAAAAACGACTCAATACATTTTTATGGAATTTTTTTACAAAGTTTTTGATTACTTGGCTTCTTTTAATATTAAAAATTATAGCTTTGTATTGCTCCCGAAGGCGAAGGGCCTTTATTTTGTTTTAAAGTTTACCCAAGAACTAATAAACCAATTTATTCCAAACCAAATAAATGTCTATTTTTCTTTGATTTTAAAACCATATGTAATTTTTTCCAAAAATCGATATCTCAAAAACGGGTCAATATTTTTTAACGAAACTCAAATGTGTAAATTGTATATTTATTAGCACTAAAAAACTGCGTACCAAAAATATTTATAAATGTGACAAATAGGACCGATTTTTATAACAATGGTTATTGAAATCTTCAAAAACTTTTTCAATTATTTTAAAATGGAATTTAGGAATTTCATTGCTGATTACATGTAATTGAAAAGACTCAATTACTTGCAATTCAAAAAATGTAAAAGAAATGTAATTAAAAACATAAGTATGTAATGATCAAAAGATTAGTAATGACTACATTTTCCAGTAATCAATGAACAAAAATGTGGGTTGCTTTGAATATTGAATAAATAAGAATACTTTAAATGTAATTTTAAGAACTTAAATAAACCCATTAAAATTATCAATTAAATGTTATTAGTAAGTACAATTTTTAATTACAATTACGAGTAATTGAAATTTATATTTTTTTCAATTAAAATTACAAGTTATTGAAATGCATATTTTTAACTTCCCACAGGAAGTTATTGTAAACGGTCCGTTTTGTCGAATTGAAAATTTTTAAATTTTTAACTATAGCAAATTAAGAAAAAAAAAGAAAATTTTGGTTGAGCCTAATACCTCACTAATGAATACAAATTTCCAAGAATACTACGCAAAATTTGTAAATATTGATGTTCGATTCGAATGTCTCGAAAATAGATTATTGACAGCGAAAGTCTTCCATTCGATGCAAAACTTTGTTATTAACGTTTGTTATTAACGATATTGTTCTTAGAAAAATTCAATCGGTATTTTTTTTATAAGAAATAAAAACTTTTAATACCACTAAATTTGGTAAACATAGGTTTTCGAATAAATATTTTGGAAACATGAATAAACATTGAAATGAAACTTATTTTGTCATATGCAAAATATTGTTCTTAACTTTAAGTTAAGTTTTTAGAAAAATCCAGTTGGCAACTTTTCTTACAAAATACGAAAAGCTTCAAAAACCACAATAAGAAATGGTTTTCCACTCAAGTTTTATGAGAACAAAGAAAGATATTGACTTCAAACTTGTTTTCTCTTACACAAAATGTTATTATTAATAGTTAGTTAAACTTTTAGAAATATCGACACACTGGCACGAATTTGAAGTTATCAGTGTGGGTTGCATTCCAGCCTCTTTTTTAAATTCGATATCTCAAAAACGGGGCACTATTTTTAACGAAGTTTGAAATTTCATATGTACGAAATTAAATTAGAGAAATTTAAATTTTCAAAGATAAACTTATTTTGCTGGTATATTTTCAAATCTTAAAATATAGGTCATTGTTGTACAAAAACAATTTCCCTCTGGAATTATTTTAAAGTACTTCCTGCATATCTGATGTTATTAACTGTATAACAAAATTTTTTGAAGTCACTGTCTCTTTGGGTCTTAGAGACTTTCCCGACGAAAAATAAATTTTCAATATGACAAATAGGACCGATTACAATAACTTCTCATGGGAAGTTAATAAATTTAAAAATATTTTCAAGTTTCAAATGACATAATATTTTCGGATATGGAAATATACTTTTTTCAATTGATTAAAAAAGCATATGAAAAATTTATACATACCTTGGCTTTCCTTTTTCCAAGTCGATTATTTGAAAAAAAAAGTACCATTACAATGTGTGTTATACATTTGGATAACTCAGGAAATTTCAGCCGTTTTCCACAAATAAACAAAATTGTTTAAGATATGTTATGCCATTTAACAAGCTAGTTCTAGAATAACGACGTCGTCAAAAAACAGATCTTTTACTGGCATTCTGCAAAACATAAGCCAGCATTTCAAGCCTTATATCACAGCTATTTGGAGTCGTATGTATATTAGCTTTGTGTTGGTCAATGTTCTTTGGCCGTCTGGTATAAAGTGTAATTATTAAATGACCCCACTGACAAAAGTTAGTCTAGGGGAACGGGGATGCCACTACAAATCACCATTTTTTTGAAAAAATGATGTGGCAAACAGACATTTTTCAAACAGTTCTGCAATTCAAGAGCGAACAAAGTGCGCCAAAACCACATTAAACTCCCCGATGGGTTACAACATATGTATTTATCAGTAACTAAAGGCATTCTCGACAAAACAACGAACTGTCTTGTCTTGCCTTTCACAACTGAAAAATCGCTGATATAGCGTTCTCTCAGTGCGTATCAACTAACAGCTCCGATGACGTTTCAATATAGTGTTTATCTGTCAAAATCAGCCAAAAAATGGCGGATACATAGAATCCTGACATAGAATGAATTCACATGGCTCACCCTGTATAAAATATTTGATTGTCAAAATACAAAGAGGATTTATTTTGATACATAAAAGGAGTACTTTTTAAGACAAATCAGTAAATGTTTATTTAATTGTTAAGTGTAAAATATGTTATTAACAATGGAAAACAAGTCAGCCAAATTAAAACCATGTAATTGAAATATGAATCCTTAGATTTTTGTCAAATGTCAATATAAAGTGTTTTTCAATTGGCGCGGTTAGATTTTGGAGCCGCGTGGCGACCGTTTGTGGCGGCCTTTTGTTTTGGTGACATCTGTCAAATCTTTTGTTTATTATTTAGTTATTTATGCCAAATCATCATGGTATGTTACACGATTGTACAGCACGTTCAAATGATAAAACTTCATTATCAAAATGAGTGTTCGTTAACACAAACGTTGCGCGCATTGCGCCCATTTTATGGTAGACGTGGTGGCCCTTCACAATCAACCCTTCAACGTAAAGACAACCGGTTCAGTAAACAATCAGCCAACACCCGTACGTTCAAGGAACGCAAGATCGGCCGAGAACATCACCGCGGTCCGTAGCGTAAAAGTGTACAGCGGAACCCGAGGCAGTCTATTCCTCGCCGTGCACAAGAACTCGGCCATTCGCAGACTTCAACTTGACGAATTTTGCGTCGGGACTTGGACCTACACCCGTACAAGATTCAACTGACCCAATAGCTCAAAGTTCATGACCATAGACAAAGCCGTTTGTTCGCTGACTGAACTTTGAATCGTTTGGAAGAGGACTCCAATTTTAGCCGAAAAATCATCTTTAATGACAAGGCGCATTTTTTGATGAATGGCTGTGATAACAAGCAAAATTGCCGCATAGGGACGACATCAACCCACGCGAGGTTCCCCAGGTTGTTACGGTAAATTTTTACCGCAACAAAAACCAGCCTTTGGCTGTTTTCTTTTTCTCTAGTTGTGGCTGCAAAATATCGGCAAAGTTGAGGGCAACCATGGTCTCATCAACCACAGGTGTACCTAGCCTTTATTTTGCAAAAGCAACAAAAGCAGGTGATCGAGATCGAGAACGAGTTCTTTCGACGAGGTCGAAAATGCCGGCGGATGAGCCGAAGAAGTATGAGGTCAGGCGGACCCTTACTTGAACAACAACAACAACAACAACAACATATTTTATTTTAAAGTTTTAATTCTTAACGTAGATTCACTAAATTAACTTTTAATTCACTTAATTATTAATGTACAAAATGGGTTTTTAACGCCGCGTTTTTAAAGTAATTTTACTTAATGTTCGGTACGAAATTCACACCTCGAACCATGCGCGTAATTAATAGTAATAGGAAAATGCCTAGTTGAGACTTCTTCTCGATTTTTGTTTTTCTTTGAACTTTCTCGAAAATAGCAATGATTGGGAAGGGGTCTGAACTCGCCATTATGTTTCGGCAAGTTTTGGAAACTCATCCAACAACTTGTCGAAACCGTGATTGTGTGTGTGAAAGCAAAGTTTCGCTGAGAGTCAACAACGGTGGCTTTCCTGATGAGTGTAAAGCTTCCAGGAAGCCGTGATGCTGTGACCGACGATCACGAAAACGAATGCTTGTGTTGGATGAATGTGTGTGTGACTGGAATGGTCATAAATAAAATAAATTAGGTGGCGCAACAGTCCGTAGAGAACCAGGGCCTAGTGACTTACAACTCTCAACCATTCCTGTGTGCGAGTACTGTTGTCAGGGATGGAGGGGACCTACAGTTTTATGCCGAATCCGAACGGCTAATTTGAGAAAGCACTTTTTCATGACAAGCATTACATTTGGAGAATTTGTCAATTCCTCGCAAGAGGCAGTACCCGTTTTTTTTTTTTTTAAATTAAGGTGGCACAGTCAGGGATCGAACCCAAGACCTCTCGCATGACAGTCCAACGCACTAACCATCATGCCACGGGTACTACGACTGGAATGGTCGAGGGAGGAAAAATTAGTTTTGGAATTAGCTTGGAAGGCACTCTTGATAGAGCCCTGCAAGCGACAAGTGAAATTGAAAAACAAAAGTAGAAAGTGTTTGAGGAATTTTTAAAAAGGAAAAAGAAAAGTCGAGAAGGAGTAATAGAAATCAAGTAGGAGGTTATTGAGAAATCCAGAGAAAGAAAAATTCGAGGATCGAGGTGTGAGGATCAGAAATAAGAAGATAAATAGGAGACAAAAAAAAATAAAAGATAAGTAGCTATTTTTGTTTTGTTCTTTGTTCTTTTGTTCGGTACGCGTCCGGTATTAAAAGCCCATTTTCTTTTGCCATTTTCAGTTACTATTTGCTTTTCTTTATTAGTTCAATTCATTATAAATTTCCAGGGATCTTCAATCCCAAGGTTTCCCAAAGAAATAAATATTAAATTTAAAACCAAACGTTCGTGGTGTTATCTCTTTTATTTTCGCTTCACTCACAGAAAGAGTTTTGGAATTTTCTTTTTCGGTTTGAAAAAATTCCTGGCGCCCATTTTTATTGCAACGTACCCCACTGTAGGTACTTGCAATAAATTATTTCCAAATTGTAACAATTTGATTGATTTTAGAAATCAATCAACATTGTTATAATTTATAAACAAATTCTTCCAAAAGAAAAAGCCCAGCTGAGCAGCCGCGGTTACAGCTTCGTCAACGAGCTGTATCGTTGCACTTTTTTTGTTCTCTTCTTTGTGTCGCATTCGTACTCGGTTGAGTGCGAGTTGCTCGAATCGTTGCGTGCGTCGTCGTTCGTCGCTACGCAGCCGTCGTCGGTTTAGTTTGTTTTAGTTTTATTTTGTTATTGTTTGTTTTAAATCATTAATAATATTAAATATATATATCGCGGTGAAATAGTACTGACAAGAAAAAGTGTAACAAGGTGATAATGCATCCTCAAAAAGTTACCATTTGGTGTGGATTTTGGGCCTGCGGTGCAATTGATCCGTACTTTTTTGAAACCGACGTGAGGCGGACCATATGGACCTAGACGACATGTGGTTCCAGCAGGACGACGCACGCTACGTGCCACACAGCAAACGCCACGATTGACATTGACAACATCTACCCGCCCTCATTGAAAAACCCTTTATAACGGCTTTAAAAATGACAATTTAAAAAAAAACTTTAATAGCGGATTATTCTAAAAAACTTATAACGCTATCCAAATTTTTGTCTTTCTGTAAGATAGTTTAAAGATTAACACATACATTTTACATGAATTCAAAACAAAAAGTATTTCAAACAGCAAATTATTTATTTGCTTTAAATCTTGAGCTTACTTTGAGACACCTTTTAATATTAATGAAAATTCTAAACCATACATTATAAGAACCTAATGACATCAAAATCATTCTTGATGGTCACGAATTGCCCATGACTCTCAAGTATCAACAAAGAATTGCTCATTCTCTTTTAACATTTTGATATTAATTTCTTTTAAATCTTTTTTACATCAGTGTTTCAATTTAAAAGTACGTGTATAAAATGTTGTTTTTTTTATTATTATTATTTCACGGGAACATAGGGAGTATGTTTGTTTATGTTTTAAGTCATAAAATAAGTGTACTGAATTTTTAAGAGCCTTTTTTTGTTCTTTGTATTTTTATTTATTTATTCTATAGTCGTCGTTTACGTTTTAAACGTGACAAGTCCACATGACATCCCTAACGACTTTTATAAGCTTAAGCTATGAGTATATGTATTTTATTTGAACTGAAAGCAATTTTTATTAAATCAAAGTCATTTAGAATTTATGAGACACTAAAAAGTCCCAAAAAAAAAGACCAACGTAAATACTGTTCTTTATTTTGTTTTTTTTTTTAAATTTTAAGGCACTTGTTGCAGAGTTGAAAGTTTAAAATATAATAGTGGTGTGATAAAAGAGGAATAGAGGAAATAAATAAAAGAAAAAAGTAGAGAGATTATATTTTTTGAAACAAATAGGATTTTTTCCTCTGAGTTTAAAAAAATGCCAAGAGAAGGAATTCAATTTTAAAATAATTTATACTCCTGAGAAATCGCTAAGTAACTTTTTCTTTTATATACATATACATAAATAGGTTTGTTCAGGTACCTAAATGAGGCACGTGGAATTTAAACGAAAAAATCAATAGTCATCACTTTGTGAGCCTTCAAAACATGAACATTTACTTTCTAATTTTGTCACCCCAGTGGAATAAGGTGGCCTAACTGGCACGTGAGTTGGTCGTTGGACGTCAGCAGTGCTAATTGGGACTTGGTTTGGAGGCTATTTTTATGTGTAACTTTACTGAGATGGAAATTGGTTTTCTTTTTTGAGCCAAATTTGTTTTAAAAGTGGAATTAATGTTTTAAGAACAAATATGGCTTAAAAAGAGAAATTTTCATCTCACTAAGGGAGACATAAAAATAGTCACATAACTAATTTCTGATTTGAATTATTTGTACGTCATGTGGAAGGCATTGTGGATAAGTTTGTAGCTAACATTTGGAAATTCAACACTTACTTGTGCTCCATGTGTCCTCCAGAAATACAGCTTGCTTGTGACATATTTGGCATAATAGTATGCCACAATCTGAAAGAAACAACAAATTGTTAGCTTCACAGAAACTACAACAAAGAGTACTCTTTAAAAAAAAGTTGATACCGAGATGCTTTAAGTATCTAGATTAACAAAAATAAAAGTTATATAAGGAATTTTGAAATTCAAGAAGAGTGAAGTGAATAAAGGACAAAAATCTGCCCCCTGAAGGATTCATCTAATCTTCATCTCAAGAGAAAACTGATTATAATATTTTGCATGGAATAAGAATTATGACTTAAAAGCTTAGGAGCGAAAGCAAAGCTTCTTACTTATTTCATTTTATAAATATGGATCAATCAATATTACATTTAATCTTCTAAAAACTATTATATAATTTAGAAATTTATTGAAAAAAATAAGGTCAAAATGATTTTGATTCTGTATAAATGACGGATTTTCCAATAGGAGGTTTCATTTTTAATTGACCGCTTTATGGATAGCTGTAACTTTTGAAGGTATCATCTTATTACATTTGACAAATGAAAACTATGTCATTTTTAAAAATTATACCAAATATGCTTGAAAAAACCATTAAAATATTTTAAATTCACTGCAAAAAGGTCACAGTTCGCAAAACTAAAGCACTTTGAGTAGTCGTGAAGCACCTTCCCGTGAAATTGTTGAAAACTTTAAGTTTTTGCCGCCATTTGACTAACACTACATTTTATTTATAATTTTATACCTTCCTCTTTACAACAAAATATTCATTTATTGATTTCTCTTAAAAAATACTCGTTTTCTAAAAGTATCAACATGAAACCTTGTATTGGAAAAATACATAAAATAAACACTTTTAAAAAATATTTAGAATTTAACTTTATTAAGTAATTGATATTTAAATAAAATTATTTCTGGCACAAATTTTAATAGTCATTTATCTAATTGCACTGAATTAAATACCACGAAGAATCTGCAATAACTCGAAAAAAAAAAAAAAAAATGTTACGTATACGCCACAGTCAACTATAAATAAATACCATTTGTAAATTGGTGCTAAATGCGTTTGGAATTTATTTAAAATTTCAAAATTTTTGATGATAACGAGGAGTTGTTCAAGCATGTTGTTATTATATAAAATGTATACAAAAATATGACAATTCGATGCACAGAGTTTATCAGAATCAAAAACAAACATTAATTTAAAACAACTCCACAGACTAAAATGTTTTTATTCCATAAATATTGATTTATTAAACAAGTCTGGTGGTGTGTACATCAATTTCAAAGGCTAGGTTACAAATTTTTGTTAACAGCTTCTATTATATTGTACTCAAATTATAGAAATATGGCAACTCTAGGAATACATAAGCTCAATCCAAACAAAAAGAAACATAAACACCCAAATCCATAGCAGGTGTATTTTTCGTATGAATTTCCTTCCAAAATCTTATTATGCAATTTTTACAGCCTACAACATTGACCACTCTAGTACTAAATGTATGTATATACGACGAATATTACTTATGTACATAAATCAGAAGAAGGAAAAAGTAAATCAAGTCGTAAATACCTTAATATGGGTTAGGGACATTTCGAATATGTCACCTTTTGCAAATCTTGTAGAAATATTACAATTTTTCCCATGAATTTCTTCAATAGAAGTAATGTGAATAATGAGGTGAAACCTATAAAATTGCTTTTCTTTTTTCTTTCCACCAATATCTCACAACGCACCTGGGGCATGAATAAATATATACATACATGTGTTAGAAAAAAAATAAAGTAGACATATTCTGTATATATTATAGAGAAAGTCGTGCATATAGGGTTTTTACAACTTCTTCAAATGGCTATGTTACATAAAGCTTCATATAAAAATATCACCTCGGAGGCTTACATATATTGAATAGAAAACATCATACGTGTATAATTCTACATACATAGCTATGACATAGAAAAAAAAAACATAGACTGGTTTATAAAGCAAATAGCAAATGACTTCCATAGAACTCAACTCAACTCATATTAAACAATTAAATTTACGAGTAGGCTCGCGTGACAAATATAAATTTGAGTGTCGTTGAATATGCCATGCAGCTGAGTTAAGTAATTGACATTTTAATTCAATTATTTCAGCCACGATTGTTAATTGTCATTTGCCTAATTTGACTCGATCAAGGACCGCACAGAATGTTAAATGAATAACTATTCAACAAAAAAAAGTTACGTATACGCCAGAGTGCCTTAAATGAATTTCATTTATAAATTTCTACTGAATAATTGAAATTCCATAATTTCTAGTGGCAAGTCATTCGAGGATGAACTTATTGCAAAAAGAGAATACATACTCGAATATATACAAATACAGTATAGTTTTTGATGTCCATCAGCGAAAGTTCATCAGAATCAAAAGGGATGACTGTGGCTACTATGCAAAAGATGTTTGCATATCATTAGTTCAACGGTCAATGCACTAGATAATAATAATTTAATATTCAGTATACTATTGTCGCCATGAAGTCCATGCCACAGTCATTGAATTCAAAAGAGGTTACATTGTACAATAGCACGCGACCAAGACCAAAAAGGACTTCTTATTGAACAACTAATACACAAAATCCTTCAATTTAATGGCTGAACTATGCACTCATTCAAAAAGTTCAATGTAAAGCTTCTTAGTCAATTTGATTCCAATTTGTTTGTAAGCAGAAAAACAAAGAAAATAAGAAGCAAGCTTTTCTAATTTTGAAATTATTTTCCAAGTCATTGGTTTTGTTTTCCAATTCTTTTTATACTCTTTTATTCTATGCTATGATGTGCAGAAAGTTCAATTTCAAAAATGAAATGTGACATTTAATCTCATTCCGGTGTATTCAAATGGAAAGTTTTACTTTATTTGATGTAGATTAAAATTCAAAGAAATATTTTTTGACTTTGCATTTTTATAGACTTTTCTAATGCAAACAAATGAATATTATAACATTTTTATTCATAAAATGTCATATTATTAAGTCAAAGGAAAACAATGAATGTTCATACATTGTCGACATCTTCGTCTTGTCGTATGCAAAATGACTTATGAATTTAAAAACACGCAAAAGAAATTGTATCCAATGTTTTGAGGATGTTGAAGCAAAAGTGACTTCTTTTTTTAATTTTCTTTAAGAACTAAAAAAGTTTTTCCAATAAGAGGTTTCATTTTGAACACCCTATTATTTGTGCAGCTGTCACTTTAAAAGCTGTCATCTTTTGACAGCAAATATACGAAATTTAACAACGCATTCAAATTGTAAAATTTATTACAAAAATGGTGAAACTCACATGTACAAAGTATTTTATTTATTTATTCAATTAATCAAATAATTTACAAATAAATTTACAAGGTGATAAAGGACATTCTACAAATATGTGATGAATTGATAGAACTTTGTAAAAATAGTTTTTCCAACTCTGGTTCGGAGTATCTTTATGCAATTTTCCCTTGTTAGTTGCCTATTATATGAAATGCGATGATGATGTGGATTACCTATGTGTACGAAGAAAAGTATTGCAGTTATTCCAATTAACTTCAAGCTCCATCTTTAGCTCCTGAAAATAGATTTTGCGAGTACGTTGATAGAAATTTTTCTAATCAATAACAAGTGGAAATTTAGTAGCATCTTTGGCTGCATCATCCGCCATTTCATTGCCTTTGATACCAGAATGCCCTGGTACTCATGCCAGTACTATTTTTTACGTCATTGTGCATCTTAATTGTTCCAGAGTAGGGCATCGGTTTGTCTCATTTGTAAGGCCTTTTAATATCCCAAGGTTATCTGTCAGGATTATACTTCGTCCCAAATAAGTTTTCGCAATTGAAATAGCTCTTTGAATTGCTGCTAGTTCAGCAAAGTAGCTGCCTGCTTCATTAGGTAGTAGTCATTGCCAGACCAAAGAGGTTTGAGAATGCTGTTCCCACTTGACTACCACAAAAGATGAGTTATCATCTTTGTGTGAACCATCTGTATAAAAGATGTGATCAGGGTTGGCCTTTTCGATCATCTCTTGGTGTAGAGCTTGGAACATATTATCCGTCGTATTTTTCTTTTTAAATGCTGCTAATTTTGTATCTATTTGAAGCAGATTTCGTTTCCAAGGGGGCGGACTATATTTGATTGAACCTGGTTCAAACAAGGAGTTTGGTTGGACTTTTATCAAGCTAAATACTTTTACAAGTGCAGATATCGAGTTTTTCCGTTTATTTGTTTCTGAATTAGTAATTGCATTGGCAATATTATACAAGGGATACTTTGGAGCGGCAAGGGCCTTGTTTGCTAAGTTAATAGCTCTTCTTTTGCCAAAGTTATGAAAAGAGTGTTACACAGTTTCAAGTCTAAGAGCCTCAATCCTTTTTGATTTTAGTGCTCCTGAGGCTGAACGAAAGCAATTGTTGATCGCGGTGTCGATGTCTTTGCAGATTTTGATTGTTGTCCACATAAAGGTTGTGGACAACGAGTGTTTTTGCTATTGATTGATGAGTTCCTTTTTTCTTGGAGCAAATCATTTTTAATTGAAGAATTACGTTTTTTAACTGAATATTCCATTTTAAATTCGAACTAAATGTAATACCCAAAATGTTTAATTCTTTTGAAGCCGAGACTACAGTATCGCGAATATTAAATGGAAATAGATTACAATTTCTTTTCCTGCATAGGTGCAATAAATCTACTTTTGAAGGAGGAATTATGACGCCTTTTCTTTCGGACCATGTGTGGATAGCCCAATCTGCATATTCTAAAATAGATTTCACCTGCATCGGGTCGCCGCCGGATGCTACTACATAAATATAATCAGCATAAACCCCAACAAAGTCAAATTGAGGTTCAAGCTGCGTGAGTTTAATTAAAAGCGAATCAACATAGTTGTTGTAAATTGTTACCGGGAGAGGAGATCCTTGAGGAGTTCCATTTTCCAGTTTAAAGTGTTTGGATTTATAACCATCAACATTAACTCGGAAGGTTCTTGAAGTCATAAAGGACGCGATAAGTTTGACTATCCGAAAGGGGACTCGCTATTGTAACATTTGTGTAAGGACGGGAATCATGGTGACGCTATCAAAAGTTTTTTGTAGGTCCGATAACATAACTAGCTACTATATATGTTTGGTTTTATAAAGATTTTCTGTGAGTTTGTGCTCGAGCAAGTGAACAAGTGTAGGTATGTATTCCTCTGTTTTGTCTAAGAGCGTGTTATCCTGAATGTGCCTTTTTTTCTTCAAACCAACATATCCGTCTATCGATATTTTTTTCAAACATTTTGGAGAGAATGGGAAGCAGTGCGATAGGTCGGTACTCATCGAAGCTGTGGCGATTTTGGGGTTCTTTAGGAATTGGCTTGAACTGAGCCTTTTTCCAGTCGTGTAGAAAAACACCAGTCATTAAAATGTTATTGTATAACAAGCAGAGTCTGTCTTTTAATCTTGTCTACACCTGGAGTTGTACCTTTCGCAGTTCTAAGAGTCATATCAAGTTCTAGACGAGAAATGTGTTCATTAAGAATTTCGCATTGATTTTCGTTTGTTTTAAGTTCATTTACATCGAAATTATTTTTTTCTTTGATAATAGGCGAATAAGTTGAGTTATCACTGTTTTTTTTCATTTCGTATCTTTTCGGTCTTAGCTGATTGGGTCATTGAAATATATTAAAATGATCCGGATTTTCATTTATGAGACAGATTTTCACCAAGGAGGAGCCGAAATTTTGCATTTAAGGCTGGGAAAATCAAAAGATGATTTTTGAAAAACCTCAAAAATCCATTTCTGATTTATGATAAATTTGTATGGCCAAAATTGAAAAAATTTATTTTCCACAAAACAGAGATCTTGAACACCTTAAGACTTTTTTATTTTTAAGCACTTAAAAGATATGGTTTATGCTTAAGCTCCACAATCGATTCGAGATCTTTAAGATAGAATTCGTGAAGTTATCGAGGACAAAAAGCTTTATGTGTCATGGAAAATTTTATGAAAAGAATATGTTTCTGGAATTGTAGCGTTGGCAGTCATTGGGCTAATATTCTTCTGCATTATTAATGGCATACAAATATAGTCGTTTTTTTTAATATCAAAATGTTGTATTTTGTATATTTGTCTTCTTTTTTTAAATGCCAATTATGTTTATCCAAAAATTATACCAGTTCTTAAAAACGGCATCTTCATAATTTATATGATTTTATTTTCTTAAAATTTTCGGTTTTCTTGATTTATAAAAAAGATGTTGATACGCGTGATAACTTCTCATTCGTGCCCGTCTGTCGATAATTTAAAAAAATTTACAAAATATTGATAACAACATTTTGTTACAAATTTTTGTAGAATTTGTTTTTTTTTTTTTTTGTAAAAAAGGTTGTCAATTTTTCAAAAAAATTAACTAACAGCTAACAAAATTATTTTACATGGAAGAAAATAATCTCGAAATCAATTCTTTCCTTTATTCTCTAGGAAATCAATTTAAGTCGAAAGTCAATTTTTACCAAATTTCAATAGTATTTTTTTTATTTTTCTCAATAATTAACAGATGTCAAAAACGTGATTCTTTGATGCATACAATTTTTATTGGAGGTGTATCATTTTTTGTTCTCGAAATATTCGAAGTGACAAATATTTTGATTCACCTTTTTTGTTTTGTAAAATAGACCGCTAGTTGATTTTGTCGAATTCATAGCAATTTGGTATCACGATACAATGTATTTCAATTTTAAGTCAATATCTGTACCGGTTTTTGAGATATGAGTGACGAAAAAAGGTATTCTTGGCGTTCATTTTTGGGACAATTTTTATTAAAATCTTTTTTGAGATAATTTGAATTTCCGATCTGCTTAAAATGTTTATTGCCAAGTTATCCTCAATTGATGAAATCGTTAAAGCTGTAGCTGAAAAGACAGATAGACAGACAGACGGACTGTATCGACTTTCTTCTCAGATATCTTGAGACTTATAAGGAATATCGATCGCAAAATGTATTTCCTCGTATTTCGTATTATAGCACTGCTGGTTTACCTTCAATTAAAGCATTTGTTTGTTTTTGAACTCTTACTTACTGACTTAAGGTGGCGCTACAGTCCTGTGTGAACTAGTTCCTCACCCAACAAACTTCTCCATCTAGTTGCACACTCTAAGTAGGGTAAGGTCACTTTCCACTTGTGAACGACACCTGATCCGTGGTGTTCTTCTACTGCGCTGTCCTGTGGGCGGGGATTCGATAAATTGATTTTTTTTTATAAATAGCGAACACTAAAAGGGTTTTGTATACCTTTAATATGCCAAAGACACAGTGTAAGCATTAGGAAAAGAGGGAAGGGTTAGATTGGAGGTGCCGGTGTACATTGATTTTGAATTCCTTAACATTGCAATGATAGGGAAAGATAGAGCGTGGCTAGGCATTCCATATTCGCGTAGTACGGCTAAAAATTAATCTCTGTACTACATAGTACGGCCGAAGTTGGACTCAAGGGTAAACTGATGGGCATTCCTAGAAACGCGGGTATTACGGTTAAATTATTTAAGGGGAGGAATGCAACTGACTATTTCACTAGAGCAAAGTCTGTTAAAATAACGGTAAAAAAGGGTAAGACAAGAAACTTTACGACGATGTTCGAGCGACGTTATCGTGTTGATGAGTGGCACTGGCACTCATATATCTCGCTTTAACGATACAAGACAGCATTTGGTTTTCGAAGCATTAAATTGCATACGGTTTTTTATTCCCCATTGAAAAATGCTGTGTAGATCGGAATGAGCTTATCATATTTTGCCGTTGCAGTTTCACATCCGAAGAGGAGGGTTGTGAGTCTGGAAACGAATATGATAAGCTAAGGGTACCATCGTCAGCGCAACAATGTATTGGATTAGAAATAGCAGACAGGAGATCATTTATAAAAATAAGGAAAAGGGTCGGAGACAAAACGGACCCCTGGGGCACACCAGCATTTATTTTATGGGTTTCAGGCTTGAATCCGTCCAAAACAACTTCTATTGAACGGTTCGAAAGAAAATTTCTAATCCAACGAAGAAGAGATTCGTCAATACCAAAAGCACGCATTTTCGATAAGAGAGCTTGATGCCAAACTTTATCAAATGCCTTTGAAATATCAATTGCAATAATCTTACTTTCTCCAAAACGATGGAAAGATTTGTTCCACTGTTCGGTGAGATGAACCATGAGATCACCAGTGGACCTATTGCTACGAAAGCCGTATTGCCGGTCATTAAGAAGTTTCCGTTCCTCAAGATATTTCTTAAGCTGATAATTAATCAGCGTTTCCATGACCTTGGAAAGAAGGGACGTTAGTGCTATCGGTCGATAATTTGCGGGAGAAGAAGATTCGCCTTTTTTGGGATTGGCTGAACAAATGCAGTTTTCCAACTATTCGGAACGAGTCCAGAAGAATAGGATAGATGGAAAAGCTTACGCAGTGGTTTTGCTAGCGTGGAAGAACACCTCTTCAGAATAATAGCGGGGAAACCATTCGGACCAGCGGATTTATGAATGTTGAGATCTTTAAGAGCTCTCGCTACAGTACGAGTATGAAAATAGATTGGTCCCATAGAATCATTTACGCGTTCAAAAACTGGGGGAGCCTTGACACTATCTGGTAAGGTGGAATTTTCGGCGACCTGCCTTGCAAACAAGTTGGCTTTATCAATAGAGCTAACTAAAGGAGTGTCATTGACAACAAGCGTAGGAACCGAGGAAGGGGAAGAACTCGTCATGTTTTTTACAAATAACCAAAAATTCTTACTGCCTTTGGGACTTTGCAGTATTTTTTGCCGTAATTTTTGGTCATGCAAAAATGTGGGCGTTGCAGGCCTTCCTGGCTTGTTTAAACCTTTTCCGGTTTTCCTCAGTTGGGTTGGCTCTAAAACACCGGGAGTTCACCTCTTTCTCCTTGATAACCTCTTTGCAGCTCGAATCGAACCATGGTTTAATCTTAGGTTTAATACTTTTAACCCTATTCGTCCCAGACCGTCCCAGTTGGCTTTCTCGTACTGCCAAACGGCTCTCTTTGGAGCTCTTTCTTTAACTGGATTTGTTTGACACGAGAAACTAGCAGATATGACACTGTGGTCCGATGTGCCTAGAAACATCAATACACAGATTGTGTACTTATTAGGATCAGAAGTGAGAAACTTTTGTCATAGTCCATACTTCTGCACCGTATAGGAGGACGGGGATGATGAGGGTCTTATATAGCGACACTTTGGTCCCTCGAGAGAAGGCTTTGCTACTCAATTGCTTTCTTAGCCCAAAGAAACAGCACTTAGCAAAAGTAATTCTTGTTACCTCAAAGTTACGTCTGTCGATGGTGACGTTTTGACCGAGACGTCGTCGGTGTTGTAGGTTTTTTTTCTAGATATCAGCATGTAACTTATTTTACCCTCAATATCCGCTTAATCCATTTTGTTTTTGAACTGCACATATCTTACAGCAGGTAGACTCTTGAATAGTGATTGGAAATTTAATATTGATTTACGATTATAATTAAATGACTTTATATTAAAACTCAATGTCTTACAAAATCCAAATTTATTTGAAGATAAAATTACTTGCTATCGTATTTTGTATACGATAACCAATGAGAATTTCAATAAATACGAGTTAATAGTTCACCATAGTAAATATTTCAATTCAGTCAGCAAATAATATCGTTGCTCATGAATTTCATTAGTTCCTTCGAAACAATTTAAAAAGTTCCACCATACCAAAACCACATACCTAACGCATCGAAACTTTTCATATAACTTTGAATGCGAATACACAATTCCGCGCCGACCACTCTGAAGGTCCTCAAGTTATATTATGTAAACTTATTTGTTTTGTGATCCAAATAACGAAGAACAAACATACCAAACATATTTTCTTATTGTTTTCTAATAAGAAAATTTTCGGCCAGAACAATTTCGAAGAACAATAAGGCAAAGGCACTGGCACTTTTTATAAAGACAAAGAACACAAAACGGAAAAAATTGAGATGAAATGAAAAAGTCCTAAGTGAATAGCTAAATTAAAAAACAATGTTAGTCAGAAATATATTCTCTTCCATTCACATGACAGGATGTGAAATATCCTTAGAAGAAAAATAAAATGGCAAAAATGTGGGAAGATCTAAGGGTATTTCTCAAGGGGACCAACATTCACTTGGATAATGGGAATCTGATTACAACAACTCTATTTTTGTTTTGTTTTTGTATTGTTGATTTGTTTGCATGACCTCCTTCTCGACGTATACATATACATTCTCCCTCCCAAGAACCCAACGTCTTAACTAGCATTTTCTATTATTTATGTTAAAAGGATGTGCCATCCCCGCGATGAGATATACATACGTACATAGATACGAGTATATAAATAGAGATGTTCCAAACTTTCTGCATCTGTTGTCTCTTTACAATGATGATACTCGCCTATGTCAATTCAGCTAACAACACAACGATGACTATTTTATTTTCTATCCAAATATTGAAAAATGCGGGTGGATAAACATCCTTTTTGACATCCTGTCAAACAGCCAACCGACAGAGGGAGAGAGAGAGAAAGAAAGGAAGGAAGGGAGAGAGAGTGGGAATGGGAGTGGGAGTGAAGACGCCGAATAGAATTAGATATACTATAAAGGCAAGATGAAAAGTGTACTAAATTGAAATTGCTTATGCTTATCCTTGGAAAAAAAGGATGAGGAGGATAAAGGCCCATAACATGCGAGAAGAAAAGTCATGCTATGAAGATGATGATGATGACGACGATTATTATCATCATGCGAGTACCGAGGAAAAATATAGTCTTGAAAATACCCAGACCCAGGCACATAAATGATATTATTTGTTTTGGACTTTCTTGTTCTACCATATTGTCATTTAGCCCATCTTCAAAAAAAATACCAAAACAAAAAAGTCATCGAGGACTACTTTGACAATAAGGAAAAGAAATATAAAAAAAATTAAATGTAGAAACACAACGAAAATATACGCTCCCGACTCCTGAAGCGATGGCAATGTCGAAGTCGAAGTCAAAGTCGAAGGAAAAAAAGCCACAAGATAGGGCAGTGGGGGAGGGGGGGTGGTAGGCAGTCGTATATATTTATACCCAAAGGAGCACACAAAAAATGCTATTCAATATGAATCAAGGGCAATTTGGGTCCTCGAGGAGTTCATTCAAATCTACATAAATAAACAAAATATCACCCCCTCTGGTGTTATTAGGTAATAATTTGAGGGTTAGAGAATAGACAGAGACAGTTACAGAGAGAGAGAGAGAGGAAGAGAAAGCAACAACACACAAAACAAAAATAACACAAATATGAGTAAGGAGACAAATTTTGCGAAGTGAAGTGAAGTGCGGTAGGAGGCACTGATGTGTACTTTATACATTTCAAGGATATTTGATTACTTTGTGTGTGAGGTGTAAATTCATGAAATATTTTATCATTTATTGGATATTTGAGGATTAAATTGGGACATCATGGAGAAGAGTATGAAATAACGATGATAAGTGGGTCGTCCTATAGATCTCATCCTCGTCCTTCGTCCTTCGTTGGGAGTCGTTGAGATTTTTTCTTTTTATTTTATTTCATATTTTTATAAAATGAAATAAAGCAACAAGTATTATAATATAGATGCCTATCTATCAAAAGAGGTTTTGGCTTTCAAAAGGGATTTAAATCAATAACAGGATATGTTGTATAGGTACGAGTAGATATTCCGTTATGTTAACCTAATCGAGCAGTTTTTGTTTTTTTTTTTATGTTGTACTTTTCAAGTGGATAAATGTGTGTAGTGATTTACATTCAAAGCAAATGAGTGGTTGATAAGTGGATTTTATTGATGAAGTTGAATATTTATTATGTATAAATTAATTATAGAAAAAAATCAGGATTATACAAATAAAGGTTTTAAATGTACATATGTAGGTTAGATTGAAAATAAAGCAAAAAAGGCTGTGTGTATTACCAGTTGGCCTGGTTTTGATTTTAAAATTTGTATAAAATGGAGGCTGGTTCTTTGGGCTTTTGCCTTTGACCAACTCCTCCGATCAGACGTTTTAAACATACTTGAATTTAAATGTATTTGATATTCGAATATTCTACCAACTGATTTTAATTTTGTAAATCATTTCGATAGAGATGAGGAATTAAGGGCAGTGAACAGCTTTGGCCCATTCCGATTGATTTTTTTGTGAATCTGTACGAATTCACGATTACTCTCGATTTAGGTCATTTGAACTTTTGAATCATATTCACTTAGTTTAATCGAAGACATTTTTCCTTTTTTTCAATTTTAAGCTTTTTTATTTTAAATAATAATCGAACCATTTTAATTTCAGTTTTAGTTTTAATTTTGATTGACTTTCTATTGGCAACTATTGTTATTTTTTCGGTCCGATTTGTCAAATTGAGAATTCAGACATTTCTTGATGTTTCAAGATCCTTATTGCTAGTTTTGAAGTACCAATGTCTTACCCAGTAATTTACTAAAACTAATACAAATATGGAACTGCTACGGAACCAGTTGGATGAGAACAAAAAATTGTTTTCATTTTATTGAAATGAAAATTCTTAATGCTTTGATTAAAGAAGCCAAATCAAATTTCAGAAATAAAGGACTTTTTGATTTCTTTGAAAACGCGAAAGTCAGTGAATTTTGAAAATCTGAAAACGTGTATTTAAAACATCTTCCAACATCAGGATTTAGATTTTTACAATCATTGTTTAACTCGTGTCTTCAACTTAGGTATTTTCCAAGCGAAGGGAAAATGAAAAACAAATAAGTTTACTATGCTCCTTAAGCAAGTGCCTTGGAAAAAGAATATATTACCCCCCGAACATTTTGGTTTTCGGCCTTCTCATAGCCCTGTTCATCAAGTACATCGAATTACAAACCATATCAAGAAAAATTATTGTACCTGTGAACAATTTTATATCTGATATGTTTACTTGTGTGTCATGTGTTCCTCAGGGTTCTGTTTTTGGACCAATTCTTTACACTGTTTTCCCTCGTGACTTTCCTAGACTCCTAAACTGCGAGACGATACGTGTATATTTTCCACAGATTCAATTGCTTCTATAAGAAGTAATAATTTGCAATCTGCACTAAATATAAACAAAAAACAATTTTTTTAATGATCTCTATTAACACTAGATACAAAATTAACCTTGGGTTTACATATCCAGAAAAAAATGAATTTAACAATTAAAAAAAATAAAGCTTTATTTCAGCTAATAATGTTTTATGGTTCACCAGGATGGAGTAGTTGTGCAATCAGTAGGCTACAAATATCGCAAAATAAAATTTTTAACAGAGGCTGGAATGCGACCCGCTCTAATAACTTCCCATATCGTCAGTCGAATTGTTTTGCTTAAAAGTTTGTAGGTTTTCGTGTTTTGTTAAAAAAGTTGTCAGTTGAATTATTCTAAGAAAATTAATACCCACAATATTTCGCATATGATGAAATAGTTCGATTTCAAAATCTATTTTTGTTAACGAGAATTTTAGTCGAAAATCAATTTTACCAATTTTAGTAGCATTTCTTAAAAGTTTTTATTTCTTATATAAAAAAATACAAATTGGATGAATGAAATTAATTTGAAGTCAATGTCTCCTATCATTTACGAGATATCGAAAACCGAACATCAATTTTTATGAAAAAACTAACTGTGAGATACAAATAATTTGAAGTCAATGTTTTTAAATTTTAAAAAAAGATATTTGAGTCGAAAGTAAATTTTCACTAATTGGCATTGTTTTTTTTTAGGTTTTTATTTCTTGTAAAAAAAACTGTCAATTCAATTTTTCTCAAAATTTTACCAAATGTTGAAAACAATATTTCTTATAAAATAAAATTAGTTTGAAGCCATAATCTCAAATTTTTGAAAAGATGTTTGAGTCGAAAAATACTTAAGCCTTACCAACTTTTAGTAAAGTTTTGTTTATGTTCTTATTTTTTGTAAAAAACTGTCAATTTAATTTTTCTCAATTTAACTGAATGTTGAAAACAATATTTTTTATAACATAAAATTAATTTGAAGCCAATATCTCAAATTTTTGAAAAATATTTGAGTCGAAAATCAATTTTTACCAACTTTTATTAATTTATTTTTTGAAAAAACTGTCAATTCGATTTTTCTCAAAATTTTACTGAATGTTACAAACAATATTTCTTATAAGATAAAAATAGTTCGAAGCCGTAACCTTAAATTTTTGAAAAGATATTTGAGTCGAAAATCCATTTTTACCAACTTTAATTAATTTTTGTTTAGATTTTAATTTTTTTGTAAAACAACTGTCAATTCGATTTTTCTCAAAATTGGACCGATTACAATAACTTCCTTTAGGAAGTTAAGAATCATGTTTAATCTTCCCTGGTGTTTTTCGAGTTGTGAATTGCACGCATTAATTAATATTGAAATGGTATATAAAATATAACATATATTGCATATATTTAAACAATGCATTGTCATGGTATGACTTTTGAAGATTTAACGATGTACATTGATGATGACTTTTGACTATAATACCTCGAAATGAAGGTATTAAATTCAAAATTGTTTCATTCTATGCAAAATGCTGTTGTCAACATAAGAAAATTTTCTTAGAAAACTGCAATCATTATTTTCAATAAGAAATATAAATTTTTTAAACAATTCGACTAAAATTGGTAGAAATTGGTTTTCGAAGAAAAATCTCGAGAACCAAAAAAGGCATTGACTTCAAACTTTTTTATCTTACACAAAATGTCGTAGTTAACATTTTGTTAAACTTTTAAAAATGTTGACAGACGAGTACGAATGTAAAGTCATCAGTGTGGGTTTTTAACAAAATGTCAAGATTTTCGTAAGAATTTGAAGTATGAAATTATTATGAAGGTCATTTCATTTCTTGTTCGTTAAATATTTCAGCTGACATATACAGTTTCAGTATTTTTCAATTTATACAAAAGTTATAATCATCAAACTGAAAAAAAAACTGCAGTATTTTTTGTTTAAATTAGGCAGTCCAACTTTTTGCCTTTTTATATTTTTATGTTTTTGTATTATATTTTATATTTGTTTATTTTTCAATAAAATATTGTTTTGACACTGACAGCTATCTCCCATTTGAAATCTTGACAGAAAGGCAGTATCACATCTCAGCATTTCAAAATGAATAACTTTATATGCTTCAAAAACTCGTTCCTTAAAATTATTCCCGAAAGAAATGAAACACCCACCGCACCTACTGTACTCAAGTTTTTGCAGAATGGTAGGATACTAGACAACACTTATGGTCCCTATATTTATAAGGTGGGCACAGATTATAATATGGCTGCTGCAGCTTAAGAGAGCTTACGAACATCAATCTCAAAAGCTCAACATATCACGCACTAGCTCATTCGAATTCTGCAGAAAGTTTTATTTTACATGGTCGAATTATCACTTTCCAGCACTGGCCTTAGACCTACTCAAATAAGCGCAATGCCATAACGCCATCACAGTCTACTCCTACATTGATCTTTTCATTACCAAATTAGCCAATCATGTTATCAGCCGTTCAGTCGATGTTAATTGGCATCCTCGGATCTACGATTTGATTTCGTTCGATTTTAGTTTAGTTAGGGTAGTTTAGTCTTGGAAAATTGGATAAACAGAACTCGGTGCTGCGTAGCGAGACAAGGCAACCACTTGAATGGCGTTGCGTTCCTAATTAAGCGGAATGTTTGTTCTTGAAGCCATATTACATGGACAAAATTTCATTTTGTTAATTTAATTGCAATTTTTGAAAAATAAACTTGTATTTGACCTACCCTTCAAAACACAACAACACCAGTACAGCTCTACTCGTTTAAAAATAATTGCGCAGATATACCTGTACGAACAAATTCAGGTGTTTTTCCAAATCTCTACAAATGGCACTACACCATTTTTTTATAAAGGACATCAGTAAAACAAAAAAAAACAAAATTAACGTACTTTCTTCCACTGCTTCGTTGACAGCCATGACTTAAGTTATTGCATATTTCTTCTTACCTTATACTCAAATATCACAAAAACAAAAAACAGTACACATGAAGAAGGAATTTAATATCCGTATCCATGCTACTATGGTGGCATGGTATGCATGCAATTCTAAGGTCTCAGCTCACACACAAAATATAAAATGCCAAAACCCATAACTGAACCAGTACAGTACCATAGCTACTATTTCAGTAGAAAGAAGTATCAAGTATAGTTTCAGTCTTTCAGTATATCTTTTGAGTTACGACTCCTTTTTTGGCCTTATTCTTTCATTTCCGTTACAAATGCAAATAGCTTGTGCTTTTATTTATGTACGAGTATGTGTGTGCTATATTATGCTTAGGTATAGTTTTAGAAAAAGATGACAATGAAAAATGTTTCGGAAATAAATTGAAGTGTTATCTTTCTCTGTGTGTTATGAATGAGAGTTAAGACAGCGAATAATTTCATACAATGAAATAAAATGAATGTACTGGATGTTTTTATTTTGTGAACTTTTTTGTAATATAATAATTGGAATGTTAGGTTGGAATTTGTATTTTTAAAATATGATTAATAAAACATAAAAATGCGTTTGATGTGAATTTATGAACATTTAAATGGAAAAGGAATTTTGTAATTTGACAAATTATATTGTTAGCTTTTTAAGACTAATTTGAATTTTCATCATTTTCAACTTGTTTTTTTTTTTTTTTTTTTTTTCAATTATTATTTCTTAAAAGTATAGTGAGCCATTAATTTTTAACAGCATTATCATAATATTGTTCGAATGTTTACCATTTACAATAATGGATTTGTTTAAAATTGAACAAAGGATTTCTAAAATTTTAAAGAAAACTGAAAAGAGTGGAAGCGATATTAAAGTCACACTGGTCGACAAAAAAACGTTTTCGTTCTGTAACACAAACAAAAAAAGAGGCTGGGATGCGACCCACACTGATAACTTTCCATCCCGTCTGTCGATTTGTCTTGCTTAAAAGTTTATAGGTTTTCGTGTTTTATTAAAAAAAGTTATCAGTTGAATTATTCTTAAAAATTTTAAAATAACCAACAAAATTTTGCATATGACGAAATAGTTTGATTTCAAAATCTATTTTTGCTAACGAGATTTTTAGTCGTAAACCAATTTTTACCAATTTTAGTAGCATTTCTTAAAAAGTTTTATTTCTTATATAAACAAATACAAATTGGATGAATGAAATTAATTTGCAGTCAATGCCTTCTATTCTTCATGAGATATCGAGAACCGAACATAAATTTTTGAAAATTTGGCGTACTATTTTTTGTAGATTTTAATTTTTTATGAAAAAAAACTGACTTTTGGATTTTTATAAAAAAAAATTACTGAATGTCGAAAACAATATATTTTCGGTGAAATAAAATAATTTTGAAGCCAATATTTTTAATTTTTGAAAAGAAAGTAAATTTGTACTAAGTTTTATTGTTTTTTTTTTAGATTTTTATTTCTCAAAATTTTTCCGAATGTTGACAACAATATTTTTTTTTAAATAAAATTAGTTTAAAGCGAATGCCTCAAAGTTTTGAAAAGTTTCAGTTGAAAATCAATTTTTACTAACTTTTATTAATTTATGTATAGGTTTTTATTTTTTATACAAAAACCGTCAATTAGATTTCTCTCAAAATTTGATCAGATGTCAAAAACATTATTCTTCGGTGCACAAAATTATTTTGGAGATAAAATCATTTTTTGTTCGTAAAATTTCTTAGGTGACAAATATTTTTGTTCAGTTTTTTGATTTATAAAAAAACCGTTAATTCGATTTATTTCCAAAAATATACTTGTTTGATATCACGTTAATATATATAGTATGCAATTTAATTCAAGTCTCTAGCGTCATTGGTTCATGAGATATTTAGGGTTAACCAAAATTGTCACCTTTTTTTTAAACTGCTATGGTAAAAAAACCACAGACGCAATTTTCTTGAGAGCCCTTTCTGCATCTTTCTGCCTTATTATGTGTATAACAAAATTTTTTGAAGTCGATATCTCTACTGGTTCTTGAGCTATGAACTACGAAAAAAACGTCGCGAACGTACGGACGTACGAACGTACCTCCACACGCATGCACATACATCTTTCTAAAAATCTTTTATTTCTACTTTAGAGGCCTTGAAACGTCGAGAAATATCAACACTTTCAATTCGACAAATCGGACCGATTACAATAACTTCCTATTTGAAGTTAAAAAACTGAACTTTAAAGGGAATTACTCAAGAACAAATTGACGTACAGATTCAAAAAGTTGTCCTTTTGTAGATAATTTTTTAAATCAAACATTTCTTCGGAGTTATTAAAGAAAATGCAAAAAAACTTATTTTTTACAAGATGGCCGCCATCCCGTGGGAATAGGAATTAAGTCCTCCTAAATTTTGTTTGCTCCAGTCCAAAATGAGAGGACTTTTGAGGGAGCGTCTATGGCGTATAAAAGAAGCTCTTCACAAAAATTCTACTTTGTGGGTTTTTTTTCGAAATGAAACTAATTTTTGTATTAATATTTTGTTAAACTTTTAGAATAGGTAATCGCCAGACATTAAGAACAATCGTGGGAAACACGAACTTGAGTCAAAAGACTATGTTTACACATAGTACTTAGGTTAGGTTAAAGTGACCTGTGTGCCTGTGATGGAGTAGGACACACTTAGACCAGTTTATGGCCCATTGTGATACCACATTACAAATAGTGCTTACATTTCAAAATTTAAAAAAGTGCCTACAAAATAAAATTGTCTCCAAAAATTTAAATGCCAATTAATTTACCAATAAAACCTCCATTTATCAATTTTTTTTTGTGAAAATCCTTAAAGCATTTTTTTTAAAGAAATTTTGTACATATCATATGTATACAATTTTCAAATATGAGTTTAAAAATATTTTTGCCATGCAGTTATTTAAAAATTATTAATATATGTTTTAAATTTGAATGTAGGAAAAAAATTACCCATTTCTTGAATTTCGTAAAAAAAAATGTTTAATATTTTTATAGGAATCAAAAATAAAAACAAATGACATTTCTGATTATCAAATATTATTAAGACAGTAGATTAGCATGTCCAGAAAAAAAAATAGTTGAAATCGGTAAATTAGTTCTTGAGAAATCTTTAAAAAGAAAATAACGGCTCTTTAGGGGTACCTGTTTGGAGCAATACAAAAATAATTTGTTTGTATATTGAAAGAAGCCAAATTAAGAAAAAACATTAGCGAAAATTAAAAAAAAAATCTATCGGTTTGTTTTTGAGAAATTCGAATTTTCGATTTTTGACGAAAAAAATTGTATCACTGAAAAAACGCCTAACGCGAATCTGCTCAAAACCTTAATTTCCATGAAGTCAATCGACCCAAAGCTTTGAGTTGTACTCACGTACTTACGAGTACAAACTCACACACAAACATCTCACTTAAGATCTCTTATTAAGATTCAATGGACCTTGAAACGTCGAGAAATGTCAAAATTTTCAATTCGACAAATCGGAGAAATTACAATAACTTCCTATGGTAAATTAGAAAAATAACATTGACAACTTATTCTCAAAATTAAAAACAAAAACTAACTAAAAACTTTGGTTTTCGACTTAAGTATCTTGATAACAAAGAAAAATATTGACTTCAAACTTATTTTATCTTAATCCAAACTTATTTTATCTTATTTAATTTTTGTAAAACTTTTAGAAATATCAACAAACGGGCACGAATTTTTATTTTAATCTTTTAAGCACAACTATGTAAGAAATATTTATTAAACTTAAATGCAGTGGTCTTTCAAACATACATTGGTAATATTTCAATACCAAAGCAATTGGTGAGAGTTTTTAGAAAAAATTTACTTTTCAAAATGTGGCCGCAAAAAATTTTGCAATTGTGAAACACCTTGTTACATATTTTTTCTTTTGCTTAAATTGTTTTGTTAGGTGACAAATTGCTTTTTTTTCGCCGGTTGTCAACGCTTTTCGATAAATTGAAATCTTACTTTTGAGACACGCTTTACTATAAATGCAATATGTTTGTCTCATGGGTTCTAAAAAGGTAAACTCATTCGTTTCCAAAATGGTTGCACATATTTTGTATGATCAAATTTCATTAGATGAGCTTTATTGTGAAAAATGGAATTTATGTTTTTTTTTGGACAAAGTTCATTTGAACAGTTTAAATTTTCTCAAAAATTACCTGTTTTATTTAAATCCAGTTTTTTTTTTAAACAAAATTCAGTTTTTTAGAACTCCAAATAGAGTTCCCCACATTTACAAAAATTGCATTTTTTACTTGCGACATATAGGAACTATATGGCAAGTTTTGCATTCGTGCAAGATTTCGAACTCGAGATTTTAATCAAACATGATATTACGATGGTAGAGAAGTCGAAAAAAGTGGGTCCCGCGATTCCGTCCGGTCAATTTTGTCTGTCTGTCCACGCTCCTACAGCCTAAGCCATTGGGTCGATTGAGTTCAAACTTGGAAGTTAAGGTTTTGAGCAGATTTGCGTTAGCCGTTTTTTTCATTTTTTTTTAAAGATCAAAATTAACAGTGGCCCCCATACAATTTTTTTGGTCAAAAAACGAAAATTCAAATTTTCTCAAAAACAAACCTGTTCGCACCATTATAAAGTCCGATCGAAATAAAAGACGGTTACTTTTTGTGTGGGAAAAAGTATATAAAAAAACCCACTTTTATTCTCCTGAATATCCAATGGTGGAACAAACCTCTCTTCCCTAGTGGTCGAGAGCAACTAACTCATTCTTATTCTAGATTGTTATTATGTATAATGCAAATATATTGGTTGACAAAGACTACACGTATGGCCAGTGTTGCCATACGTAACAGTCCCGGCAAAAAACATGGTTTTTTAATATCATTACATTTCATGTTTGGTTAATATTTTATTTCTTCTCCGTTGGTATGATGCACAGCTTCTGAATAGGTCTCCTGAGCCTATTGGTGGCCGTTTGTACAATAACATTGCGTACTAAGCCGTCCTGACTAGGTAGCAATTCACCTACTCGAGCCATAGCCCAACTCGTAGGGGGGAAGTTCTCGCTCCTGAGTACTACCAGTTGTCCTACTTTAATGTTCTCCTTTTCCTTTCTCCATTTTTTCCGCTCCTGCAGGGTTGTGAGGTATTCTGATTGCCATCGTACCCAAAAATGCTGTATCATCCTTTGCCGTTCCTTCCACAGAGCAGTTCCTACTGAATCTGAACGATCGTCCAATCTGAAAGGAAGAGGTAAAATTAATGGTTCACCTACCAAAAAATGTCCCGGCGTTAACGCCTGAATGTCCATAGGATCCTCACTCAACGGGTGAAGAGGCCTAGAATTGAGAATGGCTTCTATTTGAGTGAGGAGTGTTCTAAATTCTTCCGGTGGCAACATCCTTTGCCCCATGATTCTCCTTAGGTGAAACTTCATAGATTTCACCGCTGCTTCATAGATCCCTCCTTGATGCGGGGCGGCTGGTGTCATAAACCTCCAGTCCGTACCCTTCTGGTGCAAATGATCTAACATGTCCTTATCTGAAAAGATTCTTAATGCCTTATTTAATTCTTTTGATGCGCCAACGAAAGCCGTTCCGTTGTCGCTGAACATTTTTTCACATCTTCCCCTCCTGGCAATGAACCTTTCATATGTAGCTATGAAGGCCATAGAAGATAAATCCGTGACAGGCTCAATATGTATTGCTCTAGTCCTTAGGCATATAAATATTGCAACCCACCATTTTTCCCCTTGTCCCCTATTTTTCCTACCTACTCCCCAGGCTTCCTTAATTGGAATGGCCCTGCATAATCCACTCCCGTAGATAAAAATGGTTTCCCAACCTGGACTCTTTCTGACGGTAGTTCCGCCATCAATTGTCCCTCCATTCGTGCATTTAATCGCACGCAAACCACGCATTTGTGGATGTAATTCCTTAACCCATTCCTGAGTTTTGGTATCCAATACTGTTGTCTGATGAATTGCATCATGACTTGGATCCCTCCATGTTCTGTACTCCTGTGTGCATATTCCATTAGCAATCCTGCTAAATTTGATCCATTTTCTACGATTGCCGGATGTTTCATCTCGTAATCGATTTCTGACCTACCTAACCTTCCCCCTACCCGCAAGATATTATTTTTATCCAGTATCGGCTTTAAGCTTATTATTTTGCTCTTCTCCGGAAGTGCTTTTCCCGCTTTTAGTGCCGTAATCTCCTGATTATAATATTCCTGTTGACTAATTCCTATTAGATATTCCATGGCTCCCGCCTTCTCCTCTCTTGTTGGTGGCATCACTTCCTGTGGCCCCTTTCTCCTTTTTTTTTCTTGATCTCAGGTTCCTCCTGCTCTCAATCCAATTGTCTATATATCGGTTTACATAACTAACGATGTTCACCGCTTTCTCCAGTTTGCTTACATATTCCAACAGAGGTACTTTACCCCTTCCTCTCCCGAGGCCAATGCTTATTGGTTCCTTAAATTGCGAAATTGAATGTATTTTCATTTCGTGTTCCATCTCCTTGTTAATTCCTTCCATTATCCCACTCTTTGGCCACTCCTGTTCTTCCTTTATTATCCAACTAGGACCGTGAAGCCATAAATTATTGCCTACCAATTCCTTTGGTAACATCCCCCTTGTCAACAAATCGGCTGGGTTCTCCTTACCATCTATGTGGCGCCAATTTCTTATTTCCGTATTTGCCTGAATAGATGCTACTCTATTGGCAACATATGTCCTTAAATTCCTTTGTTTCTTTCCTTATCCAGTAAAATGCTGGACTTGAATCAATCCATAGCACATATTCCGTTCCTTTCCATTCCATTGACTCCATAATTTCCTTTAATAATCCTTGATAGCAGCTCCGCTGCCGATAACTCCAAACGCGGAATGGTCACCATTTTCAAAGGTGCCACCCTTGTCTTTGACGTTAAGAGTTTGCTTGTTATAACTCCATTTCCATAATTCGCTCTCAAATATACTACCGCCCCTAACGCTGCCTCACTACTGTCCGAAAACCCATGGACCTGTATACTTGTACTTCCCCCCGAACCTAACCATCTTTCTATTTTGAAATTTTCTAAGTATCTGATAGAATCCCAAAATTCCGACCATCGACGTTCTATTTCAGTCGCCGGTCTATCATCCCAATCAATTCTTGACCTCCATATGTCCTGAATTAATATTTTCCCCATGATCGTTACCGGTGATATGTAACCGTTCGGATCATATAATTGAGCCACATGGCTCACTATTTTCCTTTTTGTTATAATCCCGTCAAATTTGGGATTTTTAACCATGAAGGTAAATTTGTCCTCTTCTATCAACCATTTCAGTCCTAAAATGGTTGTCCCTTCCCCCTCAGAAAACAACAATGTTTTTTCTGACTCCGAATCCATAGCTTGTATTACAGCATTGCTGTTTGATTTCCATTTCCTCAATTCAAATTTAGCTCCTTTTAATATTGTGTCGATTTCCTTTGCTAATTTGATTGCTTCTTTGACTGTATGAGCTCCTGTTGTACAGTCATCCATGTAGAAGTCCTCTTCTATTGCTTTTGCTGCTTTTGGATAATTCTCCTTTGCCAGCCTGGCAGTTTCTATCACTGATCTAACAGCGCCAAATGGCGATGCTGTTAGTCCAAAAGTGACTACTGTGAGCCAATATTCCTTTAGTTTTTGGATTGAGTCCTCTCTCCAAAACAGTCTTTGCAAATTCCATTGCTTTATGGTAAACGGTTCTCCGTCTATACCGACCGCTCTTTGCTTTGTGGAATAAACTGTCAGTTTATGTTCCTCTACTATCCTATGACTTACCACATTTGGTTGTGACCCCGTATCTAGGAACCCTCTTCTAGGTCCTATATTATAATTTTCCCCTATCAGCCTAACTAATAAAGTTGGCATAAATGAAATTTTCTGACCTAACGACAATTGACAATTGTGTATATGTTTTAAAATTAATATCTTTTTCTTTATTTTTATTTTTATTTTTCCCAAATTTTAATTTTTTACTCATTCTTCCTTGGCACTCCTTGCCCTAGTCCTCCAGTTTTCTTGAATTTCCTAGCCATCCTGACTGTCCTGCCATGGGTGCTCCTGCAGCCCTTACCATCCTGGTATCCTCAAGCGATCCTGCTTGTTTGTCCAGGAAGTTCAGCATCTCGGTCACTTCCGGTACCTCCGAAGACCTTTGCAACTCCCATTGCCTTTTGGTGTCTGGATCCAGTCTTTCATGCAGACCGAACACGAATACCAATCCCCAGTGTCCTACTGGTACCCCCAGAGCCTTTAGCTGTCGGATGACTTCGTAGGTGTCGTTTGACATTTTTTGAAGGTCCTTGGCCGTAGGTCCTCCTGACAGGAATGGCAGCCTGTTAAATTTATTTATTTGCTCCTTGGAAATGTGGTATGGTTTGTGGTATAGCTGGTTGAGGCGTTCCCAAGCCTCCTGGTAGCTTCCTTCCGCCAGGTTGCTCTGTCCTAGAGCTTTCTCCGCGTCTCCTGTCAGAGAATTCCTTAGATAGGAATATTTGTATGCTGTAGACACCTCCGGGTTGTCATGGATGGCAGCCTTAAACCGGTCCCTGAAGCTCATCCAATCCGACAGGGCTCCTCCGAATTTCCCCCATGTAGGCCTTAGATCATGCTGCTGCATTGGCAATGTCAGGCTCACATTGACTTGGGGCGCATTTCCATTTCCGCCTCCTGTGGCAGCTCCTGCCGCCTCCTGACCATCCTTGGCCGTGTTTCGCAAATGCTGGCGCAATATCTCTGCCGTGTCGTAATACTCCTTCTCGGCCATTTCCATTAGTTCTTCCAAATCCGTCAGAGACTCCTCCTCTGCTGTCTCCACCAGTGTTTGGAATTGTTCATTGGCCTTCTGCCAAAGCTGTATCAGCCTGTCGCTCCTCAACAATATCCCATCCCGGGATGCCGTGGTCGCCTCCTGCGATTTGGCATAGATTGCTAGCCTCGCTATCCCCCTCCTGGTCGACTGGAATAGCTTGTGCTCGACCTCCTGGTCTTGCTTTCCAGTTGTCTTCCTAGACTCTTCTTTTTTCTTCTTGTTGGCAGATGGATTTGATCCTGCAACTAAATGAGTAGACAAAAACGAAACGAGTATTACTTTTTATGACAAATGCATAATTAACGCCTGCCTAATTGTATCCTAAATTCCCCTAATTGCATTCTCAATGCCCGCAAAATTGCATTCTTAATGCCCGCAAAATTGCATTCTTAATGCCCGCAAAATTGCATTCTTAATGTCCGCAAAATTGCATTCTTAATGCCCGCAAAATTGCATTCTTAATGCCCGCAAAATTGCCAACTACATCCTGTGTGGCATAAATTTAATTCTCTTCCTGAGAAAATTTCGATTCCAGGTCCCCCAGGAAAATTCGCAATATTAATAAAATTTATAAAAATTGCACATCCTGTGCTAAGCAATCCAAATCTCTTCCTGAGAAAAACAAATTTTGTATTCCAAGTCCCCCAGGAAAATTTGTAAAATTTATAAAATTGCACATCCTGTGCTATGCAAATCCGAAATAATTTTTCCCAATGAAACCTATTATCAGACCCCTCACAAAAAAAAATTAAAATCCCCCATGTGTATGTCCTATCCCGAATACCTTCAAATTCTGTCATATTAATTTTATCTTGCAGCCAAGTCCTCCTGGTAAATTCCATAAAATTCTGCACATCCTGTACTAGAAATTCAAAAAAAAAGTTTTGCACATCCTGTGCTAGCAAGATTCCAAAATTCTGCACTTCCTGTGTCAGAAAACTCCAAAAATCTGCATGTCCTATGCCAGAAAAAATTAAAATCTGCACATCCTGTGCTAGTAAATTCCAAAATCTGCATATCCTATGCTAGAAAAAAAATTCCAAAATCTGCACATCCTGTGGTGATAAAATTCCAAATTTGCATCTCCTATGCTAGAAAAATTCCAAAATCTGCACATCCTGTGGTGATAAAACAAATTCCAAATAATTAAATTCTATCAGGTCCTTTTGAAAAATTGCAAATTATTTTTGTACCCAGTTGTGTGGACACAATTGTAATATAAATTTCCTTCCCAAGACAACAATTATCCCAACAAAAGCATCTACCTTAGACACAATCCCTCTATCCAAGACACAACCAAAATCTTTTATCCACCATAATATTTCCTTTATCCTATATCCACACCAAAATATTTCCTATCATTTTATATCCCCACCAAATTATTTCCTATAATTTTAAATCCACATTAACATATTTCCTATATTTTTATATCCCCGCCTATAATTTTACTTTGTACCTCAAATTCTTTTCCTCCTTTTCCTGACCACGCTTTCACAACACAACACGAACACTATTTCATTCCATTGTTTTATTTATCCTTTTGGTTTGTTTTAATTCACTCACCTTTTTTATCCGCCATTCCTGTTTTGTTTTTTCCTTGTAATTCCAAATCGTTTATATCTATTTATTTTCCTGTTTTGCTTTTTTCTCCAGATCCTCCTTTTTTCCTTTTTAACTTCCAAATATTATTTCCACTTTTAATTATTTCTAATTATTTTTTCTTTCAATTATTCTTTTTATTTTCTTGCTTCTAAACTCGCTCACTTCTTGTATGCAACTAAATTAACTAGAGGAAAATTTGCACCGAGCGACGCCGCCGCCGCACCGTCGCTGCTGTCGTTCTCGTTCGACGTGATGTTTTTCTCTCTCTTTATCTAGTGCGATGGATGGCTGATTCGATGGTGGTGGTTTGTTTTAGTATTTTATATACTAAGTCGAAGCATTGACGCTCGACCGGTTTTGTGTTGTTGGTGGTGGTGGTCTGGTGGTTGAAATTTGTTTTCCCCCACCTATTTCTGTGATGTGTCGTTGAGTTTCTTGTTTAATTCAAGCTACCGACGCAGCCCAAACAAGTCTGACCACGCACACAAAGAAACGTGGGTATTTCCCCGTGATGTATGTTATACATACTTCGTCACCCATGCCAGATGCACAAACGCAATAATTCAAAATAAAATAATATTTAGCCGCAAATAACGCAAGAACGCAAAAAAGATATTATTTCGACCAATCTGTGTGGTTGTAAGGCACACAGACGGACAAAATAGCCGCAAATAACGCAAAAAAAATTATATTTTGACAAATCTGTGTGGTTGTAAGGCACACAGACTGACAAAATAGACGCAAATAAACGCAATGAAAGTAGTACCTTGACCAATCTGTGTGGTTGTAAGGCACACAGACGGACAAAATAGCCGCAAATAACGCAAAAAAAATATTATATTTTGACAAATCTGTGTGGTTGTAAGGCACACAGACTGACAAAATAGACGCAAATAAACGCAATGAAAGTAGTACTTTGACCAATCTGTGTGGTTGTAAGGCACACAGACGGACAAAATAGACGCAAATAACGCAAAAAAGTAATATTTTGCCCAATCTGTGTGGTTGTAAGGCACACAGACGGACAAAATAGACGCAAATAAACGCAACAACATAACGGAATTTCCCAATTCATGCATTATGATGTTAAAAATTATATTTTCTTCATGATCAAACTGTACATTTTCCAGTTGTACAGCCGACCATGTTACCTTAAAATTACACGCTCCTGCTTCCTCCATGCACTTCCTGGGCTAGGTCCTCCTGGTGTTGATCTGTCTCCTTTTTTACTCCCGTGTTCTTCGCACTGTATTTTTCACTCCCGTGTTCCATCCATAGGTCGCTTTTCTTTTTTTTAATAATCGCGGCTCGATTGACCATAATGTTCGCACCATTATAAAGTCCGATCGAAATAAAAGACGGTTACTTTTTGTGTGGGAAAAAGTATATAAAAAAACCCACTTTTATTCTCCTGAATATCCAATGGTGGAACAAACCTCTCTTCCCTAGTGGTCGAGAGCAACTAACTCATTCTTATTCTAGATTGTTATTATGTATAATGCAAATATATTGGTTGACAAAGACTACACGTATGGCCAGTGTTGCCATACGTAACAAAACCGATAGATTTTTTTTAAATTTTCTCTAAAATTTTATTTTTTAACTTGGCTTCTTTTAATAAGAAAAACATATTTTTGTATTGCTCAGGAAAGGTACCGCTCATAGAACCGTTTTTTTGTTTTTTAATTTTCTCAGCAACTTTTGAACCGATTTCAATAATTTTTTTTTCTGAACGAGCTCTTACATTGTCTTAACAATATTTGATTATCAAAAGTGCAATTTTTTATTGTTTGGATTTTTAAAAAAATATTGAAATTTTTTTTTTCAAAATTCTATATCTCAAAAACGGGTGAACATTTTTGTTAAGAAATTGAAATATAGCGTATATTTACAATCACTAAACAACTGCATACCAAAAATATTTTTAGAACAAAATTGAAAAATTTTATATATAAAAAATTAATTTAAAAAAAAACCGCTCTAACGATTTTCAAAAAAAAAATTTGAAAAATCAAGGGTTTTTTGATTTATAAAATGGCATTTAAATTTTTGAAGACAAACTTATTTTTCAGGTAAAATTTTGAATCTTAAATTAGTTTTTTTTAAATTATTTTAACTGTATTAAATGTAACCCCCTCCCAAAAAATTGAAAAATGGAGGTTTTTTCGACAAATCAAATGGCATATATATCTTTGAAGACAAACTTATTTTACAGGTATATTTTTAAATATTATATAGATACTTTTTTAAACAGACTCTTTGCATACAGGAGCAAGTTCGTGCGACCCAGTCGTGCACTTTATTTTTTGTAGATTTTGAGAAAAAATTAAATGTTGACCATATTTGTTTTATGAGTTCGGATTTTCTCAAAAGCGACTTTCTAAATGTTGTACTTATGATTTATGATATTTTAAGAACTTTCGTAGAGCTTCTAAAAGAGAGTTTTGGAATTGCATTTAAATCTTAGTGTAAACTGCATAATCTTCTAAGTTTCTTTAGTTTTTTAGATTTAAATTTTTTAATTATTTTAAAATTGAATGTCATTTTATCTTTAATATGATAAAATGGCCTGACATTTTGGAAGCTGTAATAATAACGTATAGCATGTTAGATATTGTAGTATGTTATTTATTCTGCTTTATAATTAAATGCCAACTATTTAGACCATGTTTTACTGGACAATAGTATTCCAGGAAAGTCTAAACAGTAAGTTCACCAAACCAAACATACAAAACATACAAGTATGTTAACCAAAATAATTTTTTTTTCATATTTTAAATATTCAACCAAATTTCGCTAAGCCTAAGCCTGCTGTCAATATTTGCAGTTGCGGTTTTTTTTGTTTTAAATAGAGTTTTTAATTATTTAATAAAATTTCCATATTAAAAAAATAATATTATTAAATTGAAATAATACAAAAATCCGTAATGTTTTTTCAAATTTATTCAAAACTTTTTCAATTATACATCCAACATTATGTATCTCATTGAAAATGCACATTGCAAAAGCTTTTTGTTTAAATATAATTCGTATAATTAAAACCCTATTTTTAGATATTAATTATATTCATCAAATCTATTCCCATGGAAAAGGATTTTTTGTTGTTGGTCATTGTTGCTATCTATTTGCGTGCAATAATATACCTTAATGAGCAGTGAGCTATCCATTGGCGATTTCATTACAAACCACGTTGGTTATAAATTAAAAATAAATATTTACGCTAACTTATGTATATGTTTAGAGATACGTTTACAGAGGGTAGGGTGAAATATAATTGTTGTGGTTAGATGTTTTGATGTTTTAAATTGAAGTTTTGTATATTTTTATTTTGTGTTTTAGTGCAGCTACCTCTCAATATATTTTCATCAGTGCATTTATAGCTTTATTTTTTGTATAAATTAAACCAACAAGAAAATAAAAATAGAAAAAAATAAAATTCAAATGAATTTTGTTTAATTTTTCACTTTGAAAATGAAGTTTTTAATTTTTATAGTTTAGCCGTTGGCGTTGGGTAACACGTATACACGTATAAACATATAATGAAAATATGTATAAAAACTTGTTCAAGACATCATTCTAAAATTATTATGCAAATTAATCATTTTCTTCCACAAGAATGAGTACAAGATACCTTCTAGGTATATCTAGTATAGATGTTGAGCGTATCTTTATATACGTAGGTATATCCATATCCTTCGTAACCATAAAGTTTCCTATATAAATTAATTCTCAAACATGGTAGACAAGAGGAAATGGGTGTCATTAGTACTTTGGATCTAAGGATGTGAAAGTTATTTTCATTGACAAAGAACCTACATAATTAATTTCCTGCAAGTAGTAGTTGGTATTGTTATACATAACCGCACAGTCTCGCAAATCTAATTTTCAGGGACGTAGTTCTTAATTTTTTTTGTTGAGTAAGGCTAACGATAAAATTCACAGTTAAATTCTTTTCATAGTTCGAATTTTTTCATATTACAAAATTATTTGAAAGCATCTTTTACGATATATTTAGTTTTGTTTGCAAATTTTTCATTTTGCCTAGAGAGGATGGTTTTCTGAAAATTGAAGTCTACGATAAGTAATCTTGTCGAATTTGTGTCTTAAAGTCTGTTGGCGCTTAAAAAAGGAAACTAATTTGACGTTATCTTCAAAAACACTATATTAAGATATAAATCTTTCGTACGTATCACCCTCCAAAACCCATTTGTTTACATTGTTGTATTTGTAATGTGGACGAATTCAACGAGAAAAATTGACGTGTCTTCACGCATACATAGACACAATTCCTGAGTTTTTAGGGGAAATTTCATGAATTAGAGGAGAAATTACACGCACACTAAGAAATACTTTATGAGGCCAGTTTCCGGTTTAGCTTGTAGGCAAACCAATATGGCTACCGAGGATTCATATCTTTTCTAGAGTGTTTTTGGTTATCTTTACTGATTTAAGAGAGACTTTTAACAAAATAGTCTACAGACTTGAACTCGTTAAACTTTCTATTCTTGTCTTGGAATCCATTTTATTGTAAATGTATTTCTTCTTACTTACACTCCTACACTTGTCTTGCTAACTCTGGTGTACCCTACGGTTGCCATTTAGATCCTCTACTTTTTATTATCTCTCCACCATCAACGATGTGGAATTGATTACTAAATTTTTCCATATTTCATTTTACCCTGACGACGAACAGTTTTTGAAGACTATAACGTTGTTGAAGGATTATTTCCTTATTTAACTAGACCTCGATTGTTTCTTAGTCCGGTGTAAAAAGAACACCTTAGATTTTAATATTACCAAATTTTAGTAAATTACTTTTTTATAAAAGGGTTAAAGGGCTTTAAACCGTTAATATTTTCTAAATAATCAACCCTTCTCTAAATTAAGGTTATTTGTGACCTTTATCCCTTTTCTACATCCCCTTTGTCCGTCTTCACATTGAATACGCTTTTAAAGTATTGTCCCTTCAAGGCAAAATCAAGGCATTTATATTTCAAGAATTGGGAGCGTTAAAAGACGTTTTCTTCGATTTGTCCTTTGAGGCCTACCTTGACATGATTCCCTGATTCTTCCTAGCCATAACAACACCGCCTTCAATTTATTATTTAAGACTAAGGAAAAACGTGTAGACATATAGTTTACATCTTGTTCATCCATCGCCTTGTTTTTAGCTTCATCAAGTTAAAAGTTAGGATTTAGGTACTTTGTAGAAACACTTTTTTAACAAATTGAAGCTAAGCTTGTTCTTCTCTATAAACAAATTAGATACAATATTGATAAGGAGCATTTGCTCAAAGCAAACATCAAATCAAAAAAAATGTGTAAAAAAGGCAACATAGCTTCTTATAATAAAAGTTGATCAAAATAGTAAAATGGAGCATATGCTCCAAGCAAATGCTTCACATTTAAAGAAATATCAATCTGAAATGTATTTATCATAAACCGTACACATACTTTTCTTTATTGAAAGTAGGTACAAATATCAAAAATAGAGCATATGCTCAGAGCAAATGCTCAGAGCAAATGCTTCATATTAACAAAAATATCATTTGGAATTCGGCTTAAAACTGTAGGTCCCCTCCATCCCTTCCAACAGTACTCGCACACAGGAATGGTTGAGAGTTGTAAGTCACTAGGTTCTAGTTCTCAACGGACTGTTGCACCACCCAATTTATTTTATTTTAACTTTGTTCAAGGCCCTTAAATCCCCATTTTCTTAAAGCTACGTTCATGCACTTCAGCTGTTGCAAACATTGACATAGAAAACTTTTTTTATATATAACAAGAATTTAGTTGAATCTCAAATATTTTGTAATAAATCACTTGGGGTAAATCATTCGCAGATGCTACCTCTGTACATATGTATGTATTATGTTATATAGAAGTTGAGCATAGAGCCTATGATCATAGGGTCTTCTAATAAATCATGAAGCTTGAAAACCGCATGTCTTTTGCTGTTTGCCCATACATACATAACAACAAACGTTTGGAATTTTATTGTTGTACTTGTACGGCTTGGCTATATTTATGCAATAATTTATTAATATATAGCTAAAATATCTGTGAAAATTATAGTTAATGAGCAAACAATAATAATTGTTGATGGTGGTGTGTACATATTCTATGACAGATGAAATGTTTTGGTGAATTTGACACAGTGGGTAGGTCAATGACAAGACTTAAATATATGTTAAACATCAAACAATGGATAAACAAAAAAACATACTAAATAACAACACTACTTATAGTCTATTTGTAAATATGTATTTAAATACTTGTTGACAGAGAAAAATGGTCTTTTAATATGGATTATTTTATTATGTTTATAGGGAGGACAGCCCAATTAGAAGAGAGGTTATTTATGGTTAATATTTCATCTTCAAATTAAAATTGAATATCCGAAGTCATAGGGCTGTATATTGTCAGGCCATGGGTCTATTTAAATTATAAGCCAGGCAGTGTTTTGGTTTGATGTATTCATTTTTCTATTCTAAGAAATTTATTATTATTCTCAAAAATGTGTATAGACATTCTTAAGGAATGATTTTGGATACAAAATATTTGTATTTTGACAACAGATATTAGCCTTGAATTTTAAGTTTTTTATAAAATTAAATTTTATAATTTTAGAGCTTTTAAAAAAATAAGTTAATAAGTTAATACATTTTTCACTTAAGTGATTACATTTTTCATAGGCAGCTATTTTGGTCAGTTTTCAGATTAGAAGCTGTCATCTTTTGACATTTCACGGCATTACTAAAATTGGAACCATACATGCCTTAAAAACGTATTGAAATTGATTATATTTACGTACTAAGAAATTGTGCTGCGTGAAACACTTAAAAACGAAAGAAAGGGAATTTTGCAAGAAAAGTTTACTGATCGTTGTATTTCTCAAAGATGTGATTACAATTGGGATCTTGTAATTTAACGTAGTCAGACTTTTGTTATATTAGCCACGTGATAGATAAGGTCTATACTTATGTTTCACAAACGATTCAAGCCCTTTTCAAGGAAATACACACGTGGAAAATTTATCATGGAAAATTTCATGAAAAGCATAAGGTGTTGCAATCGAATCCGTGCTAGTAAAATACTTTCTTCTTTGCAATAAAATAAAAATATATTATTAACTTCCCATAGGAAGTTATTGTAATGGGTCCGATTTGTCGAATTGAAAATTTTAAAATTTCTCGACGTTTTAAGGCCCCTAGAGTAGAAATAAAAGATTTTTAGAAAGATGTTTGTGCGTGCGTGTGTTCGTACGTTCGTACGTCCGTACGTTCGATATGTTTTTTTCGTCATCCATAGCTCAAGAACCAGTAGAGATATGGACTTCAAATAAATTTTGTTGTACAGATAATAATGCAGAAAGAGCTCTCAAGAAAATTGCGTGGGTGTTTTTTTTTACCATAGCAGTTTAAAAAAAAAGGTGAAAATTTTGGTTAACCCTAAATATCTCACGAACCAATAACGCTAACTTGAATTAAATTTTATATGATATATTGTAATATGATACCAAACAAATATATTTTTGGAAAAAATTCTAATTAACGGTTTTTTTTATAAATCAAAAAAACTGAAAAAAAAATATTTGTCACCTCGAAAATTTTATAAACAAAAAATTATTTTATCTTCAAAACAATTTTGTGCAACGAAAAATAACATTTTTAAAATCTGGTAAAACCTTAAGAAAAATCGAATTGATAGTTTTTTTTATAAAAAATAAAATCCTAAACAAAAAAAATTACTAAAAGTTGGTAAAAATTGATTTTCGACTTAATTATATTTTCAAAAATTTGAGATATTGGCTTAAATCTAATTTTTTCTTTTAAAAAATATTGTTGTCAACATTCGATGCAATTTTGAGAACAATCGAATGGACAGTTTTTTAACAATAAATAAAAACCTAAAAAATAACAATACCAAAACTAAGTAAAAAATTCATTTTCTACTCAAATACCTTCTTAAAAACTAGATATTGATATTGCCGCCAAATTTATTTCATCTTATAGAAAATATTGTTTTCAACACTTTTTTTATAAAAATCAGACAGTCAGTTTTTTTCATAAAAATTAAAATCTACAAAAAATAGTACGCAAAATTGGTAAAAATTGATGTTCGATTCTCGATATCTCGTGAATAAATGATGGTATTGATTTCAAAACGATTTCATTCTGTGATAAATTTTCTTAGAAAAATCCAATCTGTATTTGTTTATAAAAGAAATAAAAACTTTTTCAAAAATTGGTGAAAATTTGTTTTCGACTAAAAATCTCGTTAACAAAAATAGATTTCGAAATCAAACTATTTCATTATATGTAAAATATTGTTGATAGTTTCAATTTTTTTAAGAATAGATAATTCAATTGACAACTTTTTTAACAAAACATGAAAACCTACATATTTTTTAGCAAGACAGACGAGATGGGAAGTTATCAGTGTAACTCTTTTTTATTTATCAAAATGGGAGTTTGTAGGACTCTTTTTGAAATATCTCTTATGTTTTATATACCACCTTCGTCCGAACTAATTTTATCTTTGCATATTTTCAAAAAATATATACGGGTTGTCCCGTAAAAGGTGGTCTAAACTAAAAGCCAAATCATGAATTTTCACAATTTGGTAACTTTGGGTATCTCAAATCATATCGGTTTTCGAGTAACGGATGATTTAATGAAGTTTTGAAAATATACCTACTTTTACTCACTTGTCAACAAATGATTATTGTTTTTAGTGTTTTTGGCATTTTTAAATGAGCAAATGTTAGAGCAATTAATTTTAGTAACAAAAATTGCCATTTTGATGAAAATTAATAAATGCTTGGAGATTCAAATCGAATCCAGTTTTGTACTTCAATCAACAACAATTTATATGACTTGTTTTTTATTTAAAAGTCTTGCATGACAATGCATTGACTGAAATTCCCAAAAATGAGCCATAGATATTACACCGCCACAGAAAATTATCAACGCGTTGACAATATCATTATCTTTTCCATGGTGTGCAGTTGAAGTTATATCTCAGAGTTTATGGTCTAAATATCAATATCCTTCTTGAGTTTTAAAATAGTAAAATTCTTTTTACCTATGTAAATGAAATAAGCATCAATGACAAAATATTATTAATACAGTATCCTTATTTATGCAAAACAATGCATTACAGCCTTCAACCACAAGTTAATTCCATTAAGTCATGCATTTTATAAGATATTACCATACACGAGCAATGCTACTACTTAAAGGATCTGTATTAATAATTAGCTAAAATCGCTTACTTGTAATGCCATTTGCATTTTAAATTCAAGCCAGGGCATGATTATACATACCTACAAATATCTAAATCCTACATAGCTCTACACATACATAAATTCATGGATGCATTGTCGTCAAAGTGCTTTGATTTGACGAGATTTATTTAATCCATCGTTAATGGAGTACCCTTTCGATCCAACATGGATTTAAGTTTTTTTTTTTTGTATTTTAATTATAAACCCGCATAATATTTTACGTATACTAATGATCATCGTTTTGTTGGATTTTCATAATCAAACGTTCCATGGTCTTGGCATAAAATACAAATTTTAAAAAAATGCTGATGCTGATGGGGGTATCACTCAATATTTTACTATTCAGAGATTCAACATTTAACAAGGATGTGATGAGTGCAAACAGTGAGTTCAGAATTAAAAAAGAAAAAAAACCTAATTATGCAATGAAAAATATAGATATGTATGTTCCATCAGTAGTACATATATTTCACATACATTTTTACTCATTCCCATGAATTTAAATATGTGCTAATATACAGTGGTGGAAAAATAATTAGAAACCATGGAAATTTCATCTCATAATTTTTCTGTTAGGTCACGTTTTTTACATAATACGCTGTTTTTAAGATTAGGGTAAAACACAACTAAGTTATTCAAAACAATAGTATACAATGTTTTCTCAAAGTACTAATATGTGTTTTTTAGATACAACTTAAATCATTTTAGTAGCTCACTTAGTTTTCGAATTGGTCATTAGTTATACGATAACTTATGGGGTTTAATTTGACTTTATCTGAAGTTTTGAACGTAATTTCTTTATGTTTTTGAATAATTCAGTTTAGAATTAATTTTTGATGCCGAATCCAAACTCTTATTTAAACTATCTGTTGAACTCAGAAATACCCGTTTTCAACATTATTTTTCTAGATTTTTTCTTCTTAATCCAAAAACCTTAAGCCTATGATTTTTTTCTTTTAAACTATTTTTCGTTTCTCTGATAAGAACCGTTTTAGTTTAAATTCTTCAGTTCTTTTAAAGTTTATGTATTGCCATAACTTTGTTGGGTAGTGAATTTGAAACTTCTTCAATTTTGTTAATTATATGCAATTGTGTTGAGATATTCGATTCAATTCTTAATTTATCTTTCTGGATAAATAAATAAATTGGGTGGCGCAACAGTCCGTTTGAGAACTAGGGCCTAGTGACTGACAACTCTCAACCATTCCTGTGTGCGAGTACTGTTGTCAGGGATGAAAGGGACCTACAGTTTAAAGCCGAATCCGAACGGCAAATTTAAGAAAGCACTTTTCATGACAAGAATTACTCTTGGAGAATTTGTCAATTTCTCGCAAGAGGCAGTACCCGTGAAAAAAACTTTAGGTGGCATAGGCAGGGATCGAACCCAAGACCTCTCGCATGACAGTCCAACGTTTTCTGGATGGTTAAACTTATATCTCCAGTACGCAAAATGGGTAAAAACAAAGCTGTACACCTAAAATGCGTCTTCTATGGAAGCTCAAAAAAAGACGATATTAAGGGCCCCCGCAGACTGCAGACTTTTTATCGGCCGATAGTTTGGTCGACTTCTTAATCAGTATGGAGAGGAATGCATGTGCACACACTACAGCGGTTCAGTATCGGCCGATAAAAAAGTTTGATGGGCTACCCGATTACATTCAAACTAATCTGTCGGCCAACTATCGGCTGACTGTTTAATCAGTATTGGCGCATACACGCCAGCGCATACATGACGATTGTTTAGTCGGCCGATAGTTCAGTTCGCTCTGTGATTTGGCGTCGTGTGCGTGTATTCTTCTTGATTTTCTCCTCCGGAGTATGATGAGAGCAATAATTTTTCTGGGCAATATTTTCATTGTGCGAACGCTTCAACAGTCAGCTACAAACTAGTTCGAGAATAGTCGGCCGGCTGTTGGATAGTCTGCGCCCTGTTCACCAACCAAACTGTTTAGTTGGCTCGGTGTGCGCACTTTCAGCCTAACCCGTCTAAACTATCGGCTGATAAAAAGTCTGCAGTCTGCGGGGGCCCTAAAGGTTTACACCGAAACTAGAAGTCTTAAAAATCGCAAGAGGAAAGAGAGAAAAGACAAAAACAACTCAAAGACAAGATCATCTCATAGTCCGATGGGTCAATCTTTTTGCCACCAGTCAAGCTACTCGTGTTACTATTGCATCACAATGTTGCCTTTTTAAAAGTGGCTTGTGGGGATGATTTTCAAAAACAATCAGTTTAAAAAAAGAGAAAATTTATTAAAAAAAACGCTATCATTTTGGAAAAAGTCTAATGGAGTGATGATTTAAAAGTAAACAGATTTGCATCAGGAAGTCCAATTCACTAAGAGTTAAATCCCACGAACAAAATCAAGATATTCAAGATGAGGGCGGAAATGGGACGATTTGGGGAAAGTTTTCCTGGCGAGGTGTGGGTCCGTCCTATAGTGCAAATTGAACGACGTATGGGTCTATAACATTATAAAAATATACTGTATAAGAGGACAAGATGTGACCCAAACAAACAACTTCTCATCTGTGCCCGTCTGTCGAGTTTTCTAAAAGTTTATACAAATATACAACATTTATACAACATTTTTTATCAGATACGAAACTTGAAGTTAATATTTTTCTTTGTTCTCAAAATAATTGAGTCGAAATCCAATTTTTATCAGTTTTTTCGTCTTATTTAAAAAAAAAGTTGTCTGTTAGATTTTTTTTTTTAAAATAACTACAAGTTAGCAACAATATTTTACATAAGTTTGATTTCAACATCTATTTTTGTTGCCGAAATTTTTGGTCGAAAACCAATTTTTAAAGGGTCTGGTACCCTTTTTTGAAAGTTTTTAAGTTTTTATTTCTTATAAAAAAAATAGTAATTGAACATTTCTAAGAACATTATCTTTCGTTCAATTATACCCGAGATATTCGAATCAAACCACAGTTTTTACTTATTTTGTGTAGCTGTATTGACAGTTGAATTTTTCTTAAAATTTGACTTAATGTTAAAAACAGTATTTTTTTATAAAATAAAATTAGTGTATAGGCAATATCTTTCATTGTTGGCAGTGTATTCGATATTTTTACCAAATTTGAATTGTATTTTCTTAGGTTTTTATTTTTTGTTTAAAAACTGTCTCTTTTATTTTTCGAAAATGTTAGTCTGTGAAACAGCAATTATTTTTTGTATTATGTAGTATCATTTTTTGTTTGGGTCAAACAATTTGAAAATTTAGAATGAAACAACAACAACTTGTGTGTGCTACCACCAAGTTCATAGGCTGGAGTTATAGCTATTTCACGGGGGCCAACCCGATCATCAGACTCCTTTAGTGGTGCTTAATCGCTTTTTTGTTCAATTTAATTATTGAAAGAACTTTTGCCCGAGCTGGGCTTGAACAAGCGACCTAGCGTGTGAGGAGCTAGTGCACTACGCACTACGCCACCGCACCCACATGAAAATTGTAAGCCAATTACAGGTTTTTTCGTTCTATCGAACTATACTGAACCGATTAGCATTTTTCTAAGTACACACAAGTAATTGTTGTTGTTTTATTCAGGTTCTTTCTATTATCTCCTCTCTTTTTCATAAGCCAACAATTCAATTTTTAATTTTTTTCCCTTAGTTAAAAAAAAAACGTACTTTATTTTTTTGAAAGTAAAATAAAATTTGTTTTAAATCGATATCTCTGAAAGTTTTTGAGATACATATGTCCGATGAAAAATTGTTCCACAACGTACATCTCTCTGAAAACATTTTATTTAGGATCGAGGGACTTTGAAACGTCGAGAACTGTCGACAAATCGGACTGATTATAATAAACTCCTATATGAAGTAAACAAATGAAAATTTGCCTGCTTCTCATATTTTTAAACAAAATAACGATCCAACTTCACATCTGGTAAAGTGTTGGTTTGAAAAAGAAAATATTGACGTTTTAGATTGGTCAGCTCAAAATCCGGACCCCAATCCAATCGAAAAATTTTGAGGAATGTAAAGAGAGCTTTAAATAAGACAAAATCCAAAAATGCATCTTAACTGTTCAAAAACATTGCGAAAAAATTCCCGTAAAAATATTTCAGGATCTGGTATCCAGCTTTCCTAAGCATTATTAAGGCGTGATTAAAAATGAGGGTTACACGACACAGTAATACAGTTTTATGTTGAAAAGAACTGCCACCTATATCTCAGCTTATCCGTAAAATGTTTATGGCTAATGAGCAAGAAGAACTCAAAAGCTCTTGGCTAAAAGAGGAGAACTTTCTTCGAAAACACCACTCAACACACCTCAGAACTCCATACAACAAAAACCTAACCATAGAAGAATGTATTTCACTATTTCGGATCAGAGTTGGAAAAACTTTGTTTACGAGTCGCCATTTCTTCACAAACGATCCCCCAGAGGAGTGCGAAAATTGTAAAGAAGTTCTCTCAATTTGGCATATTTTTGCAGAGTGTCCGATTTCTCGCCTAATCAAAAATACCAACACCTTGGAAGACAAGCAGAAACAGATGGGCGAAATACTGAACCCATCTGACATTAACACTTATCAACGCATAAAATCAATAACAACCCTACACAACAAATTTAAAGATATTTGAACTTTAATATTAGTTAATTTTTTTTGTAAATAAATAACATAACATTACATCATATTTTTTTTCGATGTTAATTTTATCATAAATTAGTAATTTTTTACTTAAAAAAAAATTAAATATGACATCTATGGTCTTGCCGCCCTGATGTCTTCAATATAAATAATTTTATAAATTTATTTTTGTAAGTTATTTTTTGATAAATAAATAAATGATTTTTAGAAAGATGTCTGTGCGTGCGTGTGTACGTACGTTCGTACGTCCGTACGTCAGTACGTTAGCGAAGTTTTTTTCGTCGTCCATAGCTCAAGAACCAAGACTTCAAATAAATTTTGTTATACAGATGATAAGGCAGAAAGATGTAGAAAGGGCTCTCAAGAAAATTTCGTGGTTGGTTTTTTTTTACCATAGCAGTTTAAAAAAAAGGTGAACATTTTGGTTAACCCTGAATATCTCATGAACCAATGACGCTAGAGACTTAAATTAAATTTTATATTATATATTGTAACGTGATACAAAACGAGTATATTTTTGGAAAAAAATCCAATTAACAGTTTTTTTTATAAATCAAAAAAACTGAAGAAAAAAAATTTGTCACCTCGAAAATTTTACGCCTAAAATATGATTTCATCTCCAAAACAATTTTGTGCAACGAAGAATAATGTTTTTGACATCTGATAAAATTTTGAGAAAAATCTAATTGACAGTTTTTTTATTAAAAATAAAAACCTAAAAGAAACATAACTCAAAGTTGGTACAAATTGAATTTTGACTCAAATACCGTTTCAAAAACTTGAAATAATGGCTTTAAACTTATTTTATCTTATAAGAAATATTGTTTTCAACATTATTAAAACTGTTGAGAAAAATAGAATTGGCAGCTTTTTTACAAAAAATAAAAACCAACAAAAAAAATTAATAAAAGTTAGTAAAAATTGATTTTCGACTCAAACATCTTTTCAAAAAATTTGAGATATTGGCTTTAAACTACTTTTATCTTTCAAAAAATGTTGTAGTCAACATTCAGTAAAATTTTGAAAAAATCGAATTGGCAGTTTTTTTTACAACAAATTAAAAACCTAAAAAAAAATTAACAAAAGTTAGTAAAATTGTTTTTCGACTCAAATATCTTTTCAAAAAATTGAGAAAATGGCTTCTAACTAATTTTAACTTATAAGAAATATTGTTTTCAACATTATAAACAATTTTGAAAAAAATCGAAATGACAGTTTTTTTTGCAAAAAATTAAAAACCTACAAAAAATTAAACAAAAGTTGGTAAAAATTGTTTTTCGACGCAAATATCTTTTCAAAAATTTGAGACATTGCTTCAAACTAATTTTGTCTTATAAGAAATATTGTTTTCAACATTCGATAAAATTTTGAGAAAAATCAAATTGACAGTTTTTTTTACAAAAAATAAAAACCTAAAAAAAACAATACTAAAACTTGTTAAAAATTTACTTTCGACAAAAAGCTTTTCAAAAATTAAAAATATTGGCTTCAAACTTATTTTATTTCACAGAAAATATTGTTTTCGATATTCAGTAACTTTTTTTATAAAAATCCAACAATCCGTTTTTTCAAAAAAAAATAAAATCTACAAAAAATAGTACGCAAATTTGGTAAAAATTGATACATATAGACAAACTTTTAAGGAAGACAAATCGACAGACGGGATGGGAATTTATCAGTATGGGTCGCATCCCAGCCTCTTTTTTTTTAAATGCTATAAACATTTTCGAACTAAATACAATTTTCTAATTATTTTCTCAGCTAAAAACATATTTTCTAATTTTTTTTATATTAAAATAAAGTTACAAATAAACAAGAAATTATTGTTGCCAATATTACTCTAAACTACATAACGATACAACTTATTCAAAAAAAAAAATCAAAATATTGTCTGTAATTAATTTTCAACCACTGTATATGTTTGTTTTGGGCATATGAGGACTCTGGCCTAGGTTTCCTTTCGAAACCTCTTCCATCATCCCCAGGCAAGGACAAAGTTTTCTCTAAAATTGATTTAGTTAATGTTTCATATAAATTGAGCAAGTTAAAATAAAATTCTTCTTCCTCTATGCACCCCCAAAGAGACTATAACTTCTATGTGTTATACCTAACCTATCTGCCAGGCAAGGATAATATCATATGAATGTACATATATATACACACATAGTCCTTGATTTTATTGTTTGGAGGTAAATGAATTTTCATTACCCTCAGAAAAGTGTTAATCGAGTTGAGGGTGTGGTATGCCGAGGCACAAACAAAAAAAAAACTTTCACGCTTTCACACTCTTGGTCTTGATGATGATGCTTTTGTAGACGAACAACGACGATAATGACGACGAGGATAACTACGACGACGACGACAAGGACGATGACGTTATGTATGCAGGATAATTATTCATATTCACATAATTATCTAAAGTGATTATGTGTTGTTTAACACTTAGCTATAATGGTGACGCTTGGCGCCCAACACGGGAACGGCAACCAACAGCAAAAGCATCAACGTCAACGTCAACGGCAACAGCAAGGCAAGCACAGATTCCCCACAAAATGTTTTTATAACTTATGAAAAATTTGTTTTTGTTAAACTTTGCTATACTCGTCCTCATACTCCTCCTCATAAGCGTCTTTGTATCTTATCTTGAATAAATGCGGAGGTTTTCCGAACAAAAATACCAAGAAAAAAAAGGGTTGATGAAGTTCATTTTCACCTGTTTAGATTTTAGGGATTTAGGGGATATAAACTTCATCTAAGAATCTTTTGTGATGAGATGAAACAAATCACAATCAACTTTTAACATATCAAGCTCCACATACATCCTTCACACAAATACACAAATATAGATGAGGTACTTTGTAAACTGTGTTGTTGATGGCGTGAAGGTTTCTTTAAGCTTTTACTTGATTCTTATACTCATATATCCTTTTTCGTTTTTTTTTGTTTTTCAGAAAAATAAAACATCTTTTTTTGTCACCAAGTATTGTTCATATCTTAAGTTGACACATGAAAATAAGATGTCAAGGCTTTGAGTGTTGTTGTCTCCTCTTCTCTACACTCAACCCGTTTTTTTTTTCTTTAATTTAATTTAATCCAGAAACGTTTCTTGGGTTGAATGAGAAAAATCCATTACAGAAAAATTCAAGAAGAGAAGACCTTAGATTTTTAAGAACTTTAGTGTGTTCGTGTGTTTTCGAATATGTCTGAAAAAGGAACAGAGAATACTTAAGAATGTTTTCTTAATATGATTTTTATTTTTCTTAGTGTGTTTTTATTTTCATAATACATATATATATAATATGTACATGTGAATTTATGTTCATAGTTTGGGTTCAAGGATATTGTTTTATAGTGTTGTTTTTCATTAATTTTGAAATTTAATTAATTTGAAGACAATTTTAACTAATGCTTTCCCATAATGAACAATGGTAAACTAGGTATAAGGAATTACTAAACGCATAGGTAAATATACTATCAGGGTGTATAAAAATAAGAGGTTTCGTTTTGATATTTAAAAAACGATGAATTTTTAAAGAAATTAATGAGTGTTTAACTTATTGTAAGGAGAAAGTTATGTTATTTCCAATAGAAAATGATGTTAGTTGCTATAGCTACTATTGCAGCACCATGTCCTTTTTATGGTTGTGATGCTTTTTTGTACGAGTCTCAGTGTCGATAGATCTTTAGTCCACGAATTCCATCTTTAAGTTTTGAATCGATTTTGTAGCATTGGTTTAGACTGAAGATATCGGTAGATGATTGTGATTAAGTCTTTAAGAAATAACACCGTCAAAAAGCGTTTCCCGCATAATTGCATTCGTTCCCTTTGTTAAAATAAAAGTCGTCCACATCAACTTTTTCGAATTTCGGACAAAAAATAATTAATCTAAAAGCTAATAGTGAAATCCATTCACAGTAACAGTTGCACAGCCTTATTTTAAAATAAGTAAGGTCCAAGCATGCCGCCTTCAAGCCTAAAATCCAAACCAAACAATGGAACTTTTAGGATGAAGAGGTTTGGATTTTTCAAGCCCCATATGCTACAATTATGCTTATTAACATTGCTCTCAACTTCAAAATTAGACGAACATGCGGATCATTTTGATGTATTTGAAGGGCCCAATGAGCCTCATTACGACGTTGTAGGTGATCGACTGGTTGTGGTTTTTGTCTTAACTGAACTTTAAATGGGGTTAAATCTAAGTCTTTATGAAAAATAAGGTTCAATGTCGTTTGTGGAATGCCTTATTCCAAATATCGAGGAGAAATAGACGAAACTACGAGCGACGAGCTACACCAGCAATATTTTTAGTTGGTTTTAAGTAACTCACTCGGTTTCTAATGTTGCGTTTGGCAAATACTTCACAGTACACCTTTGACTTTCACATCAGTCCATCCTCTCTCAGAAACTCTCTCTATAACTCCTAATAAAAAAAAAAATCACTTCCATAAAAAAGTCCTTCTAATTCCTCGTCCCATTTAATTTTAAGTCTAATAAAATCAAAATTGTTAGTTCTAGACTTAATGTTGAAAACTGATAACAAGAACAACAAAAAAAAAAAAAAAAAAAAATAATAATAATGTTAAGTTAGTGTTAAGTTAAGTTAAGTTATGTTAAGTTATAGCTTGTATTAAGCGGAATAAATAAATAAATAATTATTGATTTCGATGGATGTGTTCATGGAGTCGATGGTCGATAGAAGTGAACTTCATTCCTCACTCCGTTTATGTTAAGCGATGTTTGATAAGCGAATAACGAATTCAAAATAAAATATGAGCGCATAATAAACCCTCAGTAATTTAATAAAGATAATTCTAAGTTCACTAAGTTTTGTGAACTGGCTGAAAAATGTTACCAATATTTGTAGTGAATTTTAACAATTTCAGTGCATTGTTGAAGCGTGCATGATTCTGCATGATTCCCCTTTTAGAAATGGCGTAGATTTAAATTGTTAAGTTTCCAAATGTAAGTTTTCAATCTCTGTACATACAAAAAGAAGACATTTTATGTAAATTAATGATGTAAAGGGTGTTTTAAGGCGTGTGGTTTACAAGAAGAAATAAAACGCATATAATTTAATGTTATGGCCAAGAATTTAGCTTACTGTACTTTTCAAAATGATTTCGTGCCGTGACTGCCTTGAATAGATTCTATCAGAGAGGACCAATTTTCAACCACTTTATGCAGTAATTAGAGCCGTACGTCAGCAATAACGCTTCCAGGATTCAATCGTCTCGGGCTTATCTACAAGCTTAGAGACCAGCGACTTCATATAATCCAAATCACACTATCTTGGAGGCCACGCTATTGATTGTTTCGTTATGTTCCGCGAACTCAGCCAATATTTTAGTTACTTTATCATACAAAAGAATATTTATGAAATATTATTGTCTGACAAAACCTTTAAACAGTAAAGATAAAAGTATTAATATAAGCTCTTCAATCCGGGTTTAATCAAATTCTCTAAAAAGCTGGATACATTGAACTCAAACCTCAGGCATGGCAATTACCATCAAGCAACGGATACTAATGTATTTGGTACTTGTATAGAGTGATTTTTCTTAGAGGTACGGACATTTAAGTTGGCAAACACAAATACTGGCAGTAATTTTTTCAGCTGTCAAGTGATCACCTTGACGCAAATTCGGTAAATGGACCCAAAATAAGATTGCCGTTGATTACAATTTTCATGAGCAAATTTTGTTTAACAATGAAGCTCACTTTTGGTTGAAAGGATACGTCAATTAAGAAAACTGCAAAATTTAGACTGGTAATATTCCTCAAAAAACTGACTGTTTAATGGGTTGAGTTGGTGGAATAATTTTTTCGTACTTCTTAGAAAACGAAGCTACCCAAAAAGTTTCAGTCAATGATGATCGCTATAGAGCTTTGATTACAGACTTTTTCGCTCAATTTTTTGTTTATACTTAGCGAACACTAAAAGGGTTTTGTATAACTTTAACATGCCAAAGACACAGTGTGAGCATTAGGAAAAGAGGGAAGGGTTAGATAGGAGGTGCCGGTGTACATTGATTTTTAATTCGTGAACATTGCAATGATAGGGAAAGATAGAGTGTGGCAAGGCATTCCACATTCGCGTAGTACGGCTAAAAAATAAATCTCTGTACTTCATAGTACGGCCAAAGTTGGGCTCAAGGGTACACTGATGGGCATTTCTAAAAGCGCGGGTATTACGGTTAAATTGTTTAAGGGGAGGAATGCAACTGGCTATTTCACTAGAGCAAAGTCCGTTAAAATTACGGTAAAAAAGGGTAAGACAAGTAACTTTGCGACGATGTTCGAGTGACGTCAACGAGTTGATGATGTTAATGTTACCAATCATTTTAAAAGCTCTTCTTTGAATACTGTCCAAAAGGCTTAAATAAGTTACTGGAGCACCAGCTCAGAGATGAGAGTTATATTCAAGTTTCGGACGTATATAAGTTTTGTAGATTGTAGCCAGATCAGACGAATTTCTTGCATCTTCTCAAAAAACCTACACATCTAGCGGCATTTTTGGCGACATCGCATATGTAATCGCTCCACAAAAGGTGGTTGCTGATGCACATTCCGGGGATGTCAAGATTTTCAGTTTCGTTGATGCAAGTGCCACTCGTAGATAGTGGCAAAGAGGGTATATCTCTCTTTAACCATACAAGACAGAATTGGGTTTTCGAAGCATTAAATTCCACACGTTTTTTTATTCCCCATTGTACAATGCTGTGTAGATCAAAATTAAATGAGCTTATCATATTTTGCCGTTGCAGTTCCATATCCGAAGAAGAGGGTTGTGAATCTGGAAACGAATATGAAAAGCTAAGAGTGCTATCGTCAGCGAAACAATGTATTGGATTAGAAGTAGCAGACAGGAGGTCATTTATAAAAATGAGGAAAAGAGGGGGAGACAAAACGGAGCCCTGGGGCACACCAGCATTTATTTTATGGGTTTTAGACTTGAATCCGTTCAAAACAACTTGTATTGAACGGTTCAAAAGAAAATTTCTAATCCAACGAAGAAGAGTTTCGTCAATACCAAAAGCACGCATTTTCGACAAGAGAGCTTGATGCCAAACTTTATCAAATTTCTTTGAAATATCAAGTGCAATAATCTTACTTTCTCCAAAAAGATGTAAAGATTTGTTCCACTGTTCGGTGAGTGCCAAGAGATCACCAGTGGACCTATTGCTACGAAAGCCGTATTGCCAGTCATTAAGAAGCTTCCGTTCCTCAAGATATTTCTTAAGCTGATAGTTAATCAGCGTTTCCATGACCTTGGAAAGAAGGGACGTTAGTGCTATCGGTCAATAATTTACGGGGAAAGAAGATTCGCCTTTTTTTGGGATTGGCTGAACAAATGCGGTTTTCCAACTACTCGTAAGGACCCTAGAAGAATAGGATAGATGGAAAAGCTTACGCAGTGGTTTTGCTAGGGTGGAATAAAACCTCTTCAGAATAATAGCGGGGATACCATTCGGACCAGCGGATTTATGAATGTTGAGATCTTTAAGAGCTCTCGCTACAGTACGAGTATGAAAATAGATTGGTTTCATAGAATCATTTACGTGTTCAAGAACTGGGGGAGCCATGGTACTATCTGGTAAGGTGGAATTTTCGGCGAACTGCCTTTAGCTTTATCAATAGAGCTAACTAAAGGAGTGTCATTGACAACAAGCGGAGGAACCGAGGAAGAGGAAGAATTCGTCATGTTTTTTACAAATAACCAAAAATTCTTACTGCCTTTGGGACATTGCAGTATTTTTTGCCGTAATTTTTGGTCATGCAAAAATTTGGTCCTTCGAATATGAGTGTTGCAGGCCTTCCTGGCTTGTTTAAACCTTTTCCGGTTTTCCTCAGTTGGGTTGGCTCTAAAACACCGGAAGTTCACCTCTTTTTCCTTGATAACCTCTTTGCAGCTCGAATCGAACGATGATTTAGTCTTAGGTTTAATACTTTCAACACTATTCGGGATAAAAGTTTTCATTCCCAGATAAATCATACTAGTTATCATATCTGCACTGGAGTTTACGTCACTACCGAATAAGCATAATGACCAGTTAAAGACCCTAAAAAAATTATTGAGACCGTCCCAGTTGGCTTTCTCGTACTGCCAAACTATTCTTTTTGGAGCTCTTTCTTTAACTAGATTTGTTTGACACGAGAAATAAGCAAATATGACACTGTGGTCCGATGTGCCTAGAGGTGTCAATACGCTGATTGTGTACTTATCAGAATCAGAAGTGAGAAACAATTCAAGTGTATTTTCTGCTCGGCCGTTAACATCTGATATTCGAGTAGGCTCGTTGACAAGCTGAGTAAAATGGTTAAACTCAGCAAAAATCTCAGCACACATTCCTTCGGTTGTTGTCTGGCCCGAAATTGAACAACCATTGTTGTTCAGGAGCTGTGGTTTCAACAAGATGGAGTAGCATGTCAAACGTCTTGTGCAATAATTTGAAATAATCAATGAAACGTTTGGTAATCGCATAGTTTCAAGTTACGGACCCCTGAATTGGTCTACTAGAAGGTGTGATTTAAAGGAGCTTGAGTATTTTCTGTGGAGATATGTGAAGTCACTAGTTTACGTTAGTAAACCTGAAACAATTTACCACTTGGAGGACAACCTTCGCCGTGTTATTGCCAATATATGGCCACAAATGTTGGAAAAGACCATTGAAAATTGAACCTTAAGATTACAAAACGTCCGAGCCAGCCGAGCGCAGTCATATGTCAAAAATTATATTTAAAATATAACACCTGAAGTGTATCTTACCAATAAACTAAAGTTCTTGTCAATTCACCTATATTTCATTCCATTTCAAAATTCTATACTTAAAAAAAACGCCCTTTACTTGGGACTTCTACTTGTGACTATTTAATTCCATTTGTACTTTAATTTCTTTAAATTTATTTTGTACTTAGTATTCGTCACTTGAAAGGTAATTGCAAGGCACATTTACTAGTCCTCATCGGGAAGATTTTAGAGTACAAGTACAAACGAATTGTACTGGTAATTAAAAACTTTTAGTACCAAGGAAACTTACTAAAACAAGTACTTAAACGTTAATTACACAAGGTCTGAATGCTAGTTGACTTCTTTTTAAGTTCCTGAATCGGCGATATGCATTTTCCATTTAATTTCAGGGCTGCAGTAAAAATGTCATTGAAAGCGATTCTCAAATACACACCATTCTTAACTAACTTCAAACCTTTATAAAGCTGGTGGGGTTCGTCCCAAGACTTCTCTTTTGGGAGAATTGCCACAAAATTAAATCTTAGTAATAGAATTGCTTAAAGTAAATTTTACAAAAACATAAATAAGAACCACCTTAATATTTCAAGAAACTCTCATCTTGGGAATTCAAGAAAATATGAAAACCATGAGCTTATAAGGTACACAACACATATATGACTGACATCAGACTTATATCTTGGACAACCTTACTCTTTTCAATTTGTAAGACTGCAACCACATTTTATTTCTTCGTATTCGGTTTTTTGAAGCATGAGTTGTATGTTGAGTTTTTGTATTTTATTATTTTAAGAACAAAATATAAATAGCTTCGTATAGATAACAATAAATTGTGGAGTGTAGCCTGGCAGTGTCAGATGTCTGCACTTCTAATGCAGAAACACAATACAAAAATATCCTTTCGTAGAAGAATTGTGGTTCGAATGTCCCAACTTTGGAGTGAAGTTTTATAGAATTACGATTGTTTTCATTTTCCTTTTTATTTTGTGTGTCTCTTATTTTTATACAATTGAATGTCCTCTTGAAATGCTCGTATTTAAAATCTGTGCATAGAAACATTTTGTACCACACACATGAATAAAACACACACATTTTTAAGGATGTGGGGGAAGGGGGTTAAGTGATATAAGTTTTGCAGAGTCTGTTTGAAATTTTATGGTTTTTAAATTTAAATATTTTCTATGAAATATCCAAATTGACTTTTGCACTCATAAATATCCATCGGTATTCTAAATTAAAATATTTCTTGAAAAGAAAATTATCGGAATACTTGTATTTTTTGGAAACAAACGAAAAGTTCTAAAGCTTAACAACAACATAAGGCGTATTTGGTTTAACTTGCAGCTCGAAGAATTATTTTCTTTAAAAATCTTACACCTCTATTTTTTTTTCTTTTCTTCTTGCAACAAAAAGAAAACACCATCGCACCACTTTATTTAATTTTTTTCTCACTTTATACTTTTTTATAGATTTTTTCACTGTGATGTGCATCGTGATGAGATAATGAATGTTTCAAAAAATAAAATATATACATAACATTTTAGTATAACAAAAAAAAAATTACCTACATGACAATAAAAAAATTTCACTACTGATCAATTGAAAAAAAAAACAAAAGTTAAAAAATAAAAATACACGCCTATATTAAAGAACGTGAAATGAAACGAAAAAAATTACATTGAAACCAGCAACAAGTACGCACAAGGAGAACCGTTAATTATTTTTGCAAATTTACTTTGATTCAAAACGAAAGAATATTATTTACACATACAAAACAAACAAAAATCAGCAAATAAAAAGTCTTCCTTTTGCTTAAACCATCGTCTTTGAATATAAATAGCTCTTCCCCTTTTTACACACACTGAAACCATCCCCTAAGTATTCCACCTCTGCACCTTTTATGAATATGAGTGTTTAAAAATACACTTTAATACCAAAAGAGCACTCTTATCAAAAAAAAAAAAAAAAACAAAAACTTTTTAAAAAAAGCCCACCACAAAGCACAATCATTGCACAATATAGAATACCGCACAGCTACAGAATGGACAGAGAAGCCAAATCATCCTTAGACAATCCGGCTACAAAAAAGAAGCCGCCAAAACTGAAGTCGATCAATCGGTCAATTTCAATGGCCATAGATAATTATACACCGGCACCGCAAATGATCATTGATCGTTCGCTGATCCTTGAAGAACCACCGCTACCACCACCGCCAGCACTTGCTTCCCTGCCACCAGCACCCCTGCTCCCTCTGCCCCTTTCTAAATTTCCCCAGCCTGATATTTATTTAGTTAGTGGCGCCGGCAGCACGAGCCCCATTAAATATGACGACTGGCATCCGATGAAGAAGCCTTTATTCCGTCGTTCCGATACGATAGACATACATCCGAGTCCCTTATTGCAGATGAAGAAGACGCACTCATTCCATGCTAATGACCCAACAATGGAACAGATAATGCTGCAAACTGCCGCTGGATCGACATCTTCGTCGCGCCGCACCAGCAGCGTGCGGGGGAATTACCTTTTCCCGCAAGCATCAGGCAAAGATTTGAGTCGTTCGCCATCGCCAAGTCGGCGAGGCTGTCGAACCCATCGATCTTTTAACGAACCGCGAAGGCCTAGTGTGAAAACAGACGCAGATGCCATTCGACATCCATCGTTGAACGATGATATGCTCGAGAGCTCACGACCGCCTCCCCTGTTCAGTACGACTAATCTCTCCCTGGAGAACGAGCTTTTCACGAGTCTGAGCAACCGATCACGCAGTAACAGCCACACTAAAATCGAGGAGCAAAGACTCTCTCTAGAAGAGGCTGCTGCGATACATGGGAGCAGCACCAGCATCAGCAGTCGCAAACAACACGCCCGCCAACACAGCTCCCAGAGCCTGGAGCTGGAAAAACAACACGAAGCACAACTTCATAACCATCACCTGCTGCCATCGTCGTCCTCGATATCACCCACCCAACAGTCGGGACCGCACACGCATCACTTCAAACGAGGCGGCAAGCACACACACAGTCTTTACCTATCGCCAAACAACCTCGACGAGCTGCAAATCCATCGTCCAGCCACGATCGCTCAGGGAGCAACCAAGAAAGCGCATAGTTCCAGCATGAGGGTGCGTACATACAGGGAGGCGTTAAGTACGTCGAAAAAATCCAAAAGCTTTATAAGTGATGCATATCCAGACTTTGATCTATCGCCCCACCGCCGCAATAGCCGACCACTTGCCACGGTCTCCGGAGATGTTGGACCTGGTGGTGTCAGCGTGCTCGATGACATCAAACGTAGTCCTAGGCCTCTGGTTGCATCAACATCGGGTCGTTTGGCTGACGACAAACATCCATCCTTCGAGAGGAAGACTTCGTTGTCCTACGAGATGGGAGAAGCTGCTGCCTTCGATCAGGTCTTAAGACCATTTCGACATCCAGTTCGCCGTTCTTCGATTACAGGATCAGCTAAAAAGCTGAAAAAGAAATCACTCAGCGATGAGACGGACGAAGACGAAGATTCTGATCGAAAACGAAAACGAATCGTTTGCATCATCATGACTGTATTTCTGTGCCTTGTATGTGCCAGCGTTTTTGTGGTCATAGTAACGCTGACACACTCGAGTACGACGCAAGTTCAAAACACGTCGAAGAAGGTTTATACGTTTTCGAGGGAGACACCTGTCCATTACACGGGTATGAGCAACAGTAAGAATTTTTCTTGTATTTTTTGTTGTTGTTATTTCAATAGTATTTGTTTTTAATATTTTACAGCTTATTTCTACACTTACGATAGGTACCTCACTTAATTGAATGGTACCGAAATGTAAGCTTACATTATTTTTGGTGGGAAACGAAAAATCATATCAAAATCGAAAATGTCGTTAAGTTTCGATTAAAGTTGTAGAAGATCATTACTTAAAAATTGTCTATGTCTCCACTTTTTTTACTCAATTCCTTGGTGGAAAACTTTTAAGAAAAATATCGTAAAGTTTCGATAAAAACTTAAAAATATCATTATTTAAAAAAGTCTCCACTCTTTTCACTGAAGTGTAAATAAATCATTTTTGTTAGAATCTAAAAATTATATTTGAGAAATATATGTATGTAATAGTTTCGATGAAAATTGAAGAATAAAATTATTTAAAAAAGTCTCCACTCTTTTCACTGAAGTGTAAATATGTATATCATTTTTGTTAGAATCTAAAAAATCATATATGAGAAATATAGTTTAGTTTTGATGAAAATTGAAGAATATCATTATTTGAAAATTTTATCTCCTCATAAGCCAATTTTTTTTATAGAAAAGGCATTTAAACCTAACGTAATCGTTAAATCTGTAAATACTAAAATACTAAAAAAGTTCCCTTATCAAATTAGTTTTTATCCCTTCAAGTTAAATATAGTTTTTCCTAACAAAAATATAAGTCTCCATTTATAATTCACATAAGCTCACTTTTCACCCTCGTAGGTTTTTCACGAATATTCAATTTTCCATTAGATTTTTGAAATACAAATGATGTTCTGAGATATGCATTTTTTCTATTTTTTGTTGGAAAGGTCCCTAAGTCTCCAAGGGAAAATCTACCAAAATCTCTACTTCCCTTTTATTTCCTGGGAGGGCTTTTGAATTCTTTTTTATTAGAAACCAAACTCCATCACCACCAGACTTCAAACTACTTTCGATTTCAACCCGAAACGGAAACGATGCATACTTTATTTTTTTTTCTCTGGTGGAAAATGTTCTCCAAGAGCTCAATTTTTTCACCCGTCCATCGCTCTTTGCTCCTTTATTGTGCTTGACAAAAGCTTAGCAATTTTTGTTCGTCTTTTTTTTGAATTTCTATTTTTTATAGAAATCAAGATTTTCACAATTCATTTTCATTTTCATCAGTCGTCATCGTCATCGGGTCGCAAGACAACCAACGGAATCACTATACTGCTATATTATAGTTATGCTCGGGATTTGGGGAGCTTAAGTGCAGACAAAAAAAAAATTACGACAAGGGACAAAGTTTTAGATTCTTGTATTTTTTGTTTGAAATGGTTTTGGCAGGGATGTTCATGCTGGTTGAAAAAAAGCCTTGAAAAATGCACAAGATGACATACATACTTATGTATATAAGAATAGTATGTACCAACGTTAAACTAGCTGCTCAACATTAGAAAAAAAAACTATCCATCAAATCAACAACAGATACTTCAGGGTTACCATTTGGACCAATAAATGATATGTGACGTACCTTCTGGTTTCAAAAATGTTATTGTTAAAATTTTAAACAGGTAGAGTAAACCCTTTTGAAAATCTTATAAAAGGGTTTTTCAATAAGGGCGGGTAGATGTTGCCAATGTCAATCGTGGCGTTTGCTGTGTGGCACTTAGCGCCGACCTGTTGGAACCACATGTCTTCTGGGTCCATATGGTTCAATTTGGGCCACAAAAATTAAGTTATCATCGTTATGTAGCCCTCGCTGTTGACGGTGACCACCTCACTAACGTCGTTTTAAAAAAAAGTACGGACCAATTACGCCCGCCGCCGGCCCAAAATCCACACGAAACGGTATTTTTTTGAGTCTGCATTATCATCTGGTGAACCTCGCGTGGGTTGGTGTTATCCCATATACGGCAATTTTGTTCGTTAACACAGCCATTCGTCCAAAAATGTGCCTCGTCACTAAAGATGATTTTTCGAATTGGGGTCCTTTTCCAAACGATTCGAAGCCCAGTCAGCGAACAATCGGCATCGTCTATGGTCATGAACTTTGAGCTCCTGGATCAGTTGGATCTTGTGCGGGTGTAGGCCTAAGTCCCAAACGCGAAATTAGCCAAGTTCAAGCCTGCGAAAGGCCGAATTCTTGTGCACGGCGAGGAATAGACTGCCTCGGGTTCTGATGTACACTTCTCGGCCGATCTTGCGTTCCTGGAACGTACGGGTGTTGGCTAATTGTTTGCTGAACCGATCGTCTCAAATTTGGTCACCAAACGTTGAAAAGTCGACTGTGAAGGGCCACCATGTCTACCGTAAAATGGTAAAAATATTTGACAGATGTCACCAAAATAAAATGGCCGCGACCGCGACGGGGCTCCAAAATGTACCCGCGCCAATTAAAAAACCCCTTTATAATATTTTTCAAGTATTGTTTAGCTTATGAGAAAATCTTTTGGTTTGCCAATTTGATTTGAATCAGTTTATTTTGACTAATGTAAGCGAAAAACAACATTTTAACAAATCCAAATTAATAATACTAGGTGTGGCTATTAAGTTCCGGGAATTTGTCAATAAAAAACAAGAAAATGAAGTTTTAGGAAAAAGTTTACTATCGACCTTCACAATAATCTCCCTTTAACTCTACACAACGATTCCAACGTTTCTCCCATGATTGGAAGCACCCTTGGTAGTCCTCCGGAGTTAGCCCGTTTAGCACCACGGTTAGAGCTTCTTGGACCTTCTGTACGCCGCCATGATGAGTTCCCTTGAGGTTCGACTTCATCTTGGGGAATAGAAAAAAGTCGCAGGGAGCAATATCGGGGCTCATCCAGTCTCTGCCGTCGCTCTGAATGCGAGATAACAGATCCTCGCAAATCGATTTCCGCATTTGTTTTTGTTCAGGGGTGAGAAATTTGGGAACCTTCTTTGCGCAGATCTTTCGCATGTTCAAATTCTCGTGTAACATCTTGCGAACCGTTTCTTTGTTGATGTTTAACTAGTAAGACAATGCACGAATGCTTTGGCGACGACGCACGGTCAGACGTGATCAACATGCGCAAACGATTAACATTCGCGTCGGTACGAGAGGTGACGGGAGCTCCTTCACGTGGATCGTCTTCCACCGATTCACGCCCTTCCTTGAACCGCTTCGCCCATTCAATTACACGCGTTTTTGACATGCTATCATCTCCATAGACAACCTGCTATTTTCGGAGGATTTCCGAGGGTTTTTCGCCAGATTTCACTAAAAATTGAATCACAACACGTTGCTTGTAATGTACGTCACATATTTTCACTATGCCATTAAAAAAGTTACTTGTAAAAAATACGCATAAAACGCAAACCAAACGTGCTATATACTTCAACTTTGAACTCTAACTAAAAGGAAGATCCCACTTCTTAGACAGATGATAACAAATGAAAAAGTGTTGCCACTTTTCAAATTATAACTAAATTCCCGGATCTTAATTGCCACACCTCGTAAATCAATCTGTTTATCAAACCAACGAAAAAAACAGTTGAAGTGTAAGAACAAAACCAGGGTAAAAATGTACTAATATAATTTTAAAAAAGTGCGCATACGCCCAAGTGTACACTTTTAATTTTTATATTTAAGCAGTACAATAGCACGACCACGAACAAACTAATCGAAATAAAGTTCATTTAAGTTTGTTTTTTTGAAAATATTAAGTCCTTTCTTAGAAAACAAACAGTAATGGGTTCACATTGAAAGTACAGGGTTCACCAATAAGAGGTTTAATTTTGACAAAAAAAAAACGATTATTTTACATAAGAAATCAAAAAATGTTTTTTTTTTATTTGTAGAAGGTGGGTATTTTATTAACAATATCGATATCGATATCGATATCACTCAAATGGCTACGATAGAATCACCATATCCTTTTCATAAAATTCCATGACCAATTTCCACATTTATGATTGTATGCCCTGAAGAACTTCACGAATTTCATCTTAAAATTCTTGTATTGCATTGGCATACGTCGTATCTTTTATGTAGCGTCGAAGAAAATATTCCTAAGAAGGTAAATCACAAGATCATTGTGACCAATTGTGATCACTTCTTCTAGAAATGACATGATCAGGAAAATTTGTTTTGTAAAATTTTGTTTGTTTCGTAACTTGTGTGACACTTAGCTTCGCTGACAGAGTTGTGGATAATAAACGTCGTGCACATAAATAACTTCCAACTGGTCAGCTCTTTTTATTTATAGTAACAGATTCGCAATAAGAGGCTTTTCAACGATCACTTTTTGATTGTTCAAACCCCAATTCTGCTTAATAACGTAACCTTTGAAGTGAAATAGAGCCTAATTGCTGAAGATAATTTTTCGATGTAAATTCGGATTATTTTGATGCATTTCATGGACCCAATCAGTGAAGATACTATGAATTTGCTGGTGATCGGCAAGCTTCAGTTCTTCTATTAACTGAAAAACTTTTAAAGCCTTAAGGCCTAAGACTTTATGCGGCGTAATATTGTTTGTGAAGTGGTTTATTTCAAAGATCGACGTGGATTCGAAAAAACTGAATGTTCGTCACCACTACGGGCTACAAACAAAACATTTTCAGTTGCTTATAAATGACGCACACTGTTTACATTCTTCACATGATTAACTTGTCCTAAGAAATCAATTTTTTCAAACCCGTTTCACTTTTGCCGACTCAAAAGTGGTTCAGTTTTGCGAACTACTTACTTACTTACTTAAGGTGGCAGTCCGAGGCGGACCTGGACCCCAACCAACATGCGTTTCCAGCCAGCTCGGTCCCTAGCTAGCTGTCTCCAGTTTCGCACGCCAAGTTGGTTGAGGTTTTCACCCACCTGCGTGCGCCACCTGAGTCGCTGCCTTCCTCTACTGCGCGCGCCGTCCCTCGGGATTGGATTCGAAGACCTTCCGGGCTGGAGCGTTGATGTACATTCGCTCTACATGACTCAGCCATCTAAGTCGTTGGAATTTAATTCTTTTGACCGCTTCAGTGTAGCTGCACAGCCCGTACAGTTCGCTGTTGTATCTTCTCCTCCATTCTCCATCTATGCAGACGGGACCAAAAATCACCCGAAGAATTTTTCTCTCGAAGCATCCTAAGACGCTCTCATCTTTCTTTGACAGGGTCCAGACCTCAGCGCCATAAATGGGAACCGGGATGATGAGTGTCTTATAGATGGTGATTTTAGATGCTCGAAAGAGGGCTACTCAATTGCCTTCAAAGTCCAAAGAAGCAGCGATTTGCAAGAGTTATTCTTCGTTTGATTTCAGCGCTGGTGTCGTTGTCTGTGTTTATAGCGGTGCCTAGGTAGACAAAGTCCTCAACTACCTCAAAGTTATAGCTGTCCATGGTGACGTTTTGTCCAAGACGTCGTTGTTCAATGTCCTTTTTTGATGACAGCATATACTTGGTCTTGCCCTCATTGACCACTAAACCCATATTCTTCGCTTCTGTCGCAATGCTCAAAAAACGCTCCACTGACATCACGCTTTGATCTTCCAATTATGTCAATATCATCTGCGTATCCGAGTAACTGGATGGACCTTTGCAAGATTGTGCCTCTAGTGTTGACAGTTGAGTTTTGCACAATTCTTTCCACAACGATATTGGAGAAGTCGCATGACAATGCATCGCCTTGCCTAAAACGTTTTTTGACATCATCAAATGCATCGGTGAGATCTTTTCCGTCCTTGATAAAGCAGCGTGCATTCTCCATCGTCATTCTGCACAAATGGATTAGTTTGACAGGGATGCCAAAACTAGATTTTGCTCTGTAGAGTTCTTCCCTATAGAAAATGTCATACGCGGCTTTAAAATCAATAAAGAGATGGTGTGTATCGATTTGAAGTACCTGGGTTTTTTCCAAGATCTGCTGTAGTGTGAAAATTTGGTCGGTAGTGGACTTTCCTGGTCTGAAACCACACTGATAAGGACCTATCAGGTTGTTGACAAACGGCTTCAGGCGTTCACATAATACGGCAGAGAATATCTTATATGCAATGTTAAGGAGACTGATGTCTCTGTAGTTGGCGCAATTTAGAGGGTCTCCTATCTTATGTATCGGGCAAACTATGCTGAGATTCCACTCATCGGGCATTCTTTCTTCCGACCATATTTTGCAGATAAGTTGCTTTGAATAGTTCGGCAGCGATGCCGTCAGCTTTAGCAGCTTTGTTTGACTTCAGTTTAGATATAGCTATCTTCACTTCGTCGAGGTCGGGTAGGCGAAATTGTTGATCTGCGTCGCCTAGGTTGAGTGGTTCTATCTCCCTTATAGCGGAATTCGGTTCGTCATCGCCGTTATATACCTATACATAGTTTTGCGAACAGTCATTTGAAAATTACAATATGTTGTTGAATCGTGTATCGTTTTATTTAAAGTAATGATAACAAATGTCAAAATATGATAGCTTTAAAAGTCACAGTTTTCGAAATAGTGGGCTATTCAAATTGAAACCAGTTATTGGAAAATCCTTTTATATTAATAACCTACATAAAATAAAACTTATCACAAACAATTTTATCCTCCCCATAACGATATAAGCTTAAATGTAAATTCTGCACTCAAAGTCATTCAAATTAGTTTACGAGCAACAAATAAAATAAAAACAACTTAAGGTAACCCTGCATCTGCAGGCCATTGCATTTCTCTTCTAGGTTGGTATGGTATACGGTTAAAATATGTTTAAGAATGCATTACAAGCAGTGATTCACAATTTTTCCACTCAATGCTCGTTTGGGGCAGTAGTGATTTCTCAACCATGCCCCATGGTACGATATAACCAACAGGGCGGGAAAAGAATACCGAAGTTAACATTTTTTGTGTGGTTCGTATCTTTAACCACACACAATGGAGTTGAAACATATACCTTCCTATTCCTACTTAGACCTACCTACTGGCCTAAAGACTGACCGACCGACCGACAACATATAAAATCGATAATTTACAACTGCCTCCCAAAGCCAGGAAAAGAAGAAGAACAAGAAAAAACTAAATAATACCACATTACATTTTTTCCCTCCCTATTTTAAATCCAGGTCCTTTTTAGTCTATAATATTATATATGTATGTATGTGTGTACTTTGGGCTGGTTGGTATAAGTATGTAGTTACATCAACTCAACATATAGTAGTAAACAATACCAATAAATTCATGCTCTATTAACCGAAATGGAGAGTTAAGGTATGGGACCAACAATTTACTCTACCACCCTCCTCTCCTTCTCTCCCGTTACCCACTCTTTCCAATCCAACAGTGGATAAAGTCCATGACAATGGTTATCCTCTGAAGCTTGTAATTTATAGTTGCAGAAGATGCAGGTGTGCGGATTATGGAAGATGAAAACCTGGTTTTCGAGACCACATCCGACCGACCCGGCCAACCAACCAATCTACCAACCGAGCGACTACTCTATAGAAAGGATAAGGATTTTTATCTTATTGCAATATCACTTTTTTTAATTTGTTTTTTTTTTTTTTAAATAAACACTTGCAAGGATAAAACTTAAAAACTTGTATAAAACAAAAACAAAAAAAAGAATGCAAAGTCAATAGTTTTCTCAGACAGTTGTTGTGATTAATTTTTGTTCACTAAAGTTGTTGTTTCAAAGTTAAAATCCTGTTTTGCAATGAATTTTATAGGTCGGTTGGTTGGTTGGTAGGATAGGTATACTAGTCTAGGTCTAGCGGTACGTTGTGATGTTTATTTTTTTATTAATATTTTCACTTTGAGGAACAAAAAAAAAAAATAATAACAAAACTTTTATTAATGAGTTCAGGGAAAAGTTTTTTAATTAAAGTGAAAGTAACATACTATATGCAAAGTGAATGCAGAATAATATATTATAAATGGTGTAGTTCTTACATGAAGAAGAACACACTGGAAAATAGTCCTTTTTGTACCTATGTATATAATATACATTACAAATGTAACGGTATTCTAGCAGAAAATGACAAGTGTGATAACTGCGATGAATTATTTTAAAATGATTATGAAACTTTTGATTTTACAAGGGAAATGAAACGTCAGCATAAGTTCAAAATGCAACTACTGACTTGAGTTGAACTTCTATACCTTTAGCAACTTGGTGGGAATAGTTATTTACATTTAATTATAAAATCTATACCTACCTAAGAAGTAAGAATAATTATTATTAAGATACAATTATCTGTCTGTCTTTTTTAGATACGAAAAGTGATTTTTTTTCTGAATATGGTTTTACAATAGTATCTGCGAAGCCGAAGCTTGTCTGCAGAAGAATATCTATTAATTATATTAAAATAAAAGTAAGCAAAGTTTACGATTGTATATAAAATGCAATTTCAAAGTTCCAATTTAAAAAAAAAAACTATGGGAAGTTAATAAGTAAGTAATAAAATAAATTGGGTGGCGCAACAGTCCGTTGAGAACTTGGGCCTAGTGACTTACAACTCTCAACCATTCCTGTGTGCGAGTACTGTTGTCAGGAATGGAGGGGACCTACAGTTTTAAGCCGAATCCGAACGGCCAATTTGAGAAAGCACTTTTCATGACAAGAATTACTCTTGGAGAATTTGTCAATTCCTCGCAAGAGGCACTACCCATGAAACAAACTTTAGATGGCATAGGCAGGGATCGAACCCAAAACCTCTGGCATGACAGTCCAACGCACTAACCATCATGCCACGGGTATGAAGTTAATAAGTATTGATTATAAAATGGTTGTCATCTTAAAAAATCTTCAACTTGAAGTGGCTTAAAAAGTGTGTCATACGTTTGTCGATAGTTGTTGTTAATTTGTTTTATAGCTGCATTTTGGAATTTTTGAATTTTGATAATGTGGGTTTAAGCTGCATTACCCCAAGCAAGTATACCATATCGTATCCTAGATTCCATCAATGAGTAATACACTTGTTTTAAAACATCGTGGTTAGTGTGGTATTTTAGATGAGATAGTGCAAACATCGCTTTCTTTAGGTCCATCCTCAATTTGTCTATGTGTTCATCCCATAAAAAGTGACTTCTTCTTGAATTATCTTTCTTGCCGTATTAAGAGAACTATGGTGAAGGGCAATAGCCGTATCATCAGCAAAAGCGAAGGGAATACTCTGTTTGAAGAGTCGTTGGACCCAGTTTAGATCCCTGCGGAACTCCATATCTCATCATTTTTTTCTCACTCACCAGCATCTTTGATTTTAACACAAAATATTCTGTTTTGCAGATATTCTGTCAGCCAATCAGCCATAGAGCCACGAATTCCAATTTTTCTTAGAGCTTCAATAAGATTTGAGTGATTTAATGTGTCAAATGCCTTACTGAAGTCCATGAAGATTACTAATACGTGATGTCTCTTATCTTAACTTTCGTTGACACAATTCGCAAACTCACCAAGTAACTTTCCTGTATTTTTACCCTTCTGAAAACCATACTGGCTTCTATGAATCAATGCATGTTTGTCAACAAAACCTTGCAACCTGTTGGCAATCACATCTTCCAAACATTTTTCAAAAACTGGAAGAATTGATATAGTCCTATAGTTGTTTAGTTGGTCCTTTGCTCCTCCTTTGTAAATCGGTCTTACAACTGCTGTTTTTAAGGTAGATGGAATTTTTGATTGAGTTATAATCAAATTAATTAATTTGCATAGAATAGGAGCAAAGACATCCTTATAGCTTTTTATATCAATTGCTCTGATTCCATCAAATCCTGGAGCTTTATTTTCTCCAAGTATATTGAGAACGTTTTCAATCTCAGTGACATTAGTTGGAGTTGCATATGAAAATATTGAACTTTCCACTGTGTCATTGATGTAGCTTGAAGTTTTTATATTGCATTTATGAATTATTTTTTCTGTCTGAAGCCTAGTACGCTGCTGATGCGAAACGAAATTTCCCATACAAAAATGACATGACGAAATCATAAACGAAAAATTTCGCTGTGCTTTTCGTTTTTCAGTACGTACGAACGACGAAATGTGACATTTTAGTGGAGAGCTGTACTAAATTTCTTAGTACAATTCTCTACTCTTTTCGTTCTCAATTAAATTGCCCAGCACATTAATTGCTTGCGAAATTTTGACGTTTAATTTTTTTATTGAAAAAAAAAATTGTTTACTCGTGACTTTCGGTGTTTTGACTTTGATTTACATATATTTGATTTAATTCTAATGTGTTCCAACATTGCATTTCTGAATCGGAAACTCAGGATGTTATTAGTGATGTGCACAAGTGATGAAGACAAGCAGTGAAATTCAACTTCCAGACAGAACTCTCCACAAATATTTTTCCGCTGTGGTTTTCGTTTTCATTTCGCTCTGCACTTGGAGACCACCGAAAAATTTCGTTTCGCATCAGCAGCGTACTAGGCTTGAGAAGAGAAAAACTCCACCAGTTCCATTGATATTGTTGTCATCTCTGTTTTAAAATTTTTTTCCAATGTTTCGTCGATATTCGTTTTCTTTCGTCCTCGTATTTCGTTAATTAGTGTATTAGTTATTACGTTCATTAATCCTTTTGATGCCATCATGTCCAAATAGTCCTTCAAATAATTCGAGTTGTTTTCCCTTAAGTTAATATTCATTTCTCTCATAACAATTACATTTTCGTTTTTTTTTTTTAATTTGCCCTATTTGATCTGATAACTCTTTACAAAATGTCGCCTTGCTGAAACCGGGTGGTCTATAAATTCTTCTAATATTTATATTTTTATGAATATTTTTGTACGATGTTATTATTGTATGTATAATTTTATAAGATAAGTTACTTTTTATAATACCTCCACCTCTATTTTGATTTCGATTGAACACCTCCTGTTCGAATTCTTCTAGTTGACAAAATCCTTTTTCTTCGTCATATAGGTTTGTTTCTATCAGTATAATTATTTTTAGTTCGTTGATAAAATGGTTAATATTTGTACAAAAAGTATTCCAATGTAAACGCATGGATCTTATATTGAAACACAAATACAAATTATTATATATTTTTTAACTCATTTAAGTCAATATCTTTAAAACCATTAATCACTTTACAATTTGTGTTCATCGATATTTCTCTGCATACTTCTGTATTGTCTACATTTTGTTCGTTGCATTCTTTTGTGCTGGCCATTTTTTATGTTTTGTTTTAAATTTCTATTTATTTAATTCTCGCTGCTCTCACAACACTATTGCGATCGCGTTATATTCTATACATACGTCTTTTTCTGTATATATCATAATTGACTGTGTATTGTCATTTCTACGTGCTAAAATTTTACCTTTGAAAACAAAATATTATCCTCCAATTTATTTTGATTATAACATTTTGCTTGTAATTTTATATCATCAAAAGCCTACGTAGACCTTTTTTATACTGTCCCATGATATTTTAGGTGAATAACAAAATTCTTAGGAAGTGAAATTTTGTTTTTGGCATGTGACATTTTAATTCACATTTAATTTCACGTGAATCCTTGAAATTTATAGCTAGAAAAAAATTATATGACGTGCGTTTATTTATTTGACACAATAACTTTTATGTAAACATTCATAATAAATTTTATTTCAATATACATACATACATATGTATATACGTTTCGTGCGTCATGAAAATATGATATGTTTTTAATATTTTTCCAAAAAAATTGTACGTTGGTGATTTTCCAATTAAAGGTTCTTTTGCGTATTGCTATAGGAAAAAACGGTTGATATATATTAAAATAATTGACAATATTTCTATGTCATGAGTGTGGTATCAACAATAAATCTATTAAAACCACTTATAATAATGAAGTGGTGTCAAATAGTACAAACCACGTAAAGCGACGATATTTACTCATAACACTTGAGCATATGAAAAGAATTTTTATTTTATTAGTGACGTGGATTCCAGCGCAGATATGGTTACAAACTTAATTCTTTGTGGAAAGCAAAATGTTATCCCGAATAGGGTAAGATCAAATCCAAAAAAAAAAAACGGATTATATTTTAGCTTACATTCGTATAAGGAATTCTTTTAAAAGATAATGGCAACTTTATCGCCGCTTAGAAGAGTACAGCAATTAAGTTAAATTTTATAAGCAAATTTAGAAATAAAAATTGGAATAAGAAACTTAGTAAGTTGAAAAAGAATGCTAAACCTTTCTGGAACATAGCAAAAATTATCAAAAATAAAACCAGACAAATGCCTAACCTTCAAAATAATGATGAAGTTATTTATCAAAACTTAGATAAAGCCAATGTCTTAGCAACAACCTTTCTGAAAAATAATTGTGTATCTCAACACCTTAGTGATGATCTAACTAAAATGCTACTAAGTGAAACAGAAAATACAGTTCACTCAAAAACCACTGAAACTCTTAGGGATCAGTTTATATCCAGGGAGGATGTCAAATACATCGTTTCAAACTTAAAAGTCAAAAAATCTGATAGACTAGACAACATAAAAAACATATATATGTATCTTAAAAACTACCAAAAGCAGGACTCGAATTTCTTGCATTTTTTATAAACGCGTGTCTAAAAACGCAATATTTTCGATTGAATTGGAAATATGCAAAGGTAATACCGATTCCTTAACCTGTAAAACCGTCAAAACTCCCAACAAGCTATCGACCAATAAGTTTGTTTAGTATGTATAAGCAAAGTTTTCGAAAAAAAAATTTAAATGTAAAATATTACGCATCGTTGATGAGTTTCATATATTTCCGAATGAACAATTTGGATTCAGAACGCATCACAGTACTACTCAACAGATATTTAGAGTCTGTGAACATATTAAGAAAAATCGATAGCTTGGCAAATCGACTGGCTTATTCTACTTGATATAGAAAAGGCATTTGACTCAGTTTGGCACGATGGAGTTGTGCACAAGATGGCATATTATTTCAGGTTTTCTTTGTATCTTGTAAAAATTATCCAAAGTTTTTTGCCCAATCGTTACTTTAGTGTTTCCGTCAACAACTGTTCGTCTAACTATTACCAAGTCAGTTTTGGTGTCCCGCAAGGATCAGTACTAGGTCCATTACTGTACAATATTTATACTTCTGATACAGGCATCTTTCATCGCATGAATTTAGTCTTACCATTGAGACAAATTTGAAAAATGCGATAGAATTGATGACTAATTATTACACTAAATGAAAAATAAAACTGAATGCTGACAAACTACAAGCCATCTTTTTCAGTAGAAAAAGAAAATCTTGTTACCTACCAAGCAATCAACTTACCGTTAATGGTGTAAATGTCAAATGGGAACCAAGTGTGAAATATCTTGGTATTTATTTAGATCAAAAACTGACTTTTAGAGAACATATTGCTATAAATATTTTGTATCCTTTTATAAATAGAAAGTCCTATCTTAGCAACGACAATAAAATTATAATTCAAAAAGTAGTATTCCAAGCAATACTTCTGTATGGATGCCAGGTTTCGAGGAAATGTGCAAGATGTCATCTTAAAAAACTACAAGTATCACAGAACAAGCTTTTAAAAATGATGCTTAATCTTCCACAATATCATTCCACCATAGACTTACAAGAGAAGGCAAATGTTGAATTGATTTCTCTAAGAATCAATAAACTGACTAACACCTTCTTGCTAAATTGTGAAATCTCTGAAAATCTGCTTATAAATCAATTGATTCATTAACCATCTTTCCGATATGTTTTTGTTAGTTTGAATTATTCGTACCTTTGTTTAAATATTACTCGTTAAATGATTAAATTATTAATTTATTTTCTATATGTTCATTATTAATGTATTGTTTGTCTATACTTATATATTTATTAATTTACCTATTTATTCACTTATTTATTTATTAATTAATTTATATATTTATTTATTTATTTATTTTATTTATTTATTTATTTATTTATCAATTAATTTATTCATACTCTAATTTATTTATTTTTTTATATTTATTTATTTTACAGTTTGTTAATTCTTACTAACAAATTACTAATATATTAAAATAAATTTATCAATTATAATTTATACTAACCTTTTTTTACTAACATAATTCTAAACAAAAGCTTAGAAGTCTTAATTTTATTTGAGTCAAAATGTACCTGCCCTTTTCAATTTGAGTTGAAGGTTTTGTTTGTATTTTTCTTCAAAATTATTACTCAAATTGTTATTTTCTTAATTCTATATACAAATTAATATACTTGTTCGGTAGAAAGATATCATAGAAAAATATGAAATCTCTGTATATAAACTGTGCGGCAGCTTACCAAATGTAACTGTTAATACGAAAAAAATAAAGAATATCTATCAAAAAAAAACTTATGGTTTGATTCGAGCTGTAAAGAGGTTATTAGGATCAAAGATGTTAGTTTCCAGATTTACAAAGTCAAAGAATAAGTTTAAACAAGCCAGAAAGACCTCTAACGGACACATTTGATAAATTCAATTTTTGTATGACCAGAAATTACGGCAACAAATTCTACAAATTTCTGGTCATTTGTAAAATATGTTACACTATGTCAGCGTGGGTTCCATTGATTGTTTCCAATTACATATACTCCTTTTTTAAGCTCCATTGATAAATCCAATTTGCTTGCAGCACAATTTGTTGTTAATTTGACACCACCACATAATGACATGACTCCTACTCTACTTTAAAACCAGAGTTTTAAAATATCTTGTCATACACAAATCTGATGGCCCCAATAATATCCCTCGAATCTTTAACGCTGGCAAAACCATCGTCCTACTCTACAGGTCTATTTCCGAGTGAATGGAAAACAGCATTTTGTCCTGCCTATCTCTAAAAAAGGCGAATCCTCCTCCCCCTTTAACCAGTGTCAAATTGCACTTATGTCCCTCTTTTCCAATATCATGAAAATGCAGGTCAATTTTCAGCTTAAGAAATGTCTCGAAGAACGAAAGCTTCGTAGTAACCAGCAGTATGGCTTTAGTAGCAATAGATCCACTCGTGATATCATGGTTTATCTCACCGAACCAGTGGAACAAATATGTATATCGTTTTGGAGAAAGTAAGATTATTCCACTTGATATAATATATCAAAGGTGTTTGATAGAGTTTGGCATCAAGCTCTCTTATCGAAAATGCATGCATTGTATTTGGTATGGACGAATCTCTTCTTATTGGGTTTAAAATAACCTTTCGGGCCGTTTAATTTAAGAAGTATTGGGCGGGTTCAAATCTGATATCCACAAAATAAACACTGGTGTGGCTCAGGGCTTCGTTTTGTCTCCGATACTATTTCTTATTTTTATAAATAATGATCTTTTGTCTGAGCTTTCTAACCCACTTAATTTTTTCGCTGATGAAAGTATTTTCAGCTTTTGATATTCGTTTTTAGATTCTCATCCTTGTGCTTTGGATGTGGACTACCAAAGGCAACGTATGATAAGCTCATTGATTTCTGGTCTGGACATCATTTTCCAATGGGGAATCAAAAGCCGTGTAAAATTTAATGTTTCGAAAACTAAATGCTGGCTCCCATTGCAAAGGAATGGTATTGCATCGAGCAGTTCTAGTTATGTGCATTTTTTGATCTGGCTATAATTTATAAAGCCTGTAATCACCCAAAACTCGAGTACCATTTCTATATATGGGCAGGTCCTAAAATAACTCACTTGAGTCTCTTGGACCGAATTCGAAAGACATCTACTACTCTTGAACACCGCCGCAAAGTCTCATGCCTGTCATTATTTCATCGGTGTTTTCATAAACAATTCTCTAGTACAATAGCCAGTTACTTTAGTTCCCGCTTCTAGAAATGGTCATACAAAATTTCGGACGAATTGTTAAGTACAGGGAGTCTTTCTATGACCGCACTACACGAATGCCCCAAGCTGTTACTCTATGTGCAAGTATTCGCTTCTGGACTTACCAGAAAGATGTTTCACCTTTTCAATCAATGTATAATTTTAATTGGGAAATAAAATGTATTCAAAAAAAAAACGGGACACCTTCAAAACTACTTTTTTCTAAGTAATACTTAAAGCTGCTTAAAATAAAAAGCCTTGATATTAAAATCATCTTTTAGTTTGGACATTTTACAAATCATAACGCCTTTTAACAGAGAATCACCCATACACTCTATACTTTAACGCTAATGTATTACTAAAACCAATTTAATCCCGCATAAATCAAATTTTCACCATCAGAATTTTTATACAATAATAGCTGTCTTAAATTATGTTCATATATAATATATGTAGATATGCATGTCGTATATCCTAGATAAATACAATATTCTTTGAACCCTTTACATTTTCCAAAAGATTTGATTTATTTAAACTCATAAATGTAAACCTCCCGGCATCGTCATACTTCTTCTTTTGTATTCATTCTTCATTTTTATCAAAATTGTGCAAATTACTGTTTTTTTGTCATCAGAAAGAAATCATTCTTTGATTCAAAGAAAAAAAAAAGTATTAACCCCACAGGCGCGTTAAGCCTGACATTCTTAAACAAACACTTCACAAAGATCAGAAAAAAGAAAGTAGGTATGTTTTTCCATACTCTGATTAAGGCCCATTGTTAAATCCTCAAACTCCACATCTAATAACAGTCTCTTTGTTCGTCCTAAGCCAACCCTTTTTGAAAATTCGAAAGCACAACACAAAACATCGGAAGGAGTAAGCAGGGAGAGCTTTGTTCCTTTTATGTCGCCAAATACTGTCTATCCGATGATGTTTCCAAAACCACATGCAAAAAATAAAAAATACATCCTAGCCTACCTTCCCTGGAAAAACCTTTAGAAGAAGGTCCCTAGCGCTCGGTTTGATAGGATTTAGAGATAGAGGTAAAAGGATATCGCATAAATGCCTCATTTCTTTCCTTATTCCAAAATCATATTACAGAACACTATTTCGTGTCGTCTAGGATTAGAATTTGATAAAGAAGTTAAAAAAAAAAACTGTCTCCTAGTAGCGTCAAATTGCACACATAACAAGAGTTCAAAAAAAAACAAATAAAAGGATTCATGATCCTTACATCCTTAAAATACCAAAAAGAAAAACACATTGATTGCAATCAAAATCTAAAAAGTAGACTAATTTGATTTAAACTGAACACTACACAAAAAACTCTATAAATCATTTATCCAATTTCACTTTATGCAAATAAAGCTTATAAACACTCAATACCAACAAACATACATAGGTGACCATATTTGGTTCAAAAAATGTTGTTATATATTAAACCCGTATGAGTATATTTAGATGACACTTGTGTACCACATAAAATACAAAAATAGTCAATACGAGATTATCTCCATTATGTACAAATTAGGCTCCAAACCAATCGATGTGCGATAGATAAAAAACGTTTGGAAAGGGCTTGAAAAGGTTGACCAACACCTTTAATTGATTTTGTCGCTACAAAATGCTAGAAATTGCGTGGAAACAAATACTGAGCACTTTATTTGGTGAACATTTTAACTTTGATAATTTAGCAAAATTAATTAATTTTGCTTGATGAACTTTTGATCAATGAAAAAAGTTTTGTGCTATTGACTTCAATTCAATGCATTGCCCCCTCTCAAAAAGTTTAGTGGTTGTACTCACACTTTCAGGAATGCCCATCAGTATTCAGGTTACATTTAAGCTTTTCAATAAAGAGATTGGTTTTTCAGCCACACATCAAGAATGCAGAATGCTTTACTTCTGAATATAAATACCATTTACATTCATATTTTTACATATATTATTTCGTTAGTAAGCCTTTCTTTTTCATGCCTCACACTGAACTTGGAATATCAAGGGAGGCCTGTAGATTTGAAGGGAGTTCTTGAAATTTTAAGCGGTGTCTGTAGATTTTTAAAGAGGTCTTAAAATATCCAGGTAGGAATAGAAAAACCAAGGGAGCTTTGTATACTTCGAGAGAGATCTTGAAATACCGGGGGAGATACATAATATGTATGTAGATTTCATTGAAGGTCTTGAAATTTTAAGGGGTGTCTGTAGATTTCAAAAGGGGTCTTGAAATTTTAAGGGGTGCCTGAGATTACAATTATGCATAGAAAAATCAAATGAGTTCTGTATATTTCGAGCGAGGTCTTGAAATATCGAGAGCGGTCTGTAGATTTTAAGGGAGATCTTGAAATTTTAAGGGGTGTCTGTAGATTTTAAAAGAGGTCTTAAAATATCCAGGTAGGAATAGAAAAACTAAGGGAGTTTTTAATACTTCGGAAAAGATCGTAAAATACCGGGGGAGATTATGTAGATTTTAATGGAGGCCTTGAAATTTTAAGGGGTGTCTGTAGATTTCAAGGGAGGTTTGGAAATTGTAAGGAGTGTCTGAGATTACAATTAGAGTCTTGGAAATTCAACGGAGATCTTGAAATATCAAGGGGGGTCTGGCGATAACAAGGGATGTCTTCAAATTTTAAAGAAAGTCTTGAAATATTAAAAAGGTTTTAAAACATCAAGAAAGGTTTGGAATTTTCCAATGAAGGTCTTTAAATTTTTAGGGATGTATGTACATTTTAGGGAAGGTCTTAAAATGTCAACGGATGTCTTGAAATGCCAAGGGAGGTCTTAAAAAATTAAGGGAAGTCCGTATATTTCAAGAAATGTCTGTAAATTTTAAAGGAAGTCTGGAGATTCGAAGGGAGGTCTGGTGATACAAAGGAAGGTCTTGAACTATCAAAGAGTCTGGGGATACAAGGGAGCTCTTGAAATTTTAAAGGAGGTCTTGAAATATGAAAAAGGTTTTAAAATATCAAGAAACGTTTGGATATTCCAATGAAGGTCTTTAAATTTTGAGAGAGGTCTGTACATTTTAGGGGAGGTCTTTAAATGCCAACGGATGTCTTGAAATGCCAAGGGAGGTCTTAAAATATTAAGAGAAGTCCGTATATTTCAAAAAATGTCTGTAAATTTTAAAGGAAGTCTGGAGATTCAAAGGGAGGTCTGGTGATACAAAGGAAGGTCTTAAACTGTCAAAGGGTCTGGGGATACCAATAGAGCTCTTGAAATTTTAAAGGAGGTCTTGAAATATGAAAAAAGAGCTTAAGATATTAAGAAAAATTTGTATATTCCAATGGAGGTCTTGAAATTTTAAGAGAGGTCAGTGCATTTTAGGGGAGATCTTGAAATGCCAAGAAAGGTCTTGAAATATTAAGGGAAGTTCATATATTTCAAGGAATGTCTGTAAATTTTAAAGGAAGTCTCAGATTTCAAGGGAGGTCTGGTAATACCATGGAAGGTCTCAGATTTCAAGGGAGGTCTGGTAATACCAAGGAAGGTCGTGAATTATCAAGAGGGTCTGACGACACCTACTGAGCTCTTAAAATATTAAGGCCAGTCTTGAAATATGAAAAAATGTCTTGAAACATCAAGAAAGGTCTGGATAGTCTGTATAGTTTAAGGGAGGCCTTGAAATGTAGATAGAGATCTAACGATATCAGTCTGTGACTCGAAAATGTTCTCTATTTTGTTAGTAAATTTTAACAATTTTAATACGTTGTTGAAGTGTGTATTAATCCAGCTTAAGTAACGACATATGTAGTTTTTGCTTGACAAGTGACAGTTTGACAGATCAAAAAACGAATTCAAAATGAACATATTATGGGAAAACATTTTATTAAAAACTTGATGACCTTATGTGCAACGGTAACACCTCTTAAATCATTCAATTACTTCTTAACGCTTGGACTGTGTTGAAACTTTGAAAGTAAGTGTATTTATTTATGTATATTCGTTAAATTTAAGAAAAAAATAATCATAAATTGACATTTGGTAATTGATATTATAAAATTTCAAATTAATAGGTCCGATCCACAGATTAAGGTCTGTTTGCTTTGTTTTTATGCAAGAACTGTCACTTTTAAGACGTGTTCATGTTTAGACGCACCGTTTAAAAAAAAAAAACGTAAATGTGGTTAACAAAATATTAAAATTTTGGAATATCTGTATTTCATTACTAAATATGTTTTATATTTTTATCTACATACGTATAAAGCTAACACATTAAAACTGGGTTGTTTAAATTCTTGATCAATATATCTAAGTTGAAGTTTTATGCCAGAAATCGTCTACAAATTGAAGTCCTACGATCGAACGGATCTCATGTTACATAATTTTGTTCTTGACCAACCAAAACAAGTTCTGAGTTTCAGAAGCAATTTGAATTAGGTATATTTGGCATTTATTATAAACCATTCAAGTGTTTTAACTATATGACTAATAGAAAAACACGGACTGTTTGTCTCACACGATTAGATTTAAATCTCGCAAAGTGTGTTTATGAAATATTCATAAGCAATATCGTCACGCGTTTCACCTGTTTTGAATATTTTATTTCGAAAAATGAGTCACTTTGAAACAACTTTATACCCTTCACACATGTGTCCCCTACTTTTTTGTACCTATATCCAGTTATCCTTGCTCGAGTTCACACATATCCTTAACGTCAGCAAACTCAAACTAGCTGGCAACATACAACTTGAATTAAATTAAAAAAAAAAAATTAAATATATTCTCCTCATGCATAATGTACGTCGAAAACGTATATTATACAATATACATACCATATAAGAAAATATTGAAAAATTAAAAAAATAAATCCTTTTTTTTTTTTTGCTATTTTACAGTTCGCCAGGAAAATGAAAGGCTTATGCAAGAATCCATAAATCGTGCTAGATTGGCGAAAAACTTTACCGATGCTGCATCCCTTAGTGCTGCTGCCGAACAAATTCCATAACAAAGTTTTCAAAGGATCTTCAGCGATGTGATTAGTGAAACGTTAGCATTTGTAACTACATACATAGAAACAGGATCAAATGTACGTAGATTCTTGCATTTTTTGCACGCAAATTTATTTCATTTCGTTTGAAATTATTCTGCAGCATCAATGCCAGTAGAGTACATATATACCTAAGTCTATAAATAATAACCTAGAAGCCTATAGAATGTCGACCAGCAAATAGTAAATTCCACATTCCATCACCTCTATCTACATACATACATGTGTATTTATAAATGTACTCAAATGTGGGTTTGTGATGTTGAATCAGAAAGATGCAGAGTGTCATTGCCTATGTCCTTCCGGTTTCACTACAAGGATGAGGATGAGGATGAGGATGGGGAAGAGAACGACGACGACGACGATGCTGTCAAGTGACACCACCATCACGCCACATCACTAGAAATGTGAAGAATAGCTTCATCAACCATGAATACAATTATTATAGTTTGCTCCCTATAATCCGTGTCATCGCTGGAACTGAAAATATTATTCAAAATGCCTGGAGCTGAGGCTGAGGCTGAGCCTGACGACAACATACACAAGGATGATACAGTACCTACCTATCTACGGATCCGATGATCCACGGATCATCGTGGCTGAACTTCATTGGCATGCTAATGAAATAATATCCCAGCATCGGCATAAGCCTCGTCGTCGTCGTCGTCGTCATCATCATCGACGTTGACATGTATCCTCGCACTCAGTCACACTTCCAGGCGAATGAACTTTTCTTATATGTACATTTTTATATCCTCCCTCACCTCACTATATCCACTGCTGACAATTTTTGATACGATGTGTGTCCTTATTCAAACCGGTAGTGAATGGATATATCATTGCTGCGACCACCATCAGGATGATGGTATAGATAAATAAAGCTGCATCCTACCTTTACGAAGGACATCCGATGTCAGTGTCTATCATTCTTTTTCAAATTTCAACATCATCCCCGTATCGTGTGACAGGAATGTTAAAGAAGCAGAAACTCGTGCACACAACATGTCCTTAAATCATCCTCTGGGAGATACTGCTTCATGCTGCCTGCCCTGCCCTCTACCTTTGCTTAATGCCCCTACTCGAAAAAAGGGATTTATATGCTACCTCCTGCTACTTCGACGACAACAAGGTTGTGTGTGTATGTTTATCGAATTACCGTAATTGCAGTTGACATTCAATAAATTAGTTCCGGCGTTCGTCGTCATTGTCGTTGTCGTCTACGTCGCGGTCGTTGTTGTCGACAAACGTCTCGACAAACGACGCTGTGGCGCCGGTGAAAGCGTTCAGCGGCGTGACGTAGTGAAGTGAATTTTGAAAACATTAATTGGGTATAAATTTATATGAGGGAGTTTCTATGACAATTTGTATTTTTAAAGGATTTTTTCCAACAATGAGATTAACACAAACAAAATAAGAAGAAAAACAAAAGTAAAACTCTTAAAACAAAATGGTTAAATGTTCCGTTTAGATCCATTTAAACTTTAAAGTATGTGATTCATCTTTAATTAAACAAAAAAAAAAGTCAATAATTAAAAAACACAAAAATTGTTAAAAGCATTAAAATAAGAATAAATGTTTACAGAAATATAAGAAAAGAAATTTAAAAATAAAAAATGCTTTAGTCATGTGTATTACAGGTATTTTACATGAAATTAAATAAATAAATTTAAACAAAACAAAACAACAACAATGAGAAAACAAAAACCTATTAATGAGTTTGAGTGTATGTAAGTTACAGAGTAAAATGTCGTTAGATTTGTTTTAAGAATGCAATAAATGCCTTTAAGTATTAAAAAAAAAATAATTAATATGAGAACTTACAACAACAAAAAAATAAAATAGAAACAAAAATTATTGTAATGGTGTTTTATAAGAAATTGTTGAAAAAATGTCAATTTGTAAAAAAAAAAAAAACAAATTGACAAAAAGAAAACTTGGTTAAGATTGAAAAAAAATAATTGCAAATGTCTGACTTTGTTTATACTGAAATTAAATATAATAATTATATTAGATAATAGGAACAAAATATAATTATGTGTGTATGTTAAACTGTACTTTAATTCATTATACTTATTTATTATTTCACTACGCATAACAAACAAATCATTTATAATAAGTTTCATTTATTTTATAGAAATGATAATAACAATGTATTGAATAATAAGTTAATTTAAAAATTATTATTAGATTAAAATTTTAATTTTAGGAGTTTGAACAGGTCTAATATTAACTGTCAACAGTAATGACGGGAAACCAACGCTTTAATAGAAAAAACAAATATGGAGTAAAATATATTCAGGCAAAACAATAAATCTCTGAACAGAGTCCGAGCATTTTGAGTGTTCGGTGTTCAGTTCTATCAAATTAATCTGACACACAGCTGAACATTAAACTGACACTTTTTCATATTTTTATTGCTCGTTTATTTCCCTCGTTGTATTCCCAACCTCATAAACCACGCTCAGAATAGTTTTAAAAAAAATGTTTGTAGCTCTGAACGCTCTAAGCTTAAAAAAGGAACACTAAAGTGTCATTGAAAAAATTTATTTTTCTTTTGAGTAGGTATAACTTGTCAAACTATTTCCTATTTCTTGTTTCAATCTGACGTTTGAGAAAACTTCTTATTTATCTGTTGGATTTCATATAAAAAATTGTGTGGGTTAAGCATTCGTTCTCTTATCTTTTTATTTGCCTACCTCTGAACGAAAAAAAAATCGAAGCTTTGAACACTTTATTGAGAATCTGAGTTCAAAAGAACACGCGAAGCCTCTTGGACTTGTCCCAAATTGAGATTTCTTATTTACTCCCTAAAGTGTCATTTCGTAGTTAAATACAAAATCTGGTTAGTAGTAGGCCGAAAGCCCGGGCAGAATTTGGAGAAATTGTTATGGGCAATTTTCTAAATATTTAGCAATTTACTAAACGACTCCAAAATTCTTAACCTTTCTTTTTCTTTGTAACTAGTAAATTGTTAATTCCCTTTTATTAAAAAAACTAGAATCCGAAAATGTTTAAATAGTGACAGTTCGTGAAAATAGGCAAAGCAAACAAACTTAAACGGACCTATTAATTTTAATTCCCTGCTGGACCATTCCATCCACTGCTCTTATAAGATTAATTATACAATTGTCATATGGAACTAGCAAATTGCTAAAAGTCAAAGTAGACATTCCGTGATTTTGACTTTTGAATACTTAAAATATAAAATCTTTTATTTAAAACTAGACAAATCATCTTTTAAGCTTATTTAATTGTTAAAAATGGCTATAAAATTTTACTAAATCGTTTAAAATGTAAGGCATGGAGTTATCCCTATCGGAAGTCCTATATACGTCTAGAAAAGTCGCCCAATATTTATCTGAATGACACTCGGTAATGTCAAAATTAGATTTAAATGGTGTAGTTATCCATACACAAATTAGTTTAGTTGGAAAGTCGAGAAAAGGAAAATTTAATAAGTTCAATCACACTTCAATATTCTTTTATGGGTGTTGACGAGTGTCTCCTGAATTTCAAATTCTATAACTTGTGGACAAAACTGTCTACACTAGTCGATAATAGGGGCTATTCGTTGATTCTGAACGATTTGAAAAGTGCTCTGACTACTGAAGTAATTCTGAACTGTCAAAACAAACATTACAAAAAATGAGTGAAGTTGGCTGCGATTAAAATTTTGCTCGGTTAACTCGACCATTTTATTATATATAGCTCATAGAGCAAGCTCTCAAGCAAAATTGAAATAGGAGTTAAGTACTCTAAAAAAATGAGTAACCACACATAAAAAGCCTGTTTGGTAACGTAAAACTGTTGTGAAGTTTCCTCCTCAAAAAAATCAATACAATTGTCCTGTTAAGCTTAATTTTTTCGTCTATCTATTATAAGCAAAGATATTAAATACCTTTTCGAACTCTTATTGAAAACTTTTATTTTTTATTAATTTTAACACTTGTGCAAAATATTAAAGTTTATTTTAAAGTACCATTTAAACAAAACTGCAGAAAATTAAAAAAAAGAACAAATTGTTAAAATAAAATTCAATCAATAAAAATAACGCAAACATTAAAAACATTTAATCAATATATTAAAAAATATAATCCTTACTATAAAAACCCATAAAAAGAAAAAAAAGAAAAAAGTGAAGACAAAAATCAAAAATAGATAATATTTGGGAAACTACTACTTTCTACCTTTGTACCATGCAATCAAAACAAAATATAAATCTTTTATGTGTTATTTGCTATAATATATTTAAACAGAAAACAAAACTTTTATTTTTCTAATAAGCCACAATCAATTAATTGATCAATTAATCAAAAATAAAAAATAATAACAAAACCAAAAACTAATATTGTTCAAATGAATGTTAAAAATAAAGCATATAATTATTTTAATTAACGAATTTTTATATGAGTAATAGAAAAAAGTATGAAAATTAGTAAGAAAATACTTTGAGTTTTTTAACACAATTTTTTAGCAAAAATAATAATAAGCTTGTAACGATTGTAAATTCTTAAAAACAAAAAGAAATGAAAGAAACTTTTTAAAAAAAAGTTTAGGAAAAAAATGCAATTGAATTATTCCAAAGCAAAAAGTTTATTTTTAAAAACGTTTTGTATTAAATTTTTGAGTTAAGGAAAAGTTGAATTCAATTTTAAATTCATTTTTTTTAACGCAAAAAAGCAGGTGAACAAATAAACTTCAGTGATCACTTTTATTAGTCTTTTCTCTTTTTCTTCTTCTTTATAGAACAAAATCGTACCGAAAAAATGTTTATTCACTTTGAAAAACATTCTAATCCGATTTTGACTTTAAAAAACGATTTTACACTAATTTAACCGGACCCTTTTTTAAATATTAAAATACCATATAAGAAAAATCATCATAACAAATTAACACAGCACTACCCCAAAAAAACCATCATTACTTTTTCAAATTTAAGTTTTCCAGCATTTCAAGCAATTCAAGAAACCATTCAAAAATGCAACAGATTATTACTTACTATTCATGAGAATCAATGCCTGACACTGGTTGACAGAAAATAATAAAATACAAAGACACTTATCGTCCAGTATTTGTTAGCAATGATGGAGTTTGACATTTCGATAGTTTAACAAGTTAAGTTCTGTTTGACACTTGGCCAGTTTATATTTGTAAGACCTGAGAGATGCTCTATCACACAATTCAAAAAGTATAAAAAGAAATACAAAGCCAATTTTGTTGCTAGGTGAGAATGAATAGTGAATTGTGCTTATAACTCATTTTTCTACTCTGTTAAACCATCTGAGAAAATTCTCAGAAATCTTTGAAATTTAAACTGACCAAATAAATAATAATAATATTTTCAAAAAAATAATTATGCAAATTACTGAATTCGATGAATGAATTACGGATGGATTCGAAGCAATATTTTGACATTCGTACATAAATGTCAATATTGACATTTGTTTCTCTGTGTCGATTACGTTACCAAAGTGAATGATGTTTTCTGTTTCGAAAATAAAAAAGTGAATGTAAGACCACAATTAAGAATAAGGCCTTGAACACACTAAGAAACTTAGTTGCCCTAAGTTGCTTGCAACTTCTAAGCAACTTATCGGAATGCTCAACTTAGATCTTGAAGAGAATTTTCAATCAAAAAATTTAGTAAATTTTATAATTTAATGTTTGTAACTAGTAAAGCCTAAGACTTTTGTTTTATTTAAGATCTCATTTCATATGATACAATCATTTTGTTGAATTTAAAAAAATTGTCTTCATTTTGGACTTGTATTCATTACTTTGGTTATTTTAACTCACGAATTAGTTTTATTTTCTTCTTGACGCGTTTGCCTGCCTTTTTTCGTTTATTGATTAAACCTAAAAAAATCTAATTTGAGTTAAGTTAAGGCCTTTCTACATTTAAATTAAGGTCGGATTGGTGGGAACATAATATAAGAATGTATTATTAAAATAAAATATAAGTGTTAAGTTTCATGAAAAAGAAAACAAAACTTTTCCTATGTAAGACGCACAGTTTCCCAGATATTTACAAACAAAAATATATCTAATACATATATTAAAAAAAGTCAAAATTTTATCTGCACTTAAACCAAATAGTAAAGCTATCAATGCTTGCCTTCCTATAATTTTAATTTTGACCTACACTTTTTTCGAAATGTAACTGTGCCTAAGAAAAAAGTGAACAAACAAAAAATTGTTGTATTTAGACGGTTTCACATTATTAAGTATATAAATTATCTCTGGTCTACAAAAAAAAAAATAAATATCATTAAGTTTATTTATTTATTTAGCAAAAATAAAATTTTAAACAAAAAATGCAAAATCTTTGCTTATAATAACAATGAGAGCTTTAAGTGCAATTTAAGAGTTAAAATTGAAACTTATATTATATTGAAACTGTAACAAAAATAAAAATATTAAATATAAAATCGCTTCATAAAATTAGTTATTCACTATTATAAAAAACAAAACACAAACAAAATTTAATGTAAAAAGAAAAATATGTTTATATTTTTGTAAAATATCTTATTAAAGTATTGAAGTAAAGAAAAAACAATGAAAACAATAATAAAAAACAAAAACATTCTGAGAATTAAATAGTTAAATAAAAATACTAAAATTTAAACAAAACAAAAAATAAGCAAAATCAAAGCATTTTAAAAAAATGATTTTAAAAAACATAATCAATTGTTTTCAAGAAGAGAAACAACTTGTAGATGGTAAATGACCAGTAAGTTTCTAAAGAACAAGAAAAATACCAAAAAATAATCAAATTATTATACTAAAAAAATAAACAAAATGTTAAACAATTCAAAAATAATTTTTGAAAAATTAAATGTACACACATGAATCATAAATCAATGTTTTTAATATGTGTTAATTTTTTATTTTTGAAAAACAATTAGGTACGCATATAAAAATTTAAAAACAAAATAAAATGAATCCACTTTTATTATGTACTGAAATAGTATATAATTATATATGTACAACTTTGTTATATAGTTATAAAGAAAACATATTTATGTATGTATAGTTTATAATTAATTTTTTATTAAGTTTAATTTTCGTTTTTGTGAAATTATAAACCAACAATCTCGAAATGTTTGTATATAATTGTTGTTTACATCAAATAATTGCGTTATAAATATTAAAAAAAAAAGAGACAACAGAAATCGATTTACAACAAAATAAAATAAAAATAAAAATAAAAGAAAGAATATTAAATGCATACAATTAAAATACATAGCTCAAAAATAAAAATTCAATTTTACTTACAATTAGATATAAACTTATAGGTTTAATATTTTAATAGATACAACCAAATAAATGAACAAAAACAAAAATAAGAACATATTACGAAATTTGTAACATTTACAAAATGAAAGAAAATGGATACAAACAAAAAGAAAAATAAAACAAATTAAAAATAAAAATAAAAATCGATTCTAAATGTTAATAATTGTTGCTAATACATGACAAATTAATATTAAATATTAATATAAGTAAATAACACTAAATAAACAAATATTTATAAATGAAAATAATAGTTTTTTTTTATTTTTGAATTGTGATGTCAGCTTTAGATTCAGGTTGTCAAATTTGGAAGTGTCAGAAACTAAGAAAACTTTATGCAGGTAAGATAAGAAATTTAAAAAAAAAATACTAAAAAGGCACCACATGCCACGCAACAAACGATACTATCGTAATTCACCCTATATCATCCCTTAGTGGTAAACCCTATATAAAAGGTGATTTTTTAAGAGCTATAGGAAAATTTTTCAAAAAAAACACAATTCAGAAAAATGCATAAAATCTTTATTTGAATCGATAGTACGGTCCATATAATTTAATGTTTGAAGATTGTTTCATGCAAATGTTGACCTTGACTGCTCCTCAAATGGTCCATCAGCTTACTTCAATTTTGGCATACTCTTTCCAACATTTCGGCCGGTATCTCACGAATAAATGCTTCAATATTGCCTTCCAATGCGTCAATTGAAGCGGGTTTGTCTGTATAGACATGAGCTTTAACACAGCCCCACAAAAAATAGTCTAAAGGCGTTAAATAGCACGATCTAGGCGGCCAATTGACCGGTCCAAACGTGAAATACTCGTAAAATGTTCACCGAACTTGCCTCTCAATAAGTCCATTGTTGCGCGTGCTGTGTGGCATGTGGCACCGTCTTGTTGAAACCACATGTCATGCAAGTCAAGCTCTTGCATTTTGGGCAAAAAAAGTTGGATATCATCTCACGGTAGCGCTCACCATTCACAGTTACGTTACGATTGGCATCATCTTTGAAGAAGTACGGTCCAATGATGCCACCAGCTCATAAACCGCACCAAACTGTGACTTTTTCTGGATGCATTGGTAGCTCTTGCAATGCTTCTGGCTGATATTCACTCCAAAATTGACAATTCTGCTTATTTACGTACCCATTGAGACAAAAATCAGCTTCGTCACTGAACACAATTTTTCGCGCGATGAACTTTCTTAAAAGAGCACGCATTTTGTTAATAAATTTCAATAATTTGCAAGCGTTGTTTGTTTGTAAGACGATTCATATTTAAATTATCTACCAAACTGAAGATTTTTGACAGTGAAACAAAACACGAAACGTGCGTCAGCTCTTTAAACCAGTGTTGTCAAAAAGATAATATAGCTAAAAAATCACCCTTTATAAAATCTAGACTTGGTACATTATGAGTAAATTTCATGTGTGCATTTGATTTCTACAAGGAATTCTATATATGTATAAAATTAACGTTTGTTAGATAGAGAAAAGACCAAATTGAGATTCGAGAAATGCAGAAGTCAATATTTAAAGTGAAGATGAACATGTATATCTTTATAATAGCATCTTCGTCTGCATTAGGGTTGCCACAATGTTACAAGTATAACAAAAGATTTACATTTCTTCTTTATTTTTAAATTTTGTTACTATGTAACATTTTTTAAGTTTGGTTAAACTTTTTCGAAGAAGTTCATTTAAATTTCTTTTTAATTATGAGATTAATGTAACTAATTGCGATATTTGTCTTACATTAGTGAGATACTTTTCTTGTTTTCTGATATTTTCAGATATTTTTTACCTTTTGTTAGGTTTTTTGATTTATTTTATTTATTTGGCTTTCGGTAACACTGTACTGTCAAAAAGTTATAGTATTTCATAGGAAGTAAAAACGAGTTACCAATGGTGTATTCTATCCCACTTTGGGGTTTCCACATAATATCTGCCTCTGTCTACTTTTTAGCATTATGCAGATGCAGATATGTACATGTAAATTCACTTTTATCCTTTACATGTTTGCGGCTGAATTCGACTGAATTTACTTAAAAACTTTGTTTAGTATCAAAAATAAGTATACAGACGATTGTTAGAACTTAGAATTTTGTCAGATCTACCAAAAAAAAAACCTTATTTTTAGTCAATGCCAAATTACAGATCGAAATTATAAGATGTGTTTTTTAAGGAAATCCAACACTTGTTGACATTTAATCTGTTTTCAGAGTCTCATATTTTGACGTTTCGAATCAAACTTCAAACAAGATTACCTCACATAAACATTAAAAAATAAGTTGTATCAGTTCCACTGTAAACAAGCACACAGTTTTGTTCCAAATACTAAAACGAAACAGTTTAAATACTTTCTTTCCGAAGTGTACTTTTTGTTTCCAATGGTGAATTTTTAATCTACCACATTCTAATTTCACCTTTAGCGGAAATAATGCTAATGGAAATGAAACACGGCTAAACTGGTAACTATACGCCGCTAGGTGGCAGCGTTGAGTTGTTTACACGCACAAGCATGTGTGACAAATGCAGCTAGACGGTATATGTTACAAAATGTTACAGAATTCGATAAGTAGAAAGTAGAAGTTATGTAAAATTCATAATATTATAAGTTTGACTTGCTATTCATTTTAACAACATAAAGGATTTTTAAAGTAAAGATTTCACTTCTACGAAATAAGATAAATCACAGAAGATCTTTATGAATGACATAACGAACAAATTCATGTTTCTGAAGCGACTCTGTAATGTATTAATTTATTTTCCCATATCACTTTTCTATATTATAAAAATACAAACTTGGAGGGACAATTTTTCTCCGATCTGTTCAACAATACAACTCTTGACATTTCAAAAACAAAAATCTTTTTGATGTCTTATCAATATATCTCCTTCCCACTTTATAATTAAAGAGAGACAGAGAACGTGGGTAAACATTTTTCTAGTTTTTATTTCTTAAGCGACAGAGTCAGAGCCGCTTTGACAACTTGATTGTTTTTGTATATGAAAATATATGTTTTACATACATCCAAGTATTGATCAGAATACAAAAAATAAGCATTACCGGCTATCTGTTTTGAAAATTATTAAAAATAACAAATTTTTACTTAGAAAAACATGTTGGGAGATTGTAACTTTATCACGCTAGAAAAATGTATAAGAGTGAAAAGATACATCAAGAAATTGTTTTCCTCAATTAATATTTGAGATAGCCTGAGATAGTTTGATAGTTCTTAGACAGCAAACTAAAATAGTGTAATCGGACAGAACTACTGACTCCATCGCACCCCGCACACGATAGAGCCAAAAAATTGATCAATGGAGCCAAATCTGAGAATTTTCTCAGTCATATTGATAAATTCCCTATTCATTCTCACTTAGGAATTCAATAATTTGCTTTTTTTTAAAGTTTTGAAAGCAAAAAACGAGAAAGTGGTATGACAAACTTTGTTCTCTTTTTCTGAAAAAAACAGATATTTCTTTTATCTACAAAATATAAACTGGCCAATTTTTAAATTTTGTAAAAGAAAAAAAATGGCAACATAATTGTCCAGTTTATATTTCAAAGATGCCTGTTAATTTTCTCAGACAGATTGACAGAGCAGGCAAAAAACACAATCCAACATTTATTTTCAACTAACAATCAAATTAGCTATAAATTTCGTTTAATCCCTTTTGGAATTGTGCGATACACACTTCTTAATAAATCAAATCATATGTTCTGTTCTTAGATTCCTGACAGCAAATGTAAGACATTTTTATAAGAAATGTTGTTTATATCTTTAAGAACACGGAAGTCTCTAAGATCTTGGAAATATAAACTGACCAAATGAGACGTCAACATGAGAAAAGGTTTTGTCCTTTATCAATCGTCAAAATTTTGAAAAGCTCTATGAAACAATTTAAAAAAGTTGTCTAACTTTAAGCCACCTACTTAGTCGTTGAGTTAAAATATGATTGTATTTGTTTTTATAAATTAAATAAGTTATTTAAGAGAAGAGAATACCTTTGCAAATTGATTCGTTTAATGATAACTTAAAAGGATCACTTTAATATTATAACAAATGGCACAGAAAATCAAGTAAATATAGAGTTAAGGAACAGGCATACAATTTTTAACTAAAAACTTACATTTTTTATTCATCGATCACTGGATTCGACTCTTTTTAGGCGACTTAATTTGACGTTTCTTCAATTCAATTCCCTATTTCCTTATTGACTCAATTTTTCCTTATCGAAGCAAGAATTTTCACACGCGAATTGTTTTATTCGGTATTTGGGGCTTAATATATATTATTTATCACAATTTTAGGATGAGGAAACATTTATTACTATTTTTAATTGATATTTAAAGTTCGATTCATTCACATAAAACACACACAACAATGGTTTACTTTGAAATTTTCTGAATGCTTTTTTGTTTCAGTGATGCCACACTTCCTTTTTTTGGGGGGCTATGTTTCATTTTGGGAATCCACGAAACGGGTCACCCAAATGTGGTTTCGTTAGAAAAAAAAGTTTTTGTTAAATAAACTTAAGTCAGTGGGCAAAATGCGAAAAAGGAGTTTAAATTCTAAGAACCCGAAGTAGGTCACCAAGAATAAACAGTTTTTTCACCTGAATACATTAAACTGTAAAAAATAAACAAAATATACGAATGGTTCACTAATGAAATGTCACCCTCTGAAGTGAAAGTAATTCGCTTAAAGGAGTTCAAAGTTAGCCTGAACATGATACCCCACATTAAATTGAATTACGTTTCTACAACTAGCCCTGAAAATAATTCATAGAGTAGCGAGATTAATTTTAATGAATTTCCAATTGGAAGTTACATGTTTAAAAAAATTAAAGCTGGCTACACCAACGCTATTTTTCCTTGTTCCATTTACCATCCTATCTCAAACCATCAAAACCGAAAAATCCAAAATAAAAGTCCCCCCATTGCCATTACCAGTGTGTAAATAGGACAAATAGATAAACCACCCTTCTTCTTCTACCAACCAAAGCGAAACCCAAGACGAACCGAAAACGAAACCCAAACCCAAAAGACGAAACCGAAACATTAATCAACCAACAAAGAAACAACACGAATCGAAACAATAATTTCAATTTCTTTCGTGCGTGCCCGTGTCAGATCAGAATCAGAAGTTTGTCTACTTTTTGCCTGTTTCTTTGCGCCTCTACTGTCAAGTATTAAGTTTGAAAAAATTAACTAATTGCACAAACTCAAATTTATTTCCATCATAAAATCAAAAAACTCTCCCACTATCAAGTAAATTAATCTGGATAAATAATCAAAAAATACCGAAACAGTATTTTACCACTCAGCAGTCACATCTCTCAAACCACAAGGAGGAAGCAGGTAAGTTGCTGTGCCGATTGCCTCTGCTTTTACCAGCTCGTTCCACACACCATTTATAATAATTCAATGTGAGAACAAGAAGAATCAAAGAAAAAAATTCGCGGCTTTCATAATTGCTGCTCCTCCGCAAAAACCGACCGACAAGCAGGGAAAATTAAATTAAAAAAAGACAAGAAATACTCCACCGAGCGATTAACGATTAACCGATTGTGTGGAAATAATAGTTCTAATTTGTTTTTATTCTTTTTATTTTTTTAATTTCGTCTCTGCTACCGCCTGTTCTGCTGTACTGTGGTCGGGAATAACATTTTTCCTTCCTCGGACAACACTAGAGAAGCGTTTTTACATTTTTATCAGCATTCAGCTTTGTCGCGAGCAGCATAAGAAGCCCGTAACTTTATAACAAATATAATGGAAAAGAGGATAGAACTCGAACGGAGAGCACGTCGTGCCAACCAAGTGAGTATATAGTTTTAAACGTTTTTGAATATTCACATTTTTAACTTAGTTCTAAGAAGTATTGCAAAAAAAAAAGAAATAAAAGAAAAACTTAAGTTTGTGGGGCCATGACGTAGATGTAGATCTATACCTACCCGCCTACTTCAACCAACCGAACCGAACAAACGAAAGGGTGAAGAAAACTATATAAGATATACAAAATACAAATTCAAGTCCAATAACGGACCAAGCATCTTCTCGAGGCAGGCAAAAAATAATTAGCGCGATTAAAAAGTGCAATCGAATTGGAATTGGACATGAAAATATCTAAAGAGCTTTTAATATTCGTTAAGGCGAGGGAAAACCTTTCAAATTTTTCTTGTTTCACGTGTGATGTTATGATGACTGCTATTCTGCTGTGAGGCGTCATATATTATGTAGCAAGCATGTAGTAGGTATTCTTGACTTGCCCTTCGATTTAAATCGTTTCGATTTGATTAAAGTTTTGTGTTGCGATTAGGAGAGCAACTTTTGAATATAATTTCTTCTTGTTGGAACAAAACAACAACCATACGCAGCTTAGTTCAGTCTTCAGTAGTTCACACAAAACATTATTGGTCAAGATAGGAACAAGTTGAAGTCGTTTCTTTTTTTTTCTTTCATTTTTTTCCTATCTGAAGCTGAAAGTAGTTATCATTTAGGAGTAGGTACACCACGCGGCTTAAACAAATTTTACTGAAAACAAAAGTGATGTGGCCGATAAAATCGATTTCGTTTTAATTGTGGGGATTTTTTTTTTTTTTTTTGAAAATTATTTTTAATGTCAACGCGCCATTTTCTGTTGCGTTTGTTTTTTTTCCTTATAGGTTGGTATATATTTTCTTAGACATTTTGAAAAAATCATAGGGAAGATTAATTTTGTTGTGGTTTGGTTTTATATCTTAATTAATTTGAAGGAAGGCATTTTCTATTTTGTGTTTGGTGTTACCAGGCTTTGTTTTTTTTTTTCTTTTCTTCATTTTGTTGTGAATGGAAAAGTGTTGCTATAAATATAAAGCGAATCAAGTGAATAAATCAATTAAACATGGCTCCCTTTAAGTTGTTATCTTATCTGAAAGTAGCTTCGTTTAAAATTAGGATGTATGTATGTAGGTATACCTACGTATTATAATGTAGGGCTTTAGCTATATTTATGTGTATATACCCGTACATACATAAATATTAGGTCAATATTGTGTCGTCTATTTTATTTGTGCCATTGGTACAACAAAATCGAATGTAAATAAAAAAGAAATAAAACATAGTATTTTACAGTCCATGTACCTATGTAGGTATCATGGGTTCAATATTGAAAATTAAGAATTCGATGATGGTGTTAACTCCCGAGAGATTGAATGTATGTCTTTCCTTTCGTCTATAAAATTATTGTAGCTTAATTTGACATACAATTAATAGATTCTGTGTATAAATTCCCAAAGATCTCTAAAGTGTCGACCATCTTTGCGGAGATAGTAAGACAAAATTCACCTGTGTTAGGTGCAGGGACATAGAGATCTTTTTAGGAAACTAAAAAAAATGGAATCTTACATTGGTATTTTCATAAAGCAAACCAAAGATGGGTCATTTTAGTGCTTAAATCTCGAAACAATTTTTTCTTGATAAATTGCACATTAAATTCCTTTATTGGTGTCCTAGATGAAGACTGCTTAATAGGTAGGCATATGTACATGTGAAAGTAGTAGCGAAGATCCTTAGATACGTTTGGTATCAAACACAACGGATCAACTTCTGGTCATAGTGTGTTGGCTTTTTTTAAGCCGGTAGCAATTTCATAATTTTAAAAAATCTTATCGATTAACATGTAATCGAACATATACCTACAAAAAAAACTGCTAATTTTAAGCGAGCTAATAAGAATACTATTTTGCCATTGCAATTTATAATCATAAAGCTTGCACTGGGAAGATGGTTAGGGTTCGATCCTCAGTCACATGACGACAGAAAAGTTTTTCAGTTACTAACAAACAGACCAAAGACTTAGTACCACAAATAAAGGAATCTGATGATCGGTTGGCACCCGCGAAACATATTTAATTGCAACCATGTAGTATCAAGTTTTTTTTGTAGTATTTAAATGCTACTGATGTTTATACACATTAGCCAGGTTATTTTCTCACTTGTTAATACTATGCTTTTAAAATAAGTCTCATGACATTCCCAACCATTTTTAAAACAAATTATATATGAAATGTTTATCTTGTTCTGTCCTTGTGACAAATTCTATTGGATTTCCTTTTTCGAGACATTAGGGACTGAAAAAAAAATAAAACAAAATTAAGAAAAGATATTTTCCTCAAACCATCGACAAATTCGGTTAGAAATTGTAAATAGGTTTGAAACCTCTTTCCTGTTTAAATTCCAATTTCTGCTAAATATCTAAATGTGGAATCACTTTTTATAGTTTTTTCATTTTATGTCATTTAAGCCCCATTATTCTATATGAATCAATTCAATTAAATTTTTTCAATTCTCTATCATTTTAAATGCTAATTTTAAACAATATTAGGTCCGTTCGCGTACCTTCCTAAAACAGTCAAATTTTGCTAAAAAATACGAAATTTTTCCAAATCCTGTTCGCGTACTCAAAAATTTCGTAGTTTTTCGTAAAAGAGAGCGCTCACGAGAGAGTAAAATATTTCCCAAACCTACGAATTTTAGCCCAAGAAATTTCTTTGGGCTGATTTGTGAAAATTTCAAATTTGACAGAAATTCAAATAAATTAAATAAATTGCTCGCTTTTGCTGTCAGTTATAAAATTTAAAAACAAATTTTCAAAGAACAGCAACAAGACAGTAATATTGTGTGAAAAATTTGTTGTTTTCCCGTTCGCTTACTTTTTTGTAGTTTTTACTTGCGACATATAGGAACTATATGGCAAGTTTTGTTTTTTTGGTGAGAGAATTATACCCCCACTCTTTAAAATATTTCTTTTTACGAATATTAGTGCAGAAAGTACGCGAACGGACCTATTATTTTTGTTTGCAATTCTAAAGAGAATTCATAGGATAGTGAGTATATTCTACCTATTGTTAACAAATGAGATATAATATCGTCGAGAAGCTTAACCTTTGTACACCATATTTTTTGTATGGACAAATCTGTAAATTATGGGATTAAGGCAAAACATTATTTTAATAGAGTGAAACAGTAGTTACTTTTTCTTTTGTTAGTTTATTCCAACAATTTAAAAGTGTTAAAAATATAATTGTCCATCCTTTAGTAATATCTTTTTTTTTCCAAGATCATTTTAGTTTTAAGTTGGAATGAAAACACGATGAATTTTACTCTTTTGGCCAGCAAATTCATTCATAACCAATCCCAGCATGAACAACATGAATTATGTAAAATTTATTATTTAATTTTAAAATACAATATAAATTGTTTCTCTTGGTTTTTTTCGAACTTGTAATTTATTACTTTTTAGTAGTGTAATATTTAGATTTGCTTGCCTTGCCTTTCGAGTAATTTCTTATTAATAAATTATTATTATTTACATATGTCTGTTCGACTGAACATTTTCCTAAGACTCCTTTGTTTATATATTTTAGAATGAAACGTCGATACTACAAGTAGCTTACTAGTATTTTAGACATTCTACTTAGGACAAAAAAATACTCGAACATTTCTTCATTTCATAGAACCTAATCATTTTCATTGGTCTAGTTTCTGGACACTAGGTAATCCTAGTCTAATATATTTTGCCTTAATTTTCAAGGCAATTAGATCAAATATCAATTTGCAATGAACGGGAAATTACATTATTATGTCGAATATAAATTTAAAAAAATATATAATTTCCTCAAATCTCTAAATACAAAGTTCTTTCAAATTTAACCTCGCATTTAAATGATATATTATGACAATCAGCAGCTATAAGCGGAGTATCATCATGTCAAAAAAATCGTTGGCTGAATTGTGACTGCAGTACTTTTTCTATTGGTTAAGTCTTTTAAAGACGGGTATACACAACTCCAAACTTAAAAGTATACTTGGAATATTCATTTTACATGGATTGACATGAACTTCTAAGAGCTTCAACACGAGACTCGTTTTCTTACAATATGTAGTGAAACAAATTTGTAATTGAGTATTTATTAACTACATATAATGAATTAATATGTGTTAAAATTTATCCAAAACGATGTTTTATTCAAAAATAGATTTTTTCTCACTAAAAATATGGGCCCTATTTTTTATAATTCACAAAAAATATTATTTTTGACACAAATTTTCTGACTTAACTTCTTAATTTGAACTACATAATATTTATGACAAAACAACTTATAGCTACAGTTGATCAAAAAAGAATCCGGACACATATCTTTTTGCTCCTTAAATCACGAAATAAATTTGATGAAGGTTTGAAAATGGCGTATTTGGGCAGTTTTTATTATTTACTCTGAATATTTAGCAAAAAATTACATTTTTGTTAATAAATGGCCGTCGAAATTCAATTTAGAAAGAAACGATAGCAAATAAAATATCAAAAAGAAATCGGACACCCTGTCGTATACTCATCTTTTTTTGTTTTTAACGGAACAAAGATATCACTTTTAGGTTAATAAAATGCCGTTACATTATGTCAGATGATTTTTCGATTTATTGTATGCGTTATTATAAGAACGGTCAAAATGGAAGCACAACGTGGTTATACAACGATAGAATTGCGAAAATTAGTAATAAAACATTTTAAAGAAGGTAAATCTGTTCGTGCTATTGCAAAAATTGTTAAAAGAAGTAAGTCTACGGTAGGAGATATCATAAAAAAGTTCAAAACAAAAAAATCCATTGAAAATCTACAAAAATCTGGAAGACCTAAGAAGTTTACTGCAGGCGATGAACGTTGGATAGTAAAACAAGTTCAAAAAAATCCCCAAATGAGTGCACCAAAGCTGACGGCGGAGGTAAAGAAATACTTGCAAAAAGATGTTAACCCTGAAACCGTGAAAACAGTGCTTCGAAAAAGTAATTTTCATGGAAGAGTGGCAAGAAAAAAACCATTCATAAACAAGAAAACCCGAATCAAGAGAAAATGGTTTGTAAGGCGCTATCAAAAGAAGGATTTGTCATTTTGGAATCGTGTTTTATTCTCTGACGAGAGTAAATTTAATTTATTTCGATCAGATGGACAAACATATGTGTTGAGAAAGCCGAATGAAGAGCTCAAGGAAAAAAACTTGAGACCTACTGTAAAACATGGAGGTGGCTCCCTTATGGTATGGGGATGTATGTCGGCGGCTGGTCCAGGAAATCTTGCTATTGTGGATAAAATTATGGATCAATACAAATATATTCAAATTTTGAAGGAAAATTTACAACAAAGCGCACGAAAATTAGGAATCAGCGAAGAATATGACCTCTACCAAGACAACGACCCAAAACACAAAGCTTTAAATACTCGGTTATGGCTCTTGTATAACTGCAAACATTTGATTCAACCTCCCCCACAATCACCAGACCTGAATGTTATTGAACATTTATGGATCTACTTAGACAATCAGCTTAAAAACTTCAATTGTACCAAAAAGAAAGACTTGGAAAATGCATTAAGAATCGAATGGAAGAAAATTCCTGTTCTTTCTGTGAAAAACTAGTTCAATCAATGCCAAAAAGATTGGATGCGGTAAAAGAGAGTAAAGGATTACCAACGAAGTACTAGCTTCCCATTTTGTTTCCGATTTCTTTTTTGACTATAAAATTGTTATTATTTTCTTAAAAAATAATTCAAGAGAAAATTTAAAATGAATCATTTAATTTTGGTTATAATATGAAGAGTTAATAATAACTATAATCTTAAACTATACGAATTCATGTTTTCAAAACATTCGTTGGTCCTTTTTGATGGCTTATTGAAAAAGAATGCTTATGTCCGATTTCTTTTTTGATTCACTGTAGGTTCTAAAAATTGATTGAGATTAAATTTGAAAAATATATTTACATTTAGTTGGTTATATTAATTTATCAATTTCAAATACCAAGAAAAGAAATACATAGCTCATTAACTTATGGATGGAGAATTCGATTTATATTCTAATTCTCCTGCTCTACCAAGTTGACGGTATATATTTTATATATCCATAAAAAAAGTAGAAAACATGAATTAGGATAAATTTAATTGCATAACAATATTAGAGCACTTGATTAAAATAGCTGAAAAAAGATATTTTGAATAAAGTCTATAGTTTGATTAATAATATGCCCAAGAACTGTAGATGCATTTAGTTTTCATCGAAGTTGCAGAAACGATATGAGACATAAAAATGAATGAATTTAATTGAAATTAAAAATGTCAACATTTTCCATTAATTATGGTTGAGTGTCAATATTGAACCCATTATAACAGAAATTGTTTAATCGATAAGCGTTACTGCAAAAAATGAAAAATAAGAAAACTTTTTTGAATTCTGTTCAAACCAAGCCAATATACATATACGTAATATTTGTATGTACATACACATGTTTTAAAGTTCATATATTTACATTCGTAGGCGTAGGTACAAGACAAGGAGATTATACCTCCAGATTAATTTAAATGCTTAAGACTTTTTTTTATTTCTACTGTCTTTTTTAAGCAATAATTGACAAGTCTTTTCTTACTTAAATTTCTTCAAAAAACAGATATTGAAAAATCAATTTTGTATTTTACTGATAGTTAGGTATGATTGTTTTTAAAAACAAATCCGTTTGTTTTTATGGTAATTCGAATTAAATTCGAATTAACAAATAATGATTATCTTAAATGCCAAGCCCCATAGCCTCAACATTATGTACGGTACATGTCTGAGAATATAAATAAATTGTATCTTTCATTAGCAATTTAATAAGAAAATTGGAAACCTTTTATATGTATGTACACATGTAATGTACCTATACAATATACAGGTTGATTATAAATTATATGCATACTGGATGTAGGCTCGTTTGTTGTTTGTATTTCTTTGTTTAAAGAGCTTTACACACATCAAAGCCCCGAATGCGAATAAAAAGCCAGTTCCTTAGTTGTGCCAAAAGCAAATGCAATGTCAAATCAACTACAAGGGTGAGTTTTATTCACGAGTTATCGAGTTCGAGTGTGATAATAATAAAAGCGCGCATAAGTAAAAGTAACACACTTTTCGTCTCCCTTTCCAATTCACTTGTGTTGTAACTTTCATTTTAAATTTAAAATTTTCAATATGGTTACCTACCTACAAAGTATAAAAATGATAACTGACTTTTTTGCATTTTAAATGATGTTGCGTCAAGCTGTAATCTAGATAAATAAATATCGTTATAATCATTTCAAAATCAAATTGGAAAACTACTATAATCCATAATAATCATCCATTTTTAATTGATGTTTAGAGATGACGTTAATTTTGCATGTTTCTCATACCCAAGTATATTTCTACGTAGAAATTTTCTTATTTCGTTCGTTACACGTTCTATTTTCATTTGATTTAATTCACCATACTCTGTCTGTTTTTCCTATCAAGTCCAACCAAATCCAAATAACGGAATGAAATCGAAATAAAACAACCATCTCTCACACCAATGAATCGCTATCGCCATGTTTTATTTTTCTTCCTTCTGTGAATTCTTTTTCAGATTTTTTCATTGAAAATTCCTGCACAATTCGGAATACTCGAATATTAAAAATGCACAGAATCGAGTTAAACACTTGTTGTGTCATTTTTTAACATCACACACAATCGCATTTCTAGAATATTGCATTGACAAAATTAATTGATTGAAAATAGGTGAAAAATATTTTCTAATCTTTTTTCCTCACACAATATGGCTTGGCTGTCAAGCTCCTAAAATGCGACTAGCTTCATCTTCTTTTTACCTGTAAGTTTGCCATTGCCTGAGACCAATACCAGACGAAGAAAAAGCAAGGAATATATTGTTTTTTGAACTGGAATGGAATATAGTTAGTTCCGATTCCATGGTCAAATTAAATGATGCAGAAAATTGCAATGGTTTGTCAAGGAGAAAAAAAGAGATACAAAATCGATGTTTGTCTTTCGGTTTCAACTTTTGCCTTGCGTTTGCCGAAAGGAAGAGATGTTTGATGAAAATGAATGTTATGTTTTACTACTCTACTCTACTGACTCTAACTTGCAAATTAACAATGACGAGATATAGAAGTTATGTATGTTTCATTGCTCATATGAACATGATATATATGTACTGTGAACGAACAAGATAAAGATACATAAATCGAAAACAGTAAGATGCGTGACGCGCAAGCCACAAAAATGCAACGGAATGCACCTGTCTGCGTAGCTTTTAATAGACTTTTTTTTTATTTGTGATTGGGGATGGGGAAGTGGGTAGGTTATTCGCTGTACTTTTGGGATTCAAGTAGGGACTTAGTTGTCAATTTTACCACTTTTCAATTTACAGTGGTGGAGTTTTTTAAATAAACTTCTCTGAAAATGCAAAAGAAATATAAGTACCTACATATGGAGTTCAAAAACATATGCAGGACAAAAAGAAGTAGTTTTTTTTTTAATGAAGAGGCTAGGCGACTAGCACAATGCAAGAATTCATTGGATTTTTGAAAATCGGTGAAAAGACTGAATGAGACTTAATACCTGACGTTCTTTTGTCGCATTTTAAAGAGTTTTTGAATCCCTTAACCGTCAATGCAACAGTATTCTATGCTACTACTGCATAGAGTATAAGATACATAGAGACTTAATACCTGACGTTCTTTTGTCGCATTTTAAAGAGTTTTTGAATCCCTTAACCGTCAATGCAACAGTATTCTATGCTACTACTGCAGAAGTTTTAAATACTTTAAAAAATTAACAAGATGGCAAAGCGGCTGGTTCTGACGGAATTCCAGTTGAATTTTACAAGTACGGCACCAATGAGGTGATAACTAAGATTACTTCGGAGTTTAACCATATTTTGGATAGTGGATCTATACCAGAAGGGTTTAAGGAGACCTTAATCTTTCCTATCCACAAAAAAGGAAGTACTCAAAACCCAGACAAATATCGTGGAATAAGTTTTTTGAACGCTTCATACAAAATTTTTACGGAGATTTTGCAAAGACGATTTAATTGGTGGATTACACATAATGGTTTTTTGGAGGAGTTTCAAGCCGGTTTCGGAGCCGGTTACTCCACAGTCGACCAAATTTTTGTCCTTAAGAGCATTGCCGAGAACTTCCTACGACGCAAAAAGAAACTTTACTGTTTCTTCGTGGATTTTAAAGCAGCGTTTGATGCGGTGGACAGAAATGCGCTTTTATACAAACTTTATAGACTAGGGATGTCCAGGAAATTCCGTAAAGTTCTCAGAAATATATACGATGATATGGCCGCGGTTTGGAATGGAGAGGAAATCTCTGAATGGTTTCAGATTGAAACAGGCGTCCAGCAGGGGTGTGCGTTGAGTCCTCTTTTATTTGCGCTCTTTGTGGATGACCTTACCGACAATATTGGTGGAGGAGTGGAATTCGCCGGGACAACGATCAAAGCACTATTCTATGCCGATGACATTGTGTTGTTTTCTAATTCACCCCAACCACTGCAACTAATGATAAACCAGTTGCATAGGTACTGTGTAACGTGGAATCTTAGGGTCAATTTAAGTAAATCCAAAATAATGATATTCAAGAACGGAGGTGGAAAAATTGCTCAAATGAAAGATGAAGCTACGATTCGAACTTGATTGAGGTAGTGAGAGAATTCAGTTATCTAGAAGTGAAAAAGTGAAAAACTTATGAAAGCAAAAAGTGCAATCGGAACTTCCTGGGCAAAGTGTTTCTCAATCAAGAAAATAGCACACAGTAGCAAATTTCGTGTGTCTATTATGCTTTACGCAGCACAGGTTTGGGGGTACAAACAGTACAAAAATGTGGAAAAACTGCTAAGATTCTTTATTAAAAGAATATTTCATCTCCCCTACAACTACCAAATTACATGGTTTTGCTGGAAACTGGACTATCGCCGCTTTTTATTCAAACCTTAAATCTAAATATAGACTACATCATCAAAGAAGTAGTTAGTAGAATGGCACGAGCTGGCTTTGTGGTGTGAAATGTCACTGGATCTGGATTTCAGTAACGTTTATGATTGCAGGGTTAAACTGTATAAATTAATTGCAAGGGTTGATGAAAAACTCCGTAGTCGCTGTATAGAAGAAGCTTAAAATTCAACTTTTAGATTAATTTACAAACATCTCTGTCATAACCTTTTTAGAGATGAGAACAGTGTGGAGGTTATTTCTATGATGCTGTGACTTCGAGGGGAGCTCCTGCATCTCAACTATATACCGCATAGGGAGGATCGACCCGGGCAATGCAGTTCATGTAACCGAAGGGAAAGAGAAGATATTTTCACTTCTTAGAAAAATTCCCTGTGCTAGTAGAAAGTAGGAGAGCCTTCCTTGGATCTAATTACCTTACGGAAGAGGAAATGATAAGACTCTTAAATGAGATGACGGTGGAAAAACTCTTTATGTACTGCAAAGTGGCTAAAACTTACCGGGATAGTAAAGATGGCATTTAAAGGTTTAAACCGAAACTGGAAGCCTTGAAAAAACCGCAAGAGGAAAGAGAGAAAAAGAAAAAGATAATCCCATATTCCGACAGAGTACGGTCAACCATTTGACACCAGTCTGGCAATTCGTGATGCCTTTCATCCTAATTATATAAAAAAATAAATTAGGTGACGCAACAGTCCGTTGAAAACTAGGGCGTAGTGACTTACAACTCTCAACCATTCCTGTGTGCGAGTAATGTTCTCAGGGATGGAGGGGACTTACAGTTTTAAGTCGAATCCGAACGGCTTATTTGAGAAAGCACTTTTCATGACAAGAATTACTCTTGTAGGATTTGTCAATTCCTCGCAAGAGGCAGTACCCGTGAAAAAAAAACTTTAAATGTCACATGCAGGGAATTAACCCAAGACCTCTGGCATGACAGTCCAACGCACTAACCATCATGCCACGGGTACTACATTTCATTATTAAATGGCTTAATTAGGATTTCATCCTAACTATAAGGAATCGTCTTTAAATGTCGCGTCGTTTGGAGTTTGCGAGAAAAATTGGAAAACCGCTCAATCTAAAGTTAACATATTTGGATCAAATGGCAAACCTTACGTGCGACTTCCAATTAACCAGGAGCGAAATCCTTAGTACACAACCCATCATTGGAGCTTTTTCCTGGCAAGGTTTGGGTCTGAGTGCGAAGGACGTGTGGATCAATCACATTATAAAAATATACTGGAAAATGTAACGGAGCCATTCATTTGAAAATGTGCCTATTTCTTGCATATTTCAACAGGACAACTATCCAAAACACTTGAAATCTTGGACCGAAGATTAAAAATGTCTACGAAAATAAATTCTAATGAGAAGTTAAAAAAAGCATGGAATAGTACATAACATAGGAATTTGAAGAATGGCATTTGCAATAAGTGGTTTCATTTTTAAGAAAATCAATCTGCAATGTTTATTTCATCATCGGGAGCGCAATTCGTTCAAAGTAGAAGTTACACCAGCCCTATTTTCAAATAAGTTGTGGTGATCAACCTTGAGTTCTTGAGTTAACTGAACTTTAAAAATCGTAAGACCTACGTTTTTTGAAAATTACTGTGCAATGTCGTTTGTAAAATGCCTATTGCCAAACATCAACAAGAAATCGACTTCACATCACTTACTTGTCAACACAAATTTTTCCATCAGTGCAAAATGAAATGTTAGCTTTTTACTTTTGTTTTCTTCCATAAATCAAAATTTATTGGATTTTTTTTTCATATGAGTGGTGGAACAGAGGATGTTATTCACTTGTATTTGGTGCTCCAGACTTGTTTAGAAACCGACATTGAAAGTCGGAACATAATCTAAAAGTTTTTTATCTGTTTAATTCATAATAAAAGCGGATGAGCCTCAAAACTTCTACTTCTGCTTATGAAAACCTTTATTAACAAAAGTTCAAAATGTAATGTAAGAAAATCAGTTCGTTGCACATTACTTTCGTGGCCAAATAACTGGAAAATCCCATAATTTAATAATTTATATGCCTATATTAACACTTTAACTCAATTTACTTTGGATTTATTTATACAACTCGAAAGCTTTCATTTAACAAATTTTTAATCTTTTTTTTTTAGATCACAGAGCTAAATTTAGACAACTGCAGAAGTACCAGCATCGTTGGTCTCACAGATGAATATACCGCCTTGGAATCCTTGAGTTTAATCAATGTTGGTCTTACCACATTAAAAGGTTTCCCAAAGCTCCCCAACTTGAAGAGATTGGAACTTTCCGATAACAGGTAAATAACAAAAATAAATACACTGAATTCTCTCATAACTAAACACTGACTAATTCTAACAAATGTGTGCATTTTTTGAGAAATGTCCTTGTCCTTAAGGAAAGAAAGAGTATACTCTAATTTACTATAACTATATTTTTTTTTATTTTTCTAGAATATCTAATGGACTAAATTATCTAACAACAAGTCCAAAATTAGCCTATCTTAATCTTTCTGGGAATAAAATCAAAGATTTAGAAGCCCTCAAACCATTGGAGGCGTTTGAAAACCTTGCGGTTTTAGATCTTTTCAATAATGAGGCTACACAAATTGAGAATTACCGCGAAAAAATCTTTGAAATGTTACCATCGTTAGAATTTTTAGATGGGTAAGTTACAAAAATATTTTATTCATTCATTTCTTTAAAATATACTAATTTGTTATTTGTTTTGTATTATAAAATATTTAGTTTCGATGCCAATGATGTGGAAGCTCCATCAGAGGGTGATGATGATGATGAAGTCAACGGTAATGACTCTGATGAAGGTTAGTAAATTGATTTTTCTTTTTAAATATGAAATAAATGAATATGGTCGCGTTTTTGTTGAATGTTTTACAACTTCGCCCAGAATCAGACAAACACTTAAACAGTAACATTCTAGGTATTCAAATTTGACCAAATTTTCCCAGAAAAATGTAATTTACAGCACATCAGTGTTGTTAATTCTATGTAGTAATAGTCATCGACTAAAGCGTACGACTTAGTAAGCCCATCGTAGCATCACGCATTAGACTAAAAGTCCCAAAATACCCATTGTTTAGAATTGTGTTTCATATACAGTGAACCAAAAAAAAAGTTGTACAGTCGATTTTCTTTTGTTAAAATGCAATTATCTATGGAGTTAATTGCAATAAAAAAAAAAAAAAATACTTACCAAAAACAATTTTTTTTTAATAAATTATTTTAATAAAAAAAATAAATTCAATGAATAAAGTCCGTTTTATGAAACCAAAAAAAAAACTTGTACACTTTGTTGTTACAATACTGTATATAAGCGTTATCCAGTAGGCTTTATCAGATCATCTCTTTTTTGAAAGGTTTAGTTTTTTCATGTTGCCAGAGTAATAATTTGTTAAGAATTTATAAGAGAAATTAAAAAAAAATGGAAAACAAACTAACTTCACTTGATATGAAAAAACTTATTGTTAAGTTGTGGGACGAAAAGAAAAGTCTAAGACAAATCGCTGATATTGTGAAAAAGCCACATTCCACAGTTCAGTACGTTATTAATTCTTACAAAAAAAACGAATTTTTAACAAGACCAAGTGGAAGTGGGAGACCGAGAAAAATTGATACTAAACAAACCAAGAGGCGTATAGTAAGGATTGTACAAAATAACCCCAAAATTTCGGCAGTGGAAAAAGCGGAAGACCTTAATAGAAACAAAATCGTCCAAGTTCATCCACAGGCGGTAAGAAATTTTGTACATTCGGAAGAGTTTAGAGGTTTTACGCCTCGAAACAAACCACTTTTATCCGCCATAAATGTAAAGAAGCGCCTACAATATGCCAAAGAGTATATAAATAAGCCGATAGAGTTTTGGAATTCCGTTATTTATACCGACGAATCCAAGTTCAACATTTTTGGATCCGTTGGGCGACGTTTTGTTTGGAGAAAAAGGGGTACAGCGTTAGATCCGAAGAATGTAAATTGCACAGTAAAACATGGCGGTGGCAGCGTTATGGTGTGGGGTGCAATGGGAGCAAATGGAGTTGGAAATTTTCAATTTGTGGAAGGGACAATGAATAAGTTTGATTACATTTTAAAAAATAATTTAAGAAGTACTGCATCAAAATTGGACCTTATAGGTAATAATTTTAGTTTCGTTCATGACAATGACCCAAAACATTCCTCGTGGATAGTGAAGGAATGGTTGTTATATAACGTGAAAAAAGTAATCCCTCATCCACCTCAAAGTCCGGATTTAAAGAAATTGGCCCTTTGAATGCCAAAGAGATTGCAAATGGTCTTAGATGCAAAAGGACATTATACAAAATATTAAACCATTTGGTTTTTCGAAATGTTGCTGTTTTTTAATTGAATTTTTCAAATGTACAAGTTTCTTTTTTTTTTATTTTATAAAATAGACTTTCTTTGTTTTATTTGGTTTTTTGTATTAAAATGATTTATTTAAAAAAAATGTGTTTTACTTAATCTGAAGGTTAAAAAAAATCCCTATTTTTTGTTAAGTATTTTGTTTTTTTATTGCAATTAACTCCATAGATAATTTCATTTTAGCAAAAGAAAATCGACTGTACAAGTTTTTTTTTGGTTCACTGTAGTGAAGTAGACTCCAGTGCAGATATGATAACTAGTATGATTCTTTTGAGAATTAAAACTTTTATCCCGAATGAGGTTAAAAGTATCAGACCCAAAGCTTGAACTGCAAAAAGGTTATCAAGAAGAAAGAGGTAAGCTTACCTTGTTTTAGAGCTAATCCAATTGAAGAACACCGGGAAGGACCAAATTTGTGCATGAACAAAAATTGTGGCAAAAAATATTGCAATGTCTTAAAGATAGTAAGCGCTTGTAAACAAATATGAAGAATTCTTTACAATAATACTCCTTTAGTTAGCTTTATTGAAAAATCAAATTTGTTTGCAACGCAGCTCGCCACAAACTCCACCTTACTTGATAGTGTCATAGCTCTCCCAGTTCTTGAGCAGTACTCGTACTGTTCTAAAAGGACTCAACTTTTATAAATCCTCGGGTTCGGAAGGTATCTCCTCTTTTATTCTAAAGACGTGTTTTCCGCGCTATCAAAACCCCTGTGTATATTCCAATTGTCCTCCTATTCTGAGCTCGTTCCTAGTAGTCGGTAGACAGCATAACATTCTGCCAATCCCCAAAAAAGGCGAATATTTTTCCCCTCAAATTAACGACCGATAGCACTAACGTCCGTTCTTACCAATGGCATTTTAAACGCTAATTAATTACCAGCTTTAGAAAAATCTTAGGAACGAAAGCTTCTTAATCTCATACTTGATCTCATCAAACAGTGGACCAAATCTTTACATCGTTTTGGAAAAATTAAGTTTATTGTAAACGATATTTGAAAGGTATTTTAAATAAAGTTTGGCATCTTACGCTCATTTCTAAAATGCGTGCTTTTAATATCGACGAATCGTTTAGACATTTTCTTTCAAACCTTTACGTTATTTTGGACGGATTCAAGCCTGAAACCACAATATAAATCCTGGCGTACTCCGTTTTGTCCTCGACTCTCTTTTTAATTCTTATAAACGATCGTCTGTCTGCAACTTTTAATAATTGTTTCGCTGACGAAAGTACTCTTTGCATTTCATATTCGTCTACAGACTCACATACCTCCCCTTTCCAATTTTATACTTGATATAATTTGCACACACTTAAGGGGTTATTACAACCCTTAACATGTTTAAAAACATCGCGAGCGTGAAGGAAATAGGAAAGAATTTAAGAGGAGATACCGATGCGCATTTTTTTAAATTAAATTTTAAATATCAAAATGAGAGAGGAAAACATAGTAAGGTTAAGAAATCCACATTCTTCATGTGCGGCTGAAAAATGAATCTATACTTGATAGTACGTGTGAAATTGAGCTCAATGCTTATATTGCAAAGTTCTGACGTATTTTTAAGCAAGACCTAATCGCGTTTCATTACAATGTCTCTGTTAACCTTGCCAAAAAAAGGTAACGCTGATTTTTTTCAGGATATATTTCTTGATATATCTACTTAGGCTTTGCAAGTATCTAAATATTCTTGCATGTTAGCATTCAAATATTAGAACAGGTTCATAATTTTAATAGAAAAATAAAAAAGCATTGCTCTAAAATATATTTAAGACTTTCATAAGCCATCATCGACAAATTGAAAAAAAAAAAATGGTTTCATTTAAATAAAAGGTTTACATTATGGCTTTCAGATAAAAACGCCTTTTGTATAAACGGTTTAGAAATTGACTTGGACGAGTTAGAAAAATTTGAGAATCTCGTCAAAGCTAAGAAGAAGTCCTCACAAATTATTTCGTCTCATGAGAACCCTCAAAATTCATCATCGTTATCAAATGAAACCGATGACTTGGATGAATATCTAAAAGAATTAAAATTGAAGGAGTCATCAGAAACAGATGAGACTACGAAATCTTGTGCAATTAAAGAATCCCCTCAGTCCTCCCAACAATTACAACAACAACAACAAACTCCAATGAATTTTGCTCTTTTACTGTATTGGTTCTTTGCATTGCTGAATTTAGTTAATGCAGCAAATTGTAAGCATTTTAAATAACCATTACTTATTTTACTAATCACGTTTCATTTTTCTTTTTAATTATTTTGCAGTTTCCGATGAGATGGTTGATGATGAAGATGATGGAGACGATGGTGATGAAGATGAGGAAGATGACAGCGATGATGAAGACAATGGTGATTTATCATTAGCTGAGGTGAGATTGTTGATCTTGCACTCTTTTATTTTTTAATAATTTTTTTTTTCCAAGAAACAGAGAGTAAATATTTGTGTTGTTTTCTTTTTGCACACAGGTTTATAATGATGATTTGGAAGAAGATAATTCAGAGTGGGACGAAGAAGATGGGGCCGATGAAGATGATGATGATGAATCTGACGAAGATGAAGCCGATGGTGAAGCTGCTCCCGCTGCTGCTGCTGATGCATCTGCCGAACAAAAGGAAGCGGAAACAGGGGGTATGTTTTGTTTTATCTTAGAAATGTAGACCTTAACTTAGGCTTTATTTTATCTTCATGGTCTGCTGTTCATATTTAAAATTCGCTTAAAATGATTTGACAAATGTTTGATTTCGTTTTGTTGATTGGTTCAATTTTATAGGTTTTTACTTTTTTTAAGTTCATATTGGAATGGAATTTGTAATGCACTTAACTAAACTACTCATTTTTGCAAATTATTATTAACAAACCTAGTTCAAGAATAATGAAGTTCCACATCAAGAAATTTATGGGTGTATTACATAACTCAAAAAAAAAATATACTAACACATTTAATTAAAAATAAAAATGCACCACAATCATTAATAATATCAAAAATAAAAGCATCAACTAGAATTATATCCTTTGAAAGGTATAAAACCATTTATAAAACCCATAACATTAGTTTTAACATAGATTTGTGTAACATAAGACTAAAACTATATTTTTCCAAATTTATTATCAATTCGTATTCTCTTTTTGCAGAAGAACCACAGTCCCGAGGAAAGAAGAGAAAACATGATGGTTAAATGAGTTTTAAATTATGTTTTATTATTTTTATTTACAAAAACAAAAAAGAAAAAAATTAAAACATAATACAAACAAAATCAAACTAATAATAGGAAGGATTTCATAAAGAATAAAACAAAACAAAAAAAGCAAACAGAAAGATAGAAACAACAAACAAATATATATTCAATATAATTTTAATAGAAGAACAACTACAACAACATCAATACCCCGACTCTCCCCGTGACCTTATTTTCCATTTTATCCTGCTTGTCTGTTTTAATTCCAACTCGAAAAAATTAAATCGAGGATTATTTTTTAAGGGTAAATCAGAGAAAACAAACCACAAACAAAAATATTGTACAAGAAAATCAAAAAAAAAAACGAAATATCATTTAAAAAACCCCCCTAACCTCTAAACAAAAATAAAAATTTAAAATAACTCAGAATAAGTACTTCCTTTGCATGTTGACTTTTAATTGTTTAATATGTATTTCTTCTACTTTGGATTGAAAATAAGTTGCACTCAAATTTGTTTATTATTACTTACTTAAGACACAACAACAAAAACGAAAAAAAAGCACTTAAAAAACACGAAAATTGAAAATATCATTTTTATATATTAATTCAGATAATGTATTCATTTTTATTTTAGTTTTTGTGTATATATATATTTATATTGTATATCTCTTGAAAATTTGTGTAATGATAATTATGTTGGGTGCCATTTATCTCCCCTCCCAACCCCATCATGAGTTTCTTCTTCAGGCAAAGTAATAAAAAAAAAGTTTGTTTCTCTTTGAGATTTTCTTTCCTTCAAAACACAAAGAAAAATGTAAAGATACTGATTTTATTTTATCTCGGTAGTAAACAAAAATGAGAGTTGTTGCATAGAATTTTGACGGTATTCTAAAGAAAGAAATAAAGAGGCAATAACAAAAAGTGTAAGGATAGTAAAATCCTTATTTCTGGGATCCCACTTGTCACTTGTTCTATTCATTTTGTTAAAAGAAGAAGTATTGAAAAATTTCTAGTGAAAAATGGGATCCCAGACAAACGACTTGTATTCGTCACTTTAAACTCTTATGACTGATTTAAAATAATTTATGGAGAGTTGAATTTTTGACCATTTGCCGTTGTCAAAAATGTTTTATGCAACAAGACCTGACTGTCTACACAAAACCAACATAATATTTTTTTGTTTTTATTTGCACGTTCAATATTCCGTTCTATTTGCGCTATTGCTATTTAAAAATCAGTTTTTCTCTTTTGATATATTTTGAAAGCAATGTTTTTTTGTTTAATTTTAATTGACAAATTCTTTGGTTATTGAATAATGTTTTTATGAATTGCCTTATCTTTGTGGTCGTACTCTTCGAGATTTAGTCAAAAACCAAAGGTGCGACCATCGAAACAGCCTGACTATTCATAACAACACTCATGGTTTTTTTCTGTATCCTATGTTTACATTTATTTTGTAATTCTTTTCTTTTTTTCCTTAAATTGTGTACTTTAAAACAAAACCAAACAACAAAAACCACAAAATTATTAGCGACAAACAAAAAATAATTGAGCAAAACAACATAATTCTGGGAAAAAAATTGATATAAAAAAAGTAAATTATCCTTTTATTTTTGTAAAGTGTTAAGCATTTAAAAAAAAGAATAGAAAACAAAAAAAAATTATAAATAATTTTTAAGTAAGGCCTTGGATTAACCAAGACACATTTTTAATAAAAAAAGAACTTTAAAAATATTCATTGGTGTTTTATTTGTTGTTATTTTCAGCAATTCTCTGATTCTTGGAATGGGGAAGAGAATGCTGACATTTTTTATAATGTTTACGAAAATATAAGTTAATTTTTTTTTTTAATAATTTTGACGAGTCAGTGTTGAATTTTGATTCTTAATTTTGAACTATTTTGCTTTTTTAACAAAATGAATTGTATCAATCAGTCATACTTACTTACTTAAAGCTTCTTTTCACTTTATATGGGATTGGGATATAAAGTGAAAAGAAACTTTAATTATTCGGATTAGGCATTAAACTAAATTTTCCCTCCCCCGTTACCACTTAGTCCTTTACGAAACATTTTTTGTATTGAATTTTCATTTGCTTTAATTCTGAACTTATATTCAATGGTTGCATAACAAAGGGGATGTACATGTACACTTCGTGTCACATGGATAGGGACAAGCTTTTTTCGTTTTTTATTTAGGTCAGTAAAGCTGGAAACACCACAATCGAATTTCGAAATTCTAATGATGCAGAAATTTAGGGCTCTTTTTGTGCTAATTTAGTGCTCTAATCCCGACATGGTTCAAAAATCCCTTCCCCCTCAAACTTGTGGTCTTTCCAGCTTGACGTCAAGCTGGGGATATGGGCTTAAAAAAACAATTTGGAGTTACGCGAACTAAGGAGCCCAAAAATAGCACTTGATGACCCCATCATAAGATTTTTAAAATTTTGTTTGGTTTAGAAAGGCTCCAAAAATTTTAACTTTGCGACGTGATTAAGTGGGTAAGGGCTTGAGATACCAAATTGGGTTTCTCTAACTTAGGAGCCCAAAAAGAGCCCTAAATTCTCTCATCATCCGATTGTGGTGTTCCCAGCTTTAAGGACCTTTTTTATTTGCTGATATTTCTTAGACCCTTGGGATTTTTTTGGAAAAACCCAAATGTGGAATGAATGAGGTATGTACATATTAAGTTTAAATTGGAAACAAGTTTTTTAATTAAGTTGGCAAATACAGGTTTTATGACGGTTTTTCCGAAGACGGCCATAAACATCTACCTGTTTTTTTGTTTGATTCCCCACACGCTAAAGATTCGAGGCTTGGCTCGTTGGATCGGGTTTGTTGAATTTTGACTTGCTGAAAACCCAAACGGATTGACAGAGCCAAACCGAGCTATCTCAGTTTCCGCAGACACGGTCGATTTTGGATAGGCTCGGGTCCATTTGGATCTTTGGCTCTGTCGTGTATGGCCAACTTTGGGGCTTGTTCTAAAATAGGCCATCTTTAATTCATAAATATCCCACCTCATATATCATCAAATGTTTCTGTAAATCAACTTCTTTTTAAGGAATCCCTTAATTTAGCTGATTTATTTTGATTGGCGCCATTAAACCATAACCCCAATAAGTTTTATCAAAAATGTAACCCACTATGGATTAAGAATGACAATCTGAACCAATTTAAAAGTTGCACATTAATAAACAGGCATCATATTCATTGGAATGTTTTCTTTGCTTTGCAACAAAAGTTACGAATACAATGACGACTTGTGTGTGTTTTTAATTAAAAGTTAATAGCATCCAGAGAACAGACAAAACATCTGTTTTATAGCCATTAAGAAAAAAACATTTTTACAAGCATTGTTTTTGCATTCCTCACTTTTGTAAATTTTCAAATGGTTGTTAATCAATTTCAGTTTTAACCCCCAACATTTCTTGTAAAAATATATGTTTTTCATCTCAAAAGCTCTGTTAGTAGTGAATGAACGCAAACAGAACTACCCGATTTTGAAAACAAACACCTCCATAATGTCTAACTTCCATAACATTCCAAATGTCATCTATCCACAATTATCGCATCTCGTTGATTGTCAAAATCCACTCCCACCATTCCGTTTGTCAAATTATTTTATTTTCTGCTCACTCGAAAAGAAAAATCTTGCGTTGGCCAGCGGGAACCTTTTGGAAAAAGGGTTAGTCTGTTCGAAATCGGTGTCGTGAATGAATAATATGGCAGAAAGTAAAGGAGTGATGTTAGCTAAATCAGTTCAGAAACATGCAGGACGTGCCAAAGAAAAGGTAAGTGTCCTTCGAAAATGAACAAAATCAAACATAAAAGGAATCCAATCAGCAAAATTAAATTTAAAAAAAAAACCCTCCATCAAAAATAAAATAAAGCAAATTCCAATACGAAAGCCTTTACAAAAATTCCTCTACAAAGAATTCGAGTGGATTAAAATGCGCAAAGTGTGATTGAAGAGTGAAATCCCCCCTGTGTAATGTGTTGTTGCTTTGCGCGAGATAAATAAACAAATAATAAAGATTTTGTGATGGAATTAAGAAAGAAACGAAAAAAAAAATAATCCAAGTTTCTTCAAAAATTATCCAATAAAGTGCAAAAAATAGATTCATAACTATGTGATTGTGAGTTTATAAAAAAGAAGGATCCGCGAAAGAATTTCGTTCTTCATGATTTTCCTCTCGGCAACTTTTTTTTTTTGTTTCTCTGTTTTGTATTCTTTGGTTTTTGTGAGAAAATTTAGATGGACACCCAATTCCCAATTGGTGTGCGGTCAAAAATAGAATAGCGGCTGCTGGCAGATAATTGCTTTTTGCTGGGACGCCCCTTGCTTTTAAAGAGACTGCTGTGACGACGAAAACGACGACGAAAATGCCGCCAATGCTGACACTCGTAGTCAAGTCAATTTAGCCAGCAGCAACCAGCAGTGACATAAAAAAACATTGAATTGACGAAGAGGAAAATGATAGCCATAGCCACAGCCTATCCCATCCCGGCAACAGCAATGGCCTGGCCACTCGACGACGACGCTACGCGACGGAGAAAGCTCCATTGGAAAATACAAATTATTTTATTTTTGTGTTTAATCTTTTGGATTTTTCTTTGCAAAGATGGTTTTTCTCGAGAAAATTAAAATGTCTCTAGTTGCAGTCACATTAATGAGAAGACCGATTGTGTTAGTGTATTGGGCGTTGCTGTGGAAGTTTCTTTTCTGTCTCTAAAAAGTGGGTGTTCTGTTCGTTCTCGTCGTCGTCGTAGTCGTCAATCTGTGGGATTCAATATTGAAGAATAGCTCTTGGATGAATTTGCACCTCTCAAATTTACATGAATGAAACTACGCTTGAAGGATACAAGATAATATCATTCTATAAAACCTATTGTGGATTGATTGATTCAAAGATAAACATTATCATATAGATATATGTATGTACATACATAATTCTCTGTTTACCATGCAAAGTGATGTACCTACGTAGTTAGTTGGGTGTCAAGCCAAGCACGACCATATGGTGTGTGACTAATGGAATTTAATATCTAACTATAACAACGGGCTTAACTATGAAGCGGCCTTGAAGCTGATCGTTGTCAAAAATCTCAAAAAATTCACTTCACATTGTATAAATTGGCGGAAAAAGTGTAGTTGTGTAGTTAGACACGTAAATATCTATACAGTTAGCTCATGCAAATATCATGCCTATTATTATTATTTTTTTTAATAATTACGAAAAATGTGTGGCAGTTAAAATTATCTATTCGACTATCAAACTGACCGGAAAAGTTGTTTTGATAAGCTTCGAAAGCATTCACTGGCATCTGCTAGTAGGTACTTCCTAATTATACCTACCATTGAAAAAGAACATACATTCATTTTTATCGGAATTCCTAGCCGTTACCTCTTCCATGCTGCAAACAGGTGGATTTCTAAAACAATCAATGTTAAAAATATTTGATTTTTCATTTATTTATATTTTCTTGTTACCAAAAATTGTTCAGATAAACATTTAGGATATTCTCAAAATAAAGCGATAGTGAATTTAAAAACGTTATTCCATTTGTTTCCGCATTTCAATATGGAATAATTTCCTTCTCTTAACTTACCTTCTTATCGATATGTGGTTTTCAATAATATCCATCGCTAATAAATTGGCCTAACGCATCATATCCTTTGATCATTGTTTATAATACATAATACATAAATCTATTTTTCTAAAACTTTTAAGTTTTTTTGTAATCACGACGTTTAAAACTTCATTTGAGGTCGTGTTTATTCTTAATCCTGCTTTTCGTAATTTGAAAAAATCCGAAATCATATGGAGGGATGCATAGGTTTTTTTATCATTTTTACTTGAGACATTTAAGAACTATATTAAGACCTACTATGTATGTATATGGCAAGTTTTACATTCGTAAAAAATTTCGAACTTGAAATAGTAAATCAAACATGACATTACGATGATATAAAAATTCGAAAAAGGGTCTCCGATTCCGTCCACCTGTCTGTCTATCCTGGCCCCTACAGCCCAAAGCATTGGATCGATTGACTTCAAATTTTGAAATATTAAAGTTTTGAGCCGATTCGCGTTAGGCGTTTTTTAAAAGTTGTTGTTGGCCAAAAATAAAAAAATTCGAATTTTCTCAAAAACAAACTGATAGATTTCTTTTACATTTTTCGCTGCATTTTTTTTTCTTAATTTGACTTCTTTTAATATAAAATAAATATTGTTTGATGCTCTATAGAACCGTTATTTTGTTTTTGAGTTTTCTCAAGAACTAATCAATCGATTTCAATTATTTAAATTGACATTTTTATGCACAAGCTCTTATACATACCTACCAAAAATATTTTTAAACTAAAAATGAAAAATTAATTAAAAAAAAAAACACTAAAGATTTTCAAGTAAATATTTTAAAAAATTTAAGGTTTTTTTGAGAAATCAAATGGCGTTTAAATTTTTGAAAACAAACTTTGTTTGCAGGTACATTTTTAAATCTTAAATACCCGAAATATTTTAAACAGTCTCTTTCGATACATGAATTCTAATGATTTTGAAATTGGTACATTATTTTTATTTTTAGTTTTGATTGCATTTCTTCAGCTTTACGTAATAAACAGCTGTTATTAGAACCTACCCCAACTTTAAAATTCTTCTTAACTCTTTCCGAGCCGGTGGTATGAAAACCGTACCACCTTTTTTATAATTTTTGTATGCTTTAATGTGCAATGGTATAAACTAAATACCTCCTTTCTATTGAAATTGAAACCAATGTCTACAAGAAAATAATATGTTTTGAGTGAGAGAGATAATATTTATAATAACAGGACTTAAATAAAGTTATTTTTACAAAAATGTCGCTTAATGTTTTTCTAAAGTGCCCCGGAAAGAGTTAATACACACATATTCTTAAACTTAGCACAGAAGGTTGTGAGACATTACAATATTGCAAATTTGTATGGTTACAAAACTGTCCAAAAAGTCTTAATATTTTGTAACATAACAATTTTGTGTGACAATTTTGTATGATTAAAATTTTTTCAGATATCGTTGTTATGATTCGTAACAATATGACTGCATCACATTGTTTCAACTCACTATTGAAGTTACGATATGTAACCATCCACTATTTTTCTCCTAAAGCTGACATTCCTTAAAGATCAACAGTATTTTTTTTTGGCTTGGAAGAAAACAGTGAACTTAAAAGAAAAAATTCGTTATCTTAATAGGCGACATTACATTATAGACAAATATTTTACGTTTTTTCTTCGATCAAGCTTAGAGCAGCGATTTGTTTAAGAAAAGAGCAGGACATACATAGTAAATTGCTGACATTTTCTGAATTGTCACATAATAACAAACAATTCGTCTGCGCTTGAATCATGTATTTGAGAGGCATTTGCTCATTGAGTGGTATGCGAAACGTTCAGTCTTAAATCTCATCATTTTGAGTTTTGAGATAAATCTCACAAAAATAAAAAACTTGATCTTATTTTAAAGACCTATCTCATTAGAGAGAGATATCTCAATCAAATGAGGTAGAATCACAATAACTGAATATTTATATATTTTTGCTCCCGCTGATTCAACAGGAAATTATAAAATGATTTATACGTTTTCCTCGATCCGATTTGAGTCCTTAACCAAAAAAAACATAAAAAGTTCGTTTGGCTTATAAAATACGATTTGTCGGTGAGCATAGTTAAAGTTTTCGGAATCAATCAAAATTTGGTTTTAAGGATCATGATCGAAGTTACTGAAAAAAGTTTAGGTAAAAATGACTACTGAAATATGCTCCGAGGAAAAAGATGCCACAAATAATGTGTCTGTTAAAAAAGTATCCATTTCCATACATAGTTGATACAATTGTTATATGAGCCTACACAATTATATGTATACTAGCTTACTAGGTTTTTTTTTTTATAAAATATTGTTTTATTTCGGTCAACAATTGTTGATGTTTTACTAGGAAACTCCTTAATAAAACTTATTTTTACTTTGTATAAATTAAAACAGAAGTTTTAACAAATCACTGTACTATTTAAACTTGAACTATCAGACGTTTTCTAACTTTTTCCCCAGCCCGTAAGCTGTAAAACAAACAAGTTGCGTTTTCAGAAATACTGTTTCTACTTGAAGAAGATATTTTGAAAATTAATGATTTTTTGAGTCTGAGATAGTAGTCTTGTTTTTTTGGTATTCCATATATAGTACAGTGCGAAATTTCCAAAAAAAACCGATCCGAAGTAGTTCGGATTTGAAAGTTGATAAAATTGAATATTTGCCAGAATAATTTATCAAAAAATTCCAAAAAAAATTGTTGACTATCAAAATAAAGAAAATACATCTGTGTAATGTGATAGTCGATTTCAAAGTTTTAACCAAACAATTTGACTTAAAATAAAAACTTTAAGAAGGGAGTTTGTTCGTAGACTACTACTACATTAACATGTGGTGTTGAAGCGAGCTTGAAGCTCGCCTAAATTCTTTATATACCTGAATCGAGTTGAAATGAGCTTGATTCGCCTCGATTCCGGTCGGGGATCGGAGTCGAGTCAAAATTTGTGAAGAAAAACCTGTGTGGAGGAGTTGGTTTTACATGGTCTGTTTATTTGCATGTTTGTGTACAAAAAATATAGTTTTGTTTTAATCAAATTAAAAAAAAAATTGCACATGTTTAACACGAATCAAACTATCTCACTTGCACTTCATAAGAAACATCGAAACACCATTTGCATTTTAGAAAGTGTTGTCAAACTTAATGATTTTTAAATCTTTTTGTGCGGTGAAAAGACCAAAAAGATTTATTTAATCTAAACTGAGATAAACCTTTGGTGGAAACATAGCAAAACTTAATTATCTTTTCTATTGTTTTCTCTTGCAAAATAAGCCCAGTTAATCCATTTTCACTAACAAAACTAAAAAATATCAACAGTAAAAGATTGATTTTTTTCCCCAATGGAAAACACATGATTCCAAAGGCACAACTACTCAACGAACACAGCCATCGAGATACAAATGCAATATCAATCGTACCAACATTTGAGAACGAAATCACATAAGATCCATTCGAGACTCGTATAAATGTCAAAAACCCATCCGTAGTAAGATTCTACTTTAACTTTTATGGGTAGTATTCATACTGCGGATATTGTTTTTGTTATTCGTGTAAAATCCTACTATAAGATTTTCCAACAAAACACGGGTAGTGGAATGAGACAAATCTATTGCTCAATCTCATCTCACCATCTGGAACTTATTCGATGATCTCAGTCTCATTACACTAAATAAATAAATTCTGCATACAACCCACTGTTTTCTATTGTCAGATCGTTAAAAGATAGTCCTTCTACATAGGTTTAGCTTTAAACATTTTTGTAAGATGTTCTAACCTTTTGTTAGATGTTCTTTGGAAATAGCTAAAAGGTTTTAAAATGTTTGTGACTAAATTTAAACAGGCCATGTTAACGAAAACCTTTCACATGTCTTTATATTTAACTTAATTTCTTTTCAACTTTTTCTTAGCAAACAAATTATGTAAAGTGTGTAAGGAAGTAATATGTAGGACCAAAAATAACGGTAAATTCTATGGTATAATCTATGGTTATCATATTTTTTCAAAACGACACTTCCTATTTTAATGTTTTTTTTTTGTTTATGGTTCCAGCTAAGATGGAAAGAATTATTGCAGAATTCATATTTAATTAAATTCTTAGAGTTTAGTTATTTTTTAAGGAAAAAATGTTCTGTTTAGTTATAATGCGTCGTAGAAACTAATTAATTTAATTACATTTAGAAAGTTTAGCAATGCAGATGCTGCACCCCATTGAGACATTAACTAAGTGCAATTTAGAAATTTAATTATTTTTAGCCTTTTTGAGAAATCTCTTGTGACTAATTGACAAATTCTTCAAGAGGATTCTTGACGTTGAAAGTACTTTTCAAATAAACCATTCGGACTCAGTATGAAGCTGTTGGTCTCATCTTTCGCTCATATTAATCGCACACAGGAATGCTTGAGAGTTGTATGTATGTATGTTACTAAAACCTGGTTCTTTACGCAGACCTGTGGACCTTTCTAAAATTTCTGACGTTTATATAAATATTGCTTCTGATCCTGGTTCTAGAGTCTCAGGAATAAATTTATAAAATTATTTTCAAAGAAAACATTTTTCATTTTTAATTTGAAATAAAAATAGACTTCTCCTGTATACACAGTATTCTAATTTAGTAATAAAATGATGGCCATATTCTCCTAAAGATAACCCATAAAAAAAAACAAAAATACCAAAAAAACATTTGTATAAATCTCTAATCAAATTAGACAACATTGATCTCTGAAATCTTTGAAACATCATTCAAACATCATTCAACAGCACGCTTCACATTCTCATGTGAATAAATTTCCTCGAAAAAAATATATTTCTATCCAATCGACCGACCGACCGACCGACAGGCTGGCCCACCCTGCCTCTGCCTCTGCTTCTGATTCTACCCCACACCTAATTGACCTCTTTTTGTATATAGATTGTGTGTTTTGTGGAAATTTTTTATCTTTCCTTCTTTCGTCTCTCTGACTTTTGTATTTCACACTTCAAATTTCGAAAATAATTCAAAATCTATGCCCAATTAAATTGTATGCTTTAACCGAAACTCAGACGAAATTGTAAATAAACCCGACACGGATGAGGGGTTTTGGTATAGTACTTTCAATCAGCAAAAGATACACGAGGCACCACCACAACAAGGGTGGGATGCAACAATAACAAAAAAAAAAGAGTGGCGGTTGACGGAGCTGTTAACGTTAAGAGGAAATTCATGCAAGCGCATAGTTTAAAAACATAATGTTATGCCCCAGGTTTGGCTAGATTCGAATTCTAATTTTGGGATTGAGGTAGGGCATGAATAGATAGGTACTTTTTTTTTAACCAACACGGCCCTGGCAATCGGAACAATAGAATAACAATAACAACCACGATGAACTCCAATTGGGGGCAATAGCATAGAGAAGGGCAGTCGTCGTCGTCGTCATCGTCGCAGTTGTCGTCGGCCGGCCATTAGGATGAACTATCGAATATTTAAGTTGCTGGCTGTTGTGCTTGTGCGTTCGCATTCCATTGTATGTGCGAAAAAGGTTTCTATTTATTGCCCGCAGAAAAGAGAATGTAACAATAAAGAAATAAAATCTCCGAAGAAACTCTTAAAAAAAAGGAAAAACACATAAAAGCCATCATAGTCCGGGAAAATGAACTCACGAAACGCACGTTTCAAAGAGAAAAGAATCTTTCACTTGGTTCTGCACTTTTCATATAAGACTATAGCGGTGTGGCTCTATTCACTTTACACTATAGCGTGCCGGTATTGGCACCCTGTCCGTCCCCACCAAGTAAAAAAAAATATAAGAAGAGCAAACATGTGTGTTGTGTTTTTAGTCTCGCAACAAGTAACAGATTGCTGAAACCAAAATTAGATCAAAATAATTTGAACAAAATATCTATAGATAGGTATTGCACTCGTAAATCTCAAAATATACAAACGAACGCACACTGCTACTGAAAAAGATACATAAAACAAATAATAAATAGATAAACTTTGGGAAAAGAAAACAAAAAAAACAAACTCTTCTATGAATTGCGACAAGAGTTCGAGTTGTTTTCTTTATTGAAATTTTTATTTTTTTGAATTTTCTTTTGCAAAAATAGCATAAACATATACATAAATACATACACAAATAAAAATTCATGATTTTAGAATTAATTATAAACAAATATTAGATTTAGATGAATTAAGTTTAAACATGCGTTGAAAGTCCCAATTCAAGTTAAAGAAAACAAAAACATACAATAGAGTTCAAAAGTTTACGATTTTCGTCGGTTTTCGCATCGTAAAAAATAAAATTGCGAATGTCTATTTTTGTAACCTTACTTTGGGATTGATGAAATAAATATTTTCTGATTTTCTTCCTAAGAAAAAGTTTGCCATGATAAATTGTGTCGATTTGAAATTTGTTATTTTTTTTATAAAATCACTTTTTGTAAGGATCATGACATTATTAAAAAGCACGATAGTGCCCAGTAAAGTTCTGACAATACTCCCTTTTAAAAAGATCTATAATGACGAAGATCTAAATTGGGAAAAATATAGAAAAATAAAACCACCTAAATCCACTTTTTCATTAGATATTCGTTGACATTGGCGCCTGAATGTTGACTGTAAAGCAGCATTCACATGAGCGCGACCAACGAACGACGAATGAATTACAAAATGTGAGTTTACATACGTTTGAAGACATATTTCCACACAAATTCTTAACAAAACGATAGCAATATAATTTCTATTTGATTTATGATGCATACTTTTAGTTTGAAAATATCATATATTAATAAATTTAAGAAAACAAATTTATTCGTCGCGAAAAAAATTGTAGTTGATACGAACTGTCAAACTTTATTCGCGTTCCACATTATCCACACTCGCAACGAATAAAAAAATCGCGCGTACTTAACCTAAAAAATCATTCTTGTTTTGGTTTCGGTGGTGAATGTCAAACTTCATTGGCGACGAATTAAAACCTCATGTGAAAGAAGTGTCAAAATCGCCGAATATTCGTCCATTCGTTGGTCGCGCTCATGTGAATAGTGTTTAAGGCGCCAGTTATAGCTATCATTGAAATCAATCCGGAAAAATTTTTGAATCGATATTTGACGGTGTTTTCCTTTGATTGGAAATAAAAATTATATACTGATCGATCGGAAATCACACAAAGAATTTTTTTCGAGAAAAAAAAGTGTAATTACGCATTTATTTTTCTCTAAAAATGTATTTTTCTATTTTCCGGACAGAAATTCATTTTCCTGAACAGCTGATACATTTATGTTCAAAAGTGAAACGAATCGTTCCACTGATTTGTGTTCCAATTTCACACAATTCCAATTACAGATTTCTGTCAGTAAAAATTTGTCGGTGGCTTTCAATCAGAAATTTTTTTTCAATGACAGAAATTTTTAATGAAAGCTATAAACGACCTGCCAAAAAAAATCCAATGTTTGTTTTCAATGATGAAAACCAATGATAGCTATAACTGGCGCCTTAGAACAAACAAGAGGGACAAAACAAGTAAAACCTCACACACCAATAACTCGATTCCCCGATTCATGTTTACAAACAAATTTTCGATTCTATTCACCTCGTTCTGTGGGATTGGATCGAGTAATCCTATTTCAATCCGATCCAGGTCTATACGGCGCTAAATCCTGATTCAATTCGAATTCAATTCGAATTCAATTATCCTTGTAAACGCGGTATTTGCTCGTTATCGTATCTTGCCATGCTGAAAATGTTGAGTTTAGTGAATAAATCAACAATGACAGTTCTATGATTAATGAAAGGGTGTGTTCACAAATTAGATTCAAAGTTGTCAAATTCCAATTAGAAAACCCGATACTTTCTGCTTTCTGCCAAAATTTCAAAAACACAACCTGTATAAGTTGAACTCTTCTTTGTTAAATTAATTGGTTAAGAGTTCGGTTCTTGCTATTCTAGATTATATGAATTCGATCTTCCAGTTTTCTAGATTTCTGTTATTTTCTATTTATGCCGCCAGGAATGTTTCTAAATTTCAATATAAGACCCCTTTCCATCCCAGACATTATAATAAGGTTATGTAACCAACCAAAAGGTGTACTTATTTAATTTCTCAACAAAATTGAACTATTTAAGTTTTTAAAGGCCTGTAGAGCTTCAAATAAGCACATACATAAGATCTTTGAGGCAAATTATCACTTCTTTCGAAAATAACTCGGTCAAAGAACTTTTCTTGTAAAACTGCTGACTGCCGACGATGAAATTTTCTTGAATTTTGTAATTTAAAAGGCTTTTCATTCAATTTTTGATTGGGCATGATGGAGAATGAAATATAATCACAATACACTCCTTAGAATCAAATTAGCTTTCTTCCTTTTTGAATTGTGTGATAAAGAATTTTTGAGAAATCGATTCAAAAAAATTCTATTCTCAGATTTCTGATAGCAAAATTGAAAGAAATATAAACTGTAGTTGTAACTTGTCAAGTGTCAACAGATGACATCTTTTGCCAAGATTTCTGGCATTGTTGGACTGTCAAATTGTCAATGTGAAGCTACACCACAATATGACATTTGGCAGACCAACAATTTCTGCCAAAGAAATTTCTTGAGCAGAATTTGTCAGGAGAGAAAATGTTTCTACTCTTTTTTGCCCAGCATTTGGGCAACAATTGTTGACAATTGGCAGTTTTGGTCAAGGTTGGGAACAGACCTAATGTGATGTGCTCATAAAGTCGAAAGTTCAATTCTAATCCAAATGTACCTAACTCACTCATCAAATGTATGACCTGCTGATTCCGTTTGTCTCGTTGTAACAACATGAAAATCTTGATTCGAACATTTAAAAACATTGGATTTATCATAATCATCAACAGACAAATAAAAATGGGCTCCTGAAGACGAAAAGCCTCTAGCACTTGTTATTATCTAGGTACCTATCACTCCAAATTTTGTTTCTTATTATGGGTGGATAAATTTTACCTCCCGCAAAATATCAAACATATCAAAACAACAAATGTATATTTCAAACGACAATAACAACAAACCATCAAGAGAAAAACAAAAACAACAACAACAACAATAATAATATCATAACAAAATATATGGAACTTGTTCACCTGTGAATTACCTTTCGTTCGCTTGAATTGCATAAATACTTTTGTACATCTTAACTAACCCAGAAGCCAGAGGGGGAGTAGGAGATACTACCGACCGACGACGACGACGGGCGGAGATTCGTCCGTAGAAATAGAAATAGATATATGTCACCATTTGCGAGCATTAGGTATTTTTATTTTGTGTTGTCATACTTTTTTATTAACTTGTTTTACTGCAGATTTATTCGTTGTCACTCAGCTGAAACCTCTCTATGATAAAGTAGGATAAGGAAGCCTAATAAGTGCATATAGAGCAGTTTTATTTTTCATTTCTCTTTACTCCTAGAGCAATTTTATTTTTGTTTGTTTTTTATTTTTTTCTGCATTTTGTTTTCATTTAGGACAATCACTTGGAGCAATGAATCTGCTTTTGCTTCTCAGTGATTAAAAATTGTATCTCATAAATACACAACTTAAAAGGAGGTTGGTTTGGTACTATAAATATGACAAGTACAAATAAAAAACAGGTGGAATAATTATACGCTTTAGTAAATATTGGTTGTTTCGTTTGTGCATTTGACATTTTTAAGTTTTTCTCTCTCTTTCTCTTTATGAACAACCAACTTTAATTCAAAAATAAAATGTGTAAATTTTAAAAACACTCAAAGCAATGACTGATTTCAAAATAAATTGACTTTGACTATTTGCTTACACTGAATATCCACATAAACGTACATAGTATTTGTTTGTGGCGTCAGTCTTATTTGAATTTGATTTACAAAATGACAAGAGGAAAATTTAATTTCTTTAAAGAAAGCTTATAGAGAAATTAATGCATTGGGAAATACACGTTTGTGTCAATGAGAATGTTGAGAAACTTGTAATCTACACGTTCATTGTACAGGTGTATTTACTAAACTAAGATATTTCTACTTTGCTTTTCTATCCACTATTTGTCTGTTCTATAGGCTTTTTTGTTTTGTTTTATTTTTGAGTAATGACATACATAGTTTTCAAATGTTAAATTTCAAAAAATGACAGCTTTAAAATGACAAATGAAAATAAAACCTCTTATTGGAAATCCTATACTTAAACGTCAAACTCAACAGCTTTATTTTTGTATGCCTCGAAAAGTGAATCCTCCTTTTACTATGTTTACAAGGAGAGTAAAAGCTTGCCTTGACTCTTTGTAAATATCGGTCGAATTGAAATGAGTTTGACTTGACTCGACTCTATTCTTTTTTAAACATTTGATAACTATTTTTGTTATGTCATCAAAAATTATTCAAGTGTCATTGAGCAGGTTCAGACAACACAAGGAACTTCATTTGCAGTCAACTGCATTCTTTGAACGTACATTTTCACCAAGACAACTAATTAGTTTTTCAAGTGTCATGCATTTCAAATTCAGAATTTTACTTGAATAAACTTTACCTTTAGTTCATCGTAAAAAACTACCAACAACTTTATTGTCTACAAAACACCAATCAAGCTACAAGTCAATCGAGATTTGTAATTTGTATTTCCATTTTTACAAGAAACTCTTTTACACAAAACATTAAATAGAATTGTGCAGTAAATAAATAAATTACCGAATAATAGAGTTCAGCTTTCTGTTGTGGAATGAATGAAAAAAACATGATCAACTGTCATTTTGACATAAGTTGACTTGACTTCGTAGTTAGTGAGATTTTTCTTGATTAACTTTCCAGTCAACTTTCCAATAAAGTTGCCTCAATTGGAAGGCAACTTTTTTGCAGTTGGCCAATCAAATACTAGAAACTTGCCTTACTTTCAAGTCCCTTATGTCGTATAAACCTGCCTATTGCTACGAATTTTTGGAACTTGTTAGATTTATTCAGGAACGATAAATGTTAGAAATTGTTTATCTGTCAATCTACCAATATTAAAATTGAAAAAAATATAATATTTCTTTAAATCGCAAAATAAATAATGAAAAAAAAATTCAAGCTGCTCTTAACTTGCTTAAGAATTTTAATAAAAAGTATTGACACGTATTATAAAACATTTCCCTACTCAAGTTTTCTGGTTTTTTAACCAAAAGATGAAAAGCAAAGAGAGGAAAATCAAAGAAAGAGATTGGTTTAATGATTTTTTCCTCCCAAGGCTAAAAAAAATGACTTGTTTGTAAACAAATCATTCACTTTGACATTTTAACACTTTTAACTCAGCTCCCGAACTATTATTTGACACCTCAACAATTAGTTGAGGAACAATGCGATGACGTCATATTGTTACAAATTGTAACAATCTTATTGTTTATAAACGGCAATAGTAAACGATTGTTAACAATAGTTATAGAAAAATAAAAAAAATCCTCAAAGTCGAGTTTAAATTTGTTACAGAAAACCTGGGTTGAAAAGTTGGTTTTGACAGATACTTCTAGAGCATTACCCGTGTTTTTTTTTTGGCATTCTATAAATAGTATAGTAGAAAATTCCCAAGAAAACCCATCGGCAGTAGCCAGATTTTTGTATATAAAAATTGGTACAACTGAAAGAAGACCTGTCAGAATAATAATTAAAAAAAAACACAAATAGAAGAAAGTTTTGTGAAAATCGAAAGTTAAAATTAACTTCAGCAAAAAAAAACTAACTAAAACTAATAAAATGGACAATTTGCAAGAAGAAATGGTAAGAAAACATCTGAAAATTGAGATTTCAAAGTTTAAACCAAGCAATTTGACATAAAATAAAAACTTCAAGAAGGGGGTTTGTTCGTAGACTACTACATTAACATCTGGTGTTGAAGCGAGCTTGAAGCTCACCTCAATTCTTTATATACATGAATCGAGTTGAAATGAGCTTGATTCGACTCGATTCCGGTCGGGGATCGGAGTCGATTCAAAATTTGTGAAAAAAACCTGGGTGGAGGAGTTGGTTTTACAGATAATGCGTTATGGTCTGTTTATTTCCAAGTTTGTGTACAAAAAATATAGTTTTGTTTTAATCAAATTAAAAAAAAAATGCACATGGAGTAGGTAGCATATTCTTATATGGTGCTGAACTATTCAGTTTTTCATTGTTTAACACTTCATAAGAAACATCAAAACACCATTTGCATTTTAGAAAGTGCTGTCAAACTTAATCATTCTTGTGCGATGGAAACACCAAAAAGATTTTTTTAATCTAAACTGAGATAAACCTTTGGTAGAAACAAAGCAAAACTTAATTATCTTTTCTATTGTTTTCTCTTACAAAATAAGCCCAGTTAGTCCATTTCCATTAACGAAACTAAATAATATCAACAGTAACAGATTGATTTTTTCCCCAATGGAAAACACGTGATTCCAAATGCACAACTACTCAACGAACACAGCTATCGAGATACAAATGCAATATCAATCGTACCAACATTTGAGAACGAAATCACATAAGATCCATTCGAGACTCGTATAAATGTCAAACACCCATCCGTAGTAAGATTCTTTAACTTTTATCGGTAGTATTCATACTGCGGTTTTTGTTATTAAAAATAATACGTGGGACGTTAAATGTCATTGCAAAATATTTCAACTAAACTTAGGTCGAAAAAACGACCCTATTTCAACTGGAGCTCTCGATTTTGCTTGTAGATAAAGTAATTGCACCAGAATAGTGCATCAGTGTGAACCAACATTCTCACTCATAATCAGTGAGACAAAAGTTAGCGCTGACAGCCCTCGTTGTGTATAAGCAATACCTCCATGCAATAGTCAGTGATATTATATAAATAGTAGATGACAAGAATTTGTATTATAATTCTAAGATTTTTATATTGTGATATTTTTATTGTTGCAATTCATTGTCATTGTTAAATATAATTCATACTATTATAAATATAATATGTACTTTGGTACTCTTCTAAACTAAGTGAGTTCACTGTGCATCAAGTGCACGTCAATATTAATAAAGCAACACTATATATTATTTAATATAAAAAGAAGTCAGTTTAATGTTTTATAAAGCTTGTCTAGGGTCATGACTATGATGGCAAGTTTTTATAGTTGAAATGTGTCTCTTTTAAAATGCAAACAAATTGAAAGTGTAATTAAATCAACTCATGTCGTATTTGATCTAAGCTGGTATTGAGAAATACATTTTAAAAATAGGGGTTTTCAATAAGAGGTTTAATTTTACTTCCAAAAAAAAACGAGTATGTTTTTAAGAGACGCTGTTTATTTTTCATTGTTAAGAGGAAGGAAGTCCATTAATAGTGAAAAACTGAGTCGGCTAAAGTGATAAGTGATTGTCACATTTTTTATAGTCAAATTGACTATCAACGAGCTTTTATTCGATTGAACAATTTCCGATAAAAACTGTCAAAATTCATTGTTGCCATGGTGAAATTTTGAATTGGTTCCTATAAAATATCTAAACAAAAAGTACCATAATGTTAACATTTTTTTGTAGGTCAAAATGTTGCAGTCTTTTGTGTAAGCGTCTGGAAGCTCTATTCAGATTGCGACAGAAACGTCATATTTGTTTAAAAATTACTACATACTATATTTTTGTTATGACAGTTATTATGCTACATAGATCAAATTCGTCTGTTATGATTATAATCTATCAAAAATCACCTTAGCCGATTCCTCCCCAGGTTTTATTAACTATTGCCGTGTTTTAGTTTTGCAAACTGTTAATGCATTTACCATTTTTGTAGTGAATTTTAAAAATTCCAATGAGTTCTTAAACGTTTATAGTGTTAATTTAAGCAACGGTGTAGTTTTCATTTGTCAAATGTCAAAAGTGACAGTTACCTAAATAAAGTTATATTTCCCTTTATTTAGAATAAATCAGCATTGCAAATCGCACTTCAAGAGAAATAAAAAATGTTCATGTTTCAAGTGTTCTAAAGGACATCTTAAGTATTCAAATCACTTATCCTTGGATTGTAACCTTCTTTTAAAAAGAATCCAATTCTATGAAAATTTTATTTTAAATTTTATATATGTATGTACATACCTTGAAAATTTTCACTGCGCAACAATTTTTATAGCAAAAAGTTTATTTCTTAGTTAACTGTCATTGCCATCACTACGAATATACCTAAGAAGCGTAGGATGAAATTAATCTTTCGTTTTTCCATGGCAATATCCCGTACTATAAAATCTTAAGTAATACGTCTAAAAGGGCAACTAAGCCCAGAGCAATTGCGGAATTATTATTTCCTTAACACCCCATTTTTTCTTCATGAGAACTAACAACAACAAAAATAAATATGTTACTTCCTGATGGCACGTAAGAAGAAGCGCCCTATTACTGCATGCAGTTCTATATTTATTTTTCTCTTCATCTAATCTGAAGGGCACGTCAGTCAGCATGTGGGAGTCATTTCGTTGTTAAATAACGAACTAGCTAAATGGCTGCGATTCCGAATTTCCTGGGAATGTTGGAGAAAAATAAAGTATAGTGTGCCTGTGCTACACCACACATCCAGAGCATGCAATCATCCAGGCAAGAGCAATCCTTCCCTTCTTTCTTCACCTTCAAATGGCATCGCTCGGGCTCGCCCCATGTTGATGATGTAAAACTTTCAAACCAATTGCTCGTTCTCTTCTGGTTTTACGAATATAATTTCTAGGGAATTCGTGCTTTCCGAAAGTATCTCACGTGACCTTGCGTGTTATTCAACAGTTAAGTGTTTACGGAGGTGTTCTTTGAGGTTTTGTGTTGTGTGCCTAGGTTGTGCTGGTTTAACTTGTCGTGCCATTTCTTGGTTTTATTAAGTGCTTGGGAAATTCTTAAACAACAACAACGAGAAAAAAACTTTATTTTTATGCCAAAAGGATTTTTCATGCATGTTTGATTTTATTTTCAAAATTGAGATGTGTAAAATGTTCCATTTTATGATACATTCCTTGTAAAAAGGGTTGTTTGTGGATACTTTCAGTAAATGCTTGAATTGACTATAAAAGAAGTCTACAAGCAAAATAAAAAAAGAAACACTAGGTAGAGGAATGTCCCTTTAAAAAAAAGGTTCCTAAATGACATAATAAAATTCTCTGAAAACTTAATTTTTTAAGAGCTGTGTAAATTCCACGATTATTGCTTTGTTTATTTGATTTAAAAATTATCATCTTTTTGAAGCCATAATAATAGCGAGTAATTTAATTAGGAGACCTTTAAACTTTGTTTCTGGAAACTTAAGTTAATATTTCCATTAAGACTGATTATTTCGCATAAATCTGATAGTTAGGTAGGTACAATGAAAATTATATCTTTGCTAAATTAATTAAACCTCATAAAATATAGTAATAGTGTGCTTGGTTATAGTAGACTTACTAGTTAATTGCCGCTTTGAAAATTTAATAATAACTATCAGCTCATGTGGAACGAGTGAGTGGGAAGAATTCTGTAGCCTCGTCGCGTTGTCGATATAATTTGATTTGAAGTTTTTGAATCGAAAATAAGCAACTAAAATAAAATACAAACTAAATGTGAATTTCCTTAAAACTGAATTCGAAATTTATTTGACGTTTAATTTTTGTCATTAATCATATAAATCAATATACTTGGAATATTCATATATTTAAAAGTTAATTTAATCAATTTTAAACACGACCTAAATTCGCTTTTAAAACTAATGTGTATAAACAAACGCAAACAAATTATTATTTAAATATGTAAATATTTTAGGGGTTTAAATGGCTAAAATAAATTTATTTCAATCTGTCAAAACCTTGAAGGGGAAAAAACAAATTGATTTATTTTTTATTTAAGATCAAAAATTTCAGCTCTTTATTTGTCGAGGGATTTAACTCTTTTGTAGCAACAATTATACAATTTCTATCTATAAGTTTTATGAATGGATTGTGTTTTGTTTAATTCAATTTTTCTTTCTAATGATAAAACTATGTAAGCTTTTTGAAGTAATTTCATTTCATACGTCAAGCTCATCTTTCTCTAGGGTGTATTAACCGAATAGAAATCTGAATATAAAATTGACAGCTACACCAACATTAATGCTACCGAAAAGAAAGAATACTAATGACATATTTCTGTCAAAAAAAAATTCGGTTAGATATTAATCATGAACATTTCTTTCAATGCCTGACATTTCCAACGACCGCTGTAACCGACTTGTCAAAAAAATGTTTCGGTTCCAATTCATTTGCACTTGAACATTCAAAGCAAAACTGACAGATGAAAAACAAAGAAAATGGAACGCCTTCAGTGAATGGATTTTCTTCCTAATTATAAGCTTAAAAACCAGCAGTTCCTCGAAAATTTGTTAATTTTACGAAACCTGGGGCCTGATTATAGGATTCGCGGCGAATCGTTTTGCTAGCGAGTTTGCCATTTTTCAATTATTGCTTTCGCTTTCGCCTTCTTCGTTTTGAATTTGACCAATTAACGAATTCGAAGGCGAATTTGAAATGTCATAATGTTTGTTGGCGAGTTGAAATCCGACAGTTTTTTTTGGCGAATTCACAGGCGAAAGAGTGTTCACTGTTCGATTTCGTGGATTCTTTCTTGATTGTAATTATATAAAATTGTGACTTAGTTTTATTTTAATTTTCTTATAATTTATCCCCAATGCACAATAAAATATAAAATTTTGAACAAATCACCGCAAATTTCACAAATTCAATCAAAACAAAACAACATTTGTGGAAAGCTGTCAAATCACTGGAATATAGGAAGAAAAAGTCAAACCAAAAGTGTTAAATCACTGGAATATGGAACTATTTTCGCTTCGCCGCGAATTCGTGAATAAGGAAATAAGACGCGAGTCGAATTTGAAAGGTCGAATTGAAAACGATCCGCCGCGAACCTCATAATCAGGCCCCTGTAAAACAGTAACAATTTATCCAGACCCAACTTCAACTCAATTTTATATACAACTTTGCGTTTGTGCAGAGCACTAATCAGAGCTTGAGCACGTCATGTAAGTGCTAAAAACAGTGAGAACAGTTTGATCAGAGCTCTCCGATCTAATAATTGTAAAATACACTGGAGAAATTAACTAGTTTTAGAATTTTGCATCTGTTTCTTTTTGACAGTTCAATTCTCTGCTTGGAGCTTAAAAAGAAAAGCAGTTGTGTGTCTAACTTAAACTTTGATTCATTTTCTCTATTCTTCATTTGTTTGAATAACAAGAAAGACAAAATAAAAAAAGTAGAATCTAAAATGAACCCCCACTTCAATTTCAACTGGATCTTCTAGTTTTGAAAACATGTAAACGGGTTCAGGTTAGATGTGTTCGTTTCTAAAACGAATGAAACGGATGTAATGTTGAAACTGTAGCGTAGTTGCAGAACAAAGCACTTTTAAACGTCAAAGTTGAAATTTGTTTTTACAAATTGTAAGCAGTGCTGATTTGTTAAGTTTTTGTTATAACAAGCAAAGATCCGCCATTTTTTTTTCGTTTAAAAAACACCTTCAAATGAAACGTTTACAAAAATTATTGTTAAGTTTCTCTAAAATCTATGACAAACTTTCAGATTTCTATCACTCGATTTTTATCACTCGTCTTAACATACAATTTAAATGTAAGCCTATTAGAGGCTATTGTCAGTTATTGTCAGGTTTTTCAATATTGTAAGATCTACAAATTGTGAACATTTAAATTAAGTGTTCTCATTTATCATTTGTTTTTTTTTTTTATGTTTTTTAATGTGTCTGAAGTTCCATCAAGTATACTTTTGATGGACTTTAATTAAAAGCTATTTTTAACGTTTTAATTTTACAATCAATTGTGTTGGGACTTAATACAAACAGGGTTGTAAAACCAAAAACAGGTAGAATCAAACATTTTAACCATAAAATAAAATATTAAAAACCGTTTTAGCAAGTTACTAAACTAAATATATATGATTTTTCTATTTTTAAATGATCTCTTTTTTATATTTTAATAAAATTAAAATTACTAAATGAATTTTTTACCAGTAACCAATAGTAATTCTCTAAATTAATATGACTTCCGAAGTTTTCATGACATTTCAAATTGACATATCCGTTTTGTTCTGATTTAGGTTTGTTTTTTTTTTCATTTTTTCCACGAGCTGTCATTGTTTAGACGTGTTCATATGCAACCTTTTTAATAAAATTTTCGAATAGCTAGTAAATTGCAAAATATTTAGTACATTGAAAACTTAAATTTGAAATAGACTGTTTTGCTCCAATGTTCTCTGAGCACAAAATATATTTACTGTACTGAAATAATATCTAAAATTAATGTTTGTTTTAACAAGCAAATTTTAATCCCGCCATAATGTTGACAAGAAAAATAAAATAAAATAAATAAAGATATCGGTCTCTATAGTCTCAACTTCGTGCCTTATGTATTTTTCTTCCAACACGATATCTCAGATTTTTAATTTAAACAAGTCTTCTTCCTTTATCGTTGGCCTAACAGAGTCATATACACCATTTTTTTATTTAATTATGGGAAGTGTTGTAAATTTAAATAAATTAACCGAAACCTACCTGATATAATTTAAATTTAACTTGACAATATTTCAACATCAATTCGTGGGTAGATTTCGTCTTTATTGAACAACAAATTTAACACAAATTTGACATTTTTGGTTCGTTTTTTCTTTCTTCACAAAACCGACAAGACATTTATAGAGAGCTCTCGTCATACCAACAAATGTGTCATAAAAACACCCTAAAAATAAAAACAAAAAATCTGTGTCGAAAAGATAAATATAGAAAATATACAACAAATTGTGTAGGAAGTTTTCCTGATTTTTCTGGGCGCACATGTGTCGCAAATGAGCTGAAGCACAATACTAGTTTACATATATATATTTAACTACCTACTATATAATTCCTTATGCATGCATGACACACAATTAACAATTTCAATATGCCACTATACTTAGTTAGATATTTTTTTTATTATTTAAAAGTAGCCATAATATTTTTTTTGGTTAACTATAATTTGGCAATTGAAGTGTTTGGTTGTGCCATAATTAGCATATATCTGATGTCATAGCACGATTTGTCATTATAATTTAGTTAAAAAAGATTTTTACTGTCTGAAAACTGAAGCACACTGATTAGATTATCACATCGTCGTCGTTGTCTGTGTATCTTCAAAAATATTAAATCTATTACAAACATTTTAAGAATTTTAATATTATGTGTATTTTCTTTGAACAAGTGTTTACTTATATTTTCTCTCGTTATATGCAGCATCTTGCCTCTTTGATGTCTGATCATGTCCTGGCTTTTCGTAGTTTCACGGTTAAATAAACATTTTGTTAGTTTGGAAGCAAACACACATACACTAGGAATCGATAGATTGATGACATGCATATTTTTGAAAGAACTGATAAATTGACAACAACTTTGAAATATTCAAATTTGTATTCATGCCAAGTAAAGAAGATTTCATCTGTCAAAAGCCTTAAAATAGCTGCCAATCAATTACAAAAAAAAACTTTTTCTGAGAGTGCGTCTGTTCACAAGGTTAGGGGCCAGTTATAGCTATCATTGAAATCGATCCGGAAAAATGTTTAAATCGATATTTGACGGTGTTTCCCTTTGATTAGGTATGAAAATTATATACTGATCGATCGGAAATTACACAAAGAATTTTTTTTTGAGAAAAAAAGTGTAATTACGCATTTATTTTTCTCTAAAAATGTATTTTTCTATTTTCCGGACGGAAATTCATTTTCCTGAACAGCTGATACTTTTATGTTCAAAAGTGAAACGAATCGTTCCACTGATTTGTGTTCCAATTTCACACAATTCCAATGACAGATTTCTGTCAGTAAAAATTTTTCGGTGGCTTTCAATCAGGAAATTTTTTTCAATGACAGACATTTTTAATGATAGCTATAAACGACCTGCCAAAAAAATTCCAATGTTTGTTTTCAATGATGAAAACCAATGATAGCTATAACTGGCGCCTTAATAGATTTTGTTCCAAAGTCTCATGATTTCATTATCTGTGCAAAAGATTTTGTATGTACATATGGCATTTACAAAATTTACAGATAGATGTCTTAGACAATGACATCTCACAATAGCTGACAATGACGTTTCTCGCAAAACTGTCAACTAAATTAGGATTCACACGACAATTTTTAAATGACGGAGATTTGACAATCGTCTTTAGTTCTACGCGTAGGTTCTCCAGAAAAAAATCTATGTACATATATTTAATGTCATTCTGATATTAAAAAATGATGCAAAGAGAATGGTATATAAATGATAATTCAACAAGATATCAGCCAAACGGCCGCCAAAACAACGGTTCCGGCACCATATCTTTTCCATGAAATCGGTAACAACTGCCCGAAATCTATCTTTAAGGCATTCAATCGAACATGAACAATTGAAATAAATTATATATTTCTCAAAGACCTCAATGGGAAAAGCCTTACGGTGTTAAATCACATGATTTATGAGATCAATTGTGATCAACTCTTTGATGAATAACAAGTTCAGAAACTTATCTTGCAAAATTACTTAAGTTTTGTGAATTGTAAATGGTTACTATTTTCGTATTGAATTTTAACAATTTCAATGTGTTCTTGAAGCTTGTATCATTTGATTTTTATAGTTTTACTTGTAAAATGTCAAAAAATGACAGCTGCAAAAGTGACAGTTACACAAATAGTGTACTCAAAATTAAATCTCTTCCTGGAAAGCCCTTTTACTTACATATGAATGACATTAAAGAAATTATCAGTGATGGTCTTGAATAATGTCTACAAATTTCAAACGTCCTCTGACAATGACGTTTCTGCCAATATTGTCACACAAAATTGTGAGTTCATATAATTTAGCGTTTTTCTTTTTTAGTTCAGAGCAGAGCTCGAACTGTCAAAAAAATAATTGTGTTTCTTTTTTGAGCTCTGATCGTTCAGAGCTTCAAATTCGTGTTTCTTTTTTAGTTCTGAACATGTTCAGAGCGCGCTCTGTGAGCTCAGAATAAAATAACAGAGTAAACGGAGTAAAATGCTGAACACAAACAATTTGATGTTTGGAAGCCGGGAAATTAAAAAAAAATCATCGTCAAAACAATAAAAATGGCGGAAGAGGCTGGTCGCTCTAGTGCAGATGGAAAGATAATTTAGAAAAAACTAATTGCATATAGCATTTTTATGAATCAAATTTATTTCAGGCGTCAAATGAACAAACGCTATGACTGTTTTTTTAATTAATTTGATTAAAGAAAATTTTGAACGCCTTCAAACAGACGACATTTCAAATCATGACAGTTTAGTGCTCAAGTTGTTTCATAATTAAATCAGAGAGCTCTGAACATACTCTGCTTAGAATTCTACTCTACTCTGTTCGCTCAAACTCTGCTCAGGATACTTGGGACGGTTTTTAATACTGACAGATCTGACAATATTGCAGGATTAGAAAATCTTGTTAACTTAGCTTTATGTCATTTTTGCTGCTTCTGTCAATATATGACTTATTTCTTATCAAACAAATTATATGACAAATACGTCAAAAATAAAATGTGAAATAGCTCCATGAGCAAGAGCTGAATATATGCAATATGAAAGAGACAATAAATGTAAGATAATTTTGCCATTAAATGTAAAAGAGAGAGCCATACTTGACAGTTCTCTAGATACCACTAGTGTAAGAAAAAGAAAATATTATATAATGTAACTGAAAAGAAAGACTCAATAAAATGAAATGAAATGAAATCTTATCAAACAAAATAATCAAACGAGGCGGAGTGTACAGTTTTAGCTCGAGCAACCAAGCAAGCACAAGATAAAAATAAAATAAGTGAGAATATTTATCTTTCTGCTTATAGTAAAAATATACGGTTATACGTACATTTCGTATGTAGATATAGATATTTACATATATATAGTACTTGTTTAACGTAAGTTCGCACATCGAACTCTAAGAATAAGCAAAGATAATCACGCATTGCCTTAATGGTACAGTAAATAGAAACTTGAGTTTATATGTTCCAAAATGTTCGTTTCACTTATGTACATACATATGTGTACAATGTGTACATATATTTTTGTACATTTTGGTAGGTTTTATCAGAAGCTTCTGCTAATAATCACTAACGACCTGTTAGTCAAATGATGACAATGATATTGTTTGCTTTTCATTTAGAGACACTTTCATAATGTAATGTAAGCAAGACTAAGTATAAAATGTTCTCTTAGAATAATATTTGTCTTTCTCACTCTTTACCTATCTCCCTCTCTCTCTCTCCTTACTGAACTCAGCATGTGTGTCACATGGAAATAATTTATTCATATTATAGAACCATGAAATGATGCACAATAATTAATTTCCCACAACTTTCATAGCACACTCTATAATATGAAGTGAACAAAAAAATGTATAAATCTTCTTCCTACGCAGATCTGTTGGTGTTGTTTTATTATAATAATATGATAATGATAACTAAATCGACAGAACCACCTACATACAGTTCTGGTCATATAATTGAGTCACAAAATGAACAAAAACAATTTCTTCCAATATTCTTCCAAAATGATTACAACAAAATTCTATAACAATTTCTTGTAATTGAAATTTCCATACACTTTTTCAATTACTTTAGAATGTAATTGAAGAATTACAATTACTTTAAATTGTAATTGAAGAATTTTAATTACTTGCAATTTAATCACATACATAAATCTAATTGAAATCAAAAAAGCAGTAATGCTTTTCTTTTCCAGTGACTATTCCAAAAAATTTAATTAAATATTTTTTAGTTAATTCAGTATAACCTAAATAATTCCTGAAATCCCAGTTAAATTAATTAGAATTTTAAAATGTTTTCTCTCTTGAACTTGAGCAAACCCTGTATAATTTATAATTATCATACAAGTAAATATGTAGCATCAGGTGCATTATTTAAATTACAAGTAATTGTTATGGAATAAAGGTCAATTACTAATTACTTGTAATTGAAATTACTTGTATTTGAAATAACTTGTAATTGAAATGAAAAGTAATCAATATTTCCAAACTCTGATTTGAACATTATGTTGATGATTTTACATATGACTTTGATATTTCAACAAAATAACAAAATGAAGGAGTGCTTTCGGGCCGTCAAATCCTGATGGTCTAAATCCAAGTCTATTAAAGTTCTGGAATGGCCTGCTCAAAATCCTGATTAAAACCCCATGTACGATTTATGGAGGCGGTTGCCCCGAGCAAACCGATGAAGACTTAAATCAGAGACATAATTCAACTTTGAACTAAGGGGCCAGTTATAGCTATCATTGAAATCGATCCGGAAAAATTTTTTGAATCGATATTTGACGGTATTTCCCTTTGATTAGAAATGAAAATTATATACTGATCGATCGGAAATCACTCATAGAATTTTTTTGAGGAAAAAACGGTAATTGCGCATTTATTTTTCTCTAAAAATTTCAATCAGGAAATTTTTTTCAATGACAGAAATTTGTAATGATAGCTATAAACGACCTGTCAAAAACAATTTCAATGTTTGTTTTCAATGATGAAAACCAATGATAGCTATAACTGGCGCCTTAAGAATAAAACTTTAAGTTCAGTTGCTTAATTATATGACCACAACTGTGCACATTAACCTACTCATACTTCTTAGTCAGATACAAGTTTTTATTTGTGGAGGTGTGTACTGTACTGTGTAAGTCTGGAGGATACATTTATATTTATGTGTTCATATTTTGTTCATTTTGCAACCACATTTTGCCAATTTATTTAGAAACAATGAAAATTATAATCGTAAGCAACTAAGTATTTATTTGCAATAAATAAACTTTGCAAAAATAAAAACAGATATCTTTAACATTTTTGTTGTTGTTTTTGTTTTATTTTGTGAGAACGATTGAATAGAGTACAAACAAAATTATACAAATTTTAGTATCAGCTGCTTATGAGGTAATTGATGAGCTCATAGCTGTGTTACCTGGGCCAATGGAATTTTTAAATTTCAAAAATAAGATTGAATGAAATTTTTATGAATGGGAAGAGAGTATACAATATATTAAGCACTAACCGCTAAATTATTGTAAGCAACAAAGTTAAAATTGTATTACTCGTTAATGAAACCACTAATGCTTACGTGCTTTTATTAAAAATATGACAAAAGGTTTGATTGCTTCAAGTTCTAAAAAAAAAAAAATTATATACTATTTTTTTCTTTCTTTGAAGTAACCAAAAATGCCGACAAGATGTCGATATTTAACTGCATACAATTTTGACTTGAGGAATTTCGAAATTTGTTAATTTCATTTAAAAAATAAACTATTTTTTCCTTTTTTGTATTGCCAATGCAATAAGTCTAAACTATTTAATTCAAATATGTCAAGTTCTGAACCATCTTTTTGGTATCGATAAGGAAAATCTGTTTTAAAATTTGAACTTTGGTTTTAGGTGATTCTCTCAAGATTAAATCACAATTTATTTTTCCCAAAAACTCGAGGACAGCTCCACCGTTTTGATGTTTTTTTTTTAAATTTTAATATTAGATTTGTTAATTTATGAAGCTACAAATCTTATTCGTTTTTAATAATTTAACTTTAACTGGTCACTATGCTTTCTTGATAGTGACGTGGATTCCAGCGCAGATATGGTAACAAATCTAATTCCTTGTGAAATGAGAAATTTTATCCCGAATAGGCTGAAATCTATCAAACCCAAAGAGAACTCATGGTTTGATTCGAGCTGTAAAGGTTATTAGGTTCAGAGATGTAAGTTTCTGTTGTTATAAAGTTCGACGAACCAAACTTTTGCACGATCAGAAATTAAGGCAAAAAATACTACAATGTCCCAAATGTAGTACAAATTTCTGGTCATTTGTAAAAAACGTACGAAACACCACGTCATCCTCGGTTCCAACGCTCGTCCACAATGACACTCCCTATGTAAGCTCGATTGATAAATCCAATTTTCTTGCAGCACAGTTTGGTGTTAATTCGACGCTACCGGAAAGTGTCATGAGTCCTCCTGTTCTTGAGAGCGTAAACGATTCTATGGGACGAATCTTCTTTCCCACTCGTGCAGTTGCAAGAGTACTAAAAGACCTTGACATACACAAATCCGCTGGCCCGGATAGTATCTCCCCAATTGTTCTCAAGAGGTGTTCGCTGTACGCTGGCAAAACCACTGCGTAAACTTTTCCATCTTTCCTACTCTACAGGCCTCTTTCCGAGCGGATGTAAAATAGCATTTGTGCAGCCTGTCCCTAAAAAAGGCGAATCCTCCTCTCCCTCTAACTAACGTCCAATATCACTCACGTCCCCTCACGTCATGGAAACGCAGATTAATTATCAGCTTAAGAAATATCTTGAGGAACGGAAGCTTCTAAATGACCGGCAATACGGCTTTCGTAGCAATAGGTCCACTGGTGATCTAATGGTTCATCTCACCGAACAGTGGAACAAATCTTCACATCGTTTTGGAGAAAGTAAGATTATTGCACTTGATATTTTGGACGGATTCAAGTCTGAAACCCATAAAATAAATGCTGATGTGCCGCAGGGCTCCGTTTTGTCTCCGCCTCTTTTCCTCATTTTTATAAATGACCTCCTGTCTGCTACTTCTAATCCAATACATTGTTTCGCTGACGATGGCACTCTTAGCTTTTCATATTCGTTTCCAGACTCACAACCCTTCTCTTCGGATGTGGAACTGCAACGGCAAAATATGATTAGCTCATTAAATTCCGACCTACACAGCATTGTACAATGGGAAATAAAAAATCGTGTGGAATTTAATGGTTCGAAAACGCATTGCTGTCTTGTATCGTTAAAGCGAGATAAACCCTCTTTGCCACTATCTATGAGTGGCACTTGCATCAACGAAACGGAAAATCTCGACATCCTCGGAATGTGCATCAGCAACCACTTAGATCACATACGCGATGTCGCTAAAAATGCCGCAAGATGTTAAGATTTTTTGAGACGTTGCAAGAAATTTTTCTCTCCGTCTGATCTGGCTACAATCTACAAAACCTATATACGTCCGAAATTTGAATATAACTCTCATCTCTGGGCTAGTGCTCCAGTAATTTATTTAAGCCTCTTGGACAGTATTTAAAGAAGAGCTTTTAAAATGATTGGTGACATTAACATCATCAACTCGATTACGTCACTCGAACATCGACGCAAGGTTTCTTGTCACCCTTTTTTACCGTTATTTTAACGGACTAGCTAGTTGCATTCCTTTCCTTAAACAATTTAACCGTAATACCCGCTCTTCTAGGAATGCCCATCAGTTTACCCTTGAGCCCAACTTCGGCCGTACTATGAAGTACAGAGATTCATTTTTAAGCCGTACTACGCGAATGTGGAACGCCTTGCCACGCTCTATCTTTCCCTATCATTGCAATGTTTAGGAATTCAAAATCAATGTACACCGACACCTCCTACACAACCCTTCCCTCTTTTCCTAATGCTCACGCTGTGTCTTTGGCATATTAAAGGTATATAAAACCCTTTTAGAGTTCGCTAATTATAAAAAAAAAAAAAAAAAAAAAAAAATTAAGTACAATTGCCTGTTACTTAAAATTTTCAAGTACCAGCACTTGTACTCGCACCTGAAAATTTTGAAAACGAGTAACAATTTTTTTACTTATGTAATTCAATTCCTATTGTTATTTCTTTTCAAGTACAAAAAGAATTTAAAGCACTAAAAGAATCGAAAAGAATTTCGGTATGTTCTATGCTTGAAAAAAAAATGTGATTACAAAAAGAACTTGAGTACTTAAAGAATTGGAACATAATTGTGTTACTTTTTTACTTGAAAGTGCAAAGCAACTGTGTTGGTACTTGTACTTAACCAAAAGGTACACATGTCTGTTTGAAGGAACGGGTCCAGTTCTTGAAATATTGATCAAGTACTTAGGTGTTGTATAGGTTATTAAAGTTATGCTAGAGTATTTTGAGACTTCATTATTAACCAGTTCTTAAAGTTTTTAGTACTTGTAAAAATGATTGTACTTACTGTTTTAAGTTACCAGTCTCCGGTACTATATAGAGAAGTATTGGAAAACAAACTTTTCATTTTTATCGCTAAAAAATAGAAAATACAAAATAATTGGATTATTTAGTTTCTTTTCCAATATATAAAGAAAAGGATTCAATAAAAACATAAAATTTTACATCTGTTGAAATGAACCCCAGTGTTCGTACAAAGATATTTGCTCCAATGAACAAATTGTGATTTATTCAACTGATTATTATACTCGTAGCTAAAGGTTTACTCTCGGAAACTCTTTTCTGTTTTCAAATTCACCAGAGTGAATATTTTTATGGATTACATTTTATAGGTAGATATCCCCTTTCAAAAGTCTTTTATTTTTATAGATACCTATGTACATTCATAAGGTCAACCATATGGTTTATTTTATTACTTTATACCATCTCTTCTATAAAGAGTGGGACTGCACAGTACACCCGCTTGGCTTCTACGATTTTTCAACAAATTATATTACGAACGAATGAATATTCGATAAACTAAATCCATAGATATCCTATATGTGGTAAAAAGATAGTCAAATGTGTGCTCCCAGTCCAATGTTCACAGAAATATTATTTTTTGTTTATCTGCTGCAAACTGACAGTGAATTTGTGGGTGGAAATACGACTTCTACTAAGTGTGTTTGTTTGTTTGTTGTTGGTTTTTTATTTTGCTTTAGTTTTCAAAAACATAAAAGTGTGAAAATGAGATTTTTTTTTGTATTTTCTTATAGTTTAAGGATTTTAATATAAAATTTTGTATTTATTTTTGTTGGAATATTTTGAGTTTAGGATTTTGATTTGCCATCACCCTCATGACACTGTTACTGAATTTATAGTTTTTAAATTATTCACCAAAAAGATAAAGGCCGAACGATAAATTATAATGTGATCTTTTGAATAATGAAAAAGTTATTTTGGGGTCAATGGAGAATCTCTTTTTACATAAAATTTCTTTGATTTGGATACAATTATTAACTGCAGGCGATAATTACATTGTAGGGTTGTAAGGTGTATTTCTTTGGATAACTAAAATGAAAACAAATGTATTAAATTATAAACTGTCAACTTTTCATTGCTTCATAAAGTGAGTTTATATAAGTTTTGGAATTGTTTGTCTTTTTTTTTAAACCTACACTATAAGATATAAGTTTTCGTACTGAAAATCATAATTTGATGTTGAATTTTAATGTTTTATGGCTTGCATAGATTGTCAAGTCATATTAACTGTCAAAAGTAGGTTGGTTTCGTGAAAAATTGTATACAATTCGCTGACGTGAAGACTGTCAAGGTGTCCCAACTGCGTTAATGTAAAAAGAAAGTATTCAAAACCTTGACCCTAACATTTACATATGTCAAAACGGAAACCAATACATACTCATTATCGAATTGTTCACAGTTTGACTCAATTTTTAGGTCAAAGTGTCAACATTTCTATTAATTGATTCTAGACACCTGCGGAACATTATTTCGTCATCAAAAGTGGCGCCCAGTTAGATTTTCTTTGGCCAACAAAAATTTTCTATGTTCATACGATCTTTAATGCAAATATAGTATATGGTTATTCGTTTTTTCATATCAGAAGTAAAGCTAAATAAAACGCACACAGTCATACATTTTTGATGAAAACTTTATAAAGTTTGGACTTAGCTATCATTAAATGTGAAAAACAATATCATTTAAATAGACGCGTAGAAAAGATGCAGAATGCGATTATTTTCAGATTTATTCGAACATTTGGGCTGTAACTTGGGTAATGTTGTTTTTTAATGCTTCACAGTCTTTTTCGTAGTCCCAAAGAAAAATGGATAGTAGACGTGTTAATTGGGAGATTGGGTCCCCTCTTATTGGAAACACAAGTTCAACGATCGTCGAGAAATTGATAAAAGTGGTTATTCGCTACGTTTGAATAACCACTATCATTATTATTGTGAATACATTCTTTATTTCTCGATAATTGTTAACATTTTGTTGATATAAGAATTGTAAAGCTTGACAAAAATTTTGCAGATTTAATAAATTTTAAATAAATAAAAAAAATAAAAAAATTAAGGATATGTTTTAACAGAAAAAGAGATTTACATTTTATTTAATCATCATTTAAATTAGTTTAAAATTCAATCGATGAAACTGTTACGGTAACCTAAGGCATAATTCACATAGAGACAAGGAATGTTCCAACTTGAGCAACCATTGAAAAGATCCTTTGTATCTTCAAGTGTAAGGAACTTTGAGAAGTAAATCCTGCGGATTTCTTGTAAGATTGGGCACACAGCTAGAAAATGATACACGTTTTTGGTTTCATTGCGTTGCACAAACTACATATCGGGCGAATATTATTGCAATTAAGATTAGGTGTTGTTTAAATTACATTTAGTTGCGATTTAAAAGCCACCGCTCGCTCTACCAAAAATACTTCTTCTAGTAGCTGGAATGAATTTGACAGAAAATTCTTTAAAATACTTAAAAAATAGTGATTTTTTACCTTCTTCAAGAAAAGTTTCAATTAAAATAACAATATCAAAGTTTAAAATGAATTTGAAAAAATCTGGAGATAAAAGCTTATTTTTTAGACCAGACACATTATAACATACAATTTTTAAATTTAAATGACAGACGGCAACTCTACCCTTACTTTTATATTGACGTGACTGTCGATTTTGCTGACCACCGCGATCTCCTGGAGGAACAACTGGCGCTGTCATCGCATAGTTCTGACAGCTATTGGTGTTGTTTGTGTCAAAGAATTGCAATGCGTCTTCTCCAAATTTTGATAAACGTCAATTCATCAGTATTGTTTACAACCAACCCTTGTGAAAAAATAATAAGAAAACAAAAAGTTTTTGATATTTAATTTAACTCCTCTTATGACGATCTTTTCAGTGGGTGATAATTGAAGTAATTTCGTTTTAATTTGGTAAAGTGCATTTCTTTTTTGGCGTGTAATGATGGACTGTTCACGATGCACAACAATTTCAGTGTTCTTTAGTTGTGGTGTAGCTTCGATTATTTTATTTACAGTGTCACTGGATTGAAATTTAAGAATAACCGTGGACTTGTTTGTCATTCGATTTGTGAATTCCTGTGTAGTTTGAATTGGCAAATTCAGCATTTCCTTGGAGCTGGAGAAGCCCAATACAAGCTTGTTTTGCAAAGTCAAATTTATTGGGTATCCCTTCTGCCGGAAAGTGCACAACAACAGAATTTTCATTTTCTTTCCGAGACAGAATTTCAAATTGACGCTCCAACGTTTGACAGTAGTTTTCCATGTTCTGTATACGGTTAAGCAGGTAAACGTTTTGTGACCGTTACAACTGAATATCATTTAAGACAGCTAAGACTTCTTTCTTTGTTGCAACATCCTTGAATTTATGGATCAGGCACTCATCTAAAATAATCTTTAGTTGCTCAATCGACATATTTCCTACTGCAATTTTATTGAAAAATTCAACACTGGCTTTCTTGTTATTCGAAGAATGTTCCGGGGAAGTTTCTTGCAGATTTCGTTTTGCTTGCATATGCAGTACGTTCCAGTGTACCGGTCCATGTATCCCCAATAACAAAAAATGAAAAAAATCGTACCTTGTGTTGGCAAATTTCAAATTATTTTAACTTTTTGAATGACGATGTGACTTTATTTATATGTTGTGACTTTAAAAAACAATAATTTTAATTGTTTTATTCTTAAATAAATCAGAGAACACACAGAACTTCAACCTTTTCACTATTTTGGCAGCTAGTCAATCCATAACCACCAACCAATAACCACCACTTCTTTAAATGACAGCTTAGCTTGACAGGTGTCAAATGCCAGTGTTACCAACTTGAAAAATCAAAATGAATTAAGCTTTAATATTGTTTTATCATTTTTAAGCTACACATATAAAGTTCAACCCTTGTATTTTTGAAACAACCTTTGACTTTGATAACGTAAATATTTTTGACATGTTAAATTTCGCGAACGTTGAGAAATCTATAAAAGTGTTGATTGTCTACGTTTGAAAAACCACTACTGCAGTAAGTTTAATATTGTGAACTAAAATAAATGACGAACATTCAAATAATAACATGACACTTCAAATGACAGCTGAGTTTGACAGGTGTCAAATTCCAGCGATACCAACATTAAACAATAAAAAAAATCACGTTTTTTTTTATTTTGCTTTCAATGTTAGGCTTAAAATATAAAGAACAACCCATTTGAGTATATTCTTAAATCAGTGAAACTTTAACTTTGACAACTCAAATCGTTTTGAGTTACCTAAGGTCAACAAGTTATGAAATTAACCTCTCAAAAGCTTCCTTTCCCAACCAAGTACCTATTCATAATTTTCATCCATAATGCCTTCAGATGGTCAAGTCTAGTTTGTATATTATTTTTATTGTCATAATCTCTATGGAAATTATGAATCCCGAATTGAAGATCAGATGGTAGAGCAAGTCTTTACAAACCCAAAACTCTTTGTGACATTTAAATAATGTTACAATTGATTAACATATTGTTAAGCATAATCTTCGCAAGTGTATTCAATTTCAATACAAAAAAAAAAAAAAAAAAAATGAAACACTCAAATACAATACAATACATAACAACACTTATGCAATTTGTGTGAAGAATCACAATGTTGTGCTGGCAGATCTAGTTAATAATAGAGTCTGTCTGTATTATAGGCAATTTGCATTGCCTTTGCCTGATGGCAGTTATGCCGTATAGCTCACCAGCAATTCGTATCTAATTGGTGCTAACATTGCTTCATATTTTGCGGTTCGTCTGCAATGCAATGGGGAATAAATATTATGGTTCCAGTGGTGGACTATAGCCGATGTAGATTTGTAGTAGCCAAAATAAGGGGGCCCTATATTTATTTAAAACAAATTCAGATCTAATAAAAGTTTTCAAAATGAATGACAAGTACAAAATATTATCCATTTTATTCATATTACTTAATATCGACGCCATGTCATAAACAGGGCCCTAGAAATTTAAAAGGCCCCAGCACGTGACTATTTTGGTTTTTAGTGAATCCACCTGCGTTTTATGCACCATCACAAGTCACAACTGGTGAAGTTGACTATTGTGCATCACTGTAGGGGGTTTATTTTTCTCACGTTGAACTGCCCGCGGATACGACAACGAAGATACCATGCAACATCAAATTTGTGTTGTCTTCTTATTTTTCTATTAACACCGACCAACAAATCCGCTCATCAATTTAAACCCAAGCATTTTATTCATCCTTCTTTATGGGAAGACTATTACTAGTACTAGCTATATACTAGGAGATACTATACTTAGCATTTTAGGTTATGTAAAAATGCTGCCAGAATTAATAAACGTTTTGATCGTTTTTAATTCATATCTCTCGTATGTTTGTGTTATTAGTTGTTTTTTAGTTTTTGCAAAGCGAGGGGATATGTTTTAGTTTTTTTTTTTTCTGGGCTGGGGTTCTTCTTACGTAAGCAATGTGCAGTGGGCCTTGGCGTATATATCTGTGACTCCATTGCGCGATTATTTATAGGTTCTCGTTATTTGGTTACAGTTTGCTGAACACTTTTATAAAACTGGGTCAGAACAACTCTCAGAGATAAATCTTTTGCAGTGCATGTTTTTTAAGAAATGTACCTTTATGATGAAAAGCAGGAAGCAAGTTCCTCACAAGTTAGATATAATTTTATATGAACAAAAAAAAAATGCATTTTCAAGGGGAATAGGTGCCTCCCACAATTATTATTGTTATATTATTAACATCGCAGTTTCAATGTTCCAAAGAACGGGGAGATGTATAGCTTGAGAATGTTTTATTTTGTTTTTGTATATTTTTATCTTCTAACAATAGGTAATATTATATACCGCTTTATAGGAAGTGTCATGAGACAAGAAGTGGCAGCTGCTGCTTCTGCTGGTGGAAAAAAAAAGTATTAGAATAAAGAAAAACTTAAGATTATGTGTCGCATTTGTATAATTGAATTATCTTTCTTTTGAGTTTGAGAGAATGGAGTGACATTTAAGCAAAGTGACAGATGGATTATCAAAGAAAAATTTAAAAAAGTTTTTTACATCAATTAATTTCAATCGGAAAGAACACTAAAACCATACAAGTTTAGTGACAGAGACAAATAGAGTCATTATTGTAATTTTTTTTTGTATTTTTATCTCTTTAAGAAGCTTTTTTCTTGAAGTTTAAAACATGTAAACAGTGTTGTGCTTTTGACTATTTTCAAAGCAGAAGTAATTATCTAGTATTATCAATGAACACACCCTTTTTTAATTCTTTCTGACAGAAGTATCTAAAGATACAAAAAAAAAAAACAAACAGTCCCAGTCCCAGTCAAACGGACGAGTTACGAGTGGTCATTTAATATTTAACACACCCAATTTGAATTTACAGAAGTATATGAATTTGACAGAAGCCAACAGTGCAATCGAAACTTGAGAGTAACACAGTTTGTTATTTAGCATAAAACATAACCGATTTGAATTTTTCCTGACAGAAATATCTGAAGTAGACAAAAATAAATATTCCTATAAAACGTCAGCGTTACATTTCCTAACTTAGGCTTGAACACACCCAAGTTCCATTCTTTCTGACAGAAGTATCCGAAAAAAACACGAACAGAGCTACAGTTCGTTATTTAACATTGAACATGCCCAATTTTATTTTTTTCTGACAGAAGTATCTGAGATTTAAAAAAAAAATTGAACAGCGCAGTCAAACGTCAGAGTTACAGTTTGTTATTGAACATTGGACACAGCCAATTTGAAATTTTTGTGACCGAATATATCTGAAGTATAGACAAACATTAATATTCCTGTAAAACGTCAGAGTTACATTTCGTTGAACACATCCAAATTCCATCCTTTCAGACAGAATTATCTGAAATTGACAAAAAACAAACTGTCAAACTTGAGAGTTACAATTCTTTGCGCTTTGCAACTAAAATTTAAATATAAAGTGAGCAAATTGGAAACAGAGTTGTTTTCAACTAGAACCAATACAAATTTTAACAAGCAAAAATGTCTAACGATTTCGTGTCTGAATTTATTGATTCAGATAGGCTTTAAGAAAAAAATGTTTGGTGCAGTCACATCTACAAGTCAAATACCATCGCAAGTCTTCAGCGCCTATAAACATGCCTCCTAATGAACTCAGTGAGAAACAAATAGACGCTTTTATAACGTACCTCGAAGAAAAATATGACTAAAACTATTCGATTTTAAATTACAATTTCTTTCAAGCATCTAGCTTCGTGAAAAATATTTTATAAATATTCCTGTCGCAAAATTTCGCTCATTTTGTCAACAGATCCCGTGTGTTTTCACAGTAAAAGTTGTTTTGACAAGTCAGTAAAATTTTTTGAAAACCAATTTGACAGATGTAGCTTCAACCATATGGCCGCAATCACCTGTCAAAAACGTATATTACTTTTGGAAGGTGATGAGACGTCAAGTTAAGCAAGTCTCATGTGTACTTCGTATTTCCTCTTAAAGGTACGTCACATTACAATTTATGTTCCTTATAGTAAAACAAAAATTGAGCGAATCCTATGATGTGTATGTCCCCCTTAATTTCACTAAGATAGGAAATCTTTTATCATGATGGCAACCCTGACGGATATCACAATTTAGGTTATACACAAACGACTAATTGCTTATTATTACAACAATAAGGTGTTCAATTTAATAAATCAGTGCCTGTCATTTAACTTTGTGGGCAATCAATTTGTGTTTAGGGGCTTTTTCAATTTGTAGTAAATTTCTAAATGCATTCGAATAGAAACAAAAACAAAATGTTCCATTGGCATTCTCATTAAGGTATGTTTGGGGGAGCTTGCAAATATTTTAAGTGCATTTGTTGTTACATTACATTTTGTTTCGATCTACATACATACATACTTTCGTAGAAGAACATTGTAACAAATTTAAATTGATGCAGGACATGAGTTGTTAATTAAGAACATTTGTACCTGTACAAGTGTACATGTAAGTTTGTTATGCTCCAAATTGAATAGGTCGATATAAAACTCATGCGAACCCCTACTAAGTTAAATAAGTGAAATAAATGTCAAAACCAAAGAAAATAAAGAAATATTTAACAAATTCTGCTAGAACATTAAAAGTCTCTTTAAATATTTCACTTCTTGGTAGTGAAATAAAATATTTAAACAAATATATACATATGTCTATACCATCTTTTCTTGATGCAAGTCTGATAGGCAAGGAATGCCTTTAAAGCAAATACCAACCACCCAAGAAACTGACCTTGATTTAATTCCGATGTCGTTTCATACAGAAGCAGGACAAGGACTCTATAAGTAAATAAAAAAAACTTCTGAAGTATACCTCTACGAAGGATTGCATCAGAGCATAGAACATGACCAATCCCTTTGAGATTTTATATTTAAGTTTACTTTATACTTTATTTGAGTGGTCTTTAAGAAGTAAAACTTTTTCAAGTTAAGGAAGTTTTAGTTAACAACTTGCAGTTTTAAAACTACAACAAGAAACACCGTTAAAAGAAAAAGTACACTACTCCCGTTTTAGATGAACAAACTCAGCCGATTTCAAGTAAATTACAAATTGTAGATGAAGTGTTCTTAATTTTTAAAGTATATTTTTTTTAACTCTCAAATCGAAAAATATTTTATACCTTGTTTATTAATTAATTGTCTTTAAAAGACATTTGACACTTTTTCAAACAAACAAAAATAACAAAGACGTTTCAAATCTTTTTCGAACAAGCAAAAAATAACAAAATATTGTGATAAGACAATTTCGAAAATTTATTTTTTCGAAACGATAAATTGTGCTACTAAAGAGTCACGCAGTAAAATCCATTACTGGTCTTGTTTTGATGCCATGTCTTATTGGAACCACATATCCTCTAATTCTGACTTTAATTGCCGTTGAAAAATGAGGTTTGTCAAACATTCAATTGATCTGAACGGCGAGAAATGATAGCAAGGCACTTCGTTCTTGTTGATTCTCATTAATTGGTGTTATCATTACTAAAGAAAATAAAATCCAACCCAAGGACGCATGGTACTGCTCACACAATCCGCTACTAATCATCATTCAAAATTAAACTTTCAAAATTAGAATAATTTAAAATATATAAGAATAATAATAAAATAAGTTTGAAGCCAATATTTTTAATTTTTGAAAAGATATTTGAGTCGAAAATCAATTTTTTACCAACTTTTAGTAATGTTTTTTTTTAGGTTTTTATTTTTTGTAAAAAAAACTGTCAATTCGATTTTTCTCAACATTTTTCAGAATGTTGAAAACAATATTTTTTATAAGATAAAATATGTTTGAAGCCATAATCTCAAGTTTTTGAAAAGATATTTGAGTCGAAATTCAATTTTTACCATCTTTGAGTAATGTTTTTTTTTTAGGTTTTTATTTTTAATAAAAAAAACTGTCAATTAGATTTTTCTCAAAATTTTATCAGATGTCAAAAACATTATTCTTCGTTGCACAAAATTGTTTTGGAGATGAAATCATATTTTAGTCGTAAAATTTTCGAGGTGACAATTTTTTTTCAGTTTTTTTGATTTTTAAAAAAAACCGTTAGTTGGATTTTTTTCCAAAAATATACTTGTTTTGTATCACGTTACAATATGTAATATAAAATTTAATTCAAGTCTCCAGCGTCATTGGTTCGTAAGATATTTCGGGTTAACCAAAATGTTCACCTTTTTTTAAACTGCTATGGTAAAAAAAAACCACCCACGCAATTTTCTTGAGAGCCCTTTCTGCATCTTTCTGCCTTATTATCTGTATTACAAAATTTATTTGAAGTCGATATCTCTTCTGGTTCTTGAGCTATGGACGACGAAAAAAACGTACGTACACACGCACGCACAGATATCTTTCTAAAAATCTTTTATTTCGACTGTAGGGACCTTGAAACGTCGAGAAATGTCAAAATTTTCAATTCGATAAATCGGACCCATTACAATAACTTCCTATTTGAAGTTAATAAATTAGGTGGCTTTACAGTCCGTTGAGAACTAGGGCCTAGTGACTTACAACTCTCAACCATTCCTGTGTGCGAGTACTGTTATCAGTAATGAAGGAGACCTATAGTTTTAAGCCGAATCCGAACGGCTTATTTGAGAAAGCTCTTTTCATGACAAGAATTACTCTTGGAGGATTTGTCAATTCCTCGCAAGAGGCAGTACCCGTGGAAAAAACTTTGGATGGCACAGGCAGGGATTGAACTTTGAGCTTATTAATAAACAACAAGAATAAAATCCATATACAGTTTTGTTGATTTAGTTCTAAAACGGCCGGCGGGAGTTTGTGAATTGGGATTTTGTGATATGGGATTTTGAAAATCGGAATTTCGTGTTTCGTACCCAATTCCGGGAAATCAATAAATTCGGATCATGAGCTACACTTGCATTTAAATCAGAAATATTTTTAACTGAGCGTGCATTACGATGATATACGACATCACTACCACTTCCAGTACCTTCACACAGATTACTTGCGCAGACAGTTGTAATGTAATACACGAAATGTGCCAAAGATTGAATCAGCACTTTTTTAGAATTTTAACGGGGTCTTCGATTGTTAAGTGAATCAGTATCGTAAATGATAATCAGTTCGCGTACCCTCCTGAAACAGTCAAATTTTACTAAAAAATACGAAATTTAACCAAATCCTGTTCGCGTACTCAAAAATTTCGTAGTTTTTCGTAAAAGAGAGCGCTCACGAGAGAGTAAAATATTTCCCCAACCTACGAATTTTAGCCCAAGAAATTTCTTTGGTCTTATTTGTGAAAATTTCAAATTTGATAGAAATTCAAAGAAATTACTCGCTTTTGCTGTCAGTTATAAAATTTAAAAACAAATTTTCAAAGAACAGCAACAAGACAGTAATATTGTGTGAAAAATTTGTTGTTTTCCCGTTCGCTTACTTTTTTGTAGTTTTTTTTTTGTGAGGGAATTTTACCCCCACTCTTTAAAATATTTCTTTTTACGAATTTTAGTGCAGAAAGTACGTGAACGGACCTATTATGATACTTCAAATGACAGAAGAGTTTGACAGGTGTCAAATGCCTGCGCTACCAACTTCAAACCACGAAATGAATGACCCATATTTGTTATCAGTAACACGAAACAATTCTTATTCTTATAGAATCTCGTAACAAAGTGAAGAAAGTTGACATGCGAAAAATTTCAAATATAAAAATCTGAGATTATAACACTCAGGAGGTCTGGTATCCGTCTACTTTTTATTTTGGATTTCATTTATGTTCTTCACTTCTGAATCAAGTTTAATGATACATTTAAATTTAAAAAGGGTATTTTTATTTCAAACTCAGTAAGTTTTCTGTTATTCTATTATCCACAATTTATATTGTCCAAAAACTTTTACTATGAATTCATAAAATTTCAGTGAGTAATGATCATTTAATAGGAAATATTTGAGTTGCTGCAGTTTCACTCTTCTAAAAATAAAATGATACTTAACCTTCTTAAACGTTGCACTTGGCTTATATTATTATATATATTATATTATTATTATCATTACTTTACGCGGCAGGCTTATTAATCCGAATTGTTTTGTATGTATAACTTCCAGAACTTGGCTTCTTTTTTAACATTTAGATATGTATTTGTTGCGCTCAAAAAGTAAAAGATAAAACTTCGCTAGCCATACAATTTTTAAAATTCCAATTGACCGATAAGAATTTTTAAATATTTCCAGTAAAAAATGTTGTCTTATCATTAAAACCAAAAAAAGCGCACCCTTGAATTGTTAAGTAATTCTATTTGAATCACCTCAAACATGTGTTTACACACTCAAATTATGGAAGCATACCAAACTTCTTATCTCACTTGTTGGCCTTCTTTTCAGAACAAAATTAATTATTATGTACCTATAATATTTATTTTATCAATTGTGATCAAACATACAATTAAAATAACTACTTATATTTTTGTTTTCATTTCAGGTAATAAATAACCACGGTTTGGATAAAAATTAACTACAATGGTCAATGGGCAAGTTTTAGCTTAAAGTAATTTTGTTTATAACTTAATTGATATACAACTATACGTATACCGATTTGATTAAATTTTGAGTGATGTTTTCTTCTAAATTATAGGTGTTTAATATTCATACATTCTTTTCATGTATTTTAATTTAAATAAATTAGCAAACAAAAAAGCGAAACCAACTTTACTACTTCATTATGTGTGGACAGATTAGAAAGTTATTTTTTTTTCTATTTTGATTCCCACTTGGGTTCTTTAGAATTTCGTTTTGATAGATTTGTTATGTGAGAAAAGTTTATAATGAAAACAAATATTAAGTTTATATAAAGTTGAATCATTTGTGATGTAATTTTTATCTGTGTGATTGATTAAGATTTATATCAATTTTAAATATTGTTTTGAAATGTTTTACTTAAAAATAATGAAAAACGTAGCTTTTATATGATGGGCTTATTAGTTTGATATGTTTAAGGGTACACCTTGAGCCTGTTTACACCTATCTTTGCATGGAAGTTACATTTAAGAAATTATAAGTAATCACATTTTTGAAATTTTGCTAGCCACGTTTGAGTAAAATTCTTAGAAAAATGTAATCCGAAAATTGATATCTATACATTTGGGTGAAATCGGGAAAGGTCAAGTTCTTCCTGTTGTCTATTGTTCGGGGGCCCCTATGATAGTCGAATTTATATTTAAATAAAAAACAGTATTTCTAAAGAAACTTAATATAAAAACAAGTTCATACTACTTAGCTGTTAAAAGTTTTATCCACAAACTTATTTTAAAAGTACTTTAAGTAATCCAGTTAATTCTTGTTCATCTATTTGAATTGAAATTATTATTTTGAAGATAGATGTGAAGTATCTTTGAGAATTGTATTAACATATATATTTCGTCTAATCTGCATTGCTATCTCAAACAGATGTATATCCATATATACAATTACGTATGTATAGTTTTTATTCCTTTGATTCACTCGGGCGTATACGTAATTTTTTTTTTGTAAGTTATCAGCTGAACCTAAACCGATTATGTACTTTAACAAAACGTCTAATTTATAATAAAATATATTATGCCTTCAAGTAATTGAACACAACACTTACGTCAAGTGCTTATATTTAAGTCAAGATGATCATTAGAATAAACTATCAGAACAATTAATTTACATTTACACAAACAAAAATGATGCGATCAATAATTATGGTTTTTATTTATTTTATTGTTTTTATTTTATTATTCTGAAATTTTTGATTGAAAAATCATTTAAGTGTAAAGTAAAATATATTTGCACGGCGGTCATTAAAATAAAGCCTATTAAAGATAAATTGACTTAAATTATATAATTTAATAAATTACTTGCAAGCAACTTGAAACAACAAAAGATGCTGCGAATTAGTAATTTGCTTGAAAATAGAAATTAACAATTAACAGAAACAAAAACAACATAATAAAATTAATCACGCTAATCTCTGTTTATATCTAACAACGATAAAATTGCATTTGACGCTAGTGTGTCGGTTGTCGTCGTCTGTAAATCACTCTGACGTATACGTATTTGTTTTGTTGTTCTTCTTCTGTATCAACTAACTAAGAATTTTTTTCTTGAATAAAATATAATGATACTTCTAATGACTTAAGCAAATGTAAACGTTAAGTACTCCGGCAGTTTTGTGTTGGAAAATATCACTAAATCAAATAAAATGTACCACTTTGAAAATCGGAGGAAATTTGTAGTCTAAGAAGCTATACAGTAAAACTTTTTAAATGTAATACTGAGACTAAGTAAGCAAGAATTAAAAATATTGTGATGGAATGAAGAAATATTAAATGAAAGGGCGTTATCGGAACAATTTTTAAATCCATAAAAAAACAACCTGTTTCGTCGTAATCCAAAATTAAGTATTTAATTTTATGTGGCTTGTTTATTGATAGCTCTCCGTCAGTTTATTAATGTAGAACTTGCTTTAATATACCAGTTGCCGGTTGAGATGATCGGTGATCCCATCAAGTATGTGTAGGTGCAATGACTTTGATTTCTTTCCACAAAAAATTTGAGTATTTTAAAGTGTTTATTATTAATTTATACACATTATTGTGTATATATTAAAATTAATTCTCAAGTTCAAAGTCAATGCAAACCGAATTTAATTTTACGATGAACAAAACTGTTTCTCAATCTCATTCCAAGTTAAAAAGTAATTAAGATGATTTATACTATTTTTTTTTATTTAAGTACTCAGTATCTATTGCTTGTACTCAGAAAATCAGCACAGAGGAATTTGGTAATTAAAAACCACCAAATTTTGGTATGTACTTTTAAAATTGTCACCTGAGTTGATTTTATTATGTTCTAAAAGCACGATTAAAGTCACCATTATTTAGTTAGTTATACAAATTTGTTCAAGTTCATGTATAAAAGTTCAAGAAAAGGGTGGGTCAAATGCAAGTTTATTTTTAAAAACGCAATAAAATTAACAAAATTTAATTGTTTCCATGAGTTATTGCTTTATTAGTAAGAATATCTATTTCCATTATGCAAGTGGCTGCTTTAATTGTCCAAGCTCACGGATTGCTTGGATAATATTAGCATGAAGACCTTAAATTGTTTCCAGGCTGTTTGCATGACATCGGTCCCTCATTGCTCTGAAAGGGGCAATTGGCATTGCCAAGACGGCTGACAACACACCGTTTGGGAATTTGATTCCCAAAACATCGATTGTTGCAAGGGCTGTGTTGGATGGCATTGGATGTGTTAAACGGTGGTTATCGGTAGACGATAGGGTTATCGGTTAACATTGCTCATTAACTTGACGCAGAACTTTGGCCAAAACGTTGTTCCCATCCTCATTTTCGAGGAAAAAAAAATAGTGTAATGATACAGTCACTCCAAAATCCGTATCAAATTGTCAATCTGTGTTTATCAATGGGTTTCTTGATAATAACGTTCAGGTTTTCAACCTCCAAATGCGGCTTTATTTTTGTTAACGTAGCTCGCATGAGATGGAAGTACATCTACATGAGTGTTGTTCACTAGTATAGGTTAGATTAAAGTGGCTGTCCATGATGGAATCGGACACACTTAGGCCAGTTTAATGGCCCATTGTGATACCACATGAATCTTGAGGCTTCCTCCTAAGCTCAATAGAACCAGTTAAAGTCCCTTACGAAACGTGAGAGGCTGATTATGCTAATATGATTTAGATCGTTTAGATCGTTAAAGAAGAATTCTTCTAGGTAATTCTTGCGTTTTTGAGCTAGAGCAGGGCATGTACAGAGAAGGTGAAGAACTGTTTCCTCCTCTTCCTCGTCCATACAGCTTCGGCAAAAGTCATTTGAGAATACGCCTAGCCGCGTGGCGTGCTTTCCTATTAGACAGTGTCCGGCTATGAAACCTATTATCGAGCTTATATGCGATCTGCTTAGAGATAGCAAGCACCAGCGATCCGCTTATACATAGGCAAGCTGAACGTTGGAGAGCTACAGTAGCTTTTTTGACTCTTTCCTGTACATTGCGTTTCCAATTTAGTTTTTTATCTAAAACAAGACCCTGGTATTTAGTCTCGTCTGAGAATTTTAATTGGATTCCTTTAATATAGGGAGGGTTGACATATGGAATTTTGTATCTCCTCGAAAATAAGACTAAATCGGTTTTGTGTTCACACCGATCAGCCCAAAGTATTAGTCTGTCTAAGGCATTTTGTAAGAGTTCTTTTAACGTGTTAAGATGCTTTCCTGAAACTGCTATAGCAACGTCGTCCGCATAAGCCATCACTCTGAAACCCTCCGCATCCAGACTAGTTAGGATTTCATTTACCACTAGGTTCCAGAGGAGAGGGGATATAACACCACCTTGCGATGTCCCTCTACTAACGAATCGTCTGGCAGAAGAGTTGCCCAGTTTTGAGTTAATTATTCTGCTAGTCTGCATTAAATGAATAAACTCCCCAAGCGAACTCTCTACGTTTAGAGATGTTAGTGCAGATGTGTCCACGTTGTTAAAGGCACCTTCGATGTCAAGGAAAGCAACCATAGTGAACTCTCTATGATGGAGGGAATATTCGATGATGCGTACTAAGGTGTGTAACGCCGTTCCCACCGATTTACCTTTACAGTAGGCATGTTGAGACGAAGACAGAAGTCTTTATCAATACTTGCCCTTAAATGAATATCAATTAATCTTTCCAAGGTCTTAAGAAGGAATGATGATAGACTTATAGGTCGTAGATCTTAAGGATGGACTTGCAAGCATTTACATGCTTTGGGTATAAAAACAATTTTAACTTCTCTCCATGCCAAAGGAATATGGACCAGGTAAAGACAGCTGGTAAAAATTGCCTCAAGGATTGGTGCAATTATGTCTTAAGTTTTTTGTGGTTCGGCTGGTATTATTCCATCTTGTCCTGCAGATTTAAATGCTTTGAAGCTGTTGAGAGCCCATTGTAGCTTGTCCCTTGTGATCATACCTTGTGGATATGTTGTATTGGAACTTGAACGAATATGATTGTTACAAGTTTCGGTTAGAGAACTACCAGGAAAGTGAGTGTCCAGTAGTAAGTTCAGCGATTCATTGCTTGAATTTGTCCAGGAGCCATCTGCATTTTTCAAGCAGCTTGGCATCGCTGGGTTAGTTGAAAGAATTTTCCGTAACCTGAAGGCTTCAATATTTTCTTCTATCGTACCACAGAATTGTCGCCAGGAACATCGCTTAGATTTTCTTAGTGCCTTCTCGTAAATTCTTAGGGATTCTTTGTAAGAATTCCAGTGTGAGGCTAGTCTTGCGGCTTTGGCTCGGTTGAAGAGTTTCCTACATTCTCTTCTGAGCGAGTCAAGCTCTGAGGCCCACCATTGTGGTTTCCCCTATTCCTCTTATGAGTATAAGTGGACAAGCAATTTCTAGCGATCTGTTCATAGCTGAGGTGAGGTCATTGACTTTGTTGTCAAGTTCGTAAGCGTTAGAGGAAGAACTAGATAGTCCAGGTTTTAGTAAACTTTGTAATAAGTTCCTGTATGAAGCAAAGTCAGTTTTCCGATAATTTCGAAAAGTCAGTGGACTAGGGTTTTCATCCACATTTTATTGAACTGGATATATGTATATGGATACTTTCCAGTCCAAGATCATATGGTGAATAGTATCGGAGACAAGAGTTATGTCTAGGACTTCTTGTCGAGTTTTAGTGATGAAGGTTGGTTCATTTCCAACATTACTTACTAAGAGGTTAGTAACAAGAATATAATCAAAAAGAGTCACTAGTATACCAGTATGACGAAAACTTTTTGCCCAGAGTTACATTCAGCAAGAGATTGGTGCTTCATTTCGGCAAAAACTTCTTCTCAAAAAACGCACTGTTTGAGCTTCAATCACTTTGGAAATAAGTGTTCAATATTACCCAACTTTGTTCAAACGTAAAGTAACTCATTTCGTTCTGCGAAGGTATGACACTGACTTTCTGTCAAGATTTCGCTGTGATCAAAATATCCGCTGTCAGTGTCAAAATATCCTATAATTAAGAAAGAAACTACTAAATAGCTGTTTCAAGTAAATACACAAGTATAAGTTGAGAATCATAAGAGGATTGTATCATAAGAATGCAATCCTTTAAGACTTTGAATTCACTTTTTCCTTCGATCATTTGAATGCATTCAATTGATTGGAATCATTTCAATTATTTGAAGTAATTCCATTTATTTGTAATCTTTGAATTGAATTCAATTGAAGACTGCATTCTTTTACAAGCCTTCAATCATACTCTAACGATTTCTATGTAAACTAAACTACAGACATCTATGTGCAGAGAAATTGTTGGTATTTAATGTTTCTTCAATATTTGCACAACCCAATATTTAAATTAGAATTCAATATGTGGTTAACACATTCATTCACTTTCTAATCCTCATGAGATAAAAAAAGCACCAAGCAAGTGCGTGACCCATTTTTATGTTAATAAGTTAAAGTTTGAAATCAAATACTTCTGCACGTTGTAGACTCACAATAAAAAAATAAATAGAACCAACTAATTGGCATCTTCGCCAAAACTTCCAAAAGTCTTTAATTAACGCCTCAAGTTCTAATCTTTCTGACCCAAACACAAACCCAACAAACTATAAAAGTATTTCATTCTGTACTGTACTCATTAATAGAATCAAATGTACTTAACATGAACTTCTTATTTTGTTTTTTTTATTTGCTGTGTTTGATTTGCTTGTCATTAGCGTTAACATGTGAATGAGCAGCAGCTATTTGGAGTGATCTAAAGTAATCGCAAAGAATCGTGTTTGGCTGGTGGGGCTTTCGCAAGACATAAGACATAACACCATCACTTCACTATACCGTACAACTGAGACATGACGCCCGCCCTCATCCGCCTCAAGTTTATTAAGATATATGATTTCTGCTGCACTTATAAGATACCTATAGGTTTTTTATTTCTCCATTTTTGTTTAGGAAAAAATATATCTGCTCATGCTAAATTATTGCAATTTGAATATCTTATGGGTTTGCACATCCAATCAGCCAGATACGCTCATAAATCGGTCATGACCAAGTTTTTTGTTGTTGTTGTTTTTTTCGTTAGCTATCTGTCGCTTGATACTCGCTGGGCATTTCGAATTATATTGTGCTCAAAACAAGAAAAATAAAATAAAACAAAATTATCAACGACAACATTGTGCCACTATACGAATGACGGCATTTCTGGAGTGAAAGTATTTTTATTTTTGTTGTTTCTTTTCTTTTATCTGCGCTCGAAAAGAGGGTTTGAAGTGGTTTTAGCAGGTCATTGCCGCCCGCGATTGATGGTAAGCCATTAAAGTTTATGTTTTCCGAAGTCTTGATGGCCGTGCAGAGGCAATTGGATGTGAATTGTGTGTGTTTGTGTTTGTGCAGTGTGTACGGTCCATAATACACCTTGCAGCGGATATGTGACACGAGCTACTATCTCATCGTCATTTGTCATGTATCAGTTCATTTGAATTTATTGCACCTTAAGCGGCGGGTGGTCGGTTGGCTAGTTGGCTGATTGGCCGGTTGGCTTGCAGCGCCATTGAGGCCTAAGACTTTTACAAGAATCAAGTTTTTTTGTATTTAAATTTATTGTTATTGTTGTTGAGGCATACTTTTTCCTGATGCATAAAAATATGTAAGCAGGTAAGGTAGACGCGTACATACATACATATATAAGATCGATAAAATGAAGAGAGCCATTCGGAAAAGAAAGTGAATTTAAACATGAAAATGTTATACCTGAATACGATGGTAATGTTTGAGGGAAATGGATAAGGGTTTAGAACTGGAAACACTTTTACTTTTTTTTTCTTGTTGGTTTTTCTGGTTAAAGCAGAGAAACCTGTGTATGGTTAAAGACTTGAGAGTCGATTATGGTCACGTATTCAGTCATTGACCAAAGAAGAGAAGACCAAATATTTTCTTACCAAAATATCTTTACCATATTTAAAACAGGTTGGTGATTTACTCAAAACAACAACAAAATTCTTGAGATTGACTAAGTCGTCTCAGACATTTTCATTTTAAGCTACGTTTAGGCGGTGCAAGCGTTAATATTTTTTTCAATTTTTGTCCCAAAAATGTCTATTTAATTTTTGACGGATGCGTTGCTGGTGGTCCATTACTTGTCATGGCTTTGACGTTTATAGAATGAACCATTCTTACAATTGAATCATGAAATCCCCTTTTTAGTCGTAAGTTAAAGCTATCATTGGTTTTCATCATTGAAACTAATCATTGGAATTTTTTGTGACAATCGTTTGGAATTTCTGTCATTGAAATAAAATTTCCTCATTAGAGAATCAGTAATTTCCTGATTGGAATCAAGCATTTGAGGTTAGAGTTGACCATTGAAAGTTTAACTAACAGGTGGGAATACAAAGAAAATGGAACACTTTCAGTGGAACAATTATGTTCCGATATATGTATTCAACAATCAGCTGTTCATTGAAAATGAAAAATGTAAAAAAAATTAAAAATTTTAAATTAAAAATAAACTAAAAGAAGAGTTCTTGGTTAACAAATTTGACTCTCTTAATCGCTTTTAAATCTCAAAATAAAACTTTCAGTTACAAAAACTAATGAAAGCTATAAATTTGCAACTTAAGGCCACCACTTCAAGAAATAAAAAGATCAGAAAACTTTTCTCTTAAAACAAATCCTGTGACTTGCCAAATGTTCACCATTTTTGCAGTGAATTTTTACAATTTATATGCGGTTTCGATCAAGTCATTTTTAGCAATGGCGTAGTTTTTACATGTCAAATGTCTAAAGATGGCAGTTTTTAAAATGACAGTTGTCCAAATCAGATAGCGTGATAGTAAAAAAAAAAGCCTTATTAGAAAACCCATCACTTACATGTGTCACCCAAAGTTTTTGACATGAATAATGTTCAGATCTGCAAAACCTAGAATTCAAGTTTTTATAGCAAAAAAAAAAATTAAACTGTCAAATTTTCTTTCATCTATTGATTATTATTTTCTTTTGATTTATCATATGCTGATTGTTATTTGGTCGTTTTGGCAGATCGTTCATCAGTTTGTGAATGGAAAATTTAAGGATGAACATTTCTGTCACAACAATTTTGACAGTCTATAACCCCAATGACATTTGGAGAAAAACAAAACTATTTCTTAATTTCAAATTTTTAGAGGTCTTTCTAGACATTTAACATGTTAAAAATCTGTAATTTCGACTAATGTATTCTTATTTCACAAAGATTTAATCACAAAATATGTTTAAATAAGAAACTTTTACATTTCTTTGTTCGAGCTGTCAAAACTAAAATCGTTATCCACATTCTAAAACACCTGTCAAGATGCTATTAAGAAAATTAGTTTAATGACGTTTATATTTTTATTTAATCTAAATTGCAAATGGCGGCATTACAAATGTAATGTCAACAAATTCGTGGTTCGTTTTTGGTGTCTTATGTGTGCAAGACACTTAAAAATCGTTCACAATTTTTTTTAAAGAAAAATTAATTCATTTTCAAATCAAAGTGACAGAAAACGATCTTTGGAATTTGTGTCATGCCTAATTAGTGATTCTTTTAAAAATATACCTACCTACACATTCTTTTACTATTTAAGTATGTTTACAATGTTCTTAAAATAGAGTTTTTATACTTGTTATCCATTAGAGATCTTAAATAAACTTTGTATATTCTTATACTTCATTTGAAGTTATATCTATAAGAATATTTTACCTATGGATACGAATCACATCTCGTTTACAACGGGTTCTTGAAGTTTTTGACGTGTAAAATCCTCAAATTGAATCTCAAATTAGAATTATCATTTATACCACAAAGCAAGAGTTATAACAAGCAATCATGATATCGGCGGTGGTATAAAGTGGTTGCTAATACAAATGCTGCTGGGGGGTCTTTCTAATATATTTTTGTAACTTTTTACACTTTTATATGTACCTGTAGTAGTTACTTGATTGTGTGTGTATGTGTGTATACTTTTTTTATTTTATTTTTCATTTTCTTTGAGAGCTGTTAAACGGGTTTACTTTTTATGTGGCACAATCAGCTCTCTGACAAGTGCAAGTGAATGAACGACCTATAAACGAAGTCGTCGTCGTCGGTCGATTAAACTTTTTAAAGCATTGAAAATATTTGAAAATAATTACACTGTACCTGTATATATACCTGTCCATACCTGTATATATGTTAATACATCATACATATAGAAAAAGATATAAAGATACATTTTATATTTTGTAATTTAAAGCATTCGAATTTAATCAATTTATAGTAACTAACACTGTTAAAATGTATATAGTTGTAGATTTAAAGACACACAACTGTTAATGTCTATATGTATTCCTTTTAACGTCTTTCAAGGCTTAAATTTCCTTTATTTGTGATGAGAGTAAAAATGATATATGTGATTTTGTTTTTAATACAAGTTAGATATTGGCTAAACGAAGATATTTTTTCTTTAAATGTTAATGAAGCTTGGCAATGTATGAATAAAAAAAATACTTTCACTAGTGGTAAATTATGTGAATTCAAAAATGTGACTATATTGAGGGACTATATTATTTTTAAAACCAAAACATTTTTTAGAAATCCAATACTCTAAATACAAAGAATATACTTTTTATGTTGGTCACTCTCTGAAAGACCTAAGATTTGTTTTATATTTATACACAAACATTTAACAATGCTTCCAAGATTTACTGTTGTTATCTAAAATGCTTCTCAAACTTACATATCTTTCTGATTCAACATATTATTGAAAGTCCTTTCTATTCCTTTTACAAATTATGCACAAAAAACACTACGAATGTGCCCTTGAGTACGTCAGGGACACATATTGTTGTGTTCAAAACAAAAAAGGCTGTACATTTTCTTTTAAGAAAAGAAACCGACTTCCATTTAAAATAAAATATAATTGAAAAGGTTGTTTTTTTTTTGAAAATATATATAAAAACTGTCTATTTTATTTCTATATTGCCGCATCAGTCATCGAAACATACTTGACTGAATTATTTGAATTTGGAATTACCGCTATGGTTATCGAGCAGTCTAGTACAATTATTTGACATTTTCTTATTAGGTATAGAACTGATACGAGTTATTTTGAATAATGCAAAAACTATCGTATTTTGAATTTATTTTTTACTAAATTTACTCTTCTTAGCCAAATTTAAACAATTCTGAACAAAACCCGTAATGGCAGAGTTCAGCGTCCTTCCAAGTCTATGCTCAAAATCACACATAAAAAACATCTTTATTTTTTCATCCTGAACCTTTTATTGAAACTATGTTAAGGATAATATTTTATTTAAATTCCGTTCATGCATGTTAATTTTTTTTATACTTACGCAGAGTTTTAAAATGAAAGATGATTGCTTTTGTCCCTCAAAAGTCTTCGTTCAACAGCTTGGCCCATCTCACCTTCTAATAATTGTTAATTATGCTCAAATATACACAAACAATATTCTTACTTCTGAATTGGTTGATTAAAAAAATAATATATTTTTTGAAATCCTTTTTATCACAAAATAAATAAAACTAATTCAGAAAATCTCTACTGTCAATCAGTAAAGTCTGAAGAAGTGGTCACTTTTTCAATCAATCACTAATGGGACTCTCAAACTCGGTCACTGACGCCGTTATTCGGCCCTGGTGGAATAGGATAATAAAATTTGCATTTTCTTCTCTAAAACAAGACAATTTTGTAAAAGCAATTTGGTAGTAACGAATTGCAGTGTGGTTGCTACGAACTGTCAAACTCTATTCGCGTTCCACATACCATCCACACTGCAACGAAAAATTGTTTGCGCTCAACTTAACCTCAAAATTATACCACTCTTGTTTTGTTTATTGAAAAGGGTAATTATAAATTGACAATTCGTCGCTGTCTGGGAATAGAAATAAAGCTCATGTGAAAGAAAAGTCAAAATATGCGAACATCAACAGTTCGCAGTTCGCAATTCGTAGCTCATATGTAAGATGCTTAAGAGTCTTTAAAAGATTGTCATTCGGAAGGATTCGACCTTGAAATATTCTTAAAAATATACACTAGCAAACAAAAATTGATTTTTTTTTTTAATTGTACACCTTAATTGACTCCTTAAAAAAACCCAAACAAAAACGGAAAACTCACGTTGATTTTGGTCTCATTTGGTTAAGTTTAAAAAGTCTTTAAAGTATTGTGTAATTTTCTTATATAAATCTAATTCCCTTAAAAAGTACATAACCTTTCATTTAAACTATGTTTTGTTTTCTTTACTTTCGTGAATAGTTTTTTTTATAAAACCAACTGATAATGTCAAATTTGGTATAAATTGAATTCATTAAAAAGTTCATACACGCCCTAGTGAAATAATATAATGTTTAGTCTTACTTTTTTATAACTGCTGTTTTTTTAGACGTTTGGTTTTCAATCTGGCAACACTTTTTTCCATGTTGGTCTTTTTGACAGCTGTCACTTGGTTTATTCATCACTATGCTATTGGTTTGCCATAAAGAACAGATTTACTTCTATTGGTTTGCCATAATGAACAGATTTACTTCTGAACAACTTCGGTGCCTTACAGCCAACGAAACAATCAATTTATTAAAGGAAACTTTTGGTAAGCATCGTCGCGTCGTAGACATGTGGCGTCGCCTCCAAGTTCGTACAATTTAATATCGGTGGACTATTTTTAATGGGATTTTGGCGTTATTTCTTCTTAAAAAATACATGTCTGAAAAAATACTTGCCTCTTATGTGTTGAAACTATATTTCATTTCCCCCAAAAAATCATTTTGTTTTTAAAATAATTTCGCTTAAGTTAAACTCTGAACGCATCTATTGAATTTTGAAATGTGAACACACTTAAAAAATTACATTTTAAACTTCATACCGTTCTCATTGTTCTAATCTCTTCATCTGTCAAACTTATTCAAGATGATTTTTTTCTATTCCGCTTATTAAATTGAAAAAGGTTTCACATCGAATTTCAAAAAAAAAATTATAGTGATATGCATTTATTTTGTAACTAAGAAACCTTTCTGATAACAAATTAAAAAAAAAACGTTGAAACAAAATATATGTATATGCAATACCTATACAATAAAAAAAACAATTATTATAATTCTCACAAAAATAAACAAAAACCATTCAAAAAACATCTGTTCATTTTTTGTTCTACTGTTTACATTTTTTATATTTTGACAACAAAAAAAAGAACATTAGCTATATTTTTCTTTATTATGAATTTATTCAACCGTGTGAACTGATTCAATATCCTGTTTTGAAATTTTTAATAATATCTTGTTTTGAAATTTTTAATAATTTCTCACTGATTTATGGTGTCTATACCTCTGAACCTGTGCATAATAAAAGTTTGCATAATTCATTTATTAGAAACTTGTTAGGTGCATTTCGCAGTGCATACCAGAAAATTATAAATCCAAACAGGTATTTCTACAATTAGATATCTCGTTGAAAAGTAAATAACTTATTTATCGAAAGGGTGCAAACAAAAATTGAACAAATTAACATACCGTTAGTACAGGTACTCTTATATGAAATAACTATTTTTATCTTCTAGCAGAAAAAAAAACTTTTTCAACATAAACAAAAAATCATATGAGTATTTAGGAATTGTACTATAAAAAAAAACAGGTTAAATGTCCTATAAATCAATGTGGGCCACACGCTTATTTAACATGCCCCACTATTTAATACAAACACCGGCTCGGCTATCACACCAATCTCTCTTTCTCTGGCTAATAGCTAATAGCTTATAGATTGCGGCGCAAAACAGGTACAAACAATCAATCAAATTCGCCATCATTTGCGAGCGAAAGAGAGAGACAGAGAAATGGCAAAAAGTTTCAATGCTAATTTCTAATCCATCCGCGCTACCGGATATCTGTCATGAGATCCATCTTAATCATTAAACAAATCAATGAACCACATCAACAACAAACATAGAAAATAGAAAATACAAGTGTGTCCGCTCCGCAGCCCGTCCGCAATCTGAACCAGCACCATGTACTACTTATACTTTGTCGTCCGTTATTGTTGTACCAATCAATCAGTTTGGTGGATCTATTTCTGGTCCGTCCGTCCGTCCGTTTTTTATTAAATTTTTTTGGGCAGCAACATTTTTATTTGTTTGGTTACCGCCCCAAAATCCGCAAACAAATATATACACTTTGTTCAACTAAGTTTTTTTTTTTATTTTGCAACAATGTATGTAGTATAAAAGAAGTCGAAAGTTCACTGACATTTAATATGTCGTCTCGGTCTTCTAATTAAATTAGAAATAAAAACAAAATAAATAGACTACATTTTTGTTCAGAAAATAAACAACAACCACACACATTTCGGCGTCTATACGACATACTTGAATTTCGTAGTTTGACAAGTTTGTTGGTATCGAAATCTATTTTCCACCAACAATTAACAGTCCACAGATTGTGTAGATACAAGTTAAGGCTTTCCGTCGCCGCCATCCGCACGGCACTTCTTTGAGGCACATTCCTTTTGTCCAGGGATGGATTTAGGAAAAAAAAGATGGTTGATGCTTTTTCCTAAAATCATAAGCTAAATATTGATAGATTTACTTTATATTATTTAGGAGCAATTTTATGTCATTCTCTTTTTAGACGATTCATTTTGAAGTCTTTTAATTTTATCTCTTTCTCTCTTGATACTTAAAAATTTGATTGAATTTAATTGAAAGTGAGATCTCAAAGTGAAATGTCAAAAAGGTTCAATGAGAACCCTGCCTTAAACCGAAGAAATTTTTTAATTTTCTTTTTTTTTTTTTTTACTTTTACGGCAATTTAAAAATTCAAGAAGCCATTTAGGAGTTTTATATTTTCTCCACAATTTGATGCATTAGCTTTGGATGGATTCGTATTTGATTTTTGACATTCAGCATATGGTAGAAATGTCAAAATTGACATTTGATTCCTTCTGCCGTCTACTCTTCTTCTTCTTCTCAAATCGATATGAATAATTAATAAGAATCCGGCACTGTTTCAGTTGGAAGATCTTCTTCTTCTTCTGTCTGATGGTTAAACTTAAGAATTAAATCTGTCAAATGTCAAAGTTTTTTTTCTTTTTTACTGTGTTGTCTTTACTTTGCCTATTGTAATTGATTTAAGAACAAAATCAATTTGTAGGTTTTCACGTACATACATACATATGTATATATTGAAAATAAAGCAAAAGAAAAAAATGTATAATGTAAAATAAAATTACTTTCGGTTTTCTAAAGTCGGCGGCGTTGTCGCTGTCGTCGTCGTTGTCGTTTGTTCGGTCGGTTGGTTGTCTAAAGTTTGTTGGCAAGAGATTTAATTTTTTTTTTCAAATGTGGGTGTGGGTGCACCCGCAAATTATTGCTGAATGTTGCGTAACAAGTGCGAGCCAGTCAACGGAAATGTCGAAACGGGACATTGAAAAATTGAGAAAAAGTTACTGACACAAGCATTTAAATTGTGGTGGTGGCGATATGGTGGGGTTTTTTATCGAGAGAATCCCAATGTGTAGAAACGGTTGGCGTATACGCAATTTTATTTGTTGTTGTTCGGTAATTGATTATTTTTTCCTTTCGGAACAACAATAAAACCTAGTCCTTAAAATAGAACTTAAAAGCTTCGCTATATTGACTGATTTTTCATTTAATTTTGAAAACATCGTTCATGGAATTACTTATAAAATAAATAAATAAATTCTCTGTCTTTTCTCACTGGGGTTAAGATCTGTGCATTCACATTTCTCTACTGGATCAGTTGACAGATATGTAAATAAACGAAACCATCAAATACACCCGACGAAAAGAGACTGTCAAAAAACGAAATAAAGAGTTGGCCAATGAGAAAGGGAGTGAAATAGAAAAAGTATTTTAAAGTGTCATATAAAGAGTTTCCAAATAAGAGCTTTCATTTTGACAAACCCGCTATTTGAGCAGCTGTCACTTTTGAAGCTGTCATTTTTTTACTGTTGGCAAGCAAAAACTGCATTTCTACTAAAAATGGAACGACACACACTTCAAAAACGCAAAAATTGTTAAAAATCACTACAAACATGGTACAGTTTTCATTACAATGAATTGTGTTCCATTTTTTTCTAATTTTTTAAAAGAATTTACATATGTGCAGAATTAGAAAAATAAAACGAGATAAACAAATCCCTAATTTGAATTAGAACGAAGGAGTATTTCATTCCTAGCATACAAGAAGAATTTAGAAAAGAGAACAAACCTTATTTAAGGGGTCAGTTATAGCTAGCATTGGTTTTCAGCATTGAATTTTGACAGGTCGGTTTCAATGATAGAAACAAAAGTTCCTGATTGGAATTAAGCATTTTCTGTTTGGAATAAAGAATTTGAGGTTAGAGTTGATCATTAAAAGGAAAACTGAAAGATGAGAATTCTAATACCATGATATCATTAATGAACTTAAAAACCATTTCACCCCGTTAGTTATAATCATGTCTAAAAAGGATAAATCGGATGAGAACCTAATTGATTTTAGTTTTCAATTATTTCAATTCTTAATAGATTATTGTTATCTAAATGACTCACTCTCATTGTTTCATCGGTTTTTTTTTGTTCTTCCTTAAATAGAAAAAAACCTTCACACAACACCCATGATGGGAAATCCAAACTTGTCTTTAAATCTATTTCAATATATCCACACAACTTAAATATAAATATCCAAGACAACAACAAAAAAAGGCAAAAAAAAAGAAAATGCATTTAGGTACAGACTAAAAGTTAAATATAGAACACACTGTTTTTATGAAAATAGAAATAAAATAAAAGTGCATTTAATTGATCTACACGACGCGACCGACGACGCAATGTGCCGACCGCGCCGCCTGCTGGAAAGAAATAGATACTGCAAAGTAATTATTTTGAGGCATCTGTTGAATTTCTTTCAAGTGGGTTTTATATAAGTTTTATTTTTATTTTCAAAATAGATTTTACATAGATAAGTACGTATACAAATTTTTATTGACTTTTGTCTTTATTGCAAATGGAAATTTATTAGTCGTAAGTTTAGAGTGTTTTGAAAATTTTTCAAGATATCAGGTGTGTTTGTGTGCAGTGTGCATCAGAAAAAGAACGGAAGTGGGACTACTTGCATAGTGATGATGGAACTTTAGGAATTCTTTTGTTGTGTTTATTTTAAAATGTTTAACATAACAAAAACAAAAATGAGAAAGGTTTATTTTCTGTATACACAAATTAAAATGTACAAGGTTGAATTATATTGTTTTCTATTTCTTCTATTTTAATAGATAAAATAAGTCTTTAGATAAGTTAAGTAAACAATTCATAGACAGAACTGGGAAAAGAACTAAGGAAGAGTCGTCTCAAAAAGTGGGCTTTATTTGAAAAGAATGCAGAGAATACAACTCATTTATTGCATTTTATGACCACCTGATTTAAATAAATACATCTTTAATTGGCGTGATTTATTTAAATTCTTTTGAATAATATATTTTTTTTTTTTTTTAAATGAACTTCGTTCAGTTCAAATGTTTTTAGTTTCTTAGATAGTAATGTAATTGGTGAGCCAAATATAGGGTTTTCCAATAGGGATCTGACAATTTTGAATTTAATTTGTGAACGCGCCCTTTCACTAATCATCGAACTGTCATTGTAAATTTATTCAGTAAGCTCAGCATTTTCATCAGGGTAAAGTTTAAAAACTCGCAACGTCTGCAAATTATAAAAAAAATCCAACAAAATTTCGGAGTCGGTGAACGCAACCTTAAGACCGTTTTTTTAAAGTGACATTTATGTACGGGTAAAAATTTATATTTGCTTAATCCACAAAAAAGAGCTATCCGATCCGGTTTGAATGTCGGTGTCGTTAAATGGGGCCACATTTTTTCTTCGAGGATAACGATAGTCACGTTACTGTGAAATGCTTTATCGCGCGATGATTATGATTACCGGTTATTTTTTGCACGAATGGCAAGTTGTGGACTTGTACGACATGTGGTTTGATGGGCGTGTTATCTCAAGAGATGGCCCAATCGATTGGTCGCCTCGTGCGTTCGTGCGATTTAACGCCTCTAAACTATTATCTTTAGGGCTACGTTAAGTCCGAAGCGGATGCTCGTACGCCTTTATTTTAATATAAGCGAATAAACCGAGATCTTTGTTCTAAATTCTCCTCTGCCTCTGGCTAGTGTGAGATCGATTACGACTTTATGTGAACATGGTTGTTGCTCAATCAGTGAGCAGTAGTAAGGACACTAGTTTCACGAACTTTTTGCTTGAATTTGAGCATAGCCGTTTTGAGGGTCCCTCATTTCGGCCAAAAGTTCTGTTTGGCCTACACAGTACTCAATATTTTCCAACGTTTTTAAATGTGTAAAGCCGCTTACATATATTGCACCGCGGCGACTCTATGTTAAGATTTCGAGCAGTAAACACCTTTTTTTTTTAAATAACCTATGATTTGAAAACAAAAAAACCACTAGATGGACAACCCTGTATAAACAATATCTCCTGCATTATTTCAAAGCAATCAAACTTAAAAGATGTAAACACTTTTTTAACAACAAATCCAACAGGTGACCCTCACAGAAATAACACACCTTTTTCGTGTAATTTGTTTGACAACCAATTCAAAGCTCTTAGCATCAACCACAATCATCGCTAATAAACATATGTAAATATATTGAAAGGCAACATGGTTTTACTATCAATAAAATTTATTAAGAACCAAAAAAGAACAAACAAAAAACTCCTCAAAATAATGAAGGTAATCATAAGCAAACATATCACTTAAATAAACCATCATTATATTATATTGAACACGCAATATTTATCTATGTATAAATGTAGGTATATCAAAGGACAAACTTTTTGAAGAATGAACTCATTAAAGGTGAATAATATAATAATTGATTGATTAAATTGTTGGCACGTGAGCTTTCTTTGTCATATAGCCAAGACTTATGTCTTTTTTAAGTGTTTTTCCAAACAGTTTCTGTCAACGGAGCTATTATTATGTGTTGGCAAGGCAAATGAGCTTAAACATAAATTTGAGTTTACACATGCTTAAACACTGAAACATCTTTTCCACCATTTTTTTTTTAAGTTTTTCCAAAACTTCGAATTTGATTACCTTAAATACTTACTACCTTAAAATTTAATGCATGAATGGCTTGCAACTACTTTTTGAAAGGAATTTAACAGTTGGATTCTTCATAAAAGATGGATGCAAAACATATTTTGACATTCATATAATACACGTGTTTTGTTGGAAAATATATCAATAGTATAGTAGGATTTTACACGAATAACAAAAACAATATCCGCAGTATGAATACTGCCGATAAAAGTTAAAGTAGAATCTTACTACGGATGGGTTTTTGACATTTATACGAGTCTCGAATGGATCTTATGTGATTTCGTTCTCAAATGTTGGTACGATTGATATTGCATTTGTATCTCGATGGCTGTGTTCGTTGAGTAGTTGTGCATTTGGAATCATGTGTTTTCCATTGGGGGAAAAATTCAATCTGTTACTGTTGATATTATTTAGTTTTGTTAATGAAAATGGACTAACTGGGCTTTTTTTGCAAGAGAAAACAATAGAAAAGATAATTAAGTTTTGCTATGTCTCCACCAAAGGTATATCTCAGTTAAAATAAATCTTTTTGGTGTTTCCACCGCACAAGAAGATTCAAAAATGATTAAGTTTGACAGCACTTTCTAAAATGCAAATGGTGTTTCGATGTTTTTTATGAAGTGCAAGTGAGATAGTTTATTCGTGTTAAACAATGAAAAACCGAATAGTTCAGCACCATATACGAATATGCTACCTACTCCATGTGCAATTTTTTTTTTAATTTGATTAAAACAGTACCCGTGGCAAGATGGTTAGTGCGTTGGACTGTCATGCCAGAGGTCTTGGGTTCGATCTCTGCCTATGCCATCTAAAGTTTTTTTCACGATTTTTTGGCAATTTCTCACTGTACTATATATGGAATACCAAAAAAACACGGCTAATATTTCGATCCAAAGTCAGCTTCAAGTTAAACTTAAAACACAAACAATTTCACTGTTTCATTTTTATGACTTGACAGATGAACGGTTCATTTTGTGTTGTCAATTTCTTGACATTTCGTTCCAAATGTTATCGAAGCTCAGTAGAGCTCTGAAAAATTTCGCTTTTTTCATATTTTAAGAGGAACAATTTTGAACTTATCATAAGGTAGTTAAATAAAATTTGATAGTTGTAAGTTTGACAGATTACATTTTGACATCTATATGATATTTAGTTCTCAAATTGAGTTTTTCTGGAAAAACACAGAAAAAATACATACATATATAAAAATATTATATGTTCAGAGGATTTTGCCCAATTTGACATTAGTATATTAGTACAGTAGAAATGTATGGAAATAACAAATACAATATCCGCAGTAAAATCACTGCAGATAAAAAGTAAAGTAAAATCCTGTTGCGGATAAAGATTTGACTTGTATTCGAGTATCGAAATCAATTTTCAAGTTTTTAATTTTTAGATGTTGGTACGTTTGATATCTCCTTGGGGCTCGATGGGTATGTTCGTAGAGTAGTGTTCAAAATACAAACACTATGACGTCATTTTAAAACTCAAGAACTCTGATTTTTCGACATAATTTCTTTTCAAATTTATTTCAACTATTGTTTTCTAATCAAATTAATTGTGTGTTTATCCAATGAACTCAACTATCAGTTAATCGAATAAAACCTGAAAAAAGTATATTCGCAAGTCTTCAAAAATAAGATAAAGATATAAGAAATTAAAATCTTACTTCTCATTCGGGGGCCTGATTATGGGATTCGCGGCGAATTGTTTTGCTAGCGAGTTTGCCATTTTTCAATTATTGCTTTCGCCTTCTTCGTTTTGAACTCGACCAATTAACGAATTCGAAGGCGAATTTGAAATGTCATAATGTTTGTTGGCGAGTTCAAATCCGACAGCTTTTTTTGGCGGATTCACAGGCGAAAGAGTTATTACTGTTCGATTTCGTGGATTCTTTCTTGATTATAATTATATATATATATAAATGTGAGTTAGCTTTATTTTAATATTCTTTCAATCTATCCACAATCCACAATAAAATATAAAATTTTGAATAAATCACCGCAAATTTCACAAATTCAATCAAACAAAACAAAATTTGTGGAAAGCTGTCAAATCACTGGAATATAGGAAGAAAAAGTCAAACCAAAAGTGTCAAATCACTGGAATATATACAAAACAAAACAAAATTTGTGGAAAACTGTCAAATCACTGGAATATAGAAAGAAAAAGTCAAACCAAAAGTGTCAAATCACTGGAATATAGGAAGAACTATTTTCGCTTAGCCGCGAATTCATTATTAAGGAAATACGACGCGAGTCGAATTAGAAAGGTCGAATTGAAAACGATCCGCTGCGAACCTCATAATCAGGCCCCTGGTTTTCGACGTTACTTAGCATAAAATTGATCATTGAATTTTCTAAGCGTCGTTGTACTCTTTTTTATAATTAATTGTAAAACTTAGTAAAAATATAGTTTTACTAAGCCCATTATTATTTTTATATCAAAATAGACAAAAGCTGTAATATTTGATTGTTAGTTTGCAAAAAGTTAGTATCAATAATTATAACGCCATCTGTTGCACGCGAAGATCTTCACACAATTAGACCATAATCTACGAACGAAACCCTTTGTTTTAGTTTTTATTTAATTTAGCTTCAATTTGCAAAATGGAAAACATGAAAACAAATTGAATATAAAATATTCCTGATATTTTTTAAAAATTGGCCATTATTAATTTAAAATTTGTTCTGGTCTAAACTTAGCTAAATTTTTTAAAATTCTGATTTAAATTATTCTGACATATTTTCTATTGTATCAACTTTCAAATAATAAAAACCGGGTATTGTATAGCCATCTATAAATTTCAAAACGGCAAGACTTTAGGAAAACTCCATTTCAAAACATTCAAAATGCTAATTTATTTTTAATTTAATAGACTTTTCGAAGCTAAGAACATTTTTCGTTTTTAATGCAAAAAAAATTATTATTTATTAATTGTGTTTTCGTACCCTAATCCATACAGTTTAAACTATAGACCATTAGGAACCTAAGAAGTTAAATAAAACTAATAGAAATCACCTGCCGCTCGTTCCTTACTGGTTCACCTGCCCACACATCATATTTAAATGCAATTTGCATTCAAATCATAAACAAAACAAAAATGAAAAAGAAAAAGAAAACTTCTTCGTGATAGCCTCGAAATAGATTTCAATTAAGACCATTGAACCTTGTGTTCCACACAAAAAGGCAGGCGCAAGTCGTCTTCCGTCTTTAGCTTTTCTATATCTACCACACTGCCACTAGCGTTGCTGTCATCATCGTCATCGTCGACATCGCAACCGTTCGTCGTCGTGTCGGTCGTGTATACCTTGGCCGTTCATCGTTAGGTCTTTTCTTATCGACTATCCGACTATCGATGGATAGATAGATTCATTCATTCCGAAGCGAAATCTCAAAAACAAAACCAATCTAACTCGGCAACAGTATACGAGTACGAAGTCGATGTGGTCGCCGCCATTCGCTATCTATAACATGGTCATCATTTACTAGCCATAGCGTCGCGTCTTTGACGTCCGTGCGTCCGTACGTCCATCATTGTGAGCCGGCGATTCAATATTTCGCAAGCAAAAGTGAAATGGAAATGGAAATGGAAATGGAAAAGAGAAAAGTAATCCAACTTCTACGCGTGCACTGTTGTACATTACTTTGCTGTACAATGCATCCTGATTGCATTCAACACACCACGGCAACGGCACGTTGCCGAACACATTCCTGCTTCTAGCTCGTGATGGTTATTTCTTGAAAAAGTAGCAATTGGCTAAAGGCTAAAGCGAGTTGTTGCAGAAAGCAGTGCACTGCACATTACTACGCCCATGTTTCGTGTTGGACTGCATAACAAGGTTGCTGCTGCTATTAGCAAAGTTCCTAGCTCTGATTCACTATATGGATGGAATTCCTTCTTGACTCGAGGAAAGAAATTGTGTTTAAAATGCACAAAAAAAGGAAAAAAAAAAACAAATTAAATGTTCATAAACCATTTATGGTTAATTCAGAAATATACAAGGTTTTTGTTCAAAAACGATTTCGCTTTAAAAGGTACGTTTGACCTCGAAAAACAAATGCTTCAAATTTGTATTCAAAATGAAATTCATTTCTTTTATGTTGACTGCTTTCTTTTAAGAAAAAAAAAATAAACGAAATATTCGTTGGCATTGATGCATTTTTTTTTCGTTGGAAACGAAAATGTATCATTATTGAAAATTTTGTTTTTTTTTACAATTTCATAGTTTCTAAATATTCTGAAATAAATAAAAAAACTTAATATTTTCATTTCTTGAGCAAATTACAAAAATAATTAAAACATTTTAGAATGTACAGCGCAGGGCTGTGGAAATATTAACAATACATTGATTGTGCTTTTCTGGAAATATATTTTTGGTTTAGAAATAACAGGTGATTTTGTTAAACATGTAGTTTTGAATCTGGCAATACTTTTTACGGAGTTAGCCTTTTTGACAGCTGTCACTTGATTTATGCTCATTTTGGTTTGTCATATTACAATAAATTGACTTACTCCTCAATGTTTGGTTTTTTGAAGTCGCTTGTCTAAGCCCCAGACTTTTGATGCCTTGGAAAATTGGTCGAAAATTGGGCATATCGGGTGGAACTTATTTGAGCCAGCTGCGACGGCCACTTACCTAAAATCATTTTTAAAACATAATGGCAAATCCTTATCTTTATAATAAAGCTAAATGCTTGGTCATAACATTAAAATTGTAAAGCGTTTAATTTTGTCTTAAAAACCATACATCTAAAAAAAAGCCCTATACTTAAAAGGCGTTTTTTAAAGTTGTAGGCCCCCAATCATTGAATTGAATGACCATAGTTTTGGCTTTATTCGGATACAAATGTCATCAGTTTACATGTTCAAAAACAGTTTCTGGCATATGGCCTCCGTGAATGCGCCTTATAAAAGCCGCACCCTAATTTTACACTATTTTTTCGAGCATACCCTGTTTTAAGTCTTCAAAAGTGCATTGAATGTTGTCCACAAAAATGAGTATAAAGGCGTCGAATTGTTCGAAAGAGGTGGCCAAATCACTGGTCCATTTGAGATGATTGGGTCACTATACGTTTGGCTCAACAAAGTGACAAATGCTCCAAGACGCCTTCGATGTGTTAACAAACAGTTATATTTTCAGGATGTAATATAGTAAAAAAAGCTATTAAAAACCCTTAAACATTTGAAACACACTTAATTACTATGACAGCTAGTTTGACAGTTATTATTATGGGAAGTTCTATAACTCAACAAAAAAAACACCCTATGTAACAAAATTGTAATATAAGTGTTTTTGGGTACTTGCATTGTTAATAAATAAATAAATTGGGTGGCGCAACAGTCCGTTGAGAACTAGGGCCTAGTGACTTCAACTCTCAACCATTCCTGTGTGCGAGTACTGTTGTCAGGGATGGAGGTTACCTACAGTTTTAAGCCGAATCCGAACGGCCAATTTGAGAAAGCACTTTTCATGACAAGAATTACTCTTGGAGAATTTGTCAATTCCTCGCAAGAGGCAGTCCCCGTGAAAAAAAACTTGAAACTTTAAATTGTATTTATTACTCAAGTGTTCTACATTTCTTATCTTTTTGGATTTGAAGAGATTTAACTAAATAAATGCTTCATCAAACATCTTTATGTTAAAATTTATTTTATTGGCATTCAAGTTATAAAATCATTAAATAACTAACCCAAAACTAAAAAGTAATTTTTGACAGTTCATGCAAAAATCTAAACAAACAACAATTTTGCTTGACATTGAACGTCAAAGTAACGTAAGGTAAAGTTAAAGACGGTGTTCACATTAGACTCATTTCTAATCCTCATAATTGTATCTCCTTTCCTCTAGCTTAAAAAAAATGAAGGACGTTAGGCAGATATTTTTAAATTTGAAATAAAGGTAATAGTGGGAGTAAGATTAAATGTTGAAATGTCAAAATATGTCATCTTAAAAAAGACGAATGTGAATACAGTCTAAGGTACACAATCTTTAAAAAAATGTTTGTATTACTTTGAAGTTTTTTCTTAAAGTTAAGATATACAAGAAAAAAGAACATGAACTGTCAAAATTGCCCTTGAGTATAATATATTCATCACAAATTTGTGTGTGGGACATTAAAAAAAAAAAACATTTGCGTGACCTAGCAATGAATTTTTATTGATTTTCTTCTAAAAAGATAAAATTCATTGGAACACAACATCTGTGCTATGGACATAAAAAAACATATATTGATCTTTTGCACGAATTAACATGGTTTTAAAATAATTGTTGCGTAATAACATCAGAGGCAAAATATGTATGTAGGTGAACATTAGACAGAATTACTTAGTTCAGTGAAAAAATGTTTACATTTTTATAATTTACTCCCATCACTAACTAATCAATTAAGGTATGCTTACATATCAATTTTTTTCTTGGAAAAATCTTTGAATTAGACAGTTGTCTACTACACGCATTATATGTTTCATGTACAATGATCAAATAAAATAAACTAAAATTTCAAAAAATGTGTTGTTAAGGGCTGTAAAGCATCTTACTATTTTAAATTTTCTAAATATTTATTAATTTTCATTAATTATTAAAAATGTGTGTCCATTGCTTTATAAATTAAATCCAAGTTTAAAAACGTCTGAAAAGTGGCATTTCGTAAAATGAAAATTGCAAACAAACCTAAATTAAAGGAACAGATCTATTAATTTGAAATGTCACAAAATCAAAAGTCATGTTGATTACCAAATTACTAAAGGTTCAAGTAACCATTTTGTAATTTTAAGTAAAATGTTTAAAGTAAAATATTGATACATGCTTATAATTATTCAATATTAGCAAAATGATGTTTTCAGCTTTGTAACTTCATACGTTTACAATTTGTCGCTGATCTTTATAGTTGGTTTTTTGAATTTTATTTTTCTCCAACGTCATATTTTCCAATGTTATGTATCATTTACTGCAATATTATTGAAAATTTTAAATAACTCTTAAGTAATTTTCAAACGCGATTTTTTGAAAACAATGTTACGTAGAAATATAATCAAGATTGCAATGATTGCAACAACATTGCCTACACGTGTAACTACTTAAAACTACTCATTCTTGATTTCCGCCCTGTATCTATTTACCCCAACAATCAACCAGCAGCTCAGTGACATAGACGACGACACTACAGGTTTTCATTTGTATCTAAATCTCAACTCAATTTACATCCTCTCATAACAATAAAATAAACTTAAAAAAAAAGAAAAGAATTAATATCTATTTGTAGAGAAGAAAAAGCACGTCGAAATTTGAAATAATTATTTTCGCTTTTCGCATGCGCAAGTCAGATACAATGACGTAGATACAAAAAGAAAATCTATTAACTAAAATTATCTTTTGCCAGAGTAAAATGATTTAGAATTTTGCAACAAAAAAAAAAAAAACAAAACGAAGAAGAAAATAGCAAGTTAGTACAGTCCGCATTGTTAGATTAACGACTTAATTTTATTGTTTTTAATTTTTGTTTGCCATAAAATATACCGTCAGGAAATAAGTCCCAGACAAAAAATAAGAATAGCTGCTATGTTACTTGAAACATACATTCTGACAGCTTGATCTTAAATCGGGAAAATATTTTCTTGGTCAAGAAATGTATTGAATAAAGAACATAACCATTTGATTAAGGATGTAATCTTACGATATTTAAATCGAATTCTTCGTTGTAAAAATTGAAACTAAATACAAACAAAATTGACAGATGCATTGAAAGCTGATTTTGGTTTTGTCATTATTTAGGCTGTATGTCCTTTAAAAGAAGAAAATGAGATTAGTATGTCATCTGAAAACAATATCAAATTTATGGGTGTTGGTGCAAGAGAAGGGGTCAATTCCAATCTCAATTTAATCAATTCACTTTGTCCAATAGAAAATTAAAAAAAAAAAAGAAACTTGGAGTTTTGACAGAAATCGAAAGTAAATTGATTTATTTTACCAATGGAAAAATATCAAAAGTCTGCCATTGCTTTCAAAAAACCTAATGTTTACGGGTTTTTGACAGTTTTAAACACACTCAAAGTGTGTCTAAGCTTCGGACAACAACAGATTACAACTTGATTTTGCAGTACATCAAAGAAAGTATTTACGTAAATTTCAGTTAATTTTGCAAGATAGCTATGTATGTACTTATTTTTAAACTCAAATATGTATGCCTACACTTTTGTAAAAGTTTATTTCCTTAATTAATGTTTATTTTCATTTTCTATGATCCATCAATTAAAATACATATTAATATGCGCTGCCCACTCATACGTTATGTATGTATGTCGTCTTGAAAGGAATTCTTAAGGGTGCATTTCATATTTTTGTAAGCAATGCCGGCAAATGTAAATATGACACATCGTCATTATCTTAATTGTATTTTAATTGAATAGATAATAACCTTTTGCTACTTAGAATTATTAGAAGTGCATAGTGCAATTTTGATTAGAGTAATAATTAATATTTAATATTATAAGCACATTTTATAAACTTCATACCTTCATACGAGTAAGTATTCACTACTAGAGTGTATGTACTAATCTTAGTAAGTACAGTGTGTCAGTCGTTGAAGTATTTTTGAAATTTAAGTTCTAACAAATCTATACAAAATGTATCATACAATATTAGGTCCGTTCGCGTACCCTCCTAAAACAGTCCAATTTTACTAAAAAAATACGAAATTTAACCAAATCCTGTTCGCGTACTCAAAAATGTCGTAGTTTTTCGTAAAAGAGAGCGCTCCTGAGAGAGTAAAATATTTCCCCAACCTACTAATTTTAGCCCAAGAAATTTCTTTGGGCTGATTTGTAAAAATTTCAAATTTGATATAAATTCAAATAAATTGCTCGCTTTTGCTGTCAGTTATAAAATTTAAAAACAAATTTTCAAAGAACAGCAACAAGACAGTAATATTGTGTGAAAAATTTGTTGTTTTCCCGTTCGCTTACTTTTTTGTAGTTTTTTTTTGGTGAGAGAATTTTACCCCCCACTCTTTAAAATATTTCTTTTTACGAATTTAGTGCAGAAAGTACGCGAACGGACCTATTTTGTACATTACATTAGAAGATCCGTGTTATTGATTTGAATAATTTAAATACATGGTTTTTCAATAAAAAGTTTCATTTTGTAAAAAAGTTGATGTCTATTTCATTGTAAATTGGATGCCATGAAATTTGCAATGAAAAACAAATGGCTAACACATCTATGGACGGGCAGCATCATATTCTTTCATAAAATTTTTCATAACTAATTCCAATACTTGGTTCTGTATATCCTCAATTACTTCACGATTTTCAGCTTTAAGGTCTAGATTCGAATGTGCAATATTGTCATATAAGGTATATGACACGTAGCTCTAAAGAAAAAATTCTTAAGGGGTTAAATCACAAGATATCAGTGGTCAATTGTTATCAACTCCTCGAAAAATAACATCGTCACGTGCGTGTCAACATCAAAACTTTTCGATACAAAAATTACGATTTTTTCGTTGCTGTGTGCTTGTTGTCGTCCATAGCAATATCTTTCAAATCCGAACATAAAAAAGAATCATTTATCATAGCTCGGTAGCGCAATCCATTAACAAGCTTTTAAATAATCCTTCTTGGAGTTTCCGAGCCCCCAATGTTTATCTAATAGCGTTTTATCCTAAGAGTGAAAATAGGCCTCATCATTGAAAATGAAAATCCAGATCATTTTGATGCATGTTGATCAAGCAGCGAAAAAACAACGCACTTCGCTAGAAAAAAATATGTCAGTTACTTTTTACATGCTGATATCTCGATCTAATCAGTCTTGTACGGAAAACGTCCATTCTCCTTTTCCACCGGTTTCAGTATTGCCGGTCGAGAAGATACTTTACCAATTTTTGTTTAGTGAATTTGAACAATTTCAATATATCATATTGTTCAAGCGTGTATCTTTTCCTTTTTTCTAATGGCATAGTTTTTACTTGTCAAATGTCAAAAGATGACAGCTGCTCAAATAACGGGTTTATCAAAATAAAACTTCTTTAAAAACAACATGTCTAAAAAATCGTTAACTTCTTGTTCTCTTTCCACTGATAGAAAATTATAGGAATTCAATTGTTCAACCACCACTTTCATTCAAAATTCGACTTAGGTGCCATTTATAGCTATCATTGAAATCGATGAGGAAACATTTTTGAATCGATATTTGACGGTGTTTCCCTTTGATTTGAAATGAAAATTATATACTGATCGATCGGAAATCACACAAAGAATTTTTTTTGAGAAAAAAAGTGTAATTACGCATTTATTTTTCTCTAAAAATATATTTTTCTATTTTCCGGACGGAAATTCATTTTCCTGAACAGCTGATACTTTTATGTTCAAAAGTGAAACGAATCGTTCCACTGATTTGCGTTCCAATTTCACACAATTCCAATGGCAGATTTCTGTTAGTAAAAATTTTTCGGTGGCTTTCAATCAGGAAATTTTTTTCAATGACAAAAATTTTTAATGAAAGCTATAAACGACCTGGCCTAAGGCGCCAGTTATAGCTATCATTGGTTTTCATATTTGAAAAGAAACATTGGAATTTTTTTGACAGGTCGTTTATAGTTATCATTAAAAATTTCCTGATTGAAATCCACCGAAACATTTTTACTAACAGATATGTGTCATTGGAATTGTGTGAAATTGGAACACAAATCAGTGGAACGATTCGTTCCACTTTTGGACATAAAAGGCGCAAGTTATAGCTATCATTGCTTTTCATCATTGAAAACACACATTGGAATTTTGTTGACAGGTCATTTATAGCTATCATTAAAAATTTCTGTCATTGAACAAAATTTCCTGATTGAAATCCACCGAAAAATGTTTACTGACAGGAATATGTCATTGGAATTAAGTGAAATTGAAACACAAACTATTGGAACGATTCGTTCTATTTGTTGGACATACAAGAATCAGCTGTTCAGGAAAATGAATTTCCGTCCGTAAAATAGAAAAACACATTTTTAGCGAAAAATTAAATAATAATTTAACGTTTTCTTTCTCAGAAAAAATTCTTTGTGTGATTTCCGATCGATCAGTATGTAATTTTCATTTCTAATCAAAGGGAAACACCGTCAAATATCGATTCAAAAATGTTTCCGGATTGATTTCAATGATAGCTGGCGCCAAAGATTCAACTGTTCAGGAAAATGAATTTCCGTCCGGAAATGTGAATTTGATGTGAATTTTCGTCCGGAAAAGAGAAAAATACATTTTTAGATAAAAATAAATCCACAATTACACTTTTTTTTGTCGATTTCAATGATGGCTATAACTGGACCCTTACACGCAATAGGAATTTTTTTAAAAGTAGATATTAAAATTAGACAGCAATTTTCTTTTTGTATGTATTTAAAAAAAACAATATATACTAAATTCTGACCTAAATTCTTATCATAAAATTCTGCTCATTAGGTTCCTATTGTTTTTCAATAGTCCGCAAAATGCATGAATACTGAAATTGGCAACCATTGCACAGATTCAAAAATATAAACGAATAAAATAAGAACAAATATTTTTGTGATGCCTCGCCGGCCGCCGCCGATATGTTGGACCCTGGTTCTATTGAGAGTAAAACTATTTCGACGTCATTGTCTGTTCGTCATTTCCTTAAACAATATTCATACGTGAAAGTGAGTGTGTGCATCCTTTTGCCTAGATTTAAATAAAATTAAAATTAAATTTTACTAAATAAATTATGGCAAATCTCCAACATTATATTTCAGTGGCGGTAAGAATTTTCATTTTCTTATATTTCCTTTCGTTTTTATTTTAGTTTTCATTTAAACAAAAATGAGCGGCAGTGGTTATCCGGATTTCCTTGTTTTTTAATTATGATTTAATATAAAAAAATTGTATCATTAAATACTTAATATAATATAATAACATGCATATTTTTTTTTATTTTACCTCATCACGAACTTTAACTTGAGTGGAAAATTAATGGGATTTATTTCAAAAGATCGTACGAAAATTATTATTTTGAATTTAAAAAAAAAATCCTTTTCCTTTTCTTTTTATTCATTTATATGATGCGGTTAAAGCAAAATGAACAAGCATCCGAAGGAGAACCACTTGAAACAACTTGCACTTTGTTTTTGTTCTTTTTATATGGTTTTCATTTCCATCAATTGAGGGTCCTTTATGCTTGATACTTAAGACTCAATTTGCCGCTATTGTACTTAACCGAGTTCTGACGAGGATATAGTGTGTTATGTTTTATGTACCTTTATTTTTCTCTCTGTACTACTAACTAAATAGGGGAATAAATTCTATTCCAATTTAAATCAAAGAATATACATATACATCAATCGAAAATTAAAAAAAAAAAAAGGAGAATTTTCCTTTGGTTTTTTGCCAGCCATATACGGATGTTGAAGAACTATATAATGTAGGTACCCTTTAGACGATGATCGATTCAAATTCACAACTTTTGATATTGATTCAATTTAAAGGCGTGACGGGCGTTCATCGTGTTGACTGGAAATTATAATGAATTAAAATGCATTGCAAAATCGATTGGAATTTTGATTTGGAAATTAAGTTTAAACTTTCAATTGATAGTTAATTCCTTAAAGGCTTTGACGTATTGAAATTAGTTTAAACTATTGGAGTTGTATAACAATTTCTATCGATACCATAAATTGCAAATCAAAACTCAATGGATTTCTTTTAAAAAAAGCTCAACCATATAAGTAAAGTTTATTCCTTGCTCCATCACTTACCATACAAGTCTGTATTCAGTGATGTGTAAAAAATATACGTAACGCACTATAGGTTAGGTTACTCATTTTATTTTGGTCTACAAAATACCAGAGTTCATTCATAATATGCATTACGATCAAAACTCAAAGCAAAGGCTTTAAGATAAGTTCATTGGAACTAACAATAAAACCTTATTTTGTATTCCATTCATAAGCTCAAGTATATTTATGTATATAGCTTAGCTTGCCTTACCTTGCCTTGTCATTCATCATCTTCCGGTAAGTAAAACTACACCTTTTCTGCTGGTAAAACTTACTGAAGCATCATCATCCAAACTTCGTTTTGTTTTGTTTTTATTTTTTTTTAACTACAAAATACAATCCACATCACGTGATTTAGATTGTATGATTATTATTATTTTAAAATATTAATGGTAAACTTAAACTTTTTTGAAAGAAAAATAAATAAAAATCAGAAAATGATATTTCTGCATAGCGCCATGTACACTTTGGAAAATCACTTATTTCAGACACAAATTGCCAACTTTTATTTCCGTTTTGTGCCACCAATTCATAAAAATAAACACTAAGTAGAAACATCTCTTTATTATTGCAAAATATTGTGATTTAACTTTAAGAATTTTCTTTTAAAATGTAATCAAACAAACCTCACTCAACTAAAAATATTTAATTAAATAGAAACCTGACAGCTGTCAGTCAAACTGATAAAATATTATTTGAAGCAGAAAAACTTTAGCGATTTTTTTTTATTTGTAAATGTTAATGTCATTTAGGAAGTATTAAGAAGAATTCAAGAATTTAAGATTTTATTTTTTGACATTTCACTCTTTTGAGGAAAACTATTTTGACATTAGATTATATTTGTTTTCACAATTTTATTTTATTTAAAAGTGATTACCTTATATTTCTGTCCCATATTAACTGGTCAAATGGGAAGGTGATACAATTATGAAACGCCCAAGTGAGTTAACCAAAAGAGGTCAATGTGAACACCATCTTTGATTAACGCAAAAGAGATTAGAGTTTATATAATTTGCCTTTTGAATGCTTAAAAAATATAGATATTTGACTTTTAAAAGTCACGAAGAACCCTATGGTTAAAATGTTATTCCACAATTATTTTAAAATATTTTTCTTTTTATGGGAAAAAGTTATAATGGTTAATTTTGTCCTGAAAATCATGAATTATGGAGTTTTATTCTTATTTGAGTCATTTGTGCCATCACATTGTCCAGCTGTCACAATTATTTGGCAATCCTATCCTTGCGTAAATTAAACGTCAAACTTTTCTTTGACACTGATAATGTACAGTATGACGGAAATTTGTAATGATTACTAAGTGTTATTTCTAAGGGTTGGTTTACATTTCTTCTATAGAAAACGCAGCTAGGTTTAACAAAGAAAACTTCATACTTAAGCCTAGTACGCTGCTGATGCGAAACGAAATTTCCCAAACAAAAATGACATGACGAAATCATAAACGAAAAATTTCGCTGTGCTTTTCGTTTGTCAGTACGCTGCTGGACGACGAAAAGTGACATTTTAGTGGCTAGCTGTACTAGATTTCTTAGTACAATTCTCCACTCTTTTTGTTCTCAATTTAATTGCCCGGCATATTAATTGCTTGCGAAATTTTAACGTTTAATTTTTTAATTGAAAAAAAATGTTTAAAAATATATAAATTGGGTGGCGCAACAGTTCGTTTGAGAACTAGGGCCTAGTGACTTACAAAACAAAAAAATTATTTACAAATTAAAATTGAAAAAAATTGTTTACTCGTGACTTTCGGTGTTTTGATTTGGATTTATTTTTGATTTAAAATTTAAAATAAAATGGATTTTTCTAATGTGTTCCGAATCGGAAACTCAGGATGCTATTGGTGATGTGCAAGAAGTGATGAAGACAAGCAGTGAACTTCAACTTCCAGACAGAACTCTCCACAAATCTTTTCCGCTGTGGTTTTCGTTTTTATTTCGCTCTGCACTTGGAAATCACCGAAAAATTTCGTTTCGCATCAGCAGCGTACTAGGCTTTAACGAAAAAAAATGCATGTAGGATTAAAAAAGAAACTAAACTTTTAAATAAGGTTTCATTGAATACTTAACGGTGTCATTGTTTTCATTTAAATAAAACTATCAACAATTTAAATAGATTGGAAGCTTATAGACTTATTGCTAGAGTGTCAACTATCAATTGATATGTGATAAATATTATATGTAGTTCGCCCTTTTAAAACTTTTTTTTTAAATTAAAGAAAATCAACAAACCTTGTTATTCACAGCAGTCAGGATCATTCCCAATTATCAAAACTTTTTCCAATTGGCTTTTTCCATATTAAACTTTGATATTTATCAACTGTGAATTAATTGTTGATAGTTCACCTAAATGTGTAAACAGAAATTTTAACGTTATTTTAATTTAATTAAATAAACTGAACCATTCATCATCGATATATACAACTTTATACTCATGCAAAATAATGGATTCAATCAAATGACGTGGAATGTTAAGTACATCCAGTAGCAATTGACGCAATAACGCAATTATAATTGACCTTCATGTTTGTTTATTTATCATTAGTATATTATATAAGCGTATACTATATAAAAAGCCTCCATAAAAATAAAAAGACAACACATTATACTCTCCGAAATTGAATGAAAATAAAAGTTTTTTTATTTAACATTCATTTGGCCTAAATCTGCCTACACTAATTACTTACATTTTTATGGACTCCATATATCTTATGTAGGAAGTTGATGTTGAAGTCCAGAGATTTAAAAAAAAAGCGAATGTGATTTTTAAGTACCTTGTTCTCAGGTGTGCTTAAAATGTCACGTTCACGAGCAAATACAAGTAATGTGCGGAAAAGACCACATTCTGATGCAGATCATTAGTATACATTGCAATTTATCACTAAATAAATACACATAGAGGGCGCTGCTGAGACTGGGACGGGGAAATTCTAGTTTTCAAATAATGGAATTTTTAACCTTCTGAACATTGAACGATTCTCGTTCACTCGTTCGCTAGTAGTTATTGAAATTTCGTTTGTTCTCATATTTTGTTGTTATTGTTTTAAATTATAACTACTTATTACTGTACAAGATGACTTCATTAATATATAGCCACATAAAAGCTACAGCAACAAGCTGTGAAGATCAAGCTCCCTACAAGTAGATATACACATGAAGCCATTAACAATGTTACAACGAGAGTCGACGACGACGACGATAACGACAACGATGTTAAGCGAGGTGCAACTCTTAACTACGTAGTTAAGATAGATTGCGTTGTAGGCCGGCGCTTTACATTGTGCGATTATCCCGCAGACAGAAATGTGATTCTACGTATAAATAAGTTGACGTTTAATATGAAAAAAAATCTACTTCTTTAATTTTTATTTTAAATCAAAGTTTCAAAAGAAAGAGGATGTCAAAACAAGCAACAGGTGGGAGATAAAGAGGTTTGGCATTCTTTTCTGTTTTTTATTATTATATAAAGTAATTCAGTACATTGTTTGTGGAATTTGCTTTGAATAAAGTTATGACACCATAACGGGGGTTTCAATGGGTCTCAATTACTTATAAGGTGCGGTTTGATCTTGACGTGAATGGAGCTAGTGCTAGACGATAATGCTATATAAGTCTAGTGGGTTATATAGTGAAGGTAGGCTTTCGTTAAGTTTTTTTTTATTATTTATGGATACAATTTTTTTTGTCATCAAATCAATCCCTTTATTAGCTATTAGAGAAATAAATAGTCTTTTCTGAAGAATAACTTTTGAATAATACTTTTCTTATTATATACATTGAGAATTTGAATACAAAAAGGACAAAAGAGGGTTTCTCAATAAGAAGTTTCATTTAGAATAGCTCGCTGCATGGGCAGCTGTCATTAAAACTAATCCAATACTAATATTTTAACGATATACATATGTAAGCTTCAATAAAGTTGTTAAAATTCACTGCAGAAATGGTAAAATAGATTATCCTGTTATGAACAACTTCTCGGTTCGTTGAAATGAAATTGTTGTACACAAATTAAGCTATTTAATTACAAATCACATTGATTATGTGACGAATCGAAACTGTTTGCGTTTCTTAAGAATAACTAAGGGTAGTATTGTTGACGAAAATATAGATTCGTCCACTTTTCGTTGATCTTTAGAATTTGACATTTCACAAACAACATTGCACAATATTTTGCATAAAGACTTAAGTCTTAAGGTTTTAAAAGTTCGATAAACACAAGAACTGAAGTCAGACAATCGACAACAATATCCGACGTTCGTATCTTCGCTGGTTCGATTCTTTAAACCTTGTGAGTTAGTAGCTTTAAGGACCCGACACACGATCAATGTTATTTGTCAATTTTACTTGAACGAGTCTCGATTCAAGTAATATTGATTGTTCCTAGGGCCAAGAACTCAAGTCGGCCAATCAACAACAACGCCCAACGTTCGTATCTTCGCTGGTTCGGTGCTTTAAACCTTTTGAGTTAGAATCTTTAAGGACCCTACACACGATCAATATTACTTGTCAATTCTACTTGAACGAGTCTCGATTCAAGTAATATTCATCGTTCGTAGGGCCAAGAACTCAAGTCGGCCAATCAACACCAACGTCCGACGTTCGTTTCTTCGCTGGTTCGATGCTTTAAACTTGTGAGTTAGTACCTTTAAGGCCCCTACACACGATCAGTGTTATTTGTCAATTTTACTTGAACAAGTCTCGATTCAATTAATATTGATCATTCCCAGGACCATCAATGTAACCCACAATTGAAATTGAAAAATTGATGAGAATCAAACAAAAATTTGAGTGTCTTCAATTTAACTTGACAGAACTACTTATGATGGTGTGGTGAATTCACCAATGTTAACCTCAAAGTTTTATGTTTACTTTTGGAAAAAGATACTTATTGAGGCAAGATTTCTAATTTTGAGCAATATTCATTAGGTTTTTAAGCGAATTCGTCAATTTTTACATAGAGAAAATGAGTACTTAAGAAATATCATTGTCAATGTTAATTGAAACGTGTGGTGGTTAATTTTCTTCCATGATACATACTTGACAGAAAAAGGCGCCAATAATACTTTGCAATAATAATTGATTGTTTTTTAAGTCCTTTAGTATCAAATGATGTTATCGAAGCCGTAAATAATGAACATTTTAAAATTTTTAACGATTTGGTGTCTTAACCGTAGTCGTTGTGGCCATTTGACAAACATTTCTCTTTACAAAAAAAAAGTAAACATCAATTGACTTCTAGTTAAAAAACACTAGTTTTCTTTAATATCAAAATAAAAGCTCTTATTGAAAAACCCTGAACACGGCCTATTTTTGTACCTCTTAATTTCCCTCCTGACGACGCGACACAACGCTACGCGTAGCACATGTTTTTTTTTTTGCAAAATGTCTTCATTTATTTTTAAATAAATTATTATGTGACGTTGTTTTAGTCGTATAGTTTTATATAAAAAAAAATATACAAGTGAAAGCCAAAGCACGCTACCGCCCACTGTCTATCAACTGCCTGCCGGTAATGCAAGCGACTGCGCCTAGTTATTCGACGCATAAATTATTTGTATTAAAATTAAATTTGGCTAACCCATATACATAAATTTTGTCATAAAAACAAATCGTTTAAACGATACATCGGCACAACGACTCATGCCAACAATTTCAGTTTCCTTTTCATTTTCGAATTTGCATTCTTTCAAATTCAAAATACATAAAAAAAATGAAAATGTCAAAACATACGAAATCTTTCAACAAACACAAACCCTAAATACAAAAATGTATCCTAGAAATAATACTAACAAAATTGATTTGATCAGTTGCAGAACTCTGAGATGGCAATGTGGGGGAAAAGTTGCCAAAAGTTTTCCTCAGAAAAGAAAAAAAAAAAGAAACTGTTTGTCAACGAAGAAAAAACTTGGCACTGACCACAGTCTGAAACACTCTGTAAAAAGGGCATGTTTTTGAAATATGCGATTCTATTTTTCTATAGCTTTGTATATATAAACTCACATATGTCTCTGATGAGATTGTGTAGTTGAATAAATATAAAGCCAATAACCTGCACAGCACATATGGTTGCAGTTGATCAAATTTTGGCAATTAAATTTGGGTTTGTGATGAATTGTTTTCTATTCGGCCAACAATTTATTGAGATGTTATTTTTATTTTTTATTTGAAACAAAAAGAAATAATATTGCGTCGGTGTTTTCAAGCAATTAAATTCTTTGTTGGTCGACTATGTTTTAATTTTAATTAAACAAAAAAATAACGATCTTCTATTTAAACAAAATTATAGAAACACAATAAATAATATACAAAATAAAATTTGACTATTGAATTTATTTGATTAATTCATCGAAATAAAAATTAATTATGGAAGTTTCTTATTCAAATGACCTATTAGATGTCAAAGACCTGATGACATGATATTTAATCTGAGACTAATTTTGAGATTTTTTTTAAATATGTTTCATAGCAAAAGTGCTGTACCTTTTGCTATGAAACATAATAATCACTGCACTTGAAGCTTTTGATAATTTAGGTATATCCATAAGTGATATCGCGGAAGTACTAAGAACCTCATGCAGGAATGTTACTTAATGCCATTTAAAAATGGAAGAATTCAAAGAAAGCTTAACTTTGTATACCATCAACAGATTAGCTCCAGAAGGAGTATCCATATCCTGAGGCTGATCTTAACGCATAATTTTCAAAGGAGGGTTAATTTGTCAAAAATGTACAGTATTTTTCGAAATGTTAGTATATTTCGAATGGATTGAAAAATGTGCAAAGCAATAAACCCCAAGCTTATTGAGTGCAATTTTTGTTATAACGCAGGTGTTTTTTTTTAGACATGTGGTTTTCAACCTGGCAATACTTTTTTCGGAGTTTAGGTTTTTGACATCTATCACTTGATTTATGTTCAGTTTTTTTATTACACAATAATAAAATTAGGTGAAGCAACAGTCCTCTGAGAACTAGGGCCTAGTGACTTACAACTCTCAACCATTCCTGTGTGCGAGTAATGTTGTCAGGGATGAAGGTGACCTACAATTTTCATGACAAGAATTACTCTTGGAGGATTTTTCAATTCCTTGCAAGAGTCACTACCCAATCAAAAGCACTCTTTTCGAAATCTCTGACTTATTTAAAAAATCTGATTCTTAATGCAATTTGTTCCAAAAAAAATGTCTGGCGTAATTTGCGAGAGTTGGTGAGCAAAGAGAGCAAAGTTAGTACAACTTTGGTTTTAAGGGAATAAAATTGACATTTTCAATAATTGGGCCTGAATCTCATTGAAAACCTTTCTTTTAAACATTAGCCTTCCAAAGTTTGTAGTCAATATTTTTCTTTGTTCTCAAGACACTTGAGACAACAACTGTTTTATCAGTTTTTAGTGTTTTTGTAAAAAAGTTGTCTATTGGATTTTTTTAAAAAATTAACCAAAAATAAACAACAATATTTTATTTTGCATAGGATAAATTAAAATTTTAATATCTGTTTTTGTTTCCGAAATATTTAAGTCGAAAACAAATTTTTACCAATTTTAAATAGCATTTTTTGAAAGTATTTAGGTACTCCTTATTTTATTTTTTTAGTTTTATGAAATAACTATCAATTGTATAATTTATAAGTAATTTCTAAGAATGTTAACAAATTATAATGATTTTATAAGATAAAATTAGTTTGAAGCAAATATATTTGATTGTTGCCAAGTTATTAATTCTTTAAGGTTTTTATTTTTTTGAAAAAAAAAACTGTCTAATATTTTTTCTAAAAAATATTCGCGATGACAAGTATTTATTTTCAATTTGTTTTTTGATTTATTCAAAAAATTAATAATTACATTTTTTAGAATGGATACCAATTTGATATAACGTCACATTGAATAATATACAATTTTTATTGAAGTTGTGTTTTTTTTTTTAAATTGCTGTTGTTCAAAAAAACACCCACAAAATTTGTTTAATGTAAAATAAATTTATTCGAAGTCGATATCTCAACTGGTTCTTGATATATGGTCTCTGTTTTCTCCGAAATTCTTTGATTTAGATTCAAGGGACTGAAACGTCAAAAAATGTCAAAATTGTCAATTAGACAAATCGAACCAGTATGGGCAGGTTCAGACGGCATAAGGTATTTGAAAGTTAGGCAAGTTTCTAGTATCTGATTGGCCAGCTGCCAAAAAATGACCATCCAATTAAGGTAACTTTAATGGAAAGTTGACTGGAAAGTTAGTCAAGAAAAATCTCCCTAACTATTAAGTCAAGTCTACTTCTATCAAAATGACAGTTGATCATGTTTTTTCATTCATCTGAAAGCTGAACGTTATTATTCTATGATTTATTTAATTTTTGCACAAGGGTTCCTTGGCAATTTGGAAAAGAAATAACTAATATTTCTTTACAATGCAAAATACAAATCGTGATAGACTTGTAGCTTGCCTGAGGAGTGTTTTGTAGACACAATTTGTTTGGTACTTTTTGTACTACATATGAACTTAAAGTAGAGGTTTGCGAAGTAAAGTTCTGAATTTGAAATTCATGACACTTGAAAAACTAACTAGTTGCCTTGGTCAAAATGTACGTTCAAAGAATGAAGTTGACGGCAAATGAAGTCTCTTATGTTGCCTGAACCTGCCCAATTACAATAGCTTTCTATCAGAAAACAATAAAAATAGCATAGCCAATAAAATAATATGATGCTTAAGGCAATATATCTAAAAATTAAGGTTTGTTCCTATTATTTTGGTCATAGCTGTAAATACAAAGTTTGAGGAAATGATTAGTCTTTCCAATAACCGTTAACAGAATTATATATATACTATGTTAAATCAAATCTAATTTATTCTTATTTTCTTTATAATTGCAGATTTTACACAATTTGGGAAAAGTCGACCGAACGGCAGATGAAATTTTTGACGATCATCTGAACAATTTTACTCGTCAACAAAACAGTGCCAATAAATTGCAAAAGGAATTTGGCAATTACATACGATGTGTTCGAGGTTTGAACTAAATACATAATTTAAAAAAAAAAGATAGTTTAAGTTAAATAATTTTCATTTTAGCTATTCAAGCTGCTTCCAAATCCTTAATGGATGCAATATGTGAAGTATACGAACCACATTGGAATGGCTATGATGCCCTCACTGCACAAGCATCGACCACAGAGAGCCTATGGTTGGATTTCTCTCACAAATTGACCGATCAAGTTCTGATTCCACTATGCACGTACACGAATCAATTTCCTGAAATGAAGGTTAGTTCCTTTTAAAGCCATCGCACACAATCTATCCCGTCAAGTCCAACTATATAGGTGCTGATTTTAATTTCTCTTCTTATTTTTTTGTTTCTCTCATGATATCATAGAAAAAAGTGGAAAAGAGGAATAGAAAACTCATTGACTACGATGGTCAACGACATTCGTTCCAAAGTGTACAAGCTAGTGCCAGCAAACGCAAAGATGATGTTAAGGTAAACACAGAAAAAAAAACTACAAATTTAAAATAAAACTTTTAAAAACATTAAATATACAACGTACGTTATTTTTTGATCTTGTAGATGACAAAAAGTCGTGAACAATTAGAGGAGGCTCGTCGAACATATGAAATTCTTAACACGGAACTACACGACGAACTGCCGGCTCTATATGATTCCAGAATATTATTTTTGGTTACAAATTTACAAACACTTTTTGCATCTGAACAAGTTTTCCACACTGAATCAGCGAAGGTTTGTTTATTTTTAAAATAATATTTTTGTTTAAGTGTATAAGCTTTTTTATTTGCAGATATTTTCGGAGCTAGAAACAATTGTTGATAAATTGGCCACAGACTCACAACGGGGAAATAATACACTAAAGAAATCAACAGGTATATTTTTTTAATTATTTAAGCATATACTTATGAAGCTGTATTTAAAATACTTTAAATGCTTTAGAACATAACTCTTAAGCGTTCTGCAGACACTCTAACGTGGTTCGAGTAAACTTACCTGGAATGAATTCAGGCAATAGTGGGACCTATCTGCTTTAACTTGAATGTTTTTTTTTTCTTTTTTGTATATTCCATTAAAAATAAAGCTCATGAAGAATCAAGGTATAATGACTCATATTTCCAAGACCTCTAGCATGAAAATCCTACGCATTAACCATCAAGCCATAGGTACTTCCGATATTAGCAATGGTAAGACCAGAATTTTGGTTTACTCGAACTACTCAGATGGTACTCGAAGAATCCCACATTCAAAGAAAATCAATTCCAAAACTTTTCGTTTACCAAATCTACTTTTATCACGTTTTAGTGTCTACGACACGCTTTACTCTTTCGTAATCTTGAGTTTATGTATAGCATTCCCCAAAAACATAGTTTCCTAAATGTTGAATTGAATTTTTTTTTCTGGAACTATGCATTTGAATTTATATTTTATTTCGAACTTTTAGAGAGAATTAAACCAAGGAAAAGGTATCATTACTTTGTAACATACCTAACTACACAAATAATTTGTAGTCTACTTTTAACTGAAAACTTTCAAACAGGAAACGAAATTTTAAAATAAAATCTTATTTCTTACCGTAACAAATTCTGCATAGCTTTAATCCAAGTTTTAGGTACATTTAAATCAAGAATAATTTTTAAATACGTTAAAATGTTTCGTTTTTATAATCAGAGTAATAAAATGAAGTTTTGTATGACAATTGTAAGAGAATTTTATATTCGCAGCTTTAAAAACGGCTAAAAATGATACTTAGGTAGGCCCAGTTTTTTCAGTGTGGATCCCCTTAACTCATGATTATTCTAGATTTCATACTGAGTAAATCTTTTTATTTATAATGAAATCCCTGGATTGATATGTGATGTGCCAATAACTATTGATTAGCGACATTGAACTACAGCCTCTGAAAGTATTGTTAAAAATTTAATCTACTGCTGTGGAAAACCTAGCCCGTAATGTTATGAATCGTTTTTTGTATTAGGTGTTTCTTTTGTCTAAGCTTTTAAGTTATAGAGATAAATAAACCAAGAATCAATAAAATATTTCAACCTCTGATTTTTTTTTATCTTAAACTTATTTAAATCTAGAGTTTATTATAATAGTTGCTTTAAGAAAAAGCATCTTCTTATATAAAGTTTTATTTTTCTTTAATAATAGGTACAAATTTAATAATGTTATGTTAATTTTGTTTTATTCATAGCAAATGCCATTAAACCCAGCCCAGTGCAATCACCAGTTAAACAACTAAACAACACAAACGCCAATAACAGCAGTTACCAAAATCAAGTAACAACAAATGGCTCCAGCAATGCCAACAGTCGTAAGTTGATGTTTATATAAAAATAATTCTAGTTTCGTTATTTGTTTTCATGGTATTTCATTTTTAATTTGCTTTAAACTTTCTTTTTTTTTTTTATTTTAATTTGCCTTTTTTGTCAACAAAATATTTTCAAAAAGGAAACATCGGTTTTTAGATTGAAATTGATGTCTTTTAATTTGTATTCATATTTCATTACCCATACACATTACATAATTAATATATGTATTAAAAAAAAAATAATTTTATATAATTAATAATATATTAGGAAATTCTAAGCAAAATTCAATCTAAAAATCTTTAGCTTGTGAATGAATTTTCTTTCAGTTTCAGAATGAAATATTTGTTTCTTGAAAATCTTAACAATCTTTCAATAATTCATTAATTAAAAAAACTAATCTTAACTATTTTTTGAATGCCTTGACACTAAAAATTTAGCATGTGTTTGATTTTTTGTTTGTTTTTTTTGTTTTCTTTTTTTTTTATTTATATTTTTGCCACGCTTCGTTTGTTGTTTTGCTGCTGTTGTTGTCTTCTCTGCTCTTCTGTATTGCACGTGAGAGCAGCATCATCCAGTCCTAGCTCACAACTCGAACAATCATCACCAAGACTTGATTCAATTTCTCCAACGCCAGACACAACTCCAAACGAGAGTGTAGATATCATCCAGAAAGTGAAATCAGAGCAACGTATAAGCGTGGCGAGTAGTGGCTCACCACCGTCATCACCAATAAATGCAGCTCCCCGATTATCATCGGCAGCGGTGACTCCGGCTTCCGCAGAAGACGAAGATGAACCATCTTACCAAAATACAACCGTAATCAACTCTGTCCCACAACATTTTTCAATCCAAGCGCCATTGAGAGGTGGAGCCACCAATAATTCTGACAATCATAACAAAATTGTTAATGATACACTAAATAGTCCGAATGCAAATTCAGGAGCGCCACCAACCCAACAAGCTGCTGCGCCACCAGCTGATATCACAACGACAATTCAAAAAAAGACGAAAGTAACTGAAACCACAGATGACGGTGACTTGAAAACAACAACAACAACGACGACCACAACAACCGACGAAGCCAACAACGTGATGAAAACGACGACGACAAAGCAAGTGAATGGAAATGGAAACATCACGAAACAGGACGACGACAATGCGATGGCATTAGGAGGTAATGACAATGATACACCAAAATCGGAACCATTTTACGATGTACCCTTGGGCGGCGGTGAGTAGGTTTTGAACAATCTTGTGGAAAAAAAAAACGAAACACTTTCCCACACAGATTACATAAACTAAATTTAATGTTTGTGCAATATATGCGGAGAAGATGCACGCGTTTTCCCTAAATTAAAAAAAACGAAAAAAAAAAATATTAAAACAAAAATAAACTCGAATTAAATAGTAAATTTTGAAATTTTGTATTCCATTTTAAATAAAAACGAAAAAGATGTTTAACCCTACTAAACATACACAAAGTTGTTTGTGGCTTGCTCAAAGACAGTACATATGTATAAACAAAATATTGTTGTATATTGTTGTTATTTTTTTATTTTTGCTCAAAGTTATTAAATAAGTAATTTTATTTTGAAAATTTCAGGCGGTTCAACAACAGAACTACCACCGGGAGTTTTGTATCGTGTGAAGGCGACTTACGGATACGTCAAAGAAGACGCAGACGAATTGAGCTTTGAAATTGGAGATATTATTCGCGTCATAGAATATGACGACCCTGAAGATCAGGTAAATTCCTAACTAAACAAAATTAATTTAACTTATTGATACTCTTTTAAGTTTGCATTTATGACTTTTCTGCTAAGCGCAGTAGTTCTAAAACCAGGGTTATTAATTTTCGGTTTCGAAAGTAAAGGAATTAAAACATTTTTAGCGATACACAATCATCCCCTCCCTGAGTCGTAAAGTTAATAAAGTTTAATTGTATAAACAATTTAGTGTTTCCCCATAGTTAAAACCATAGAAAACAATAATTTCTAATTAATTATTTTAACAAATTCTTTTTTGAAAGAGAAAACATTTAAATAGAATAAGAAATCGTCAAAAGTGCGAGATCCTTGGAAAAAAAAAATGACTCGGACTCTAGTTACCTCTCAAAAATGTTTTTACAACATTGCAATTTCTGAAACTCATCTTCATTTTTACTTCAGCATTAGCCGCTTACATAATAGTACTTTTACTTTAACAAATTATGGAAAACACGCTACACATGGAAAACAATATGTTCCATTAATAAACTGAAAAGATTTACTTATGAAAAAAGAAGATTGCGTCAGAGCTGCTTTAGATTTAAAATGTTATTTTAAAACTTTTAGGCAGCTTGTTTTACTTCTGCTGTTTTTAGGTAGTGAGTTCAACACGATATTTTTTCTTTGAATTTGAACTCTACGAAGCTATTGCGCAAATCACAATATTGGATCGTATTTTTTCAAATTTTAAAAGAAAACTATATTAATGAAGCATATTTCTTTGAATTCCAAAAATATATATTTTGTGTTTTTCATTTCTTAAATTTCGTTGACCCATTTTTAATCGAAGAATGCTTAAAAGCTTCATGCAAGGAAGTTACATTTTCAGATAGTTCTCTAGCATACACATTTTTATTGATTTTTTTGAAAACTTTTTAACTTAGACACTTAAATTCGCTATTAAAACTTCAAACTAATTCAAAAGCAAATGAGTTCAATCAACAAAATAGCCTCCAAAATGCATATAAGTTGTTGAATGTTAACACTTAAATGGAGCATATTTAAAAAGCTTTTGGAATGTTTTTATAAATAAGGAGTTGTCGAACTATTTAGACCATGATTTGCTCAACTAAGAAAAAACTAAAATTGTCACCGTATAGCTTTTGAAACTATATAAGTAAAAATGCAATATGTATAATTTGATGCAAATAAAGTCCAATTTTCTTCTGCTGCCTTCCCAAGGAGTTATATACAATTTTTAGGCGCTATATCTTCACTCGATACAAAAGTGAAAACAAATAACAATCGTCAGGGAATAGTATTGTATATTAATTATTTAATTTGAGCGACATGTTCTTAAAACTTCCTTTCCACTTTTCCACTGGTACGATATCGCGACATTTCCAACAGAATACCTTCTGTTACAGTTCTCTAATTTATAATTTAACTCAACATTCAAAGCCCACACGAAAAACGCTCACGCTTTAAAAAAATTTTAATATTTTAAAAGTTTAATTTATTTCACATTTATTTCTATACTGTCTATTTTTCTGTCATTTCAGGAGGAAGGCTGGCTGATGGGCCAAAAAGAGGGCACGCAAGAAAAAGGTCTCTTCCCTGCCAATTTCACACGACCAATCTAAACAAAAAAATAGGGCAGATCATCTAAGCCACTATCAACAAAACAGAACAAAAAGAGAGTAGTTAAATTTTATTTCAAAATTCTCTCGTTGGCCAGATAAACGAGTGTGTGCTTATATTTTGTAGAAGAAGAAGAAGAAAACGAATGAAAACAACAAACAAACAAACAAAAAAATAGAAAAACAAAAACAAAAAACAAAAAATTGATAGGAAACAAAATTTTTTAATTAAAAAATAAATAAAAAAGTAAACCTCTTGTTATTGCGAATATATTTTTTAGTCAATATTTTTCCTGTTTTCAGGTTAAATGTAAGTTGAAATCTAGAGTTCTTTTTTTAGGATTCATTTTAAAAAAATATAGAAATAAAGAAAAAAACACAATAATTTATTTATATAAAAGAAAAAAAAAGTGTTAAAAATAATTTTTTTACATAAAATAATAATAAATCCCAAGGTTTTATAAACAAAAAATATATAACTCTCTCATAGAGGAAAAACCAACAAAAGGACACACTCGATGTAGTTTCTTTCCTGTCTCAGTCTCGTTAAATAAACAAACAAAATTAATACACAATTTTTGTTTTTGTTTTTTCTATGTTGTATTATTCAATTTTAATTTAATTAGTTAACAAATCCATTGAATCATTCATATCATAATATAAACACACCAACGCGAATATAAAGATTCAGAGTTATATTGGGTAACAAAGAACAATTAAAGAATGTTTATTTTTTTGTATACAAACAAAAATATGTTGAAAAGAATAATATTTACCAATTTTTTTGAATTATATTAACACTAATTTTATCATTGTTATATTATTATTATTATTATATTCTTTTAATTTCTTAGAAAACTAATATATATGTTATTTTTATTTGTCTGGCAAGGAACGAACAAAAAATGTATAATTGAATAATTTTTATTTGTACTTTTAATTTTTGTTTCATTTTATTGTGTAATTCATAAGAAAATATATTGTTTTAATTGTTTTATTATTGCTATAACTACAACAAAATAGATATACAGACACATACACACATGAAACTATAAAATTAATATATATAAAAAAAAGAATACATTATTAATTTAAACTACGTTTATATAATTTTTAATAATATTTAAAACAAACAAAAATACATAAATATCTTATAATAGTAAATCATACATCATTCAATTAAACAAAAATAAAATATAAAATATAAAATATAAATTACAAATAAAATACCAATAACAAGCGAACAGTATACAGTAAACAGAATGGAACATACGTTTTGAGCATAATTTGATGTCCTTTTTTTGTTCAACAGAAAAATGTGTATTTATTTTATTTTAAACAACAAATTTATTAATTGAACAACTGGAAAAATAAAACATTAATATATACAAATTGTGTTTTATTGTTGTGTTTAATTTCTTACTGAGCTCAACTGATCGGGATGGGAATCCGCTAGGGTGATAATTTAAATTTGATGGGCATCGAGGTTTCTATATATAAGGAAAATAAATTCAATTGTATTACCGACAAATGTAATTTTTCAAAAGCCGATGTTCTGATAACTCTACTCTTGTTGCAAACAAAATATTTTTTTGTTAGATATGATAGACCGAATTGGTTGATTTTAACTGTCGTTAATCACAAATAACCTAGACTAGGTGGAATGCAAAAATGCTTTCTGATAAATTAGAGTCAAAGTCAATCTGGGATAGACAACGAATATGCCGTCTCAATATGAATAGAGCGGATCAACATATCTGTTTATTTTGTAAACATTTCAGTAATCGACGACTGCAGGATTATTGGGGCCTATCATAATATCCGATCGGAACGGAATTTTCTCCGAATTTTAAGAAATTCAAGAAAAATCACTTTAATTTTTCGCTTTTCAACCGTTATTTGAAAAATTTGTATCATTAAAATAAAAAATTTTAAAAAAATTGTAGGAGTCGGAAAAATGTCCATTCCGATCGGATACTATGATAGAGCTAATTATACCACACAGGCAGTCAATTTTGTGTTTTAAAATATTTTTGGAACAAGTTAAAAATTTCACCACGGCAAATATTATTTCTTATTGGAAATTGTTCGATCAAATTGAATTAATTTGAATCACCGTACATAGACTTAAAGCACGGTGACAGGATATTGGAATATCAAAGCTGTGACTATAACCTTTTACCTTAGCCTATTCCATCCCTGAATTTTTTTTCAAAATCGAAGCCAAAAATAATTTTAGTGTTACGAATTACTAACCAAAAAAGCCAACTTGACAACAAATGTGTTTAATGGTTTTAGGTATATGCCGTTTTAAGATATTTGATTTTTCTATTTTTCTAAAAAGTACATAAATATTTCTAAAGACTACCTTGCTACATTCAAATCTTTTTAAAAAATGCTTGCCTGTAAAGTCGGTTTTACGGGCGAAGATTTTACGTGACAACGTCTTTTTCTCGGTAGAATATTTGCTAAATAAATTTGAAATTAATGAAAATTTGTAAAATAATAATTAATCAATTAATTAATTTTAAACTAATAATTTACTTAACACTATCAACATTTATCAATAGTATGACATAACCTATAAACTCAGTTTCTCAACTTTTGTGTCAATCTAACAATTAATCAATCAATCATAGTTTACGATAATGAAATATCAGTGTACAATTATTTACCTTTATTGTTGTAGTTGTTGTAAATGACGAATCTAAGCACTCCACATTTTCACTACAGACACAGCTGACGATACTTTACCCACACGTGTGAACTTGTATTATGACGCTTTCTTGTTTTTCCAACGCCAAGAACGTTCGAGAAAGACAAAGACAGAGACACGAGCATGCGCCGATTCAATGCGCCTAATTCTCTAGTGCTGCGCGCGCGGCAGACCGATCATAGTTGAGTGGGAGAGAGACGCAAGGCATTCGGCGGGCCTCTCTCTCGTTCGGTGACTCATCGTAACGTTACCGGGCGTTACACTTTTTCATAAGTGACTCCCAGCCGCAACCTAATTTAAGACGTTGTCACGTCAAAAAGTTCAAAATCGAGATTCTTAAAGCTTACCAAAAATGAAGACCATAAAACACAAATGTCAGTTTATATTATAAATATAACAATTTAATTTTGTATTCAATTCAATTCAATCGAAAAATTTGTAATGAGAATTGTTAAAATAATGGTGAATTTTTAAAGAGGTTCCAAAAATATACGGAAATTGAAAGATCAAGTTGACATTATGGTGGCCAGGAGTGGAATCGGCTAAGGTGATTGTTGACAGTCAAAATAATCGAATTTGATCTGTGTAAGGCGATAGTCAAATTGATACCTAAAAAGCGGTCACTACAATTTCCTACAAATATGTCGTTTCTGAATAGAGCTACCAGACGCTTACAAAAAACGAATGGAAAATTTTTCCAGTTACCTTTTTAAGGTACAAAAACACATTCTTGTGACCCCTGATTTATCACATAATCGCAACGTAATGATAACGAAGTATTTCGAATGATTAACGTGTTTGGTAATACAGGCCCTGCTAAGGTGATAACTGGCTATCACATTTTGGAAGTGGTCTTTTGGTCAGTATAAGATGATTCAACTCAATTCAATTCTATTCAACAAGTTCAGGGGTGGAATCGGCTAAGGTGATAGTTGACTGTCATTTTTTTGATAGTCAAATTGATTATCATTTTTATTCCGTCTATGTAAGATGATTCAACTCAATTCAATTCGATTGAACAATTTCAGATTCAAATTGTCAAAATTCGTTGTTGCCTTGGTGAAATTTTAAATTGATTCTTATAAAATATCTAAATAAAAGTATCAAATTTGCTGATATTGAATAAAATTCTTACTTTTCTTGCTTTTTTCGAATGTCGTAAGCTTTGTCGGTCACAGGAATGTGTTTTTTTAAAGAAACAAAGTGAACTTATTTATTTATTTATTTTTTTTAAAGTGAACTAAGAAAATTTTCCAGTCGTTTGTGTAAGCGTCTGGTACCTCTATTCGGATTTCGGAATAAACATATGTATTTGTATCAACTTGGATGTGTTTGAATAAAATTTTCACTTTTCTTTTGTTTTTTCGAATGTCGTAAGCTTTGTCGGTAACAAGATGGTTTTTATTAACGAAAACAAAAATAACTAAGAAAATGTTCCAGTCGTTTGTGTAATTGTCTGGGCGCTCTATTCAGAATAAACATATTTGTTTGAAAATGACTATAATATTTTTAAGTCAACATCATTCTTTGAACGTAAATTTTGACCAAGGTAACTACTTAGTTTTTCAAGTGTCATTAATTTCAAATTCAGAACTTTACTTCCCAAACGTCTACCTTAAGTTCTTAGTGCAAAAACTATTAAAGAAATTATTGTCTACGAAACACTACTGTCAGGCAAGCTACAAGTCCATTATAATTTGTATTTCGTATTGTAAGGAAATATTACTTATTTCTTTTCCAATTTTACAAGGAACCCTTTTTCACAAAATATAAAATGGTAATTTGCAAGAAATAAATAGGTCATAGAGTAATAAAGTTCAGATTTCAGTTGAATGAAAAAACATGATCAACTGTCATTTTGAAAGAAGTATACTTGACTTGATAGTAAGGGATATTTTTCTTGATTAACTTTCAAGTCGACTTTCCATTAAAATTGCCTTAATTGGAAGGTAATTCTTTGGCAGCTGGCCAATCAGATATACTAGAAACTTGCCTTACTTTCAAGTCCCTTATATCATCTGAACCTGTCCAATTCTACTTTCTAGTGTATATCAAATTCGTTCATTTTCCGATTTTTTCGATTCCACCCCAGATACATTTTTCTCCTCAGTAAGGCGCCAGTTATAGATATCATTGAAATCGATCCGGAAAAATTTTTGAATCGATATTTGACGGTGTTTCCCTTTGATTAGAAACAAAAATTATATACTGATCGATCGGAAATCACACACAGAATTTTTTTGAGGAAAAACAGTGTGATTGCTCATTTATTTTTCTCTAAAAATGTATTTTTCTATTTTCCGGATGGAAATTCATTTTCCTGAACAGCTGATACTTTTATGTTCAAAAGTGAAACGAATAGTTCCACTGATTTGTGTTCCAATTTCACACAATTCCAATGACAGATTTCTGTCAGTAAAAATTTGTCGGTGGATTTCAATCAGGAAATTTTTTTCAATGACAGAAATTTTTAATGATAGCTATAAACGACCTGCCAAAAAAATTCCAATGTTTGTTTTCAATGATGAAAACCAATGATAGCTATAACTGGCGCCTAAGAAAATGTCTTCTCCAGATTTTTTTTCAATTAATATGACATTTTAAAACAAAAGTAAAAGTAAAATAATGTTTCCGAAAGGGTGCAAATCGATAAATCGAAACCGAATAAAAAAGTGAAATAAAACAGAATAATAAGTATTCTACGTTTTCTACAAAGCGAACATTTATTTAGTTAAATGAATGTATCTTTTCATTAAAATTCCCACAAAACTGTCAACGCAAAAGTTATAAATCTCTGGAAATCTGTAAAAAAAATCTTAATAGACCTACACACTTTTTTAATATTTTTAAATCTTGTTTTAAGGATGAATATAAAAATGTAAAGGATAAAAGTGTCCGTCAGCTTTAAATCAAATATTTTAACACATCGAGTCCTTTCTGTCAAAATATCGAAAGCAAACAAAAATGTTATCACTGTCTGGAGCGATAGAAATAGTTTTTTCGTTATAAAATTTCTTAATTTCGTTCGACAGCTCATTTCATATTCATTTTTAAATCAATTTAAATCGTTCTTTTTCACAATTGTGTCTTTAGCTTTAATAATTAACTAAATTCACAAATACAAATATATAGAAATTTGAAATTAATTGTAGTGTTCCTTAAAATTCAACCATATGCTGAATCAGCTGTTCTAGCTTTTCTGTCAGATACACACATTTACCAGAAATTCTTGGAAACCTTTGGATTCCTTCTTTGACATCCCAGCTGTTTTGGATCAGCTGTTTCTTTACACATACAACACTAACAAAAAGATATCAGGATACCCTACCTGGCTGAGATTGAATGCAGCCAATACGTTGTTATTTCATTTTGAAGCAAGCATTTGTTTTCCCAAGAAAACTATTGGGTGCATTTTTCTGATCTGCCATATAATATAATACAAATATGGGAAGAATCATATTCACACTTATTAAATAGTGCGATGACTTATGAGTGAATCAATCAATTGACATCCCTACCATGATAGCGTTCAGCTTTATATTGTAATATTGTAATCGTTAAACCAACGCCAGTCACAAGCAAATGTAGATCTATTTCTATTCGGTCGAGCGTTTGACATTTTACTGTCAGTCATTTAGTTTTAAAAGTTGAAAATTGAAATAAAATAGGAAGTAAGTTATTGAAGTTATTCCTTTTTATAAATAATTATATCCAAAAAATAGGTTCTGTTTTTATTTATTCATCATATTGTTTCAGAAATCTTGAACCCTGCCGTATGAATCATATTGTTATGGCCATTAACATCAGCTAAGTGGGACAAAAATTGAAATCATCCATTTGTTAACACCTTAAATTAGTCACTAAGGTACACAACATTTTCTAAACTAAGTGTACTCAACAAGCTGCATATTACTTCCAACAGATGGCCATTAATTAAATTGAATTTTCCCAAAAGAACCCAAATCCGAAACAAATTCTAAATACCTTATTTGATTCATCTAATCCTAAATTATGCTATAAGGTACAAATACTATACACTTAATATAGTATTTAATTATTTAAATACAAAAATAGCTTTCTTTTTGACATTTACATTTTCTCTTCATATTCAGGCATTACCATACCACATCCAAAAATATCCAATTTATTTGACATTTTGAATTCGCCGAATGGATAAAGTGAAACAAAAAACTCAACGATTTTCGTGCGAATCTTCTTTCGATCTCCTCACACTAGCTAGTCCAAGTGGCGAGAAGTAGTGTATTTGAGAAATCCGCCATATTGGAGGCGGCATTCGTCATTTTTTCTCAGTAGATCTTTTTTATATGAACTTTTCTCATGTTGTCATTTTGTGTGTGAGAGTTTTTTGAGATTTTTGTAGAATTTTTGTGTAAATCTTTTTCTCAAATTATAAATAATATAATTTAAGGGGCACCACAACAGAGACCTCCATAAAGGACTTGGCCAAACGCCTGTTGGGGCCCCCAATTCAAGTGCCGGTCCTTACAATCGAAATTTTCCAAAAAAGAAAAAATTCCTTTTCATCATCGTTGTGTCGTTTTTCCTTACTTTTTCACTTTCTCGTCGGTATATAAATCAAACGGCCAGACTCCCGTGTTTCCTCAAACATAAAAAGATCAAGTTCCTTTTTCATTTCCATTTCTCGATTCACGAAGATTTTTGCAAAGAAAAAAAAGTTGGTGAAAAAAAATAAAATTTTCCAAAATCAAAAAAGTAGAAGAAAAAAAATCATATTTTCTCGTCTGGCAGTGCATTAATATTTTTTCATATTGGACCTCGCCCGTCAAATACATCGTTTTAGGTCGTGTGAGAGTGTACGTTTTGGTTGAGTCGTATGCGTGCGCATATACGTATACGCAAAGAAAAATAGTGTATATCTATCTCGCTCGTTCTTATTAGCAACTGAGACAGACAGAGTGCTGAGCCGGAGTGGAGCTAGAGAAAAAACACACGATTATAACGATACTATTTTCGTCCTGCCTCGCCATCTTCGTCCATTGCTGTCGCTACTGAAGAGGAGCACCAGTTTAGCAAAGGCACACACCTCTACACACAATACGTCACGCATCCATTGATAACCGCTACCGTCACCGACCGCCGCCACCGTTGTCGTTGTCGATGTCGAGCTGTGAATCTGAATGTGAAATGAAACGCTGAAAAGAAAAGAACCGTTCTACTCCTTGTCCTCATCCCAAATTCCCTACTGCTGCTTCATCTACGAACGGTTTTTGTGTGCTGGATATACATTTCTTTCATCGTACGACTACGACAAGAGCAGAGCAGGAGGAGCACAAGCACAAGATAGAAACGAAACTTAAACCACCCCAACCCTCTCGTTGTTTCTCGATCTAGATTCTCGACCCTCGACGTCTCATACCCCAACCTCATCTTTTGGGTTGTCGTTGCCGTTGTCGTCGGTACTCGACGAAAGAAAATCGTATTTCTTTTTTTTTTTTTAATTCGACCAAAAAGAAATAAACAAAATAAAAAATAAAAGAATTCGTGGCCGTTTCTTCTCTTCACACAGTGTCCCATGTTTTGTATGTGTGTGTATTAAACAAAATAACAAAAAAAAACAAGTGAAGTAAAAAGAAAAATTAAAACTATTTACCGATATGACAAATAAACCGTGTAAATAAGGAGCTAAGGTTTTATTTTATTTTTGTTTAGAATTCGCCCCGATTTATAATAAAAATAAAGGAAGACGGGTGTGTTCTTAGTTTTTGTTTTAATTTAATTCACTAACTCGTCCCGACGACGAATCCCCGATCCCGATCCGAGTGCGTGGGGTGCTCCAAATGCGAATGCCAAGTGTGGGGTGATCCTAGAAAAGAAGGAAGAATCGTTCGTCGTCGTTTTCGTTGCCGTTGCTGTCGCTGTCTAAACTAGAAACCAGACTTTGTTCTCAAAACCCGAGAAAGGACAGACAGCACGTGAGTCATAGTCATTTTTTCGTCTATAAATGTTTAATGCAATCAAATTTTTAATAATATTTTTTAAACAATCAAGTAGAAAACATTATAATTTATTTGTTTGTTGTTATTGTATTGACATAGGTACATAATTTTATTTACCAAGTTACTGCCAAATCGGGATAGGGGTAGGGTTGGTTGGATTTCTGGGTGGGTGGTTGGTTGAGAAAAAAAAAAACAATACCTATAAGGTAGATTGGGACTTGGGAGGGTACCTACATACCTACTATGTATGCACTATGGTGTTCTGCTGTGTATAATACATTTCTAGTTCCACTTTTTTAAGTTCCATCCTTAAATAAGAAAATTTTCATTGTTAAACATGAAGATTTTTATGATAAAATGATAAATCTATTAAAAATATGTACAAACTAATGTCTATCCATGTACGGAGACGGAGCTGGAGACAAAAAAGAAAGAAGAATTATCGAAAATATTAATCTACTTGGTGCAATTTACATGTGCAGTACACATTGGTATACATATATGTATCCAGTTATGTGTGTACATACAGTAGATATGTATGTACATAGGTATATTGCAATTTTGTGCAAAAATTGAAAATGCAGTCTATACAACACTATCTCCGGAGTAGATACACAAAACCGATATTATTGTCGACCAAGGAAAAAATAAAAACGAGGAACGAACAGAGAGAGCCAATGTGGTGCGGTGTCCCTTCTCCCGCTTCCAGTGCCAGTCCTAACCTAACCCCGTGACTGTCGATGAAGGCATGGAATCGTCTTCCTTTTTTTTTTTTTTTTTTTAATTTTTGAAATACATAATTTGTTACCTATGGTTGATGTTTTTGTTTTAGTAGGTAGATTTTCTTTTGTATTATTATTATTATTTTGTGCTCATTTATACCTAGCAATAGTAGGTATTATTTCATAGATTGATGAAGCGTTTGATTGAATATTTGTTTGAAAAGAGGGGGTGGAAGCTTAGCCTTCTTTTATGTTTGCGGGGGAGATATTTTTCTTTATTGTTTTTTTTTTTGTAGGTATTATATCTGTGCGATGTTGGGTAGGAATACATTTTAATGCGGCTATAACTTGGTCGATGTGTAAATGGGTATCTATACATCTATATGTATGTTTTGTACTTTACCAATAGATTTTTATTTATGATAGGATGTTGAACTATTTTCCATTTATATATGAAGGTAAATATGTAGTTCCTTGTATAGGTACCTATGTCTACAGGTAGAAAAGTATACAACTACATATACTATATTTAGGTAGGTGTCTTTCAATTTAAACTTAAATGTTTATAGGTACTTACCTTTTTTTGTTTTTATTGAAATAGAACTTTGTTTTTGATTAAAATATAGTTTGTAAGGAATATGTATATCTTCAGATTCAGGAATCTTTTCTACAAATTCTAAAAGTAAACGTACGTATAGGTACAGGTATTTTAATTATTGTAAACCTATGCCAATAAGTTGCAGCTTAAAATTGAGTGCAATATTTGTTGTTGGTAGGTACCTAGATATATTTAAATATTATAACATATAATGGGACAATTTATTATACCTACCTATATAAAAGGAAAATATAATGCATTTAGTAGATAGGTACTTTACCTAGGTTTGTAGATAAATAGGCACCTATGCGAAAAGTGTCTGTAAGATTTTCTGCACTTAACTAGCTTCATGCTTCTTTCCTTCTTTTTTTTGTGCAGAATTTAAGGGTTAAGCAAGTTTTTTTTTCTAGGATGTCATTGTTTTTAATTTACAAATGCATGTCTTTAGTCGATGTGATGGTTTTTTCATAACGATGATGTCATATTTTACATGGTTTAATCAAAATCAAAGCCTTTTACACTGCTTACATAAGTACATTGTAAGTTTTACTTGAAAGAACAGTGACTACTTTTTTTAAATTCTATCACAAATCCATAATAGGTAGGACCTACCCTCAACATAATAAGCTTGGCTTAAATTTGGCTTTACTTTTAGAAGTCTTTAAAAATAATATGCCGGGATTATTGAATTACGAGCTTCGTGCAAAAAATGTGTTAGACAAATTATTGTTAAGCTATGTTCTTGCAATGAATCATTGATTGATTTAAATATCAGAAAAAAACGATAAAAGAAAAATTAATTTATAATTCTTTGATGTTAGGCAAAAAGGGCTCACTATAGAAACATGTGAGACAGACTCAATGAGTTCAAGACTTTATTATAAAACAAATATGCATTTTCCTGGTTTATTCTCTAAAGACTTAATTAATACAATTTTTAGCAGTTGTTCTAGACTTATTAACAAGGGTTGTACATTTTTTCACCGTCACAATGGCATCAGTTTTGTTTTTGAATAAACAAGGTCCAATTACACTGCCATCCCAAGAAAACAAAGAACTGTACAAAAAAGTGACACGTTGAGGGGTAGCTGCTTTTCAACCGTCATTCTTGGATTTTCCGAGACCTAATAATAGTAGTACCCGTAGCGTGATGGTTAGTGAGTAGAACTGTCATGCCAGAGGTCTTGGGTTCAAATAATGCCAGTGCCATCTAAAGTTTTTTTTTTCACGGGTACTCTCACAAGTCCTCCAAGAATAATTCTTGTCATGAAAAGTGCTTTGTTAAATCATCACTTTGAAAGAACAGTTTATTAAAACTGTATTTTCCCTTCATCCCTATCAACATTACTCGCACACAGGAATGGTTGAGAGTTATAAGTTAATAGGCCATAGTTCTCAACGGACTGTTACGCCACCTAATTTATTTATTTTGTAATGTAATAATTATGCTTATTAATATATCATTCGAAATTACAATGGGTCTAATAATTAAAGATGATTTTTGGATTTTTTAGGTTCTTAATTCCAAACCTGGAGTATCGTGCGGGATACTGTTGCGATATTCCCAGTTGTTCTTGAGCATGCAACACACATGGTTTTGATTCTTCACACAACTAACTTGTTCAAATTTTTCCATTAGTTTCACTTTTGCCGCTTAACTACGCAAAAGTGAATTTTAAGAATTTTCATGAGTCGTAGCCGTGGCTTGATGGTTAGTACGTAAGACTCCCATGCCATAGGTCTAAAGCATCTTGCACATGAGCAACGAACTGCGAACTGCGAATGGACGAACAAACGTGATTTTACACATTTCAAAAAGTCAATTCCACACAAAAACACATTTAAATTATAAGAAACCAATTGACACTAATATTAGGTTCATAAAATTTGCATTTTGTTGTTTGTTGTATACCTAAAGTTTTGCGAGGATATGATAAATCCTTCAAGAGTAATTGTTGACATTAAAAGTGCCTTCTCAAATTCGCTGTTCGAACTCGTCAAAACTATAGGTAGGTTCTTCTATCCCTGACATTACTCGCACATAGTAATGTTTCTTTATTTATTTTAAAATGAGTTGTTAAACAGTAGCCGCGTTTTATTATCACCATGATCTGATCCGGATCAGATCATGATAATAAAACAGCATTGGATCATCATATTTTTTATTATTTAAAGTTTGGTAGCAGTGTCAAATTCGTTCTTTCAAAAGTGACATTTTGAAGCAAAAAAAAACAAACACATACCAAAAATGGAAGCTTCACAACTTTTGAAAATGTTTCTGCAAATCACCATTGCACTCTCAAACTCAAAGCATCCAGGAACACTTTGGTCTCACATCTAGTCCAGATTCTTTTTGACCTTTTAATAAATGTGACACTTAAATAATTTAATGTAGAGATTACTTACAATTTATTTGAACATCTTTTCTCCCATTTGTGCTACAGCTTTCTCGATTTTATTTATATTTTTTGACATTTAAAGCAGGGTTGCCCAAAGAACATTTTGCTCAATGATTTTTTTTTGGGGAAAATAATACCCATAAATTATGTCAAATATACATTTTTTTGAACTTAATTATTTTAATTTCACCAATTAATATCTAGTTTTGTTAAAATGTCTAATTATTTCATGGATTATATACCAAATAAATAAATATAAAGCTTCTCGCTTTCTATTTAAAAAATATTTTATTTCAGTCAAATGGAAATGTTTATATGGCAATACAGGTTTTATTTAATTTGTTTGCAATGATACCAACATTTACATGTGAAATTACAATGATAAAGCGCTCCTTGTTGTGAAAAAAAGAATTAAATTTTGGATCTCAAATTGAGATCCAAACACAAAGCAGGATCTTGTGTTGTTGTTGTAATGCATGTAAATTCAAGATCCGGATCAGATCATGGTGATAATAAAACGCGGCTAGTATATCGTTTCATATTTTATAAACAGTGAGCCTTCTTTTGGAAAGCTCTTTATTTATTATGTTCCTGAAAATATAACTCTTTCAAAAGAAAAGATCAACACAGAGTAAACATGTTCTTTCAAAAAATGATGTTCTGAAAACACTAGTATCAAGGATAGAAACGTTACCAAACTACATAATAGAAAGATTTAAATATATTCGTATAATTTCTGTAAAATGTTTATAAATGAGATGGATCTTGAAACCTTAAAGAATTAAAAAATGATTTTTGTTCTCATGAACACTCTAACAATGCTAACAAATTAAATCTCCATATTATAAAATTTGGATTTAAAAAATAAAGCTTTCTTTAAAATGTCATTGAATAATTACATACATACATATATGCATAATTGTATACATTTTAATAATTATTTTTAAACATGAAAATTAATAGACATGAAATGGCAAGTACATAACTAACTGAGAAAAAATAATATTCTATTGTTATTTTAAGTTTCCTTCCAGGTTTAAATTAATTGTTGTATTTCATACTTGTTTCATTGTCCCTATAAAAATATTAATATACATATGTATTTTACTTTTGTTAAACTTAAATGGTTAAACAGTGAACTCTGTCTAAATATACCTACTTTCTTAAACTTGTTTCAGGGAAGTAATTTTTAATTTCAATTTACTTTTGAGTTTGTTTTCTGGGAAAATTGTACATTCATTATTTTTTTTTTATAAAAGAATAAGTATGTATGTAGGTACCTAACTAGAAATATCCTGAATTTATGTATATTTGTTATTTGTTAACTAACATTAAAAGAGGGTACTTAAATAGTTGCGTCAGTTGATTAAAGCCACAGAAAATAATGCAATGTAAAAGTTTGCACGATCTCTTTTTCAAAGGTTTGTTTGAAAAAAAAGTGTGGTTAGAAAAAATAACATGGCTAAAACACCAAAAACAAACGCTTTCATGTAACTGTGACTTAGACCGCAAAAAATCACTACACTATCCAATATAGTTGCAAGCTGGTATTTTTTTTTTACCCAAAACTACATAAACTATCAGGTAAATTGACAACCTTCACATCCAAAGGAAAAAATATGTTTGCTGTTGACCTCAAATTCCACCCTACCTCCCATTGCACAGAAATAATTTGACGGTTTCTGAGGTGTTATATTTTTGAAAAGCATTTATTTTACATGGAGCGATTTCCAAGTTGGTATTTAAGTTAATAAAAACAAGGAAATTGTCTTCTTGGTGCTTGTTAAAATAGACATTTCCAAGCTGCTTTGTATTTTGTTTGCTAAAATCTTTAATTTTGCAATAAGAAAACACCTTCGATTCTCCAAGAGTCTACTTAAGAGCTATTTGACTAAAACCTCAATTTTGTTTGTGAGGTCTTCGCGATTTGTATGGTGCCCTTTTTTTTTCTAACCACATTCAAGTCAACCTTTGTTAACAATAGTACATGCTACTTATGTGATTTTTAACGAACAATCAATCAAAGACTTGGTAATAAATCGCGAAAAAGATTTTGCAATCAATGGACTTGAATAAGTTACTAAAGTTTCCATGTTCCCATACCTATGTATGTGTAAAATTCTATAAGATTTACTCATTTAAAAAAGAAAATTAGCTCATGGAATCATCAACATTTGATTCGTTTTGTTTTTTAGATACTAAACAAATCATGAAATAGGAATGGAAGCAGCTTGTATTGCATTTTTATTATACTCTCTATTATTTGTCTCTCATGTGGTTAGATTAAACCTACGCTTAAGGGAGGAGAGTTCATGAACTATATAAAAATTAAACGAGATGATGCACTCTTTGCCTATGTTTCAGTTTTTTCTTTGTCTTGTTTTAATTTTTTTTTTGTCTTCGTTTCTTCGTTATGGGGGATGCTTTTTTAGTATTAAGCTTCCCTTGGCTTCAAGCAATGTTCTGTTTTCATAAGTTAGTGGGTGTAGATACAAGAGGTATATCATTATGAAAAGGCAAACGCCTCAAGGGATATACTCTACACTGCTGTACTGGGTTGTGTTGTTGTGGTACACGAAGTAAGACTAGTTTGTCTTGAATTGACATCGAACAAACCTTTGACATTAAAATTTTCACTGAGTTTATTTTGTATTTTAAAATAATAATAATAATAATAATAATAATAATGTATGTCTTACGTATCATCTGTATGTAGGTATCCTTTTCTGGTTCTAGAACCACCTGTAGTGAGTTACATAGATTATGTTGGAATTCTAATATGTCGGCAGAGAATTTGGAGAAGCTGCTCCTATACTATCGGCACGAACAACAAATATTGCCGAAATGAATGAATACATATATGTACAATCATTTTATCGTTTCATATTTCAGCACAATAATCCATTGTGAATAGTGCTCGTAGGAGGTATAGGAATGATCAAACATATTTTTTTTAAACTAAAAATAAGATTGGGTACGGTACGATTTAAAGGTAACAAAATAGTTTGACAATTTTCATGTCATTCACCTTAAACTTCAAAACTGATCCAACATCTAGTGTCCCAAGAGTCATTTTAGATACCTTTTGAGGATTGTCATTGAGCGGAATTGAGACATCCTCTTATAGTAGACGTTTTTTTTTTTTTAAACATTTGTTTCAAGAAAAGAACATATTTTCAGGAATTAATGCATTAAAATGACTAAGTATTTCAGTTGAGCAGATAATGTTTCCCAAGACAATATAGCTTTGTATAATGACTTCTCTCAAAAGCCAATTGGTTTTATTCAATGAACTCCATAAATGGAACAGGACGTGTGATGAAGCAAAGTAAAATGTTTCTTTTTGTGTAAACTATATTAATCTATATTTCCGATGAAGTTAATAACAAATATCAAAATAAGCTAAAATCGGGAGAAATACGCCGGTGGTGCAATGTTCAAAAACAATGTTTTCTCTAATTCTGTTAGTTTCTTTTTACAGGTTAATTCGACATTACAGCTTTTACCGCTGGAAATCTTGAGGAGTCACACAATGCGTTTTTTTGAAAAGAAATTTGGGGCTAGTTTTTGCAAAAGACCTTGAGACTGATATCCCACTGGAAAAGACTCATGACATCCGTCGCTCGTCGTCGACGAGAATGTGGATGCTGTAATCAAGAGTGAGACTCAATTCACGAAATCAACTCCTCATCGATATCAACAGTTCAACACTTCTTCTTCAAAAAGATCTAATTGAATTGGACAACTGCTTTGGTCGAGATATTATTTATGTCGAGTTTGCATTTTTATCTCGACCAACCTTGGGCTCGAAAAAGCTGAACGTTAATATCGAGAAGCCAAGCTTATTAAGGATTTTGAAGTAGTGGCATCACTGTAAACAATATTTCGGTCAACGGTGGTCGTTACAGAGCCATGTTAACTTTTGTTTACTGAAATTGAAGACATGGATTTGTATGATCTCTGGTTTATGGTCTTACATACTACAATCGATATTTTGCACATTAAATTCAAAAATTTTGTTATCAGCCGTCTTAGCGATGTGAGTTGACCACCTCGACGCTGCGATTTTACAATTATGTACCTAGTTGTGCCATAAATTCTTTTACAATACTTCAAGACCTTGTTGTTCAAGAAATAAATTTTGATATAAAACGGTTATATTATTTTTCTAAATATTTAAATTATTATTTATTAAAGAAATTATAACAAAGAAAATGATGCACTCTAAATATGCGACATTATTATTTTAAACTAAAATTGTTGTTCTGTTGTTCTAAGGTCTAAACGTATCCATCACCACGTTTCTGTAATGGTTCGATTGAAAGTTTCACTGCAAAGTGTCCCATCTCGCCATTTTTGAAAAGGAATGTGAAAAGTTTAATCATAGAGATGTGGCAGAGGGTTTTCCTTTTCAATGAAAATAGATGAATTCTTCTTCAGGATTTTGGTAAGACAAACAAAGCCAAGTTAACAAAAAAGCCAAGATAACAAAAGTGTAAACATCGTAGATCTTATAGAAACTTAAGATTGGCTCTCGGAGACTCCATATTTTAACCCTTAAGATTATTTTTTGTGGTCAGTATTGGAGAGAGTGCCTGAAAGACTCCTAAAACAAATTGTTAACATAGAGTTAACTGAACCAGAGTAAAAAAAATTAATAGAAACAGTGCGTGCCACTATAGGTTAATGGCCACAACGTTTAAAAGCTGGCTGAGGTCAATTATTTTAAGTGAAACTTCTTTTTAAATTTAACCATTAATATAGAAAAATAAATGAAACAACAATGTATGATACAAAATGATGTATTTATGCTTGTAACACAGCTTATGGCACGACTAGATACTTTTAATTGTAAGGAATCTTGAAGGACCAATGTTATGTCAACAATCCGACACTGATTCAAGCACATAAGGATAAGCAATTAGTGAGCTAGAGATTAGAAAGGTCTTCGAAAATTGGAGTTACAAAATGTGCTACATACTTTAACGACGTTGTATTCCATAATTATTTGGAATATTTGTTCTTCCTAACAAAGCCATTATACAACATTTAATTTTGTTAAATTGCTGTTTTCCTGGCAACTCTTCATCTTCTACAAACTTCACTTTTTGTTTTAGGTGGCACAGGCTGAACCTCAGACATCTGGCGTGACAGCCCTACACACTAACCACCACGCCACGGGTAGGGAAGAAACTACTATTTGACCAAATATCCAGACAAATAACACTTATACTTATAAAAATAAATTAAACAACAATTATTTTTAAAATAATATATATGTAAACTATGTACATTTATGTACGTATTAAAAACAAATATAACAAAATTGTTTAAAATAATTGTACGTACATAACACATATCTATACGTGATTAAGATTTTAATAATAATATGTACATACCTACTGTACGTACGTACCTATCTTATTAGAAAATAATTTTGTATTCAAAGGCGCTTAATTGACAGGAAATTTATTAATTTTATATATCATCTCTTTTTTTTCGAAAAACTATGTATGTATGTACATATGTACATAAAACGACTTTTTTAAAAATTGTTTTTATAGCTAATAATTTAATTATAAATATTTATATAAATGACATATGACACGTTCCTTGTTGCAAATTAAACAATAAAACATTTCGCAGAGCTCCTCGACATCGTCGTCGTCGTTGTCGCTGTAGACAAGAATGCTATAAAATCACGAATTTCGTCTGATCACTTGTTTCTGTTTCGAATTATTTAATATACTGTAAAAATGTTTGAAATATTAATTGGTAATCATTTTAAGTGGTGTTGTGATTTATTTTTAATTGTTAGGTAGTCAACTAACATTTTTTTTTGATAAGATCCTGTTGATAGTAATTTGGCAGTAAGTTTTTGATTGTTACCCCTCCGAAACGAATAAATTCAACTCAAAAGTGATTTTGAACTTCTTGAAAAATTTGTTTTTACCTTTGGTATCATTTTTGAATGAAATCTAAAAAGCTATTATTTAACTGACTACTTCGTCAGCCTGCACGGTGACTCCGTCATCTTTGCCACATCTTGGTTCCGGTCCATTCAACATGCTTCCCCATCTTTCGCAATTGTTGACCGACGTCATTCAGTTGCGTACCCCAAGGCTCTGGATGTCTTGGTCTACGCCATTCTTCCAGAGGAGACATAGTCTTTTACTTTTCAGCCCAGCCGGACAGAGTCTACCAACCTGTCTCTTTTTGGCTATATCAGTTTATTATAATCTCAAAATTTTGAGGTGATGTTACTGCTAACTTGACAGACATCAAAATATCTTCTGCCTATTAATACAAGCATTAGCTGTTACATTTACATTATTAACTACAAAAGCCATGGCTTAACAGTCAAGCCGAGGGGAAATCAAGAAAATCCCATTTGAAGGTCAATAGGAAATGTAAACAACGAACAGAATCATGATCATGGGCTTCAAATGCCAATCGATGCAAACCCAAGACTGATGGCAAACAAAATGATATGCCTTTTATAATACAAGTGGTGCCAGTTTTAGTAGCAGTACACCAACCAGTGCAATGTTCTTGAAATCATTTTCACGTTTTTCCCTCTGTGGCTAACGATTTTCATTAATAAGGCTTCTCCTTTTGTCTTTGACCATGTACCTAGTTAAATGTTACGTTAAGGTAAAGTTTTTTTTTTTATTTTTTTTTGTTCCTGGTATACCCAACCTCTGTCATGGTTGGTCTGTTTTTTCTGCTATAAACAATGCTGCAATAGTGCAGAAATGCTTCCTCTTCGGAAGCAAATGCAGAGATTAGATTTTGTTTCCAGTTCATTACATAAATCCATGTGACCTCGCATGGTCACTATTTTATTAGTATTTATGTTTGAGAAAGTGACAAATTGTGATATGGAAACTTATGTTACGATATGAACCTACATATTTTGTCACACTTGACAAAGCTTAACTTCTTTCTTTGTCGAGAATTAAGCGTTTGGACTGGAATAATTCTGTATAGTTATTATAAAAGATGAATAATTACTCTTAGATGCATTGTGCGATAGAGTTTGGTTGATTGTAATGAAAATGAGTAATAATGACAATTGTTTGAATAAGCTGATAATGATAAAACATTGTGATTGTTTGAACTCGTCATAGGTAGGTAGGTAGGTAGGTACGTTTATATGTACATAAGTACAACGGAAATTGCACCTACCTACCTACATATTTTAATCTGAGACTGCTTAAAATTCCAATTGAATCTTATCACTTTTTTTTCGAACGAGCTTAGAAAAATATGCAAATTAAATAACAGACAGACAGGCGTTTAGATTAAATTATTTCAAGTAATTGGACTCTGCTCAACGATATAGATTCTTTTAAATGCTTACCGGGCATTTTTTTTTTGTTGTTGTTTTTGTCAAAGCTCAAAATAGTTCGTGCTGCTTTGATGCTGATCCGAATGATTGTTACTACATTTTGTTTTAACGTTCTGTTTAGATTTTAATATTATTTAATCGAGAGACAAGATTATAATCCAGGTTTTCTAGCATCAGTCTGTAGACAGAAAAGATAACACATATCGTTCTGGTGGCAACAAGAATTTTTTATTTGTATTTATCTGTAGATATAGTAGAGCAACAAATATGATAATCTCATATGAGTATGTATAATACTAAATAGCTTTGGAATTGAAGTAAGCGCTAAATGGTGCTGAATTTTTAAGCGATCTACCAAACAGATAATGCCTGTTTTTGAAAAATAGAAAACAATTCTTGTTAGATTTTAAAAAAACATTGTTTATACAACATAAAAGTTATCAAGAGATTATGATAAACGTTATAATTTCGATCGGTTTCCCCCATTTTAACATAATCAACTGTTTTAGTTATACAACGGTCATATACATATATGTTCTCTCTTTTGAATTCTGTCCAAGAGACTCAAGTGGGTTATTGGGTAACTCTCTAAATATCAGAATTGTACTCGTATTTCGCACCAATAAAAGCTTAATTTACCAAACAACCAGATCAGAAATGGTAAAAACTTCTTACTTATTGTATACATATTTAAAAAAAAACTCTGAAAAGCAAGATCATACTACCCATCCGGGTATTTTATTATTTATGAACCTACACGCTTCTTAATCGTGATGGCTTCTTATTAACGTCTATGAGTTATTCGAAATTAGCACGTTGCATTTTTCTTATATTTCTATTATATTTCCTGTTACTTTTCCTTTCAATGTTTGTTCACACAGTACAATAACAGTTACTCGAATTATTTAAATCTTCCTTAAGTTTATTATTTCTTGTTACAAATATAATTTTTTAGTAGATATAGAATAGAAAGATACCTTCTCTAAATTATTGACCTGAATAATTAAACTTTTATTGAGACTTAAGTAATTTCTTCAAAAAATCTGATTTAAGATTAAAGTTTTACTTTTTTTCTTCAAAAACTAGTTTAAATCTTGTTTCATCTGCTAGAAAATTGTATTCGTTTTTTTTTTGCGTAGTTACATCCTTCCAATTTGAGTAGTTAGGTCAAGCCTTACATTGGATATTTTTTTTTGAGATTAAAAATATGTTGGAAAGATTGCGAATAAAGATACAACATTTTTAATAATATAATTAATTATAAAAAATATTAATAGAACATTTGTTTTGAGAAAATTGTCTCGAACCTTTTGAACGTATAAATGATATTCAAAAGTTTCGATCAGTATCAGGAAAAAAATTATTTTTATTGAGTTTCACGATATCAGATAGGAGTAGCTCTGTACTTTTTAAATCAAGTTTCCAGTGGTTCATTAAAGGATAGCCATCTTACCCTGTAGTACCCGTGGCGTAATGGTTAGTGCGTTGGACTATCATGCTATAGGTCTTGGGTCCAAACCCTGCCTGTGCTATCTAAAGTTTTTTTTTCTAGGGTACTGCCTCTTTCAAATAATTGACAAATCCTCCAAGAGTAATTCTTATCATGAAAAGTACTTTCTCAAATTAGACGTTCCGAATCGAATTAAAACTGTAGGTCTCCTCCATCTTTGACAAAATTACTCGCACACAGGAATGGTTGAGAATTTTAAGTCACTAGGCCCTAGTTCTCAAAGGACTGTTGCTGTTGTTTTTATTATCTTACCCTTGATGAAAATTAATAGCTGGAAAGTTGAGCAAACAAATTAGACGTGTTTCATACCAGTTTATTTGATCCACATTAATCTGTTTCAGAATATAAAGGGAGTTTTTATTAGTGGTAGGTATTTTAAGCACTGCCGATAGGGATAGTTATCGATCAAACTGTTGTACTAACAAAGTGTGTTTGAAGTTTTCCCCTTATAATTTTCATGTTTACTTGTCGGACCAGGCAAATGCTTCTGGAATATTTATTAATCATTGCAAATTATTTGGAGAAGAAATGGTGCCAATAATATGCCATACAGCGCGTGCAACCATCAATTTGTTGCGCCAATTGTTTGGTGGCTCAATTATTTACCCGTGGATCAGTTGGTATAATTTGACACCTTTGGAAAACTTGTTGTTAATTGTCTGATCCATGCTTAGATTCACCATGTAGAACCCAATATTCGACTCATTCTTGATTATGTTTGATTAATAATTTGGTACACAATTTAACAGCGCAGTCAAAGAGGCCAAAAGCAAGAAATTATTTTAAAACATTAAAATATTAAATAAAAAGATCCATGACCATTCCAAAAATAATTACTACTTTGTACACTTTACATGTCGAAAGCTAGATCATCCTATTTGGCTTTAAATCCGAAACATGCGAATTATTCATGACTGTCTATTCCTCTATAAAAATTATTTGGAAACAAATGGTTCCAACAACCATACAGCTCGTGCAACCATCTCTTCGTGATTATTGGCTCGTGAAGTGACCATTTCGTTAGTATTATTTTACACCTTTGCAAAACTTGTTGTTAATTGTCTTTTCTATGATTAAGGGTATAAAGCAGCAACGGTTGCCCATTTAGAAGCAGAAATTCGACCCACTCTTGACTATGTATGAGGAGTTAGGTCTTTTCGCCCAAAACCATACCTCCCAAATCCTAAAATGTCATAAAGCCCAAAATTGATCACAAAACCTAAAAAGTTAAAAAAAATCGCAACAAAAAACCAAAGCGAATGTGGTAACGTCCAAATAAATTTTAAATAAACAAACGCCCAGGTTGTTAGTTGCAATTTTTAATTTGGGGTTGGGCCTTGTGACATTTTTGTCGTTTTGTCACAATGTCCAAATGTTAGAACAAATGACATCTTTTGGGCGATATGTCAATTGGTAGTTTGGGCGTTATGATACATGAAAATAGATTTGGGCAATATGACATTGATTTTGACCCAAAAAATTGTTAACGCCCTATGGTTAAGTAATATTGCCCAAATCGTACAACAACAAAATGTTAATATAATTGTTTAAAGTCTTAACGCCCAAAGTTTCGGTAATATTACCCAAATCGTACAAGAACAAAATGTTAATAAAATTGTTTTGAGTGCTTTGACATTTTTAATTTCGGCGAACAGACCTAACAGACCTATGATTGAAAAATTTGAAGTTTACAAAGCACAGTCACGATAGCCATGTAAATTAAATGAAAATTTGTATGATGCTGGTAATGCTAGGAACCGACAAATCCTCTAATAGTAATTCTTTTCATACAAAATTCTTCCCTAACTATCCTTTAGGACTCGGGATAAAAACTATACGCCACATCCCCCATTCCTTGACATTGCTTGCACAAAGAAATAGTTCAGAGCTACAAGTCATTAGGAACTATGTAGTTCCTTTCAAATTGTAAGAACATACAAATTTGATACGGATTGAATTTGCAAACGATCATTTTCTTATTTTTCTAGAACTCCTTGTTTTCTGTTCTATAATATCGAAGGACCTTTCAATTTAACATAATATCTATTTAATATTTCGTAAAAAAGAAATTCCAATTTTAAGAAATTTAAAGTAATTCAAATAATAGGTTTTTTAGTATAATTAAACTTTTCCACATTCGAACAAAGCCTCAAACAAATTGCAATTTGATTTTGTAGCAACAAAATCAAAGCTATATTTAAAATCATACCGAACAACATACATATTACATATTTACATATGTAAGTATGTAGTTCAGTACTTCGCCTCGCCTGAAAGTGTGAAGGTTGTATTTTTCACAAGTTCATATCACCTGCAGATCACATTTGCATTGAATCAATCATAATATTCAAATATTACTCTTACTCAGTACAGTCATTTAAAAGTGTCCCTCATTGGAAAATGTCTCTATTATCATAGCGCAAATATATTTTCTGTTGTTTTTCGCATCAACTATAATAATATATAACTATACATACCCAACCCAAGCCGACTCATACTGCATTATAGGTTTTGTTGATACACACTTGCCAATGGTGCAAATGTGCTAAAATTATTGTTTATAACAAAAATTGTTCTCTGCACCGCTAACGCTTGAGTGTGTTCATATTGTATTAATTAGATTTAAGAACACAAAAATCAATAACACACGTTATATATGTAGGAATGTATGAAAGAGCACAAAGAAGAAGAGGGTGTGGTGGAGAATAGACTTTGTTGCGCCTAAACCATCAGTTTAAAAGAAAACGAAAAAAAAAAAATAACAAACCGACTCCATCCAGCGGTGGTTATATCGAATTACCTCAAAGTTCAGTAAGTGTGTATTGTTTAAAACGGTCATAATCCTGGCATTGGCCTTAGATCAAGTATTTGTCCATAATTACGGTAAGACAAGCAAACCAAAAACACTAAGCTTCGAATCTTATTTTCGATATATATTAACTTGCAATATAGGTAGATACTTTACCGTTATAAAATCTGACTGATAGTTTTTAAGATATACCTTTTCTTTTTTTTTTTTTGTTTCCTAGCCTATTAGTTTTGGTCACTAGTTGTTGAGTGTTTTAGGGCTCATTTCCTACGTCTCGACCTTGCTATTGAAACAATTGGATTATATTATCGTGACGTGACTCTATGAAGCCCTATCCAGCTACGGTAAGCTGGTAGCAAATTCGGTTATGTTAGAGCCTTTTGTTTTCTCTGCTCAAGACAGTGTCGCATTTTTACAACTATCAACTTTGTCATAATGTATCGCGCTGTCTCCGAGTAAGCACATCTCGGTTTGATTTGCATTTTTGTTGCTTGCATTTTTTTTTAAAAGAAATTCTGAATTACAAAATATTACAAAAAATATTAAATAATGTTTTCTGCTTGATTGAAAATTTTAATAAAAATCAGTTAAATTGTTAAACCGCAAATAAAAAAATTGTGTTTTTTAAAAATATTTACAGATGATCTGGAATGTTGATCGGCGTGCGTTTTCTTCGTGTTTGTTGTTGTTAGTGCGTTAAAAAAAGGATATAGTTTTTGAACAAAAAAAAATAAACAAGAAAACAAATAGAAAACAGCCCACCTACACTTTTGGAATACCAAAAATAATTTAAAACAACAAACAAAAATTTGATGATAGTGTTTTTTTTTGTGGATCAAATTAAAACTTCATAAAACCTTGGATTAACAATAATCCAAATTTTCAAATATACATTTAATACAATTATTGTAACTGACAACATCAGAAGAAATAAGAAAAACAGAGTGCATGTTAGAGTGGAACTGCAAGTTGGCAAGACGATTTTATACAACGGGATAGCGGTATATTAATATTCAGTTAGCATGGAGTGCTGTTTATCTGAAGAGGCGAAGGAACAGAAGCGCATCAATCAAGAAATCGAAAGGCAATTACGTCGCGATAAACGAGATGCCAGACGAGAACTTAAACTGCTGCTTCTGGGTAAGTTTTAATATTTTTTAACATTTTGTGTTTAGCTCTTTAACAATGAATCCTGTTTAGCAAAGAATAGAAAAAACTTTTACAAATAAGTATCCTTGCTGTAAAGGCCTCTTAGTTTGGATCAAAAAGGAATTATTTCAAAAATCCCTTTATTTAAAAAAAAAAAAAAAAAAAAAAATCACGGGTACTGCCTCTTAAGAGGAATTGACAAATCCGAGACTCTTGTCAAGCATGAAAAGTGCTTCTCGGCATAAAAAACTCTAGGTCGCCTCCATTCCTGGCACCACAGAGTATGGTTGAGACTGGTTCTCTACGAGAAGTGTCAAAAATCAAATCAATAAAAATAAAAACTTTTTTCGGAAACAATGTTAACTAAAGTGATAACCTTCATTGGATCATTCAACTGTAATACTCGTGCTTCTAGGAATGCTCATCAGTATACCCTCGAGCCCAACTTCCGTCGTACTGTCAAGTACAGAGATTCGTTCTTTAGTCGTACTACGCGAATGTGGAAAGCCTTACCACACTCTGTCTTAAGGAATTCAAAACCTACTTTCAACTCCTCTCTCAATTACCTAATGCTCAAACTGTGTCTTTGTTTAATAAGGGTAATTATATCCCCTTGAGTGTGCGCTTTTCTAAATTAAAACTGTCTAGACTTGTAAGTTTTTATATAAGTTTCAATCGCAGAGTTTAAAAGTTCATCTGAGATAGAAATAGAAATGTTCAAACCAATTTAAAAGAATTTATATTTGTTTCACATTTGGCAAATCATAACAAACAGATTTTAAATTAAAAAAAAAAGATCACTTTAAAACCTATAGGCTACGCTTTGTGAGATTTGGAAAGTCTAATATTTACCTTGACATGGAGTCCATAAAAAACAAGCTTTTAGGTACAGAAAGTTCACCAATATCAAAATTTCAAAAATCTAAACTTTCTAACAACGAAAAAGTAGATAGCCTTCTGAGACTAAGTAGTTCCACAGTTCAGAATCACAAGAGTTGACACCTCAGTGAAGATCCAGAAAAGCATTTTCTTACTTGTCCTTTTTCATTTTATTGGCATTTCTGAAAGAACTCAAAATAAATGGTGTTAATAACACCTTGAGTTAATTTCATTAGATTAATAACTCATTTTTATGTCGAATATTTTAGAACAGAAAAATAATTCTTGGCTCAGCTTTGGTGTTGAATAATGATCAGCAAAGAAATGAAATCAAATTATGTATATCAATAGAACAAAGACGGTCAACTTGTGAGGTTTCAAATAAATAGGATTACGAGATTCTAGTTTCATACATAACATACACCCCATTATTAAAACTTACGAGTATTTTCCGGATGAACAAAATTTCGTCACAATGGTCGTGAAATCAAATCTCAGAAAAGAAGCTCTTGAAAATTGTACCTCAGAATTAAAAACGCTTTATAGCTTTAAAACAAAAATAACATTTTAGCAAATCTTATATGATTGTACCCTTTGACAGGTACCTAAGTTTTTCTCAAGCGTTTTCCAGTTAACGTTATTTCAAAAAGGTCTTAATTTCTTCCAAATCTTTTTTGCCTAGTAAATAATATCTATTCTATCGATTGACTGAACCTCAGTTGTGAAGAAATCGAAATTTTACTTTTCGAATCCATCCCTAAAATTACTCGCGTAAATGAATTATTTTTTTATTTTATATTTCTCGAGGTAGAATCTTTCAATTTGATTTCTCGATCTCTATTCAAAAGAACTGTTTTCTTAAATCAATTTTTAATAATTTTGAGGGACTATGAAATGTCTGAAACTTATTGAAATGCTCCCTTTTTGAACTAGCCATATAGGTACACCTAACTTAGAGCAAATCATGAATTTCTTTTTCAAAATAATATGTAACAATAATTACTGTTTTATTAAATTAAACTTTATTTTCCTTTTCTCCAAAGGTACTGGTGAATCTGGTAAATCCACATTCATCAAACAGATGCGTATTATTCACGGTAGTGGTTACTCCGACGAAGATAAAAGGGGTTTTATCAAATTAGTCTACCAAAACATATTCATGGCCATGCAATCGATGATAAAGGCCATGGATATGTTAAAAATTCAATATGGAGCGCCAGACAACGTTGTAAGTATATAAACATAAAATATTTACATTTTATATTTTTGATACAAAAATAACTCAATTTAAATTGTATTTTCTTTTTTTAATTTTTTCAGGAAGGTGCTGAGCTGATATCGGGGATAGATTACGAAACAGTTGCCACATTCGAAGATCCCTATGTGTCTGCAATTAGAAATCTTTGGGCGGACGCTGGTATTCAAGAATGTTACGATCGAAGAAGAGAATACCAACTTACAGATTCAGCTAAATAGTTAGTTAATTTGTTTTTTTCTTTGTTCTAGTAATTTTTAATTTAAATTTATTTACAAAACGGATCGTGATTTGTTTTCAATCCTTGAACCAACGCGATAAAAGTTTAATTTCTTTCCTTTTTAAATTTCCTACAACGTATTTTATATAACTATATATATGTATAAACAAAATTCAATCTCAACAGTTATCTGATGGAAATTGATCGAGTGGCTGGAAAAAATTACTTACCAACCGAACAAGATATATTAAGGGTTCGAGTACCAACAACGGGGATCATTGAATATCCATTCGATCTAGAAGAGATACGATTTAGGTATCCTTCCTCAATCCTTTCCATTAATTTATGAACAAAAAACCATTTTTGCAACTAACTCTTTCGAAATTTAAAAAAAAAATATACAATAATGCATGGCGTGTGGTTACCATTTATCCATAATTTATATATTCAGTTCAGAATTTACTAACTTTTTGTTTCCATTTTGTGTCTAACAAGAAGAAGAATGATTCGTTTTATTTTTGTCTGCTTAAGTTTATTACAGTTTTCAACAAAAAGTCTGCATAGAGAAATTATTTTTTTTATGACATTAACTTTAAGACATCTCTTGCTCATAAAAAATGAGATTTGATAATTTAAGAATTGTTAGACGAGTATTACAAGGTTATGAGATGGAGGGTTCATGAAAAGTTACTAGAATAAAACAAGTCTTAGTAATGGCTCTACTGATAGAAAAATGTCCTTTTGACCGAATCCTATTAGTTTAATTTAATTCTATTTATTTAAGGTTTCAACTTATTTAAGGAGTTAGTTTTAGCTTTAATTGATTTTCATCATTGAACATTTTGTTTCGAGATTAAAAATCGAGTTAGAGAGTTAAATTTGTTATGTTTGGTGTCAAAACAAAGCTGGTCAGTTGTAGATTTTTTCTTTAAACCAGAACTTTTTACTAGAATAAAACAAGTCTTAGTAATGGCTCTACTGATAGAAAAATGTCCTTTTGAACGAATCCTATTAGTTTAATTTAATCCTATTTATTTAAGGTTTCAATTTATTTAAGGAATTAGTTATAGCTTTAATTGATTTTCGTCATTGAATTTTTTTTTCGAGATTAAAAATCGAGTTGGAGCGTTAAATTTGTTATGTTTGGTGTTAAAACAAAGCTGATCAGTTGTAGATTTTTTCCTTAAACCAGAGCTTTTGTTTAAGTTCATTTTTTAATTTCCAATGATGAAAATAGTTTCAATGAACAGCTGATTTTTGATTTCACATTTCGGAACATAATCGTTCCACTGAAAGCGATTTAATTTATCTGCATTGCCACCTGTCAGTTTTACTTTCAATTGTTAACTTGATTTTAATCAAATGTTGATTCTAATCAGGAAATGGTTGATTCGAATCAGGAAATATTTATTCTATGACCAACCTCTCAAAAAAAATCTAATGATTGGTTTCAATGATGAAAACCAATGATAGCTAAAACTGGCACCCAAGAAAGCCAAATGCTGCTTGATTGATATGTTTTTCTAAAACAAGTTGAATTATTGTATACATTTTATGTTTTTTACACATCGAATGCATGAAATTCTATTGCTGTATGCAGATTTTTGTTAGGATTATTTAAAATATTTTATATATCAATGCTTTATACAGCAAAGAAATGAACAAAACAAATTGAAAGCTGACTTTTAGTTTTGCTTACAAACAATTATTTACTCGTCTTTTGTGTCTTTCATGTTAAATATATTTAAATTTATTTGTAAGAATTTGATAAAGAATGTTTAATTATTTTTATTTCCGAAATTATTATATAGATAGTTATTTTTTAGTATATGCATGTCTGTCTTTAATATTTTAATAATTTTAGTTTTTTCTTATTTATTAAAATTTACTTGTTTCAATTCAAAAGCAGATACTTATATCGGGTGATTTTTTAAGAGCTTGAGAACTTTTAAAAAAAAAAAACGCATAAAATTTGCAAAATCTCATCGATTCTTTATTTGAAACGTTAGATTGGTCCATGACATTTACTTTTTGAAGATAATTTTATTTAAATGTTGACCGCGGCTGCGTCTTAGGTGGTCCATTCGGAAAGTCCAATTTTGGGTAACTTTTTCGAGCATTTCGGCCGGAATAGCCCGAATTTCTTCGGAAATGTTGTCTTCCAAAGCTGGAATAGTTGCTGGCTTATTTGTGTAGACTTAAGACTTGACGTAGCCCCACAAAAAATAGTCTAAAGGCGTCAAATCGCATGATCTTGGTGGCCAACTTACCGGTCCATTCCTTGAGATGAACTGTTCTCCGAAGTTTTCCCTCAAAATGGCCATAGAATCGCGAGCTGTGTGGCATGTAGCGCCATCTTGTTGAAACCACATGTCAACCAAGTTCAGTTCTTCCATTTTTGGCAACAAAAAGTTTGTTAGCATTGAACGATAGCGATCGCCATTCACCGTAACTTTGCGTCCAACAGCATCTTTGAAAAAATATGGTCCAATGATTCCACCAACGTACAAACCACACCAAACAGTGCATTTTTCGGGATGCATGGGCAGTTCTTGAACGGCTTCTGGTTGCTCTTCACTCCAAATGCGGCAATTTTGCTTATTTACGTAGCCATTCAACCAGAAATGAGCCTCATCGCTGAACACTGATTTTGGTAATAAAATTCAATGATTTGCAAGCGTTGCTCGTTAGTAAGTCTATTCATGATGAAATGTCAAAGCATACTGAGCATCTTTCTCTTTGACACCATGTCTGAAATCCCGCGTGATCTGTCAAATACTAATGCATGAAAATCCTAACCTCAAAAAAATCACCCATTACAAATCGAGAATAAGTTTAAACTGTCCTCTTTTTGTACAAAACGTGTATACATTCGAAAAACATGGGTAAAATGAATAAGTTAAATATATCTATTTAGTGGGAATATAATTCAAATTATAATTGTAAATCTCGAAAACTTCTTAAATGGCTTTTGTTGCTATTCGCGTTGATATGCCAAAATAGTCGTCGATGAATATAATACCCTGTGGGAGAAGATACTAATAATCTTTAAGAGAAGATACTGATACCTACTCCTCTCTATTTTACATTTGATGTCCATAATTTGTCTAAAGTTGAAATTTTGAAAACAAACCAACGACACTTTCTTGTTTGCTTAAATTTCTTGGACTTAGGAACCAAGAACTAACTCCTAAAACCCACTATCCTTCGAAATCAAAACAACGATCTCATCCATTTTTTGGAAGGATTTGAATAAATTGTTCAACAAAGTTTTTTTAACTGTTTCTTTTTTATTACTTATGTTTGTTTTAATAATTATTTCTTGTTACTTATTAGTTACTTAAGTGATCTGCCACGTATCGAGAAACCAGATTTCTTACCAACAGAACAAGATATTTTACGTGCTCGAGTTCCCACCACAGGAATTCTAGAATATCCATTCGATTTAGATGGAATCGTATTTAGGTATTAAATACAAAAATTAAAAAAAATAATTCCATAGAAGCTAGAATTGTGGTATAAAGGAAGTAAATAGTTGGCCAGAATCTAAAGTTAGAAACAAAAATCAAAAAGTATTGCTTAAAATTGTAACAGCTTTTTTTTTGTATCAATGCTCATCTTAATTATGGTTGCTTTATGTACATTTTTGTTTTGTTTTGTCTGTCTATGTTTGTAATATATTCATTTTTTGCTTATTAAAAATTACATAATAAAGTTGCATTGTAAATCTATAGAAATTGACGCTATTAATATATTAGATTAATATGTTTTTATTTAAATATTAATATACATATATTTTTATCTTATTAATGTAAACAGGATGGTAGACGTAGGCGGTCAGCGATCAGAAAGAAGAAAATGGATTCATTGTTTTGAAAATGTAACTTCAATTATTTTCTTGGTCGCTCTCTCAGAGTATGATCAAATTTTATTCGAATCTGAAAATGAGGTATGTATAAAAGGTTTTCAATGTTATAATGAAACTGCATTGGTACACAATATTTGACAAAAAATATAAAATATGAACTATGAACTCTTGACTCAATGCAAACAATCCAAAATATTAAATCATTTTTCTGTATAAATAAAAGATTAATTTATATTACTAAGGTTTAATTCAATTTAAAGGGTTTTTCAATAAGAGATTTCATTTTGAATAACCCGCTATTTGTACAACTGTCACTTTCTGACACTTAAAAATAAAAAAAATACGCCATTAGCAAAAATTAAACATTACACGCTTCAAAAATGATATATTTTTCTCTAAACAATCAAATACACAGTCACTGATTTCTCTTTCAAAATACTCCTTTCTTTAAAAATAAAAATGAAACCTTTTATTGGAAAACTCTAAAGATTCAAATTACAATGCTATTTGTTTTCAAGATTTGTGTATCGATGTATAAAAATAAAATCAAGTACAAAAAACTAACTAAACTTTCTTTTATTGCAGAATCGTATGGAAGAATCAAAAGCTTTATTTAGAACTATTATTACGTACCCATGGTTCCAAAATTCATCCGTTATTCTTTTCTTAAATAAGAAAGACTTGTTAGAAGAAAAAATAATGTATTCGCATTTGGTAGACTACTTCCCCGAGTATGACGGTAAGAATCATTCCTAAAATATTTGAATATTTATTTTTGTATATATTTTAAATACATACCATTTAAAAATGAATTAAGTTAAAATCGATGTCAAAAAATATTATAAATATTTTGAAAAAAATTAAATTAAAAACAGGCGCCAAATGTGATATACCTGCAGCAAAAGCATTTATATTGAATAAATATCTATCAGCGAATCCCGATCCAGAGCGTCAATGTTATTCTCATTTTACAACTGCTACAGGTTAAAAAAATATATATAAAATAAATAAGTACGCTTGAAGTCGTATACTGATGTCGTATGCTAAACAATTAATGAAGAAGCCTTTACGAGTAGTTGATGATTTTTGTTTTTTATTTTAAGTGTAGGCTAAATTGTATTTAAATTTATGTACATATAAAAAAATAACTTAAGCACTTGTAGATTGTTTTGTAATGCTAGTTCTGCTTTTATGTATATTTTTTATTCTAAAAATAGGTCCACAAAGGGATGCAATAGCAGCCAGAGAGTTTATTCTTCGTATGTTTGTAGATTTGAATCCTGATTCCGAAAAAATAATTTACTCTCACTTTACTTGTGCTACAGGTAAGTTATAAAAGTTCAATGCGAGTGAATGAATGATAATTTATGAATTGAGTTTGTCTGTCTTCACATAATGTCAGTCTAAAAAAAAACTTAAGCTAGCTCAGAAGAGCAATTTCAAAATTGATATGTGTGCTTGGGTGTGTACTTTGACTTTTCCAAATTCTAGACAACCACAAAATCTCTTCTTAAAACCAGAGGTAAGCTTAAAAGGATTCAAATACATGTGTATCAAGGGAAAAAAAATCCGTTGAGTATTTATTTGAAAAAGTAGTAAGATCTCGCTAGTAAATGCTTCCAAATGTCTTAGCTTTCCTTTATATTGAAATGAAAAACAAAATTAAATGAATTTCAATTTGTTTTTTTATTTTTTATTAATCTACCTTTGGATTTGCTACTTCAACCCTAAAATATTAAATAAATCCAAAAAAAACTTCCACACCCCAACCAAAAACCAAAACCAATTTAACAAACAACCTATCCACCTCTAGACACTGAAAACATCAAGCTTGTGTTCTGCGCTGTAAAAGATACACTTATGCAGAATGCATTGAAGGAGTTCAACTTAGGCTAAACTCAAAATCCAAAAAAAAAAAAAACAACAGTGTGATCTAATTAAAAACAACAAAAACACATATTAGAGATTTTAAATAATAAACTATTTCCTTAATTTATTATTTTATTATCTATTTGTTATTTTTTAACACATTTTAAGTTATAATAAATAAATAAATAAATAAAACAAACAAAAATACAATCAATTAGATTTAAAAAAAAATTACATTTATTAATTTTATTTAAATAATAAAAACAAAATAAGCAGTAACAACAGCCCATACAAGTTAAATTCGATTTTACACGAGGGGTAACTTAAAAATTGTATTTGTTGTATAGTTTCTTGGAATGTGATTATGAATAAAATTAATAAAATAAATATTTATAAGATTTTTTTTATATTTAATTTGTGGGAATGTGTTTGCAAATGTGTGTGAGAATGATGTGAAAGTTGAGAAAGATTTGAAACAAAGAAACAAATTTATTTGGTTTGAGAACGATGGGCATATGATTTTGACTAAATCACTTATAAATTATTAGTTAAAAACGTAGATATTCATATAAAGCTAAATTCATACACAAAACGAAATTCCCAGATAGGAATCGACAGTAAAATAAATTGTTCTTACCTTCATTTACGCATGGTTTTACAAAATAAGTTTTTATCAGACTCAGTAGAACTTTTTCGTATCATAGACAATAACATTTTCAGATTCATTCAAAAAAGGCTGCCTTTAAGTTTGGCGATAATCACAAAACTACTGAACTTATTTCATACGTTTTTATCAAACGACAGGGTGGTTCTTAAAGAAAGTTAAAGTTTCTTTTAGAGGTTTTGTTGAAATGTAACGATAACTGTTGAAGGTGTGAAAAATCAAGCCGTCTGGGAGATTAATGGAAAACGCTGCCTAATCCTTCGCAGATATAACAAATAAATTTCATTCACATTAGGATAGCCATCTCGCACCAAATCTTTTAATGCAGGTAAAACGCCAGTCTCCTTGGCACTGCTCACATTTCTCACTGTCGCCTACTATAAGTTGGCATGCGATTCCCGTTAATAAACATACTTTCGCAACGGGTAATGAAAGTAAAGGCCCAACTATAATAGACTTAACCGAGCTTAAGCCAGCTTAAGGGAACGAACCAATACGCAGCCTTATATGTCACTAACCATAATAGACGTTCTGCTCAGTTTTGTTAAATTTCGCTAACTTTCGCGCAGTTAGGTTAGGTTAGGTTAAAGTGGCTGCGGATACAAAAACCACACACTTAGGCCAGAAGAAGAGGCCCATTGTGATACCACATGAATCTAGAGAAATACCTCCCACTAGTCGAACCATTTTGAGCTTTTTATAAAGCGAAGGAGATATCTGATATCCTTTTTTGCTAGTTCACTGGGATCATCAAAAGAGTATTCTCCCAGATGAAGTTTGCGTCTTAGTGAGAGAGCAGGGCAGGTGCAGAGGAGGTGAGAGATTGTTTCTTCTTCTTCCTCGTCCATACAGCTCCTGCAGAAGTCATTTGAGGCTACACCAAGTCTTATTGCGTGTCTGCCTATAAGACAGTGTCCCGTAAGGACACCTATTAGGGAGCTTATATGAAGTCTGCTTTGAGATAACAAGTCTTTAGAGCGCTTTAGGTCGAGTGAAGGCCATATTAGTTTTGTGGCTGCGCATGTTGGTAAATTGTACCACCTAGAGTTTGCTATCTCGAAAGCTTTTTCTTTTAGCAGAAGCTTACATGTAGCTATCGGTATACCTATCTTCTCCCTTTCAGGTGAAATAGGTATGACGGTTCCATTTTTGGCGAGTTCATCGGCTCTACAATTTCCTGCGATGTCTCTGTGACCCGGCACCCAGCATAGGTGAATGTTAAATTGCTGCGCCATCTCCATAAGAGATGATCGACAATCGAGGGCCGTTTGAGATTTGGTTGAGACACCATCAAGAGATTTAATAGCAGCCTGACTGTCAGAGAAGATGCGGATATCAGAAGTTGATATCACGTTTTCTCTTAGCCAGGAGAGAACCTCTTTGATCGCTAAAATTTCCGCTTGGAAGACGCTACAATGATTAGGGAGGCGGAATGAGATGCTTAGATTAAGCTTTTCTGAGTACACACCACTACCAACTCCCTCATTTGTCTTGGATCCATCTGTGTAAAAGTGGATGCTTTTGTCATCCAGGAGTTTTTTGTCTTCCCATTCATCTCTGGATGGAATAGATACCTGGAAGTTTTTTCCAAATTCGGGTTTTGGGATAGTGTAGTCTATGTACTTTGGTATAGAACCAAAGAGGTTCAGAATGATGGAGTGCCCAACATTGTTGTTGGCCCATTGAGAAGAGGCGTTGAGTCTTATAGCAGTACTCGCTGCAACTTGTTTGCTGAATATGTCGAGGGGTGTCAGATGGAGGAGAGTGTCCAACGCTGCTGAGGGTGTGGTTCTTAAAGCCCCGCTAATGCAGAGACATGCAGTGCGTTGAACTCTGCTGAGTTTGTCGAAGTATGTGACTTTCTCCAGTGCAGTCCACCACACTGCAACCCCATACATAAGTATTGGTCGGATGACCGATGTGTATAGCCAATAGGTTATGCGAGGTTGAAAACCCCATTTGTTTCCTATGGCTTTCTTGCAAAGGAAGAGAGCTGCTGTAGCCTTTTTAACTCTTTCCTGAATATTAGGTTTCCAACTTAATTTTTTTTCCAATATCAGACCAAAGTATTTGGCCTCATTGGTAAAAATTAGTGGTACACCTTTTATAGAGGGAGGTACAATTTCTGGGATCTTGTATTTCCGTGTAAAAAGGACGGTTCGCGCAGTTACGCAAGAGCCATTTAAATGGCTCGACCTTAAGCAAATGTCAAATTTTGCTTAAGTTACTTGAATCCATTATGGTTACTTTTTGTTTGGACGATAACTTCTGATAACTTTTCGTTCGGTTTTGACATTAGCTTACTTTCGGTTAAGTCTATTATAGTTGGGCCTTAAATCATCTAATATTTATAGCAAGCAAATTTGTTAGTTTGTTTTTATGTCTAGACTAATATTATCAAAAGGAATGATTTTTGTATGTTTGCACTTTTTTATTAGTATGTTGCACAGCCGTGCAAAGACGGGCCGGGTCGCTAGTTTATAATATGTACAAACATAAACTAAAAACATTGTGTGCCAATTGCCTAAAATACAGGAGTGCTAATAATTCATCTTAAAAATAATCAAAACTAAAAATTTATTTAGAACTTCTGCAGAACTTTTGATTTGTCAATATTTAAAGTTATTTTTCAAAACCGCTTAGCAACAACGGGCTATTTTGTTTTAAGCCTTAACAAGAACATTTGTGTGTTTTCTTTTCAGATCTTCCTTTTTAAATTGTCTACAAGTTATCAATAGGGCTTACATTGCCTGATTAAGATTGCCATTCACGACTCATATTATTTTTTTAAATAAAATTTCAAGAATTCCTAGGGTCTGTTTAACAATGTAACAGTTTTAAGTAGTTACCCACCAATAAATCACTTTCCAGTTAAATCTTCCCTCAAAGTTTCTTTCTTCAAATGGAAATAAAAATCGAATTCATCCAAGGATTCCATTTAGTTTGCTTTCATTTGAAATACGCAATTTTTTCTTCATAATGTTGCACTTTTTACACTGTTATTTTTCTGTTATCTATGCTATTGGGTACTTTCCATAAGTTACTTGACACATTGGGTCATATGCCAAAAGATGAGAAAGTTCTCAGAGTTAGAGCTGACGAACTTGAACTCGTATATGAGATTGATCGAGCAGACTCGGACTCATTTTCATATGCAAAAAAAAAAAAAACTGCACTAGTTAAAACAGTTGAAATTTCTGCTCTACGTTGTTGTCCGGCACTTCGAATACAAGCTGAGGTCGTTAGAGTCCCATCATGATTTGAATCGTTAATTTGCATGGAGCGATTGCTTGAATCCATAAAGTCGTCTTCATTTAAATTCTTTGCAAAGTTATGTAGGACAAAACAAGAACTGATTAAGGATGGAATTGTATCTTGCTTTACTCGAACTTTATATTGCAAAATCGGAAAACGTTGCTTTATTTGTCCGAAACATCTTTCTATTAAATTAACGTTCGGCATCGTAACTTGTTTGTTTAAAAGGTGTCATTAACCAAGGCGTTATGCCATACCCTTCATTGCCAAGTAATATTGCTGAAGAATTATTATTCATATGATTAAATAAGAAACTATTTTTCAAAATACGGGAGTCGTGGACTGATCCTGCCCAGCAAACTTCAATGCTTGTACATTTTTCATCCGCGTTGCACGTAGACTGTACATTTATTGAGTAGTATCCTTTGCGGTTGACGTACTCCTCCATAACCTTTGCGCTTCTTCTATTTCTTCAGAAGTGTGTGGGAATATGATGCAATCAGTTGCACGGCTTGCAATTTTTGTTGCAACTTGCTGTACCACCCTAGATATCGTTGATTGATTGACACCAATGTCTTCACCAACACCGCTTTGAAATCGAGAATCTCCTATATAACGTAGAAAAATCCTCATTTTTTCTTGATGAGTCAAAGCACCACCGCGCGATTCCAGGGTTGGGCCCAAAAACTCATCTGTCAATAATTGAACACCTGTTTCACTAAATCTATACAATTTTCGAAAATCTTCACCAATTGGACATCTTCTATTTTTATAAACACGATTTGTAACAAAATTATTCAGAAACTCGGCCAGTTTGATAGTTGTTTATCAACTGAGTAAGAGAAAACCCATCCTCAACAATTTGTGAGATCGATCTCATGCAATCGAGCGTTTGCATATCAAAACTAGAACTTTCTCACATAGAGCTCTTGTCGAGAGGTTGATCTCAACACTTTGAGTTCGAACTCACAGCTTGAGATCGATCTCGGTCTCTGTATTTTTTTTTGCATACCACTCTAAGAAAGTTCTCAGAAAAGTGATTAAAGAGCTTTAACTCATCTTTTTGCATATGACCCATTATCTTCTAGTTAGATCTACCCAGTTACTGTGAAACACTACTTTGAATTTTATGCGCTGATTAAGTTCCAAGTAGCTTAACTGTGACTTTACTTTTATATTGTGGAACAGGCCCTTAGGATTATTATCCTGCTTGAAAGCACAACCCAAAGGCAGTTCTTTCTTAGTGGACCAAAACGTACATTGGAAGAAACTCTCCCAAACCAACCAACAACCGAGACATCTCCTCGTTTACGGGCAAAGCTCATCTACATTTTTCTAATTTCAAATGTGCCCACATTGAGTGACCTACTGTCCTTTTTCCATCTGTGTCAAAGGAGTCCATTTGCAATTTGCCTATAGACCAAAGTTTTCTTATAATTCCTTAAGTTATAAAACGAAAAACAAAAAGCTGAAGCTTCCATACAGCATGGTAAATAGAAAAACGCGATCTCTAAATATAAACCTAAATAATTGAACTTTGGACACATACATATATTATTTCTTCAACCAAAAAGCCGTTTGGATTAAAAATCGAAGACATTTTAGGTTTTTTGAATCAGTCTTATGTTTTCAATAACATTTGTCCGGTTATATTTTTTAAATCTTACAAATTTTTGTCTCTAAGAGCAGCCTACATTCGTCATGTTCTCCATCCACAAATTTGTACATATCAAAGTCGTGTGCTGATTGGGAGTGGTTGTCTACGCTGTTTCTTTGTATTGATAGTGTGGATATTGATTCCAGATTAAGGTATCATAGGCGTGAACATTTTGGTAAAAGATATTTTTGAACGAGTTTAATAGTTGGAAGTCCTTTTTACTTTGTTCTTATGAGTCTCGGATCTACATATATGTGGAAAATGGTCTTAGAGCCTACTCTTTATTTCGTTCCGAAAGTCAATCCTATTTAAAACTGATTTCAAATTATCGAAATTAAAAACTGCCACTTTGTATATTTTTTTTTTAATTCAAAAGAACTTAATTTCTTTTCGTTTTTGAAATGAAAAAGATTAAATGTGCGTTTTCGGAAAATTTGACTTTCCAAACGCAATCCAGAGTAGGCTGACCTCCTGCTCAACGGCAGCTTTTAAGTTATAATAAGATTTTAAGATTTTCAAATTATAGACCGAGTATGTGTGTTAATGAAATTTTGTGTGAGAGAAAAACATACAAATAAAATAAAACACTTTCAATTTAATCAACATTTTATCTTAACATCTTTTTATTTTTCTTCTTTTCTACATCAATTTAGACACGGAAAACATAAGGTTTGTATTTGCAGCTGTAAAGGATACAATTCTGCAGTCAAATCTGAAAGAATATAACTTGGTCTGAACTGGTTTTGGATCGTTAAAACTATTTTTGTGATTATAATATTTTCATAATTCCTTTTTTTTTCAAGAAAAAAAATTTAAAACCAAACAAAAAATAATACAAATAAAATAAAAATAAAAAAAATATAAATTTAACAATTTTATAACGCAACAAAATTATATTTTAATTGATTTTTTTTTGACAAACAATTGAGAGAAAAAAAAACAACAAAAACAAAATAAAAGAAGAACTAGGAATTAAATAACAACAAATATATATATATTATACATATATTAAAAACTAAGTAAAGAAAAAATATTAATTTATAGAAAAAGAGAAACTAAAAATAAAAAAAGAGGAATACAAATTTAATAAAATCGAACAACAAAAATAATAGAAAAATTTAAAACTCGGATATTTCATTTTATAATAAAAAAAAAACAAGATTCACTTTAGGAAACAAAGAATGTGTGTGTTTTTTTTTCTAACTAAACGAGTTAAAATAATAAATCAAAGAAAAATTATAGTAAAAAAAAAAAACTATATATTGTTAAAAAAAAAGAACAAAACAAGAAAAAATGTCACTATAACTAAAGGATAATAAAATAAATTGGCTCTACGATCTGCACGTACATATTTTAAATATTATTTTTTTTTGTTTCTAAAATAAAACACTTTTGCAACTTCGTTGAAAATGGATCAAATAAGGAAAAAAAATATAAATATAACAAAATTAATACATTTTTTTTTTTCTAAACAAAAACGAGAATATTATAAAAACTCAAACAAAACGCATTATAAATTTATATTCGTAACAAAATAATAACATTCTTAACTTGAGCCATTCCTTGCCAATTTGTTTCATTTTTTCTACCCATATACTATTTTTATTTCTCAATCATAAAAACATACTTTAAAATAAAACAAACAATAATCTCGGAAGGAAAATATTAAAAACTAAGTAAATAAATTTTAATGTTTAGAATGCAGCTACTTTTCTTAAAGGTTTTATAAAATGTATTGTATATTCAAAGATATTTAAATGATTCCGTGTAACTTGTCTCTGAGAGAAAAAATGAAGGACGTAATAAGACGATAGGATTTGTAATCCAAAATATTCGTTTTTACTTGATAATTATTTGAAAAATCAATTGAAATTTATTGTATTACACTAATACCATCTGAGATTTTCTCTAGGTTCAAAAGTGAAATCCTACATTATGAATAGGGAACCGAATAATAAACTCAAAGCGAACATTTACGAAGTCCAATTTGTCGTATTAGTTAGAAAAGTTAACTTCGACGCTCAACATTACCTTTGCCAATCTTTTGCATTTTCAAGTGACCATAAAAGTTATGAGTCGTTAACAAATTGATTTGAAATATGTGCGTTTTGATTCGCTAATTGAGTTGATTTTCCAATTTTATTTCTTGTAGAAACGCAAAATCTTCAATATTTGTTTCATCGAATTGAACTGTGGATTTGTTTCATGAGAGTCGATCAAGCTTTAACGATCTCTCGAAATTGTTTTTAACCAATTAAAGTCAAATCAGTAAGACACTCTGTTTGAAGCTTGATGCAAGTTGCATCGTCGCTGATGGCACTTAAATGTTGATTAAAAATCACAGTAATAATCAAATCTTCTTTTCGATCAGATACAAAAATTGGATTCCAGATTCTAGTGAAACGTTCGTTTTTCAAAAACTGTGTATGAGATTCTTGAACGCGTTCACACAAGCGAAAACGTTCTTTCATTTCTTTCTTACAGGATGGGATGTAACCCCAGCACAGGGCTATTCCAAGACACAGGGAAGAGAATAAATAACCAATTGTACTGAATTGATTTAAACAGCAGGAATAATTCTTATTTTTTAAAAGCAAACTATCTGAAAAAGTCTGGTTACTCTTTATCGAAATTTTTAAAACTTGTGCAATATAAAAAGAAAAGTAGCTAAATTCATACGCACTACATTTCTCTGTCCACATATTTTTTTCTTTGCAAACAATCAAAATTAGAGTTATATGATTTTATTTTTTTGTATCATAAAATGCAACATGTCTATCGTCGTCGCCATATTTGTTTTATATAATTTAATATAAAACAAACAAATCTTAAATACTGCTAATTAACTCCTTGTCTTTCGTTTTCTTCAACATCTATAAAGTATAGATTTTTATTTTAAGATCCCCAATTAAAAATAAAATATCTACCAAACTGAACATAAGGGGCCGTTCATAAAATACGTCACGCTTAAATCAGCTTTTTCTGACCCCTCCCTCCCATTGTCACGCTGTGTCACGCTTTCTGTGACCCCCCTAGAAATATTTCGTCACAAAAACGAAGCCCCCCCCCCCGAATATGATAAATTTAAAATGATACTACACAAATTTTGAGAATTTAAATATTTATTTAGTTTTTATAATAAAATTTAAATAAAGTAATAAATATCTTTTAAAACGAATAAATAAATATTATTTAAACATGTTAAACATTTTTATGAATCAGAAGTCCAAGGATTCTGTAAATGCTCCGAAATATCTATAATCGGTATTGCAGCATCTTCTTCATTTATTTCAAAAATAGTCAAAAGAAATACTAATTGAAAATGTTTTAATGAATGGCGAACGTCACGTTACCATAGACCCCCCGTCCCCCTTGTCACACCTTGTCACACTCAGCAAGAGCCCTCCCCCCGCCTTGTGTGCGAACGTATTTTATGAACGGCCCCTAAATAAAATTATTAAAAGAATTAAAGAATTATTTATTAAAATTATTTATTATTCATAGATACCATTATAATTATTTTTTGTTTTTAAATTTTAGTACATTAAAATAAGATATATAAATTGATCTTTAATAGGTATGTGTATAATTTAAAAAATAAAAACTTGAGAGAATCAAAAAAGAGAAACAAATGAACTTTAAGTCGTATTTTTTTTTTTTTAAATAAATGTACGTGTGTTTTCTAGTTAATTTTTTTATTGTTATACATTATGTAAAATTAAATTATGAAAAAATGTATTTTTGGGGAAATGTATTCAATTTTTTTTAAGTGAAAGAGGCATGTTACTAAAAAGTTAAAAGTATAACAAACATTTTTAAATTTCTTATTAGTAAACAACTGAGAAAAAGAAGCATTTCTTTTTTATGTTTATGGATAAATGGCTGCAAACACACAAAATAGCGAGTATTGATATGAAAGAAAAGAAATTAAAATAAATACAAAACAAAAATGTTTACACGAAACCACCATAAGCACACAAAACTATAAACACAAATTAAAAACATTAAAAAGAAACAAAAAAAAAAGTTGCACAATTTGTACGAGTGTATATTTATTAAGAGTAGGCAAACATAAATCGCATATTTAATTAATAATTAATTTTGTATTCTCTTTTTTTTTCCTAACAGATTTTTTGTTCTAAAGAAACTCGATAAAAAATGTTTTCTTTTCATTTTTTTTAGCTAAATAAATTCTTTATTCATATTTAAAAAAACTGATGTGTTGATTTATTATTGTTTATTTTTTTTGTAATAATTATTTTGATTTTCTTGTTTTTAAGAGAAAAGAAAAGTAAACTATTTTATACTATAAAATCATTTAAATAAATATTCTACAAAATATATTTAGATTAAATTTATACATAATAATATATATACAAATATATTTAATTTAATTAAAAGAAAATCGTTTAACTATAAATTGTAATTAAATAATTGTTTTTATCTATTATTATTTCTTTGTTTTGTTTTAATTTTGTTTACTTGTTTAATAACCCCCCCTCATGCTGTAGTAAATAAAAAACGGATATTTCTTCTAGAATAAACACGAAGAAGAATATTATGCTATTTGTTCGTATTTATGCAATTTTTTATCAATTAAATATTTATATTCTTATAAATATTTGCATATTATATAAATCTACTATTATCTATTTGCAATAAGTTAAAACAAACAAAATAATATATTTCTTTTTAATTTGTATAGCAATTTATCATTATTTCTTTTTTTTTATTAACGCTTTATATTTATGTACATCTAAAACAGTTGTTTATATATGTATTTACATATACATATATAACAAATATTTATATATATATATATTATAGTCAATAAAAAATTATTTGCGTTTAATTTGTGTTATCTCTTCTTTTTTATTATTCGTTTTCTTCTTAGGGACTTCAGTTTTTCATTAAACTTAAACAAACATAGAAACCGTTTTTCATAAAAAAAATTGGATTTTCAAAGCCGTTCCCTTCCAACTCGTAGTATCATAGAATGTACTATACGAAACAGAGAACAAAACTATAAAAATAAGTGTTTAAGATACCGATAAGCTTCGAAGTAATAAATGTCCAAAAAGTTTGATAAAAATGTAATTCAAAATACAGAGTCTTAAAATTCCACATAATTGTAAATGAAATACGAATCCCAATTTTCTTTTTTAAAAAGCCATGTTAAACCGTCAAAAGACTCTAAAACGTTGTTTCTTAATCATTTACATAATGTACATAACTCCTGAAATTTACGTGGAATTTTGACAATCTTCATAAATTGTGGAAAATTCCTATTTTAAATGTACGAAACACTAAAATTTTAGTGATCGTTGATTTTAGAAGTAACTTTGACATTTTGTATCCCAAAAGAGGTTTGGGGATTCAAGTTTCTTCATTTTGGAGTAACTTTTACTCTCTCACTTGAATACATTGACAGGATTAACAATTTTTTGACATTTTGTACCCCAAAAGAGGTTTAGGGTTTCAAGTTTCTTCATTTTGGACTAACTTTTACTCTCTCACTTGAAAACGTTGGCAGGTTTAACAATTTTTTGAAAAAAAAAAAAAACGGTACCATCCATCGATTAAATTCAATTCGTTTTTTTCTTACACTATCTAAAAGTGGTAGTTTGCATTGTTTATAAAATCTATGGTTTCAAGATCTTAACAGGCAATTTTTGATTTCACATACAACTGTAACTCAAAAGTCAAAACAAATGCTAGAACTAATAATTTATTATTGTAATATTTATTTTCCGTCCAAAAAAAAAAAAGTTAAATTACTCTAGTTCTAGTTGGTATTTTTATTTTTATTACTTATTTGTTTTGTTGAAGCAAAACTTTAACTTGGGTTTTTTAATCCGTAAATTGTTTTGAGAAGGAACTTGATCGAGAATACTTTTGGCGATGTAGAATTCGTCAAACCTTTTGGAGTAAATATGATCTAGGTTATCAAGCAAAAAAAAGCCGTAACACTATCTGTTAACATTTTAATCATAATAAAATTAAAGTGTATGTGGTTAATTCACAGGAGACTACGAGTCAACATCTTTAAATAAATTACTCAATGTGGGTATTATTTCCTTGTAACAATCCAAATTTGATAAATTCTTCATCTTCAAAAATTTTATTGATCATAATGCGAGGAATATGTAAGAAACTGAATATTTTCCGAAATATTCGCGCAACAAGATTATAAGCAATATTTTCTTTTGCGAGAACATTTTAGTTTCGTATATTTTTTAATTAATCTTTTTTTTATTTTAAATAAAGTTAGTTATTTTAATAAAATTGTTATGTTTGGATAATTTATGGTTATATGAATTTTATTGTTAAACCTTATAGTAATTCATTTTATTAAAATTTTCGTTGTTTTTAATCAATTTTTTTTAGTAATTTTTAATTTATTTATAAATAACATACAAATATTTCCTTCACGGCATAATTTCACTATTTTATAAGAAAAATAAATCAAAGTTCTTAACGCCTTAACAAGTCCTTAGGAAATATTGTTTGTACGTGTGTAACTTAATAAACAAAGAGAAACTGTAAAGAAAAAAAAAACAAAAAATAGAACAACAAACAACATACTAAAACTTAAATTTAAGTATAAATTTAATAACAAAAATGAATATAATCTTTCAAAAAAATTGTGGTTAGGTATAAAAGAAAAAAGAAAAAAACCCACAGTTTTATGATTCATACATGTATTGAAAATAAACAATATATAAACAAAATAATGAAAAAAATATATATATGTGTAATGTGTACTTTGCTTAAGGATCTAAAGTAAAACAAAACAAACAAAAATATAAAGATCTTCAGATGTATTAAAATAAATAAAAAAAAATATATACATATAATATTATATTTACTAACAACAATTGAAAACAAAATTTCTTTTTTTTTATTATTTTAATTTAAAAATCTGCTCCCAAATACTTGGATGGTTACCTTTATTACAATGTAACGCATAATAAATGTATATTGTAAAAATAAAATGTATTTCCTTAGTGAATATGTATTTATATTGTTTTTACCTAATTCGAAGTAAAAATTATAAAAAAATATACATCTCAACAGAAAACATTTTATTAACAAAAGAAAACAAAAAAGGAAACAAACATTTGTTAGTTTTAAGCAAACAAAAAAAAATGTAGTCTCTAACAAAAGCTAAACAAAAATAATGTCTTAAGAACACAAAGTATGTATGTCATCATAAATTTAAATGAAAAAAAAAAAAAACAAAAAAAGAAAAACTAAATAACAATTTTTTTTACGAAAATATAATATAACTTCTCAAATCGCTTCTATTTAAAATATATTTAAAAAAAAAAAGAAAACAAAAAACACATGAAACAAATAATTAATTACATCCATATATTTACATAAAGTTTCCGATTTCCACTTGATTGTAAATTTGTGGATCTGTGAATTTTATTAAATGTCAATTACACATGTATAACCAATGAGCCATACTTTAAATGGATTGACATTTCTTAAAAAAATACACAAAAGTGATTTTAGAAATATTCCAAAAATGAAAACCTAAGAAATTTAAAATCACTTTGGTCCTATATTAACTTCATCACTTAAGCGGAAGTCACAAAATGAATTTTTCTTAGAATTCTAAACTTTAATTGTGAAAAGTCTAAGAAAAATTTGTATCATCCAAGTTATAAAAAAAAAAAAATTATTTAAGATTTGTTGGGAGTATATTATAAAATTAAGTAATTTATTATTTTATGTACTAAGCTTAACTATAACTTAATTATTTAAGCTAATACAAGACACATAGTCTAAAATAAATATTAATATACTAACAAAATTTCATTTTTTATTATCAGAACAAAATAAAAACAAAAAAAAAAACAAGTCATTTGAGTATATTAGTAATTGTATTACATAAAATTATTATATTATACACATAAAATGAAATTTATAAATGATTAATATAAACAATAAAAACGAGGAAAAGTACTTTAAAATGTGTTTTGTTTTAATAATAATCATGCCTATTACCGATGTCGTCTCGTTTTTTCGACGACTCTCGTATTCTTTGTCGTGTCGTTTTTTAAGTGGCATTCTATAACTTTTTCGACGCGACTATTTTGTAGCAGATTTTTAAACGATGAAAATGTATCAGTGATCTGTCAAACTGAAATCAAATTCTAAATCATTTCATTACTCGATATTCAACAAATGTGTTTTTATTAAATTATTACCAAATATAAATACATTATTAAAATGATAAGTGTTGAAATGTATTACAACACAAGCAGCGATAGTGACAATGGTGAAGAAGGTAGAGAGCGAAATATTGCAAAGGCACAATTAATTGTACAAATAGGACAGTGAAGTGCGGCATCTGCATTTGTAGCCTGAATTTGCTTTGACTTATGTATGTCCGGATGATGAAGACGTTGAAGTGGTTGGGAGCTGCGATACACCAATTGCATTTCCACTCGGGCTTAACCATCTGTTTATATTTAAGTAGATTTGCAACAGCACAGATAGGATGTGCAATTGGTTTGGCCCTCCTCCATTTCCTTTCACTTTTTTTTTTGTTGTTCTGAACAATATTTTTTACTTTAAATTCAAAGTCAGCCCAAACCTGAAAAAGCCATCTCTTATTGGAGGACCTTTGCTGTTGAGTTTATCAGCTATTACATTCCATTCTTTTTTAAAATCGGCTTTGTTCATACATTTCAAAAATCCCCTAGCCAACTGCTCGTTGCTTTCCATCAGCTGGACAAGCGCCTCAAATTGGTTTTGCTTTGTTAATTTTAACCGAAAATGTGTAAAAATATTTATTTTTTATTTATCGCAAATAAAGAACTAATAAATTCAATAAAATAAATTATTTAACAAGGAAACTTACAGTTTTGCTAACTTCCATTTCTTCGTCGTGAGCAAATTTTCAAACGAGAGATACCGTCGTTTTTTTTCATTGTCGTCGTTTCTTTTCGTCTTACAGAATGCTGAATTAGAGCGTTCAACACACTTGACGTTTACACACGACAACAAAACGAGTGACAAAAGCTGAAAACGACTTATGGAATGCAGATTGTGTCGTGTCGTATATTTTACTGTCGTTTACGACATCGGTAATAGTGGTGAATATGCATAATTATATAAATCTAAAACAACTTGGAGCATATACTATCGTTTCATGATGCCAAGTGGATAATAATGTCGTACTCAAATTAATTTGCTGTCCCTATTGTATTTTGTATTGTATCCGGAATATCCTTCGAAGTTTTGTCCGGTATTGTGGATTTCTCTCTACCTGTCAAAGCTCTAGGGAAATTTGTTTCCCTCGGAATATTTCCCTTATTTTTCAAATTTACCTCCCGACGGTTTTTAAAATAGGCCAAATCGGGAATCTTCATATGATTTTTTTCTGGTATCAATGCAGCCAAATTTTCTTATAATTAAAGTGCTATAATGGCATCTTAAATATCTCAGAACAAATCATACACTGCACGGAATCCCTATCGACACATAATTGACACAAATCCTTATGTTTACAAGAGAAATAATAATCAAGAAGACGGACAAAATTATTTTCTAATACCTTAACAAAACAGAAATTTCAAAAACAAAATTCAAACGTTAACAAAATCATATACCAAAATAAGCCAGCAAGAACAAAAAGAGAAATAATAAGACGAAAGTTTAACATAACAAGAGAAGTCAAACCACCTCTATTTGGTGCAGTCGTTGAAGAAATTTGTCAAAAAAACAAAGTAAACAAATAATAATAAATAAATATGGACAAGTTCTAACAACTTCATTTTTATTTCTACAAAAGCTGCACATATTCAAACAATTTTGAAGGAAATCACTATCTTGTGCGAAAGTTATAGACTAAAAATCAAAAACAAAAATCATGACAAACAAGACCAAAAATGATGAAAAATTGAATATGTGGAAGACGACATATATTAGGTTAAATAAAATCATTCAAGGACCAATAAAAGAAATAAATCAACAGACGCATCACCAACAGCTGATAAAAATTTGTGGAGCCTTAAACAGATTTTATAACTGGACCAAAGTGTAGAGACAGAATAATATATCTTCTGTTTCGACATTTTGCCTGCTTTAACCAGCAGGAGCAGGACGGCAACGACCCAACAAAAGATGCAGTGTCAATCCCTGCTGTTAAAAATACAAACAATACAAATATATGCAGCATTTAGGGATGCTTAAGCTCCCCCACTTGTCGGTTAGGTTTCTATAATCGGTATTTAACGCTTTACCGAATAAATACAGGGGGTTATTATGAAAAACGATAATCGTTTTTAATACGGAGTATTTGTGAAATTGCGATTACGAAAAACGATTGCGGAAGCGCGTATTTGTAAAATTGCGATTACGAGAAACGAGAATCGTAAAAAAACGATACTCGTATTTTTATTTACGAGTGCCTTCAAGCACTCGTTCAGCTTTTGTTTTGGCGGGTTAGTGTCAAACATTATTGTGTTTTGGTTTGTTTTTTTTTTGGTTTGGTTTTCATTTTGATGAAGGAGAAAAAATGTAAGTTAAATAATAAATATATAGCTAAACTTGATGGTAGCTTTCATGGAAAGTCCATTTTTCATTTTTGGCTGGCAACATTTTCTTGATTTCATTTTCGTTTCTCATAATCGCTCTATGCCATGAGTTTCGTTTTTCTGGGTTTCGTTTTTTCTGCCGTTCGTTTCGTATTTCATAATAAGGGACCAGATCTCATGTACATATATCTCCTCATTTGTCTGTAAAATTTAGACAGAGAATTATGTAAAATTGTTTTCTCGTATGTAGAAAATGACGTCGTAAACAAAAGAAAACCTACATGAAAATTAAATTTTGTTGTTTATAAAACAAATACTTGCAAAAATATTGAATTTACTAATTTCTTATACCGAAAAGCGGTATACCGCTATTTTACCGTACTGTGTTCATTGAGATGCATGTAGTCATTAAGATACCGGTACCGAATGTGTACAGAGTAAATACATCAGAAGAAACGATACCGCACCGACAACAGATTCAGCGGCCTTTTGTTACAAACTAATGAAATTCAGATATTAATTTTAAACTAACTTACAAGTAAAGCCTTTTATTTTAAATTCTTATATTTTTCGAACTTGTAATTTTCAAATTCAAAAATTTAATTTATAACTTTTTAAATTACAATTTAGGATTTTTTATTATCGGAGGGGTCTTTCTCCCCTGGTCTATGAAAGAAGTTTAAAAAATCAATTTGATTATTATTTTCTCATGATTATAAATTCTAATAAAGGGGTAATTGATGCAGATAGCTGCTCTGATTAATTTTTTATCAAACACTGAAAACTATTCGTTTCATGTTTTCTAGTTTTTGAGAATTTTTTTTTAGATTTTAAGTCAATTTTTATACGCCTAAGCCAGGGGAAATATACACCCCCCCCCCACCATCGACAGTGAACAATTCTTGTAATAAGCCCCTCTACCAAAAACCGTTATTATATTTTGTCGCCAAAGTTATCGTACTCTGAGTAAATACAAACAAAATTAATTTAAATCTTATTGTAAAGACGTTTTATTTGTAACAAAAGTCTTACCGCAATAAAAACTTGTAGGTAATAATAATCGCGTTAAGAAAGGGACAAAAACGACAGTGCTGAAAATCTATATTTCATCCTAGAGAAACCGGCTAAGAATTCTGTATAAGTGCAAGTGCACAGATGTAATAAAGTTCAATATTCTTGTTCTTGCACGAGTTGTTACAAAAATAAGTGAATTAAAAGACAAAAATACAAATAAATTTGTTTTTATTAAATTCTTTTCATAAAAAAAAACCTATACCAAACAACTTTTATGATATAACATTTTTAATGCAAATAACTTTGTACGCAACTTTTAAGTTCACTTATCACTTTTTTCTGATCATCAGCCTTGATCACTGCTGTGCCGGATACAATAAAATTAGCACCAGCCTGGAATAATAATAAAAAGAAACGTTTGAATACTAAAGATATTACTGCCTTCTTTTTCAATATACCTTAGCACAGGAATCAATAGTTTTGGTGCTTACACCTCCATCTACTTCGATATCAAGATTTGGATAGTTTTTCCTTAACCATTCTACTTTTGGCATCATATCGGCCATAAAAGATTGCCCACCAAATCCTGGTTCTACTGTCATTACTAAAACCAAATCAGCATCATCGATATATTTGACCACATGCTCAACTGGTGTTCCCGGCTTCAAAGCCAATCCAACTTGCATTCCAGATTCCTTTACTTTTCGACACACTTCCTTGACACTATCCATAACCGGCTCAATATGGAATGTATAGAGATTTACATTAGCATCTGCCATCGGTTCAATCCATTGACCGGGATTTGATACCATCATGTGTGTCTCGAAGAATGCAGTCTGCATAAGGGAAAAGTTCAAACAAAATTCCAGTAATATTCAAGGTCACATAACTTACTTTGATTTTATTCCGAAGGCACTTTACTACGGGATGACCAAAGGTAAGATTTGGAACAAAATGCCCATCCATCACATCCAAATGCAAATAGTCAGCTCCATTGTCAAGTAGCTTTTGAGATTCACAGTACAAATCAACTAGATCTGCGTTTAGAATTGATGGACCAATTTTAGCTTGTGGAGACATCTTTTATGAATGAAGATTTAAAAAAAATATATTTGAAATAAAAAAGGAACAATTTAGCAATATAATGCAATCATCAACTTTGCTGATAAAGTGATAACTGAATTTTTGACGTTTTTGTTTTGTTATGACATTTGACTCAAGAAACCGGTGAGTTCAGATTATAGGTGTGTTCCAAGAACAAAGATTTCGTGTGCTGTGAGAATTTTGTTGCATGTTTATTATTGTGCGAAAAAAAAATTATTAAAATTTTTAAATTTAAAAACAATAGCCATACATAATTAATATCAAAGAATCTACAAAAAATGCGTTGCTTTGTTGTCACAACATAATAGCAGATGAAACAGCTCAGAAAACTAGTAGGAATAGTGAAACTGTTCAAAAAGTTTTGTTTTTAAAATTTAAAAACATATTTCTTACAAAGCACAATTACATTCATTATATTTATTCAAAAGCTAACTGTCAACCACCCATAGTTATACAATATATGAAGAGGTTGCTCACTCAAAATTGTATGTAAATTAATTTCTTTATTTAAATATTTTGACAGCACTTTTGGCTGTATTATATTTTCTTGGAACTCCTGTGAATAAAATTGCCTTGTAATTTTCCACCAAGATTTTTAGTTCAAAAAAGTTTAAACAAATAAAAATGTATTTCAGATATGAAAACAATAAGGCAGGATTCACATGAGCGCGACCAACGAACGACGAACATTTTAAAGTTTTTAAATCAAGTCAAAACTATGCGTAGTTTTTGAAAAAAATAATTTAAACTCAAAATTTGAGTAAAAAAAGTTAAAAAAAAGTTTAAAGTGTAAGGACTTAAGTCGTTTTGTCATTGCAGTTAAGCCATGACTTAAGCTAGAATTAAATGGTCAAGTTAAAGGGCCAACGCGTATACTCTCTGACATCATAAAAAAAATTAAACTTTCTGTGTCAACGCACCGTCAAATTTCACAGCGTCAATACTTGAATCGGTGATTGTTAAAACAACATAAGTAACAGAATTTTCGAAATCACTTTTATTATGGTTTTGCACTGCTTAGGGGTAGAGCTTTAGGTTGAGAACATAAAAAACATAAATTGATACCTGAAACACACAAAAATTCGATCGCGAAATCCGCATTTAGTGTTAAAACAACATATCTGTTCTGCCATTTTGACAAATGAGTGCTAAAACACATTTAGTGCATGCATTTAATTTCTTTTTACACCCAAGACCCAACGCTGGAAAAACGTAGGAGGCTAACGGTTGTTTTTTGCAGTTTCTTTCATAATAATATTATTGTCAGTCAACAAAATAATGTACTGCAATTCAAGAATTGGTGGCATGAATTCTATAAAAGAACCTGCTTATCAACTTGCTCATATGGAAGGTCTGTCCCTAAGGACAAAAAGGTATCTCTTCAGGTTTTAAAGTATACCCATTTCATACATAAAATTGATAATGCTGAAAACGTGACATACAAGGAATTCGTTGATGGATTGTCAACGTTCTGTATTTTTTTTAAGGCTACCTATAAAAACTGTGACCAAGAACTCCTACAATTTCCAACAGAAAAGGCTTACACGAGCAAGAGACCGATAAACGAAAAAAAGATAGCTGAAATCTTAAGACTTTTACCTTATGTGCCTGAAGAGAACCAAACGTTTTATGAGGAGTTTTTGTTATGAGTTTTTTTTTTATAAAATACTGAACTCTTAATAATGTGATATTTTATTAATTTTCAGTTGATTTTTCTATAACTTACGTGGCAAATTGAGTGTTAAAACAACATAACTTAAAGTATTTGAGTTGTTTTGGCTCTCAACAAAACGTTTGGTATATAAAAAAAGTAATGACAGTTAGGTTACTTTGATCATACTTGTTTGAAAGAACGAAATGTAGACTACAGTCTACAATGCGTGCAAAGGTAAAAAACTTAATAGGTGAAGAATAACGAATGGTTTAACGGAATGTTGCCTGTAGTCTACTGTACGCTATAGAGGGATACGGGACTCCAATAAATAAAACAACATACAAAATAAAGTTGGTTTTTTTAAAATCTCCTTTGCTAAAAATTTTTTTTAAAAATTTTAACTGTTTACAACTCGCAGAACTGCCCCTAATCAGATTTTGAAGTTAAAATTGTCAATGCGGCCGCGTTGTCAAAAATATAAGGTTTTTTGTCTCTCCTGTAAAAACAAAAAAATGCTACTTATGTTGTTTTAACAATCACCGATTCACTTAAAACGTTGACTATCACACGATTTGACAAAATAATATTCATAAGCCAACGTTATCCCTTGATATTTCCAGACCTCCCTTGAAAGCTCCAGACCTCCTTTGAAATCTCCAGACCTCCCTTGATATTTCCAAACCTCCCTTGATGTTTCCAGACCTCCCTTGATATTTCCAAACCACCCTTGATATTTCCAGACCTCCCTTGATATTTCTAGACCTCCCTTGAAATCTCCAGACCTCCCTTGATTTTTCTAGACCTCCCTTGATATTTCCAGACCTCCCTTGATTTTTCTAGACCTCCCTTGACATCTCCAGACCTCCCTTGATTTTTCTACACCTCCCTTGACATCTCCAGACCTCCCTTGATCTTTCTAGACCTCCCTTTGATATTTCCAGACCTCCCTTGAAATCTCCAGACCTCCCTTGATATTTCCAGACCTCCCTTGAAATCTCCAGACCTCCCTTGATTTTTCTAGACCTCCCTTGATATTTCCAGACCTCCCTTGATTTTTCTAGACCTACCTTGAAATCTCCAGACCTCCCTTGATATTTCTAGACCTCCCTTGATTTTTCTAGACCTCCCTTGATATTTCCAGACCTCCCTTGATTTTTCTAGACCTTCCTTGAAATCTCCAGACCTCCCTTGATCTTTCTAGACCTCCCTTGATATTTCCAGACCTCCCTTGAAATCTCCAGACCTCCCTTGATATTTCCAGACCTCCCTTGAAATCTCCAGACCTCCCTTGATTTTTCTAGACCTCCCTTGATATTTCCAGACCTCCCTTGATTTTTCTAGACCTCCCTTGAAATCTCCAGACCTCCCTTGATATTTCTAGACCTCCCTTGATTTTTCTAGACCTCCCTTGATATTTCCAGACCTCCCTTGATTTTTCTAGACCTTCCTTGAAATCTCCAGACCTCCCTTGATTTTTCTAGACCTCCCTTTACATCTTCAGACCTCCCTTGAAATCTCCAGACCTCCCTTGATTTTTCTAGACCTCCCTTGACATCTCCAGACCTCCCTTGAAATCTCCAGACCTCCTTTGATATTTCCAGACCTCCCTTGATATTTTCAGACCTCCCTAGATTTTTCTAGATCTCCCTTGAAATCTCCAGACCTCCCTTGATTTTTCTAGACCTCCCTTGAAATCTCCAGACCTCCCTTGATTTTTTTAGACCTCCCTTGATATTTCCAGAAGACCTCCCTTGATTTTTCTAGACCTCCCTGGAAATCTCCAGACCTCCCTTGATTTTTCTAGACCTCCCTTGATCTTTCTAGACCTCCCTTGATATTTCCAGACCTCCCTTGAAATCTCCAGACCTCCCTTGATATTTCCAGACCTCTCTTGAAATCTCCAGACCTCCCTTGATTTTTCTAGACCTCTCTTGATATTTCCAGACCTCCCTTGATTTTTCTAGACCTCCCTTGAAATCTCCAGACCTCCCTTGATATTTCTAGACCTCCCTTGATTTTTCTAGACCTCCCTTGATATTTCCAGACCTCCCTTGATTTTTCTAGACCTTCCTTGAAATCTCCAGACCTCCCTTGATTTTTCTAGACCTCCCTTGATATTTCCAGACCTCCCTTGAAATCTCCAGACCTCCCTTGATTTTTCTAGACCTCCCTTGACATCTCCAGACCTCCCTAGATTTTTCTAGATCTCCCTTGAAATCTCCAGACCTCCCTTGATTTTTCTAGACCTCCCTTGATATTTCCAGACCTCCCTTGATTTTTCTAGACCTCCCTTGAAATCTCCAGACCTCCCTTGATTTTTCTAGACCTCCCTTGACATCTTCAGACCTCCCTTGAAATCTCCAGACCTCCCTTGATATTTCCAGACCTCCCTTGATATTTCCAGACGTCCCTTGATTTTTCTAGACCTCCCTTGACATCTCCAGACCTCCCTTGAAATCTCCAGACCTCCCTTGATATTTCCAGACCTCCCTTGATATTTCCAGACCTCCCTTGATTTTTCTAGACCTCCCTTGACATCTCCAGACCTCCCTTGATTTTTCTAGACCTCCCTTGACATCTCCAGACCTCCCTTGAAATCTCCAGACCTCCCTTGATATTTCCAGCCCTCCCTTGATATTTCCAGATATTGTTGAAAACAATATTTTCTGTCAGATAAAATTAATTTGAAGCCAATGTTTTTAATTTTTGAAAAGATATTTTAGTATTATTTTTTTTTAGGTTTTTTATTTTTTGTACAAAAACTTCCAATTCGATTTTTCTCAAAATTTTGCCAGCTGTCAAAAACGTTATTTTTCGTCGCATACAATTATTTTGGAGATACAATTATTTTTTGTTCGAAAAATATTCGAGGGGACAATTATTTTTTTTCAGTTTTTTTATTTACAAAAAAAAACGTTTTTTAGATTTTTTCCCAAAAATATACTTGTTTGGTATCACGTTATAATATATAATATTAAATTTAATTCAAGTCGATAGCGTTATTGGTTCACCTTTTTTTAAATTGCTATGGTAAAAAAAACACCCACGCAATTTTTTTGAGAGTCCTTTCTGAACCTTTCTGCATTATTATCTGTATAACAAAATTTATTTGAAGTCGGTATCACCACTGGTTCTAGAGCTATGGACGACGAAAAAAGTTCCCGAACTTATGGACGCACGAACGTACAGACATCTCTCTAAAAATCTTTTATTTAGGCTCTAGGGAACTTGAAACGTCGAGAAATGTCAAAATTTTCAATTCGACAAATCGGACCAATTACAATAACTTCATTTGAATTTTCTCATGAAATTTTTGAAGTTAATATACATACCTTGTATAAGTCATTCTTTTTGTATTATTTATCCCTAAAAGAAAACTAAACAAAGAATGTTCGCTTTATTATTAGCATTGTTTAAAAATATCTGTCTCGTGTGAAAATGATTCTAAAAAAAGTAGGTAAAACATTAATTTTTCAATTTGGCAACCACAAAAAGTTTATATTCTGATTCTTTTTTTTTTGTCTTGTTGTGTTTTTAATTTTCTTCATTCCCTACCAATCAAAAAAACACATTATACAGAATATAAATAATAAATTGCAACAAAAATGTCTTTTCATTGCCTCCCTCGAACTTTCGCTGAATTTGTATACATTCTTCCCTATCTTCTGTTTTTTAATAATCTGGAAAATTATTATTTTATATTGGAATTCTCGCTCATTGTTACCCCACTACAATACATTCCCCATGTAGAGCATGTGGAGAGAACTGTTTAGGAAGTCCATTAAAAGATGTCATGTCGAGCGTTCCTCTTCATGATAGTACTATTCAAATATATATACAAAGATTTGTTTTATTCCATTTAAAAGTTATATTCCTCTTAAAATAAACACCCTTTATTTAATTCCGTCTCTATTTTGTGTAAAATGAATAGCAGAAATGTAAACCCAGAATTATGGCAATTTTGCATTTTTCTTACATACTCCGTTCTACGCGGATCCAAGATAGACTGACAAATGTGACTTGAGGTAAAACTGTCAAATGACGTCTGACGTGTAGTGTATTGGATTTGTATACCGGATTTGTAATTTGTTGATTTGGCTCGAGTGTTTGGTGTACTCCCTTTGTTTTAATTTATCAAATAAATTAAATATCTTCTGCATTTCCAACATTAAATACTCAACATGAATTCATTTCTCATCATCTTGTTGCTTATAAGTGTGCCAACATTATTAGCAAAGAAATCAGACGAAAAATCTAAACCTGAATGGGCTAAAAAAGACATTCGTGATTTTAATGATGCCGATATGGAACGATTACTCGAACAGTGGGAGGTCTGTTGCAAAATTCTGAAAATAAAATGTTAAAATAAATTCATCATTTTTATATATGTATAAATGTGTTTTAGGAAGATGATGATCCTCTTGAACCAGATGAACTACCAGAACATTTACGCCCACAACCAAAAATAGATTTGTCTAAATTGAACACCGGTAACCCCGAGGATGTATTGAAGGAATCGAAGAAGGGGCGTACATTAATGACATTCGTAAGTGTATCGGGAAAGCCAACTAAGGATGAAGCTGAGGATATAACCAAGCTTTGGCAAACTAGTTTATGGAACAATCATATCCAAGCTGAAAGATACATGGTCGACGATGATAGAGCGATTTTCATGTTCAAAGATGGATCACAAGCTTGGGAAGCTAAAGACTTCCTAGTTCAACAGGAGCGCTGCAAAGGTGTCACTATTGAAAACAAAGAATATCCCGGACAACATAAAAGTGTCAAAACTGAATTGTAGGTCATACAATTATTGTTCTCTCTATAAATATTAGAATTACCTATGTAAATAAAATTTTGAAGAATCTTTAAAAACTAATTTGTATGGTAATTTCTGTTAATAGCTCTAAAAAACAGAGGATCTGAATGAGCATCAAAAGATATTCTAGCCAAAAAATAAATACGAGGTGGGTATGTATGTGGTCTGGGTATCAAATTTAAAAGCATATTTTTCTTCTCTTCATATGCAGGACAAAAAATAGTATTTCTAGACCTATTTTGTCAGTATTGATAAAGACATTTCTGAAATGAAGGGTACAGCAAATTAATATAATCCATTTTATTTAACATTAATTGAGTAAATTGAGCTTGAAGCTCGATTTAACTCTATAAAACGTATTCATGAATTGAGTTGAAATGAGCTTATTTAGACTCGAAATTCTTGAAAAGGATTTGTAATAAGGATTTTTTTACGTTTTTGAATTTTGATACGAATCCAAATTAGATATCCCAATCTCGCACAAAATGTGTGCAGTTAAATAAATCCACATATGAAGTCTTGAAGTCGATTCGACTCTAGTATGAAGTTCTTGTATTTTCTTTTCTAAAAACATGGGTTTGACTCATTAGGTTATGAAGCTTACTTTGATCCTTCGAAACTCTGCTCCAATTAGGAAATTTTCAGTTCGATTTAATTGCACAAGGAAGTTGAATGAATTCATGGATAGAGAAGTCGGAATTGGTAGCAAATACTTTATGAACTGTGTTTCTGTATTGTTGAATTTGTTTTAATAAATATAATATAAATGTTATGTTATCAGTATAGTCACCTTTCAATAACTTTAAAATCATGTGGTAAGAGAAAACCTAGTAAGAAATCCAACCCTAATCCAACTTTAGCTTTCGATTGAGCATATAAACAATTAACGAATTTTGGTGAGCTTTTTGGTTCAAATACTCCAATGTAATGTCAAATCTGACAGCCAAACTGAGCTGTCTCGTATTTTGCTTTTTCCCAACCCCAATTCGTACATCGTCTTCGTCCGTCAGTTTCGAGATTTTTGTCATCAACAACGGGTGTCGAAACGAAATGCGCAAAGTGTAACTTCGATAACCTTGGATAAAATTTCCCTTAAAAAGAAGAATAGAATCTTTCAAGTTCTCAAAAAGAAACCTCCCAAAAACGAAAAATCAGTGTCCAAAGAAAAATTAGCAACCGTCCTCGCTAAGGTCGAGGAAGTATTCTTCGGTTTCCAAAGATTGATTCGCTGGGAGAATCAATTTTGTGAATCTTTTCTATCTGCGTTTGGAGGCTTTAGCCTTCATATTACAGTGAAATCAAGTATCGGCATTCCAAAAGTGATGTCATCATCATAGAGTTAGAAAAAAGAAAGAAGTGTTTTTGTTGAAATAAAAAAAAGCTACTCTTGGCTAGGTTTGCGGAAACAACAACTGATATCAGTCGTAGTTCGTAGAACAGAAAAGGCCATTGGGTAAAAGTTAATCTAATTAAGAACTAACCACAGCCTCTACAAATCGAAGCCAGAAAATGGTTTTCGAATCTGTAGTAACGGATGTTCTTAACAAAATCCTCGGCGACTATGTGGAGAACTTGGATCGAACTCAGCTGAAAATTGGAATATGGGGAGGTAAGTTAAAAATTGTCTGTTTTTCTTCTTTGGTTTGATAAGGTCTTAGAAAAACCCCAAGTAAAATATTGCGTGATTCTATGAACTCATTGTGCTGCGGAGCCCCTCAAGTTTGCCTTTTCTCCCCTCATTGTGTGATTTCATTTCTTCTACAACAATGTTTTTATTTACAACTTTTTTGTATTCAATTTGAATAGTGTGTATGTAAGTGGGTTACCTCCATGCTTCATGTGAATGCATCTGCATCTCTATGAATGATTACTTTGCGAAAAAATAGTGCAAGCGCACTAGATGCGACGACTTTTTTCTTGTTAGTCAAATGCCGTTGCGAATGGGCTGAAGCCGATTAGTGGTTGGATTCGTCATTACTATTCGAGTACCTTCCTACATAATCAAAAAAGAATGAAATGCTAAGAATACTACATGAAGCACATAAAAATTAAGTTTGTTTTTGATTGTCAGAATGTTTACAATTGTTTTTGATTTTTTTTTAGGTCATATTTTGATTTTTATTGCCTTTTGTTATTGTTTATTTTTCGGTTGTTTTTGTTTATCTTGTTTTAAAATAATTATTTGTGAGATGAGATAAAATTTGCACAATCAGATTGTTTCCATATTTCAGAGCTTTTTCTTTCATTTATCTTTGCAACTTTTGTCCATACGGTAGATAATTATGTAGCTACCTATATTTCAAACATGAGTACTACTTTTCTAGACAGGCATGTAATCTATGGCAGATCCCGGGGGGGGGGGTTTCGTAGGGGTCATGACCATCCCCTGGGAGATTATTTTGTTTTAATTTTCGTTTTAAAATTTATCGTATTGCGTTAATAGAGTTATTAATTTTTTATAAATGAAAATAAAATTCGTATTTTACTGCTTAAAACTTTGTCGCTAAAGGTAGCACTTTTAACTTAGGACTGGGCCAAGAACATAGAATGAATCAAAAATCCAGCTCTATTACAATCGCGCAGCACAAATTCATCAACTTTTGACCAATGGACGAACCAGGGTGGGGTTATATTAGCCATAAAGCTTATACAGTTAAGTTGTATAAGTAAAAATTTCATATAAAGCTATGTTAGTAATTTAACGATATTCCCCAAAAAGCGGTTTGCTTTTAAAAACAACTAAAATTAATTTTTATTTTCACATAATTTAGAATTTACAAAAACTTTTAGTTTTTAATTTATTTTCTTCAGATCTTTTCTGAGAGAAAGAGCAAATATTAAGGTTCTTACGAAAAACCTTGAATAAGAGATCGCCAATTTGATATTAAGTTGCCTTTAAATTCCTGAAACTCGTCTTCAATTCCATCTTATTTTTTTTGTTGACGCTCATAAATAGTGTAAGGCTTTCAGTTGTTTTTTTCTTTCAAAATTAATTTTCTATGAATTTCAAAAACTTTTAAGATCTTAACAAATTAAAGAAATCTACTTTTTAAAGTGAATTTGCTTAGATGTCCTAGAGCTGAGATTTAAACACGAATTTTAAGAATATAAATTTTGGTAAACTAATGGGTGATTTTTTTGAGGTTAGGATTTTCATGCATTAGTATTTGACAGATCACGCGGGATTTCAGACATGGTGTCAAAGAGAAAGATGCTCAGTATGCTTTGACATTTTATCATGAATAGACTTACTAACGAGCAACGCTTGCAAATCATTGAATTTTATTACCAAAATCAGTGTTCGGTTCGAAATGTGTTTCGCGCTTTACGTCCGATGAGCGATGAGGCTCATTTCTGGTTGAATGGCTACGTAAATAAGCAAAATTGCCGCATTTGGAGTGAAGAGCAACCAGAAGCCGTTCAAGAACTTCCCATGCATCCCGAAAAATGCACTGTTTGGTGTGGTTTGTACGCTGGTGGAATCATTGGACCGTATTTTTTCAAAAGATGCTGTTGGACGCAACGTTACGGTGAATGGCGATCGCTATCGTTCAATGCTAACAAACTTTTTGTTGCCAAAAATGGAAGAACTGAACTTGGTTGACATGTGGTTTCAACAAGATGGCGCTACATGCCACACAGCTCGCGATTCTATGGCCATTTTGAGGGAAAACTTCGGAGAACAATTCATCTCAAGGAATGGACCGGTAAGTTGGCCACCAAGATCATGCGATTTGACGCCTTTAGACTATTTTTTGTGGGGCTACGTCAAGTCTAAAGTCTACACAAATAAGCCAGCAACTATTCCAGCTTTGGAAGACAACATTTCCGAAGAAATTCGGGCTATTCCGGCCGAAATGCTCGAAAAAGTTACCCAAAATTGGACTTTCCGAATGGACCACCTAAGACGCAGCCGCGGTCAACATTTAAATGAAATTATCTTCAAAAAGTAAATGTCATGGACCAATCTAACGTTTCAAATAAAGAATCGATGAGATTTTGCAAATTTTATGCGTTTTTTTTTTTTAAAAAGTTCTCAAGCTCTTAAAAAATCACCCGATAGTTTAAGTAAAAAACATTTTTTTTAGAATTTGTCTTGTAGCATCAGCTCCAATCTACGAGTAAGCAGAATGATAACGATATTAATAATAGATTCCCGAAAATTAAGTCAGAAAAAAATATGTAAAAAAAAGCGATTCTTCATAAGAGATTTCTATCCCACGAAAAAACATCACATGTACGAGGTGTGTTCAAAAAGTACCCGGAATTTACGTTTTTTCAAAAAAATATTTATTTATTCGTTTACATCAATGTGGTCCCCTTCAAAGTAGTCCCTCCCAGATATAGTACACTTATGTCAGCATTTTTTCCAATCTTGGAAGGACTCTTGATATTCACTTTTTGATATGTCCTTGAGCTTTCTCTGCGATTTTGCCTTTATTTCTTCAATCGAGGAAAAACGCCGTCCTTTCATGGGTCTTTTCAACTTTGGAAACAGGAAAAGGTCACACGGAGCCATATCTGGTGAATATGGAGGTTGGGTCATGACTACGGTATTGTTTTTGGCCAAAAAATTACGAACAAGCAACGACGAGTGAGCAGGTGCGTTATCGTGGTGCAAAAGCCATGAACTGTTTTTCCATAAATCTGAGTGTTTTTTCGGATTGCTTCACGCAAACGTCGCATAACTTCAAGGTAATAATCCTTATTAAACGTACGACCTTGTGGTACGAACTCTTGATGCACTATACCATTATAATCGAAAAAAAACAGTAAGCAAAACCTTCACATTTGATCGACCTTGACGTGCTTTTTTCGTTCTTGACGTTAGATGCTTCCAGGTGGACGATAGTGCTTTGGTTTCGACATCATAACCGTACACCCATGTTTTCTAAACAGTTATGACCCTTTCAAGCAAACTTGGATCGTCGTTGACGTCATTTAACAGCTCGTGAGCGATGTTCATGCGATTGTTTTTTTGGTCAAAATTCAGCAGTTCCAGCAAAAATCGCCGAGCTCATAAAAACACGTCGAACCTTAGCAATTACCACAGACAAAGTAAACAGTGAATATAGCTGAAAATTGCATCATACTTTAGGGGCATGTATACCAACATAATACAAAAATAATTTTGACCTTCGGACTCTCCAGACCCGCGGAATTTAAAAATTCCGGGTACTTTTTGAACACACCTCGTACTGGCGAACTGTCTGAATTTCTGGGTTTATGCCTGTACATATATATTTTTGTAGCGTTTTTTGCATTTATAGAAATGCCGACAAGAACAGAATAGGTATATTATTTTTGGAAAAAACCAAAACCCCTCTAAAATATTGTATTTTAACTCTTAAATATGGCATATTTAGAATCCTGTTGGAATCTTGTAATGCTTCTATATATAGGGAGTCGTCCAAATTAAATAGTAAAACCATATCTTGCTTGGACAACAGTGTTCTTAAATAATCTTATAACTAAACTTTTCACTTTAGTCCTTGAACTATGTAAATGTAAGGTTAAGATAAACATTATGTTATTTAAATTTTGTCAGCCTCCTTTAGAGAACATTAAAGAACATTTTTAAGCGGTGCTCAAAACTTCATTTTTATGTTAAGAGTGCAACACCCATATTGTTTAACTCCTACAATTTTGCAAACAATCGTTTTTGAGTGATTCAATCAATGTATACTGTATGTATTGTATACGCTACGAAGAAATATTTAAGGTTAATTGGGTCATAATGTTGTCACTGTAGTTTTTAATTTTATTAATTGAATGATTTTAATTCAATACACACATCAATGATTCCCAAATTAAATTATTTCATTATTTGCTTATAGTTATTGTTAGGTAATTAAATTTATTTATTAAGACAATTTGGAATTTATAAATAGCTGCACGTATAATTTCATGCAGTTTGCCGGCCGGCAAATTATTTAATCCTTTTATTTTATTATACCTATTAATCTATTACGTATACTTATAGCTAAGCGGTGTTAATTAGTGTCTAATATCTTTTAGTTAATATTGAAACTTAAAGTATATGGGCTCACAAACCGGTTGACGCACGCATGAACAAAACATTTAAATATAATTATATAGCTTGGATTTTGTGTTTATTTAAAATTATCAACAACTGATAACATTTCTAAATGTTGTTGTTTTGAGCTGATGACAGCTAAGCATCAATTTTATGATGATTCAAAAAGTGAAGTCAATGCAAGATCTGTTATAGTCGTTAATCATTATTACTATTAAAAAAAAAAACAATTTATTTAATTGATTAACTACTTACAAAAATGTCGCTGCTCAATCGATACCAGTTATGAGAATAATGCAGCTTTATTAATTGAATATTACAAGTTGCCTATTTGAAAACATCTAAAATCAATAAGCATTTTGTTTGGATTAAAATTAGAATAAAATAGGAACATATTCCATTATGACACAATTTTTAAATGGAATTTTGAATGGGTTCTTAGTAAAAGTAAAAGTGTCTAATGCCTTTTTGTATAAGCCTGAGGTAATCTATTGGGTATCCATTATTGTTCTCCGAATAAAGAAAGCCGCGAGAATCCCTTGTAGTCTTGGTATTAGTAATTCGATCAGTATGAATAGAGAGTTCCCAAGAATTGGATGTATCTGATGATAAAGGCAGCCCAGTAAAAATATTTGTTTCCGTTTAATTCACTACTCACTTACTTTTTCTGAGTGTATCGTTCATAAGGTTTGGTCTAAACATTGAACAGAATCTCAAACGAATATTTTAGTATCGCGATCAGTGCGCCGTTTACTATTTCATTGGCATTCCTACATAGGGACATGGTTATGATTCCGTCCACCATCCATTAAAGACAATCATTTTTAAAATGTTAAATATTAAATAATATTATATGTACAATTAATTTTAAAATGTTAAATATTAAATAATATTATTATAAAAAAAAATGTATTAATATATCCTTGTACCTTTTTTTCTTGTTAGATTTAATTTTAAAGATTAAAAAGGAAGATTTAAATTCAATCAACAACTCTGAACCAATTTTGTATGCTTTTTTTGTCGAAAAACGAAGGCACCGAAGAGCCTAGCCAACCCTCGACAAAATCCTAAAGGTTTTTTCGTTACTTCGATTTAAAAACAAAATTGAATATGAATAGAGTGCTTTCATTGAATTTCTAGTAAATAAACTGATTGTTTGGGTTCTTTTATAGAATAATCAGTAAATTTACATTTAGGTACATCATTTCTTCAGATCTAAGTGAACTGTTATATTATATATTTCTACTACTTTATAACCTTGAAAACGAAAATAAATCTAAAGAAAGAGAGGGTTTGAAAGTAGATTTCGTTGCACATTTAAATTCTTCAATAGTGCAATGACGGGAAAAGACAGATCAAGGTAAAGCATTCGACGTTCGCGTAGTACGGGACGTGTGCTTGAGAGTCCTATCCAAGTACCAAGATGTACCGAGGGTATACTAATGAACATACATAGAGAAGGGATATTCCGATTGAATTGCTTTAAGAGGAAAATGCAAGTGGCTACTTTACTTGAGCCTAATCCGTTAAAATAACGGTAAAAGAGCCAGAGACAAGAGACATGATGACGGTGTTGAATTGACGTAAACTAATCTGCGATGTTATTGTTACCAATAATTTTGAATATTGTCCAGGATACCTGTGCATGTATGTTAAACGAGGACCAGCCCAAATATGGAATAAGATAATGTTCAGATAAGAGGTTGAGAAAATCTTCTTACATCGCCTCATGAAAACCTAACGTCGCGTCGTGCTGAATTTTTAAACACATCATCTGATAGTTCCACAAGAGGTGGTTGTTCAAAGACTTTCAAGATATTCTATTTCCTTGATGCAAGCACCACTCATGGATAGTAGTAAAGGTTTACCACCTTGCGCTTTAAAATAGGATAGTAGTTTTAATATTACCATTTTGCTAATAACTTTTCTATTCTTTCAGTTTTTCAAACTTTAAAGGTTTGGTTTTCAATATATTTATATGCATGAAATATATTTAGATCAGTTAAATGATCCTCAAAGTCTTTTCTCCTATTACACATTTATAATAAAACAAAAAAAAAAAGAGTTTTTAAAGTTGAAAATATGTTTCCTGTAATAATCTTCAACATATAAAAAAATTCAAGAAAATAAAACGAAATTTAATTTGTGTCCAACTTGACATTTAAATTATGTTCGGTACCGGTTTAAAAAATATTTAAATCATATAGCTACAAAGTAACTAACTATGAAGTTAAATTTAAAAAAAAACTCTTGATTGAGAAGAACAGTACATGTTATGCAATCGTTTGAACGTGATCATTAAGTCTTAATACCTTTTTGAATTAAAGTAAAATTAAAAATTCAAAAAAAAAAAAAAAAATATTATATTTTTTTAAAAAGGTCAAACAGTTTTTTTAGCCTCTTCTCCTCACGCTTGAAAATACTGGTTTCTATTAACAAAAATAAGCTTAGTCGAATTTTATCTGATAAGTATGTATGACGTATGTATAACCGACATAAGATATTAAAATATTTAAATGAGATTGATCTGCCTAGTTCTTTTAATATTCTTCTATTACTTTGAATCCATACAAACCAGTTTTGCATAAAATAAAAATAGCGATAATGTATTACTTTTCACATCATTAATTATGTATGTATGTAAAAAGAAAGAAGCAATTAGAATCAAATCGGATGAGCTCATATTCGAAAATTAATATTATTAATATGTATTACTCTCTAGCAAAAAAACAGAAATGCTACAATAGTTTGATGTTTCTTTTTTCTATTTTATTTCATGGTTGGATGCCTAATTGAGAATCTAGATACTAAAGAATTTTCATTATATTAAAGTAATTTTTATAATTTTTCATATTTATTGTTATTCATTGTGTACACGAAACTTAAAGCAGAATTAAAATTGAATGCTGAAAGCAAATTAATGATTTTGTTAGCCACAACCGAAGAAAAATTACCTAAATTTGCCTTTGAGACACCTAGGATAGATTTGAACTCTAAAGGTCAAGTATTGTACTCGTAAATAAAACAACTAGCAAGTAATTTGTATTGTTATAATTAATAATGAGGGAAAAGTGAGTCCAGCAATTCTGTCTTTATATACAGGCTTCTGAAGAAATTTTATCCAACTTTGAGACCTAAGGTTTTTTTAAATTTAATTGTACCAAAATAAAACAAAAACATTTACTAATAGTTTAATTTCTATTTAAAATTTCCAAAAAAAAAATGATTGCATTCCAAAAAAGGATTTTATCATGACATTTTATTAAAGGCGGCTATATAAAATATGAGCCAATTTGGCTTGGTGGATTTATATTTTTTTTTAAATCATGGAATCAATTTAATTTTTAGAAATTCCAAAATCCAAATAACTACATACATAGATTTGACCAAGCTTAAGAAAAGGGCCCATACAAATTTGTAATTTTCTAGAGAAATGTGCATTTTGTTGTATCTATTGTCCACAAATGACATATTTGCCGTGGGAAGACAGCTTGATCATGGGGTTTGGGTTGTATAAAGCGACAAGTATTGCAATTAGAACAAAAATTAATTGCAATAGTGTTCAATTACAGTATTGGCCACTTTAGATGAACTAAATTGACTTCCATAAACTTTTGACGAATAACATCATAATGGCTAATATTAAGCTTAGCATTATACAATTTCCATTGTTTTTATTCGATTTGAAAACCAAAAGAATGTTAATAATAGTGTGTCTAGTGCCCGCAAGTTGTACCTGCAGTGTGATGGTTTGTTCGTAGCCTAGGACTGTTATGCCTAAGGTCTAACAAAAGTTGTGTTCAACGAGGTTTTGTCTAGATCAGAATAGCACAGGACATCACAGTTTCGTGAGAAACGTCAGATCAAGTTAGAACAGTCAGTTAAACGTCAGTTGTCAAAAAAAAAAAAAAAAACAAATTGCAAATTGTTTGAATTTTTCGTTTCTCGCTTATTTTTTTTTTCATTTGTTGTGTTTTTACTGTGAAAAATATTATTAAAAATTATTGAAATTAAACAAATTGGCAAAATAACTTTATTTTATTTTTTTTAAATCACGAGAAAAAAAAGCACAGCCAAATCAAAACGTAAACAAAAAAAATGACAACTTCGATTTTGACATTTCTCACGAGTCTGTTCTAACCTGATCTGACTCAAAAGCGAGAACAGAAAATCCTGTTCTAAACTGTTCTAGGTTTGTCAATGAACAGGAAAGTAGAACAGTTCAGCACAGAAAAAACCTCAATGAACAGCAAAAAGCTGTACTTTTCTGTCTAGAACAGTCCAGCACAGCAACACTGAACACAGCTAAAATCTTGTCATGAAAAGTGCTCACAATAATTGAAAGTTGTGAGTTTAGACCCACAATTTTATTTTTTGTAGTTCTTGAACGTGAGATACATACATATATAGGGCTATTCATTTAGTAGTTGGTAGAAAATGGACAGGTTCAAATGACATAAGAGACTTGACAGTAAGGCAAGTTTCTAGGATCTGATTGGCCAGCTGTCAGAAGTTGCCTTCCAATAAAGAAAACTTTATTGACTGGTAAGTTAATCAAGCCAAATTTCCCTAACTGTCAAGTCAAGTCTACTTATGCCAAAATGACAGCTAATCATAATTTTTCATTCAACTGAAAGCTAAAAACTACCAAAAACATTATTGTCTACAAAACGCTTCTCAGGCAAGCTGCAAGTCCATCACGATTTGTATTTTGTATTGTAAAGACATATTACTTATTTCTTTTCCAAATTGACAAGGAACCCTTTTATAGAAAACATTAGATGAAGTTATACAGAAAATTAATAAATCATAGAGTAATAAAGTTCAGCTTTCAATTGAATGAAAAAACATGATCAACTGTCATTTTGACAGAAGTAGACTTGACTTTTGATAGTAATGGAGATTTTTCTTGACTAACTTTCCAGTCAACTTTACATTAAAATTGCCTTAATTGAAAAGTAATTTTTTGGCAGCTGGCCAATCAGATATACTAGAAACTTGCCTTACTTTCAAGTCCCTTAATTATGTTGGAAGAACCTGCCCAATTAAAGCTACGAGTTTGAAGTTTATGACACTGGGCAGGTTCAGGCAACATTAGGGACTTCATTTGCAGTCAACTTCATTATTTGAACGTAAATTTTGACCAAGGCAACTAGTTAGTTTTTCAAGTGCCATACATTTTAAATTCAGAAGTTTACTTCGCAAACCTCTACTCTAAGTTCATAGTACAAAAAGAACCAAACAAATTATTCTCTACAAAACACTCCTCAGGCAAGCTAAAATTTTGGCAGCAGATGCTAGAAACTTACCTTACTTTCAATTTTAAGTCCCTTATGGCGTCTGAACCTGCCCAATATAAAATTGAAATCATATGGTATCTACATAATTTTGTTTTAAGATTGCATTTCATGCGCATCTTTTAAATCAGAAATTCAAACGCTTCCTTTTTCACCAAAAAATATAATATTATTATTTATTATCATTAGTCTGACAATATCTTTAATAAATTACTTTTTTTCGTAAGGTGATGTCGTGCTCAACAATTTAAAATTGCGTGAGAATGCCTTAGATGACTTGGACCTACCTGTACAGCTAGTGTCAGGATACCTTGGTAAGGACGAACTAAGATAATATTAACAAAACATATATAAGCAAAATTTCACTTAAGAGTTATCTCTTCTTTTGATTTTATTTAATTAGGCAAATTGGTTTTAAAAATCCCATGGAAAAATCTCTACGGTCAACCAGTTGTTGCTCAAGTCGAAGATTTCTACATTCTTATTTCTCCAAAGCAATCCATAGAATACAATGCAGAAAAAGAAGCTAAATATGATCTCCAAGCTAAAAAAGCTGCATTACAAAAACTCGAAGATGCAAAACGATTGGAATTGGAGAAAGGTTTGTAACTTAATTAAAAATCACATAATTAAAGTCTAAGACTAATCTCTTTTTCAGATAAACCCAAACCAGATCAATCGTTCACAGAAAAACTCACCGCACAAATTGTGAATAATTTACAAATGAAAATTGCAAATGTGCACATTCGATACGAGGACACCACAACGACTGGCAAACCATTTGCATTTGGTATTACCCTCAACGAACTAGAACTCTATACCACCGATTTGAATTGGTTAAAATGTTATATGACTGAACAAGCGAGTCGTGTTTATAAGATTGCAAATTTGGACAGTTTGTCCGTTTATATGAATTGTGATGCAGATTTATTTACAGACAAAAAGAATGACATCGATGAGATTTCAGCTTTGTTTAGAAATAATATCGCGAGAAGAGATGTTATTCCTTCCAGATATAATTATAGTGAGTATAACAAACAAAGAAGAACAAATAATTTTTTTATAAATGTACAAAATTTAATTATTGTGCTTTTTAATTTTTCTAGTTATTGGACCAATTTCTTCGATGGCTAAACTTCAGCTTAATATGAATCCAGAGTATGACGACCCACCGTTTGTTATACCAAAAATAGATCTCTCATTGGAAATGGAAAAATTGCATATTGGTATTACCAGCACACAATTTCAGGTAAGATAAATTAAGAGATACAAATATTGAAGATAATGGCGGCTATTGGGAACAAAATTTGACTCCAAAACCGAAAAAACTGGTAGTACCTAGAACTTTTTCGCTCAAATTGACCTTCTTCGCTTAAAATGTAGGGCTGTTCAAATTCGAGTTCGTTATAAAAGAGCTCGTAGCGGATGTCTGCAATACTCAAAGCTGATTATTACCTTTGTATATATCGCTTATATCTAGTATATGCTTGAGTAAACTGCTCTTTACAGTGTGTTTGAAAGCCTCGTACAATTAAAATTTTGTTGTACGTCGATATTTTTAGTTTATAATTTTCATACTTCCATTGTGTTTTTAAAAAACAATATTTTTTGACATTGTGTACACTTAAGCTCTCCTAATTTTTTTGGATCACAAACAACTTTTTTTTTTTTTAAATTAAAGATTATTTAAATCCTTGTCTGTGAACCATTAATATTGCCAGAAACAGATTAAAACAGCAAATATTTTTTAAAATACATTAAAAAAAAGCACCATCAACTTTTAAGCAACAGTTTGTAGTGTGTTAGTGGTTTATCTAACAGAACAGTGGAAAGTAAGATTATTGGACTTGATATTTCAAAAGCATTTGATAGAGTTTGGCTCTCTTATCGAAAATGCATGTTTTTGGTATTGATTAATCTCTTCTTCGTTGGATAAGAAACTAAATTTTTAACCGTTCAATACAAGTTTGACTATGCCTCAGGGCTCCGTTTTATCTCCTACACTCTTCCTTACATTCATAAACGATCTCTTTTTCCTGCTTTTCCTAATCCATTTAACTTCAATGGTAGCGTATGATGAGCTCATTAAATTACGATCTCGATAGCATTGTCCAATGTTTTTATTAACCGTGTAGAATTTAATGCTTCAAAAACTATATGCTATCTCTTGGAATGTACATATCTTACTCTTGAGCACAATTTTGGATGAACTGTCAAGTATAGAGATTCTTTTTTTTTAACCGCACATCGAGAATGTGGAATGCTTTGCTCAAATCTGTTTTTCCCAAAAATTTTGATATTCAAAACTTTACGACCAATGGGCACCGGTATCTCCTCTTTAATCCTTCCCTACTTTTCTAAAGCTCGCATATTCTAAAGTGCATATTAATTATAAATATAGGACTTAGGCCTAATGCCGCTATTGACGTTGACGTTGCTCTTCCCTGTGCTAAATGATTGAAATACATTGGTTCTAAAACAATAGCTGCCACTGTTGCTGTTTCAATTTGTTTCTCGCATGAGAAATATAAACTTTTAAACGTGTTTTTTTTCCAAATTGCACTGGTCAAAAAGATTTGCAAGGTTTTTAAAGCCTCACATCGCATCCAAATTTAAAATCAATATATCAATTTAGGTTTTTGGGATATAGCTTTTAATATTCAAAAGAAAAAAAAAATATTAGTATTTTTGAGGCTATGTAAATTTAGCTTCCAATAGTTATATTCTTTCTTTTCTCTCTAACTTCTCATAATATTTATCTTGTTGTTAGTCCTAAATGTTCAAAAAAAAACTCAAGAATATTTTGTACTTCTTTTGTACAGGATATCTTAAAACTGGGAGATTCCATGAACCGAATGCAGCTTGGACAACCATACAGAAAATATCGTCCATACAATAAACGTAAGTAAAATTTTTAAATCAACACAAATTATTTTGTTCTATATTTTATTTCTTAAAGCCTACAAGGGATACTACAAGGAATGGTGGAAGTTTGCAATTACTTCTGTTTTAGAAGAGGATGTTCGAAGAAAAACTCGGAATTGGTGTTGGGAGTATATAAAAGAACATCGTGAATTATGCAACACATATGCTACAGTAAAATAAATAACATTCTACTTTTTACATTACATAAATATTTTTTTTTTATTTTAAAAATAGTCTTTAAAAGAGAAACAACTGTGTAAAAAACCAACAGCGGTTCTCATTGAAACTTGCAACCTGTGCGAACAAAAATTGGATTTATTCAACTTGATATTGATCAATAATCGAGTTCAATTAGAGGTTCGTTAGTTAGATTAATTAGTCTTGTAGATGGTTTTTCATTATTATTTCTTTTGTTTTTGTGTATTTATTTATTATAGGTTGACAAAGTAAAGCAAGCTGAACAAAAGAAGGCAAGTGAAAAGAAAGGATGGTTTAGCGGCTGGTGGGGTGGAGCTGAGGCTAATGAAGAAGATTCATCCAATAATATAGGTAAATTTTCATTTTACAAATTTATATTTTTATACGAAACTACGTTCTTTATTATTCTTGTGTGTTTTTGTGAAAATAGTGAAAAAATTCGAAGCTGCAATGACAGATGCGGAAAAGGAAAAACTCTACAAAGCCATCGGTTATCAGCAAGATGCTGTAGCAATGGTTGTTCCTGAAAGCTATGAAGCCATCAAAATGAATTTCAAATTAGAAGCTTTAGAAATCGGTGTTTACGATGATTTAGTTTCTGCAAATGCAACTTCACCATCTTCTGCTGTTGTTCCAGCAACCCAGAGAGCAGTAATGCTTATGAACTTTACTCTAGCTACATGCAATGTTGTGCAAAGGCCCTCGGCCAATGCTATTAGGTAAAACATTTTGTATGTTATTTTTTAAAAGATGTTTATTAAATAGTAATTTGTTCATAGTGTTACTGCTCGTGTTAAGGAGATGGAGTTAACTGGCTTAAAGAAAGGAGACTATCTTCCCACTTTGATAGAATCTCAAGTAACCGATGAGTTTAGTCTGCTTGATGTCTTATTCGAGACGAATCCACTTGATAAGGTTTGTTTACTTTTTCAAATAAAATAGTTGTTTGTTATATTTGTTGTTTATTTACAGAAATGCGATCAAAGATTAAAGATTCACGCTAGACCACTGCAAATCATTTATGATTCAGATACAATTTTGCAGCTAGCTAAAGCATTTACACCACCAAAATCTGTAAATTTGTCAGAGTAAGTTATTGTATATCCTTGTTATATCATTCATTTTCATAATTTTATATTTTTTAGAATTGAAGGTGCAGCATCGGAAAGAATGTCTCATTTTAAAGAACGATCAGCAACTGGAATGCAATACATTGTAGATAAACATCAAATTCTAGAGGTTGATATAAAATTCATGCCGAACATTGTCATTCTTCCTTCTAAGGGAAAATATATTGCGTAAGTATTGGAATAGTAAAGAAGTTTGTCCAAATTTATGATTATGAAACAATTTCTCGATTTCAAAGTGGGGACACATCTTTAATTGTTCTGAGTCTTGGTGAATTCCGTATAACATCAGCTCCTCGTGCTGCTGCAGGTACAGGAAATGTTGCAAATATGCATGGTGCAGGTCATGATTCTGATGCAATTTTACGTTCAATGATGGCTAAATCTTATGATAAATTCGAAGTTATACTCGAAGATATTCAAGTTTTGGTAGTTAAGCCAAAGGAAAATTGGCAAAATGTCCTTAAACATGGTCATTTGTGTGAAATGCATGTACTTCAACACACTTCTCTAATTGTCACTGCGGAGGTTTGTGTAATTACCGATGACCCAAGATTGCCCAAAACCAAAGTTGGAAGTAAGAAAAACTGCATGAAATGATTTCAATTCAAATTGTTTACACTTTTCTTCTTTTTTTTTGTTGTCAGTTTTGATTCCATCGGTTAATTTCAACATTACTGAAGATCGAATTTTTGAAGCTTTAAATATTGTCACTGGAATTCCTTTGCCAGAATCTGATGAACCTGAACCTTCATTGAAGAAAAGTGCAAGTCTCATAGCCACTTCGAGAGCTTCTGTATCACGACTTATCGATCAAGAGATTCTGAAAGTCAAAATCAAAAAACCAACTCCTGAAGAATTATCAACTGAAATTATTCAATACACAAATCTGGAAGTTAATTTCGCTTTAAAAGGTTTATACTTATTCTAATCTAAGATCTTAAACACTATTTAAAAAATAATATTTTTTTTAATAGAATTTGGAGTAACTTTGTATAAGTGTAAAACGATAGAACAACAGAGGTCCTTCGATGAGACACCATCGTTAACACCATCAGACAAATTTAGAACACCAGTTGAAGAAATGGCTCCAAATGGATTTGAAGACTGCACCAATCAATTTGAAACTGTTCCAAATAATGATGATAAAATATTATCATTTAAGGTTCTACAACTTGAAGGTTATATGGCTCAGCGTACTTATGAGCTTGTAGCTACAGTAAAGTAAGTTCTTTATTTCTTCTGAATTGAAAATATCCAAAATAATAATAAAAAAAAAACAACTTTCTCAGACTTGGAGCTATAAATCTAACCCAATACGATAACTATGAAGATCAAAAGAATGTTCTTAGTATTATTGATACACCAAGAACTAATATCGAAAACGAATATTTATTGACAGTTGAATACACTATGGTAAAGCAAACATGAAAATCCTTATGTTCATTTTCTTTTATTAATCAAATTCTTTCGATTGAAGGTAAATAAAACTACTCCCGAGTTTAGTACGAAATATAATTCAACTGAACAACTTATTGTTGTTAATTTCGCCAAATTGGCACTGACATTGCATCAGGAGTGCTTGTTGAAACTTATGGAGGTATGTTTTAAAGTTTTCCTTAAAATTGACTTTATAATTTTTTGTCATATTTTAAAAAATAGATCGGTTGCAACTTACAACAGAAGTTAGACGTTTTTAACAAATCCTTAGAACCAAAAGATCGTGTCGCTACTACTGACACGGAAAGCATTCTCACCAAATTGACCACAATCGTTGAAGAAGTAGAATTAGATGATGGTGTTCGGGTTAAGAGAGAAAGAAGTAAGTTAACCTTTATTACCAGGGTCAAATTGTATTTTTAATTATTTGAATTTACTTTAAAAGGCCGCAGCAAGAGAAAAGTTGTAGATAGCATTAAAATCAAAGTTGTGGCTAATTTGGAACAAGTTTCTGTGTGTTTAACATGTCGACAACGTGACTTGGTTTTGCTTAAGGTGCAAAATTTCTTTGCTGGAGTTGTTATGAAGTCTTCATACACCGAATTAACACTTCTCCTTAAGAATATTATTGTATGGGATTTGAATCCACTTACCATACATCCAACTGTAAGTATTTCAAGAAAAAAACCCAAATTCAATTAATGGGTTTTAAAAATTTTAGATTCTATCAATTGTTGGGGAAAATGCCCTCAAATGCCAAGTTGTTATGTACAATCTTGAAGAGACGGCCAACTATAATTCAGATGATCTTAAAGTCGAAGTAAATATTGGTTGTGTGAGAATTATATTCCTCAATTGGTTTGTTACTTCTGTTTTGGTGAGTAATTCAACTTCTTTTGTTTTATTAGGGGTATGTTTTAAATATATATATATTTTTTCTTTGCAGAGCTTTTTGAATAATTTCCAAGCTGCTCAACAAGCCGTAGCAAGTGCAAGTGTTGCAGCTGCTGATGCAGCAAGACAAAATGCTATTGATGCCTATCAAAAAGCTACAAGAATGAAGCTCAATATTAAAATTAAAGCTCCAATTATTGTTGTTCCTGTTAATTCCTCGAGTTTAGATGGTGTTTCCTTAGATTTGGGTATGCTGAGTCTGTCGAATGTAACGAGTGAAATAGCCGTTCCTGGGGTAAGGGTATTGATTACATTTTCAGTAAAAAAACATCGATTTGTATGTGTTTTTTAAATGTTCTTAGAATGATCATAGTCCAGCTGTGTTGGATGAAATAAGACTTGAACTCAAAGACATGCAGCTATCAAAGATTAAGATAACCGAAGCTGAATGTTCACCAGAAAATTCAGTTGACCAACAATTAAAAGATGGTGCTTCTTATGCTGAGTTGTCTTTGGACGATTGTGAGTTAATTTTTTTTTTTTTTTAATTTATAAATTTCTTCTTAATTTTGATCTTTGAATTAACAGCAACTTTGTATGGACTCAAGGGACACGTTAATATGCTGGACCCGATTAGTTTTAATTTGGCGGTTAAGCGTAATCTTTCCAGTACGTGGTACAAAGATTTGCCGGAGGTTGATGTTTCCGGTCATTTGAAATCAATCGAGGTAAGCGATGGAAATAATTTACATGTCAACGAAATTGTTTCGCCACTAGTCTTGATTATTTTCTTAGTCAATGCATTGTTTAAAGCTAAAAAATGTGATAAAGTTTAATTTTGAATAGACATTGACATTTTTAATCACTCCTAATTTTTAATTGGCTAATGGCTTGAGGATTGTCTACGGTCCATATACGACCGTAGTGAGCTTCATCACTAAATGAAATGGTCGAAGTGCTTTATGAACTTTAAGAACTGATTTATTTTTCAAAATAAATTTTCACAACTTAAAATTGTTGCTCTGAATGATTATTGAATGAATTTTCAAACCTAACTGAACAAAAATGTCAGTACAGTTTGGCATTCTCAACCGTCAAACCATCGATACATCTCATGCAGCTAAAAAAAATACCCTGTACATAGTTAATTTGTAATCTATTTTCTTTTTCAGTTAAACTTATACACCGATGATTACGCTCTACTTATGTCCATACTGAACAATAACTTATCCGAAGGCCAAACGGAATTCGAAACAGTTCCAGCTAAGACACAAAAGCCTGAAGATGCTATTGTCGAAGTGCACCAAAAATCCGGTTGGTCATATTTTAAATAAAAGAATATTCATTGCATCAATGAAAAAATTTTTAATTGCATCAATGAAAAATTTTATAATTGTATGCATTTTTGTTTTAGATAATCGACAACCATCCGAAGGAAAAAGTCCTCGCCATAAAACATCGTCAGCCAAAACTGTTCAACCAACAAGCGATAAACAAACAATTCACGAACAATTTAAGTTTAATTTCCAATTCGATGGTGTTATTGTTAATTTATTCCAAGGTAAATAATCTTTCGATAAAAAGATACATTCAATGTTTATTAACTTTATTTTTCTTGCATGTATGTTTTGCAGCCAATCAAGAAGGTTTAGCTCGTTTTGGTATTCATTTTCTTTCTGTTAAGGGTAAGATTTTGGTCGATGGAACTCTCAGTACTTCGGTTGTGTTGTGTGATATACAAATCGATGATATTCGACCAAACCTCAATAGTAAAATTACTAAGTAAGTTAAACATAAACCAGGCATTTAGTTCATGTGTTAAAATGTATTGTTTTTGTTTTTCGTATTGCAGGTATTTATGTCGCAAAGAATGGAAACGAGAAAACGAGTCCTCTTTAAGCCGAACAAGCGACTTTAGTGACAGTCTTAGAGCTGAGAAAAACTTTATGTTGGACTTGACAGCAATTGTCAAAGAAAACGACACTTTTGGTAAGATTAACCAACTTCCTTTGAGAGACGAATTTCTTGTTTAACATGTGTATTTGATTTTGTTTACTTAATACAGCCGAAATACGAGTTTGTGGATTTGATTTAATCATCACAATTGACTTCTTAGTCAAATTAGCCGAGTTCTTCACCCTCCCTGAAACTGAAACAACCGAAGAAGTAGAAGATAAAGCAGTTGCTTTGAGACCTGGTGAAATTAAAGCTGCACCAAAAACTCCTAAAAGTTAGATTTTATAATTTTTGAAGGCTTTAAACAAAATTAAGTACAAATGTATTTATCTTTTAGAAACTGTTGCAACGCAGGAAAATGCCCCTGAAAAGAAACTCAACCTTTTGCTGTACATCGAAGAACCAGATATAATTCTTATTGAAAGTCTAGAGGATGTTAATACCAATGCCATAATATTCAATGTAATTTTATTCATTCACTTTTGAATTCAAAACTAACACAATTTTTCTTTTTTTAGTCTCAAATTCGTCTTAATTATCGAGCTGTTGGACCGAAAGAAATTATCAGTGGACAAATTGATGCTCTCAAAATGTATATGTGCTCTTTCAGTCCGGAAAGGCGTGAAGCTACCAAGCACTTTATTCTGCATCCATGTGTTATAAGTTTACACGGATCAACTCCGGATCAAGAAGGACTTCATATAAGTCTCAAAATGACTGATATCATTCTTAATATATCTCCAGCAACAATTGAGCTTATCAACAAAGCAATGGTAACACTTTCTTCAAGACCTGAAAAAGGAGCAGCTCTTGTTAAAGAAGTTGATCACAGCGGTGTTTGGGTTGTTGAGAAGTTTACAGACAAAGATTTCTGGTTTTTAGTTGGTAAGCTTTGTTTTTTATTAATCTTTGGATTTGACCTTTTTTTAAAATTGTATACTTAAAATAGATCAAGCATATGATGCTTTGGAAATGCCAGAAACCCCTGAAGAAATGACAATAACAAAAACCGAGAAATGTATTGTGGAAGTGCCTTCAATAATATTAGTTATCGAAACTGGTGTTGGGTATTATACAACACCAATGTTGTTTATTGAGACAAAACTCAATGCAACAGTTGCTAATTGGAGCCAAAATGTAAGTGATATAAGATTCGTTCAATAACTAAGTTGATAGATAGACAGGTGACCCTCTCTTTATTTTCGTTCGTGTTTTAATCACTCCTGGCTTTTTTAAAAATGAGTTCTAGTATTCGTAAAGACAATACGCCTAGAACCCTTTTAAAACGGTTTTAGTTGGAAGATGTCGTACTATTTGAAGACATTTTTTTTAAGAAAATAATGGTCTTGTCCTGTTTTTTTTATTGAACGAACTCAGCTAAATTTATTTTTGAAATGTATATTAATTTATTTAGCAGATTACTTATTGTCGTTTTTATTACAGATGAAAGTCGAGGGCGCTCTAAATCTTTACATGAATTACTTCAATCACGCCTTAGGTGTATGGGAGCCTCTAATTGAACAAGTTGAAAAACCAGATAAGTCTGGAATTATGGAATACCTTCCGTGGGAATTGAATTTCGGTCTAGAAATTCAACCAAATAAATCTGAACTCGATGGTGAAATTGAAGAACCTACAACAAAAATCAAAATCGAATCCGAAGAAATGCTTGAAATTACAATGAGTAAAACATGTCTTGATACTCTGCAAGTTCTGGGAGAAGCATTCTCGAATGCTATCGATGCCAAGGGACTCAATAAACCAGAAGTCATTGCCCCCTATGTTGTGGAAAATGACACTGGATTTGATATATCTTTGAATTTAACTCGTGGTATATTTACATTACATGAATGTCATATGCCAAACACAAATTCTCATTGTGATGCATTGAATAGTTCGTTGGTATTTAAGTGTGATATTCCTGATACTGATTTGTCACCTGATCAAGTTAAAGATTGTACCATTTCACCTGGAGGAAGAGCATATTTGCAAACGAAGGATCTGTCTAGAGCGACTTCGGAAGAAGATCAAGCTTATAATATTTATTGTGTTGTAAGATAATGATTTTTTGTCCACTCAAAATTTAAATTAATTTCTTTCCTTTTTTATGTTTGGAAAAGGTGGTAGGAATCAATAAAGAAGTCATTCTCCCGGTATCGAAGTCAGATCAGAGATACTTCCCACTGTACCGAGGTGCAAATCAAGATCCTTGGGGTATCATTTCACAAGTCAACTCAGAGTATGGAACCACTCGAATTAATATTCACGGAGTTGTTAATGTAAGAAGACAAATTTCATTCTCTTCTCACGCATTTTGTTCAATTAATTTTGAATTATAGGTGAAAAATCATTTTACAACAACAGTAAACGTCTATAGAAACAAACACGGTACAACTGAGAAGGTTTTAGTAGGAGAAGTAGCTCCAGGAGAGGATTTCCACGTTCCATTGCATGCAATCTATGCTGAAGCCAAAGATTTGTTCTTTGCTTTGCCAGTAAGTAAAACCCTTAAAAACTAATTAAAGTTCAAATAAAAAAACAAAAAAATATTATCCAGGGTTATAGAGTCTCAGTTCAAGGAATAAGATGGAATGACTGCCCAACTGACTTCAACTACCAACGTCAAATTCAATGTGATCCAGTGGATACTTTCGAACCGCTTTACATTAATGCAGTTCGGCAAAAAACCGAAGTTTTCCATGAGAATACAATGAAATTCATGCTAATGAGTGCCTTCTATACGATTCATCTTCGTCCTCCATTATATATGAGAAATGCCCTTCCCATTGACATTAAGGTGTCGGTGACTGGTTGTACAGTACGCGATACAAGTAAAGCAACAGAATTGGATGAGTCAGATGATATTGATAAGGTGAAGTCTCTCATAAAAGAGGATATGCTTGATTATGGAGAGAAGGATGTCAAGCCAGGAGATGTTCTGCATTTGCCAACAGTCAAGCTTACAGGGCGACGCAATAAAGCGAAGAGCTATGTTGTAGTTAGGGTAGGTGTCCATTGTTTTAAAATGTTTTCAAATTTTCTACAAATATATAAATAATATTTTTGTCTGGTTTTAGCTTATTCAATATTTAGAAAAAGATTGGTCATGTACAACTGAAATTTCTGAAGATCATGAAGAATATGCCACATGGACGTTTAGTTCGTATGATTCTGCAGCAAAAATGGAAATGGATTTAGGAGTGAGGTATGTTGATACTTATTTTTTTGTTAATTATGTTCTACATTTTTTAATTAATTTACAGATTCCAGGACCGATTTGGAAGCCTTATGTTAACAGTGTACAGTCCCTTCTGGATGATTAACAAAACAGGCTTGATGCTCAGTTACAAGGTAATAAGCGTTTGTCCCTACAAAGCTTGGTTTTATGTTATTAATTAGATAGGAAAAGAATGAAAGGATCCGCCAACTTTCATTGTTTTAGTCTCTGCAAATTCTTTTGAAAGCAACTTGTAGTGTTTTTAATTTGTATAAATTATTGTTCAATATAACTCAAACATTTATTCCTCTTTCTTTATCCAAGGTTGCTCGCGGGATCATAAAGAATTACTTAAAAACTTTTCAAGAAATTCTATCAAGAACTTTCCGTTTTATGCGAGTAAAACTTATTTTATTTAACTTAAAGTAAATTAACAGATGTGTACTAAATAATGTAGATAATTAGATAAACTTTCCGATTTATCTTAAAATTAAATATCTTAAATAAAAAAAACTTTATTTTTTAGACAAATACCGAATCAGTAAATGTTCTCTACCATCCACCGGAATACAATGGACCCATATTATTTTCCTTCCGTGAGAAATTCTTCTTCGATAAAAAAAGAGCATCAATTCGTGTCGATAATGGTGAATGGAGTGATAAGATTCCTCTTGATGTAGCTGGTTCTACTGGTGAGGTTACTTGCAATGCAAATGACCAATTGTATCACATCGGTGTGCACAATCATCTGACACAAAACTCTTTGACAAAACAAATTACATTTATTCCCTTCTACATTGCAACAAATAAATGTGATGTATTGATTGAGATGCAAGAACATGGCAGACCAGGAGATCCATGGACCAAAGTGAGTATAGTTTGGCAAAACAATGAATTTTATTGATTAAATCCTGTTCTATTTTAGATTGAGCCAAATGAATGTATACCATTTTGGCCGAAATCCGAAGCAAAACAAGTGATACTCAAAGTAGCTGGGCAGACAACAGTGCCTTTTGATTATTCCGAAGTTCAATGTATTCTACTTAAGCTGGAACACAATCGGGTAAACAGGAATCTCTAACCATAAAATATATAACTCAAACTAAAAGCTCTCTTCTCTATCTGTAGCATGGTGGTATTAATGTTGATGTTCAAGTAACAGAAGGTGGAGCATTTATAACATTTACTCAGTACAATGCCGGTGATGCTCCAGGTCTTTTAATTAATCACACAAGCCAATCAATAACTTTCCACGAAAAGGGAGATTCTAATAAGAAGTTAGTTCATTTTAGTTCTCATTGATTTTCTTTATTTTTAAAGTACGTTTAATTTTTTTCAGAACTTTGGGACCTTCAGAGAAGCTTCTATTTACTTGGGCTGATCCAGCAGGAAATAGATTACTTCTTCTAGGTAAAGATGATGTTGAAAATGACTTGCGACGAGATGGCTATGGTTCAATAACGTAAGTTAAGCAATAAAATGTTGATGTGTCTTCATTCGATGTTAACTTTTATTTTATCTTATAGATTAGACGGAGGTGCGACTGCCTATTGGGTTTCATTCCTTGATGGTCTTCAGCGAGTGATTCTATTCACCGATATGAGCAGCATAGCTGACAAAGTTAGTGGTAGCTCATTAATGCAAAAGGTAAGAAGAAACATATTTAAATTTTGTCCTTAAAATAATATTCATAAAAACAAAACAAATCTTGACCATTTGCTTTTCCTAGGTCAACCAAGAAATTGAAATTCGAATCCATGGAATTGGTCTATCAGTTTTAAATAATATAACTGGAGTAGACATAGTATATTTGGGTATAAAAAGTTCTGGCATAATTTGGGAATCAAAGAAAGAAGGCAAAAAACGATTTAAACAATTCAATATGGCTGATTCGGCTCATATTGAAGAACAATATCAAGCGTACTTGGCAGCGAAATGTGTTAATGAAGAAAAGAAATTCTATTTGGATCAGAAACATGAGGTAAAACAATAGTTCTCAAATTATGAAGATTTTGTTTAAAAGACTAAATGTTTCTCTTATGGACTTTTATTTACAGTTGGATTTCGATAATATGATTTTCCATAAATCAACAGCTCGTGAAATGAAACGTACCTTTTATCCAGGATTTTGGTTTGATTTGAAGACTTCTCCATTCCAAACGCAATTACATGCTAAAATTAATAAAATCCAAATTGACAATCAACTAGCCGACTGTGTATTCCCTGTGGTATTGGCACAAATACCTCCACCAAAGAGTATCGCAGCTAATTCAGGTAAGTTCAATTAAAATTATCCTTAAATGAGTTTCTATTGATTCTAAAAATTATTTTGTTTTGTTTAAATAGCACTTAAGCCATTCATAGAGTGCAGTATTGTGGAACGAGTTGTACCAAATTCCACAGTGAACCAGTTCAAATATTGTACCATGTTGATTCAGGAATTCCACTTTAAGGTTGATATTCTTTTCCTTAGCGCTATTGCGGAGATGTTCACATCAGATCTCAGTGATGAGCAAGCTGTAAGTTTATTTTACTAATTTAAGAAAAAACAACTGTATTATTAATGTATTTGATTTTAAAGGCAAAGCTATTTAACGAGGATGTGAATGCCATCGAAAAACCCCTCTCAGCCTTAGTTGAAATTCATTCAGCTCAGGAGCATAAGAATTTCTATGATAATCTGCATTTAGGACCTCTTAAAATACACGTATCCTTCTCGATGGCCGGCTCTGATACAACAGCCCTGCCAGGGCTCCTCTCAACAATTGTTCAAGGTGTTGGTGTCACTCTAACGGATGTCAATGATGTCGTTTTCAAGTTAGCCTTCTTTGAACGCCAATTCGGTTTCTTTACCCAAAGACAGCTGATATCGGAAATCACTGCTCATTACACTGGACAAGCTCTCAAACAATTGTATGTGTTGGTCTTAGGTTTGGACGTTATAGGTAATCCATATGGTTTGGTGGTTGGTCTGAAGACCGGAGTTCAGGATTTGTTCTATGAACCATTCCAGGTAGGTTATTATTTTCAATTTAAATATGAGAACGTTTGTATGACTTTTTACTCTTCAAGGGAGCTATTCAAGGTCCTGGTGAATTTGCTGAAGGACTTGTACTTGGAGTTAAATCATTGTTCGGACATACAGTGGGTGGAGCTGCTGGAGCAGTTTCAAAGTAAGTTTCAAAATAAAATTCCAGTAATTAGAGCATAATATAATTTTTATGATTTATTTTAAAGAATTACTGGAGCTATGGGCAAAGGAGTTGCTGCATTGACGTTTGACGATGACTACCAAAAGAAACGACGACAAGCTTTAAATAAAAAACCTGCCAACTTCCAAGAAGGTATAGCTCGAAGTGGTAAAGGATTAGTAATGGTAAGAAAAAAACGTTTTTCTTTTTCTTTATGCAACACTAATTGAATACATTTTTCATGTTTTTAAGGGTTTTGCCGATGGTGTGAGTGGTGTCTTCACTAAACCTATATCCGGTGCCAAAGAAGAAGGTGTTGAAGGATTCTTCAAAGGCTTGGGTAAAGGTGCAATTGGTCTGGTTGCCCGCCCAACTGCTGGAGTCGTTGATTTTGCCAGTGGTAGTTTTGAAGCTGTCAAAAGAGCGACCGAATGTAGTGAAGACACAAATCGATTAAGGCCACCAAGGTTTATGCATCCCGATAATGTTCTTAGAGCCTATAGTTTCTCAGAAGCAAATGGAAATAAATTGCTAAAGTATGAAGAAATTGTTATATAAATTTTCTTCCAAATGTATTTCTAATATAATTTTTGGAATTTTTAGGGAAATTGAAAAGGGTAAATACGCCAGTACAGATTCCTTTGCCCATTGTGAAGAAGTCATTGTGAAGCAAGAAATTGTTCTAGTATCAAATCATCGAGTAATTTACGCAACGAAAAATGATCTTTTCGGCACATGGACGGTAAGATTGTTGTTGGTCATATGTGTAACTAAAAAATCAACACCTTTTTCCTTTAGATACATTGGACTTATCTATGGAACGAGATATCATCGATTATATCCTCCGACCGTGGGGTTGAAATTATTCTTAAAAAAGAAAACAAAAAAATGCTCGGCTTTTTCTCATCTTCAGAAGTTCATCGCAAGGTTATAACAGTACCACAGCGTGCTCGTCGAGATAATTTAGCTAATCTCATGGAATCACTTCGAACGGGTACATAAATATTGCCGAGAAGATAGAAACAACAACAAGAAGTCATACGCACATATTCATTCAAAACGTATTTTTTGTACCCATAACTTTTTATATGTAAAAAAAAAAGAAACCAGCAAGAACCATGCCTTAATGCATTAATTTTAACATTTTGTATTGAATCGAATTAAGTATCCCAAATCTCCTCATATTTACTGCATTACCCAGTGTTTATATTCTATTTTATTTAAAACTAGTTCCTCACCTCTACAGTTGCTTAAATATTGATCTCTTACTATCATTATATAGAAAGCTACTAACAACGTTTGTTTTTTGAAAAGACAGTTGGTCTGATTCATTGTAATGCTCTCCTGGTAAAATGGTAGTAAGGCGACCGACGGTAATTTGTTATGTTTTTGCTTGATTTCTCATTATCTACCTCACAAATAATTTGAATTTTTATATTTCATTGTTTTGAATTTTTATATTTCATTGTTTTGTTACATAAAGTTGAGAGGGATAGATTGCAAAGTTGAATATTAAAAAAAATAATAACTAATGTTATACGAATTTTTGTAAAATAAATATTTTTTCTTTTTCTATTGTTGCTTTTGTGAAATAATAAATATATACATATTTAAAAAAAGAATACTATTTCATTATTTTTAATAAAATCTTTGTGGAATCAAGACTGAGAGGTCAGAAAATTTGTTTCTTCGTCTACGTAGAAAAAGATTTTAATCCAATAATTTTACGGTCTTTCGAGTTCTTTTTATAATAAAAATGATAACCCAATTCTTTCTTTAACTTTCTTTATTTTATTAAATACAAAAACTCTCTTCTTTTCTTCCTTTTTCTATCAAATTACACTTTTTTCATAAAACTACTCGGACCAGTCATGATAGGCTCATAATTATTACAATCGCTCTCACAGAACGAACTCAATTTCGTCGTCTCAGGCAGTCCTCCATTGAAAGCTTCTACACTGTACATAGTAAGATGACCGCTTGCCTCAAATTGGTTAATGATCATATTGACCTTACTGGCTTTTATGTCTGCTGTTGGTATATTACTACTGGGACTAATAAAATCACCTTCATAACCATCGCTTATCTCGAGATTATTCAATAGATTCTCTTTTTCACTCTGTTTACATTTTGTTGGTGAAGCTGTGGAACTTCTTGTCGATGAGGTGGTCTTGTTGAGACGATTTAAGAACCAATTTCGTGAAGATTTCTCTTGATTTGGAGATTTTGAGTGTTTTTGTGAGCTTTTGACAGCTTTCTTTTGCTCCTTTGTTGTAGGCGTCAATTGGGGAGATATAACTGAAGACTCTGAATCTGAGGAGAGTGTCTTTTTAACAATCTTTCTGAGACGATCCGGACTTGGTCCTGATGTTGAGAGTTGACTCGATAGTTTACTATGGACATCCTTTACTTTAGCTTGAAAGTCACTGTGGTTGCGGGATATGTCTAGAAGCTCGGCTGTTTCGGACTCTGAATTTACCGGCTGCGGTGGGGACTTTGGAATATCATAGTCAAATTTCTTCGCCATGGAAGTCATGGATTTTTGTTTTTCTGGAATATTCGGCACTGTACTATCGTCATCTTTGCTTCGTTCGATTAATAGTTCAGTCGGTTGGTGCATGTTGTACAATGGAGAGGGTTCTTCGTAGATGCAATCATTGTTGCTGTCGCTTCTATTGCTCTTGTTGTCAGGAAACGATTTCTTTGAGATGGGTGGTGTTGGAAGCTTCCGTGGGCTTTTACTGGCAACCGCAGACGAATGTGCAGCTGAATCTCCTCGGATAACAGCTTCGATGGCATGAATCCATTCCTTGGCTTCAACTTCTGAATTACACAGGAAGACGTGTTTTTTGTTTGGATCTGGAGTTGTTATCTGAAAGCAGAGCTCACGGCGTTTTCCATCACCATAATGCTCGACTTCGACTCCATGCGCTTTCAAATGCACACTAAATGTGGGTCGTAAGGAAGTTATACCATCACAGTAACACAGTAACCAGTCAGAGATTATGCCACAATAGCACTTTTTACACTGATCAAAAAATAGTCTCTTCTCGATCCTCTGTAGTTGACCGAATTTTGTGGACTTTTGAATGGAGAGGTGGGAAGCAGGCAAACCAGCGTATGGACAGTCTTGAATTATACTATTATTTTCGGTCTCTAAGTTCTCTTTCAATCCCTCCTCTGATTGGATTGACTCGTTACATAGATCATAGATTCCTTTGTCTAAAATTCGATTCTCTTCATTGTCATCATCGTCGTCATCTTCTTCGTTGTCGGGATGGTGGGATTTAATGGGATTTTCGATTAATTTCTGCTCCTGGAAATCAATATACTCTGTCGAGATCGCTGTGAATTTAAAATGGGTTATAGTTAAAAAGTAATAAAGTGATGATGTTTGTATTTAATTTACCTTTCTTTGGAGGAGTAGATGACATTTCCAAGTATGAGATATCCTCTGACTCAATATGTTCCACCATAGAGCTTCCAGCACTCTTGTTCTGAGTTGATAGTTTTTCGGGAGTGGAGAATCCATTCTGCACCACTTTGTGATTATTATTGTTCGAGGAATCGCTAAAGTGACTTAATATCTTTTCGCACCTTTCGAGTAATTTAAGATTTTGGAATTCTGAATTATCACTAAATAGATTCATTGTGTTTTCATAATTGGTTGGTTCCATGGAGTGTTTTAAATGATCTCGTAGATCTGAAAATAGGATATAAAAATAAAGTTTCAATAAATTTTATTTTAATATGGAAAAGGCAAACGAAAATGTTGGTGGAGGAAATACAAAATTGCATTGAACAAAAGTTGAATCGTTTACAAGAAGTTTTTTTGAATAGGAAATTTATTTAATAAATTAATAATTTATCACAAGGATGTGGTAGAAGGTTTGACAACATTTCTTATAAAGGCTAAAGGTCTTCATTAATTCACTGAAAATAAAAGTTTCGTTGCAAGTTTTAATTTATTGATAAGATAAACAACGATTTGAGGGCGTACAAGTTCAAAACTACTTTAAAATCTTTTCGATTAAACGATGTTCTAATGTTAGCCTTGCTAAGAACTTTTTCTTACAATTTAAATATGTAGATACTAAAAAAAGTTATTAAAGTAAGTTCAACAACAAACATTCCAAAAAAAAATAAAATATTTTTGTGGTGATATGGGACGTATACGCACTATTTTATTTTAAAAAACATGAGAGTGTAACAGAAAGGGCCAGTTAAATTCTCTTTTAACACTTTGCTATGAATCCATAAACAAAATTTAAATTTTTATATTGGATAGATTTAAATTCAATTTTGAAAAATAGTATTTTCATTAATTTCTCAAATGTATATTGTCCACCAAGATCGTGTGATTTAACACCAATATATTTTATTTGCTGTTGACTTATGTATACAAAAGAATGTATTTACTTTAAATTTAATGCAATCCAATGCATCCAATCTAATTTTTTAAGGAATTAAGTTTTCATTAGAAACTTATCGCTGTGTGTTTCATTTGTCTTATTTTGCTTTATTTTCAAAACCGAAAAATGAATTAACCAACCGAAAAAGTTACTTAACCGAAAAATATATCCAATTAAATTAAAGAAAAATATTCGATTTTATAGGATTCGGAGGGTTTTAGCTTTTAAGTATATTTTTCCGAAAAGCTGTTTGGGAATTATCGGCGAAATTTTTTAGGATATCATTAATGTGAAACATTCTTTACCTTCAGTTAATCGTGCAGAAAGTGCAAACAAAATTATTATCAATAAAAACCTCCTTACATAAGGTTCATGTCCATTGTAAGTCATGTTTTGTAGTGTAACAAAAAAGTCCTTTTTCCTTTTTCAAATATGATAAGGAAAAAAAATATTAGTGTAAAACACTAATGGGGTTTTCCATGGGCAAAATAAATCAATTTATTCTTGATCTAGATCTGTCAAAACACAAACTTTCCCTGTTTTTTTATTTGATTTTGAAATGAAATTTGCAGATCTGGATATTTTTGAATTTACAAATGGAAAACCCCATAAACTTTAAATAAAGTTGTGCAATAAATATACAAATCACAGAATTTCAGCTTTTAGTTTAATGAAAGAACATAATCCAGCTGACATAAGTAGACTTGGCTTGATTATAACGTCGTTTTCCATGGGTAAAATAAATACATTTATTTTTCATCTAAATCTATCAAATCACACATTTCCCCAGGTTTAGCAATCAATGAGGCAAAATAAGATTTAAGATCAAATCTGTAGATCTGGATTTTTTGGCAATTTTGTTTTGCTTAGCACTAATAAAAATTTCAGCTATCAGCTTAGCAGTTACAAGTTTTTCTTATTATTTGTAATTTACATATTTCGACAGTTTTCTATTAAATAAATATTAAACAAATAAATTTAACAATTTTAAACGAATTGGTAGAATCATCAACTTTTTATTTTTCTTCGGAAAATGAATCAAGCGGTAAAGATTTTTTGATTTGATGATATTGATATTCCAATCGAGTTCTCTACTTTGTAAAGGATGTTGTAAATAAATATTCCGAAGAGTTAAGTGATAAACAATAAAAATAATAAAATTAATTCTGTAGTAAATTATTTTGTATAGCTTCGAAAAAAATCAATTTTTGACGGAAATCTGAATTTGCCCATGGAAAACGCAATGGCTGCGTTTAATCTCAGACAGATAGGGTATCCGGATACCTTATTGTTAGTGTTTTACGTGTAAAATAACAGCTGATCAAAAACTGCTGAGATGTCAAAAAGGAATCCAAAGGTATCCAAGAATTTCTGAGGTATGTAGGTTTCTGACAGAACACATGGTTGAATTTCAAGAAACTTGAAAATTGATTTCAGCTTTTTGTATTTGTTGGTAAACAAAAACATACAAGATGTTAGTTGAAGTTGTGTTTGAGGATGTTCTGTACATAATAGACGATGCAAAAGCTGTTTGCTCCCGAATTTTAGAAGGTAATTATGATCTATGGAATTAAATTCTTCCAAACTATATCTAGGTATTGTCACTTCGTTATAGTCCTCGTTTCTGTTAGGATAGTTTTCTGTTAAACGTCAATCTTTTAAAACCGGAAATTTTGCAAGTAAATTATTTATCGTATAGAATTCCAATTGAGCTAAGAGGAAATTTAACATAGATTACAGATTAAGGTTATCTCTTATTTATTAAATTGTTATGCATCTATCAATTCATCATCGTTCGACGAATCAGTTGAATTATCCATTAAATGTTTTATCTTACAACAATTTTGACTTCGAAGCTTAAATTTTTCTCTGTATTTTGTGAACAGCTGGAAGTTGTTTTTATTTTTTGACAGCTATCTTAATACAGCTATCCAACTCGTTCAACAAAGTATCTAAAAATCCACCTATCCAACACAAGATTGAACGCAGCCAATAAGTTTTTTGTTTGATAGGCTTTCCAGTCAAATGTCATATGAAGTTGTCTTAATTGTAAGACAATTTTTTGGCAACTGGCCAATCAGATACTAGAAACTTGAAGTCCCTTATGTTATTTGAACCCGCCCATTATAAAATTGGATTTCTTTCGTCGAAAATAAAAAATTTGACATACATAAATACGTCTCGGATAAAGAAGGATTTTTATTGTTACTTAATTTTTTGTAATGATTTTTAGTTTCAACAATATCTTTGCAACGATGAGTAAACCATCACAACTTCAAGCACAATTGCGAGGACCCAAAATGAAGGCCAAGCATACAATTATTCTCTTTCCATGAATTGGTTGGAGAAGGTGAATGGGAATATGATTGTTGTATGATTTGAATGACATTTCATCACTTTAATTTCATAATGTAGGCTTTACTGAACCTCTAAACGTGTTTAGCTTATTATATATGTAGGTTCTTTGCAACGTTGCGTGAATTTTATAAATTGTATTTTTGTTTCAACTTCGCATCTTTATAAGTGAATCATTAACTTACATAATAGTTCAGGTAAATTAGATAAGAAATCACTCTGCTACCGTGAACTTTGTAATAAACACTTCCTAAAAATTAGATTTGGGAACAAATTATTTCAAAAAATCAGTTCAAATTCCTAGTATGTAAAATCATTATACACTTTTCAATTATGTACTTCAAAATGTGATTGTTGAACTTCAGTTCTTAATTACATGTAATTGAATAATTTCAGCTACTTATTAAATGTATGACATTGAAAAGCGTCAATTATTTGCAATTTAATTAAGCAATGAACAAACTAACATTTTGTATCTTTTTGTTTACCAACAAATACAAAAAGCTGAAATCAATTTTTAAGTTTCTTGAAATTCAATCATGTGTTGAATCAGCTGTTCTGTCAGATACCTACATACCCCAGAAATTTTTGGATACCTTCGGATTCCTTTTTTGACATCTCAGCTGTTTTTGATAAGCTGTTATTTTACACGTAAAACACAAACAAAAAGGTATCCGGATACCCTATCCGTCTGAGATCTCGTGTTGGCTAGGGTATCTTGGATAGATGGGGAAGCGTCAATTATTTGCAATTTAATTAAAGCAATGAAAGAAAGATCAATAATGATTACTTTTCCAGTGTTTATAACACACTAATGTAATTAAATATTATTTTCGTCAATTACGTCCCACGCACTAACCATTACGTCACGGATACTAACCAATTGACTGAAATTTTAAAGTGTTTTCATTTAAGAACTTGAATAAACCAACATTTTTCAATTTCAATTGCAAGTAATTTAAATGCATATTTTTTCAATTACAATTACAAGTAATTTAAATGTTTATTTTTTTAATTACAATTACTTGTTATTTTAATGGAAAAAAGATCAATTACTAAATCAAAAGATTAAGTTCAAGAATAATACTTTCCGGAAATAGTTGATTTTTCGTCATTTTTATAAAAATTGGCAAGAAGTTTATTTTCTACAAAATAACCTGTTGTTAAAAAGTTGTTTGCTTAACTTCAAGTTTAGGATTTGTTTAAGTAAATTAAGCTCTCCACCAAATCCGACTGTTGTCAGATTTTTTCGAAGTGAATATCTAATTTTCCTTGACTTTAAGCTAAACTGATCATTAAACATTTTCTCCAAACTAAAGAACACTCTCGAACTGTGTGTAGATTTATATATTGCTAGTTTATTTAAAATAATAATTATTAAACCATTTCCATTCTCAACAAAAACAAAAAGTAGTCGAACAAAAAATATGAGATCATGGAGGCTAGTCCAGATATTATAAGAAAGATATTGAAACACTCATCATACAGAAATTAGTTCATAACTATACAATTTTAGCAATCTTCCAAGAACCGAATAAAGTAGATATGTATATAGATACCTATGTACATACATACGTACAAGAATATATAAGTAATAATATAAAATGATATTTTAAATGTTTTCATTGTTTTCCTTTATATCTTATACTTAAAAACTACATGCAGAACTCACTTTGACTGACCCAACCAGACCGGTAATTAACTTTTGTATTTAATTGTTGCCCGGAAATGGTTGCTGCTCTGTTCATATGGAAAAGGTTGTAAAATAACATAATGTACATTAACAAAAGGAAATAATATAAATTTCTTTTAGATTGTGTGGTGACACATTCTTGGATTTTCTCGTAGGTATAAGTTTATGTTTAATTCTAAATTAATTAACCATTATAACTGTCCTATTTTTGTAAGAACATTACTTTTGCACTCGTACAGTAGATACTTTAAATGAGTAAGTATATATAAATCAAAGTGATTTAGAGAAATCTGTTAAGTTTTTTTGTTTTTTTAATGAATTTCACTCGAACCTTAGTTAAACTCATATAGTCTGCCATAGACCACAATTTAACCTTCTTAAGTTGAGGTTTCTGGTCGATACGAGGTACTTCAACTGTCTGGGAATAGAAAGATACAAAGAATGTGTACCTTTGTTTTATTGTAATACTTACACTACGTATCACTGAATTAGTCTTATTTGAGTTTTCGTTTATTTCAATATTTTATGTCTTAGGGGCCGGTTAGGTTATAGCTATCAGTAAAATCCATCAGTAAAATTTGAAACAGGAGGAATCTGAAATATTTTACTGATGAGCGTTTATAGCAATCAGTAAATTTACGTCATTAAATTAAATGTCACTTTGAGGCTTCGCGCCTCAGATAATTTGTTTACTGTTGCTTTCATCAGTAAAATTTTTAATGATTTGATCGGAACAGTAAAAAATTGGAACACCCACAGTAAAACGAAATGGAATTTTTTTTGGCTTCTGGCAGTCAGCTGTTCAGTAAAATGAAATTTTATCACTAAAAAAATTAACATGGATTTATAAATTAAATAAAACTTTAAATGCATTGTTTCTTTTCGAAAAAAATACTTGAATATAGGATTCATCTTATTGCATCAATCTTCTGCTAGAAATAAATCTGTAACATGTTCAAAACCTAAAAACAAAAATTTTACTGATAGCTATAACCGGCTCCTTATCATTGAAATCGATTCGGAACAATTTTTGAATCGATATTTGACTGTTTTTCTATTTGATTAGACGTGAAAATTATATACTGATCGATCGGAAATCACACAAAGAATTTTTTTGAGAAAAAAAAGTGTAATTACGCATTTATTTTCCTCTAAAAATGTTTTTTTCTATTTTCCGGACGGAAATTCATTTTCCTGAACAGCTGATACTTTTATGTTCAAAAGTGAAACGAATCGTTTCACTGATTTGTGTTCCAATTTCACACAATTCCAATGTCAGATTTCTGTCAGTAAAAATTTTTCGGTGGCTTTCAATCAGGAAATTATTTTCAATGACAAAAATTTTTAATGAAAGCTATGTATAAACGACCTGCCCAAAAAATTTCAATGATAAAAACCAATGATAGCTATAACTGGCGCCTAAATATACTTTACATATAAAAATTAATATTTGGAACGCGAATTCAAGGTACTTATTTAAAAATTTGCTTTAGAAAACAAATCTACCCGTTTTCAAAAAACTTGCGTTGGAAAACTATTTTGATTTAAGTGCTAATTTATTTAAAGTTTTTTTAAAATAAAAGTAATCATAAAAATTAATATTTGGAACGCGGATTCATAGTACTTATTAAAAAATTTGATTTAGAAAACAAAGCTATTTACTAGTTTTAATTAAAAAAAATAGTTTTAAAAGTAAAATTAATCAAGGCGGCTAATCTAGTAAGTAATTTTTAAAAACAAAAATCGAAAATAAAAATGTCTGTATGTGAGAGGAATAATAAAGAACCAAAGAATTATGGATGTATTCTATAAAGTTTATAAATATTAATCATATGAACTTTATTCGTACGAAATGGATTCAAAGAAAAAAAAGGGATACCATATTTTTAAAGCCGACAAATTATAGTTTACGACTTTAATATAATTGATTGATCTAAAAAAACATGTTGATCATGCTAAAAATTCATTTAAAGTTTAACAAAAACATTTGTTCTCAGTGTTACTAGGGCGTATACGCAATATTTGTATTATTGAATTATTGACAGTTGAGTAAATTAAACAATGAGCATTTGACCAAATTACATTTCTGAGATTTCTGAGAATTTTTCAGACGGATTGACTGAGTAGGAGAACAACGTATAAACAATTCACTATTCATATTCACTAAGCGATCCAATTAGCTTCAAGTGTGATTTTGAATTGTGCGATGGAGACTTAAATCGAATCATAAAAATTCTATTCCTAGATTTTTACCAGCAAATGTGAGAATTTTTTTTTATATTTCTAGGAATACTAAAATCTTTGAGATCTGAGAATTATAAACTGACCATTTGAATATTTGACAGTTAATTCAATTGAAACAATGATCATAGCTTAGAAGTCACTGAATGTCATTTATCCTAAACATTTATTTATTTATTTAACCAATATCCTTTGTTTACTATTAGCTCAGTGGTGTTTAAGCTTTATTATCATCGAATTTGTGAGGTTAAAAAACTTTACGAGAAGAATTGGAGAAGTGGTTTTCGGTGTGGTGATCAGAATATAAATAGGGTGGCCAGGTGTGAATGCTGTCATCCATTTTTCTACAGCGATCAAAATCGAACATTTCTAAGGTTAAATTCTGAAAACGATCGTTCAAAAATGTATATTTTAACACGGGTTATTGGGCATGTAGCCCTATTATCCGATGATGGTAATAGCTCAAATTTACAGATGTTTGAACATTTTTTTTAGTGACTAGTTTAAATGGAATTCATACATCAAGTTAAACCGACCCTTAAATTGGTGAAACATGCAAATTATTCTTCGAAATAAGCACCAATTTTATTACAATTATTTAATCAATTGCTACTGTTTAAAATTAAATTAAGGCCTTAAGTCGAGACCAAGTGGGACTTTTGTATATTCATAGATGAGAACACATTTTTCAAATAAAATAAACAATAATTTGTTGACGTTTTATTTCAACATATCGAAATATATGTATAGTTATTTGTATCAATAGTTTTTATCAATGCTTTGTTTATTTTTTAATTCCAAAGCACTGAATTAACTTTAATTCATCAATCCATATTAATTTGGTTAGACTAAATAACTGGCACCGAATTTGACAGATGTACACAAAAAAAAAATAGGTGGCTCAACAGCTCGTAGGGAACTAGGGCCTAGTGACTTACATCTCTCAACCATTCCTGTGTCCGAGTAATTTCGGGAATGGAGGACCTATAGTTTTATATTAAATCAGAACGGCTAATTTAAAAAGGTTAATTTCATGACAAGAATTACTCTTGGAAGATTTGCCAATTCCTCGCAGGAGTCTGTGAAACAAAACTTTAAGTAGATCAGGAAGGGATTGAACCCAAGACCTCTTGCATGACAGTCCATCACGCCTCGAATACGCGTGAGATATATAAAGGTTCAGCAATATGGCCGCCGCGAACAAACACGTTCAAACACAATATAAACTTGTCAACTGGTTAATTGAACGCGCCTATCAAGTTCAACCATTTTGCAGAATCGTACATTTTTTTTCCTTGAATTTTCATTTTATTTTATTATTAATATATGTACATACATATGTACATATGTACATAATTACTTTCCAGCATTGAACAAATATTAATAGTGATGATTACACACTATAACTTTTCAAATAAGTATTATGGGCTGATGACACCCAAATACCAAATTTCACACAATGTGGTGACTTTTTATAGTTGCATTGAGTTTTTAATAGGTTCATGATGTTTTTCACTTTCGTCAAAAAGACAATTTTATTTTTTTGTACATGAACCTTGTGAAAAATGAGTCAGTTTCAAAATATACCTACGTATCTACCCCAGAACCACTAATGTTATAAAGTTTTCTAAATCTTAACACAAACGATGGTCGTCATTAGAAAAATCAATCAATTAACACAGAATAAACTGCACAAGTATAGTCAAGAGAATTTTTTTTAGACCTGTTGCTTTTGAGCATTGCTGTCAATTAAGTGACATCTGAGTGCAATACAATTAAAATGAATGTATGTATGTATGTATGTACCTATCCGGAATAAGAAAACTTTTTTTCAACACGAAATGTCAAACAGAAAAAGAAGAAGTTTTATCTGTTTCTGGATTTAAACGAACCCATTTGCGTTTGTTCTATATTAAGGTAGAAAAAATATGTGAAATTAAAGAATACATGTCGTGCCAATAATGATTGTCAATTGCTACTTTTAGCTGGTAGTTTTTTTCAGTTTGTCAGCAGAAGCGAGTGATCACGAATTTACATAACTTATGTAAGTGAGATGACATTGGACAGGTTCAGGCGCCATAAGTGATTTGATATGCATTTTTTGAACGCACATTAAAACCATGACAACTGCTTAACTTCTCAGATGTCATTTACATATATGAAAGTTGAAAGTTTAGTTATCAATCCTTTGCCATCAGTAGTTCGGGCAAAGAGTACCAATAACCAAAAAGAACTCTGTTTACGCAAAGCTTTTACAAAGCTTTCTGGGATGCAAATTGACAGTTTGAAAATCATGTGTTTAAAAACATTTAATTTATTATAAAAGGTTTCGTTTTGATATTTACAAAAGTTCACAAAAAGCAGACAAACATTTAGATTTATAGGAGTAAAATAATTATAAAATAAAGTTTGCAATGGATAAAATCATTAATTCACAGAATTTAAAACAAAAAAATATACAAATTAAATATTCAGGTTCGTACATTTCGACCAAGGCAACTACTCGTAGTTAGTTGCTCAAGTGTCATAAATTTCAAACCCTTTATAGAAAGCAATCGTGCTAAAAACCATTGGTGTCTACAAAATATTTATTAGGCAAGCTATAAGTAAATCACGACTTGTATTTTGTATTGTAAAGAAATATTACTTATTCCTTTTCCAATTTGAAAAAAAAAACCTTTTACAAAAAACATTAAATGAAATTGTGCAGACAATAAATGAATTACAGAGTAAGGCGCCAGTTATAGCTATCATTGAAATCGATCCAGAAAAATTTTTGAATCGATATTTGGCGGTGTTTCCCTTTGATTAGAAATGAAAATTATATACTGATCGATCGGAAATCACACAAAGAATTTTTTTTGAGAAAAAAAGTGTAATTACGCATTTATTTTTCTCTAAAAATGTATTTTTCTATTTTCCGGACGGAAATTCATTTTCCTGAACAGCTGATACTTTTATGTTCAAAAGTGAAACGAATCGTTCCACTGATTTGTGTTCCAATTTCACACAATTCCAATGACAGATTTCTGTCATTAAAAATTTTTCGGTGGCTTTCAATCAGGAAATTTTTTTGAATGACAGACATTTTTAATGAAAGCTTTGTATGTATGTATAAACGACCTGCCAAAAAAATTCCAATATTTGTTTTCAATGATGAAAACCAATGATAGCTATAACTGGCTCCTAATAAAGTTCAGCATTCAGTTGAATGAAAAACATGATCAGCTGTCATTTTGACATAAGTTAAGCTACCTATATAGTAAGGGAAATTTTTCTTGACTAACTTTCCAGTCAACTTTGCAATAAATTTGCCTTAATTGGAAGGCAATTCTTTGGCAGCTGGCCAATCAAATACTCGAATCTTGCCTGGCCTTTAAGTCTCTTATTTTTTAACCTATCCAATAGTAAGTCATTCGCGTAACTGAGATCAACAAGATATGGGAACATTTTTCTAATAATAAAGCTTTCCAAACATTTTTCAATTTACGTCCGTTATAATTGAAGTATGAGTCCACTCAACAAGCTTTACACACTTCTGCAGTCTTTAAACGAATCTCGAACATAACGGTAATGAATGCTAACCATTGTTATTAAAAGTGTGTCTATCCAAGAAGACCGCAATGTAAATACATATGAATGGTAGGTGTGTACGTGAGTGATTTTATTTTCCTTAAAAAACCACAAAGCATAAATCTTAAAGACATCCTATTTAATTTTAAGACTTCACTACAAACATCAATAATTATGGCTTTAACTATATACAAACTATAAATAAGTATAGATTTACATTTTCACAGATAAGTACTTACCAAATAAAAACTGCTCTATTTCAATCCGATGACGGTTCAAATCCATCTTTTTGTCTGCCTGTGCGTGTGCTAATTTCCAATGACAAATTATAGTACTCCACTCTGCTAATTTATAATTTCCACAAATAACTTCAATATCCGATGATGAATGGGAATTATTTAAACAAAAATTATAATTGGTAATTCTTCTATTCGTTGATGCATAATACGAGTATAATCATTTCTATTTAGTATAATCAGAATCACACACAACACTGCACTGCACAGTGCACCGCATTTAAAGATTTGATTTTGTATCGTGAGATACTTTGTTTTTCCACACACAAAAGATACTTTTGTATCTATTTAACAATATGCACTTATAATATTATGTTCTATGCCCTCCCACTGAGACGTCTCGGCGGTATAGGGTAGGTAGGTATATATGTAGGTTCACTATAAACACACGTCTTCCGAGATGGGTTTTTGTTTCTTTTTTGTACCTATTAAGATTGAAACAGGGAAAGATGGATTCTTTTCAAAAATATATATTCTCTGTCTGGTTTTCTTCCTTATATAGACAAGAGATGTTCTTTGTTTTTCCAAGAAAATATTTCTTTCAATTGATGAAATTAATTGTACAAAGAGAAACAATTAACTGATGCAAACTATATACAGTCGTGTCAATCAATACAAATTAAATGACCAACAGATGATGATGACAATGACGACGACCGACGACGACGACCAAGATCCATTTTCTTGTAGGAGATTCGTTTATCTTTTGATAACTTTTGTTTAAGATACCCTAAAAACTTGTATCTTCCGGCAAAAATCTGTGATAATTTAATCAAGTTTTCACATATTACACTATATTGTATATGTTTTATGTTCTAATTTATTGATTCCCTGGAAACTTTGCATTTGCACCAACCATAACAATTATTCTTACAAAAGAAACAAAGAATAATTAAATAAAACAAACAAAAAAATAAATTAAAATACAAAAAAGGAAGGAGAAATCGCACTAACAACGACGACGACGCGACGCACGACCATTTGCGGCTTATACCGAATCGAGCAATGCTAAGGCTAACAAAATTTTTGTTTTTAAATTATTATTAAATTTTCTGTGCACCGAAGACCTCAATCCAGAATAGAATATTATATACTCTTTGTGGTGGTCATTGACTATGAAATTACAACAAATAAATCTATACACAAATGAAAAAAGAACGAAATGACACAATAGAGAATCCAATAAAATTGTTCATCAACACAATACTCGAGTACGCGTTTCGTAGTCTTTTGTAATACTGGTCTTGTCTGGTAGTTCGATCCAACTGTTTGACTATCCGTTCCGTATCCCGTATGGCGGCGTACACTATACACAGTACTTGAACTTTAAATTAACTTAGCTTCCAGCTTCATTTTGGATTGGATACGGAGAGGAGAGTTGTTGGAGATATATTTATGTACAACCGCACATTACATACATACTTGGAGAGATACTTTATTATTGTACAACATAATTCAACCGAGAAAATGAAAATACAGTACAGTTCTGCTAATTCGAAATGTAGCCTTAAATGTGAACGATCCAGCTCGTTTGACATTTAAACAGATCAAATGAATCTAACAATAAGAGGTTTAATTTAAATACCTCACTATTTGGTCATGTCATCTTTAGACATTTGGCGAGTACAAACTACACCATTACTAACATTAAGAGGTTTAATTTAAATACCTCACTATTTGGTCATCTGTCGTCTTTTGACATTTGGTGAGTGCAAACTACACCATTACTAACAATAAGAGGTTTAATTTAAATACCTCACTATTTGATCATCTGTCATCTTTTGACATGTGGGGAGTAAAAACTTAACTATTACTAACAATAAGAGGTTTAATTTAAATATGTACCTCACTATTTGGTCATCTGTCAACTTTTGGCATTTGGCGAGTAAAAACTTCACTATTACTAACATTAAGAGGTTTAATTTAAATACCTCATTATTTGGCCATCTGTCATCCTTTGACATGTGGGGAGTAAAAACTTAACTATTACTAACAATAAGAGGTTTAATTTAAATACCTCACTATTTGGTCATCTGTCAACTTTTGGCATTTGGCGAGTAAAAACTTCACTATTACTAACAATAAGAGGTTTAATTTAAATACCTCACTATTTGGTCATATGTCATTTTAGAACCTATCATCTTTTGACATTTGGCGAGTAAAAACTACACTATTGCTAAAAAGTGGACCGATACAAAATCCAACCACCAATTGAAATTGTTAAAATTCACTACAAATATTTTTCAGTGATAGTTCGCATTCGAATATTCTCTTGCAAGGCGTCAATCGTCTCGGGATTATATTGGATATGAGTTGCGCGAAGCGAATCATTATTTTGGTAACAATAAGTTTGCATGATTTGCAAACGTTGTTTATTAGTAAGTCTGTTCATTATGAAATGCCAAACCAAACTGACCAAACCCAAGGAATAGATGTCAAAAAACCATCTGCTAAAAAAGTATTATCCACACGTCTTTTCATTGGACTTTTTTCGAAATGACTCATTTTGACATTTCATTCCCCTTCTACTCATTTTAATAAATAAAAATGTGTTGTTTGACAAGACAAAATGGAAAGACATAAACAAGTCAAATGTGAACAGCGTCCTCGATTGCAATCTTCTAAAGATCGATTGATAGCTTCTTGACAGCTGTGGCGAAATTCCATATTTAAATTAAACTCTATTAAAGTAACTAACTGTCCCTCTCTCTACAAAGGTCATTCACACCGATTTTATAATTCGATGAGTAAGCTATGGATTTTGACATTTTCTGACATTGTAAAAGTGTCAAAAAATCACCCTGAATCCATCCGCAACTCATTCATCGGAACGTCAAGGTTTAGGGCAGTTTTACTGTAAATTGAGGATTGGGGACGGAGACAAATCCATTGGATACGTTCGGAAGAGTAGTACAATTCTCAATGCCAATAGTGCGAACGAATAGGATGGAATTGTAGTTTTGTTTTAGTTTATTTTTTGTTGTTGTTATTAGGCGACACACACTGTAGAAACCTTTAATTTTCATAACGAGAAAAGAGTTGAGATGTATCTTTTTAGAACAAAAACAACAAAACTAAAGGAATCACCACCCGCAATGCAAAAGCGAATGCAATATGTTATTTTGACGAATTTTTTGTTAAAAATATGGATTTTTTGAAAGAATTTATTTAAGGTAACGATTTGTGAGTGAATATGGGTAATTACTCTTTAATTTATAACAATTTCCGTTAATATATTATATAAATATATTGTTAATTTTGTATTTACGGTGAAACAACAATTTTAAACTTGGAACTAAAAACCCAGAACCGGGACACGAAAACCGAACTTATAATTTATAAGTTAGTGACAAGAACTGCTGAGTCTGACTAAAGCTGAAACCAAAATACGATTTGGCGTTGCGTATAGAATCCACAGGGAATCAAGGTTCTTCTTCAACATTGGTTTTATTTGGTGTTGCTTTTGCTTCTGTTCGTTTGGTTTAAAACATTTTTATAAGTTTCTTCTTTTTTGTTGTTGTTGTTTTAAATTCAGAACCAGAAGCGTGTGTGTTCATAATAAATAAGTAATACACGCACATTTTAAAGAGAATCAGATTGTTGTTAGTAAGTTTATAAAATAACAAACATTGGGACTATTAAATTGATGAATTTCTTGATAATGTCACATTATATCTTTCTCTATTTATTATGGCAAAGACAGACGGTCGGTAGTGCAATATCAATGTTACCTACAATGCTTGTTTTAATTATTTATAATAAGTCATTGTATATTGGTCTAAAAGCTTAACACCTGGCTATAGTAGTACCAAAATTTGATAGAAGCATTTAAAGAAGCATCGTGACCATAAAGTGATTCAAATTTTTTAAATGTTCCAGAATCATCGAAGTACTTTGGTACGTTTTTTTAAAATCGATATTAAATGCATTTTGGTACTTTAAAAACAAAAATGTAGATATTTGTGCAATTATAATTTTAAAAAAGTTTTTTTTTTTTGCAAAATAAAATATTTGACTTTTAGTTGATTAAAGAAGAAGACTATTAAAATAATCAGAAACGAACTAAGGAGAAGCCAGGCACTCGTTGTTTTAACGTATTTTCTAAAATAGAATTTTCCAATAAAAAGTTTCATATACAAACAAATTTATTTTGAAGCTTTCATATTTTGAGATTAGACATGGTAAAATTTTGCCAATACTATATGGAACGAAACGCGTTTATACAACGCATTAAAATTGTTAAAAAATCAAAGCAAACATGGTGCTACCTGTAACACAAGTCACTTGACTATGTTATATCTTCAAAAGGTCATAATATTTTAGCACATTTTGACTTTTAATAAGGTCTAAAGGTCTATGGCAATGTTCCATAATCGATTTAAGACCTTAAAGATGGAATTCGTGAAGCTATCGGGGCGATAACTACATATGCGATTTGCTCATGGAAAATTTCATGAAAAGGAAATGGTGCTGCAACTGCAGTCTTGATAGCAAAAGTCGTTATAGTTTTTAATTGCAATGGTTTTTTTCTGCAGCATACACAAAACAATACTTTTTTTAAAGGATTAAGATGTCCTAAATTCGAATCTTGCCTTTTAATTATTCAAAATGTACCCCTTTAAAAATATTTAAAGACAACCAAAAACAGTGTTTTTAAAGCTAAGTTAAAACACAATATACAATTGTATGATGATTTGCAAATTACAAATCTTTGTCTACAAGATACATTTCAGTATCTTACTTACTTACTTACTTACTTACGGTGGCCAAAAAACTTCTCCATCTAGCTAGATGTCTCCAGTTTCGCACTCCAAGTTGGATGAGGTCACTTTCCACTTGTGCGCTCTACCTGATCCGTGGTCTTCCTCTACTGCGCTGTCCTGTGGGTGTGGATTGATGGAGCATTGATTTCCATGCGCTCTACGTGACCCAGCCATCTTATTCGTTGGACTTTTACCCTTTTGGCTAAGTCTACGTCTCTGTACAGCCCGTACAGCTCGGCGTTCCATCTTCTCCTCCATACCCCTTCTATGCATACGGGACCATAGATCACATGAAGAACTTTTCTCTCGAAACGACCCAAGGTGCTTTCATCCCCTTTTGTCATAGTCCAGGACGGGGATGATGAGGGTCTTAAGCATCTTGCACATGAGCAACGAACTGCGAACTGCGAACTGTGGATGTTCGCATATTTTGACTTTTCTTTCACATGAGCTTTTATTTCTATTCGCAGGTAGCGACGAATTGTCAACCCTTTTCTCCATATTTTCCTCAGCCATCATCTTTCACACAAAAACAAAACAAGAGTGGTATAATTTTGAGGTTAAGTTGAGCGCGAACAATTTATTCGTTGCAGTGTGGATGGTATGTGGAACGCGAATAGAGTTTGACAGTTCGCAGCAACCACACTGCGATTCGTTACTACCAAATTGTTTTTACAAAATTCTCTTGTTTTAGAGAACAAAATGCAAATTTCATTATCCTAATATTAGTGTCAATTGGTTTCTTATAATTTAAATGTGTTTTTGTGTGGAATTGACTTTTTGAAATGTGTAAAATCACGTTTTTTCGTCTATTCGCAGTTCGCAGTTCGTTGCTCATGTGCAAGGCACTTTATATAGCGACACTTTGGTCCCTCGAAAGGTCCCACAAAAGGTTCAGCGTTTCTGTAAGATTAATTTGAGACACGTGAAATCGAAGAACTTATGAAGATATTTTATATATGTATTATTGTAGTACCCGTGGCGTAATGGTTAGTGCGTAGGATTGTCATGCTAGAGGTCTTGGGTTCAATCCCTGCCCCTGATGCCAGCTTAGATTTGTTCACGGGTACTGCCTCTTGTGAGAAATTGACAAGCACTTAAAAAGTAATTCTTGTCATGAAAAGTGCTTTCTCAAATTAGCCGTTCGGATTTGGCATAAAAACTGTAGGTCCCCTCTATTTCTAGGAAATTACTCGCACACTGAAATGGTCGAGAGTTTAAAGTCACTAGACCCTAGTTGTCTACGGTTGTTGCACCACCCAATTTATTTATTTTTATAAAAATAATTCGAAAATTTCATGAAATTCCATAAATATTTCAACTTCTTTCTCTTGACAAAGTATGATTTCTCTTAAAAATTGCAAAAACCTATAGTTTTAATTTAAACTGTCGAAAAGCTTAGATACATATTTTTGAATTTTAACGAAAATGTGACGTCTCGTTATTGGAGCCTTTTGAGGCGACTCATTTAAAAAAATGTCTATCTCCATTTCCCGTCCCTTTGTAGCTATCATATGGGAGGAAAATTCAGTTTTTTTTTTGGAAAAGAATAAATTTCCTTAGAACTTAGAACTTTATTCTCAACTTGGGCAAGGTGAAGCTTACGCTATACTAAAATCCGCTTACAAGGACATGATCACAAATGTCAGTTTTTTAAAAGAAAAGCTTTGTTCCCAAAACGAAAACAGCACCCTATTATACGAGTATATTGACCAAGGAAATTCAACACTTGATAGAGTTTGGTTTCTTGATTTCTTGATTTTTTTTTCTTATGTCTTTTGTTTTAATAACTTGATCCTTCTAAGGTACTTGTCCTTTTGCGGGTTGTTGTGTTGTTTAAAAAAGGAAATAAGAAAAAAGCATGTGGGCATGGGCATTGGACATTGGACAGCAGCTATATATACCTCTAGCCTCTGGCATCTTGAACCAACACATAAAAATGTCTGTTTATTATATTGCTTTTGCTTACAGCTTATAGCAAATTCATCTAACTAGATTGAGATTTTATACTCGAATGGCCAATAACTGGTTGCATTTTCTGACTTTGTTTCTGTTTCGTTTATCGCCAAGCTATACGACAGCCTTGACTTTGGATGGGTGCAGGATTAAAGTAGGTAACTGGCTTACATGTAGGAAAAAAAAAAAAAAAAAAGATGTGGGTTTTATATCGTTGGTTATTTGAAATGAGTTTAAACGATATGGAGGGAGTGAGAAAGATAAAAGTGATAAAAAAGTGAATATCTATCAGTTTGATGTTGGATGAGAAGAAATATGCAATTATAGGTAGGTTAGATACCTATATTTACATTGTATATTAAAAATGTGTTTAGTCTTTGAAGTGTTTAATGTGGACTTTTATGTTGGAATTTGAAAAGCTGTCGTTTAATGCAGAAAGGTGATATTTATCTTTTTGTGAAAGTGTGCTCTGATGTGTTGATATTAAAATTTAATTATTTGGGTCTTTTAAAAGACAGTGAACTTATATGTTGTCAAATTTATAAATTATCTTCATTTTCGAAGCCTGTTTTCCTCTATTTCGACAAAAAATCTTTTTCCCTTTTCGAAAAAATTAGGAATTACTATAAGAACTATTTTGTTTACCATTTTTAAAAACACGTACAGTCGTACAATTCTTTTCAGTTCCATCAAAACAAAGCAATGCTTATTTGTCTTTGGTTTTCAAAAATATCCACACCACTGGTTTGAAATTTCAAAATCCTTTATCATTTTTCGTTGATTTATAATAAGCAAAATTCGAAAAATATAAAAGGGTCCGCCATCTAACTTGTTTTCAACTAGTGCTTATTTCGTGAATGGTAACACTTAGCTCACGTCTGATTTGACAGATAATTAGTTTTATCCTTCTGCTAAACGAATATGGTTGTGTATACGCTTGAACAACGCTAAGAAATATTGCGACATTACTTTGAAAATCATAGTAATGTTGCAGAATGTGTGCGAAAATTGCGTACGGATTTTGGAAGAAGAAAAGCACCGTCAGCTTCGTATGCTCGTTATGTTGTGAAAAGTGAAAGAAACTGGCATCCTCATTGATAAACCAAAGCGTGAAAATCCAAAAACAGTGCGTACATCCGAGAATATTGCTGCTGTGGCAAAAAGTGTGAGTGAAGCGCCATCAACATCAATTCACCGTCGTTCTCAACAATTGAACATTTCGGAGACATCATTGAGACGAATTTTGCATAAAGACCTTGGTATGACGCCATACAAAGTCCAATTTGTTCAGGAGTTGAAGCCAACTGACCATCCAATGCGTTTTCGCTTCGCTAAGTGGGCCTGCGATCGACTTAGAGAAGATGCCGATTTTGCCAAAAAAAAATCATCTTTTCAGATGAAGCTCATTTTGATCTTGGCGGGTATGTAAAAATGCACAAAAAACGCGCACGCATAAATTGAACGCTACAAGCCGATATACCCAAAACGAGTCACTGTTTGGTGCGGATTTGGGTCCAGAGGCATAATTGGGGCATTTTTCTTCGAAAATGAGCAAGGAGTAGCAGTTACAGTCAATGGCGATCGTTATCGGGCCATGTTGGAGGATATTGGCAACATTTGGTTTCAACAGGAAGGCGCTATGTGCAACACAGCCGAAGCTACACTCGATGTTTTGCGCCCTGTTTTTGAAGATCGCATTATCAGCCGCAGAGCTGATGTCGTTTGGCCACCTCGGAGCTGCGATTTGACACCGTTGGACTATTATTTGTGGGGTGCCGTAAAAGATAAGTATTAAGCCAACTAGACAGAGACAATTGACGTTTTAAAGGACAATATTCGTGAAGCCATTGGTGAAATACAGCTCCACACAGTCGATAATGTGTTTAAAAATTTGACCGATCGTGTAGGCTACTGCATGGCCAGCCGTGGCAGCCATTTGAATGAAATTATTTTCCATTATTAACCGGAAGGATTGTACTTTCAAATAAAAAGAAATTTGAGAAAATATTCAGTCTTATTTTTTTATAGCATTTAAAAAAAAAATAATTTGGCGGTCCCTTTATAAGCGGTATTCTGAAATAAATATTCAGTATGTTAAAAAGTAGTTTTCGTATAGTGGTAAGACAAAACCGATATAAATAAACTTTAAACCGTTTTGACGATAGATGTCTTTATCATAATTATTCCACCCTAGAATTTTCTAACATAATCAAAAAAATGCGGAATGCAAAGGTAAGCTACATTTTTAAAACCAGATTTACAAACACAGAATAGTTAACTTCAAATGTCAAATGATCTGATAATAAATTTTGATCAATCACTCAACAGCAATTTATTTGGAATTTGTGTTAATTATCTTGAAATCTTAATGACTTTACTCACATTACAAATTCACTTTGTAAATCTCGTAGATTCAAAATAAATCCTGAACACTTCTCTAGAAACAACTTACACTTTCAAAAAAAAATTAAAACTTAATCTCTTTAAAAAAAACTGCATACATGTGTTGATCAAAATCAAAACCCATTTTATCCACTTTTAATGATTTCGAGTAAATCAAGAAAAACTTATATCTCCTAAACGAAATTTTTTTTTAACTTTTTTGTTTGCAGGACTGTTCGAATTGATATCCTTTACAGTTAATGTTTAGAAATCGTGATCTGAGGGTTTTAGTTTTCGAGTGGTACCAAAAAAAAGTATATATAAAATGGGTTCTGAAAATTACCTCTGGATTTCAATCTAAAATAAAAAATTGTTGCAAATAAAAACTTGAATTTATGAAGGTAAAACTTCATTTTTATTTATTTATTTAAGTAACAATACTAAAAATACTGGTGAGAGGCAATGTGGGTTGGAATGCAAATATTATTAAATTTTTCAAACGCGAATTTCGTCGAAAACTGGTTGAGGCTCACATAAAGGGTAGTCATTGTTCACTATGATCCCTAAATCATTAACGTCTTCCATATTTTTATAGAACTTAAGCTCTTCGATGGACCTCCAGTCTTCCCCATAGTGTTTAGTTAACAAATTGAAGACATCTTTCAACTTTTCCGCTTTAATACTTACTCTCCCTTTTCTATTATCGGTGGCTCCATCCTTGAAATCTGTTTTTTTTTTTTAACGGATCTCGGAGCTCCTATATCGGACAAGTAGTATGGTTCACCGCGGACTAAAATGGCCCCACTATTGCTTTTAGTTAAAATTAATCTCTTAGTCAAATAAAATTTGATTCAAGTTTGAAAAATTTTTATTTATGTATATTCTTAAAAATGCTTGTCAAACCAGCAGAATATCGAAATATTTGGATATCCATCCATCATATTTAACAAACAAATTTTATAAAGCGTTCATATTTTAAATTAAAGCCGATCAAACCTCATTGTCAAATGTAAAGCTCCTCAATGAAATCCATATTGACGTATTAATTTCAAAATGTTATCGGATAAAATAAATTCAATTTACACCCGGCCTTATATCCAATATATAACTAAGTTGTTCAATGTGAACTCTACCTAATTATCTAATAAACAAACCACCATTTTTCCATCAAACACCACTAGCGCCATGCGGATAACATTGTTATCATTTTAATTCAAATCAAACTTCAACTGCAAAAATTATTAAATTAATCGCGTTGTTTGTCTTGCAAGGACAATAATTTATTTTCTACAAACATTTGTGTGAAAAAATTGACAAAATATACGAAATATTGTGAAAAAATATTAAATTAATACATTTCAGAAGCGAATAAATAAAAATACAATTGATTGTTTGTAAAAAAGTTAAAAAATTAAGCGATGGATCCCTTTACACAGGTAAATGTCATTTTATTTTCTTGTGTCTGTTTTTTTTTTTTGAGTGGGAACTCCTTGTCCTGTGGAATGTTGTTAATTTTTCTTTTTTAATTTTTCAAATCCATTTCATTAGCGGATGCTTGAAAAAGCCGAACAACGCAGCAAAGCGCTTGGAATAAGCAAGGCAACCAAATTTGACCTTCCTCAAAGTGAAAATACGACTCCGGTTTTCAAGAAACCGCCTACACAACAAACGAAGGCTTTGGGTACTTCGTCTAGCAGTTCTACGCCTTTGCAACAAAATAATTCTGCACCATCATCATCATCAAATAACAACCGATTGAATGTCGTTCAAAAGAAAGTTGAGAACTTCAACGATAAGAATAATGAAAATAATTTATCCCAAGATAAAGTCCGTCGACAATTTGCTGTGGACAAAGAAAACAGGGATTTGGGCATAGAGATAAACATAACTACAGCGAAAAATGTTGAAGTAAGTATGAACATAATTCAAAATGTAAAACGGTGAAACGGTCGTATGCATTTGAAAATATTTTATTAACCATATAGCACAAAAAGTAGGTATAGGTATCAAGTATACTCTTAGACGTCGAGGTATCCATCTGCTTTTGTTAAAAATAGATTTTCCACCCCTATTCTGGAATAGGTTTGGGGTTTTTCACGAAAATAGCAGCTGGTCAAATATTAGAAAGCCACCCCCTTATTATAAAATTGTTTACAAAACAAAATATGCCTTAGAAATTTCAGTGTTAATTGATCTAAAAATAGGGGAAACTTGGTTCAAACAGGATTTCTGTTTTTTTTTTTAACGAATAATACAGTGATGGAAAAAATAATAGAAACATGTGTCTTCAATTAAGTCTTTTGTCGTTAGTCTTTGTACATTTTAATCGTACCTAAAAATGCTCTCAAATGGCAAAATTGTTTTTGGAAACAACTTTTTGTTTTCACTTAATGGTAAAAAGTTTGAGGCCAATGATGATTTCGTCTGGACAAAATAATAGAAAGAAGCTATTTTAACTGTTATTTTAACTTAAGGGCCAGTTTTTAATTTATGCAAATAGGGTTTTTGAGTTTGTTTATTAGTTTGTCAGAAATTTTATTTTCGATACTAACAAAATTTTTTAAAAGTCGTATATAATTTTAATAAGTATGGGTCGTGAATTACATTGTACCTATTTTGAACGCGAAGTGATGAAAAAACTAGGACAAGCTAGAAAAGTGAAAATTGCAAAAACCTTAAACTGTTCGATGAAAAAAGTATTTGAAACTTTACATTCACGCCTAAAGAAGAAACAAGAGGAAAAAAAGATAAACTTCTTCGCGTTTTGATACACTATTGGTAAGAATATGTAAGAAAAAACAATTTCTTTCTTAAAGACAACTCAAAAACGGACCAGTGATAGCTAGAACAATAAGAAACCAACTTATAGAAGCAAGTCTTCCTGGTAGAAGTCCACGTTAAGTGCCATTGTTTAACCAAGAAAACCATTATACAAAGACTTCCCTTTGGAAACAAACACATACACCGTTCTTATTGGAATGACGTTGTGTGGTCGGATGAATAGAAGATCAATTTGTTTACTTCCGATGGAAAAATGGATGTGAGAAGGCCAAAAGACAAGAAGTTTAACTCAAAATACACAAAGAAAGACGGTGAAGCACGGTGGTGGTAATATAATGATTTGAGGGTACTTTTCAGCATCTGGTGTAATTCCAATATTTTGGATCAAGGATAAGATGTGCGATGTGGATTATGTCTACATCTTAAATTCAGTTATGCTAACATTAACTGAAGAGGAGGTGCCAATGAAATGAGAGTTCATGCAGGGTAATGACCCGAAACACCCTTCAAAATTGGCTGAACAATACTTACAACAAAACAAAAACAATGTTATGGAATGGCCATCACAATCCCCCGGCCTAAACCAAATTGAACACTTATGGGGCTTCCTAAAGCGAAGGATCGGAGATTGTAAAACCAAAAAGAAATACGATTTGTGGTCAAAAATTCAAAGGGAATGGTACTCCATACCTGTAGAGACATGTACCGAATTGGTGAATTCAATGGGGCGAACAGTGGAGGCAGTTATTAATAATAAGAGTGCCACTACAAAATACTCAAAGAATTTGAAATACTTTTATCGTTAAGTTATTTTCTCTCTACAAAAAGAGTACCATTCTAATTTTGTTTCTATTATTTTCTTCAGGATGAAACAACATTATAATCACAAATTTACTTTTTATCATTATTTCCCATTATTATATTAAAAAAAATAAATTGTTGTATTTAAGCAATATATTATTAAAAATCTATCTGTGTAGTTTTTATTTTCCTACTCTTCACAAATACCTTTTAATGTGTTAAAAAGAATAAACACGAAGCTTGTTTCTATTATTTTTTTCATCACTGTAAATATTTCATTTGGAAGCATTTATTCTGTAAGAAAAAGTTATGGTCTATACAATTTTTGAGGAAAAAATTATACAAATTTCAAAACTATCTTATTTCTTATACTTTTTTTTAAAACTTAAATTTTAATGCCAATGGAATTTTCCAATGATTTTTTTAAATTGAACGAAAAGGAAGAAACACAAATAATTAGTAAACAAATGGTTACTTTGGAATACTTTGAGATAATGATGCACTACAATCCAGAAATCCATTGGAACCTCATATCGAACTACCATGTACCCCACAAATTTTTCCCCTGGGAAACTGAAATATTTAAAGTTATTTTCGGTTAGTTTTCGAAAGTAAAGCTATAAATAAAACACACAGAGAAATATTTCTTTATATATATTTATTTCATTATAATGCTTGGAGTTTACCTTGTTTCCAGTTTATATTTGCCAAGATTTCTAAAAAATTTCTTTAACGGATTACCAGTAGGAGAATGAAATATTACCAAACCGAATTAACTTAGTATTTCTGTTCTTTCTTTTTGAATATTTGTGCGACAGAGAATTTTTAAAAAATCGGAACATTAAAATTCTGTTCTCAGATTTCTGACCGCAAAGTGAGAAATTTATTTGTGGTAGGTATTTGGTTTATACAATATTGAGTTTATTTATTGACCAATTTGTGTAATAATTGTGATTAGTGGAAGTATAGTTTTCCGTCGGCTTTTTTGGTCACTGTAATTTTCGCAATGAAACAATTAAGTTACATTAACTTTCCCAACGTTTCGGCAGGGGTTAGTGCCTTCTTCAGGGGAACTTTATTAACACAAAAAATATACAAATGATCTTAGTTATTTCAATGGGATACAAATACAATAAAGTTTACTCACTCAAGAAAAATAGGAAAACAATTTAATATTAGTTATATTAATTAGTATAAATTAAAAATAAAACTATGAATATAATTAGCACTTCGAAGAATGAAGTTTAGTCTAAATTGAATAAAGCACAAATTACATTTAAGAAGAAAGAAGAGAGCAATATACAGCAGAGATGTTTTGTGTGTCTTGTTTTCGGTTCATGTTGTTTTTGTTATTGAGAATATGTAATGTTTCTAACGTGTATCGTTTCGAAACATGTTTCTCTGTCTGTAGAACTTCCACGCCTTCAAAGTTTGGAGAATGACCGCTTTCAATGCTGTGATTGGCCAGGGCTGTCTTCTCAGAATTTTTTTTGTTTTATGTCGGACTTATGATTCGAGATGCGTTGTCTAAGCAGTAGTTGTTTTGTGGTCCCAATATAACACAGGTTATACGGTTCATTTGATTTACAATTGCAGTTAATTTTGTAGATCACGTCTGTTTGTTTATCCTTATCAGGTTTCGTCTTGAGTTTAGTAAAATAATGGTCAAGTGTTTTGTTTGATTTGAAAGCAAGGCGAACCTCTGTCAATTTTTTGGAAATGGATTTTTTGAAGTTTTCGGATAGAGTTGGGACGTAAACCATGGTTTTTTGGTGCGTTCTAACGGGTTCATCAATATTTTCTCGTGGTTTATACAATAGCTCAAAACAAAAACGGTAACATATCTTTAAGGGTAAAACGCATTCTACGAAATTTAATTTCAATTTCAATTTATTTTGCATTCATTTCACTTATATTTAATTAACAAATACAAAATATATAATTAAATGATGGAAACAGAATACAATAAAGTCAATCTATAACTATAAAGTTAGTGTTGATTGATCTAACATATAATTTTTATCTGAGAATAACTGACATGGGGTACTATCAGCTTTTCTTAAGTTTTTTTTTTTTTTTAATTTAATTTTTATTCAGTAATGAAAAATAATTTATTATTTTATTATAATTTAGTAATTTGTAGGAACCGAGAAGAATCTTTGTTGTGTGTGTATTTATATGTATATGTATATTAATAGGTTCTAGGAAGTAACTCTAAACAGTAACTCAACATCATTTAGGTCAATAGTAAAAAGCCATGATCTGACGTTTTTAAGAAATAAGTTAAAATTACTATTAGTTCTGATAGATAAGGGAAGCTTATTGAACAGTTTGGCGGAGGTGGTTAGATAAAAGTTTGTGAAAAGTGATCTACGTGCAAACGGAACATTGAAGAGTGCTAAATTATTTACTCGTAAGTTATATACGGACGAATTTCTAGATGGTATATTGCCGCTTTGTATAAAGAATTCTCTCAAAACTTTGAAAACATAAAGATGTCTAAGAGGCAAGATGCGCAGATCACAAAAAAGAGGCCAGCTATGTGTGAGTCGATTTCTACCGCATATTTAAATGTAGTTAACTTGCTTATCTTGTTCAAAAAGCACAATGGGCAAATTTATCCAAAGCACAAGGCAGGACACCTCTCCGGCGCAGTCACCTGACATCAATGTGATTTAGAATTTTTGGGCTGTGTTGGACAATCCGTATCCGTAAAAATAAAATAACTAATATGGATAACTAAGAAGGCACTCTTAGAAGAATGACAAACAATTACTCCTGAAGTCACGAAAAAACTCGTTCCATTCCATGCCCATAATGCTCCAGGCTCTTGATAAATCAAAAGGTTTTCATGCAATAAATTAAAAATTATGGATGAGCTTGGTGGCCTAATGACGTCGTCAAAACCTGAAATCACGCGTTTCTTACATATTGAAGGCATAATTGTTGAAGACCAAGACGATACACAGTCTTGGTCTTCAACTCACGGACAAAAAAGAATCGCTTATCATAACTGCAAACGTTGGGAAATCGATAAATTTGGATCAGCAGCAACACTTGCACTTTCACCAGCAATATTTTCTACTGAGTGTGCATTATAGATCGTACGACATATGTATGTAAGTAACGCTTTCAGCCTCTTTAAAATTTACGCAGACCATATTGATCTCGTTATGCGTGAAAAGTTTCTACGTTTTTATTACCACTCTTGTTGTAAGTTTCAATAATTTTAACCTGATATTGACTGTGGAGCGATTCATTATCAAATTAGAGTTGAGTTTGACAAAATAAACCATGAAACGAATGACCCTGTATACTGGCTTATTTTGTATTATATTGAAGTCCAAGGTATACATATGTATATACCCTGGTTCAACAAACTAGCTAGACTAACCACGCTGGTGTTTAATTTTTCTCATTACAAACCCTAGTATCCAGAAGTGCCTCTTTTGGGTTTTCCCAAGTAGTTGCAGTTCGAAAGTAGTATTTTAGCCTGTCTGAGCTTGGAAGTTTTAATTATTCCGTTTTGAGTGATGTTTTCTCCTATTCCGCAGTAGGGTGTCATTGATCCTATTTTCGTCAAGAAGTCTGACTCTTAATGTTCTTTTAAACCAATATGACCAAGTTCATGATCACCTCCCTGTATATAGAACTAGAACAGAATTTTATTGTTAAGTTGGTATGTTGGTAATCATGCCAACAGGAGTCCCCACCTAGTTCGCATTCGTTTGGATGCAGACCATGCCTATGATGTTGAGATAACATACACATAGTCCAAAAAGTCTCCGTACAGAAGCTTTGTTTTTGATGACTCGAGATAAAATATTTACTATAACAATATATTAAAAACGTGTTTTTGAAAATCTCAATCACAACTTTTTTAAATTTGGTAAAAAGGTGAAGGTGGAAACGAACTTTTTTTCAATGTTACCACTTTGGTTTTTAAATTCATTCCTAGTACTTTTTTTCAAAAAAAAAAAAAAACACTAAAATTAGGCTGGTGTACGGAGACTTTTTGGACTAAGTGCATAACAAGGCTGCGCTTATACGAATGTTTAAGTCCACATAGGTATACAAATATGAGGAATCTACCTATATATTCTGTAATAGAAGACGGAGTCTAAGCAATAGTCTACGGGACAAAATTTCGTCGTAAAAAAAATCATCAGTCAAGTGAGTCGTTATAAAATAAATTCTTCACTCAAGAAACCAAGACACAAAATGCTAAATCTGTACAATCTCGTAAAGTCATACTAAATCAATTTTAAGGTACGTTCCTTGATGGATCAGGGTGATTGATTGAAATTTCCTTTTGCATCTTTGTTTCGTTCTATTCAAAATCCTTAAACGGTGAAAGGTAAACATTTGTTTTGGAAAACAGAAAACAATTTTGTAAAATAACAACTTAAATTGTGAATTTTTTATATTTTTTTACGCATTTTGATTCCATTATTACATTCTTTTTTATCTTTTCTTATTTTAAGGTTCAAGTGCAAGTTGAAGAACAAGAAACAAGTGATGACAGCAGTGAATGTGGCAATCAACCCGTGGCTAAATTACGAGATACATCTCGTAATCGATTACAACGCCTTGGTGCATTATATTCAAATAATGAAATATCATCACCAATTCATCGCACCGAAGGTAATTTCCATGAAGGTCAAGATGACGACAACGAAGTCGTGTCAACAAAACCAAAACAACGTTTTGGTAAACTCGCTGCTCTAGCGAATTCGATTAATAATTGGGAAGATGATACTGCTCACATTGATGTCAAATCTGTAGAATTAAAACCTGTCGAAGAGGCAACATCATCACCCAAGAAAATAAATGAAAATAAATCGGTTCCGCGAAGAAGTCCTCAGCGGAAACCACAAATAGTTGAACATCAACTAAAAGAAAAGCCACAATCAAAAAATAAGGATGATGATATTCCGAGCACATCATCAAAGACAAAGCATTTAAAATGGGATCAAAGGGTAATGGATACCTTGGAGGCACAAGGTTTCCAGCGAAGAGACTCAACAAATCCAAAATTGGCATACGAATACGATAAACAACCAGCTGCAGTTGAAAATGCCAAACAAGACAAGGAAGTGGTTAAACAAAATACAAAAACAGACAACAAACAAAAACCAGTAGATTCGAAGAAATCGGAATTGCCCCCTACCGTCAAGACAGGCCTAGTGTCGGGAAGAGCTGCAGTTTTCGAAAACAAAGCTCAAAATGTTGCACCAGCCAAGCCACAAAAAGACCCCACCGAACTATCCCTCAAAGAACGTATGAATCTATTCGAAAAGAACAAGGGCGAAGCCCTCATGCCAAAAGCCGCATTTGGAATGGCTCCATCGATAAATAAAATTCGTCAGGATAGTAAAAAGGTAGCAGAAACTATTGCAGCTACCAAACAAGCTGTAGAGGAATACAACAAAGGTAAGTGGGTGGAAATCATCTTCAATTTAGTTTACATTGTTTGCCTTGCCCTACCCCATCATTTTACCTTTTAACGTGATTCAATTATAACAGTTCAGTGGGTGTAGTTGTAGAGATTCTCAAATCGTCAATAAATAAAATAAATTGGTTATATTCGTTGCAGCACCGATTCCCGTTGTTAAAGGCAACGCGGATACTGCTGTCCGCAACAAAGTGGCTGCTTTAGTAGCGAATGCCTCATCAACAATATCCGAGAGTAGAATCAAAGCCGAAATCACTAAGCAACGAAAGGAGGATATGCAGGTAATTGCAAATCGTTTCAATAGGCAGAAAGAGCAATTCCAAAGGGAAACCAAGGACAACAATCAGAACGAGGATGACAACGGTGATGCTGATGACGATGATGACAGTGATTACGTTGATAGTGCAAGTAAGAGAGATATTCAACGGAAGAACGATAAAATAACAAAAAGCTCATCATCTATGGTGCCACCTCCGCCACCTCCACCAATGCCAGCCACAGCCGCAACGAATACCTACAAAAGACGAAGTCGTATGTTATCTGTTTTCAAAACTTTTAAAGATATTTTAAAATTTATTTTCTTCTATCTTCTTCTCCCTTAAAGCTGGTAATGCAATTGATGAGGTAAAACGTGCCAGAAAATCAAATGAGATGAAATCAACTTCAAAAAGTAATGCCAATCGATTATATCCGGGTTTGTCTGATTTCGAATCGAATGAATCCGATAACGATAATTGCACTACTGCAACCGTATCAGCCGGAGAAAATCAACGTAATCGAGAGCAATTCAATGATAGGTTAGTTAATATTCCATAAGATTTGTAAAGGAGAGGGGTAATTAAAATTAAATAATTGATTTATCCTTTAATTTTATTTTTATTCTGCAAGTGGCAAAAGCCTAGTTATTGATAAAGCAATAATTTCCATCGATCGCTAAAGTCAAGTTTAAAGATCCGAAATCTTCTTAGACTGACAGACTCATGTGTTATTTCTTCTCTGCCCCTCTTAGTCTAAAAGCCAACAAGTTAATCAGTCAGTTGTGGAACAATAAACAAAGACCACCTAGCCTGTCAACTTGTACCCGTATCAACATGGTACACATTTGGTTTAAAGGTATGACAAAATAGACAGTAGTCAAGTCATTTTCAAAATGCTTATACTTGGATCTAGACAGAAACACAGACTTGGTCGGCTTATAGCGAAAAACGAAAAGACAGGCCCTTTAGATTATAACAAAAATGTGAAGTATATGACTTAAGTCAACTTTATTGCAAAGAGTTCGTTTTGCCGACATTCGTTTCAAGACATTCCCAAATATCTAAATTTTTAAAGGCAGACCTTTAAAGTTAAAGTTTATATCAAAAATTACCCAAAATTTACTAAAAATTCATCTTTTTGTTTTATAAATGTTTTATACAAGGGTGAGTCAAATAAAGGGTTTTCCATTAAAGGCGGGTCGATTTTAAAAATTGAAGTTGAGATATCAATAAAGTTTCAACTTTAGTTAGGAACCCTATCAATGGCATTATGTGTGACACCGTTTAACACTAATCATACCAAGACTTAAATATACCTATTTCTACCATAGCGGGTCAAATGACCTGTTGTTTTAGATATCGGTATACAACAAGGATTACTCAGAATAAACAAAACAAAAATATTTTTATAATTGTACATTAATTACTTAGAAAAAGTCATGAAGTCAAAAATGTGTGTCAAAAGTTCAAAATGGGTCATATGACCCCTTATGGTATGTTAAGTGTTAAATGGCCGCCGAGGCTTCGTTGGGTGGCGCGCATTCGAATAGTTCAGTTTAATGGTGGCATCGATTATGTTGTTTTTGAGGGCCGCGGTGGTTTGCGTCTTTTTCGCATAGATCTGCGCTCCCCATAACAAAAACTCTAAAGGGGTCAAATCACATGGTCAATTCACACGTGGCCAATTCATTATGTGCAGCTTAGACTTTTTAATGTAATTTTATAGTAGTTTATAAAAACCAAGAAGTATTTGTATTTTTCTGATTTCCAAAAAGGCAGACCAAAACTCCCTAAAAAATACCCAACAGGTTTTATTTAAATGCCGAAAACCTGATTTTGTTTATAAAATTTTAATGATGCATAACTTAATTTTGTACGTTCTTAGCTAAATGTCTCTAGTTGCGCTCTTCAAGTTGGGTTAATCCACTTTCCACTTCTATACATCACTTGATTTTTGCGCTGACCTCTAGGGATAAATTGTAAGTCATTCCTTGCCAGACCGTTTGTTGGTTTCACTGCGATCTACGAATCCTGGCCATCTCAGACGTTGGACTTTTATCCCCCTGGCTAAGTCTACTTCCATGTACAACACGTTCAGCTTACCGTTCGTAGCAGGAAGCAGATGATAAGAATCTTATAAAGCGACACTGGTTACTCGAGGGAAGGCTTTGTTACTCAATTGCTTTCTCCGAAGAAAAAGGGGGTATAAAGGTATAAAGGGGGTATCGTTTGATACCAGCGAAAGAGTCCTTAACATTTAACCGTTTTGACCAAAACGTCGGTATTGGAAGTTCTTTCTTGATGACGACATGTCCTTTGAATTGGCCCCATTAAACGCTAAACCCATGTGGGAATTCGTTATTATTCTTACAAGGACGATGTTAAGAAATTTACTTGAAAGCGCCTTGTCTAAAACCTTTTTTGTAATCAAAGTTGTTTTCAACCTTTTTTTGAACCAGTGCGAATTCTCCATAATCATCCTGTACAAACGGGCCAGTTTGGTAGGGATATAAAAACTACGCATGAATCTTAGGTTTTTTCAAGGATCTGCCAAAATATGATTATTTGATCGACTTTCCTGGTCTAAAACCGCATTTATAAGCACCTATAAGGTTTGGAGTTGGGAGACTTAAACAATAGCGAGCTACACTACAGTGAAGTCGAACTTAATAATACAATCACTTCGGTCTTGGCAAACGTTCAGCTTACTTTTGTATTTTCTCTTTGAATCCTTGCCTATATTTTGTAGATGCGACCGAAAGGTACGGCATAATTTTCAATACTTTCGGGCTGAAAATTCGAATTTCCAAACTTTTAGCCTAAGTCATTTCTTTTGGGAGTTTTTCCCCTACTCCTTAAGACCATTCCACTATTAGGCTCCTTGTTATATCCATTTCAACCCTTTCGAAAACGATTTCTAAAAAAAAAGAATAATTTTATGCTGAGTTTTTCCCATTGGACCGTTATTCAACACAAACGAATGCTTTTGGTAAAGAAAATAATAAACTTGACTTGCTCATCGTAAGTTGACCTCATAGAGAAATGCATTTGAAAACCCATTTTAAATGTCTTGTGTACACATTGTTGAACTGAAAACAATAGTTATCCAAAAACAAAGATATTAATTCAGTAACAGTCGTTAGTTATAATCTTTCAAGAGACAAAATATTAAAACTCGAAATCTAAAAAGTCCCTTTGATCATCATTGTAGTTCTTAATTAAAAACGTTGATAACGAAAAGTTCTTTGAAAAATTGAATTCACTCATTAAATTTCGTTTCGTTTGCAGTTACATGGATTCAGAAGAAGACAGCACAGCAGGTATTTGTAATGTAAGCTTGGGTCGTGAAATAATGCAAGTTGTTCAGTCAAATGAATCACACAACAATAATGCAGTTGCAAGGCAAAAGGTACGATAGATACTCTTCTCTTCTCTGTTCATGCTTCGTCTTTATAGTGATACTAAATAACTTTTGCATTTTGATTCAATTGTATTCACAGGGAGTTCGGTACGCTGAGAAAGATCAGTACTATGGTGACAGTTCAATTAATTCATCCGAAGAAGGTTCAATGGGTATGGATGACTATCTAGATGAGGCACTCGATGAAGATGCTGATAATTATGAAGAAAGTAACGATGACAACGATGACACAGACGAACAAAATGATAGCAGAGTATCCAAATCGGTAAAATACAAAAAAAAAAAAAACAACATTTATTTCCATTAACTCACAATCTCTTCAAATTAACCTTCTTTCCTCTTTTTGTTTTTTGTTTTACGGTTAAAATAGAGCAAAGGAACAACAGCATCAAATAGTTTCTCCTTTAAAAAGACACCAAAAAAATACACCCATTGCATGCCAATTTCTGAGGAAAACGATGATTATCAAACAACTTCTGTTACCCCTTGTCCAACACCAGTTAAATCAGCTTTGACGGTAAATCAGTCTGAAGATGAAAATATGGTTACACTTGTACACACCGTCAGTTTCTATCGACGTCAACAGAACTCAAATGTAAGATGAAAATAGACAAAAAAATACCAAAGTACCTTCCTGGAAATCAATAAAACTGAAAACGTTTGACTCTCTTTTTTTTTTTATAGAGTAACAATTCAACACCAGTTCGTAAAATCAATCGAGAACAGCAAAACCAACGTAATAATGATGGAGAAAACAATAGATATCAACATCAACAACAACAGTACCATCAACAACTGTTCAATGATAATCATAATAACGACACAGAAGGTTACTCCGAAGAAGATGAATCTAACTCTGAGTGCGAAGTGGCAGACGAGGGTTATTTGGTGCAGGACAAAATCAAAAAACTCTTAGATGAGGTTTGCAAACAGCAACAGGTTATTGGACAAACAAGTCAGGCGTTAAATTTGTGTGCATCGACAATTGAATTTTCCGGATCGACTGAATCTGTGGAAGGCGAACGTCATTTATTAGTTGCAAGTAAGTTAAATATAGTTATTTTTGGTGAAAGACAATATTTTATACAGGGAAATTGTAGAATTTTCACTAAGGACCGATAAAATTAAAGCACTAAGTTTTAGTATTTTTGTTTACATGGTTTTTAAGTTCTTAGTGACTTAAGTGGAAAATTCTGGGACTATTAATAGGTTTTAAATAACCAAAAAAGCTAGATAAAATAAGAGTTGGTAAAGCATTCCACATTCTTACGATGAGGCTAGAAAAAAAACCACCATACTCGACAGTGCGTCCGAAATTGAGCTCAAGGGTTAATCATTGGGCATTCCTGGAAGTGAGAATATTAAGGTAGCATTGAAGAGAGAAACGCAATTACTATTTCGAACTTTGTCTTTAAACAAAAATACCGATACAAAAATGAAGGAATGATTTAAAAGTTTGGGTTATAGTTCTTTGGCCTATAATTTTTAAGATTTTAACAACAGTAGACAACATTGATCATTAAATTGTGAAAGGTTTATATTTCTTCAATAGATAGTGTTGTTAAGAGCCGCATCTAATGAGCGTGCTTTCGGTTTTCACGAATCCCTGCTTCATTAATTAGTAATTACCTTTCGGATCGTTCAATATAAGTAGTATTGGATGGGTTCAAATCTGAAAACCACAACATAAATGCTGGTGTGCCCCAGGGCTCTGTTCTATCTCCAACACTTTCTCATTTTTATTAATGATCTCCTGTCTGCAACTTTTAATCCAATACATTGTTTCGCTGACGATAGTACTCTTAGCTTTTCATATTCGTTTTCAGACTCACATCCCTCTTCTTCGGATGTGGAACTGCAACGACAAAATATGATAAGTTCATTGAATTCCGACCTAAACAGCATTGTACAATGGGGATTAAAAAACCGCGTGGAATTTAATGGAAAACCCAATGCTGTCTTGTATCGTTAAAGCGAGATACACCCTCTTGCCATTATCCATGGATGGCACTTGCATCGAGGAGACTGAACATCTCGATATTCTCGGTATGTGTATCACCAACCACCTTTTGTGGAACGATCACAAACGCGGTGTCGCCAAAAATGCCGCAAGATGTTTGGGTTTTCTAAGGCGAGCAAGAAGTTTCCCCCCCCTCTGATCTGGCTGTTATCTACAAAACTTATATACATCCAAACCTTGAGCTTAACTCTCATCTCTGGGCTGGTGCTCCTGCAACTTACTTAAGCCTCTTGGACAGCATTGAACGTAGAGCATTTAAATTAATTGGTGATAACTAGGGCAACCAAAAATATGTTCGAACATATTTTTTGTTAACATCACCATTATCATGAGACTGTGATAGAAATGCGTTTCATTGAAATCTTCGTCTTTTAAACGTCATCTGTTACGGCATATTTTTGCATATTTCACTAAAAATGCATATTTTTGCATTTTTGATTTCAAAAGGCATATTATTGCATATTTTTCCTTTTTTTTTTTAAAAACAACAACAAAAATAAAAGCATTAACAAGAACAAAAGGACGAAACAAAAAATCCAAAAAAAAAATTAAAGCTCCACCCAGAGTGAAAACTTTTAGAGACATAGAACCTGGACTGGAACTTTCTCCACAACCAATCATAGCGCGATGGGGGACATGGCTCGAAGCGGTGAACTACTACGCCAAGCATTTTGAAAAGATTGTTCGGATTTTTGATGTTTTTGACAACGAGGAAGCTGCATCAGTAAAAGTTTGTAAAGATCTCCTTAAAAAAACAGAATTGAAAGCCGACTTAATTTTTTTGGCATCAAGCTTTGGGTTTCTAGTGACATCAATTTCAAAACTTGAATCGCGTGGTTTATCGCTCAATTCCAGCACACAAATTATAAGTGATGCTGTGAAGACAATCTACAGCATTAACAGCAAGGCTGCGAAATCAGTGAAGAAAAAAATAGAAAATGTAATAGAAAAAAATACTGGCTTTGAAAAACTAAAAATAATTGCAATGGCTTTGTCAGGAGAGAAATCCATAGCAGTTAAAGACTATACAATTGCTGAAGTTTTAGCATTCAAATACGCTCCGATCATTTCTGTTGACGTTGAACGGAGCTTTTCCATTTTTATAAAAGTGTTTTTCATTTTCAAAAATTTGAGGGAAATGTTAGTTATTTGCTGCAACAAAAATTTGCAATAAATTTTCTTTCTGATCGCTGATTCAAAAATGAATCTGCTTTGTTAACTTTGTTTTTTTTTCTTAAATACCTAATATTTGTGTGCGAAGTTGAACTATTCGTTTCATTCTATTTATCTATTTATCTTCAAAAAGTTTGAGTGAAGAAGAAGAGTTTTGATTTCTCTTTTTTGATTGGTATTCTTCTTATTAATAAATTTCCTAAAGCAAATAACGCTTCTTATAAAAATCTTTTACATTCATTGAGCATATTTTGAGGGCATATATTTGATTTTAAGGGTATATTATAAGCGCTTAAAACTAGTTTTTTAGGACATATTTTTGGTTGCCCTAGTGATAACACTATCATAGGATCATTTACGTCGCTAGAACATCGTCGTAAAGTTTCTTGTCTCACGCTTTTTTACCGTTATTTTAACGGTTTATGCTCAAGAGAATTAGCCAGCTGCATTCCTCCCCTTAAACAGTTCAACCGTAATACTCGCGCTTCTAGGAATGCTCATCATTATACCCTTATGCCCAACTTCGGTCGTACTGCCAAGTACAGAGATTCGTTCTTTAGCCGTACTACGCGAATGTGGAATGCCTTACCACACTCTGTTTTTCCCAGCCATTGCAATATTCAGGAATTCAAAACCAATGAGCACCGACACCTCCTTTTAACCTCTCTCTCCTCTTCCTAGTGTTCACTCTGTGTCTTTACATAATAAGGGTAGTAATATCCCCTTGAGTGTGTCCTTATTATAAAAAAAAAGCTTATCACACGTTTGCCGTTTAAGTTCCACTTCCGAAAACAATGTTGTGAAGCGAGAAACGAATATGAAAAGTTGAGAATTCTGCCTTAAGCGAAACATCCTAATTTCTAATCCAACGAAGAATAGGTGAAGTCAATAGCAAAAACACACATTGTTGATAAGAAAAATTGAAGTCAAACTTTCTTTAGAAGATGATTAATAACTATGACCTTAGAATCAAGGAACGTCAGAGCAATTGGACGATAGTAAGAGGGGAGGAAGATACGCTTTTTTTTTTTTTTAGGAAATGCGTTGACAATATTGCTGTGTTCCATTTACTAAGAAAAATCATCTGTAGAGTAGGGCAGATGGAAAAGAACACCTCTTCAGAATATTTGAATGGCTACTACTACGTTTCTAAGTTTAGGAGGAGTACTGGCACTGTCTGGCAGCGTCAATTAATTAACAGAAAACTGTTCACAGAGTGTTATTGAAACGAGCATACCAATTTACACTGACGTGATGACATTTTTTTGTAAAGGGACCAGACATTTTTTGTAAATTTGGAAGATTGTGGTATTTTTCCCTTAATTTTGGTCTTGCAAACATTTGATTCGTTTCTGTTGCGCCACCTTATTTATTTATTTTTATAGGCTCTTTAATTAAAAACCAAATTTCTTATTAACAAAATATTTATGATGTTTTTATTTTGAATCTTTTATTTCGAATGAATTTATTAAATAATTTTATTCGTCAAAACAAAATAATTAAAAACTAGATTTTAATATTATGATAAGTTTAAAGTACTTCTACATTTTAAACATTTGATTCGTCGAATATGACTGTTACAGATCTTTTTAACTTGTTTAAACTAATTTTTGTTTTCCTCAGTGGAATTTTACATCTTCTTTGTAGCTCTAATCAGACAAAGGTTTCATAGATATTACCTTTTTGGAATATTTTTGGTTCCACAAAGAATTAAGTTTTGTATATATTTCTGTGCTGAATTCCACGTCATTATCTGAGAAAGTTAAATTTTCTAAATAAGTCGTTTAGGTCGTCTCGGTTTTCGAAGAAGTTTTTACTCTAATTTAGTTTCTTTTTGACGTGGTTTGGTTAGGTTAGATTAAAGTGGCTGTCCATGATGGAATCGGACACACTTAGGCCAGTTTAATGACCCATTGTGATACCACATGAATCTTTAGGCTTCCTCCTAAGCTCAATGGAACCAGTTTGAGTCCCTTACGAAACGTGAGAGGCTGATTATGCTGATATGATTTAGATCGTTAAAGAAGAATACTCCTAGGTAATTCTTGCGTTTTTGAGCTAGAGCAGGGCATGTACAGAGAAGGTGAAGAACTATTTCCTCCTCTTTCTCGTCCATACAACTTCTGCAAAAGTCATTTGAGAATACTCCTAGCCGCGTGGCGTGCTTTCCTATTAGACAGTGTCCGGCTATGGCACCTATTATCGAGCTTATGTGCGATCTGCTTAGAGATAGCAAGCACCTTGATCGCTTTAAATCTAGTGTTGGCCAGATGTTTTTTGTGACCTGACACGTGGTGATGTTGTTCCACCTGGTGTTTGCCTTCTTCATAGCGTCTTGCATTAGCAACAGTTTACAGTTTTTGACGTGAGAAATTAGCAGATATCATACAATTGTCTAATGTGTTAAAATATGATAATACACTGATTGTAAATTCAATAAAATAAAAAGCAAGACAAAAATCTAGGATTTTGGTTCGTTGGCGAGTTGGCTCGTTCAAAAAGACGTCAACATACCTCCCTTCAAGTGTTGTCTGGCTAAAAAACCAGCGCCAAGAAAAATTGTTGAAGGTACATTGAAATCGCATAAATTACTATTTTAGTGTGAGGATTATGGGGAGCAATTCTTTGAATAGCGCCGGACAGAACTCTACTTATTTACCGTGAATACAAAGCATATTCTGGCTGAAGTTGGTATAAAAGTTTTTCCATGTATTGGAAATAAAACAACAAATATTTTCAGAGAAACATCTTAATTGTTTTTATTATGAAAGAAAGATCTCTGACAATTACCTACATATATCTGAAAAAAACTATCCTTTAGGTCTTGAATTGTTGATGTCTTTTTAAATAAATATTTTTCTTTTAAAAATCTCCAATGAAAGAACTGCAACGGTGCCAAATTCGACGGTTTTGTCGGCCAATTTGGCTGCTCAATTTTCGGCCACCAAAAGCCCGTTGTCAAGCACCATTTACGGTAATACTTAACCAACCCCATTTTTCGAAAAAGTACGACCCGATAATTTTGTTTCACATTGCCAATGCTATGTTCTGCTTGTTAACTAATCTACTGAGGTGAAAACGTGCCTTAAGAATCAGGAAGTGCACGAACCGCATTTTGATTTTTACGTTTTTAAATTCTGGGATCGCTCGAATATTTTGTTTTGAAAAAAACCTGAATTAAACCTACAGTTTTATACTGAATCCAACCGGTGAATTTGAGAAAGCAATTTTCACGACAAGAATTACTCTTGGAGGATTTGTCAATTCCTCGCAAGAGGCAGTACTCGTGAAAGAGTAGAGTGGCACGGGCAGGGATTGAACCCAAGACCTATAATCTGATAGTCCTACGCACTAAGTGCCATGGGCAATACTATTAAAATAATATGTTGATTATTTTGTTATGAACTTGTATCCTGAAAAGGCTAGGTTTTTTCGTTAACATACAAATATACGAGAAAAAAGTTGTAATATGCCTAAAACAATCTTATTTCAACTGAAAAATGACCCCAAAAACATCCGAAAACATCGGTGTTCTTATCCTTTTGATAGTCTCTAGCAGTATACAAGAATGAAAGGATGAGTAATTGTTTTAAGAAGGGGCACTTTACTTGCGGGATAGTTATATTTTGCTACTTAATTTAACAGGGATTTTCCAGAGTTTTTGTCTTGTCTGAACTCAATTCTAATATTGTTGCCTAAGGTTATTAGATAGGCTTCAACTAAAACTTCCTTACTCAAAATAATTTTAGATTTTCTCTTGAAAAAATTACGAGTTTCTAATAAATTCTAAGAAGCTATCTACAATTTTCTCATGAAACATGAAATGTCTTTTTTAGTTGTTCACACTCACTCAAACAATGCTTCTATCAAAAATTTTGACTATTTGCCTGATAACAAAAACATAAAATTCGCCATTCAACTATCTTTACACGCCCATGCATACAAGAACAATGTGTGTGTCTGTATATTTTTGCTGCAAATCATCTAATTCGTGCAAATTCTATTAAAATATTAATTGACACGCATCCACATGACACACAGAGTGAGTATAAATTTATGAAAACCCAACAATGTAACCCATCGAAATGCAATTCCATGTTGGTTAACCTACCTTCTGGCATAATATTTAATTTGTCCACTTTAGCGTGTGGTATTTCGGTGCAGGACAAGCATTCTCATAAAATACAGCCAGAGAATGTGTGCTAACGTTTTAACATGCATCACTTACCTATCTACCCAGTTCTGATTTGGTCTGTTTTTTTTTTTTTGGATCTGGTTGTTTTTATTCGTACGTACAACACACACTCTGTTCAACAGTTGTTGCCGTAACAACACTGCCAACAAGGATAACGTTAACGTCATTATCATTATCCTTGATTGTTTCCATTGGCTAACGAGAGCGAGAACGAGAACGAACACGACTCTCGAAGAAGAACATCATAATCATGATGGTTTTGCATTTATGTGTGTTTGGTTGAATTTAAAATTCAAACGAACCAGCAAGATAACATTGTTTTAATAATCGAATTAAAATAGCATGGTAAAACCGAACGAGTTGAAACATCCTTTTCCTCTTCCTCATTCAACATCTACAGCTGGTTGCATCATCCATATAATCCATTGATGTTTGGATTGTAACTCATCAATGTGGGTTATAGTCATGATGTGGGTTTTTCTGCCCTTTTGTTGTTTTAATAATTTTATCAAGTTTAAATTTGGCCAAAATATGTATATGATAAGTGGATAGTCTTTCCAATAGTATAGTGGAGTATTTATTCCATAAGTGTATTGACATTTGTTTCAATTATTATTATCGATTCGATACGAAAATGCTTACGACTATTATTTAATCCTTTTCTCTTCTTCACTCAATAGCACATCGTCGACAAGCATCTCTGGATGAAATCCAAAGATTACGTGTCGAAAACAGTCTTCGGCCACTTGGCGCACCAAAAGAAAAAGGTCGCCTCACCATCAAGGAAATAACTATTCCGCTAAGGCACGATTACATAAGGAAGTTATCTGCTGATACAATTTCTGGGCATCATTTAGTTTGTCTATTAAAATACAACGAACATGTTCTGGCAACTAAAACCGTTCCAACGCTCCCCGGTCTAGTTGCTGTTAAATTTCCGGATGTTTTGCAAATGAATAATGTTTATGCTGATTTTAGGGTAAGACAACGATCCTTTTTACCTATCATAAGAATTAATGTTAAGAACGTTCCATATTATTATTTGTGTTCATTCATAGGTAACACTTGAAATCTACGGAATGACAGCTCAAAGAGAAGTCCTACCACACGAAGTTAAATATCACATTAACATAAACAAAAAGGGTGGCGTTAAGACGCCCAAAAAGAAAGGCAACGATAATCGTTTGGTAATGCCGATTGTGCAGTCGTCAGGTGGGCCACATGTGGTCCGTACCCCGGCTCTGGTTCAATACGGTTTTGCGATATTCTCGCTGCGAGAAATTCAAAGAACCACCTGGTCTCTTACACAGGTAATGTCATATTAAAGCCAACTAATTGATTTCATTGTTCTGCAATTAAAAGACAAATCGCTTTTAGGTTTTAGGTGTAAGTCCATTAGAGGGCGTTGTGCACATGAAAGTTAATTGTGAACTGTCGGTTTCGGTGGAACACAAAGGATTTCTAACAATGTTCGAAGATATTTCCGGCTTCGGAGCCTGGCACAGAAGATGGTGCTATCTTAATGGACACGTTGTGAACTACTGGAAGTATCCGGACGATGAAAAGAAGAAGACACCAATGGGTTCTATTGATTTGTATACTTGCAGTTCGACAAAAGTCTCTACAGCACCCAGAGATATATGTGCACGATTAAACACAATAATGTTGGAATGCCAACGACCAGCACGGGATGATGATGTCGAATCACAACTCGTTGTGCCAAATGGCAAGATGACAATCGTGCGGCAGCTATTGTCGGCCGACACAAAAGAGGAACGTGAAGAATGGTGTGCTTATTTCAATAAAGCTTTGACTTTGCTTCGGGCGTGGGGTGCTGTTCCACCACAACACTGAATTTATGACACTATTATGAAAATATCTGAACTTAGGCAATAATAATAATCAAGGTAGTAGTTTCGATTTGTGGAAAATGGAAAATAGAAATGAAAATGGAAGTACATAGTATTCTAAAGAACTTAATATACTTTTCAAGTATTTTTTATAATGACAAGTATGTTATTTTATAACTTAGCTGACTAACTCTATAACTATTATGTTTGAACTTAAAGTCATTCAAAGAAAAGAAAAAAAACAATACTTATTAGAATAAATAATTTATAATTTTTACTCTTTTTTATTTGTATCGAATTTTTTATATTTGTTTATGTATATTTAAATTATATAAAATATTTTATTCGTAAAAGTATTACATTATTTTGTACATATTTAAAATATTAATCGCATTTATAATAACAATAAATTCTCATCGAAGAATAAAGTTATTCGTTTTACTTGTTGGGATTTCAAAAATCAGAGAAATCCTCCAAAATCCTCAAGAATTGAATAAGTGGTTTATTTAAGATTTTGAAAGGGTTTACCACGAAATCTCCAGAATTTAAATCTAGAAAGCAAATTAGTTCGAAAGTTCTATGAGCAGGTGAAACGAAATTTAAAAGTGCATAAACCTCGGCTGCAAAGACGAAAGTAGAATTGCAGTCAACGCTGAGGATATGGGTGTATTCATAAATGTCAGCCTAACTAAGAACTGTGTTTTCTGCATTCATAAAGTCAGATTTTCGATCGAACTAACCTAGTCGAACTGGAGTACCTACCGTTCATAATCGTCAGACTGTCGTCAGCGTCGGGCAGATTGTGCAGCTGAATTTGTTTGGCTGCAGAAAGAGCGGGAATTATTAAAATAATTTTTACAACAACAAGAAGGACGAAGCGGCACTGACTCGTAAAGAATGTAAGTAATGGCAAATGTTTTGTTCATTTTTTAATAAAAATAATTTAAATTATTGTTTTTAAAAGGACGATGAAAGTACTGTAGGTACCGTGTGGGCAACTAACCACATTAAACTTTTAATTACAAAGCGAATAAGCATGGAAATGAAATTCAATGCTGGAAAGAAGAAAACAAAAAATACATTGTGGAGGACGCTTCTATCTGGGTTAAAGGAAATCGATCCATTTTTCGACATTGGAGTCTATGATGCAAAAAAAAATCAAAAATCAAGTTCAACAAAATTTGTTTGGCAGCCATTTTTCTCTGACGTTCATGAACTCTGTTTACATATAAATCGGGACTAAGTCAGACCTTTTTGTTAACTGCAGACATTCTGCATTGGGTGTGCGTTCACAAATGCATCAGAAAAGAAATGCGATTATACTAGCGCAGATTTTCTGCGTTTATGAATACACATTATGAAAGGACCACTTCTGCTGACTGTATAACGGCGACGATGAACCAAATTCTTCTGTCAGGCAGGACAATCCCGACTTAGACGAAGAAAAGATTTCCAAGTCTAACAAAGCCGCTGGAGCAAATGACTTTAATGTCAAACTTTTCAAAGCAGCTGGAGATAATTTGGTCTTTTGCCTGGTACTAAAAAAGGAGACCCTGGACAGACATAGAGGAATCAGTTTCCTTAACATCGCATACAAAATCGTCTCCGCCGTGATATGTGAACGTTAAAAGTCCATGGTCAAGATAGAGGAATCGGTCTCCTTAGCATCGCATCTAAAATCTCCTCCGCCGTAATATGTGAACGTGTAAAGTCCATTGTCATAAACCTGTTAGGTCCTTATCAATGTGGCTTTATGCCAGGAAAGTCCACAGTCGATCAAATATTCATATTACGAAATAATCTGGAAGAAAACCAAGAACCTCAAATCGACAACCACCATCTTTTCATCGATTTCAAGGACAAGTAAGTAACTAACAAAGTGAAGAAGAATGTTTATTCAAGCTAATGTTTGGGGAGTTTTTCCTGCCTCAAATCACGTTGAAAATATTGACTTCCCAAGTAATACTTGTACAGACTCAACTTGAATGCAATGCTCGTCACATGCAAACGTAGTAGATGTTCCTAATGTTAAAAAATGGGGGGAGATTTAATTTAAATGAATGCATTTATCACTTTTAATTCATAGCCTCTCACCACTAACAATGGCTGATAAAACAAAGCTTCCCAGAATTTTGTATTCGATATCCTTTTTAAGTGAAAGAATTTGCCTTTTGATGTTTATCATCATTAATTCCATACAAATTATGCAATTTAATGATAAATTCAATTTGTATTTAAGTTATCTGTGAGTACATTGTTTTAAAATTATATATTGTAATTGGATAGGTTTTCAGGGATATTTTTAATTATCATATGCAAACGCTTTTGTGGTCAAAGGGATTGAATATTATTCAATTAAAGGTTCTAACGAAATTAAATAATAAAGATATTATCAATGATTGTTGATGAAATTCATACGTGGAAGCATTTTTGCGCCGCAGATAATAACGATACGATAACGATTATGCATGGTTTAGGGTTATGGAAATAAGCTCTCTTTAAAACCACTGACTGCATCCTTTTTTGTTGCGTGATTCATTTTTGATAAACATTCAAATAAATGCAATCAATGGTGCATAATATAAATTTAATATGATTATTTTAATGGGTCTCGTTTGTATCTGAAAATTAATAATTATCAGCTACCTACGCAATAATATTATATCAGTATCATTTAAGTTTTTTTTGAGCTTTGTGAATTAATTTAAATCAATGCATAATTTTTGCTGCGGATGCTATTATTATTTTAACAGAAAATATCAGTTCTTTCATATAAATTGAATATATTTTATATAACATAAATAATATAAAAGCAAATCAAAAAATTTACTTAGGATGCGATATGGAATTAATTTTTGGAATTTGATTATAATAAACATGCGTTGATTAGGTATAAGCATGCATACGTATCTCTTTTTTTGATAAGGTCAAATAAATATGCATAAACGAATATTTTGCAGATATATGTATTTAAAAATCATAAGTGAATTTTGGATTATTTCATGTAGCAAAAGAGTTTATTGCTATCAATTAATAATTGATAATTGTCAATCAGTTTTATTAAATGGCATTGTGACTGCCAATTACCAATTTAGTTGTCCCATTGTGAAATTTTTTCAATTATCTGCTTTGATTAAAAAATTGGTATTTTGAAGAACAATTTTTCATCAATTTTCTGGCTAGCTGTTAATTTTTCTTTTAATAAATTTTAAATTTGATATTGCAAAACTCAATTGATAGAGGCATTTTGAATTGATTATGAAATTGATAGCTGTGAATGGGTCCAATTTTTGATATTTATGTTGGTATTTAAGAAAAAATGTATGAAGAGAAAAACTAAACTATAAAGCGCCTTGCACATGAGCAACGAACTGCGAACTGCGAATGGACGAACAAACGTGATTTTACACATTTCAAAAAGTCAATTCCACACAAAAACACATTTAAATTATAAGAAACCAATTGACACTAATATTAGGATAATAAAATTTGCATTTTGTTCTCTAAAACAAGAGAATTTTGTAAAAACAATTTGGTAGTAACGAATCGCCGTGTGGTTGCTACGAATTGTCAAACTCTATTCGCGTTCCACATACCATCCACACTGCAACATAAATTGTTCGCGCTCAACTTAACCTCAAAATTATAGCACTCTTGTTTTGTTTTTGTGTGAAAGATCATGGTTGAGGAAAGTATGGAGAAAAGGGTTGACAATTCGTCGCTGTCTGCGAATAGAAATAAAGCTCATGTGAAAGAAAAGTCAAAATATGCGAACATCCACAGTTCGCAGTTCGTAGCTCATGTGCAAGATGCTTAAGGTGGAAAAAAACAAAAATAGAGGAGGTACGACTACTCCGACGCTGAAAAGGTTAGTGCAAGGGCGTTTTTCTTTGAGAGAGTGGGTATCTTAACCTTCAATTGACAGAAATATTAAAACAAACTAAAAAAATTCATTCAAGTATATACACGTTGCAACTTATCGCATTCTCTTTCAGGTGGACCCAGGGCATTTAAAATTACACTAAACTGCTCCCACTTTATTTTTATGTTCACTTTGGAACACGGTTCACTGGCCACGTTACAATTTTCCTCCATTAAACTTACAAGTTTGGAGATTTGCGCTTTGTTGCTCCCAATTATATGGGGCCGGTTATAGCTATCAGTAAAATTTTTGTTTTTAGTTTTTGAACATGTTACAGATTTATTTCTAGCAAAAGATTGATACAATAAGATGAATCCTATATTCAAGTATTTTTTTCAAAAAGAAACAATGCATTTAAAGTTTTATTTAATTTATATAAATCCATTTTAATGATGAAATTTCATTTTATTGAACAGCTGACTGTCAAAAGCCTAAAAAATTCCATTTCGTTTTACTGTTGGTATTCCAATTTTTTTTACTGTTCCGATCACATCATTAAACATTTTATTGATGAAAGCAATAGTACAAAAATTGTCTGAGGCGCAAAGCCTCAAAGTGAAATTTAATTTAATGACGCAAATTTACTGATTGCTATAAACGCTCATCAGTAAAACATTTCAGATTCCTCCTGTTTCAAATTTTACTGATGGATGGCTGAGTTCAAAAATGCAACTAGTTGCACAAGCCATGCCGACAAAATACTTGCAATGCATTTATGAACAGAAAAACTACTGCAAGAATGCGGCAGATATACAATAAAAAACCAGTTCATAAATGTCATCAAAGTAGGCGCCTATAAAAAAGTATGACAGAAATAATTAAGTTTTTTCTTTGAGTTACGCGGGTTTTAGTTTTTTAGTGTCTTAACAAAATTCTTTCAAAATGTCTAATAAAAATGTTCTATTAGGACTTATTTTAAATGTTTTGAATGGAACAAATTCATTCATTCATTCATTTCTATTAATTATAAATATTATATTTCAACTTATTAATAACAAATCATTTTATTTTTTGCCAACAATTTAATAAATATTCAATTATTTTACCTACTCATCTTGTTCTAACATTTTTCTGCAGAGCGGCAACATAAATAAAATGACTGCAGGTTTGATCGTATTTCAGCTGTCAGACTGTTTTTTTGAACAGAGTTACCGACTGCAGTAATGCAGTGTATTTACATTTATGAACGCAAATCTTGCATTACTGCTGCATTTTTACATTAATGAACTTACCTGATTTTACTGATAGCTATAAACGGCCCCTTAGCTAAATATTTGATACCAAGCAATAATTTTGACATTTATAATATAGACATAACCCATTCACAATATTCCTTTACAACATTCACAATTTATCAAAAAATTGTATATTTTCCAACAATTTCGTAATTTTATTGATTAATATCAATTATCATAGTATAGATATTTGACAACAGTAATAAGGGTAATATTTTGTGTGTTTGTTTTGTTATTTTTGATGTTATTTTGAAGAGGGTATATGGCTTTATTCCAATCATAAAATTTCATCCATTACTTTTATTCCCAGCCTAGAAATCTTACCTATTCTATTAACTTTTTCTAGCCATATGTAATGATTTCTTAATTATTTTTATAAAATGTCATTTTCAAATCAAATACCAAATACCATTAATGACATTGTGTGGAACTACAACTTAAAATCCCATTTCATATCGAGCCACAAACTGTTTTGAATTAAAGTGACTATTTGTTTTATTTACAGAGCACACATAAATTTTAACTAAGATTATGTTCCTGAGGATAAAAATAACTCAAAAAGGTACTCAATTCAAAAATCAATGCCAAAGAAAACGTCCGTTACAGTTTGGAGGCCAATAATAACCCACTCACCGTTATATTTAAGACAACAACCATTCTAAAAATTTTAAACATTTTCGAAAACTTTTAAATAGCCATATTGAGAAGCCCTGTTTTAATTTACTCTAACTGTTATTCGGAGTAAGAAAATGAAAGCTGTGTATGTATATGAAAACCATACATATACAAAGATGAAAGCCAATCAAAAGTCCAATATAAATCAACACTTTTTTGAAGCTGGATGCTTTATAATTTAGACAGAAGCACAAGTTATCCAGAAATATTGTGTACCTCAAGTAAAAGCTCAAGGAAGCACAAAATTGTTGAATATTTTGTATGGATTGGATCCAACTTGTGAAACATTTAATAACTTTGACAGCAATTTTACATAGCCTCGGTGGCGCAGTAGGCAGCGCGTAAGTCTCATAATCTTAAGGTCGTGAGTTCGAGCCTCACCCGGGGCATTACTTTTTTTGTTGTCGACGTTTTTTATTCTCTATTCAGAATAAAAATGGGAAACAAAAAACCTGCTGGGGAATGAATTTATAAATAAGTGCATCAGAGATTTCCGGGGCAACCTATTTTGGATTCCTTAGGAAGACCTTTTTTAAAATAAAGCTAATGGGTCCGCCAAATAACTTTTTTTTTGGAAAATGCTATAAAAACATCGAGTGTAGTTTCGGCTGTGTGGCAAGAAGCGCCGTCCTATTGAAACCAAATGTTGCCAACAAAAACACTCTAGTAAAGATATAAATCCTCGGTAGCTACATATATTGGTTTGCCTACAAACTAAACCGGAAACGGACCTCATAAAGTAATTCTTAGTGTGCGTGAAAACACGCACACTAAGACACAATTAATGAGGTCCGGTGCGTGGTAATTTAGTTTATCAGTTATTTGAATTTCACATTTATTCATGGACATAATGTCAAAATTACAAATACAACAATGTAAAGAAATGGGTTTTGGAGGGTGATACGTACGAAGGATTTATATCTTCATTAGAGTGTTTTTGGTTGCCAATATCCTCCTCCTCCTTCTGTGAACAAAAATTCGTTCAACATGGCCCCATATTCATAACGATCGCCATTGACTGTAACGGCCACTCCTTGCTCATTTTCGCACCAAACAGAGACTCGTTTTGGGTGTATTGGCTTTTCAATATATGCGTGCGGGTTTTCTGTGCCCCAAATGCGACAATTTTGCTCGTTTCCATACCCGCCAAGATCAAAATGAGCTTCATCAGAAAAGATGATTTTTTTTGGCAAAATCGGCATCTTCTCTAAGTGTTGTTCTCAGCGTTCCTCAAGTGTATACACAACCATATTCGTTAAGCGGAAGGATAAAACATAAAATTAATTATCTGTCAAATCAGACATGAGTGTTACCATTCACGAAATAAGCACTAAGTTGAAAAAAAAAAATGGTTGCCTGTAAAGTCGGTTTTACGGGCGAAGATTTTACGTGACAACGTCTTTTTCTCGGTAGAATATTTATTGATATGAATATAATTAAATTGCACAATAGGAACAAGGAATTGAATGAAAATAAGAATTGCACAAATTTTAACTATAGAAATATATTTTGTTTACTAAAACATTGTACATGTAATCTAACATCACATCTAACAATTAATCAATCAATCATAGTTTACGATAATGAAATATCAGTGTACAATTATATACCTTTATTGTTGTAGTTGTTGTAAATGACGAATCTAAGCACTCCACATTTTCACTACAGACACAGCTGACGATACTTTAACCACACGTGTGAACTTGTATTATGACGCTTTCTTGTTTTTCCAACGCCAAGAACGTTCGAGAAAGACAAAGACAGAGACACAAGCATGCGCCGATTCAATGCGCCTAATTCTCTAGTGCTGCGCGCGCGGCAGACCGATCATAGTTGAGTGGGAGAGAGACGCAAGGCATTCGGCGGGCCTCTCTCTCGTTCGGAGGCATTCGGCGGGCCTCTCTCTCGTTCGGAGGCATTCGGCGGGCCTCTCTCTCGTTCGGTGACTCATCGTAACGTTACCGGGCGTTACACTTTTTCATAAGTGACTCCCTAATAAACCTAATTTAAGACGTTGTCACGTCAAAAAACGTTAGATGGCGGACCCTATATATTTTCATGTTCGAATCAAATGTTTCACATTATTTGACAGAAACTACATAAATCAAAAAATGAGTAATGTTTTCGTGTTTAATTAATAATTAATTTAGATTTCAAATTTTAAGGATGGTTCACACGAGGCCAAGGAGAACAAACATTCCCGTTTATTAAGGAACACAACGACGTTAAAGTTAATGCATCGGGTGGCTTAGAAGTATGTTTAGTGCGTTCCAAAAACACTCTAGTAAAGATATAAATCCCCGGTAGCCATATTGGTTTGCCTACAAGCTAAACCGGAAACTGGCCTCATAAAGTATTTCTTAGTGTGCGTGTAATTTCTCCTCTAATTTATGAAATTTCCCCTAAAAACTCAGTAATTGTGTCTATGCATGCGTGAAAACACGTCAATTTTTCTCGTTGAATTCGTCCACATTACAAATACAACAATGTAAACAAATGGGTTTTGGAGGGTGATACGTACGAAGGATTTATATCTTCATATAGAGTGTTTTTGGTGCGTTCTGCCATTTCAATTTTCCAAGACCTTGATAATATAAAAAGGCGACTAATTTCGTTGTGCGGAGGTATAATATTGACTTTCTGTTAAGTTTTCGAGCGGAATTCAGCTGTCAGTGTCAAAATTACCTATAATTTAATAAGAAACTACTAGATATTTATCTATGAGTTAATTCAATTTAGCACCTGTATTTTTATTAAAAATTAACTTAAACAGAATTAAGTCGTTCATTTTGGCGTATACGTCCTTTTGTAAATGTGAACACCGCCTTACAGAAGTTTTTGAAAAAATTGAAGAATGTCATAAAGAATTACACAATTACACTTATCTGTTAAGATAAACCAAACAAATCAGATACGTAACTTCGTGAGACACGAGGGACGATATTTACATATTCTGTTTTAAGATCATATGTCATTCAAAATTACATCTTTTGATTACAGATAAAAAAAAACAAGCAAACCATATTTCTCATACAACTTCATTAGAAGCGCCTTCAGATGCACTCATTGTGCCTTTCACAAAAGTTCTGTGAGCACGGAGCACTAAACATTTATAGCTTAGCAGGTAGGCCTATTAAAACCTAATAAGTTAAAGTCATTTAGCAAAACATTGGTGACACTATCAACAACTCGTCACCACCGCTGCCGCTAGCCGTATGCTAAATGCTACCCGCTGATTAAATATAAAAGTTATTGAGCATGAATCACCTTGGAATTCAAATGCATATATTCTTAATTAATTGCGAGCAGGGGAAGTGAATATATTCTAGAACAGCTATAAAGCCCTGCTACCAACACACCGCTGCTGGCGGTATGCATCACACTGAATGCAAGTGCGTATTGTTAATGTATGGCGTTTGGCCCCCATTGAATGTCAGAACAATCAATCAACAATAACAAACTTCGAAGTGTGGTTCTTAATGCAAATGATTTAGATATGTTTTTGTTTTGATTCTTTTTAACTCTGCTTTGGCTAAAATGCAAAATAATTTTTACACAGCTGTTATATTGGGCCTGATTAACTATAGCAAAAGTATGAATTTATATCAAGAGAGATTTTTGGTAGAACCAGAGCTTTTTTTTAAGGCATCGTGTAAACGTGTGCACAATTTACACTTGAAGAATGTCGATGACAACAATGCGATATGTTTGATAGCTCGATAATAAATTGCCTGAGCCTATTGTGGCGATACATTTATGTGTAGACTGTAGAGGTCAAGACAAGCTGTCAATAAATACCAAGAGTTGATTTTTCAATTATCAAATAAACATTCAATTAATTGGTCGAAGAAAAAATACTAAGGCTACTAAGCATACGACCGATAAATTTCAAAGTCTATATTCACATATAGAAATAGTATGAAAAATTTGGAGTCATTTATCAATTGAGAACGGATGGTCAAATATTTTTGTGCAATTGTTCCGGAATAGCTTTTGAAATGGACATATATCTAGAAAAATCTTAGTGGACAAATTGGAATTTCCCAAAAAACGCGAAAAATTTTACATTTTGAGTATCGTGACATTTGATGATTTCGTTCAATGTAAAGTTGAAGAATTTCGGATAAATGTGGGTGGAGGAGTTATTGAGATTTCACGATTTCTTTTTCGAGTTTTTGGTTTTCCGCAATTTTGGGATTTTGTTTATAGATTTTAAACACCAACCCAACAAAAAATATTAACTTAATGCTCTCAACGCCTTTGGTTGTATACCTCTATCCTGTGATTCATATTTTAAATGATGCAAAAGCATAATTGAGGCATAAATGAGAGTTCTTAAGAGCATTGTTCCTCTCTAATTGATGTACATTTAGTTCAACGGTGTACACAACTTTGAGGTCATAGTCAGCAGAAACACGCCGAATATTCTCTTATGTGGCGTCAACTGTCTCCGTCTTACTGCTGGAACACAATGGTGTCGGAGCCGGAGTCGTAACTGGAATAGCTGTCAAAGTATTTAATGTACGCAAATGCAAATGTACGAACACAACGCGACGCAACTGGAATCGGAGCCGCAGCCGGAGTCGGAAGAGTTGACCAACTTTTAACTTTGCCGTACGACACATGTGACGTTTCCATTTTTGAAGTAAATAACTTGGTGATTATATTTTTTTTAATAGTTTTTCAATAAAAAAGTGGAAAAATATTTAAATAAGAAATAAAAGTGAACAAAAAAATATTTTCTGAGAAATTTGATGTGATATGTAAGCTGCAAATATACCAAATAACATCAAAAAGCCGTACGACACATTGTGTGCGTACTTTTTGTGAAACGTACGACAACTTTTCCGACTCCAATTACGACTCCGGCTCCGATTTTGCATTGTGTTCCAGCAGTTATCTGCGAAGTCGAGTGTCTTCGCACAAAAAGTCAAGTGGTGTTAAATCGCACGATCTTGGAGGCTACGCCACAGGCCCACGACGGAAGATAATGCGTTTACCGAACTATTATTTTGGTAACAAATTTGCACAATTTGCAAACGTTATTTAGGAGTTTGTCTGTTAATTAATTAATTAGGAAATAGTAAACCATACTGAGCAAGTGACAGCTGTCAAAAAGACCAATTTAGAAAAGGTATTGCCAGATTGAAAACCACACGTCTAAAAAAAAACAACCAATTACATAAAAGCTTAGCTCTAAGGAAGACGTGTCTAGCAGCGTAAAAGCAGGTGTGTTTGCGCTACTCTATTTATCCTACTGTAAGACGTACAGCTGTGTTCAAAAAAATAGGAGTGCTCTTACAAAATTTGTCTAATGTGGTTTTCCATTGAACCAAAACATTGATGTGCCGTCGACGAGCCGGCAATATTTTTTTCTTAAACGTTTTCCAATGGGAAAAGTATTGATGTTTTTTCCCGACGAATTGATTCGTTTTGAATTCGTCTTTTGAGACGAATCTACATAGATTTTCACACTCATTTTAACACATACTAAAAACTTGACAGTTTTGCAAACGTCAAATGAAATTATTGTTTGTGGAAAAAATATTTGAAGAGAATTCGGCTTCGTTCTGTTGTAATTATAAATAATTAATTTTCTGTGAAAACAATAAAAAATTTGACTGATTTCTTGGCAATATTATTGTTGTGCTTTCAGGATCAGGTAATTATAAATGTATATTGAATACTTGAGATGGTTGAAGCATAATTATTTTATTTTCAGGGCATGGACTACAGAATGCTGGATTTGCTCCTAGATTCGTCTTCGTCCGAGGCCGAAGATATCCTGACAATTTTCAATTGGACGATTGTTCAAGCTAATGCATTTTTATCCAGGAATGAAAGAAATTCCATTAAAAATTTTGTAAATATTTTATTATGCTTCTGACAGCTGCTACACTAATACACTTACAAAAAGATATTGCTACGTTTTTTCTTTCCATTGGAACCAAAAAATATTGATTTTTAGTAGCAACGGGCCGTCTATTTCATGTGGTTCAATGGAAATCGACATAAGTTGTTTTTTTAACATGTGTTTAGTGGTGAACAACTCATTTCTCTTCCGGTAAATATAACGGCACCTTGAGTATGATAACACAATGAATTGGTTTGCAATTCATGCACATTTGCATTCATAACCACAATTTAAGTGTTTTTTACTCCCTATTGGGCTGTTCATTAAAATAGGAGTGTGGGTAAGATTTCACGTTTTAAAAGCAATAAAATAAAAAAAAATCTAAAAAAAAATAAAAGTAGGCGCCAGTTATAGCTATCATTGAAATCGATCCGGAAAAATTTTTGAATCGATATTTGACGATGTTTCCCTTTGATTAGAAATGAAAATTATGTACTGATCGATCGGAAATCACTCAAAGAATTTTTTTTGAGAAAAAAAAGTTTACTTGCATATTGATTTTTCTCTAAAAATGTATTTTTCTATTTTCCGGACGGAAATTCATTTTCCTGAACAGCTGATACTTTTATGTTCAAAAGTGAAACGAATCGTTCCACTGATTTGTGTTTCAATTTCACACAATTGTAACGGAGGATCGTCGCATCGCTCGGTTCAGTCGAAAAGATCCCTTTGCTTCCTCCCAGATGATCAGGGAAGATCTCGGACTGTCAGTTAGTAGTTTAACTATAAGAAGGCGAAGAAGAAGAAGTGACCATGCTGACAAAAAAGCATGTAGCAGCACGCCTACAATTCGCAAAAACACATGCCAACTGGCCTTTAGAGAAATGGCGAAACATTTTGTGGACTGATGAGACAAAAATTGTTTTGTTTGGTGGAACAGGTTCCAGGCAATATGTACGACGTCCAGAAAATTCCGCATATAAGCCCCAGTACACCGTTAAAACTGTAAAGCATGGAGGTGCTAAGGTGATGGCATGGGGCAGTTTCTCTTATAGTGGTATTGGCCCCATACATCAAATAATTGGCACAATGGATCAGCGGGTTTATGTGGATATCTTGTCCAATGTGATGCTGCCTCATGCGGAATGGAATATGCCGTTAAAATGGGTATTCCAGCAAGACAACGACCCGAAACATACGAGTAAGTCTGCTAAGGAGTTGTTTCGCGTCAATTCAATTCAATTCAATTCAATTCTTTTATTGAGGCTTTTGAAACACAATTTTCTCTTATGTATATAAATATATAAATGAATTAATAATTATGAAGTCGGCTTGTAAATATGCCAGACAAAGCAAATAAAGAAATATTTTGTATATAATATTTAAACAATTAATTAAATGTTACTTAAGTGTAAAGCAAGTTGTGGAGTACGCTTGCTCCCGGCGTACGTTATATTTGTATTTACATTTTATATCCTAAACTATACTATACTATATGACTAGATATCTAACACAAAAATATAGACAAAACAAAAGATGGCTAACATGCCACTCAACTTAATATTTACGCTTCATGAAATACAATAAATACTGAATAAGATTAAATAGATATAATTCGAGTGTTTACATTTCAATAAAATAAAAACAATACTTTAAGTTGTTTATCCTCTTAAGTTAGAGCATAACGCTTTCTCGTAAAAAGGTATCAAGCAATCCCTGTTATTGTCAGGCTCTATTAATGGTAATGATCTCTCATTAAGGATGTTATAAGGAGAAAGATAGTAGTTGTCTTCCAAACTGTCTGCAAGGTTTGAATCAAACAAGGATCTTATAAGTGCGTTTGGATGATGTTCAGTGCGTTTTAATTTAATTTTTGCAAGGTTTGTTAAATATTGGATTAGCGGAATTATTTTGCAATCTTCATAAATTATCTTATTTGCGAAATATTTTTTATTCGCTCTTCTAAATTTTCCACAACAAAATCTCAAAATTTTTCTCTCAAATCGTTCAAGCTCTTTAGCTATCGTAGGTGAAATAGTAAACCAGGAGCAAAATCCGTATGCCAATATTGGTCGAATCAATGTTTTATATACCAAAAGTTTTGTATTTTTGGGCATTCCTTTTGAGTGCAGTACTGGCTTTAATCTCGCAGTAACAAATTTGGCCTTACATAATGTCTTTCGGGCGTGTTCATTGAAAAGGAATCTGTTATGAAAGTGAATACCTAAGTAATTCATTTCGTTTCGTAGTGGAATAGGTACGTTATTTATGTTTAGGGAGAGAGTTTTACTTTCTTTAACTGCCATACGATGGCCTTTTCCACTTGCGTTTCGAAAGCATGTTAAGCTACATTTTCCCGTATTTATATTTAAACCCCACTTTTTGTAATAGCCCAAAAGTAAGGGTAATTGTTGTTCTATTTTAAAAAGAGCTTTCTGTGGTCGTACGTCACTGGCTACTATGATCGTATCGTCTGCAAATAGGATTCCATTAGGTTCTTCATTCGAATAACCGAATGGAAAATCATATAAATATATATTAAACAAAATGGGACCCAATATTGATCCCTGCGGAATGCCTGATAATATGCGGAAAGGATCTGACTGCTCAGTTTTAACAAATATTGATGAGAATCGGTTTTCAAGAAAACTTTGAATAATACGCACTAGCCATGTCGGAAAATCAAGTATTAGCAATTTATAGATCATTCCTTTGTGCCAAAGATTATCAAATGCCTTTTCAATGTCTATGTTTAGTGAAATCGTGCATCTTTTAGATCTCAGGTTTTGAGTAATTGTATTGCAAAGTAGGAGAGTGGCATGTTCAGTTGAATGTTCTTTTCTAAATCCAAATTGAGTTTGAGGAATAATGTTTTTATCCTCACAGAGAATATTGACTGGTTCAACTATTATTTTTTCGAAGAGCTTTCCAATGTTGGAAAGCAAGGAAATAGGTCGAAAGTCTTTTAATTCTGATGCAGATCTAGTTTTAGGTATTGGTAACAATTTTGCTCTTTTCCAAGCTAAAGGAAAGTAGCCATTGTTAATGCAATGATTAAACAGAGATGCCAGTATTTCATCGAGTGAATGGGAGCTTTTTCGCAGGATAAAGTTGGATATTCCATCAATTCCAGAGGATTTTTTATTTTTCAGACCTATTCTGCAAATATGAACATGTTGGGGTGTTGTGAACGGTGGAGTGGCTGGGTTATATGATGGCCTAGATGGTGAAAAGGTAATGATTTTTGAATTATTTTCAGGTGAAGAAAATTCGGAAACTTTAAGAAGGACGTCGTTGGTTAGGTCTAAATCGTAAGTAGGCTGTTTTTCGGTATAGACTGCAGAAAAGAAATCTCTAAAAGCATTGATTTTTGATCGAGTATCAGATAACTCTAACCCATTATGAGTAAGAACATCTTGTGAGATATCTGTACCAAAAAATTTTCTTCCAGTAATTTTATCGATTTCTTTGAAAGCTTGTGGCGACGGACGAATATTTTGTAATCTTGTCTTAAAGGTGTTATTAAGATCAATATTTACTCTTTGTTTGATAATCTTATTAAGGCATTTAATTCTGGCGGATAGTTGTTGATATTCAATATTAATTCTGTTAAGGTGTTTATGAAACAGTCGTTTTAACATTTTAAGCCAAGTGTTACGAGTTTTTATAAGTTTCATCGTGAGTTCAGACAAATCCTTATATTTGTTATTCCTAGGTACAATTATTTCTGAGTTAGCTTCAACTGCCGATGATATAGATGAGTTTAAATTGGAAATAACACTATCAATTTCGTTGTTAGATATATTCCTATCCGACGGTATGTTTAACCTGGAGAGTTTATTGTGAAGACTTAACCTAAATGCTTCCCAATCAGTGTTTTTAAAGCTACGAGAAGGTTCTTTTAGGGGTGCCAAGAGAGGAGAATAATTACCGAATTGTACATTTATGGAGATACCAAAATGGTCGGATGGAGTTGCAAACGTTGTGCAGTATTTTGATGTTTCATTACTGTTAAGGTTTGAAGAAAGAAAAAAGAAGTCAATGTAGGACGAAGACCGTGGAAAAGTCGGTCCATCTGAAGGAATAAGGTCAAGGTTTAAGTAAGCACCATTGAAAAACCAGTCATAAACTAAACTTCCGTTTCGGTTAGTAATACTATCCCCCCAGTGAGGGTGGCGAGCATTCAAGTCTCCACCAATGATAACCGCATCAAAAGTATTCGCTAAGGAAAGAAGTCTATCAAGTTCTCTCTGTAGACTTTGGCCAGCATTACTAGGAATGTATATGCTCCCCATCAATATTTTATAGTTTGTGTTCCCTGAATTATTTAATGAAATCGATGCTAAACACACCGAAAAGGTTTCACAGCGAAAAGGAACTGCGCTAAATGAAAGACTCTGTTTCAAAAGAATTGCAGTCCCTCTACCTGAGTCGTTTCTTAGAATATTATAACCTTCAAAAGAAGGTTTGTGTCTACTGCTTAGTCTTGTCTCTGAAAGGAAACAACTATCGGGTTTTGAGCTTTTCAGTATATTAAGAAGTGAAAGTCTTTTGTCATGCGAGATTATTGAATTAAAATTCATCGATATTATGTTATGTTTTGTTTTGGCCATTATATAACTATAGTAGAGACGAACTCTAGGTACGCAAACATTTTTTCCTCCTTTGATTGAAGGTTTTGGTATAATGGCCAAAATTGTCTAATTTTAACCAAAAGTTCATTAAACGGAATATTAAAAAGATTTTTGGATTCATTCAGAAAATCACTAAGATTTCCTGTTTGGGGTGCATTATAAGCAAGAGTAGAGGGTTTTGTTGCCGATTTTTTAGCTACATCAGCAAAAGAATGTTTAGGCGTAGCCAACTGGGACACCATATCTTGAACAACCTTTTTGTTTGTTTGTGATATAAAAGCCGAGTTTAGGTTTGAAGCTTGTTTTCTCTCCCTATACCTTATAAATGATGGGCAGCTCTGAGAACTTGCCGCATGGCCTATTTCGTTGCAGTTTACGCATCTTAGAGTTGGCAATTCAAGGTTATTTTGTTTTTTTGTTTTATATGATTCAATACATGGTTCGGAAGCATGATTTTCTCCACATACAACACAGCGAGTATTATAGGCGCAACATTCACCTGTGTGACCAAATCTTTGGCAACGGTAGCACCTTACTACAAGTTTACTATTTTTTTTTTCCCAGTACACTTTTTGGTGTAATAAACTTCGAACACCAGTCAGGTCCTTGATTGATTCACCCACGTCTAAGCGAACAACAAAAATATTTAATTTAATGTTTAATTCTTTCGTTCTCGCAGTGAAAAACGGAGTAACCTTGTCTATTTTGACATTAGGCACAGATTCCTTTAGAGCTTTTACTATTAATTCAATGGGAGTATCACCATCAATGCCTTTCAATAATATGGAAGCTTTTTTTGTTTCTTTAGGAGAGAAAGAATAAGCACCTAAGCCCGTATCACGTAATCTATCTATTATAAGTCTATGTACACTCGCATTATTTACATATACTTTAGTTTTTTGGTACCCAATGTTAACAAACTTATACTGAATATCTAAGACTTTACATTCTGAGGCTGCAAGTTTAATTAATTCACTAATCAATGCGCAGTTTGCGCCAAAGACAAAGATAGGAGGGCAGTACAATATTGTTTTATTATTGTTAGTAATAGCATTAATACGATTGATATTGTTAGTCGGTTGATTGTTGGAATTACTTGGAGACTCGTTTATGCTCGCATCAATGATATCAGCGTTCATCTGTTCAAGGTTCATTAGAGGCCCAAAGGGATTGTTCTCGAAATTAGGTTGTTTACCATGAGTTTCATGCAATGGCTCATCATTTCTCCGCTTTCTCTTACTAGAGCTGCTCTTAAAGTTGTTTGCTGCTCGGTTTAAATTACTGAGGACCGTGGTCCATTCACTAGAGTTGTTGTTATCATTCATTGTGTTATTTTGGGGAGAGTAATTTCTCTCTAAACTGGTTTTTGTTTCGTGCTCTTTGATTTTGATAGAGCGAGTATCACCACGTGCACAATTTAATGGGATTTCACAATTTTTTTTTAATAAATGCAAGTTTTTATCAATGTTTGCGTTATATTCCAGCCGAGCTGGAATATATTTTTGATCTTGTTCACTATTCTCCACTTTATTGAATCTCTTTCTCACAGGGAAAATAAAAGGTTCAAAATTTTGTTAGGAATTAGGAATGCGGGATTCCGCAGTACAAGAATGAATAATTAAGTGTAACACACGTCTGTTCGCTCTCGTTTTCCAAATTGGACTCGTTTCGCGTCAATGGGGTTGAGGTTATGCAGTGGCCAGCTCAGTCGCCTGACCTTAATCCCATAGAAAATGTATGGGCAGATGTCAAAAAGGGTGTTTCCCAGCGGAGACCTTCGAATTCGCGGCAATTGTGGGACGCAGTTCAGGAAGCATGGCATCAAATACCAATTGAGCGCTGTCGGACCCTAGTCGACTCAATGCCGCGTAGATGTGCAGCAATCATAAAAAACAAAGGTTTTTCAACAAACTAATGAAAAATTAATGTTAAGTTTGATTATTTGTTTCCTTTTTTTATACTTGAAATGAAATACTCCTATTATTTTGAACAGTTCCTTACTGACTAATTTTAAGAAAATTTATGTTTTTACTATCTTATTTGTTTAAAGCAAAATAGTTAATAAGCATAATTAACACATGACCGAATTTCCTACCTTGTACAAAAGAAAAAGTAAATAAAAATAACTTAGTTAACTATTGAATTGTGATTTTATCTTTAAAAATTAGTCACTCCTATTTTTTTGAACACAACTGTAAATGTGTCACCGTGAGTTAAAATTACGCAAGTGTGCACCGGGGCTAAAGCATACCAAACAGCCGTCAATCTTTGTGGATGCATTGTCTTTTCAAAAACCATTGATGGGCTCTTTTTTTTCAGATGCATCAATTCGGCTTGGTAATTATTCCAACCAGGTCAAAGTATGTCTCATAGTTTATGATGAATTTCTCCAATTAATAGAGTGGAAATTTGGTGCAGTGTTGTGTAAAAAAGATCAAACATTCTAATTAACTGTTTCTTTTACAACTTTTACCTACGCTTTAGTTCCACCTTCTCCTGGATCTACGCCATTGAAATGATGTGCTCCCCTATTATCTTTTTACCTGTTTTCCTGAAATCTACTACATCACGTACATACTTCGACTGCTACTGTGTTTTCGGTTTGCATTAAAACTTATAAGGGCATATCATAACCTGCATCCATTTAAAACTTCTCATCCAAGGACCTTTCCATTCTCGATAGCGGTAGAGCCTTGTATTTTTATGCGATTAAAAACAAAATAAAAATAAAACAGCAACAACAAGATTGATTAAAGTGTAAGTGGGGAGGGGATATCACACAGAAATAGATTTTTTCGTAGTTGACGTTCGTCGTCGTCGTGGTCGTTTCGTCGCTGGCATGGCATTTCAATGTAACGCACTTGATTAATAAAACACGAAGCGGAAGTAACATTGACGAATAAAAATAGCACACTATGGCGTTATGTATTATAGTGTGTCGTGTGTTGTGTTTGCTTGAAAATTGCAATAAACATTAGCACCATCAAACAAACAACACTCTAAAAAGAGAAACAGTGCGGAAAAGCTCGGTAATTTCTCCGATTTAAACGAATAAAATTATCTGACCAGTCGTTAAGTCGTTGGTCGTCACCTTAAGCTCGCTCATCAATCGACAACGCCAGAGGGGGTTGATAGGAAGCGGTTAAGTTGGGTACAGCTTGGTGCACTGCATATCAAACTGTGGGACATCACATGCATCGGCACTAGTGACAGCTACAGCAACAGCACAAGCATACCAGAACCAGTGTCATACTAACTACTTGAAGCTTGTTGTAGGTAGTCATTGTACTCTACTCCATGACACAATCAATGTAAATTATATCTCGTATATTTGAACTTGAACGTCTATAAGGAAGTCATCCGATTTTCATGTTTGTTTTTTGTGGCACTTGCATTGTTGTTGCATTATTATGGATAATTTTATTTTTTTATTTTTCTCCCAGACAAACGTCCACCCCCTCATTTTTGGCTTGTCTGTTTCTGTTGCTGCACCGAGCCATAACACGAGTAAATGAACTAAGTACAGTTCAGCGGCAACTATAAATCAGTTACAAGCAGTTGCAGTCTGTTTACATTTATACATATAGATATTTTGAGGCGAGACTGAGTTTCAAGAACACTACGGTAACGCCACACCACCCCACTCCACCGCCACCATAATCACACGCGAGCGCAGTGCAAAAGCAGCAATGAAATATAAATTAATGACTACTGGCTGGGTGTTATGCATACACGTATAATTCTCGTCGCGTCGAAAGCTTTTATCTATAATTTCAGTTATTTGCAACAACCATAATAATGATTGCACAATTATTAAGTCATCTGATAGGTTTTGATAGATTAATTTCCTTAGTTCCGCTATATTTTCTTTCAACTGCAATATCGTGTGTAGTTTTAATGTACTCGGAATGTACTGCATTTTTGCAGTTAAGATTTATCGAAAGAGTTGGATTATTCAGAAACAGAGTGTTTAGTTCACTGTTAAGGCAGAGGGCGCCACTGACTGGTTTGAAAATTTGTTTTTAACTCCTAAATTTACACATGTCAAAAAAATTTAGCACAAAACTTCAAAACTCGTTAAAGAAGAATGACACCTTTGACATCTCATCATTTTGTTTCGCTTGGATTTGACAACAAGAAGTAGAAAAATAAGTTAAAATATTAATAAAAACGAGATTAAGTGTCAAAATGAGTTAATTCAAAATATTCCAATGTAAACAGGGTCATATTCCGAGTCATTTAATGTAATATTGTCATTTAAATGAATTTATTATTAAAGACATTTTTTGAACTGAAAACTATAAAAAGGATCATTTATGTACATATGTATGTATGTACATACATATGTATGTACATTCTTTTTGCGGGAGTTTTTTGTTTTAAATGTCAAAAATTGTGTGTACGGATTCGACATTAAAATAAAAACACAAAAGAAACCGAGCAAAGGAACAGAGTTAACTTACTGTATGGAAACAGAAGGTGATTGAAATTATTTGGTTTTACATGTGAGTAACCAACTGTCAAAAATTTCCTTGCAAAAGGCAGACTCAGATGCATAAGTGACTTGAATGCTATGCCAAGTTTTTAGTATCTAATGGGCCAGCTACCAAAAAAATACCTTCCAATAAAGACAACTTTATTGGTATAGTTGACTGGTAAGTTAAGAAAAAATTTCCCTAACTATCATGTCAAGTCTACTTATGTCAAAATTACAGCAAATCGTGTTGACCTTTATTACTCTGGGATTTATTTATTTTCTGCACAATTCCATTTAATGTTTTGTGTAAAAGGATTACTTCACAGTACAAAATATAATTTATGATGAAATTGTGGCTTGCCTGAAGGTAAAAGTTAAAAAAGTAAAGATTCAAATTTTAAATTAATGTCAGATGAAAAATAAACTTATTGCCTTAGCCAAAATTAACGTTTAAAGAATGTATCAGTTAAACGAAGTCTGGCCCATGCAAACTACACAAACTCCGAGCAAAAAGCAAAACTATGAAACTACAGAAACAGATGAAAATCCTTTAGTTTTGTTTTATTTACGATGTGACATATTGGGTTAACATGTACAAATAATGAGTTGAAGGTTCTGAGTCGTACACTGTCAACAAAATTGCTGCCAATTGAATTTTTACTGGAAAGTACGTAAGAAAATGTTCCAGTTCTTGAAGTCAAGTGTATTTACTTGTGCCAAAATATTGCTTAATAAAAATTAAAAGTTTAGATATAAAATAAAATGAATACTTGTTGATTAAAACACAAAATAAAACTCATAAAAGATTTGCAGCTTTTGTTTGAAGGCTTTTTCGCTTGTTAAAAATGTCATTATACAGGGTCATTCATTTTTCGATTACGAATGTAAAGATAAATAAAACACACAAGGCGACACATTTTTGATAAACATTTTATTTCGACTTTGCCATTAAGGATGAAAGATTATATCATTTAAATGTCTGCCCCGGCAAGATTCGAAGCATGCCACTTATTTTTATGCCATTTTTATTAATTTTTCACACATTTCGGGCGATATCTCGGTTTTGACTTAATCCCACAGAAAAAAATGTCTGTCAAATCGCATGATCTTGATGGCGACCAGGGAACTTTCTACGCAATAGAGCCATAATTGATTGTAAGTGTGGCTTGTTCCTGCCGCTTTTTGACACATATCCAAAACATGATTTTCCATCACCGCCACGCTGGCCAAAAAATAGGCGTTAGACACAGTCGGGAAATTTGCACTTCCAACAGCTGTATTTTCGCGTGCATTACGATGATGCTGAATTTTGAATTGGTAAGACGCTGGTGACACCTTTCATATGGCCGTCAATAAAAGTAAAACCAAATGGTCAAACCTCCGCAAAACTTTCAATTTTAACCTTGACAATATGCCTATATAATATGATACCAAAATAGTCCTTATTACCAGCTTCATTATTATTTCCCTTTTTTTTATATCTTATATTTTTTTAAATGTGTTTGTCTGACTTGTTGTTCTCACTTCTAAAATAAACGTTCATAATCTCTGTCATTTGTCAAGAAAAAGTAATCGTGTATATTTAGCTTAACACTTACACTCTCTTCAAATTCCTTCACAATTATTGTTCCAATTGTTTTGCGAAATACGCTAAAAGTGACTACGTTTGAATAATCACTTTTGTAGTAAGTTTGAATAATGTTGTTCGATTGCTAAGCGATTCGCTATCATAAATGGCGAACATTCAACCAATATTATGACACTTGAAATGACAGCTGAGTTTGACAGGTATAAAATATCAGCGCTACCAAATTGAAACCACAAAATGAATGAACAATTATACCATATTTTACTGTAGCTCTAAGCGCCCTCTTTTAGTGTATCTTGGGTCTTAAATTAATTACTCTCCTGGGTCTGGTTCAATATGCGTTGCCTCTATGATGTGTTCTTTTCTTTTTTTATCACCTTACAAATGCTCAGACAACCCGACATTTTATTAAAACAAAATAAACAAATAAAACTAATAATAATGAAATACGCTAAGGCCAAGGTCGTTGAGCTTTTTTCAATATGTATTATTATATTGAGGCAAACAACATTTGCAGTCCACCATAATATTTATCATTTGGATTATAATAGATAGTTATAAATGTCTCTATACACTCCACAAGTCTCTTACAAACATCTGATGCCTACATACAGTTATTATTGTTCGAAAATAGCATCTTGAGCATGTGTGTAAAAAAAGTGAACATTTTTGTTTGTTTTTATTTTAACAACAATAAATGACTATTTACAACTATTTATGGGAATTTGTAGTTTTTTTTTCTTTTTGTGTATGTTTTCTTTTAAACAATTCAAAGCAAAAATAAAATCATGATTCTCCACTGTATTGTTATTCGAGGACACAAAAACGTTTTATTTATTGCAAATATAATGATGATGCTGGGGTACCTTTATTTGACCCACCTTACTTATGTTGCTTTTGTGATTTAATTAAAATACATACATAAGTCGCACACACTCGTTGGTTAGGTGTAGGTTTGTGGACAAATTTAAAAAGACTATAGATCTTTGAGTAAAGTGTCAAATAGTTAATCATATCTGTCATCTCTTCTTTAAACGTCAAATAAGTGTCAGAAATCAAAATCATCAGAACGTTTCAAAACAAAGCTTTGTTCTATAATAGTACGTTTCCACCAACAAATAATCCGAGATTTAAGGCAAGTGATTTAAAATAAATCGTGAGGTGTTTCCACCAAAGAAAAGGAGATTAATTTGACGTTTGGTTTATGTCATAAGAACCAAACTTCAAATTATTCTCCTTTCGAAAAGAAAAAAAATACGTATTTGTTCACTCATCATCTGTAAGTAATTAGTTTTATTATATTCTTGTACATATTTATTATTTTTGAATACTTACATTTTATTTCCTCTGTGATTTCTTGAAAGTTGTTTATTGTTTTGAATTTGAGTCATATGGAAGTGAGACAGATAGTTTTTGTTGACATTTCCATCTGTCAATAAACGAAATTGGCGTTTAAATGGATCGGTTCAACAATTATTCTCCGAAAAAAAAGTTTGTTTGATTTGACAAACTAATGTTTCCAAGTAGATTTCAATGAGTCCACAAATGTATGTTTTTCAAATAAAAAGTAAATACATTTTCATTCATATCCATGGAAAAGAGAAAAGAAGTAGAAAATAAAAGAATAAAGACAACTGCCCAAAATTTTAAACGATTTAGTAAAATGTTAAAGCTTATTTTAGCAATTTAAATGATCTTGCTAAAGATAAAATAACGAAATGGTTACTCAAACTTTTAGCAATTTGCTTAATCCATATGACATCTGTCATTATCCTACTAGTAAAAAATGTCTTCCATATTTTACTTGTAAGAGTTGATTCGTGTTTGTTTTTGTGATGCGTGAGCTACAATTGTTTTGTTTTAAATTAATTAACTGTTTTCGGAAGACAAAGATTTTGAAATATTTGTGGACTCGGCTTTGCGCAGAGAAGTCCGATGTTTTAAGTCATGAGCACATCTCTTCGAAGAGCTTTACGATGGAGAATTTTACTCCATAGCTATAGTTTAACAAGATAATAGTTCAGTTCTTTGTTGAAAACCAAAACATGTAAAACCCAATTACAAACCAGTTCCATCTGAATTAGAAGTATTTGTACCACAATATATTCACTGAGAGAAATTGATTGATAAGTAAATTTTGTATTGGACTTGAGGATATACATACATGTTTAAATAATAAAAAACTGCTAAACAACAATACACAATAAAAAAAATCAGATTGTAGTTTTAATTTTGACATCCGAGTGCCTGAGTTATCTGACATTTATAATTAATAAGTCCGTTTATGTTTGTGTAATTTATTTATTTTCACGAACTGTCACTTTTTAGTGATGTTCGGATGTCCGTTTTTTATTAAAATAGATCTAACAATTTTCTAGTAAGCAAAAACAAAAAGAAATGTTTAAAATTTTGGAGTTGCTAGTAAATTGCTTCTTAATAAAATGCTTAAACCTTTACATTAACATTTCTAAAAATTTTGTGCTGTCAACTTTTTTGCAAAACCAATACTTGCCCTATAAAGCAACAAACAGCTTAAAAAGGAGCCACACGAATAGAGTTAGGTATAGCGTAATCGTTAAGTACTTGCAGTGATCATTAAGCGTCTGTCTAATTGAAAATCAAGTCGAGAATGAGCTGAATCATTGAGTCGAGAGATATCAACAATAGGCATTAAAAATATTAACAAAAAAAAGTAATATAAATAAATTATTCGCTTATAGTTTTTTTTTTGCTTTTCTCATAGCTATTGGTACAGATATGATCGAGTATGTTTGAGGTCTCGTGGCCAACAAGATATTATACTATTTGCCATAACAAGTTCGCACTTTGAATGATTATGACAATTGCGTTAATAGGTTAACTATTACATTTTGGTCTTTATCCGACTTTATGGTTTGGCAACTGTTTGACCTTGGGTGATTTAAAAAAAAAAATTATAGTCAAGTTGCAAAGCAACCGTAACCCTTGTCTCGCTGTCCCACCAACCAACCGACCGAACGATCAAATCGAACGGGCCATGTCGTCGTTCGCCGTTGAGGTTTGTTACTAAGGAAACAAGACTACCTATTTCTTTAGCTAATTGGTTATGCTTGAGATTTTGGCAAAAGCTACACTTTAAAACCAGAAAAAAAAATTAAATACTCTATCGACAAAATGTATAGTGTGTCCTTCACCTAATTCTTCACATTTGAAAGAAATTTTTAAAAATAACTATAGGTAGATAAGTATAGAGTACACAAGCTTGCCCCACTCGGAAGCTTCTATGATTTATTTTAATTGCAAACTTTGATGGCGGACGATTTCAGTTGAGGATACTCTCACTTGGTATACTCGAGATGCATTAAGTTCATTGTTTATGTTTAAATTAAATTGCATAAGAAGATTGTTTAAATTTGAGAAGGTCTAATTAAATATATACACATATCTAATTTTGCATCTACAAAAATATATATACATACATATGTACATGTAGGTTCGTTCATACATATAATGTAAGTTAAATGTTAAAGTATACAAAAATTTAAACTAAAAATAATGATTTGTTAAGAAAATTAGAAAATTATTTTTGCTTGGCCAGGGTAAAGCGAAAATTGCACGGCTAATTGGCGGTTATGAGAAGAAAATATATTTGTTTTTCGCATCTTTTTGACATCATCAAAAGGAATTAAGTGGAAGTGGATGTTTAAATTGTGAAAAAAATTCAAGATTAACAATTTTTTTTTGATTTTTAGAACAAATTTTAAAACCCAATAAATATTTCACTTAGTCATAGAAGGAGGTTATAATCAATCATTGAATTCAAGAAAAGGAAGTTGAAAAAAGAAGAAAGTTCATGCTAGTATTTGGGCTATAACCATAAAGCCAAATCAATAAACGGGTATATGAGTTAAGGGTAAGGCCTTATTCAAAGTTTTTCCAAGGACTGTACTCGTAAGTTCAAAATGTCATTATAATAAAATAGAATTTCTCTCAAGTGACGTTTACTTAGGGAAACTACCAAATAGGTAGTGAAGTTTTTAAACAAATTTCACTTGACATTTCATTTAAGTACTGCATTCTATTTGACATTTCATTTCTGTGGCATTACCAGGTTAAATTAATAAACATATAGATAAAGAATTGCCAGGAGGGAATTATACATTAAATAAATTTTAAAATTTTAAACGTTATTTAATAACAAATTTATGAAAAATTAAAACCGAGATAAATTAAGTTCAATTTTGTATACACACATGGTTTTACTTACTCTTACTTTTTTAAACGTACGATGAAAAATAATGAGTAACCAAATGATTTTTCGCTAAAAACGACTTTCAGGTGCCGTTAAATAAGACCAACTTTAAAAAATTCGCTTTATGGCACTTTACAAAAGGAAACAAGTTAAAGTTAAATAAAGCTAAATTATTTTATGCTGAGTATAAATTATGAGGTATACAACCCCCTGCTTGGGCACACTTTAATATTTGGGATAGGTGCAAAGTTGAGTGTATGCAGGGCCGGCTTAAGGGGAGGGTAACCAGGGCAGAAGCCCTGGGGCATCCACAAACGGGGGGCCCCCACAACAGAGACTTCGGAAAATTTTTGTTTCAAATTCCAACAAGTAAACACTAGTAAACATCTTTTCCTTTGATATGTATTTTTTTTTGCTCTTTTACCTTTACATACAGCCTACAGTACTTTGTACATACATGATTATTTATAATTATAGTTATCTTAAATAACAGAAATCATTGATCTATATTTGTTCACTCCAATCAGGCAATCAGTGAAATATCAAAATCTCAAATGGCCCTGATAAGAAGCACTTCCAATTGCATTGAGAATGTATTTGGTTTTGATGGTAACAAATTGCACTGGAGAGCGCTCATTTTCAAAAATGCAAAAATTTTAAAAAATAGGCTTCGAACCACTATGGGATAAAACCGTCTATCGAAGCTTTCTCTCCTGAGTATTGAAAGCGATTTACTCCGAGAACTGGATTTCAACGAAATCATCAACGATTTTTCGGCGAAAAAGCTCGAAAGGTTCCGTTCGTTAACCCTAAAATTTAATTTCAGATAATACTTTTTTCCGTTTATATTTACATATATGTTTTTGTTCAATACTAAAGGCTTGGTTTCACAATAAATTATTTATTGAAAAACTCGAGTGAAAAAAAATGGTTTACTTTATTTTGAAAATAATTTGGGTTGCCCAAAGGCCTCTGGACCTCTAAATCCCGCCCTGAGTGTATACTAACCATACTGTTGAAAGTGAAATAAAACCAATTTGGCTTTGTTTCACTTTCTTTAAGTGATAAATAAGACCAACCCGTGAAAATTGGCCTAATTTCACTTTACAAAAGTGCAAATCTTGAAAGTTGGCCTTACTTGACTTTGCTATATTTCACGGCACCCCACTTTATTATTCCGCGAAATTTATTTTTACTAACGGGAAATATTAAAAATTCTTAGAACTTTATTCCATTTTCAGTAGGGAGAAAATATTATCTTCATTTTTGAAATCTGTACCAAAAATATTTAGAGAAACAAAAAAAAAACTATTTAACTAGCCATTAAAAAAACTCTTTTTAATATCGGTGTTGTTAAATAAATTCAAGTGCAATGTGTTTTAATTTTGCACAAATCCTCGTGTGCCCAGGTAGGGGGATTTCCTGGGGCAGCAATCAACCACTATATACTCACCGTAAATATAACTTGTTCCTTTTTCTCAAAAGTTTTTTTTTCACGGGTACTGCCTCTTGCGAGGAATTGACAAATTTTCCAAGAGTAATTCTTGTCATGAAAAGTGCTTTCTCAAATTAGCCATTCGGATTCGGCTTAAAACTGTAGGTCCCCTCCATCCCTGACAACAGTACTCGCACACAGGAATGGTTGAGAATTATAAGTCACTAAGCCCTAGTTCTCAATGGACTGTTGCGCCACCCAATTTATTTTTTTTCTCAAAATAATATGGCCTTATTTCACTTTGTCAAAGTGAATTACGACCAACTACTGAAAAGTGGCCTTATTTCAATATGCTCAATTTTTTAAATTTGAGTTAATTTCTCTTGGATTTAATTCACCTTTTGAATTTAAACTTCCAAATATCATTGAGGTACAAATTTATAAATTCTTTAGGGAATGAAATTCCTTACAAAAAAGGTCAAATTATAAATTTTCGTCATACGAACCGTTTCCATGTTTTTTTTATACTGATATCAATTTCATCCATTAAATCTTAATCTTGACAAAAATTCAGCATCATACCGCCACGGAACGAAATTAATTACTTTCCGCCGGAACAACGTTGGAAAATATTTAAAATGTATTTCCAAAGGTATAAGAAAAAAATGCCAAAAATAAATCACCCTGCTGTACTCAAGTTTGTGCAAAAATTGCGTGAAGCATTGTTTGTTATTTATTTCATGCAGTAGCCTGAAAATAATCAGATTTACTATGGACAAAGATCTCGGAATGTTCAATACAAACAACGTGTTCAATTCACTCAGGAATTGTCCCATATGGGACTCGGAAAACTCGTACGTTACTGTTAAGAAGTGACATCAAAGTGCAGTTATTTGATTTTGTTTTAAAGATACAAAATTTATTAAGTTAAAAATTGAGTCATTAACTGTTTCAAAAAATTCGTTCCAAAAATTCATTCAATAACAACATCCTTCGGAGTAGTTGGATTGCCCATGTTTCAAATTTTGGCATATATCCGTTAGTCCATTATCTTGTTGTCCCGAAAAAATTAAAGATCAAAATAGGAAGATAAATAACAAATAAAGTAACATGCCAATACCATATGAACTGTCAAAAATACATACATATATCCGTTTCTATTGAAAAATTCTTTATATGTACAAAATAACTTTCTTATTATTAATTCATTAAACAAAAACATTGTTTATAACCTTTAAATTTATAAGATAAAAACAAAAAAAATTAAATTTTATTTGCTCAATTGCAGTGTTCATTATATTATAATAAAAAATGAATAAATAGAATTTATATCTCATTTAACTAATTCACGATTGTTTTTGTTTTGTGAAAATATTCTCTTCGATTGAATTGATCACCTTGGAGGCATTTTAAATCACAATATGTTCAGTGCAGTGCATATTCTCTCTCGCACGTTCTATCATTTAATTTCGTGCGTAAAAACAAACAATGTTTGAATTAATCATATATTGTACACATGTGTGTGTTGCAAAAAATATAATATATTTTATAGATACATTCATATATGTTTGTAGTAAACTATATTAAATAATCTAAAAATAATTGTACAATGTACATACACTGTACACTGTACAGTGTACAGTGTACTCACATTTGTTATGGTCAGGGTCGTGATATAGAATCAATGCCTGATGTATAAATCGCCAGTGACTAAATATGTTTGTTTGTATGCTTCTGCTCTCTGCTTTAGTTTTGTTGTATTGGCTTTTGTTTTGTTTAATTTAAATTTTCATTTTTATTTTGTATTTAAATTTTTAATTTATAATTTATTTTGTAAAATGCGTTTACCTTCATTGATTTAGAACAAACATATTATTCATAAGTGGTTGATTTTTTGTTTTATTACAAGTTGGTTGGCAAAAATAAATGACAACTTAATAAATTAAAGCAAATAAGGTTTATATACAATACTAGTTGTTTTCTTTAAAAAAAATGAATTATAGCTCAATATACATAGTTACTATTTTTTTTTTACAAACATGAAAATAAAAAAAACATTTATTTTTATTTTGTTTTGGCAACGCTGCTTCTCAATTATGCATTATTGGATGTAATATGTCACATACATAAGTGAGTTGACATTTGGACGAGTGTAAGCTCAGATGACATATACATACATATGTACATATATGGCTTTAAGTTAAAGCTAAAAACCACTGGTCAAAAAATGACAGTTAAGTTTTTTTGGAGAATTCACTGCTAAAAAGCTTTTTTTTTATCAACAGATTATGTTATGGAAGGCCCGACAATAAGTGAGTGACGATCGAAGAAGTACTCAGTCTTAAGAGTTGTATGTATTTGTCATTAACTGTGACAGAATCATCAGTTTCGTTAAGAAAAATCATTTTGAAATGTCTCTGGATTTTTTAAATGTCAAAACTTGGTCCTCATCGATGGTTTTTGAACTTAAACTTTTTGTCAGTTTTTTATTGAAATATGACTGAATTTTGTCGGTTTGGACAAAAAAACTTAAAATCAGACGACTTTTCGTTGGAGTGTTTTTAGTTTTCTTAAAGTGGAATTTAAGTCAATAATTTGTTTATTTGTATCTAAAAGTCTTTAAACAAATACTTAGCTTATTCATTTTACAGATGAATTTGCTATAAGCAAGAGCGATTATAAATCACTGAACACAACCATATTGAAAGAAACAAACAGCCCCATCTGGTAACACGTACATTTAATAAATGAAGGGTGTTTTCTTAGACAAGCGGTTTTTAAGACGAATTATGTTTTAAAAACGATTTCGGGCACTTGCCGCTGCGGGTGGCTTTAATAAATTCCAGCCGAGAGGCACAATTTTTTACAACTTTTGCAGGAAGTATGTCAATATGTCAGAAATAGTCTCGGGCTTATCATCGTAGACAAGAGAAGACTCCATATAACCCAATAAAAAATAATCAAGTGGTGTCAAACGCACCATCTTGAAGGCCATGTTACAGGCCCCGACGCAGATGCGAGATAATGCGCTAACCAAAAGTTTCCTTCAATAAATTGATGCGTGTCGTCGCGCAAACGGAACCATTATTTTGGTTATAAATTTGCACAATTTCCAATTCATTATGAAATGGCAAATCAAGTGACAGCTGTCAAAAACCCCAACTCCGAAAAAAATATTGCCAGATTAAAAAAAACACCAGTTAAAACATTTGACATTTGTTTAATTTTCCACAACTATTATGGTTAACAAAAATTTCCCAAGACTTTAGGTTGGCTTTTGAAATGCGCTTAGGTTTTGTCAAGTCTGTGGTAATTTGATTCTTGTGAGAAACATCAAAATCATTTGTTAAGCTCTTTCAAATAAGTTCATTAACATTATAGAGTTTACTGATTCTGGCAAATAAGTTTACCAAGCACATTTTTCTTCGACGGTGTACGTACACGTTAACTTCTTTTGAAGTGACTTATTGTGATGTCTGAAGTTTGATGAATCTCCTTCCTAGTTGACAGTTTAAAAGAGGCAGATATTATCTACAATTATAAAGTGTCATAATGATTTGGCTGAAAAGTTTACAAAGTTCCAATGTTTACACCGTCTTAAGTATTTCATACTTCAAATAAACAATTAAAATAAGAATATTATTAAGTTAACTAAGAGCCTGATAAAATAAGAAAAATAATACCCTGAGACTATAAAAACAAACAAAATTAAAATTAGTAACTATAAAAATTTCATACTGTTGCTAATTGAAATTGCCAGCCTACTTAAATTACAAAAATTTGTTTATATTTTATTTATTGACAAAATTTATTATTTGGTTTGTTATTATCTTTAATTTTTAGTCTGACTGAACTTATTGCTATGATATGTTTATTTAGGTTTTTATCATTTGAATAAATAAATTTACTTTACTAATATTAAAATTATGTTTTTGTTAGTTTAAAAATTATTTATTATTGCAAAAAGAGCAGGCTATACAAATTATGTATTATTATGTAATTATGCATTCAAAAAAGAAATATTGTCACCTGTTTGGTTAAATTAAAAAATAACAACAAATTTACTAACATAATACTAAATTAAACATTATTTTTTTCTATGTACACCGAAAAAAAATTGTTTTTAATTTTATCGTAATGTCCTGAAAAAAAATCAATAATTAATAATTTTGTTGATGATTAGACACAGTGCGAGCAATTAGGAAGGGAGGATAGCATTAGAAAGGAGATACCGATGCACATTAGTTTTCAATGTCTGCACATTGTAATGAGTGGGAAACATTGAGTCTGGTAAAGCATTCCACATTCGTGTAGTGCGACTAAAAAAGAATCTCTGTACTTTACTGTACGTCCGAAATTGGGCTCAAGGGTAATCTGATGGACATGCCTAATAGAACGGGTATTACGGTTAAATTGTTTGAGGGGAGGAATGCAACTGGCTATTTCGCTAGAGCATTGTTTAGCTTTATAAATTATAGCCAGATCAGAAGGGTCATGATGGAAATCGACTTTTTTCGATTGTACTGAAAGCTGAACCAAAAAAGTACTGAAAAAGACCAAATAGTACTGAGCTCTTTTAAATGGATTAATGTAAACGAACACACAAATTCAAAAACAAAATGTAGGTATTTATTAACGAGAACAAAAACAAAAACAATTCATTTGTTATTACATATTTAATATTAAATGAACATAAATAAGTAAAAAAGGAACTTCATTATTAATAGCTAAATAAATGATCCCCATATCACAGTTAGGAGTTTTCATTGAAACTCATCATTGAATATTTGTATTTTGTGAGTTTCAATGATTTTTATAACTGATGACTTACATACATATGTACATATGTAGATAATTTTTTACTCTAAAAGTTCTTTTTTTTTTGAAGTGGTTTGTTTGTAACATTTTTACTCACAAGATTTTTATTATTTATGAAGCTGTGACAACATTCATTTTTTATCAGATTTTTCGTTTCTATCAGTGCAGAGCACGTTTGCACTTGCAAACGATTTCTTAATTTAGTTTTAATTATGTTTTGGTATGAAAATATTTTTTCGACATTTGCCGAAGAGTGAGGAACACAAAAGGCACCCTGAACAACGCGATGAATATTTTTAAACATTAACTCATTGCATTCATTTTTAAGAAGACCAATTTTTGCCCAAAACTCTGATATGGAAACGTTTGTCATTTTTTTTAAATATTCGCAGTCAGCTAGAGCTCTGTATTCATTCTTTATCAGTTCAATATTTTTGTGTTCATTGAAAAAAAAACTTTAAAATAAATTGAACGATAGAGTTAACTCGACCATCCAACACTGCACTTTGGGAAAAATTTTGAATTCCGTTTAAGAAAACGTCATCGAAATCAATTTTTTTCTAATGTCTTGCAGAAATGTAATGTAAAACAATTTAGTATGATTTTTAAAGCTTTGAATATCTGTTTCCCTTAATTTGTTTGAATTACATAGGATTTCAGATTCGGTGCCGCAATATATTTCCATAATAGGTAAGTGGTTTTCTAAAAGATTAATGGAGTGTATCGGTTTATCGTCAAATGCTTCCCTTTTCATAAAATTACTGCAGAGTTGTTTAAAAATATATTTCAATCTTGGAATTAAGACGTGCACTCTTACATCTTCGGATTGCATTACCAAGTTAACATCATTAAATAGTTTTAAGATGTAAGATAAAAAAGTGAAATATAACTTAACATTTAAGTCCTCAAGGCTGGAAGATATGAAGTTGAGGTTTTGTTTCTCATAATTGGATTCAAATTCACCAAGTCCAAAGTAATAACACAAAGGGCCCCATTGCTCTAAGATGCGGTCAAGTGCTGACTATAAACACAAAAAAATTAGCATAAGCGCAATTTTGAAATGCCATCTTTCAAGTACCTGACGGGAAAGCCATCGCGTAGCACAATATTTTAAAATTGTGTGTAAATTAGTTCCAAAATGTTCTTGAAACTCTTGGAATTCCAACCTTCTGCTAGAGCTGTTACAAAAATAAATAAATCGTAAACTTTCCGATACAAATTTGTGTCCGAAAGTTTACGATCACGTCGTAAATGAAAATATAGTAAGCGTGAAAAATTTTGTATGAAGGTATTATGAGATTTTATATATCAAAATTTGACATCAACAAATATTTCAATAATACACAACATTTTTATTTATTTTTTTTCAAACGCTTCATTAAATCCACCGAAATTGTTCACCATTTCATTTATAACAATTAATGCAATTTTATAATTTTTATATAAAGTGGCGTTTATGAAACTTTTGTCGGAATCTTTACGATTTTACGACGTCGAAAAGTTTCCGACGTTTCATGAATACCCTTATTGGGTAATTGTGATTTGGGTATGTTCGCATCGCACATAATTTTTTGTAAGTGAAGTTGTGAAGATTAAAGAAAATTTAGTAAAGGAATTAATCCATTTTGTACAAACAATTCAAAATAGAACTGAAAAAGGCAAAGATGTACTTACGTACTGAGAAAATCAAATAGTACTGAATTCAGTACAATAGTAAGCCTTTTTCCAACGGTGGACGGGGTAAAGAACTTCTTACATCGACGGAGAAAACCTAAGCACTTAGCAGCGTTTTTGGCGACTTCATAAATGTGATCACTCCACAAGAGATGGTGATGGTCTGTGATCCACATACATAGAACTGAAAGCTGTTCAGTCTCCTCGATGCAAGTACCACCCATGGATAGTGGCACGGTTTTTGATTCTCCATTGGACAATGCTGACAAGATCAGAATTTAATAAGCTTATCCACATCGGAAGGACAAGGATTAGAATCTTGATAAATATGAAAAGCTGAGAGTTCTGTCGTCAGCAAAACAGTTTAGTGTAATAGGGAGCGTTCAAGTATTACGTAACGCAATTTTTGAAGATTTTTGACCCCCCCTCCTCCCCTTGTCATGCACCGTAACGTTTTCCTGTACTCCCCCTCCCACTCTCTAAACGTTACGTAACACTCAAGTGACCATTTTTACCCTAAAGTCGCAAAAAAGTATGTTACAGATTTTATCCTTGGTATAGTTTTAATTGCTTTTACGGTAATAATATACTAAACAAAACAAGAGATTTTTAATCCCCGTGAAATATAAACAAAAATGTCGACCAGACTAATACAATCAAGGGATTCCCCGTAAAACGTAAATGAAAAGGGTTACCAATTTTGGAGTTTTAATTCCCTAATTTTGTATTTTAAAAAAAAACAATGTTACGTAACGTGTTGTAAGAAAGACCCCCTCCGCCCCTGTAACGCATCGTAACGTTTTACGAGACCCCCCTCCCCCCAAATTGCGTTACGTATTACTTGAACGCTCCCATAGAAGTTTCAGACAAAAGATCCTTTATAAACATAAGGAAGAGTGTCGGAGACAAAACAGAACCCTGGGGCACACCAGCGTTTATTTTGTGGATATCAGATTTGAACCCGTCCAATACGAAGAAGGCAAATATATCAAACGAAATTTGTTTAGAGATTCTCGATGGGGTCGTCTCTACTCTTAAAATCATTTCGAAATAAATCGAATTCTTTTAATTAAATTTTCCATTCCAAATGCCAGGGACAATTATTATTAAATGATTGCTGATAAACATGGAAATTCTATTTGAGCAAAGTAAATTTATTAAAAAAATAAGCAATTTTTTAAAAATAAAGCTTCTTGGTATCGGGTGTTTTTTACGTCGTTTTCAATTGGCAATCTGGAATTGTTCTTCGATTCGGAATCCCAATTGAACAGTTTTTTTTTATTCCGAAGAATCTGAAGTTTGGTGAGAATGTATTGATTGAGTATGACATGTGTCACATATATGTGTATTCGCGCTAAATTTCATTTTGTTTTTGTGCTGCAAACATGGAGGAAGTGACATTTAAAATTTATGAATGTGTGAGTGATTCTGCTTCTGATTCTGTTTTTAAAACCAGAAGGGAAATTCTCTTCTTTTCAGAATCAGAACTGTCACTTTTTCCCAATTGAACGCATTCAGAATGCTTTTTTTCACTTCCAGATTGCCAATTGAAAACGACGTTAGAGAGATAATATTTCGAAATTGGTAACTGTCAATCTAGCTGTCATATCAATGAAATGTGTGTTACTCCTTTTTAGTGTACCTTGACAAATCACCACGCATAGAAATCCGTGCTCTGTTCGCTAAGTTCAACTATATTTTTTCGTCCAATTGTATTAAGCGAAAAGGCGGATGTGTTAACAAGCAGAATTGACATTTTTGGGTGAGCATGAGATTCCCGAACGGAGTTACATATATAGCTCAGAACAGAGTGCGAACATATCGAGTATTCTCTGAACATCCTCTGAACAAAGTATGTTCTTAGCACTTGGAATTATTTTTTAAAAACAACTAAATATTTAGCTGTCACTATTTGACATTTGTAAATTTACTTGTCATTTTCTTTTACAAAAACAAGACATAAGATTCTTTCTAAATAAAATGCACGACTGGGTCGCACGAACTTGCTCCTGTATGAAAAGAGTCTGTTTAAAAATGTACCTATAAAAGATTTAAAAATATACCTGTAAAATAAGTTCGTCTTCAAAGATATAAATGCCATTTGATTTGTCAAAAAACTTGTGATTCATCCCAAGACACAACTCATCCTAGGACAACTCATCCCAAAAATGAAAAATACTTGTAAGCATACTTAACGAAAACAATAATTGTTTGTGTATTCAACTAGTTAAAAATATTTAAAATTATTAAAAAAATTAAAAATTAAAATAATTAAAAATAAAATAAAATAATTAAAATAATAAAAAAAAAATTTTAAGATTCAAAATTTTACCTGAAGAATAAGTTTGTCTTTAAAAATTTAAATGCCATTTTATAAATCAAAAAATCCTTGATTTTTCAAATTTTTTTTTTGAAAATCGTTAGAGCGGTTTTTTTTAAATTAATTTTTTATATATAAAATTTTTCAATTTTGTTCTTAAAATATTTTTGGTATGCAGTTGTTTAGTGATTGTAAATATACGCTCTACATTTTCGTAAAAAAATGTTGACCCGTTTTTGAGATATAGAATTTAAAAAACAAAAGAATTCAATATTTTTTTAAAAATCCAAACAATACAAAATTGCACTTTTATTATATCAATATATTTATATTATTTTATTATATTGTTAAGGCAATATAAGAGCTTATACAGAAAAAAAAATTATTGAAATCAGTTCATAAGTTGCTGAGAAAATTAAAAAACAAAATAACGGTTCTACGAGCGGTACCTTTCCTGAGCAATACAAAAATATGTTTTTCTTATTAAAAGAAGCTAAGTTAAAAAATAAAATATAAGAGAAAATTTAAAAAAAATCTATCGGTTTGTTTTTGAGAAAATTTGAATTTTCGTTTTTTGACCAAAAAATTGTATGGGGGCCACTGTTAGTTTTGATCTTAAAAAAAAATGAAAAAACGCCTAACGCGAATCTGCTCAAAACCTTGACTTCCAAGTTTGAACTCAATCGACCCAATGGTTTAGCCTGTAGGAGCGTGGACAGACAGATAAAACAGACCGGACGGAATCGCGGGACCCACTTTTTTCGACTTCTCTACCATCGTAATGTCATGTTTGATTAAAATCTCGAGTTCGAAATTTTGCACGAATGCAAAACTTGCCATATAGTTCCTATATGTCGCAAGTAAAAATCTAATTATGGTTAAACAAGCATTTAATTTGTTTTTGAAGAATGAAGTTGCGGATTTGAATGCTTGTGTTCTTGAGTTTTAATTCTTCATGTGAAAAGAAATAATTTAGAGGTGGAATTGTTCTACCAACAAAGCTCAACATGTGGCTCACGCCATTACTTTGTTGAGACAAGTTTTTGATGACCAAATCATATAGAAAAATATACCCGTGAATTGGCCACCTCGTTTGTATGATTTGACATTTTTGAAATAGATTTTGTGTAGGTACGTCAAATTTATGGCCTACGCTGATAACAACTTTAAATTCCTTAGAATTCAACATTTGACGGACTATTGAAAAAAAAAGCGAATATGCTTTAGAAACTAGATCGACACATGATAATTAATTGACAATTGAAACTGACACTCTCAATACAGGTGTTCGTTTCAGTGTTGAATTAATTTTTGTTTATCAAAAATGAACTAAATTTATTTAAGAACGAGTAATCATTGACATTATACAACAAATTCTTTTAATGACAGCTGATTAATTTTAGGTATTCCCAAAATTTTTCAAATAAACATTATCATAGACTTTTGAACAAATACAATATAAACAAAACAAAAATACAATGAATCCGTCCGCGGCGAGGCGACCGACATGCAGTACAAATTTAGTTCAAAATATGTTTTCGAAAATAATAAATATTTTTTGTTGTTCATTTCCGTCATGGAATTACTCAAATCTATTGATTCAGTGGAATCTGTTTGGTATTTTCGGAAATCCCATTATGGTTTTGACACATTTTTGTGTATTGTTTTAGGCATTTCAATTGACTTGAAAAGTTATTAATACAAATTCGAATTATTAACCTGTTTTGTTATTAATCGATTTAAGCTTGATGATGTTTAAACAATTGAAATTTGTCATGTGATTAGAAAACACATGCGGGAGCAAGCAAAAGACATGGAATGTATATTTTTGTCTGTTAAAAAAAAAAAAATAAACACAAATGGTAATATTCAAGTTTTTGGGAACAAAATATTTCACATCGACTGTACAGATTTGTAAGCTTTAAGAGACACTAGATTTAAATTCAAAACTGGGTCTATGTTCCCAACCTACAAATTGAATCCTCTTATAATAATATTCGTACACATACTCGTACATTCTAACCTACTATTTAAATATATTCTACTGAAGTGCGTACCTTGAAGGTCACTATGGCGTATGAGTAACTTTTGTTCTAACTAAATAAAAAAGTCCTCGTCGCCTTCTTCAATAAAAATTTGTCAAAAACACAATAAAAACGTTAAGCAAATACATTAGCTTGGTTTAAAATTTAAAAATAACCTAAATTATTTGACATTTTTCAAAGATAAAAACTTGTTTTTGCAAAAAGGCTATGAGAAATTACTTCAATAAAATAATTTGTATAAATAAAGTCTATTTCATTTTTATCTTTATGTTATAAAATTCATCTCTAATTTACTTCTGCTTTGACAAACAACATAATAAAAACAACGGTTTTAAATAGCCTTATTATCCTAAGCAGTCATTGTAAACCAAAAGTGAGAACTGTCAAAACAACATTTTTAACTTAAAAATCATTGAGATCAGGGCCGCTTTTATTCAAATTGACAAAAAAAAAACTTTGCCGAAACATTTTAAAAGTTTTGATAACACTCAACATTTACTTTTCCTTTTAACCTTAATTTCTACTTCAATTATGACTTCAAAGATAAAAGGATAATATTCTTAGCGAAGGACACTAAAATTCAAGGAGCAAAAAAACTCAAGGAAATGCAAAAAAAAATTAAACTTGAAAATCAACCTTTCTTATACCAGAATCGAATTCATTACACGTTTTATTTTCTTTACTTATTTGTTAATGATCAATTATGTACGAGCACTTGTCAAACTCCACTCCACTGATCTGGATGTAGGCTAAAGATCATTGCATTTCATGCTTTTAAATGAATCATTAAGATGAGCGTTCCAATTGAATATAAATACGAAACCATTGACTTAACTTATGCAATTTTATGTCGGTCAACTTATAATTGGCACGCAATCTACAAGGACTCCAGGTTTTCTTCCTTCTCAAGTTCCTATATGTAGCCTATACACTCGATTACTTAACCTTCTCCAAGAAAAAAAATAATCTAGAAAATTGCCCTCCGCAGTTCATGCATCAAAGAATCCCGACAACAATTTATTTAAAGGCAAGACACCCAACCAGGCAGACTGCAGATTCAACTTGCCAACTAGCTAACAGGTACAGAGGTACACTTTTGCAAGTGGATTCAAGGAATAAAATTATCATTGAGACGACCGACATACCTTTAGTAGGAACACGAACGTGACACGATGTGAGGTTCCAGTTTTTACTTCTGAAGGTAGTTCAACTTGAAAAATTAAACCATATGCTTTTGTTGAGTTGGTTGCTTTTTATGTTGGGAATTGGGATGGGCTGGCTCATCATTGTGTCATCCTTGCACTATCGTTTCCTGTGGTGTTTAACCTAGAAACATACTGCTGCACGTTTCGGTTTAAGTTTTATGTTACCTGCCATGGTATATGCCCCCTCTTTCGGCTAAAACGAAGACGACAACGACAAAAATAAAGGTAACAGATACAATATCCTTCTCCATAAAATCAGCAACCTTGTAATGAGACTTTTGGGCTCGCCTCGGTGGTGATTAATATCGTGTTTCTCCACTTGTTCCAAGTTCCCAAAAGTAAGCATGGAACGACTAACCAGCTAACAAACCAATCGACCGACCAAATCGTGGGGTCCGGTGCAATGTGATGTAAGCTGCAAACTTAAAGATAACATCAGAAGCTGACAATTAAAAGAAGAAACAAAAAAAAAAGAAAAACTGTTGGACGAAAAAAGCAGCCACTTTATATAAATTTAGGTGAGTGACTTGAGGTGACCTTATGAATATTATGGGCTACTTTGTGATCAGACTCACTGGATGAGAACTGGCTGGCTGGATGCGAGGCTGCAAGTGAATTTCATGATTAAGTTCATATCAGATTACACTAAGGACAGAAGTAGGAATATACATAATGCACCTAGACTATGGTTGCCAACACATACATATGGCTTCCTTTATTTTTAACTTTCTTGGTTAAGAAAAGGTTTTCTCTGTAATATCCATGAACTTAATAAAAAAATAAGGAACTAATCACTTTAAACTACGATTTTTAATAAAGAAGTTCTGTTTGTTTTTAGCATTTTGCAAGTGTCCATTTTGTGTATGAGCAAACGTCAAAAGTGACACATTTTGTTGAAACTGACATTTATTTGATTGACGTTCAGTTATAGCTGTCATTGGTTGTCATTATTAAACCAATCATTGGAATTTTTTTGACCCGTTGGGTTTTGATATGATTGAAATTTGTATCATTGTTCTAAAATTTCCTGAGTAGAATGAAGCATTTAAGAGTTAGCGTTGATTTGATCCTTTTAAGTAAAACTGAGAGGTAGGACTATAGAAGAAATAAAACGCTTTCATCGGAACGATTGTGTTCCGAATTATAAACCTTAAAACCAACTTGTCATTAAAAATGATTTCATCAATGAAAAATTAACTGAATGAAAAATTCTGCGTTAAGTCTTCTTCGTTATAGCTATCAGTAAAATCCATTATTCGAAATTGAAACAGGAGGTTAGGTTATGTTAAAGTGGCTGTCCGTGATGGAGTAATACAAAAATAGGCCAGTTTAATGGCCTATTGTGATACCACATAAATCTTTGTTCTAAGCTCCTTACGAAACGTGAAAGACTGATTATGTTAAAATGATTCAGAATGTTTAGATTGTTACAAAAGAATTCTCCTATGTAATTTTTGTATTTTTGGGCTAGAGCAGGGCATGTACAGAGGAGGTGAAGAACTATTTCCCCATTTTTATCTTCTATACAGCTTCTGCAAAAGTCATTTGAGAATACGCCTAGCCACGTGGCGTGCTTTCCTATCAGACAGTGTCCGGTTATGACACCAATTATAGAGCTTATATCCGATCTGCTTAGAGACAGCAAGCACCTAGAGCGCTTCAAATCTTGTGCAGGCCAGATGTTTCTTGTGACTTGACACAAATGTAATGTTATTTCACCTGATGTTTGCTTTCTTTATAGCGTCTTGCATTAGCAATAGTTTAAATGTAGCAATGGGTATGACAGCATTAGCCAAACGTGGTAGAATGGGTTGTACTGCACCATTTCTGGTGAGTTCATCTGCATTTCCTGAAATATCTCTATATCCTCCGCCACTCAGCAAACTTGAAGGTGAATATTAAACTGTTGTGTCATCTCCATTAAAGGTGATCGACAGTTATGGACTGTTATAGAGTTTGTAGAGACAGAGTCCAGAGATTTGAGAGCAGCCTGACTATTTGAGAAAATACGGATATCAGATGTTTCTATCACGTTTTCTTTAAGCCAGGACAAGACTTCTTTTATTTCCATAAGTTCCTCCTGTAACACGCTACAATTATTGCAAAGGGGGAATGAGAAACTTAATTTCAGTCATTCAGTGTACACTCCCCCACCAACCCCTTCATTTGTTTTTGATCCATCCATATAAAAGTTGATTGGCTCGTCTTCCAAAAATGCATTATCCTTCCAGAAAGATCGGAAAGGTATATAGAAATCTGGAAGTTTCTGTCGAATCGCAGTTGGCAGTTGGGGGATGTGAAACAGGAGGGATCTGAAATGTGTTATTGATGAGAAGCTTCGCGCCTAATTTTTCTATTGATTTCGTCAGTAATATTTTAACAATACAAAATTGGAAAGTAAAACGAATTGAAAAATTAGTTTTCACCATCAAAATTTTTAAAATGTATTTACGAAGTCATTACAATTCATCTTACTGCATTGAAATATAATTCTAAAATGTTCAAAAATGTAAAACAAACATTTTACTGACAGCTAAAACCAAGGACCCTTAAATAAAATAATTTTTTTAGTTAATTCTACAACTCTTAATTTTCACTTCAATACCAAATATAACTTAATTGCTTTTAAGTCTCGGAACAAAAATTTGAAAAATGATGAAAACCATAGCTGGTCCCTAAATATAAACAAATTTCTTTTTAAAAATGCAATAAAATTAATAAAATGCATTTTTCCATGTTTTATAAATTCATTAGGAAGTACAATCATTTCTTTTAATTATGGAACACAGCGTCGTTCACGTGACTGCCTCGGCTGCCTTCACAGTGGTGCATTCTGTCACTCTAAAGTTCGAAGTGCTTCTTGATGGTTTCGAGCTGTAGCTCAAGGATTCCTTGGATGAAAGTTTCTTTAAGAGCAAGAATTGTTTCTAGATTGTCGGTATAACACGTCATCGGTTAACAGCCACCGTTGCGTTGCCTGCAAAATTGTTTCCAGACTTCTTTTTGATGAAAACGGTACCAAACTGTCTCTATCTCTCTGTGAATGCATTGACTTCTCGACAATAACGTGCTGATTTTTCTAGACCCAGGTCTAAGACATGACTTTGGAATTAAGTTGTCTATATTTTATAAATTTGTTTGAGCTTATACTCATTTATTTCCGCTAAGTTATGATACTGACTTTCTACCAAGATTTTTAATGGGACAAAACTATCAATAATAAATTAGGATTTGATTTTTAAGGAAGTCAATAAATGGTTTACCCTGTACATCAACTTTGAAATTTCATTTCTACGTAGATTATCTAGTTTAGAGAAATCAAAAATTCTTAAATGTATTTTTGTATTTTGAAGTTTTCTTAACAGTTATTTTTTTGTTTTGAAGTGGCAACCATTAACCAATAATTGTATTTTTTCTTTACTTTTTAATTTGTACGTTTTTCATAAAATATACTAAATGCTGGTTTCTTAACCAAATTATCACATAAATCGACATAATTAAGAACGATAGTTATTGTATATATATAGAGGTATATTTTTCCTCTGAGTTGATGACCTTAAAGGACATAAAGCTAAAAGCGTATTATAACCCTAAAATAACACGACGATAATGCACATACTTAAATTAAAATAAAAGTAGTCACCTTTTTTGTTTAACTTCCTGGTTTTTAACTAACTTAAAATGAAACAATTAGTAGTTGATAACCTTACTTTTCTAATTGCTGGTGAATCAAATCAAATAGCGTTATCATATTTGGGTCAATGAAATGAGAAATTCTTTTCAAACAAAAATTCATTCTATAAAATAAACAAAAAGAAAACTTTTGACATGGTATTCATACATGTATGTATGTATGTATGTACAGTGGCTCACAGCTTATTTGACCTACCCTTTATTAATACATTCAACTGAGTATACTTCCTAAACAATAAAATTTATTAAAAAAGTACAAACGCAAGAACTTTAATGAAGATTTAATCTTTAAAATAACAATTTAACCAACTTATTTTATTTTTAAATCTTAAATTTTACCTAAGAAAAACGAAATAATAAGATTTTCCAATGCCACAGCTTATTTGACCCACTGTGTTTAAGGAGCAACTGATCAATCAAAAACATGGGAATAACGGTGTTTATTATGTCAGTTTCTAAGTTGTTACTTTTCCAAAAAAAATATTAGTTTAAGTTATTTTTCATAAAGGCAGGACTTTTTTTTAACATGGGAAAGCGAACAATTGAACAACGTGAAATTGTCCTGTTTCATCACAGGAATGGACTTTCTCGGAGGAAATGCTCCGAACAAAATATTTACTGCGTCAGATGAAAGATACATCGTGCGCAAAGTGAAGCTAAAACCCAAGTTATCGGCACCAAAACTGGCTTGTAAGGTGGAAAACGAGCTGAAAAAGTCTTGCTCTTCCGAAACCATAAGACGCATTTTGAAGAATAACGAGTTTTATGGAAAAGTTGCTCAAAAAAGCCTTTCATTAACAAGAAAAACCAAGATAGTCGTTTAAAGTTCGCAAACGAACACATTAGAAAGAATGCTAGCTTTTGGGAGCAAGTTATATTTGCGGACGGGTCAAAGTTTAACATTTTCAGATCCAACGGCCGATCTTATGTCTGGCGCAAACCAAATACAGAGCTCCAGGACAAAAATCTCAGAGCAAATGTGAAGCATGGAGGTGGTCATGTCATGGTTTGGGCCTGCATGTCAGCAGCCGGAGTTGGGAAGCTGGAGTTCATTGAGAGTACAATGGATAAAATACCCTCAAAAAAAATTTGCTCAAAAGTGCAGAACAATTGGACATAAGACGCTCGCTTCGGTTTTATCAAGACAACGACCAGAAACATACTTCAGGAATTGTCCAAACACGGCTGATTTATAACTGTCCCCACGTCAAAAAACCCCCAGCACAGTCTCCGGATTTGAATGTTATAGAAAACCTGTGGTCCCTTTTAGATACAAACATTCGAAAACACCACATTTCAAACAAAAATGACGTTAAAACTGCATTGACTGAAGAGTGGCAGGAATCCCTCCAGAAACAACAACCAAATTGTTGGATTCTTATTAAAATCGGCTTAAGGCAGTATTAGAAGAAAAAGGTGGACATACAAAATATAAAAATTAACATTAATTTGCGTTTAAGATCTTCGCTTAAGAACTATTCTTTCATAAACTTGTTAATATACGATGGGTCAAATAAGCTGTGAGCCACTGTATATGATATAATTTTATTTAGTTAAGTTTATTAATGTCGAGCTTAAGATATTGAAAAATCTTAAAACAAACGTATGAATGTATGTATGTACTGTACATATGTATGTATGTATGTATAAGTGTCCTCGTAAAAACAATATAAGCTTAAATGAATTTGTTTTTCTCTTTGAAGGTTGTAGGTACATTTTTGAAATACTGAGTTCATTGACATTTCCTTATGATATGAACTAATTTTATTGTTCATGAAATTAAATTGCAAACTGTTTTGTTTGTATGTCATTAAGTGTCTTATTTTTATTATATTTTATGTGGTATATACCTTTTCTGGAACGAATTTTTGTGTATAAGGGTAAGGCACAATTATTTTAAACATATGGGGGCGTATTCATAGAGAATTACTAATCTGATCTGATCTATAGTTTAAGGCTTGTTGGTTAAATAAACACAGCTCTTATGTCTTATTCATAGTCAATTCTCTAGCTGTGTTTAGTAAAACCCCAGGTTAAGGTTGTATTCTACTACAATTATACTTCAAATGACAGGTCAAAGCAAAAAAATACTGTTATATTTTCAAACTTGTTATTTTGTGCTGTCATTCCCCAAATTAGATGTATAAAATAATAACAATTTTAAATAAATGTGACTGTTTTTTTATCCAAACGATACCATTAGTAGAAATCCTTGTCGCTTAATTTAAATGGATTGAACCGTGTTTTGTATATTTTTCTCTTTCTTGGTGGTATATTTTGCAGATCACCAAATAACTCAAACTCCTCTAAGATATCAATATTATGTTATTCAATTGCGATATCAATCGAAATTTTTTGAACAGCAAATTCACGCAAAATTTATTTGATATAATTTACTTTTTCAGCTTTTCAATTCACAAACAAAAATCAAGTATGACATTTGGCTGTGATAATAACTATTTAAAAACATCAATTTCTATGTTTATAGTTAAAAGTTAAACCACAGGTTTAGCCCTAAACTTAGGTTTAAATTTGTTTATAAATAGCCTAAACTCTGGACTTGCTTAATAGCAACTTAGCAAGAGTTTAGAAAACATCTATGAATATGCCCCATGGTATTTATAACTTGTCGCTACAATAGGTCTTTCGAATATAATTGTTTTCACTAACATAATATTGGGAAATTTTATTAAGGTGTTTCCACACCAAAGAAACATTTCATTGTTTAAAAAAACATTAATGAAATGTTTCCCATTTGTTCAAAAAACATGTCAGAAACTTTGCAGTAAATTGAAAATGGAGCGTTAAACAAGTACCACTAATTGTGCGGTGTTTTATCCTCATGAATGTTTTTATCGACTTCTTATATAGCGACACTTTGGTCACTAGAGAGAGGGCTCAGCCCAAAGAAACAGCGGTTAGCAAGAGTAGTTCTTCGTTTGATCTCAGTGCTTGTGTTGTTTTCTGCGTTCATATCGGAGCCTAGGTAGACTAAGTCCTTTAGTACCTAAAAGTTACGTTTGTCGTTGGTGAGGTTTTGACCGAGACGTCGGATGCAAGAAGTTTGTAACCCCCTCTGATCTAGCTGTTTTTTCTATAGGACTTATATACGTTGGAAGCTTTAGTATAACTCCCATCTCTGGCCGGGTTCTCCTGTAACTAACTTAAGCCCTTTGGTCAGTAGAAGATCTGTACGTTAGAGCATTTAAATTGATTGGTGTTAATATCACCATTGATTGGTTCATTTACATCGCTTGAACTTTGTCGTAAAGTTTCTTGCCTCAACCTTTTACCGTTATTTTAACGTTCAATGGTCTAGAGAAATAGGCAGCTGCATTCCCCCCTAAACAGTTTAACCGTAATACTCGCGCTTCTAGGAATGCTCATCAATATACCCTCGTACTCTGAAGTACAAAGATTTGTTCTTTAGCAGTACTTCGCGAATGTGGAACCTCTTTTCAAACCCTCTCTTCCTTCACTTAAGCTCACATTGTGTCTCTGCATACAAAGGGTAGTAATATTCCCTTGACTCTATTCAATACCCAAAGCCATGGTTAAAGTCAAATTAAGAACTTGAGATGATTTAATTTTGTTTTCGAAATCAATGAGCCTCTGGAAGCATAAAACTTACAAGTACTCTACAATGTTTATTTATTATTCCTAAGTTTGCTTTCTAACTTATCTCTATTTAATTTTCCAATATTTAAGGTCAAATTTTCACAAACAACCCCTCTACAATAAACAAAAAAAAAAGCTCCATGCAACACAACGACTATAAGTTCTGATATCTCGTTTTTGTTTTTATTAAATAGATAAATGTTTATTTTACAAAACAAAACAAAGCTAACAATAATGATTTTATTTTCAAGTTATTTATAAACGGCAAGGACATCAATGATAATAATAATATAAGTATTACTTTTAAATTCATTTCTATAAGTTAAATAAAAACAAGAAATAACAATTCATGCATATTTGTAAAGCTATACACATTTGTGCAACAAGCAATATAATAATAATTATTCTCCTTCATATGATAAAATTATTATTATTATTATTTGTTTAGCTTATAGCTACTAGAAAGCTTTTTAAGTCAGGAAGTAAAATTTGTGCCAATTAAATTTCCTGTTTATTATAGTTTGTTTCAGTGAAAAGTAAACAAAAACAACATTTTACTTTTTTTTCTCATTTTTAATTAAATGATAAAAATAATTTTTAAATTTTCTCAATGTAAGGTCAACGTATGCATTGATCTATTTAATCTCACTTATGTGCTCTCGATTGCAGTATTTTGTAAATGCAGTCGAAGTTATTTTTATATTTATAATAAAAACAATATTGTATAAAATGAAAATGAGTTTTCATGTCTGACTATAAATGAAATGCTCAGCTGGGGTGCATTTACATGCTAGCATATGGTTTTAAAGTGAAGGGTTTACCAATATGTACGGATTATTTTTGACAGCTGGTGGCGGCCATATTGGTTCTTTTACTTTCTGTCAAAATATCTTTTTTACTTGCGACATATAGGAACTATATGGCAAGTTTTGCATTCGTGCATAATTTCGAACTCGAGATTTTAATCAAACATGATATTAAGATGGTAGAGAAGTCGAAAAAAGTGGGTCCCGCGATTCCGTCCGGTCAATTTTGTCTGTCTGTCCACGCTCCTACAGCCTAAACCATTGGGTCGATTGAGTTTAAACTTGGAAGTTAAGGTTTTGAGCAGATTCGCTTTAGGCATTTTTTTTAAGATCAAAACTTACAGTGGCCCCATACAATTTTTTTGGTCGAAAAACAAAAAATCGAATTTTCTCAAAAATAAACCGATAGATTTTTTTTTAATTTTCTCTAAAATTTTATTTTTTAACTTGGCTTCTTTTAATAAGAAAAACATATTTTTGTATTGCTCAGGAAAGGTACCGCTCATAGAACCGTTTTTTTGTTTTTTAATTTTCTCAGCAACTTTTGAACCGATTTCAATAATTTTTTTTGAACGAGCTCTTATATTGCTTTGACAATATTTGATAATCAAAAGTGCAATTTTTTATTGTTTGGATTTTTAAAAAAATATTGAAATTTTTTTTTCAAAATTCTATATCTCAAAAACGGGTTAACATTTTTTTACGAAATTGAAATATAGAGCGTATATTTACAATCACTAAACAACTGCATGCATACCAAAAATATTTTTAGAACAAAATTGAAAAATTTTATATATGAAAAATTAATTTAAAAAAAAAACCGCTCTAACGATTTTCAAAAAAAAAATTTGAAAAATCGAGGGTTTTTTGATTTATAAAATGGCATTTAAATTTTTGAAGACAAACTTATTTTTCAGGTAAAATTTTGAATCTTAAATTAGTTTTTTTTAAATTTTTTAACTGTATTAAATGTAACCCCCTCCCAAAAAATTGAAAAATGGAGGTTTTTTCGACAAATCAAATGGCATATATATATCTTTGAAGACAAACTTATTTTACAGGTATATTTTTAAATATTATATAGATACTTTTTTAAACAGACTCTTTGCATACAGGAGCAAGTTCGTGCGACCCAGTCGTGCACTTTATTTAATCAGTCACTCAAGATAAATCATCATGTCAAGTTACATCGTCGAGCAACACGTGGAAATGATATTTTGGTTTTGGAGCAGTTGGATTTTGGGACGACACCAATCCATGTGAGATTTACGAGGTGCCCAGCCCATGCATCCAAATAAAATTACTGTTTGGTGTGGATTTTGGGCTGGAGGCTTCATCAGTCCGTACTTTTTTCGATGATCGCCAACTTATTGTGGCGTGAATTGGATGATATACACAAGAACACCGAAGACATATGATTCGAACGGGTTAAATTAACAATTTAACGAGTAATATTTAAACAAAGGTACGAATAATTCAAACTAACAAAAACATATCGGAAAGATGGTTAATGAATCAATTGATTTATAAGAGAATTTTCAGAGGTTTCACAATTTAGCAAGAAGGTGTTAGTCAGTTTATTGATTCTTAGATAAATCAATTCAACATTTTCCTTCTGATGTATGTAAGTCTATGGTGGAATGATATCGTGGAAGGTTAAGCATCATTTTTAGAAGCTTGTTTTGTGATACTTGCAGTTTTTTAAGATGACATTTTGTACATTTCCCCCAAACCTGGCATCCATACAGAAGTATTGCTTCGAATACTACTTTTTGAATTATCATTTTATTGTCGTTGCTAAGACAGGACTTTCTATTTATAAAAGGATACAAAATATTTATAGCAATGCTTACTTTTTGCAAAGTTCTGGTAATATGTTCTCTAAAAGTCAGTTTTTGATCTAAATAAATACCAAGATATTTCACACTTGGATCCCATTTAACATTTACACCATTAACAGTAAGTTGATTGCTTGGTAGGTAACAAGATTTTCTTTTTCTACTAAAAAAGATGGCTTGTAGTTTATCAGCATTCAGTTTTATTTTGCATTTAGTGTAATAATTAGTCGTCAATTCTATCGCATTTTTCAAATTTGTCTCAATGGTAAGACTAAATTCATGTGATAAAAAGATGCCTGTATCATCCGCAAATATGGCTACCTAACAACCTGGTAATCTAGGTATATCAGAAGTATAAATATTGTACAGTAAAGGACCTAGAACTGATCCTTGCGGGACACCATAGTTGACTTGGTAGCAATTAGACGAACAGTTATTGACGAAAACACAAAAGTAACGATTGGACAAAAAACTTTGGATAATTTTTACAAGATACAAAGGAAACCTGAAATATGCCATCTTGTGCACAACTCCATCGTGCCAAACTGAGTGTCAAATGCCTTTTCTATATTATCAAGTAGAATGAGTCCAGTCGATTTGCCAAGGGATCGATTTTTCTTAATATGTTCACAGACTCTAAATACCTGTTGAGTAGTACTATGATGCGTTCTGAATCCGAATTGTTCATTGGGAAATATCTGAAGCTCATTAACGATGCGTAATATTTTACATTTCAAATTTTTTTCGAAAACTTTGCTTAAACAACTAAGCAAATAGATTTAAGACTTAAAGCCTTACAATAGAATAATACCTCAATTTATTTTACCCAGTGACAAAAACAACAAAAAAATAATAAATAAATACATATACATATGTACATAGATAAAACAAAGTCAGTAAAAATATACATTTATAGCGCAAAAACAGCTTTACCGATTTTAATGATGCCTTATTTTATTAGTCTCTCCACAATTTAGTGTAAAAATAACTAAAATATCTAAAAATAAACACGGAAATAAAATTATATAAAAAAAAACAATTTTTAAATAAATTAATATTGCAACTTCCCCATCTTCCGCATTTGATACATCTCACGACACGCACGCTTATAGATTATTTTGTAATGATAATACATGATGAATGCAAATTAAAAACAAATTATAAAATACAAGTTTAACGGAAAATTCAAATCTACCTAGGGTGTTCATGCAACGTCATAACTCATAAACAATAGATAGGTATATCTTTTGGTAAATGAACTTGCAAATTGAATAAAATTATTCAAAGATTTTGCTACTAACAATTACAAAATTTGTTTTTAAAGACTTTTTCAAACGCTGAACTGATTCTGAAGCAAAAGTTTTTAGTCATTGACATTTTTGATCACATTTCGAAAAATTGAAATACTACGTATAGAAAATTGTTACTGTTTCGTTGCTTGTGTTGCACCTAACGCCAGGACCCTTTTTAGCTTCAACCAAAAATAAGGTTATCCACATCAGCATCTTTCAATTTCGGCCATAAACAATCATTAATCGTATAGCGCGGTAGCGCAATCCATTAACAGTATAACATTTGCCCCAGCTTCATCTTCGAAAATGTAACGTCTTATCACACCACTCATTAATAAATAGAACGAACAGAGGATACTTTAAAGATGAAGTTGTTATTGCGGTCTTTCAACAATCATTCTTGAATTTCACGATAACTTTGATGTATTTCAAAGACCCACCGGCCGACTTGAGTTTGAGTTTTTGATTTTGTTATTTTGATCTTTTAATGCCTCATGGCCAAATCAGTTAGCAATAGAAAATACGAGCTTATTCCAAAGATTGAAGAATCGACAAAGCTGGGTCAAGACTACGAGCAATATTTACAATCGCTGTTGCTATAATATTATGCACACGGATTCGATATTTTACGCAACTAACCTTTGAATACAACTCAACATTTTTCCGACCGAGAAGGTACATACTTTACAACGACTTAAAAATGCTTTTGTTTAACAAAGTGTGACTGCAAAATGTTCACCATTTTTGTAGTGAATTTTAACAATTTCAGTCCATAATTGAAGCGTGTATCATTTGTTATCGTTTTTATTAATGGTGTAGCTTTAACTTGTTAAATGTCAAAAGATGACAGATTCCTAAATAGACGGTTATAAAAATAAAACTTTTGACTAAGCCAGTTTATATTTCTAAGATCTCCGAGATGTTCGTATTCTCAGAAATTTAGACAAAATTTTTAACACAATTTTCTCGAGTTTTTTGTCAGAAATGTGAGAATAGAATATTTTTATGATACTCAAGAATATTGAATTGTGTCTATATTTCATTCTCCTGCTCTGTCAATTCGTCTGAGAAAATTCTCAAAAATCTTAGAAAAATAAACTGGAAAATTACAAGCCCTTTATGTATCAACATAATGTAAAGGAGCTTCCAGACCAAAAAAGTACATTTGAACCATTTCAGAAACTTTAAAAAAACGTTTCAGAAACATAGAAACATTTCTGAAATGTTTTGTTTTAGTCTGGACGCTCGCGAAACGTTTTTGAGATGTTTATGGAATGTTTCTCTGTTTTGTTTTTTTAATGCTGAGGATATGGAAGGACGACGAACCTAATTTTGCTGTCAGGCAGGAAACGATGAAAGCCAACAATCCCGTCCTCCCGACTTAGACGAAGTAAAGAATGCCATATCTGAGGCGCCAGTTATAGCTATCATTGAAATCGATCTGGAAAAATGTTTGAATCGATATTTGACGGTGTTTCCCTTTGATTAGAAATGACAATTATATACTGATCGATTGGAAATCACACAAAGAATTTTTTTTTGAGAAAAAAAGTGTAATTACGCATTTATTTTTCTCTAAAAATGTATTTTTCTATTTTCCGGACGGAAATTCATTTTCCTGAACAGCTGATACTTTTATGTTCAAAAGTAAAACGAATCGTTCCACTGATTTGTGTTCCAATTTCACACAATTTCAATGACAGATTTCTGTCAGTAAACATTTTTCGGTCGCTTCCAAACAGGAAATATTTTTCAATAACAGAAATTTTTAATGAAAGTTATAGACGACCTGCCAAAAAAATTCCAATGTTTGTTTTCTATGATGAAAACCAATGATAGCTATAACTAGCGCCTAAGCTGAAGTCTAATAAAGTCGCTGGAGCAGATGGCTTGAATGCCGAGCTCTTCAAAGCAGCTGGAGATAATTCGGTTAAGAGCATGCACCAACTTATCTGTAAGATGTGGTCGGAAGAAAGCATGTCCGATGAATAGAACCTTAGTATTGTTTTCCCGATTCTGAAAAAAGGGGACTCTCTAAACTGCACCAACTATAGAGGAATCAGTCTACTTAACATAGCTTACAAAATCTTCTCTGCCGTAATATGTGAAAGTCTAAAGTGGACCAGGAAAGTCCAAATCATTCCGATCAAATATTCACATTACGGCAGATCCTGGAAAAAACCCAAGAACGTCAAACCGACACCCACCATCCTTTCATCGATTTCAAGGCCGCATGTTACAGCATCTACAGGCACGAGCTGTATCGAGCCATGTCTAGTTTTGGCATCCCTGCCAAACTCGTCCGTTAGTGCAGGATGACCATGGAGAATTCGCGCTGCTCCATAAAGGTTGGAAACAACTTAACAGAACCTTTTTATGTCAGATAAGGGTTTAGACAAGGTGATGCGCTGTCATGTGATTTTTTTAACATCGTACTTGAAAGAATAGTGCAAAGCTCACACGTCAACACTAGAGGCACTATCTTCCAAAAGTCTGTCCAATTACTAGCATATGCTGATGATGATGACATTGACATAATCGGAAGAACTCAGCGTAAAGTCAAGGGAGCTTTTGTGAGTATTGAAGCAGAGGCAGCAAAAATGGGTTTAACGGTTAATGAGGGCAAAACAAAGTACATGTTGTCATCAAGAAAGGACTTACAACACCGACGACGCATCGCCTCAGGAAACCCAAACATCGGCCGCCATTGCATATCTGATCACACTGATACACTGATAGTGTACTTATCGGAGTCAGAAGCAAGAAACAAGTCAAGATTGTTTTCTGCTCAATCATTAACGACCGATATTCGAAGGGGGATTATGGAATTATAGATTTTTGTGTCAAGAAAACTTGGAATTAATCCAAATCATTTGTTAAGTGCACCGTAATGGTTATTCTCTTAACATAAAAAGTGTGTTCTCAGCAACACTCTTTTTACTGCTTCAGTCAGTGAATTAGAACTTCTTGTATGTTGCTGTATGTCCTCGATAATTTCACGAATTCCATCTTCAAGGTTGAGAATCGAATACTAATAATTTCGTTCCATTTTTGAAACTTGTATCGTCCCATTTTTAGAAATAGCGTAATTTTTAGTTGTCAAATGTCATAAAATGACAGCTCCAAAAGTGACAGTTGCCCAAATAGCGGGGTTATTCAAAATAACACTTCTTGATGAAAAACTTTTCACGTTTAAGATCGATGTAGTTTAAATGTTTGAAAATATTTTTTGAGTGAAATAAGTTAAATTAGGAATTTTTACTCTCTTTGATATAAACCTAAAGAGATTGTAGTCTCGGTGAGCGTGAGAAAACTTTTATTTTTTATTTTTATTTTTTACGCAATATTCATAGTTATTTAGCTTAAAAAAACAATTAACTTTTATGAGAAAAAAGAGTACTAATTTCTGACTTAATTTGAACTTATTTATAAAATATTTAATTATTTAATCTTTTGTTCGATCTCTTATTATAGTTTCAATACTCTTTTTAGTTTATTTTTAAAAGATACAAATGTGAAGATAAAACAATAAAAAGTATTAATGAGGTATTAAATATGGGACACGTGACCTATACAACATCTTACTTTTCAAAAGCCTGTGGGTTCAAGAAAGATAATGAAAGACCCTTGAAACACACGATGCTGTTGCTGTTGTTGTTATACTGCTGTTTTCGAATAGTGAATGGAAGCTAATGAATGAGAATGAGTCTCTGCAGCTACACACTTGTCGTGCCATTGGCATTCAATATCTATACTTATATGGTCGTTATTGTCACTAAAAAACAATTGATAAATTAAGATAAAATTATATACATATATGTAGATACTTTATTTTGCACCTATAAAAATCGATATCTCAAAGCCAATATCGTATAGAATAGAGTATTTTAGAGACGGCCTTTATCTTATCCAAGTGTTCTTAAATACAAAAAAAAAAGTCTATCTTTGAACAAATGTTATATTGACACACAAAATGTTATGACACATTGTTCTTGTCATAGTTTATATATTTGAAGGTATAACGGCTTTTATGTTTGTCTACTGTCACGATTTAGTCAGCATCATTGCCGCCAGAGGCCTCTATAAGTTTCTGAATCTATTTAATTTGCTTTTTTTTTTATTTTAAAGCTCGAGGCAATAATTGCAAATCCTGTTACTGTTACTTAAAAATCAAGTCAACTCGAAACTATCACATTCGGTGCGTAGCTTGTTTATTAGACCCACCACGCCTTCCAAATGCACATATGTTGAATTCACTGAACCAGTGAGCGGCTGTGGAACTGTGAAATATTAGTGCATTGTATTTGATTAAAGGAATGCAGATATTGTATATCTGTACGAGATATTTTATCCATGACGACGATGACAGTCGTTGAACAGTAGAACTTTTCAATCGATAGTTGCATTTTTGAAATTTTTAAAATACGGGCAAATGATAAGTAATGCACAATCGTGAATTTTTCGAAAATGAAGAGAGATAATTGAAATGAGAAAAAAATATATAAAAATACACTTATTTAGCTAGAAATTAATACCATTATTTTTCAATATAATCACCATTTACAGATATACACTTCTTCCAACGAGTCACAAGTTTCTTCATACCGTCATTGAAATATGTAGCTGGTCTCTCTTTTATCCAAGACTTCACTGCTTCCTTGACTTCTTCGTCCGACGTGAAATGGATGCCTTTGAGATCTTTCTTAAGGACTGGGAAGAAGTGGAAACCACAAGGTGCCAAATCTGGTGAATACGGTGGGTGTTGAAGAACCTCGAATTTCAACTGTTTGAGAGCGGTACTGGTTGCATTTGATGTGTAAGGTCGGGCGTTATCGTGATGCAACAAAATGGTGTCAGTTGATCCATGAACGCGACACACTCGTCTCCTCAATTTTTTCAGAGACTGAATGTATCGTAAACAGCTTTTAAGCGACGATGAATGTCTGTCGGATTAACATTTCCGGCGGTTAAAAATTCAATCACAGCTCGTTGTTTTAATTTCGTTGACAATACCTCAGTACTAGGCTCCATTCTAACACGCACTGATTAGAAACAAATCGAGTCATGTTCAAATAAGTATTTCTCAATTATAAACGATAACACTAGCTATATTTGGATCTAATTTTGAAGTCTTTATCTTATTACGATTGTGAGTTATTGGCGATTGTGCATTACTTATCATTTGCCCCTCGTACCTAGTTCGTTTGTGCAAGTGAAATAAGCTCAATTCTACTTCCTCGATGGACTCATTAAAAACGTCATAAGATAAATCTTATTTTAATAAACTTTCAGCTGTCAAAAAAAAAAACAGAGCAAAATATATTTGGTCTGAACTTCGATCTCCAATGACGGATCGATATTTTTGAAGTATTTTTATTTCCAAAAAATAAATTTGATGATCTAAATTCTAAACCGTAACATGTTGAGCTCAAGGATAAGAACCGGTATCAGGACTTGTACCCTTCAGTACTCTGATACCAAAAACGCTAAGTACCAAACTATTCCAGACCCTTCATCGTAATTGCCAAGTATTGTGTAGTTTAATCACATAGTATTTGAGTAAAACTTTTAAGTACTGAAATACTACTTAAGTACTTGAAGTATTGCTCAAATATTTAAAGCACTCCTTAAATATTTGAAGTATTGGCTAAGTACTTAAAGCGGTACTTAAGTATATGATACTTTGTATCCACATGCTTTGCATTTATTGGTAATTCAGTATTAGAATCTAGTACTTGATTTTCATTTTTTTTTTGGGACAACACCCTATTTATTTGGCCACATATGTAGATAACTTAATTTAACTTACAAAACTAAGTAAGTTATTGCTAAAAGTGAGGCTAGCAATAAGGGAAAGTTTAAGAAACGATTTCCTGAGAATTGACATTCCGTAGCATACGAGTAATAGGTTCGTAAGAGGGTTGGTGAGTAGATACAAAAATGAGTATCTCTCAAATTGCGAAAGTTAGTCCTAAAGAAGATGGAGTTGTAAGGATTTGGACAGTTGAAAGAGCCAGAAAGGAAAACATGGATAAAAAAGATATCTGTCTACGTTCTTTCGAAGTCTTGGGATTAATTGATTGATATGGAGGAAGGATCAAGTGACCATGCCAGGGAAGGCCTCCTAGGGCAAGTTAAAGGAAACTTCTTTTAACGCTCTCAATTCTTGAAATATGTATGCCTAATAAGGGGACCATACCTGAGAGGCGTATTCAAGGAGATGCCAAACAAACGTGGTTTAGCGAGAACTGTTAACGTAAAGATTGGAAAATTCCCTTGGCCAACGTTTTACAAAGCCAAGTGCTGAGTTGGCTTTAAGTATTATCTTGGCTATATGGGCCAAGAAATTAACCTCTTGCACACATAAGAGCCTCAACGGTCGTATATAACTTTAACAGAGGGTTGATTATGGAGAAAGTATTGGTAGAATGAAGTTTGAAGACATTTTCATGAAAAATTAATTGATTGTCATTTGTTTTGTTTAAGATAAAAGCAGTTTTATTAACACCAGGCTGAAAAAACATCGAGGTATAATTGAATAAGTTAAGAGTCATGAATCGACGTAATGGTCTCCAAAAACATTGTGTCGTCAGCGTAAGTTTAAAAAATGTGAAATATCAGTAATGGTTAGGACAAAAAGAAGATGACCTAAGTGACTGCCATGGGGTATACCAGAGGTAGCAAGAAAAGAGTAGGAGGGAGCACATCTGAAGCTTAATGAGTTTAATTTTATTAAATATTTTGTCAAAGGCTTTATCAATTTCGATTAATTCGTCAAGAGTGCAAAGGACACAAATTTCACAAGGTTGGTAGTTGTAGACTTAAATTTCTGAAAATCTCATGTTATATAGCGGAAATGAAGATTTACAATGAAAACCTTATAAATATCGTACGAAATGCTTTCAAATAGTTTTGTAATACGGGAAAGTTTGGCAATTGGGCGATAGTTTGTAATACTACCTTTGGGACCTTTTTTTTGTGAATCGAGGTGACTTCAAAGACTGAAGTCTCGAAAAAGTTTTGAACCTAAGAGTCAAACCTTAATTCCATGAATTTAAAAAGCCCTTATTATGTCTATGTAAACTCTTCCTTCATATGATGTCTTGAACTTTAAAGCCCACCATCCCACTGTTCTTATGTGGCGGTGGCGGTTGGTCACAGCGGATTGCTGTCAAACACGCACGTATTCATATAGTAAAGTTGTTAGTCGATAACACGCATACACGCATGCATATTGAACACTCTTTGAAAATTCGCACAAAAATTGCAGCCTTTTGAGTTGGTGGTGCGTTTTGTTTATCGATATACTACACCGCGGAATGGATGGCGTGTGGTCATTTTGGGGACTACTATATAGCTTTAGGTAGATCCGAACGGGTTTTATGAAGTCGCATTTATGTTTGTGTAACTTTTTATTTTTGTTATTTTGTCAACTTATACTTGATTGAATGCAGCAAGTGCCACAGCTCAGTTTAACTCAACTCAGCTCAGCTTGTATTCCAAGTTCCAACTCCAACGCTTGCTTGACTAATCAAAGCTTCGAAGTCGATAAATTGGTTTGGTTTTTGGTTTTGGTTTTTGGTTTTGGTGTGGTGCGCTTTGCTGCGTGCGTGTGTTATCGAAATTACCGCAGAGTCTATTGAAAGGGACAGAATTGGGTTAAGACGACGATGATGTTGTTGTTGTTGTTGTGTTATTTTCTTGATACATATTCGTACGTATGTAGTACGTCTTGTTGCACTTCTATAAAAATTTGCCAACATTTTTCATGACGATTTTTAAGCGTGTAAATGGTTTAATATATAATTTTTTAAATTTTGTTTCAATTGAATATCGTTATGCAAGTACAAAATGGGTGCAAAATATCTAAGTAAGTAGTTATGCCAATATGCGTAGATTTTCATTGGAACGTAGGCTGCATGCATATTATATGCACTGCACTGCAATGGAATTCACCAATTTAACTTTTGGTCGTTTCATTTGTCGATAAGATGAATATTAAAAAAAAAATTCAAGACATTATGTTAAAATGCACATTTCGAGTTTTGAACTAGTTTATAACCTTTTTTTTTAGTTAGCAGCCGACTGACCAAGACGCATGTGTTATAAGTTTTCCATAAGAACGACGAACGATGGAGTCTTATAATATTGAAGGATATTGAGATTCTGAGTTCGATTGACAATATTTTTGCAAGGCATTCAACATCAACTTGTTTTTAAAAGGCCTTCGTTTTTATCGAGTTTATTTAATTAAAACTTAATATGTGTATATATTTTATACCATAATCGAAATGAATTCTCTGGTTTGATATTTTATTCCTTCCGTAATGGAAATAATTATTGAAAACGTTTATTACGTCGAATGGTTTTTTGTTTTATCAATCAATAATTGTTTTAAGGAAATGAATGTTATCATTTTATTTGATTTTTAAATTGTATTTAAATGAATGAAATGAAATTAATGTAAACGAACATACTTGTACATTTTCTTGTAAATGTTCCTTCCGATATAAATCATTGTAGTGCATGGATCAATTTTCTTTTGATCCATCAAAATTCTATTATATGAATGAATATTAAGTCCTTATTATTTGTTTATAAAAATCTTCTTAAATGTTACCCAACCGACAGGCTCCACAATTTGTTCTCTGATTCAAAATGCGTCAGAAGAAATTACAACCGAAATTTCGTTATTGTAAAATAAGCCAGAAATATTTTACAATTGTGCCAGATAGGAATGGAAAGAAATCCAGAAAATACAATGAAATTAATTATCCAGAACCCACAAAATTTTAAACTAATTTCCAAAAAAAAATATTTGGAAAACTGCTTTCCAACAAAACTTCTGTAGGAATTTCTTCTGACGTAATTTTCCGGAGAAATTCGGAAATTCGAATTAAAAAAACTGTTTTTTTTTTTTTTGCAAAAAAATTGAGTTCTACCGAAATTTCCAGTCAAACTTGGACTGGAAACAGCTGTTTGCTGTTTTAAAATTGTAGTATGTTTTTTAATTAGGACTTGAAAACTTTTCTTTTGAAATAAAACACAAACTGAATTCCTTCGTCGAACTCAATCTTCAATGACTCAGCCACACATTTCTGAGCTCTTCCAACATCGTCGTCGACTTGTCTTTAGGCGTAAAATAGTACGAATGATTTGGCCAATCGACTAGCCCATTTCTTGAGATAAAACGCTCATCAAACGTACTCTTCAATAAATTGGTTGTAATGGTATACCGTGTGGCTTTGTGGCGCAATCCTGTTAAAACCACATGTCGTCCAAGTCCATGTCTTCCAATATCGTTACGATAACGTTAGCCATTCATCTTAACGTGACAACCGTTATCGTCGACGTAAAAATATGGCTTGATAACTCCGCTGGCATGCAAACCACTCGAAACAGTTATTTGTTGTGAATAAAGAGGAGATTCATAAACAAATGTGGATTTTATATGACTAATAACGCATATTTTGTTATTGATGAACCCACTGGAGAGTTATCATCTTGACGCATCTTTTTGTTTCATGAGCCCAATCGGAGAATGTACGTCCGTTGTTTGAAATGGTCCATCGGCTTCAATTCTTGAGTCAGCTTGATCTTGTATGGGTGTATGACCAAAATCCTTATCCAAAATACATTATAATCAATGGTCTGAGCAATTCATAATTCTTGAGTGAACCGTGAAATTGATTGATTTATATAAGTTTGCTACGGACGTCTGATATTTTTGACGATTCGACCAACCAGTTGTCTCACTGAAACGGCAACATCACAAAACGAATATGTAGGCTCAAACGTTTACACTAAACTTGATATTGCCTGTCTCTTAGCGTAAGAACTACGACCAAAAATTTGAGTTACGGATCTTAAAGTTGATTTCGAATTTTTGTAGAAAATGTTTGCAGGAATTGCTCGTTCGTGCACTTTACCAGCATGAAAATAGAAAATGTTGAGTTTACTCAATAAATTAAATTCAAAACTATTGGAATACCCAAAACAAATGTTGTGTATTTAATGAAGTTAGAAATAATAAGAACGATTATAAATCAATATAAAAGGTACAACCCTATCGTAGACACACTTTTTTATACAGGGTTATTTATTTTGCGGTTTCAAAAGTAAACGTAAATAAAACACATATAAAATCTTTTTTTTCTTTATATTCTTTTTAGTATAAAGTTTTGAACCTTGATAGCTTCGATTTTTTTTAGGTAATTTGCGACCACTTTTTGACACATATTGGGAGGTATCTCAGCCATAACTTGACGAATGTTGGTTTTTATCACGACGAAAAATTAAGCTGTCAGGAAATGTTTCTTGCAATAAACCATATTCGCTCGAGCTGTGTGGCATGTGGCACCGTCTTGTTGAACCACATATTCCCCAAGTCGTATTCTTCAACAGCAGGCAAAACAAAGTCGGTAATCATATGACCATAACGTTGAAGAAGAAAATTGACGTGACAGTTGTTCTTCGTCGAAGAAGTAAGGTTCAATCACACCTCCGGACCAAAGAGCGCACCAAACAATGAAATTTTTGTGGATGTAATGGCCTCTCTTCAATTACTTGAGGATTTCCAAAACCCCAAATTCGACAATTTTGTTTATTAACATACCCACCGATTGAGAAATGTGCTTCGTCGCTGAAGAAAATTGTGTTCGAAAAATCGCCGTTCCACCGCCTGTTGTTCAAGCACCCATTCGACGTATCTACGACCTTGTGAATGGTCAGATAAATTCAGTTGTTGTGTGAGCTGGACTTTATATGGATGCAGGTGCAGATCCAAATGCAAAATACGCCATAATGGGCCGTAAGACAGTCCTAATTCCTGAGAAAAACGAGGAATCGACACATTCGGGTCGTCGGTAACACTTTCACTAACAGCTGTGATATTTTCAGTGGTACGAGCAAAACGATGATGCACAGGCCTTACAATATCTGTATGTAAACCATAATCTCCTCTTAAAGCATCATATGTGGCTGTGCCAGATTCAGTATTTTTGTAGTAGGTTTTAACAATTTGTATGCGTTGTGCGATATCTAAGCGATCCATTTTCGTAAATGTCAGACTTTCAACTGAAAAAAAAATTGGTTTAACAACTTAGTTTGATAAATGTCGAATTCCAGCCCTATACTTTTGAAACCGCAAAATGGATAACCCCTTATTATCAAAGAATTCGCATTTGTTCTTACAACAGGAGTTTTTATGACGCGTAATTTTAAATCGGGTAATACTTTTTTTGGAAGTTTTGATAGATGTCATTTGAATTGTGCTTAGTTTAGTTTGCTATTTTATAAAAAATACAATAACTTCTGAACTATACGTTTGCAAATCGTTCAAATTTATTACCAAAATAATGGTTCGGTTCTCGCAACGCATCAATTTATTGAACTTAACTTTTGTTGAGCCTGTGACGAGTGTTTCAACACCGCAGGACTATTTTTTGTGGGGATGTGTAGTCACTCTACGTTGATAAGTCTAAGATGATTGAATCCTTGGAGAAATCTCATACGACCGAAATTGCTGCAAAAAGTGGTCAAAAATTGGGCATATCCGCTGAAATTTATTGGAGAAAATCGTGATGCCCACTTGCTACTTTATTCAAAACGACACGTCTTAAAAAACAAAAAAACAGCCTTAATTTATTTCACCACCTAGATATACTTTAATTAAAGTCAATCCTTTATTGATTCGAACGTACATTGTAAACATTGTGGGAAATCAATAAAGAGAAAGTTCAACCCTTGATAAAATGAGGGGCTTAATATATTATTCTTTTCTTTTTTATGCTATTTAAAACTAAAACTTCTAGTTAAAACAATGTGTAAAGTAGCCTCAAAGTTAAAAATGCACTTTCGAAAAAAATGGAAATATACTTCAGAGTGTTTGCTCTTTAAACATATAAATACTTTACTTACTTTAGTTTATAATCTTATATTGTTATTTTAAAAATGTAATTATTATTACTTGAATTGATGGCTTAAAATAAATTTTGATGAGAAACAAAAATTTGGTATTATAAATAAACAAAACCCAATACAATTCACTCGTACTTAGCATAAAGAGAACTGTGTATTTTTGTGTGATCAAACCGAAGACATTTTGATTTGATCTACAATCATCAATTAAAAAATCGAATCGAATTTTTTAGCAATTCAACTATCAAAATGATAATTTTCCCAAGAAGAAGTATGCACAAATGAATATTTATAGAAAATCATCATTAATTAAATAAAATTAATTCAAAATCAAATAAAATTTAAAACTTGTTTTCTGTTTGCAGTTTTGTTTAAATGACCCACATAATTCATCATTGTATTTATATACAAATAAAAACAAACCATTAAAACAAATTAAAGCTGTCAATTTAAATAAATTAAATATAAATTTATTGATGTCAATATAATGAATAAATATTTTTGTATTTTTTTTTAAAGTTTTCTTTATCTTGTCCAAAGAATTGTTAAGTTAGCTTCTGGTATTACTTTTAATGTGTCCAGCACTAAAATTCACACCACCATCCAAAACCATCATCACCACAGAAGACGAGGAACAAGATAAGTTTCTTATAATTTTATTTTTGTAATCAAGGATACAAGATACAGCCAACTAATTGAACTAAGATACACATCGTAAATCAGGAATTAAAACTCAATAAAATACAAAAAAGAGAACGCTGGATGTTTGCTTCTTCTTTTTTTTTTTTTTGGTATTTTGTTGTTGGTGCCCTTCAGTTCCCAGCCGGATTTTTTGTTTGGTTTTTTTTTAAAAGCGTGAGTGGTGAAGGGCATCCAACTTTCGTCATTCGTGGAGGGAACCCTTTGACATGGCAATCAAATTAAATTCAGCCCACCAATTGTCTGGAGTTTCGAGTCAATCAATAAAAAGTGAAACCAATAAGAAGTTTTACCATAAATATATTGAAGTAATCTTTTAAGGGACTAAAAAAAACATTAAAAATAATGTGAACACGTCGAGAGAATTAACATTAAGTTACATAAATTTACATTAAATTTGAGAAAGAAAAAGACAAATTTATATTCAGCAATTCCTGTCCCCGATTTTTGTTTTGTTTTTGAAGAATCAAAATTGTTGAATAGTTATATTAAAATACCTAATTTCGGCTTATTTTGTGTTTTTGTATAAAGTACAGTATAACAAATTAAAGTTTTTAATTTAAATAATTCAATTTATTATAAAAAAAAATTTACAATTTGGACAAAATATTAAAATTATTTTTATTTGGCGCACGGGACAAAATGAATATTTTTAAATTGACGTACAATTTACTTTGTTCGAAAGATAATCTTCTGTCAATTTGATTGCATATGACCGCCAAGGCTAGTTCGTAGATACGTAGTCCAATCTTTAGGTCCAATGTTCGATGACTTTTTCCAACATTTGTATTCGTAAATTGGAAATGTTGTGGCAAATCATTTCGGGCTTATGACGTAGACTAGCGACTTCACATATCCCCACAAAAAATTGTGAAGCTACGTTAAGAGCCCCCGCAGACTGCAGACTTTTTATCGGCCGATAGTTTGGTCGGCTTCTTAATCAGTATGGAGAGGAATGCATATGCGCACACTACAGCGATTCAGTATCGGCCGATAAAAAAGTTTGATAGGCTACCCGATAACATTCAAACTAATCTGTCGGCCAACTATCGGCCGACTGTTTAATCAGTATTGGCGCATACTCGCCTGCGCATACATGACGATTGTTTAGTCGGCCGATAGTTCAGTTCGCTCTGTGATTTGGCGTCGTGTGCGTGTATTTTGAATATGGCGTCGCCCAAATCACAATTGTTGATTCGAGAATAGTCGGCCGACTGTTGGATAGTCTGCGCCCTGTTCACGAACCAAACTGTTTAGTTAGCTCGGTGTGCGCACTTTCAGTCCAACCCGACCAAACTATCGGCCGATAAAAAGTCTGCAGTCTGCGGGGGCTCTAAATCGCACGATCAAACCATGCGGTTACTAAACGTTTCCTCCAATAAATCAATTGTGGCACGATCTGTTTGACAACCATGGTTGTTCAATTAATGGGTGAAGAGGTCATAAACAGCAGATTTCTGGCCAGGATCGTTTTTAAAGAAGTAGGTACGAACCAATTACTCAACTAACATATAAAACACACCAAGAGTCAACTTTTGTGGATGTAACGGGGGGCACTTATGGCTGAAACACAAATACGCTCCAGCTTCGGCTTCGCCTGACGTTTACGAGTTCAGCCATAGGAATTCAATGCATGCTGTCACAATGAAGCTTCGACATCACGTTTCATTTGACAATCGTAAGGAAATAACGTAATGTTACGTAATGTGGCTCCAAACGGAAGCTCTAGTTCAAATTTGCTGAACATTGGCTTTGTCTGACAGCTCAACAGCTGTAAAAAGTCAACAAACAAAATACATTTGCTTTTGGAGGGATTCCCATTGGTTATTATGGGCTGTGTAAGCTACTTCCTAGATAAATTTAATTTTTTCGATTTCAAAACTCATATTTTTTTTTTTTGAGAAAAAATAACAGCTGCTAATATCAGAAGTGCCATTTTAGAAATGTCATATTGGAAGTGTCATTCAAAGCAACCTCGAAGCAGGCCCAACGTCACGCAGACGAAGTCGAAGCTGAAGGGTGTGTGTTTCAGCCATTAGTGCTTGAATCGTTTCCAGATTTTGGCATTGTTCTTCAACGGTTCCGCCGCCAAATTTAGTATGACAAATAGGTATCAGCTCCTAGGCGGACAACTGTCATTACCAAGCCAGCTGATTTGTGAATTTGGTGCTAAATATATCGATTGTCGCATGCGTTTTGTTAGATAGTTATATATCTTGCTTGAATTAGAGGTCATCCAAATTAAATGTCTTGAACTTAATTTTATAAGATCTCGGTTTATATAGCTTTGTAACGCCTACCATTGACCGGTATGTTATTCCCAGCATCATTTTCTATTATAAATAGTCCAATGACGCCCCCACTATACAATCAGCACCAACGTGTTCATCTCTGTGAATAAATTTGCCTCTTGCCAATAATGTGCAGTTTTTCCAAGCTGCAGATAGCAATCATGTTTGCTAACGTAGCCAGCAGGATGAAAATGCTCCTTTGCGGAAAAGATGTCTTCTTGCCTAAAATCGTTGTCTAAGTCAAGTTATAACTAAGCGTGAAATGTTGAGCTATTGGCATCGACGGCATCGAGTTGATGTACAGAACATGAACTAAGTTAAGCTCAACAGGTATGAACCAGCCACTAGAGGGCGTACCTTGGATGATATAAATTTGAAATCTGTCAGATTTGTACATAACTTGAGTTGGAAACGTCAGCTGAAAGCAAAGTAAATATTTCAATTATAAATCAAAATCGCAAAGAAAAATAAAAGTTGTTCTGCATGCATCATTCTTTAATCAGTCGTAAATCTTTAATTACGTAAGAATTTCGTAAAAGTGTAAATAATTTACGGAATTTTATTTTATTCCACAAAATATGTATGTACATATGTCTGTTTTTTTTTTATATTTATCGTATCTATTTTCCAACCAACTACAAACAAGCCTTGAAGATTACAGACATTTAATAAATATTGATGTCAATGAACGCGGAATTATTTGAATTTGTCTTTTATAAAATGGAAAAACCAAAATATTTAGTTCATATTAAAAAATTAAAGAAAAAAAAACAAATTGATTAACACAAAAATAAAACAAACAAAAACAAAAATTGAATTAACTATGCTTTTTAAGTTCATGCAAACATGGCCCAAATATTTTTTTTATTTTTTATTTAAAAGCCTTTTATTATATTGAACTAAATTATTTATTTAAGTACGAGTAGTTAGGATGAAAATATTTTGGTGACCTATAAAAATGCACAATAAAATAATAAAGTCAACAATTAATTTAACACCATTGTTACTATTACTAAGTACTGATTAAGATTTTGTTTTAATAGTTTAAATTGTAATAAATAATATTTATATTAAATTGTCATATAGGGGCATTCATTTTACGGTTTCAAAAATGAAGCTGGGTAAAACACAAACAGCGATACATTTTTGATGCAAATTTTAATTGATCATAAAGTTTGGACTTTATTCGAAGATTCACAGGATGCTATTCTTTTAAAGTAATTTTTAACCACTTTGGTCTTTATTTTGGCCATAACTTAACAGTAGGTTGTGTGGGTTTCTATATGAATAACATTGAACTAATTGTATAGTTTATATCTCTAAAATATCTGAGAAGTTTCTTGGACGGAGTGAAAGGACAGGGGAATGAAATATAAACACAATTCACTATTCATTCTTACCTAGGTATTAAAATAGCTTTTCATTTCTTTTCTTCCTTTTTGAATTGTGCGATAGAGAATTCTTGAGAAATGAAATCAATGAGACATTTTGTTTATACAAAAAATTTTTGAGAATATGGAAATCTCTGAGATCTTAGATAAACAAACTGGCCGAATACTATGACATTTCAAATCACCGATAAGTTTGACATTTGTCAAATGGGGCATTTCACGTGAAGCGGACAGGGAAAAAAAAGTGACATCTTGGATTTCGCTCATATTTAGGTCAATTACAGTATTTGAGAATATAAAAAAGTAATTTCATTTTTTTTATTCTACGGCACTTAGTTTAGGAATTACGGACTACCAAAAAATTGACCCACTATGAAAAGCCATTATTTTAAATCAGTGCTGTAGGTATTAAATATAAAATAAAAATATATTTTAGGTATGTTTTAACAAGAAAAAATGTGTATTATTTTTGTGATAAAGTCGGTGCAAAAAAAATTTTTTTTTTCTTGCTCAAAACCGGAAGTAAAGTTTTCAAAGTAAAATTTCAGTAACTTCGACCATTTTTTTTTAAATTTTTATTTCTGCAAAATAAAGATAAAACTATGTAGATATTACATAAAAAGTTTCAAAATGGAGACTTAAGTCGTTTTTAAGATAGAGCTCATTGAATAGAATATTACGCGCCTAGCATTGTACTTAGCGCATACATATAGGTTAACGGTAACGGTAACAATACGCTCTGTGAGACATAATGTTCCATATCTCTAAAACGACTTAAGTCTCCATTTTGAAACTTTTTTTGTAATATCTACATAGTTTTATCTTTATTTTGCAGAAATAAAAATTTAAAAAAAAATGGTCGAAGTTACTGAAATTTTACTTTGAAAACTTTACTTCCGGTTTTGAGCAAGAAAAAAAAAATTTTTTTTGCACCGACTTTATCACAAAAATAATACACATTTTTTCTTGTTAAAACATACCTAAAATATATTTTTACTTTATATCTAATACCTACCTACAGCACTGATTTAAAATAATGGCTTTTCATAGTGGGTCAATTTTTTGGTAGTCCGTAATTCCTAAACTAAGTGCCGTAGAATAAAAAAAATGAAATTACTTTTTTATATTCTCAAATACTGTAATTGACCTAAATATGAGCGAAATCCAAGATGTCACTTTTTTTTCCCTGTCCGCTTCACGTGAAATGCCCCAAATACCAGTGCTACCAACTTTATGCGAATGTTACGACCTAGCACAAATAATTTTTATTTCACCATTTTTTGTCGGTAAGCTAGTTTCCAGGTATTTCTTTTGTGTATATACATACAAAGGCGCAATTCATCCCAAGACACAACTCATCCCGAAAATGAACAATACTTGTAAGCATACTTAACGAAAACAAAACAATTGTTTGTGTATTCAACTAGTTCGTTCAAAGCTTTTTCCTTTGGATAGCTTTATTTTAATTTCATATTAGAAGAACCAGGATGGAAAATAAATTATCTGAAGATAAGAAAGAGGAAGAACATGTATGTTTAAATTGTAAAGCGATGGCCTATTGGTTATGTAGTTAGGTAGGTGTCTAAAACGAATAAAGAACAGTTCATTAGCGTGCTCAGCTTTATGCACATAGATGGAGAAAGTCATGTTTATGATGATAATGAAGGAAAGTTATTGGTAGGAAGAAGGTACTTACTACAATCCAATCACATTTTATCTTTCCAACAAGTTTTCAGAGAAAACATGGAGTTATTACGTTCAGTTTATTTTTTTCGGTAAAGTTTAAAAAAACAAGCATACGAACAGGTACATGAAATTGCTTTTTATGTGTTGTTTACAGTCAGGTTCTTGTGCGTATTGGATTTTAGTTATGAAGTGACACGTAAGCAATAGTTAAAAAGGTTGTACGTAATACCTATGTATATAGGTATAGTGTGTATACGTTGAAAAAGTGATTCTAATAGAAAATACATATACTCTTTCTGGCCCGTTTCTTTAACTTGTACTAAGTATTTATTCTTTTATTTAGGCGAAGGCAAGTAAAAGAATAATATTTTAAAAGGTGGAGTGCCATAACCCCCGCGGCATTAACCCCCGCGGGGGTTAATTCCCAATTGAATGGGAATTAACACCCGCGGGGGTTAATTCCTTTTTCAAGTGGCATTAATCCCCACAAGAAAAAGGAAATAACCCCCGCGGGTGTTAATTCCCATTCAGAAATGGCTTTAACCCCCATTTTTTCTTTTGTTTTAGCTTTGCTGTACAATAGTAAACAAATAAAGGAAAAATAAATAATTATATAGGTATAAAATGCACAACAAAGTTGCGATCTTGTTCCTTGAGTTGAAGTTTAAAATAATGTATTTAAATATTTTTGGAAAATAATTCTTATTTTGTTTTACGCATTTTTAAATGTACTTAAACCTTTAACTTAAACAGAAATAAAGTACATATCTATTCTTTTTAGAAATGGTGAGTTTTCAAAATGGAATTGAGAAAGCTATGATATACCTTCCTATAACAGATATACAAAAAATACGAACTAGTGTTATGCACTTTTTACTATCATCATAATCTTATGCAGGTACCTACAATTGTTATTTTAGGTGACGTGAAATAACACCAAATGAAATAAAGCCAAATTCAACAAATTTGGCATTATTTCGTTTTTGAAAACGAAATAAGGCCAAATTTTCAATTTGGGTTTATTTCGCTTTAGAAAACGAAATAATAGCAATTTGGCATTGTTTCGATTTAAAATTTTGCAGAATTAGGAAAAAACATAAAGTAAAATTATCTTTTGTTTTAATAAAAATTCGGGGGAACCGCAATTTTGGAACAATTTTTTTTGTTATTAATTAAAAAAGTTGAAAAATGACAGATACTTGTTGCTCGATTCAAATTTTTGAAATTGGAGCCTAAACAAGTTTTTTTGAATTGATAGCACGGCGGCGTACTAACAGCTAGGTATGTAAGGGGGGGCATGCTGCCCCCCTGCAACCCCCCTGCTTGGGATCACTATAGGATTTGGGGTGGGTGCGAGTTTGGGTATATGCAAAGAACACGAATGCATTGTGATTCTTTCATAACTGTGAGCCATACTTGCTTGTTTTTTTGTTGGGAATTTCTTTGATTTTAGTGCTCAAATGCAAAAGTTCTTTGCATATACCCAAACTCGCACCCACCCCAAATCCTATAGTGATCCCAAGCAGGGGGGTTGCAGGGGGGCAGCATGCCCCCCCTTACATACCTAGCTGTTAGTACGCCGTGCTATCAATTCAAAAAAACTTTTTGCAAACGAAATATTGCCAACTTTTGAATTTTAAAATATTCGGCGTTGTTTCCATTATATTTTTGGCCTTATTTCTTTTTATAAATCGAAATAAAGCCAAATTGGTTTTATTTCGTTTTGAACAACGAAATAAGGGCTAATTTGAAATTTGGTGTTATTTCATTTGGTACTATTTCACGTCACCGTTATTTTATTTCGATTTTTTATGACTCCAATACAAACTATATATGCAAAGAAAATTTTTTACATATGGTTTGTGAAAATTAAAAAAAATCGCGCGCCTTTATGTTTGTTGTTTTTTTATTAACGTGGGGCTTATTTCCAGTTATAATTGGGCATTAACCCCCACATAAAAATGGAATTAACCCCCGCGGGGATTAATGCCATTTGAAAAAGGAATCAACCCCCGCGGGGGTTAATTCCCAATTGAATGGGAATTAAACCCCGCGGGGGTTAATGCCGCGGGGGTTATGGCACTCCACCATTTTAAAATCATATATACAAAAGGTACCAAGATATTACTTCTTGATTGAAACTTTAAAATAGATTGTTGATTAAACATATCATATTCGTTATTCCGATGCAGTGGCGCTACACGGCCATCGTTGGTATTTCCAATAGTTATAGTTATAAAAATAGATAAATATGTACCAAATGCATTAATTTGGATAAAAGATAGGAATGTAATTAAAATTTTGTCAAAATAATGAGCTCTTTCGGGCTCATGCACAGGATTTGATCTGGTGAGATTGGAGGGGGTTACATTTAACATAGTTAAAATAATTAAAAAAAAAAAATATTTTAAGATCAAGAAATCAAAAAACCATTGATTTTTCAAATTTTTTTTTCGAAAATCGTCAGAGCGTTTTTTTTTTAATTAATTTTGTATATATAAAATTTTTCAATTTTGTTCTTAAAATATTTTTGGTATGCAGTTGTTTAGTGATTGTAAATGTACGCTCTACATTTGAATTTCGTAAAAAAATGTTGACCCGTTTTTGAGATGTAGAATTTTGAAAAAAAAAATTCAGTATTTTTTTTAAAATGCAAACAAAAAAAAATTGCACAGACAGGACAGACGGACGAATCGCGGGACCCACTTTTTTCGACTTCTCTACGATCGTAATATCATGTTTTACATATAGTTCCTATATGTCGCAAGTAAAAATGAGTTTTACTTTTGACAACATTCGATAAATTAGGTAGCGTTCTTTTTCTGTACATCAATAGCCGCGTTTTATTATTACCATGATCTGATCCGGATCAGATCATGATAATAAAACAGCATTGGATCATCATATTTTTGATTATTTAAAGTTTCGTAGCATTGTCAAATTTGTTCTTTCAAAAGTGACATTTCGAAGCAAAAAAAAAATGGTTGCCTGTAAAGTCGGTTTTACGGGCGAAGATTTTACGTGACAACGTCTTTTTCTAGGTAGAATATTTATTGTTAAACTAATAATTTACTTAACACTATCAACATTTATCAATAGTATGACATAACCTATAAACTCAGTTTCTCAACTTTTGTGTCAATCTAACAATTAATCAATCAATCATAGTTTACGATAATGAAATATCAGTGTACAATTATTTACCTTTATTGTTGTAGTTGTTGTAAATGACGAATCTAAGCACTCCACATTTTCACTACAGACACAGCTGACGATACTTTAACCACACGTGTGAACTTGTATTATGACGCTTTCTTGTTTTTCCAACGCCAAGAACGTTCGAGAAAGACAAAGACAGAGACACAAGCATGCGCCGATTCAATGCGCCTAATTCTCTAGTGCTGCGCGCGCGGCAGACCGATCATAGTTGAGTGGGAGAGAGACGCAAGGCATTCGGCGGGCCTCTCTCTCGTTCGGAGGCATTCGGCGGGCCTCTCTCTCGTTCGGTGACTCATCGTAACGTTACCGGGCGTTACACTTTTTCATAAGTGACTCCCTAATAAACCTAATTTAAGACGTTGTCACGTCAAAAACAAACACATACCAAAAATGGAAGCTTCACAACTTTTGAAAATGTTTCTGCAAATCACCATTGCACTCTGAAACTCAAAGCATCCAGGAACGCTTTGGTCTCACATGTAGTCCAGATTCTTTTTGACCTTTTAATAAATGTGACACTTAAATAATTTAATGTAGAGATTACTTAAAATTTATTTGAACATCTTTTCTCCCATTTGTGCTGCAGCTTTCTCGATTTTATTTATATTTTTCGACATTTAAAGCAGGGTTGCCCAAAGAACATTTTGCTCAATGATTTTTTTTGTTCCTTTTTTTTGAGGAAAATAATACCCATAAATTATGTCAAATATACATTTTTTGGACTTAATTATTTTAATTGTACCATGTAATATCTAGTTTTGTTAAAATATCTAATTATTTCGTGGATTATATACCAAATAAATAAATATATAGCTTCTCGCTTTCTATTTAAAAAATATTTTATTTCAGTCAAATGGAAATGTTTAGCAATTATTTTAGTTACTAGGAAACATTTTTATAAATTATTTTTGATACATTTTTTTTTTTAACAAAACGAAATTATTTGTTATTTAATCAATTGCTCTCGATTGTTTTGATCTGGTACCCAACCCACCCATGCACATACCTCTCAAATGTTTGTATATTATTTTATTGTTCCAAAAGTAGGAGATATTTGTTTTTACTCAGTTGCTTTCTTTTGGAAGGTACAAGGCTTTTGAGAATTTTTTCACAAATGTTTTTTTAGTATAAAAATTAGAACTGCTCAAGGTAGGTTCACAATGTTTTGCATTGTGTTGAGTTCAGTTCTAGTCAAAACATTTAAGACCTTGGCTTGGCTCCAAGTGAACTTAGGTCTCCGATAATTGTCACAAAATTAAAGCTTATTTCAAGTGTGAAGTTAGGCTTTTATATTTGACATTGAAAAAACTCTTTGAACAAAAATACAATATGTACGTTTTACCTTTTCCCACCGTCTAAATTTCTTTTAAATTTAAAGTGTCTTAATTTTAAATTTTTAATAAGACTGTTTTAAGTCAAACAAGTTCAGAAAAATGTTTAACTTATTTGGGAGTGTTTAATTCTAATATCTATTTACTAAGAACAATTGAACGGCGCACATCTTTGGCAGACTTGCAAATAATTTTACAACCTCTCCAAAAATAGCTATACGTAAGGTTATCCATAAAAGTCATATTATTGTATTTATAAAAGGTGTTCTTTTTTTTAAGCAAAATTTTATTTACAATATAAGTTAATTCAGAAAATTTACAATCTTTAAAATTTTTCGAACATCCATCAAGATGGTGTTTATAATAAAAGTATTTTGCTGGAGAAAAACAAAACAAAAAAATATGTGATTTTAAAATAATTTCTTATGAGCAAGTAAATAACTTAAAAACACATTAACCATTTATTCAATTTTAAAGATACAACGCACCGAAAAAATGTTCCAAAGTATTCTTTATTTTTGCGAATATTTGTTGTTTGTTCTTTAGAATTTTATGATTTTATTTTCTAATTTTAGTTTAATGACTTAAAATGTATGTGTAATGACAATGGAAATTTTCTCTTATCTTAGATGGCGCCATTTTAAAAAAAGAATAATTATATAGAAAACAAATAGAAAAACTGGATTGAACTGGATAAAACTTCTTTAAACTAGGTAAAATATTATCGTTTATAGTCCAAAGGGTGGTTTGATAAGATAAAATTACAAAACACATTGTTTCTTGTTTTCTCATCACAAAAATCAGACGAGCGACTGTTAAATATCAGAACTGAACGTTTTTAACTCAGTGTATGACTTTTATGAATTCCTTCTAAGGGATTTGTTTTTGACGTTGAGACTTATAAGATTGAATAGCACGGTATTCGAATCCACAGTTTATTTTGATTTTTTGTATACTTTTTAAACAACCTATCATTTTTATTTGTCTTTGTAATATTTTCAAAATGCTGCAAAAAAACTGTCAACTGCCAACTTGTTCTGGGATTGCAATAATTGTTTATAATTTTATGAAAAATTGATAAGAATTGCGGTGAATTTTTCTTCGGTGAGGCAACATGATCCACTGAACTTTCGCATTTGTTATAAAACATAATTTTGAAATTCGAAAGATGAACAACTCGTACATTGTTGATTTCCATGACAGCCTTATAATTTCTAAATTGGTATATCTTCGTAACCAAAGCATCTACGGCATCCCATTTGCTCTGTAAGCACATGTTATTGTGTTCTGATGTTTTTCATTGACTTTAATCTTGACTATTTTGTGGTTTTAAAGATACATTTCAAGAAATAGAAAGTAGAACATCCATGGATACAGCAACAAATTTTTTGAGTTTTGTTTACGTTTTTGAGATTTAATCAGTTTTATCTTCATGAAGAAGCTCCAATGGTAAGTCGTATTCAAATGTGTTATAACACTTTAAAGTCAATCAATGATGCTTTATCAAAACTTGAATCACTAATACAAAAAATAACTTTTCTTTGACCACCAGTTTTAACAGCATTGAGTGCTGATTCCAAAAAGGTATCTTTACAATTACAACTGAAGAAGCGTGGTCCAGAAGAAGTGAACAAAATGATTTTAAGTTGAAATTTACAGATAGAAGCAATTATATTAAGTTTTCAATTATAAAACGTTTCATTCCGAATAATTCGATATTTGAAAGCTGTCATCTTTTAACATTTAACATTGGAAATACTACCCCAGTAGCAACAATTGTCTGATACACGCTTCAAAAACGCATTAAAATTGTCAAAATTCAATACAAAAATGGTATAATTTTGAAGTAACAGTTCGTAAAACTAAATCACAATAGGGTCATCGTGAAGCACCTTTTCGGTCAGCAATAGTGAAAAGTTTGAGCTAATGGAACGTATTAGAGATTTGAAGAACATAAACAGTGTCGCTCAAGAACAACTCAGCCCATAGTGTTGAAGAAAACAAAGCTTTGTTGATTCCTCGTCGATTTGTGAAATTGAAAAGAGCAGAATTTTTACATTTACCGATAGATTGTTGGAAAGTTTCTCCATTCTAAAGGTGTTACAGATTAATGCAGCTTTTAGGCTAGCGATGTGATTGGACATTTATTATCCAAAAATGAGTCTGGTATAATTGGTACGGTAAAAGGATTCCGCTACCAATTAATGATTAATGATATTTATGGCCGGAATTTGATGATATTGTTGTGGACGAAAAGTAGACCGATGCCACTTCGTTTCACACAAGCACCAAAACTATTGCAATTTCGAAAGAAAAGTGCCCTGGTTAGTAACCATTTTATTTCTCAAAAAGATGATCGTAATTGGCCACTAAGATCTTGTGATTTAACACCTTAAGATTTGTGTTTGATTCTTTTAAAAGATGAGGTCTACAATAGATTAAAGACTTTAAAGATGGAATTCGTGAAGTTATAAAGATAAAAAAAAAGGACATGGAAATGGATGGACAATTCTATAAATTGAATATGGTGCTTCAACTGTAGCCTTTGTGGATATTTGACTGGCATTGTTATCCATTGTTAATGGCATAGGAACAGGGCAAAATACAATTTTTCAAAACTCTGTAGGATAATGTTTGGCTATGATTGTGATATGTCTTAAATTCTGTATTTCAAAACAATGTAAATTTAGAATACTGTATTTCAGAATTCTGTATAACCCAAAACACTTTATGTCATGAAGCTGTATCTCCACAAAATACTTTATCCTTATAGAGTATTTTACGCATAGCTCATTATTAAGCAAAAACTTAACAACTTGCCCAATGGCAGGGACATCATTTCAAATTTTGAGTCAGCTTGATCTTGTATGGGTCGTTTGGATAGTTTGCTACTGACGCGACGCGCACGCCTTGACAGCAGCAACATTGTTGCCAGTTCGACCAACCATTGTCAAATTAACACGGAAGCATAACACAACTAATAAATTGACAGACACTTTTGAACTAAACTTGTCTGCGTATTATGGCGAGAATAATGATCGAAAATTGGAGATAACGGTCTAAAAGTTTCGGTAGAAAACGTTTGTAATTTGCAGACGTTACTAGTTTGTGTTCTTTATAATTATGAGAATGTTAAGTTCGCTGAATAAATTGACAATGGCGGATTATTTATGAAAGGGTGCGTTCACAAATTAAATTTAAAGTTGTCATTTCCCTATTAGAAAACCCAATTTAATGTATTATCGATTCAGAACAAATGTTATTCCAAAAATTAAAAAGAGGCTGGGATGGGACCCACACAGATAACTTCCCATCCCGGTTGTCGATTTGTCTTGCTTAAAAGTTTGTAGGTTTTCGTGTTGTGTTAAAAAAGTTGCCAGTTGAATTATTCTTGAAAATTTCAAAATTACCAACAATATATTGCATATAATGAAATGTTTTTTTTTTCAAAATCTGATTTTTGTTAACGAGATTTTTAGTCGAAAACCAATTTTTACCAATTTTAGTACAATTTCTTAAATTTTTTTATTTCTTTTATAAACAAACACAAACTGGATGAATGAAATTAATTTGCGAGATATCGATTTTATATTTGTATGAAAAAACCGACTGTTTTATTCTTATTAAAAAAAATGTTTGAATATCGAATTGAGTCGAATATGAGTTGAAAGTAAATGTTTACCAAGTTTTAGTATTGTTTTTTTTAGGTTTTTAATTTTTTGTAAAAAAAACTGTCAATTCGATTTTTCTCAAAATTTCACTGAAAGTTGACAACAATATTTTTTAAGAAATAAAATTAGTTTAAAGCAAATATCTCAAAGTTTTGAAAAGATATTTGAGTCGAAAATCAGTTTTTACCAACTTTTATTAATTTTATTCTTTTAGGTTTTTATTTTTTGTAAAAAAACTGTCAATTCGATTTTTCTCAAATTTTTTCCGAATAATGAAAACAATTTTCTTATAAGTAAAAATTAGTTGGAAGCAATAATCTCAATTTTTTGAAAAGATATTTGAGTCGAAAATCAATTTTTACCAACTTTTGTTAATTTTTTTTTAGGTTTTTGTAAAAAAAACTGTCTATTCCATTTTTCTCAAAATTTTATTGAAATTTGACAGCAATATTTTTAAAAAGATAAAATTAGCTTCAAGCCAATATCTCAAAGCTTGAAAATATATTTGAATCGAAAATCAATTTTTTCCAACTTCTATAAATTTTTATTTTAGGTTTTTAATTTTTGTAAGAAAACTGTCGATTCGATTTTTCTCAAAATTTTTCCGTATAATAAAAACAACATTTCTTATAAGTTAAAATTAGTTGGAAGCCATAATCTCAAATTTTTGAAAAGATATTTGAGTCGAAAATCAAATTTTACCAACTTTTGTTAATTTTTGTTTTGTTTTTATTTTTTTGTAAAAAAAACTGTCAATTCGATTTTTCTCAAAATTTTACCAGATGTTGAAAACATTATTCTTCGTTGCACAAAATTGCCTTGGAGATAAAATCATCATTTTTTGTTCGTAAAATTTTCGAGGTGAAAAATATTTTTTTTTTCAGTTTTTTTTTGATTTAATAAAAAAAACTATTAATTGGATTTTTTTCAAAAAGCATATTTGTTTGGTATCGCGTTACAATTGTATGTATAATAACAAGAATAATTCAAGTCTCTAGCGTTATTAGTTCGTGAGATATGTTGGGTTAACCAAAATTTTCACCTTTTTTCAAATTGCTATGGTAAAAAAACCACCCACTCAATTTTTTTGAGAGTCCTTTCTGCATCTTTTTGCATTATTATTATACACAAAAACGTTTATTTGAAGTCGATATCTCTACTGGTTCTTGAGCTATGGACGACGAAAAAAACTTTCCGAACGTACGTACATAAGTACACACGCACGCACAGACATCTCTCTAAAAATCTTTTATTTTGACTTTAGGGACCTTGAAACGTCGAGAAATTTCAAAATTTTCAATTCGACAAATCGGACCTATTACAATAACTTCCTATGGGAAGTTAATAAAAAGGGAAATAGAAGATGTTAAATATTCGTGTAACTTATTTCGCATAAATTTACAAAAACACAATATATCGGTAAAACAAAAACAATGAATATTAATAAATTTTGTCGCACAAAATTTAGTTTTGATAATGTTTATTAAATCAAAAATATGCTGTTTTAAAAATACTATAAATAGGCAAAAAAATGGTTTTGATATTGTTAAAAATTGGGAACTTTTTAGTTTTGCATTTTGAAATTTAGAATTTTAATCAAGTAAAATTTAAAAATACAAAATCTTCTTCTACAGTATGCTGACCATCATGCAATATTATAAAAACAGTATTCTGATCCATACCTACAGTATTTTCACCCCAACTCTAATGACATACGTTTTTCTTAGCAATGAAATAAACTTCCATTCATTTTTCTTAAAAATAGTCGTTTTTTAACATCGAAATGAAACCTATGCATGTATATATAATTAACCAAAACTAACAAATCCTTATTGCTGAAATATTGGAGAAAATTAAAAGCTGCTAATTTAAATACAATTTCTGAAGGATGATTTGAAACTTTCATTAGTAATTATTAGTCTATATATAGACTAATAATTACCTTATAAGGTACCTACCTCTTACTCTTATTTTTAAGGAAACAAAAATGACTCTATTCTCATCATCACGTAGTGTAAGTTTTAAACATTGAAATCAAAATTTAAAATTATTATTTTATTCAATTTCTTTCCTATTTGCTTATTTTTATGTACAGCAATAAATAAATTAATAATTCAAGAATCTTCTGTCACAAATTAAAATTCTCTTCTGACATAATAACGAAAAAAATACTATATTTTATCTAAAAAATTCATTGCATGCATCATCGCCCTTAATTGCCAATTCAATTAACTATATGCACATAAAACATTTGCATGAAAAATCAACCAAAAAACGAAAAAACTAAGAACAATAATTCTCTTTCTACATCATCGTGCCGTGCACCATGATCGCGTTTTCAGCTACTACATAGTAGAGTAGGTATATGTATGGCCAAGGTTTGGCTTTTTTAAATTTTGTTTTTAAAACTATCTAGATACATTTTCTTAAGAGTGTAGGTATCTAGATCGTTCATTTATTTATTTTCCCATCAGGTGCAACTTGCAGTCACATCTACATATTTATATTCTTTACCACGTGGGTTCTAGGTATAATAATTTTTAATATGCAACTTAATTTTGCCTTGTGCGTATCCGCCAGACACCTCTCAAACAAAATAAACCTCAGACCTCACCTCTTTCAAAAAACAAGCAAATTTAAATAAAACTGATCTACAACAATTCCATCAACCAGCCAAGTCAAGTCAAGTCAAGCCAGAAAAGCGGGTGGACCATTTATACAACTACATCAGGGCATGTCTCTGTAGAAAATGCGTATGCAGACACGCAATCTATTAAAGCTTTTACCTCCCATAAGTATCTTTCTGTTTCTAAATACGAACATATCCCCCCATTTAAAGCTTTTTCATTCATTGTAAAAATTGTTAGGCTTTATAGCGCTCTATTCTACAGTACATACTCGACACTATAGTAGTATCTGCATCTCTAAAGTCTAAAATCAAGTGTAGGTATATTCGCGGTCGATCGCATTGACGACGAAGCGAAGCAACGACGACGCGGGGTATACAACGAAATAATAAAAATGTATCTATCTCTATAGGTACAAACCATATCTACAAAAAAATAAAGGAGAATGTCGACTGTGCGCACACCTTTCAGACGATTCTCATAGCAGACACCAGACACTACGGATGGTATATAACCGGCTAAAAATCAATTTGCGATTTCAGTCTAATCAACGTACTCCAACCCGGCACAAGCTTTCCTTCTCTCGTTAAACTATATAAATACATTTCAAAAGAAAAAGGAATAAAATATCTAACTTTCGGGTCTTGAAAAAAAATAAAAATAATTTAAAGAAAATAATAAACACTAAGAACCCCCAAGGACTACCCAAGAAGCTATATATAACATACAAAAGTGCAACCCTATTTAAAAAGACTATATTTAATTTAAAAAAAAACACTGAATGTGATAATTTCAAGTGTACCTAATTTAAAGTGATTTCGAAACATAAAATGTGAATGCTTTCTAAACACTTCTCACGATAAACGATACGAAACAAAAAGAAAACACACCAACCTTAAACTCCTCGCCTCGTTCGGGCTTATTATAAAACTATCTATTTTGAAAAAGAAATAAAAAACGGATTACGCGTAACACAAAAAGATACTTTATACTTTTAACAGTATCCAAGTATTCCAGGTATCTGCTTTAACAGAGATACTCGTACTCGTTGTCTCCGTACTCCTCAGTTCGAACTGAAAAAACAACAATTGAAAAGTGAAAGTGAAATTTCTTCTATTACACGATCAACCAACGAAAAAAAAATTACATCGTCCGCTCGTAGCTTGAACCTTCGCTGCTCCGTTTGTGGTTTCAAGAGCACAAACTAGTAACACTATCTATATCGTTGTTGAACTTCAAAGATACTTTTTTCTTCATATTTCTTTCTTCCTTTTGGGTTCGAAAGAGTGAATTTTCTTCATTTGGTGTTATTATTTTTATTTTATTACCATTTATTATATTATTTGTTGTTGTTTTTGAAAAGAAAGGTAAACCAACAACAACAACAACAAGAAAAATACAGTATCATGTCCAAGTGTAGAGAATACGAAAATGACTCAAGCGTAATGTATTGTGCGGTTAAAGAAAGTGAAAGTGATGCATCAAGCAAAATAACCGAGACCTCTGGAGCGACAATGTCGACCACGACAACATCGTCGATAACGTCAACGGAAAAGGGGATAAGTAATTCTGCCTTATCGACTCAAGCGATCGTGCCGATTTCATCATCGTTGCCGTCAAAACTTTTACGTCTACAAATGCACCAACGTCAGCAGCCAGTGCAACATGATGTGATTGCAGTTTCCCAAAACGGAATGCAAGTTTACACAATCAGCAGCGATCTGCAAGATCAGCAGCATCATCAACATCAGCAGCAACAACAACAGCAGCAGATGCGTGATCGCCATCAGCAGAATCTCATTGATCTTGGCAATAGTGGCGATTCAATGGAATCTCTGTCCGAAGAGGAAGACGAGCTAAAGCCACTGCCCAAGGAACAACAACAGCCAGTGTTGAGTGAAATAACAAACGATCGTTTCCATCACGGCTTACATCATCACCAATCGTTGCCAAATCACTATTTGCAATATCACCTGCGAGATGAACATTCGACCAGGCGCGGTTCGTTTGAAGGTATCAAGATCGATCAGATGCAGGCCAAGGACTATCCTAATAGCAATGGCGGCCTTGACAATGAACTTGAGAGTCAAGTTATTGAGATCGATATGTTGGACCCATCGGAAATACCCGATGATCAAATGTCCGAGGAAATCGTTGAGCAGGTGGAGTTTTATTTCTCGAATGAGAGCATCTTGAAGGATGCTTTCCTGCTAAAGCACGTTCGTCGCAATAAGGAGGGTTTCGTGAGTCTCAAATTGGTGTCGAGTTTCAAGAGAGTTCGACAATTGACCAAGGATTGGAGAGTTGTTGGTCATGCAGTGCGCAGGAAAGGCAAACACATCGAACTGAACGAAGAATGCACGAAGGTTCGTCGAGTTGATCCATTGCCAAGCTTTGACGAAACCATGCCCTCGAGGACGATTGTAGCCTGTGACTTGCCCATGGATAAGTTGAGTATTGAAAAAGTCTCCGATATCTTCTCGAAGTGTGGAGAAATTGCTCTGATTCGAATTCTCAAGCCTGGCATGGCCATTCCAGTTGATGTTCGTCAATTTATGAACAAATACCCTGAGATGCAGCAAAAGGAATGTGCGTTGGTTGAATACATCGAGTCGTCAGCAGCGAGGAACGCAAAGAACCTGCCCGGAAACTTCCAGGTATTCGATATGGTGGCCCCGAAGAAGAAGACTGGTAAGAAGGCCGTCGCAGGAGCTCCGGTCGTGAAAATGGTTGAGAATTACAAGAACTACAACTACGAGAACACCTTCGAACGAGCCCGAGGAGGAAGTTTCAGTGGAAATGTACTGCCCACCGACACCGATCTGCGATTCAGATTACGTCGGAATCATTCAGACTTCCATGTCAAGGGTGACAGCTTACATCATCACACGCATTCGCACAGTCACCATCAGCCACAGCAACAGCTGTCACAACAGCAACAACAACAGTATGCACATCACGCACTTAGTCACTACCATAGTCTGTCTCGAAACAACTCGCTTGATAATGCCAATTCCAGTGCTGCGCCAAACAACATGAATTTCTATGCGTCATCGCCACGACGTTTCAGTAACACTGCTGAGATGGTGGCTCCAGTTAGAAGGTATTCAGCCTGTTCCAATGATGGTTATTCCACTTGCTCTGAGGTGTCACGTCGTCCATCAAATTGTTCGATGGAGGGTTCAGAGATGAGACGCGATTCAGGATGCTCGGAGAATTGTCCCTGCTCGAACAGTCGCCGTGGATCACAAAACGTTGAGCCCTATCGTAAACTCTCCCACGGCTCCGACTCTGACTGTAGCCAACGAAGATTCTCCAACGGAACTTTCCCCTTTGAAAGGAATTACTCAAATGCCAGCAACGAAATGGTAGCAATGCCTCGTCGACCTTCTAATGATTACAACAACTTCAGTCGAAAGCCATCGGCGGACTCGACCACAGGAATGTTGATCGAGAACGAGCACTCATATCGAAGGTTCTCAAATAACTTTGATCCCAAATGCAAAATGGCTGGCTATGAGTACTACAATGGCAGACGTATTTCAACAGACTCCGGCTACGATCGGAGATGTTCCTTGGGCTCAGACTTCGAAGGATCACCCAGATCGAGGACGGGCAGTTTTTTGAATAACTACAAATCTGGTGAATTCGAGGGATCACCAAGGTCACGAACAGGAAGCTTCCTGAATGCAGTTCACAAAGCTGAGAATGTTGTGAGAACACCAATTGGACCCGATGGCAGCAAGGGTTTCGGCTCGAGAGCCCGGAAATTTGGACAAACTGTGGCGCCCGTGAATTGAGCACACGTCTAAGAAGCGATATTGGAGAAGAAACAAAAAAAAAACGTGTGCGAATTTATTAAAAAGGTGAGTTTTAGATATAATATTTTATTTCTTGAACAATGTCAAGGTAGTGCAACTATTTTTTCGCAGCGCCTTGAAACTTTATTTTTATTGCTTTTAGAAAAAAAATGTGTTTATGGGTATGTTGCTATGAGTAATACTTTTTTTTTAGTTAAATGTTATCATTATCTACAGTTTGAAGTTCAAACAAGATCAAGACAGTCCTTGAATCTTGATTATTTGTTCAGGTGTATTTTTTTAAAAGAATTTAATAGGAAAACAAAAGTAACTTATGTATTTCTAAAAATAATAATTTTATGAATAAATCTAATGATTTGATTTCATCATTTTCGTCACCCTTTTCAAAAATATTTAACACAAACAATTGACATGGTTTAATTGTTGCTATTTGTGATCTAAAATATACTTTTTCTGAAAAATATGAGGATGACAACATGTTAATTATTTATGTATAGAGGTTCCAATCTGTCTGGTTCTGGTCTGGATTTGATATCATGTAGCTATTAAGATAATGTGATCTAATGGTTGTCTGTTTTTTTTTTGTTGTATTGTAGAAATAAATTTTATAAAACATTTTTAGATTGTTCTTTAGACTGTGGATTTGAAATAATACACTTTTTAATGGCATGAACATGTACAAGTAATAACCTAAAAAGTAAAGTACTGTCTATTTTGAAATCTAACATGAGAGTTCCTTCAGTACATTGGCATTAATACTGAACTTACTAGTTGAAATACTGTTTGGGTCGTAATACTGTATTTAAAATGCTGTTTTTCAAAATCCTGTTTTAAGAAATTTTGTATCAACAAAATTCTAAGTCGAAGAGCTAAGAGCAAATTTTTGGCGTAAAAGGAAACCAGTTAATATTAAAGTTACCAGATTGTCTTAGTAATGATTATAACAGAAACGTTCTTCTGCCAGAACGAATTGGCATAATTTTCCAGAAAAAAATGCACCAAAAGTACAACTTTTACGAAAACTGAAATAGGGACTACGATTCTCTGATTTCAAATATGGTTTCGACAGAGTCGTCGAAAAAGCGTTTATTTTCTATGTACAACATAACAAATTCATTGGAGTGCCAAAATTTGGCTAGACATTCGCATAAAGTTCAGGGAGTTTAAAAATAATTTCTGGCATATGGCTTTAGTGATTGCGTTCTATGAACGCCATTTTATGGATGTATTTTTAGCCATGTTTTGAGCGTACTTGGTCTTATTTCGTCACTCAAATGTTGAATTTTAAATAATCAAACGTTGGCAATAGTGTACCAGTTTTAAATGGAGATTTGACAAATCATACAAACAATGAGACTAAAAAAACTGAGACGTTCTGTGACGATTTAGCGGATTGGGCCCAAAAATTGTCTTAAGGCTTTGGCACACAGAACCCGTTGAAATTATTCCAACGCAACATCTATAAGACCGCGTTATAAATGTTGTAGAAAATGTGTATGTATTGTTTGTTTTCTTGAAATTCTCAATTCTTAGGGGCCAGTTATAGCTATCATTGAAATCGATCCGGAAACATTTTTGAGTCGATATTTGACGGTGTTTCCCTTTGATTAGAATTAAAGTTGTACATTGATCGATCGGAAATCACACAAAGAATTTTTTTTGAGAAAAAAAAGTGTAATTACGCATTTATTTTTATCTAAAAATGTATTTTTCTATTTTCCGGACGGAAATTCATTTTCCTGAACAGCTGATACTTTTATGTTCAAAAGTGAAACGAATCGTTCCACTGATTTGTGTTCCAATTTCACACAATTCCAATGACAGATTTCTGTTAGTAAAAATTTTTCGGTGGCTTTCAATCAGGAAATTTTTTTCAATGACAGAAATTTTCAATGAAAGCTATAAACGACCTGCCAAAAAAAATCCAATGTTTGTTTTCAATGATGAAAACCAATGATAGCTATAACTGGCGCCTTAGGCTGTAGTACCCGTAATGGTTAAGTGTGTTGGACTGTCATGACAGAGGTCTTGGGTTCAATCCCCTCCTGTGCCATCTAAAGTTTTTTTTTTCACGGATACTGCCTCTTGTGAGGAATTGACATATCCTCCAAGTGTCTTGTCATGAAAAAAGCTTTCTCAAATCAGTAATTTGGATTTGGCTTAAAACTGTAGGTACCAATAATCTCTGACGACAGTACTCTCACACAGGAATGGTTGAGAGGTGTATGTCACTTGGCCCAAGTTCTCAACGGACTGTTGCGCCACCTTATGTTTTGTATTTATGTTGTTTTGGGCTTTTTTAAACACAATCTATAATTTTTTCCATTTTAATTATCATGTGAACTAAATCTATTTATTTAAAATGATCTGCATCATAGCAATCAATAGAATTTTCATGCGAAACTATTGACAGTTCAATTCTTTTCGTTTGTTTATATGTTTTCTTTCAGTAACCCACCGCTTTTCCCAAAAATTAAAATAATAACGTTCCACTGATTTTTCTTAATTAAAAAATTTTTGCAGTTAGTTTATTAAAATGGAAAAATTAATCAAAATGCTTGTTAATAATTCAGAAATGCAAAATATACGTATACTAGTGCCACATTAAGCAAGCGCGGGGCCCGTACCAAATTATTTCAAAGAGCCCTTGATCTGCTATAAATTTGGAAGTATAAAGTGCTAGAAAAAAAACAATTCAATACTCAATACGGTTATTTGCTATCTATAGGTTACAATTTTGTGGTTAATTAATAGTGAAGGAAATGACTATAGGCTCTGTTAGGCTCTGACAAGTACAAAAAGACTGAGATGAGATTTTCTGTCAATTTATAATTATTTTGATAGGAAACTTACAATCAAAAACTGATGATTTTTTTTATTTTTTTCAATATATATTTCAAAGTTTATATTTAATACAAAGTATATTATATTTTTAGGAATAGCTCATGTTATATTTCATTAATAGTGTACTTTAAATAACGTTTATATTTAATATATATTTATCTGTGTCCTTATTATTTTTTAAACTTTTACAAAGTAACTTTTCTAGATTTCCTGTGGGCAAATTTAGAAATAATATTATTTGTATCAATTTCTTTGAGCAAATCATGTTCTATATTCATCAAAGCGAGTTAATGTAGACGATCTTAACTCATAGAGTTCGTTAACTCATTTTTTATACGCTTCAATGTCAAAAATGAACGTTCGCCACTGCAATTAGTGATCATGAGAGATAAATTAATGCGCAAAGCAATTTCTAAATTGGGGAAACATGATTCTAATGAATTGTCCATTAGGAATTTATAATATTGAATTTCTAGAGCTTCGTTTTTCGTGCTGTCAATCGCAAAAGCCACATCCGTTTTGAGCAGCTCCTCAAACTGCACTAATTCGTTGTCTAGGCCGTCTTCCAAATCATTTTCATAAGCACTGACTATAATTGGTGTTCTTTTTAAAATCTCTTCTGCTGTAATAGATTTTAACTGTCGAAATATTTCAAAAAACACTAGTTAGTTTTTTATATGCTTTCATGCGTTTGTCTAAAGTAGATAGTGTGTTATCATTATCAATAATGAAAATAAACACCTCAATTTTAAACTGTTTTCCAGGCGTTTCTTTCTCAACGAATTCGTCAAGTGTACTAGAACCGCTAAAATCGTCGTACTTTGTGTTCCGCTTGCGTCGTCTTGAAGTCTGTTGCTGATATTTATGACAGCCTGTCAGCCTTTCTTTCTCAACAAATTCGTCAAGTGTACTTGAACCTCTAAAATTTGGCTTGTGCTTCAATATTTGAAAATGTAGATCGCATTGTTTGGACATATCCATATAATGATTCAAAAAAGGGTGCATCCCCCGTATGTAGGTCTTTTTTAGACGATTGCAGCGACGCATTAGTTGCTTGCATGCGTTCTAGGATTCCATTCCACGTAATTATCATTATTCCTGTTTCCAACTTATTCATCTTTGAAACAAGTCCGTACGCTTGATTACGACACTCTGCCTTTTGATCTATATTATTGGAAATGGCATCCAAAACTTGCTTGATAGTGGTAAAACCACAAAAAAGCGCCTTCGTAGCATCAGCTCTGGCAGACCACCTAGTATCCGAGAACCTTTTCAAAATCGGATTTTTTGAAGTAAGAGCTTCCGTTAGAAGACTCCAACGATGTGAAGAAGCGGAAAAAAAAATTATAAAGATGTTCAATAAAATCGAAAAAAATTAAAGCTTCAGTTCAACAGAGCACTTAGCAACTAAATTTAATGAATGTGAAAGACAAGGAATGTATTCTGCATACTTATTTATTTCTTTAATTCGTGCTTGCAGGCCATTGTATTTTCCTCTCATGTTACTGGTATTATCGTAGCTTTGTCCACGACAATCTTTGATATCAATGCCATTCTTACTTAAAGAATCTAAAAAACTTTGGGCGAGTTGTTCGGCAGTATGGCCTTCCATATCTAAGAACGTAACGAATCTCTCAGCCCAGATGGTAAAACATAGCGCACTATCAAAGTCAGTTGGTCTACATGCTCAGGCAGATATGAGTGGGTTTGAATATGCGGGGCCCCCTTTCGCGCGGTGCCCGTAGCAATTGCTACTCTTGCTACGTGGTTAATCCGACACTGACGTATGCGCACAAGTGTTTCACGAAAAATCCTTGTTAATGTACACATTGTTTCATATTTACGGATTCCTGTTAAGAAAGTGAGACTCAAGCAATTTTCCTCTTCTAATGTGAATACATTTGGTTTTTCCTTAAGAAATTGGCGAATTACTCGTTAGAAGAATTTTTATCATGAATTAAATTTTCATTTGCTAATATTCGTGAAGAGTTGTCAAATTTCAGGTAGGATTACCTAGGTTAGGACTTTTATACTTGTGATTATATATACTCGTACTTGATACTTGGAAAAAGCGAAGTACAAATATTTTACAAAAAAATTTGTCGCAAATACCAAGCATTGATGAAGTACTTTAAATATTCTTCAAGTACTTGAAATACTACTCGAGTACTCAAACTGCTATTTAGTGTTTGTAAAGCACATTCAAATACATACCTGTTTAAGTACATGATACTTAACATTTCTTCCAAAACACTTATACGTATTTGTCTTTTTTTAAGTACTTGTACCAGGGAAATAAGGAACAAGTACTCGGCCTTAAACTTAAGATGGATCCTACTTAAGTTCTTTGAAGATCTTCATGAGATGCATTGATATATTTTAATTTGTCTAACTCCTTACCAAATTTAAACGCATTTATAACCTATACTTGAAACTCTTAAAAGAAATCTCCAACAGAAGTACTTCTAAAATCTGTTAGCTTAAAGCTAAAATGTCTGTTTGTTTGTAACTATTTTAATTAAGAAAAGAATAATTGAGATTTCTAAAATCAGCCAGTTATTATTTATTCCGCCAAACAGACCTTATTAAAATTACATACAAATCAAAATCTTTATTTTTTTATCATTCATTTGAAACTAGTATACATACATAATATGTACATATTGTATTAAATTTGTTTTCTTTCTTTTTTTTTAATTTCTAGATCATAATTCGATGCCGTTCGTTCATATAATTTATAGAGCCCACCAATATAGGATTGGGAGCCATCAGAGGGAATAATCATCATTTAATCAATTAAAATAAATGCTGCCTCTGATAACTGTTAATCGTTAATTTCTTTTTTAAGTGCGCGCAATATTTTTAAAGGCCATGAATTTGTTAATATTTAACATAACAAAAAGAATTTAAGTTTTTTGTTTGTCATTTTTAAATAATATATTTGTTTTTATTTTTTTTATTCTTAAGTTTAATAGGTATATGTTATTTAATTGTTAGTATTTTTTCACAATTTATTATGTTTTTTTTGTTGTATCTATTTTTATTTGGCTTTAAAACAAGAAAATTGTTTTTAAATTATAAATATAAGTTACCTATTTTATTTAAGTTTAAAATTTATTAATTAAAAATAAAACGAATTTATTGAAATATACAACATACACAATTATTTAAAATAACATTAAATTAAGAAACATAAATTTAAGGTTAAAAAATTTAAATAAAATTATGTAAGAATGAAACAAAAAAAAAACTGTTATCCTAATTGAATTAAGAAAACAAGGTGCCAATATATATTTTTTTGTATAATAACTATATTGTTAATAGGTATTTTTATATACATATATATAAACTGAAAACACAAATTTTATTTTAATATCTATTGAATTTAATATTATTAATTATATTATTATTAATATTATTATATCAATTTATCGTTCGATGACTGTCAATCACAAAGCAAATAAAATAAATTAGCAAAATGATTATGCAATAAAGTGTTTTATTTGTTTTATATACATATTTCTATTTTACAGGTGCATGACTCAATAATACTTAAAAATATAGCATAGCCTTACAGAAATTGCTTAACTTACAAAAATCACACAATGTTTGTCAAAAATCTAGTACAATTAAATCTTAAATTCCATTGGCATTTATATGTCAACAGCTGTCTAACTTTTACTTTATTTTCATTATAGTCTTAAACAGTTAATATAACTTGTAGCTTTCAAAATAAGTCGTTACTGTATTGTTTTGGAGTCCTATCTGCTGTTGTTGTACTCCAAGTTTATAGATTACTAAGTCGCAGATAAATAAGCCCCATACAAGGATACAATGACAACAGAAACATTTAAGAAAAACAAGATATTATAATTTGACATTTAAAATGACATTAGGCTTATGCTACAACAAAAATGGCTTCACCTTTCAATTATGACGTTTAAAACGTCATCACCATCATAATTATTGGTTTCTACCGTGTCGCGTCAGAGCGAAAGTCTTTTAATTGATATCGTCGTCGTATAATTATAAACAAAGTAATGATCTTGATAAATTACTAACTCACAAGCATAACAACTATAACACCCCTTTTTTCGAAAAGCTTGTTCGGGCCTATTGTTGGTTGCAAAATACTTCGTCGGATGAAGAGTTTCTGCGCGCATTGGCTATGCTGGGTGTATTATGCAACTTAAGTAACTGTGACTACAAATTATACAAAAACAAAAACAAAAAACTCACACACAAAATTAAGGTGGAGGTCTCGTGAAAGTAAATGTGAGACTCTTAACTTAGCTTAGACCTCAAATCTCAGGCCCCTTTATAGAAAGACAAGAAAAAAAAAATGGAACACGAAAAAGTTTACGCGCCTCATGGGTATATAAATTTAACGCTAAGTCGTGCGTCGCGTCGGTTGCTATCGCTACGCAGCCAAAACGTGATCAAGCTTTGAATTTGAACAGCTGAACGCCCGGCCCGCCGCAACTTGGCTCTGAAGAGTGAGTGTTATAAGTCGATTGGAACGCTTGACGTGGTGTTTTCTGAACTGAGCCTATCGCCGATATATGCTGAGGGTGAGGCGTTCTTTTATTACCCGCGTAGTCACTTACACTGAATATATTATGTGAATATAAGGAGGAGGTAGGTTGATGGTGGCGTTGCAACATTATGACGCACTTTTCAGTGGCTTTGATAGATTTGTTACTACATGCGAAGTTGAAGTTGGCTCAAAAAAAAAAACACAACTCAAAAAGTCTGTTATTAAATTCCGGTCACATTTAGCATGTTGTTGAATTTGGCCAGTAGTAAACTTGCAGTATAGGTTAGGTATGTTTGAGTTTTGTGGTTTTATGACTTGTTTTTGTTGTTGTTTCTGTTCTGCAGCAGTTCATTGGACTTAAACGCTCTTTATTTCATTGTGCGTTATGTCACAAAGCTTTATGGCGATAGTGGTTATTGCTTTTGTTTTATAATATAATTACAGTATTTTTGTATGAGTTTTAGCCTTTTCGACGGATTATGCCAGACAGATCTTTGTTTTTATGGGTGGTATGTATATTTTTGAATGTCGGATTGTTTTTGAGGTGTTTTGTAATCGATGAAATGTATATGCGGAAAGAATATTTAACATTGATTTATTGCAAGCGCATAGCTGATGGCCGATGGTTAATAGCTAATGACACAGCCGACCCGACAGACACGTTGGAAACATAAAGATTTGGACATTATTTTTGTTTTCAAATTCTTCTTTCATTCTTCTTTTATTCCTTCTTTCTTTATGCAGAATGAACTTTTAAATGGAAGAAAATGATTATGTACAAATATATTTTATGCTTATGAAAAGTAATTAAAAGTACATTACAAGAGTTTGTATCAGCTCTTAAAAGTTATGAGAGTTTATGGACAAATCTATGAAAACTAGTTTGAAAATTTCATAAAAATTAGGTTAACAAGAACAAACAATTAGGGAAAATCAAATTAGTTGTTAAAACATGAGGATTTATTTTTTGAGTACCTAGATTATGTACGTGTACAAGTTAACAGTAATGCCCTAATTTTTAGTTGAAAAGACTACACTTTCCACCTCTTGAAAAACCTATTCACCTTGGCACTAAGGCATGACTATTATTATAAATGGATATCAATCAATCTTTCCAAGGTCTTAAAAAGGAATGATGATAGACTTATAGGTCGTAGATCTTTAGGATTGACTTGCGAGCAGATAAATCTGCTTTGGGTATAAAAACAACTATAAATTCTCTACATGCCGAGGGAATATGGACCTGGTAAAGACAGCTGGTAAAAATTGCCTCAAGGATTGGCGCAATAATGTCTGATGTTTTTTGTAGTTCGGCTGGTATAATTCCATCTGGTCCTGCAGATTTAATGGTTCGAAGCTGTTGAGAACCCATTGTAGCTTTCCCCTTGTGGATATGTTGTATTCAAACTTGAACGAATATGATTGTTGCAAGTTTCGGTTAGAGAACTATCAGGAAAGTGAGTATCCAGTAGCAAGTTCAGCGATTCATTACTTGAATTTGTCCGGGAGCTGCGGGGCAGAATGTCCTAATTTGTGGCATCAAATCAGCCGTTACAGCTAGGAACCTGAAATTTTGCACGATAGCTTGGGAGACCATTCATAAGATATTTTTAAACCTGACCACTCGACACGCCTACTAAAACGCCCACTTTTTTTGAAATTTCACAATTTTGAAAATTTTGCACGATTACTCAGAGCATGATTTTAAAAAAAATTTAAGAACACGCCCTCTAAAAACGCCTTTCTTTTTTTTTTAATAGCAAAAGATTTACAATTATAAACACGTAACAATTTAGATCATATATATTTTGTACTAATTAACATTCACAAAAACCAAGATAAATAATAGAAATAAAAATGTATTCTTCTTCGTCTTCATCACTCTCTTTTATCAGATCAATGGCACTTTGATTTGATGTGTTTGGGGATTGTAGTAAGTTGATTGCTTCCTGGGGCAGATGTTGAAGTTTTTTTTGGAACTCTTTGCAGACTTGTAAAAACGGGGTCCGATGACAATAGGAACAAATTAAAAATGTCTTCATTTGTATTTTTCCGGCTATTTTTTCGGGAGTGATATTCTCTATAATTTTTGAAGTCTGTATTGCGTGATTCTTGAGCTTCTTCACTTAGCTGTCCTATAGGCAATAAAGCTTTTGAAATAATTTCATTTCCATGAATGAGATACTTGTGGACTGTAGGAGGCATATAATGGGTGATTTTTTTGAGGTTAGGATTTTCATGCATTAGTATTTGACAGATCACGCGGGATTTCAGACATGGTGTCAAAGAGAAAGATGCTCAGTATGCTTTGACATTTCATCATGAATAGACTTACTAACGAGCAACGCTTGCAAATCATTGAATTTTATTACCAAAATCAGTGTTCGGTTCGAAATGTGTTTCGCGCTTTTTTATCGACAAATTTTGTTCAGCGATGAGGCTCATTTCTGGTTGAATGGCTACGTAAATAAGCAAAATTGCCGCATTTGGAGTGAAGAGCAACCAGAAGCCGTTCAAGAACTGCCCATGCATCCCGAAAAATGCACTGTTTGGTGTGGTTTGTACGCTGGTGGAATCATTGGACCGTATTTTTTCAAAGATGCTGTTGGACGCAACGTTACGGTGAATGGCGATCGCTATCGTTCAATGCTAACAAACTTTTTGTTGCCAAAAATGGAAGAACTGAACTTGGTTGACATGTGGTTTCAACAAGATGGCGCTACATGCCACACAGCTCGCGATTCTATGGCCATTTTGAGGGAAAACTTCGGAGAACAATTCATCTCAAGGAATGGACCGGTAAGTTGGCCACCAAGATCATGCGATTTGACGCCTTTAGACTATTTTTTGTGGGGATACGTCAAGTCTAAAGAGTACACAAATAAGCCAGCAACTATTCCAGCTTTGGAAGACAACATTTCCGAAGAAATTCAGGCTATTCCGGCCGAAATGCTCGAAAAAGTTACCCAAAATTGGACTTTCCGAATGGACCACCTAAGACGCAGCCGCGGTCAACATTTAAATGAAATTATCTTCGAAAAGTAAATGTCATGGACCAATCTAACGTTTCAAATAAAGAATCGATGAGATTTTGCAAATTTTATGCGTTTTTTTTTAAAAAAAAGTTCTCAAGCTCTTAAAAAATCACCCGATAGTACCAAGGATACTTAGCAACGTAATATTTCGCAGTTTCATGGGCAGTTTCATAAGCTTTGCAGCATCTATCTGCCCAGAAGCTCTCAAACCCATTTCAGCTGCGTAAGTCAACTCAGCGATAGACGTGGACTTTCTCAAAAGTTCCGTTTTCTGATTTTTTGATCTTTCTGATGATTCCTCAAACGCAACCTTTGGTCGACCACGCTTAGACTCAACAGAAAATTTAAAAAGTAAAGGTGTTTTCAGCCACGCAGTATTTGTTTTCAAGAATGTTGCTTCCATCCGATAAGCTTTTTCCCAGCGTCATTTAAATTTCGATTTGAACTCTGTTACTTTGTCATTAATATCTTTTTTGGAAGCATCGCTGCATCGGACCCGTTTTTGAATTTCTTCCCTTAAAAACTCAATTTGACAGCTCTTCCCTTGTAATCACAAAGTTTTGGAAGTTGTTCGGTCTAAGAAGTAATTAAAATGAAATAAATAAAAAAAAATCGATATTTTTTTAAGAGTGACGTCATCAACAAAAAAATCAACTGTACTTAAGACTGCAAATATCTGCAAAAAAACTTTACAGATTCTAAAACTAGACAAACCACTTGTCACAAATTGATACAACACTTAACGTCATGTCACGGCCAACACATCTAAAACGCTTAGATAATTTACTAAATACAAAAATTAACACATACATTTTTTTTTATATTTAACCACATATTAAAAAGACAAAAATAAAAAACTTCTTAAAAAAGTTTAAAAAAATCAACACACCTGAGTTTACTGATTCCATTGTATTTTTTTTTATTATAATTTTTTTTTTTGAAAATTGCACCCAATTTACTTTTGTCACTCAAAACAAAAAAACACGTCTGGCTTCGATACAAAAAAATTACCAAATGCTCCATTCTTGACGATTTGGCAAAGAGCACGTGCTCCCAATTAACTGTCGCATTCTCCTTTTGTATTCTCTATCATATTTACAACGAAAATAAAACGGTAGTTTTAATCAAAGCTCAACTTCAAAATTCTATTAAATGCCAGCTTTAGAGGTGTTTTGCCCCAGTGTGAGCCGTCTGCATTTTTCAAACAGCTTGGCATCGCTGGATTAGTTGAAATAATTTTCCGTAACCTGGAGGCTTCAGAAGTTTCTTCTATCGCGCCACAGAAGGATCGCCAAATTTTAAGCTACAAGTTTTAATAAAGTTTTTTCTTAAATTTCAAAAAAATTTAAAAGTAAAATGATATTATCATGAAAATGCCCTTAACATAATTAATCAGATGCGGTCTGGTGGTTAATATGTGCTCGTAACTATTCTTCTTTTCAATCCGCGCATGAGGGAATCTGGAGAAAAGCATACGTACTTTTCTTTCATTTTGACTTATGTAAGAACTTTTCGACCCCATTAACTTACTGCTAACTCAAAGAAACTTTAACTTTGATTGTATAGCTTACTCATTTGAAATGTTCAACCCAGCACTAAAGTTAAAAACTTGGGACATTTCTTTCTTCTTTTGTATTATATTTTTTTTTATTTTTTTTTTATATTATACGCGCACTCAAGGGGATATGAATACCCTTATGATGATTAATCACAGTGCGAGCAATTAGGAAGGGAGGATAGCATTAGAAAGGAGATACCGATGCACATTAGTTTTCAATGTCTGCACATTGTAATGAGTGGGAAACATTGAGTCTGGTAAAGCATTCCACATTCGTGTAGTACGACTAAAAAAAGAATCTCTGTACTTTACAGTACGTCCGAAATTGGACTCAAGGCTAAACTGATGAGCATTCCTAGAAGAACGGGTATTACGGTTGAATTGTTTGAGGGGAGGAATGAAACTGGCTATTTCATTAAAACATTGTTTATGAAAGTAGCGATAAAATAATGACAGGCATGAAACCTTACGACGGTGCTCGAGAGATACAAAAGTTTCAGTTAGACAACGGTTACCTATCATTTTTAGAGCTCTCTTTTGAATTCTGTCTAGGAGACTCAAGTAGGTTATAGGAGCACCTGCCCAGATATGGGAATTGTACTCGAGTTTCGGCATTTCATGAAAAACAAAAAAAAAAATTAAAAATTTTTAAAGCACATCACTTTATTTAAACAAAAAAAATATTATTTAACAAAAGTTTAAAGTAAATAGAAATATAAGAAAAAAGAAGAGTACCTACATTTTTGATCCAGAATAATCCTTTAACACATCTCGCTATGCGCCCGTACAATAAATCCTTCACTGATATACACAATAAACACCCGTGCCTCGAATTATGTTTATTATCTTTTATAACATGGAACACACGTTAACTAATCTTTTGGCACCTAGTAACAGAAAACTAACATAATAATTAATAACCCTAATAAAATAAGTTTTACCTTCATAGTTTTGATTTATGTTGTAGCTTAACAACTGGGTTAAACTTAAAACCAATAAACTCCTTAGAAACAGTTTTGGAACTTCTTGATGCTTGGTTTATTTTGTCTTTTTCTTATTAACAATTTATGTTCTAAGAAAACAAACAAAAATAAAACTTTTTTTTTCAAGACTTGCAAATAATCTTTTAAATGTTTTATTCTTTTTTAATTTAGCCTAGTTTATATGATTTGTTTACATTTCTAGATAGACATGTTTTATTATTTTTTTTTTATTTGTTCAACATAAAATAATTTATATATTCCAAGGTTTGATTTGGTTTTGTTTTGAAAAATGATTGTTGTTATCTAAAAATGGCATTGAATTATATTCTAAATAATTATAAAAGTAGGATTTATGGAATTTTAACTTAAGTAAATTCAAGCCAGAACTGCTTTTTTATTGTTGATAAGTCAGTTATTTCTAGACTAAGGCTCAATTTTTCAGTTCGGGTTTAAAGTTTAACAAACAAAAATTATAAACACCTTTTTGTTTTCATTCACTGTAATAAAACACGATGTTTCGGAAAATTAGGCCTTAGACTTTTAGAATTTGAATAAAGACTGTTAAGTACTATCTTGAAGCATCAAATCTGTTTTTGAGATTTGGCTACGCAAGAAATGTGCTAAAAAATTTAAAACTAATTTTTTTTTTATTGTAATTTGTTGAATTGAAGAGTTTGACATTTATCGACGTTCCAAGATCCCCAGAATCTAAATCCATGTTATTTAAAGAGAGGCCTGTGTGTACGTATTCTTATGCTTGGGATACCTTTTTTCGTCATATCTCAAGAACAGTCAGATAAGATATATCAATTTGTTTCACAAATAATAATAACAAAAGATTCAGAAAGGACTCTCAAGAACTTAAAGTGAGTATTTTTAAATCTTGTACCTACATTTTTTAGAAAAAATTGTTTGTTTTGCAAAAAATATAAACTTAAGAAAATACAACTAAAAACTGATAAAACATTATTATAGACTCGAACAACGAATACTTGAGAATAAATAAAAGTATTGATTTTTTATAAAAGAGGTTTGTCATAATACAAATTCTATATACTGTTGAAAAAATTCAAGAACTGAAATTTTGGAAAAATTGCGTCTTGACAAGGTGCCTCACTCAGTCAACTGATGAGTCCATGTGAGTTCCACCCGGACGAAACGCCAAATTTTTTCAAGGACTAAAGGCTGCAAGCTATTTTGAATTGGAAAAGTATTGATTTTAAAATTATTTCAATCTATGCAAAATTTTGTTGAAATTGAAATAATTTTCTTATTACTTTAGAAGGGTACCCCCCATAAAACCGTTATTTTTTTAAGTTTTTTCAAGAACGAATAAACCGATTTCAATAATTTTGTTTTATATTAATAACTTCTTAGAAAACTGCACGCTAAAAATATTTTTAAACTAAAACTAAAATGTATACACATAAGAAATAATTTAAAAAACCGTATTTTCGATTTTCGAAACAAAAATTAATAAATCAAGGTTTTTTTTTTATTTTGAAATATGTATAAGTTATATTTGTAAACAGAGTCATTGAATACAGGAGCAAGTCCAGTCGTGCACTTTATTTTGTACTGTTTTATATCTAGAAAAATCAACTTGATGAAAAATGTGTTCGATTTGTTTGTGTAAAATTATATTAGCTACAAAGTGAACCTGACATTTTTTTTTAAACTATAGTTTTTGAGTAGCTTGATAAGAGAGTACATGAGCTCCTTTCACCCCTACTAAGAGGACTTTTTAGGGACTGCTAAGGACAAAAAAAAAATTAAGCTCTCTGCTAAAATTAAGCTCCGGCGGATTTTTTCGAATCTAATACTAATAATCCGACTTTATGTCCCACTCGGGTGGGACATACATAAGCCCCAAAACAAAAATGTGGGCGTTATGTCCCTGGGCCGTATGTCTCTGCGCCGATTCGACCGGTGGGAAGCTTCACAAAACTTTGCTCGACTAATCTGAAGATCGTGTGAAAATGTCATCAACATTAATTCAACCGTTCCAAAATAAACATAGGTACAGCCCCGTCGAGAGGGGGGGGGGAAGGGTGTGAAAAATTGGGCATCTCTTTAAATATTGAAAGAAAGTTACAATAAATTGTTTCGCTTTTCTGATTTAATTTAACGTTAATTTAAAATTTATTTTATATTGAAAATTGTGCACAAAGTCATATTTTAAACAAAAATCCGAATGCCGCGTATTCACCATGTGCAGCTCACAGCCTTAACTTGTGTGGAGTCGATTCAGTGGAATGTTGTACTGCGCCGCAATCACATTTTTTGGTGTTGTTCAAATGTGTTTCAAATTGTTTAGCAGCAGTGCCCAACGTTGGGAAATTCTTAAGAAAAATGTGCCCGGATCCCTTCACAAACTTTCCGATGCAAGATGGTCAGCTAGAATTGAGGCAGTGAAACCATTTGCAAATCATCTGAAAAACCTTAAAACATCATTAGAAGCCTTAAGTGATATTAATTTAACTGCTGAAGCTCGATGAGATGTATGTAAATGGCGTTTTAAAATATATGGTCCGCCATCTAACGTTTTTTTTTCAACTAGTGCTTATTTCGTGAATGGTAACACTTAGCTCATGTCTGAATTGACAGATAATTAGTTTTATGTTTTATTCTTTCGCTGAACGAATATGGTCGTGTATACGCTGGAAACAACGCTTAGAGAAGAAGCCGATTTTGCCAAAAAAATCATCTTTTCAGATGAAGCTCATTTTGATTTTGGCGGGTATGTAAACAAGAAAAACTGTCGCATTTGAGGCACAGAAAACCCGATCGCATACATTGAAAAGCCGATACACCGAAAACGAGTCACTGGTGGTGGCCCGGGCCCGGGCCCGGAATTCCTCTCGACGGCTTTGCATAGGTACACAGATTGTTTGTATGGTATAAAATAAATCCCTATTTAGACAACATAAATATCGAGTATAATTGTGGGTCTAGACATCTCTTGAAAGTAGTTTTGACCTTCCGCAGCTCCCAGGTAACGAACAAGACTCTATATAATTATGTGAACTACATAAATGTGACAGTTCATTCACGTCTAGTGAGATTCATCATTCATATGCCCTTCACACGATTATAGAAAACTGAGTCACTGGGGTGTAGACAAGTTAAACATCATCAATCCTTTTCATCACGTTTCTTTTTTCTTCTCACATCACTTCAACTGACAACGACATTCAGCGATGATTTTATACGAAAGCAAAAATAAATAAAAATAAAAACCTGCACATAAAGTTCATCGCCGTGATCTTACAAATTATAGTTTATTTTATAGTATCTTCTTTTTGTTTCCCTCCCATCACGAATCATTTCTTAACAAGACGACAACACTGTAATTTATGTCATTCTTGACACGCAATATCACCATGATCCATGTGATTATACGATTGGAATAAATAAAATGTTGTTCCGGAAAACATTATTTTTCAACTCGGAATTGAATGCTGAAGTTTACGTTCCTAGAAAACTTACATATGTACCTCTCTTTTCCATCTTCCACCAACTATTTTAGTCATGCATTTAATTTAAAACAAAATTACAATTTATTATTATTTCCAATTCATTACAATTTTATTGATCTTCCACACACCCCCACACCTCTCATTGGAATTTTATAAGAAAATCAAAAAAAGAAAAAAGCTCAATGAAACGATGATATTCCGAGTATTATTTTTGTTGTTGTTGGTTGTTCGTGTTCATCGTGCTTTATATGACATGTCAGTCAAGTCAGTCGGTTTAGTTTTGAAAACAGTCGGTGGCCTTATCACGTTTGGGTGTTTTTTTTATTTTTTATTTTCAATTCAAAATTGGCAGGGACCTTCGGTAATAAAAATTTGCACGGCTTATAAACAAAGCATATCAAAGGGAAAGCGCGCAAAGCTTTATTTTTTGTTTATTAATTTTATTGTTTTCATTATCAATGTCATGTCTGATGTGTGTAGAGTGTTGTGAAGCAGTAGCATAGCACCACAAGTAGTGGCGGCCTTATAATGTAGGAAGGGTAAGACTAGGTGCAATTCAACCAGGTGCGGATGAAATAAGGTGCAATCAAATGTACGCATTAATAATTGTAATATGGAATTATAGACAATCTGTATTGACACAATTCTTATATTTTCTCTCAGAAATCTTATGACCGGAGCTGTAAAGTACTTAAGTATTTTAATATTTTTAATCCATACCTGGTACCTAAATCACCAATTATATTTATACATAATATATGCATTATACAGGGTTATCCATTTTGCGGTTTCAAAAGTAGTCGTAAATAAAGCAAAATACAAAAAATACAAAATATTTTTTAATGATATTTCTTTTAATGATATTTTTAATGATATTTTCTTTAAATGACCACCACGCGAAATGTTGCAAGCATCGATTCTGTTGAGGTAAGTTTCGACCATTTTTTGATACATATTGGGCGTTTTCTCATCCATAACTTGACAAATGTTGGTTTTTCAGTGCTCAAGAATTAAAGTTTTATCTGCATAAACATGGCTCCCGCTTAGCCTCACAAAAAAAAGTCCAGCGGTCCACGACGAGAAATTACGCGGTCAGGAAATGTTTCTTGCGATAAAGTCATATTCGCTCGAGTTTTGAAGCATGTGGCACCGTCTTGTTGAAAACACATATTTTCCAAGTCGTATTATTCAATAGCAGACAAACAAAAGTCTGTTATCATATGACCATAACGCTCCGAATTGACGGTGACAGTTGTTCTTCGTCGAAGAAGTAAGGTCCAATCACACCTCCGGACCAAAGAGACCACCAAAGAAGGACCTTTTGTGGATGTAACGGCCTATCTTCAATAACTTGAGGATTCTCAGAAACCCAAATTCTATAATTTTGTTTATTAAAATGCCCACCGAGTGAGAAATGTGCTTTGTCACTGAAAAAAATTGTGTTCGAAAAATCGCTGTCCATCGCCGGTTTTTTAAGCACCCATTTGACGTAGCTACGACGACGTTGTGAATTGTCAGCTGGCTTCAGTAGTTCTGTGAGGTTGACTTTATATGGATGTAGGTGTAAACCCAATTTTAAACACGCCATATTGTGATGTAAGACGGTCCTAATTTCTGAGAACGACGAGGAATCAATACATTCGGATCGTCTTCGGCAACACTTACACTCACATCAGAGAACAAAGAAAGATATTGACTTTGATTTTATTTTTTTCTCTCTCACAACATATTGTTATAGTTTTAGAAAAATTGACAGACGGACACAGAAACAGATGGGAAGTTATAAGTGTGGTTCACATCCGAACCCTGCTTTTCTTGTTAATTTCACCTAGCAGTTTAGCTGAAAAAAATATAAAGAAAGTTTACTTCTTTGGAACAAGTTTTATTTTATAGACTTTTTTAATTTTTACCTATATTCACTTATTATTATAAACCCCTTTATCGTCAATAAAATTAGATACGTCCCTGAATGCAACAGAATTGAATTTCTACAAAGTCTTAACGCAGTTTTTTCCTCATATTGTATGTTTGATCAAATGGATATTTATTTTATTATGCTACAAAGTAGTACACACTCGCTTGCCTACGGCTAAAAAAAAATCTCAATCAATCAAGGTTTTGTTAATAATTTTACCTGTGATCGTAATGATCAGAAATAATACTGATTTTTAATAATTATTATTGGTAAATTTATAATAAAACACATATATTTTATTTTAGGCTTTAAAACATAATACAATTCCTTTTTTAACTACAAGGTAACCATCGCATGAATTCCGCCATTGTTGTTCGCTTGTTTGTAAAAGAAAATACTGGGTTTTTCAACAGGTACGCACAAAAGTAGAGCGACAGGGACAGCAAACGACGCCATATTTCTTGCCGCTCTTTTGACATTTCTCTTCAGTAAGGTTTGCCATTTCATAATGGAAAGATATACGAGCCAAAAACGAGTCGAAATTATTAAATTTTACTACCGAAATTCGTAGTCAGTGGCCTCAACGTTACGAGCGCAACGTCCAATTTATGGTCGTCATAATTGTCCTAGCAGATCAACAATTGAGCGTCCAGTGGAAAAATTAGAATCCATAGGCACAGTACAAAATGTTCCCGTGCCAGTGAGACAAAGAAGTGCCCGTAGTGTCGAGGTTATGCTGCCACTGAGGCATCAGTTTCAGAAAGCCCAAATGTGTCTCTCACACGTCGTCGCGTCGTTCTCAAGCGTAGGGCATCTCTGTGACGTCGTTGTGGTAAATTTTGCGAAAATATCTTGGCCTACATCCTTACAAGATTAAATTGACTCAAGAACGGAAGCCACTTGATCACCAGAAGCGTCGTATGTTCGTGAATTGGGCTGAGCAACAACTTGAAAATAATTCGGATTTTCATCGAAAACTCATCTTCAGCGATGAGGCTCAATTCTGGCTGAATGGCTTCGTCAATAAACAAAATATGCGGTATTGGTCAGGCAGCAATCCACACGTACTCCATGAGTCATCATTGCATCTCGAAAAAAATACGTTTTGGTGTGGTTTAGGGACTGGCGGCGCGCGCGGCGTCATTGGGCCGTACTTCTTCCGTGATGTTCAAGACCGGCACGTTATTGTGAATGGGGATCGCTGCCGTTTAATGATTAACGAATATTTTTGGCCCCAATTAGATGATATGGACTTGGAGGACATGTGGTTCCAACAGGACGGCGGCACCACAAGCCACACAGCGAATGTCACAATCAATTTTTTGGAAACCAAGTTTGGAGAACGTGTTATCCCATGAAATGGTCTAGTCGCTTGGCCGCCTCGGTCGTGCGATTTGACGCCTTTAGACTATTTCCTGTAGGGTTACGTCAAGTCTATGGTCTATGCCAACAAGCCAGCGACGATTGATGAACTTCGTACGAATATCGAACGTGAAGTTGCAGCAGTATCGGCCGATTTATGCTTGAAACCCGTCGAAAATGGGGTTCATGAAAATGTTGAGTTTCCTGAATACATTGACAGTGACAGTTCGGCGTACTTTTTGTTTTGGATTCTTATCAAGCTGAAAAATACAACTCGAATCATTATTCAAAACACTGATGCTTTCAAATTGTATTCTAAAACAGATTTATACTAAAAACGATCCATAACACTCTTAATAAATGTCAACATACGCGATCCAGAGACAGTGAAAGCACCCCTTAAATTTAGTTTCTTAGATTCCGAGATGATTACAGTCTTTTTAGATACCCGTGGTGACTCAACAAAATATTGATGTTCAAATATTGCATTTAAAAATTTAATTTTAATGAAAATGTACATTTCGTATGTAGACTTTTGTCACTATATTTTTTAAGTTTTCCAAGTCAATACTTGTTGGAGTTCTTAACAAAAGTGATTTACATGTGCTTGAAAGTGACAAAACGGCAAAAAAAGTGGTTGTACGTAGACTGTCTTCCACAGTATAGTTAAGCCTTCACAAATTAAATTAAGAGTTGTCAAATCCTTAATAAAAAAAACGGTATAAGCAAAACATTTCAAGTGTGCTCGACCAGCAAAAGTATAACCGTGCGGTGCGATACACTAAGGACTCATTAAATTCGCTGCAGATAAACATGCATGAATTGGATTTGGATATATCGCCGAAAAGCTCTTATACATATATTAAAGCTTAATAATATCAAAATAAACTTTTTCTGATCCAAATTAGGTTCATGCACTTGAAATCTAAAAAGCTATGTTAAAAATGTTATGGGTAAATTTTAGATTTTTTAGAACTAAGTAATTTAGCACTACAAGCAGGGGTAGCCAATTTTCTATCAGCGGGCCACAGTCTATATAAATTTATGGCTAAGATGCATAATAAACAAATTTGTGAAAAATATGTATATGAAATTTTAAAATAATTGTTACTTTAAAAAAGTTTGAAATCTAAAATTTAGTTAAAATATTTTCAATGAAATTTTTAATTTTACATATTAATGAATTTTGAGTTTAACCATTTTTCATCATTTAATGGCTTCCCATGGAGTGTTATGAGGTCAAAAAGCTCACTAAGTTAAAAGTACATATATGCATTTATATTTTGATCAGAGTGCAGTATCCAAAAAATGACGAAAATTTTACAATTTTTGAAACTCGTATTTAATTATAGTTCATTACATTTTAGCCAGGTAAGATAATCGCCCTTATTATGGTTGTCATTTTATGAAAACGACTAAAACACGACGAGTCGCTGAGAGCCTTAGTTGGCCTTTCAGTAAAACAGAACACCCAAGGTTCTATTTAGGTACCATTTTCCGTCGTCGTTGAAACCAAACCATAATCGTAATAAGGGTAGGTAAATATAAAAAAATGTAGTACCCGTGGTTTGATGGTTAGTGCGTACTGCGTTGGACTGTCATGCCAGAGGTCTTGGGTTCGATCCCTGCCTATGCCATCTATAGTTTTTTTTCACGGAAACTGCCTCTTGCGAGGAATTCACAAATTCTCCAAAAGTAATTCTTGTCATGAAAAGTGCTTTCTCAAATTAGCCGTTCGGATTCGGCTTAGAACTGTAGGTCCCTTCCATCCCTGATAACAGTACTCGCACACAGGAATGGTTGAGAGTTGTAAGTCACTAGGCCCTAGTTTTCAACGGACTGTTGCGCTACCCAATTTATTTTATTTATTTTATAAAAAAAATGTTTGTCATCATGTTAAAGTTTTGGATATCACAAAAATAGAACAACCTTTTAAAAGAACCAATTGACGTACAGACTTCCGTTGGTAAAACTTAATTTTGTAGTTTTGAAAGCATTTAATTTAAAATTAAACTTCTTGTAAGATTTTATAGGTACAATAGGTATTTCCAAAAAAAGTACTTTATGTCAATATGGCGGCATTTGATTTCCGATTAAACTTAAAATTGGCTTTTCCAAACAAAGTTCACAGTTAAAAACTTGGCCTTTAAAAAACATAATTTAAGTAAGTTAATTTTTTTGCCAACACTAAAGGGTGTTTTTCTTAGGCGTGTGATTTAAAATATAATGTTATGGCAAAAAATGTAGCTTTATTATAAAGATAAGTGATAAAAGTTATAAATGATTTCGGGGAAGTGGCCTCCACGGCTTCTTCGAATGAATTCCAGTCGATAGGCTCATTTTTTGACCAATTTTTTTGTTGGTAATAAATATGTACGATTTGCAAACGTTGTTTAGGAGAAAGACTATTCACTATAAAATGGTAAATCAAACAGAACATAAATCAAGTGACAGCTTTTAAAAAAAACGATCTCTGAAAAAATAATTTCCAGATTGAAACCACACCTCTAGTTATAGTTATATGTTACACATTAATGTTTTCAACCATTTTTACCAAATCTACGAACTTTCCAAAATGAGGGATTTTGACTTGCATATTTCGACTAAAATTAAATTGCACTCTTAAGTGTTAAATAAATGACGCTTAATGAATGTCTCTTCCGAAGGTCACCTTTGTCCGAATTTTTACGAACTGAATATCTAATCTTGGATTATAAAAACAGTATAGTTCTGGGTTTTAGGAATCTTCTTTTTCTTTTCTTTCTTTCTTTCTTTTCAACTTCTACCCAAACATTTTAAATAACATTATCTGAACTTGAACTAGTATCTCTCAGAATAGAAAAGTTATTGAAATATTCGAGTAATACGAGTCCCTAACTGATAGTTAGATTTTTAAAGTCAAGTACAAAAGTACAATTCGATTTTCCATACACAGTAAAATTAAATTTTTCTAACTACAAAATTTGTTTTGGAACCGTAAAAAACTGTGCTAATTGTATTACACCTTTTAATATACACATCACCAAAAACTTTGTTCTGTTATTATTTTTAATTTATATTTTGTTTTTGGTTATCGATAAATATTTTTATTTTCCATCTATAGTCATTGCAGTAATATGAATCAAAATGTTTGTCACTAACTACACAAATTTAAATACCCACACCAAATGCCAGGTATGCTCGACTATTCACAAATATTCATTATGTGCAATTAAGAAAATTAAGATGTCATTTTCATTTGTGGATATAATGCAGCACTTGGCAAATTTGAATATTAAATTAAATACGCTTGACACTGATGAGTTTCTTGAGAAGAAGTATGTAAACCCATCAGCCGCATCACAGCATTGCTCTCTAATTAACTTTAATTTGTAGACAATCCTTCGGTTATTATAACCAACAGAGCATCATCATCATCATCCCAGGATTCCATATAGTTCGAGTGTTTATATATTTATACCCGCCTTATAAGCGTGAAACGAACATAGGCGTGAATCTGTCCGATGTCGTTAGGATTTCGTTCCTTAGCACACTGATGGCTTTTTTTTGCAGCTATGGCTATGGCTTCAAGCCAAATAATTCACACATTGAACGATGAAAATGTCGCGTCGTCTCAAATTAGTTTGTTGGTTATTTTGGTTTTCTTCATTTATAATAAGTCTGCACAAAGAGAAGGGGTCGCAGTGGTAGTTGGGTTAAAGAAAATTCGAAGCATGGATGGGGGAGATGGGAGGATAGAACTACCAACGACTTGAATATATGAACATTTGTGGTTGGTTGGGAATGATTCAAGAATTATGATTTAATAATTTATATTTTAATGATATAGTTTATGGGTGCTAAGTGTTCATTAACACAGAAATGCCGGCATCCGCCGGCCGTTTGCCCATCGGTATCACCACGCCAGCCGCAGTGGGGATTTTTAATTAGTTCAAAATAGTTGAAAATGTTATTTTGCTAGTTTTGAAATATAAATTTCTTTCATTATTAAAATTCTAAGCAAATGTTTTTTTTTTTGTTAAATTGTATCTTCTTGTATTTAAAAAACAATTTATTGGGTAATTATTTTGTTTCCCTTAAAAAATTAATGAAAATTCGTTCAAAAATGTATTTTATAATATATTTAATAAAATTGTTAACAGAAATAATGCTTTCATCGACGTTCCTTAAAATGACTTGGTTAGAAATTAAAACATCGACAAAATTTTCAAACAGAGTTGAGTTGCAAAAAAGCCTAGTGACTTACAACTCTCAACCATTCCTGTGTGCGAGTAATGTTGTCAGGGATGGAGGTGAAATAGATAATAAACCAAATATTTCAAAATTATAGTTTTACCATAAACTTTCGTTTAAATTAACAAGCATTTCGTTATGTATTGACTTAATTTCTAGAAAAGACCAATGCAATAACTTCCCCTTTCCCTTCTGAAAATGTATGCATTTTTTTTAGTACACCTCCTGTGGCCCGTTGTTCTTGTTTATTATGGGATAATTTTTTCTTCAAATGGGTTTTGTAGTCGGCCCAAATATGGAAAACTTTTTTGTTCGGAAAATAGACTTTTATTTGACGCTGCATTATTTTTGGAAATGGCTGCATTTAATTTCATTTCAGATGAATGATTGCAGTAAATTAGCCCCTTCTTTATCGTTGTAGTCCTAAAAATGTTAATAATCTATTAACTACAAACAAATATCCTTAATAAGGAATAACAAATTAGTTTTTAACTTACATTTTACTAACAACCAGAAAATAATTATCAGCAGTGTTGGCGAATTTTAAAACTACTTAGAAACTCAACATCGATGCCACCTGCTAACTTAAATTAAGTTATTTTCGCAGCTATGAAAGTAATTATTCTTTCTGATGATGATTCCATGACAAATTTTTCATAACCAATTCACACATTTTGCGACTGTATTTAATTGATAACTTCTCAAATGCCATATTTAAGGTCTTCGATTGTTAATCACTGACATACCCCTTATCTCTTATGAGTCCCTAAAGAAAAATCTTGATCTTGTACTCCAATAATTGGAATAAGTCCAACGTTTTCAAACCGTTATACCTGGCTACCAGAACCGGCTACACACAAAATGTTTATCTCATTCCACTCAAATCCACGTGATCTTAATGTTATCTATGGGTCTTGCATCTCAAAAAAGTAAAATATAGACGCTATTCAGTGTTTTGCGTTTTCCCGACACTTTTGCAAAATGGACTTATTCCGTTCTCACAACTGACGATTGAATTGTGATCACTTATAACATTGCTATTCTTTCGTTGCTTGTTCGAGACGACCATTTTGTTGAAAATAAGGCTAAGTCATCCACATCAATATCTTCCAATTCCAGCCATACAAAACTTTGAAAATCTCAAGACCTAACTCCTTGTGCAAAATACGATGTAATTTCGTTTGTGAAATGCCTAATTCTAAAGAACCGTCAAACCTTTGTATCCTCAACACAACGAGCTTCAGCAGCAATATTCTCAATCGTTTTTAAGTCTTGTACCTCAAGGGAGTCTCCTTGGTCCATTACTGTTTATTTTATTCATTAATAATGCGCTTTTAATTTTAAATAGTTCTATATCGTTTATCTATTCAGATGGTTTAAAATATTTTGATTTATTAACTTCATCAAAGCCTGTTAGGAGCTACAAGCAAATCTAAATCAATTGTATATTAAACGTTATAATGTAACCCGGTCTTTAAAAAGGTGGCTTGTAACTCAAAAACAAAATTTTCCATTTCCATTTCGTCAGTTTCTCGATAGTTGTTCTACTTCCTTCCTAGTATCTCTCGTTGTTCAACGAAACCAAGTGAGATGCAGCGTTGCTTTTGCTCCAAATATTATGGTAGTTAATTGCTTCACGTTGCTACTTTTTATTTTTTTCAATTCCATTTATTATCTTGATTCTGGATTTCAAAAAAATTCTGTTACATTTGTGCTCTTCTTTGATAAAATTTGTAGTACACTTTTAAGCAAGTTAGGACTTTTTGGTTTTTACTATGTGAAAGAGCGTCTCAAAAACTATTCTAAAAAAAAATAAGAAAAATAATTTTTTGAGTCATAAGCCACCTTTTCATAGTCCGGGTCACATATAATCAACTATGGCTGTATGTTAAATTCGTCATGTTTGAATAGAGAATCTGACCTTGGTGTTGTACCATACCCAAAATTAACGTTTACTGATCACTATATAATTATTTTCTAAACAAACCTAACGAAACACTTGATTTCGTCAAAAGATTTTCTCGTGAGTTCCTCGATCTCTTTTGTCCGGTCAATTCTTGAATACTCTTGCATTGTATAGCCGTATGAATTTCAATCTGAATCAGGCTAGCTGCAGAAGAAATATACCCCTTAGAACTATTCTTATTAGATCGAACTATGGTGCCAACAGTCCTCAATTAATCAGTAAATACAACACATTCTCTATACTCATTGACTATACAAATGACAATCTCAAATTTGCAATTTATAAATAAATTTTTATTTTTGCTGAAAGTAGTTGATATTATGTTAGTTTTCACTTTTGATTAATGTAAATATCGTTATCGTAACTTTAGCATTTAACGTATTTCAATTAACTTATTTAACCAAAAGCTCAAATTTGTCCACCAGTTTAATTATTGCCATTGTCAAATATGACATATTTAAGAGTAACAACTGCCTAAATAGCGGGCTATTTAAAATGAAACCTCTTATTGGAAAACACTTAACAAGAAATTTGTATCCATAGAAATACTGCCAAATGAGAGCTATTCTGTTTCAGGAAACAAACATTTAACTGTTAAATGACTAAGCACTGCAATCAATTGTCCTTATATTTTGACGTATCTACATAACAGTCAAACCGCCAACGTGAAGTATGTACTTGAATTTTCGATTCAGGAGTATTTAAATTACAATTTTTGTATATGGGATTTTTGTATAGATGATTAATGTTATAATAACTACAAGTAATAATTTTTCTCACTATTTTCATTCTGTTACCAGTCTAGAAGTATCTTCAAAAGATTTTTGACGACTAACAGCATCTTTTCATATTCAAATGCAATTGTGGCGCGGCGCCATCATCTTCCGGTTCATCCCAAAAGGACACTAATTACACTAATATGCATACTTATAGTATTTTTTTTCTATATCTAATATTTAGAACAATTTATGTAAACATTATTCTAAAACTCATTTTCAGGAATGTAGACAAAATGTGTCAAAAATTCTTCCAATTTAGATATCCTTGGCCCGGTGGCGTTGGCGGCGGCACACGGCGACGGCGCCACATTTCCTAATTGCTCCAGAAAAAAAAACAAACAACAACTAAGTATCCTTGATGTTATTTAACATAATATCAAAAAATATGTGGGGGTGTATTAATATAATCATATATCACTTAAAATACACTCTTTTATCGTGTTTTCATATACGACTCATTTTTGTGTCTAATTTGAAACACACCGAAGAAAAAAACCTAAGACCCAATTAAATTCAACGATGACACCACCTGTAAATCGTTTCACCTCGGAAGTATCTTCCTGCCCCCTAAATACATAATATTTATGTACTCTTCCATGGAACCACATCAGAATAACATGATATAGACATATTTTCCATTCGATGTCATAAATTTCAAATGCAACACTTTGAACGATAAATCGCAGCTAAATGCCACTAATTCGTGTCGGATCAGCCATCAGCATCTCACGATCAGCCCTTCTCACCATAGACCAAAACAAACATCACTCCTTGTGTCACTGGTCTGGAAATGGCTCTGGCTTTGACTCTGGAACGTTGAACGTTGAAGTGAGCTCGCTCTATCTTTCTCTAATTAATTTATGATTTTCCTCACGGCATTAATCTTGATGATATTCCAACCTTAAGCATCAGACTTCAGCATCCCGTTTAGGGCCGATTAAAATGTCACATCTGTTGTGGATGTTGTGGTGTTGATCGCATAGAGAAAAACAAAAACAACAAACATAAAATATTGAATAATACAAACAATTCTATATAAATCTGCATCTGATCTAGCGCCGACCATCGCAGATATTTACAGTGGGAACGAATAGACTAGAATATGGAATAAATTTTATAATTAAAACAATAAAAATAGGAGGAACATGTTTTTAACTTCAAAACAAAAATGAAATATTTAATATTTTTAATTACTTATTTCATATATGGATTAAAACAAAATGTTGAAATGCAATTTTTAAAAAGTTGCAGATATTTCACGCAGATATGATAAAGTACAAATATTTGGATACTACGTGTATATCACAAAATTTGTTTGTTGAATACCAAACAAATCTTGTTAAAATAAGGAACCTTTTTTAATTTTAGTAATTTTTTAATGTTTTGAATTCATATCAAGTATTTCATGTTAATTACCCCACTGTTTTTAGACGAAGTTGGAGAAAAAGTAGTTGTTGTCAAATAAAGTGTCATAGAGATGATTATGAATCGTGTTTTTGTGACACATGGAACATGCCCAGATGGAGATTCGAATGTCAATTATTGGGCAGTGTTAGAGAGCAAAGAAGCATATTTATGTATATTAAAATATCCATATGGTCTATGTTAGATACTTTTCATGGTTTTTTTATTTTATTATAAATAATAGGTGATCATAAATAAAATAGAAAATAAAAATCCTTTAAATGTTCTTTTAATGAGAGAGGTAAATATTTTAAGTAGATTTTGATGATTTTTTTGAATGGATTGAATTATATTTCTTGTTTTCGGTTTTCAAGTAAAATGTTCACATAAGAGTTAATTGGTCTCATAATATTGTCAAAATTTTATTTTCCAAATGAGTGGGTTGAAAATTTAAAACTCAATCATAGCTGTTGTTAATTAGGGCGGATATAATGAAATAAAATATTTCAAATAAGCTTCATATATAATCAACAGATATATCCGCTTCCGATCGCTGGCCTAAAATAAATTTAAACAAATTAAAATACAATCAAAGAAAACCCTTTTAATTTAATACGCTGATTTACATATGTGTTGTTTAACTTGTTGTTGTACATTTTCATAAGTAAATGAATAATTTAATAAAATAAGCTTAACAAATTGTATCATCCAATAGAAAAGCATTGTCAAGAAGTATATTAAATTGACTTCAAAGAGTGGTCGTTTATCAGGATCAAGATAATCAGAAAAATTAACATTTCTGACAACTCCTAGTTTTCGAAAAATCAATATTCAAAAATTTGGGGCCCCAAACAAAACTTTTTAATAGTTGAAGTATACGTTTTTACTTGAGACTTATAGGAACTATATGGCAAATTTTGCATTCGTAACAAAATTCAAACTCAAGATTTTTTTTTTCATTTTCTTAATACTAAAAATAACAACAGTCCCATACAAATTTTTTGGTTAAATATCGAAAATTTGAACTTTTTCAAAAATGAACCGATAGATGTTTTTAAAACTTTCTCTAAATTTTTTGTTCTTAATTTGGCTTCTTTCTAAAAGAAAAAACGTGTTTTGGTATTGCTCCAGAAGGATGTTCCTTATCCTTATAAAACCGTTATTTTGTTTTTAAGTTTTCTCAAGAGCTAATGGACCGATTTCAATAATCTTCTCTGCAAGCTTTTGTCGATGATCAAATGATCAAATTGATACAAAAAATTCAGTTAATCTAGGTTTTTTGAGAAATAAAATGGGATTTAAATTTTTGAGAAAAACTTATTTTTCAGGTAAATTTTGAAATCTTAAATTATATTTAAATATTACGAAACAAACTTTTTGGAAGAAATTAGCATTAGCATTAGTAATAGACTCCCGAAAATTGAGTTCGAAAAAACTACGTTAAAAAAAAGCCAGAAAATTCTTAATATCAGATTCTTTCTCATTTTCTGGGTTTTTGAGTTTTTGTACCTTTTTTGCATTAATAGAAATGGCAACAAAAAAATAATATATCATTTTTGGAAAAAAACCAAGGTTTCAAAACAATTTTTTACATTTTTGCGTGCAAGCAACAAAAACCCTCTAAACCATTGTGGTTTAGCTCTTAAACATGTCATATTTAGAAAACTGTTGAAATCTTGGAATGCTTTCATATGTAGGGATTAAATGAAATAGTAAGACTATACTTAGCTGGACAACAGTGTTCTAAAAAAAGAGGCTGGGATGCGACCCACACCGATAACTTCCCATCCCGTCTATCGATTTCTCTTGCTTAACAGTTTATAGGTTTTCGTGTTTTGTAAAAAAAAGTTGTCAGTTGAATTATTCTTAAAAATTTTAAAATTACCAACAATATTTTGCATTTGATGAAATAGTTTGATTTCAAAATGTATTTTTGTTAAGGAGATTTTTAGTCGAAAACCAATTTTAGTAGCATTTCTTAAAAATTTGTATTTCTTATATAAACAAATACAAATTAGATGAATGAAATTAATTTGAAGTCAATATCTTCCACTGTTCACGAGATATCGAGAACGGAACATCAATTTTTAACAAATTTGCGTACTATTTTTTTAGATTTTTTTTTTTATGAAAAAACGGACTGTTGGATTTTTATAAAAAATGTACTGAATGTCGAAAACAATATTTTCTGTGAGTCAAATTAGTTTTAAGCCAATATTTTTAATTTAAAAAAAGGTATTTGAGTCGAAAATCAATTTTTACGAACTTTTAGTAATGCTTTTTTAAGATATTCATTTTTTGTCAAAAAACTGTCAATTCGATTTTTTTTCAAAATTTTATGGAATGTTCAAAACAATATTTCTTATAAGATAAAATTAGTTTGAAACTAATATTTTAAATCTTTGAAAAGATAATTGAGTCGAAAATCTATTTTTACGAACTTTTATTATTTTTTTGTAGGTTTTTAATTTTTGTAAAAAAAACTATCAATTTGATTTTTCTCAAAATTTTACTGAATGTTGGCAACAATATTTTTTAAAAACTAAAATTAGTTTAAAGCCAATGTCTCAAAATTGTAAAAAGTTATTTCAGTCGAAAATCAATTTTTACTAACTTTTATTCATTTTTTTTTTAGGTTTTCTTTTTTGGAAAAAAAAACTGTCAATTCGATTTTTCTCAAAATTTTACCGAATGTTGAAAACGTTATTTTTCGTTGCACATAATTGTTTTGGAGATAAAATCAATTTTTGTTCATAAAATTTTCGAGGTGACAAATTTTTTGTTTCAGTTTTTTTGATTTATAAAAAAACCGTTAATTTTAATTTTTTGTAAAAAAAAAGTCAATTCATACGTACACACGCACGCACAGACATCTTTCTAAAAATCTTTTATTTTGACTCTAGGGACCTTGAAACGTCGAGAAATGTCAAAAATGCGGAGTTATGGACCATTTACTTGACGAATGCTTAACTGGATGTAATGCAAAGCCAAATTTTATAGTTAAATATGTTGATGACATATTTGCGGTTATGGACAAAGATAAAGTCGCAGACTTATTATTGATCCTGAACGGATTCCACTCCAAACTACAGTTCACTGTTGAAAACGAAAATAACAGTTCTATATCGTTCCTTGATGTCAAAATCCACCGTATGGACACTCAATTGTCGTTTGATTGGTTTCAAAAACCAACAGCATCAGGACGTCTGATCAACTTCCGGTCCAACCAAGCCAAACACATAATCTTCAACACAGCTTCCAATTTAATTAACAAAGTTTTCACGTTAGGTGACGAAAGATTCCACCATTCAAATACCATCAAAGTGACCAAAATTTTAAGCGACAACGGTTTCCCGCCAGCAATTATTCGTGGCTTAATTTTACAACAACAATGCAGACGCGCTAAACAACAAAGTGAGGATAACAACAAAGGATACTTCAAAAGCATTGTTTACGTCCCAAAACTGGCTGAGAGTTTTAAGCAAGTTGTCACCAAAAACATCCAAGATGTCCGATTGGCTTTCAAATCTAACCAGACAATTAGACACTTTTTCACCAAACTAAAGACCAAAATAGACAGAGATAAACGCACTGACGTCATTTATAAAATAAACTGCAAAGGTAAACCTGACGAAACATGTAACCTTTGCTACATCGGAACCACCAAACAATTCTTGCGCCAAAGATTGTCCAACCACAAATCTGACATCAAAAACAATAACCTGGCTAAAACCGCATTGGCGGCCCATTCAATAGACAAAGGTCATTCTCCGGATTTCGATGGTGTTAAAGTTCTTCAAACGGAAAAACATACCTCTAAGCGATATACGCTCGAAACGCTCCACATCCTGAACAACAAAAACAATATGAATCGCAAGCAAGACACATAGAGTATATCATCTGTATACTGCTCACTTGTTTCCTCATAAGAGTTTTCTCTTTGTTTTTTTGTAGTTATAGACTGAACTTCTTAATTAGAAATGTTTTTTTGTACACTGTTTTTAAAATTTAATTGTTAAATTGTAAGTTTTTTCTTATTCTTGTTGTCCACAATATTGTACTATGTGCTTTATATTTCATGTGTAATAAAGTTCCCCTGAGGAAGGCAGCAACCCCTGCCGAAACGTCGGGAAAAGCTAATGTAACAACCTTGTTTCATTGCAACGATCAAAGTGACCAAAAAAGCCGAAGGAAAACCTAATTTTTCCAATACACATAAGTATATATTCATTGGTCAATACATTATCTTTTAACGGAATACCTTTTTTCATTCTATGCAAAATTTTGTTATTAAAGTAAGATTATGTCCTAAAAAAAATCCAATGTGTTTTTGTAAAAGAAATAACAACTTCTTTCAGTGTGGGTTGCATCCCAGCCTCTTTCTTATTTTAATACCTATCTAAATTTATCTTCTTATTAGAAAACCTTGCATATTACAAAAATTATGATTTTCTAGCGTATGCCTGTTCACAAAAAATTAGGGCTAGCAGGTTTCCAATTCTTTTAAAGTCACTTCAGTTAATTGAATTTAAAAAAATGGTCCATGTTATTTTGGAAAGAAGACTCAGTAAAGTTGATTTGAAACAGATATTTCTTTAAATATTCAAAAACATTAAAAATTGCCCTACATCCTTAGTCCAATAAAATAAGTGTTTGTTTGAACAAACATAATTGACCTATTTAATCATCTTGGGTATCGTATTTCGAGCATAATAATTTGTCAATGACTTCAACCCTACAAGTGACCCGTACAGGCGTACACGCACATTACTTTGAGTTTCTACTATCAAAGCAAGCAACTACACAAATCATAGGCACACTGCAGAGTGTGAGAATGGCCATTTATAACCTCAGTTTTTCAAAAGACCAAAAACCAAAATGAAAACAAATTCATCTAAGTGAGGGTAATACCGACAACAGGCGTATCAAAGAAGCCCACTATTACGGAACTTCATGTAATTAAATAGCCCTGCAGGAATGTACTCTCTTAAAATGCATAAACCACAAATGGGCGAGTCGGAATACATTTTCTGACATTTTCATTTTTCCTTCGATACAACTTGAGTACCTAAGTATCCTCTTATAGTCACTTATTTGATATTTTATTCTATGAATTGATGCTGGAAGAAGAGAGAAAGAAAGAAGGAATATCAATAGAACCAACTGAAAACCGGAGCTCCCCGGGGAAAGAGTCGAGATCGTTGATCATTTTTCTCGTTTGTGTTATATATACAAAACCAAACCAAATAAGGGACGACCTAGCGACGACGAGATTTATGAGTGTTTGGTGACAAAAACTGAAATGTGATGATTTATAATGAGGACGTATTAATTATTTTGACACTGTTTTGCTCCATTTAAATTGAATTGTTTCGGGGAAGACCGGGCTGGGTTGGGTTGGGTTTGGGACTAGGGACTAGCTGGGTTAGGTTGCAGGGTTGGGCTGAAGAACTGAGCTGGTCGATCTTCATCTTCCCGGTTCAGCGTTCAGCCAGCTATAATTACAATTATTACGACAGAAAGGTGAAAAGATCTCGTTACGTTAAGTGCGTCGCGTCGTCTTTCGAGTGCCGAGCGGTGCGTCAGTGCTTGGAAAAACCAAGCAAGACTCCGATAACTGCAAGAGCCTTCTCAATTAAATTCCTCTCAGGAGCGCGATGCGCCGAGCAATTAATTTTAGCAATTATTCAACCTTGTCAAGTTGATGGTAGCAGCGGTACAGGAGCTTCAGCACTGGTGCCGCGATGAAGGAAAATCTGTGGAATTTTCTTTGGTCTGGTTGAATGGTGGAACGGATGTGGGCTGGGGAGGGGTAGATCTTCATCTTCAACCAATGCGAAACTATTTCTGAGTTTTCTATTTAAATTTCGAACTGAAAAACTCAGGAACGTGTGGCATAGGATTCATTTGATTTTGAATCTCAAATATGATGATAACACATTTGATCACACAATCGGTTCTTAGAATCAGAAACTAAAAGAGTGAAATGGAAACCGGTGCATGCCGGGAGGAAGTCCCCAGAATCTGTAAGTGATACACTAATTAGGATTATAATCATGTATTTTGATGTGGCTGATGTTGCACCCCTTTTATAGATACAAACAAAAAATAAAGTCGAATATGTTCTTGCAGTTGCATAGTCGAATTAAATGTGATAATTGTGGTGGCAGATTTATGACCCTGAGTGATGAGCATATGTTTTAATTAATTTCCAGGAAAGTGTACGATTTGATGGTGGAAGAAATACATTTTCTTGCATAAACGAGCATATAAGGATATTATATTCCTTCGTAGACATAATATGTTTGTATGTCGGTACTTATGGTGCTAATTTTTTGTTGATGGATGTTTAGTTTACTTATCTAAGACAGAGCGTCTAAGATGCTTTAAATCAGTGAGTGATGAAGCAGTTGTTAACAAGTGTATTTAAATAACAACAGTGATTGTTGAACAGTCAAAATGTTGTATATAAACTTGAAAAGAAATTTGGGATAAGAGAACTGGACCTATTTCACTAAACACTTCGCAACTGTGCAAAAACGTTATATCCTGCAAAGTAAAGTGCAAAGTGTTTCACTAAATTTTGCAAAGTGAGAAGACTTTTCACTTTTAAAATTTTTAGACTTTATTTAAAAAGTGAAAAGTAAAAGTGTTTCACCAATTTTAAATATACAACTTTGCTATTATTTCGTATTTTGAAAAGTTGCAAAGTAAACATTAGATTGTATTTATTAAGATCGAATGTGCATTAAAAAAAGTTAAAAAATAAAAAGGAAATTCATCAACGATAATATTCTACACTCGATGGACTACTCTGCAGACTGTTTAGGGTCAAAGGGGGTAGTTGGTTTTTTGCATTTTTTTATTTTTTTTCACTTGTAATGTTTGTAACAGCTTAACCATGCAATGTCGAACATTTTTGTTTATGCTACTTAAGTTTGGATTTTATTATCTATCAAAGGGTAGTAATCTTAATGGCGTTTGTTTATTAGTTTTCATACAATTTAATGTTTACATTTACCTCCCCAGTTTTTTAAGTAAATGAGAAAAATGGGGTAAATGAAAACGGTACCAGTCGTCCTACCGTTGTGGAAAGGGGTAACCAAGTTCTCTGTCCTAATATATGTAGGTACCTACTAGACCAGGATGATCTCCTCCTTATCGCAAGGGTTACCAGTACGAGATCTGAAATAAGGCACCTTGCTATAGTGTCCTCTACGCCTGACGAAAGTGCTGGTTTTCTGCCTCTAGATATAATGGCAGTAGGATTTTTCCCTTCACTGATCCTCTGACGTGTATGATGGAGCTGTGGTTTTTGGTTGATAGCTATGTACGTGGTGGCATGTTTTTAATATAAAATATTATTAGATCAACACCAAAGCCATTGAAAATTAATTTTTACAATTACCCCAAATTGTTCACTTTTACCCCATTTCGGTGTTTACATTTACCCATGATAGGAAAATAATGGGGTAATTGTAAACAGCCAATAACTTTTAAATTTTGTTTTACAGACAAATAAAAACATATAGCAAGCATTTATACTCATATTTCACTTACTTAAAGATAAAATTTAACTTACTTCGATCGCCTTTGTTTGTTTTGCAACAATTTTAATTAGCACTGAAAAACTTAAAAACGCAGAAAAAGACTCATGGAAACGAACAAAACATAAATAAACCCTTTGACAGATAAGGCCTTCCACTCGTCAATATGATTTAAATATAATGTCTTTTCAAATAATTTCATGGCATGCTTCAAATTATAAACGGTTTTGAGAAAATTAAGTGTGTTTACTGGTTTATATATTTTTTTATTAGTTTTTGACAACTTTTCAAAACAAACTCTTATTTGCAAATAAAAATTTCACTTTGCATATTACTGAAAAGCTTTTCAAAATTCTAAATATAATTTGCAAAGTTTATTGTTTGGTGAAACAAAAAGAACAAGTACATTGGAAAATAACAAAATGTTCACTTTTCAGAAAAAACTGCACTTTGTAAATTTGATTTTGGTGAAACGTATTTTGCGAAGTAAAAGTGCAAAGTATTTGGTGAAATAGAGAAATAGAGCCATTTATCTATTCGCAAGATGTTCTTTTGGAAGTAATTTGTTTTTCAAGTAACATTATTTTTTTTTAAGTTTTTTGAGTTATAAACAAAAAGTTCGTTGATTTTTTTTTTTTCAAATGTACGTGTTACAATTTGCAATACAAAATTTAATTGGGGTTGCTATCGTTATTGTATCGAGAAAAATTTGAGGTCAATCAAATTCTTTACTTTGTTTTGAAATTGTTAGAAAAAATAGCCCACTCAATTTTTATGTGACGATATGCACATTATATCTTTTCATATACACATTGACCATTGTTTAAGAACAACATCATTTAGAAATGGAAGAGGCATTGAGAGTAGAAGTGGCGTAACCCCAAATTGCAATAATTGAGAAAATCACGGTTAAAGAAAATAAAGAAAAACATTTGTTTATTATTGGTTTCCTATTTAAAATAAAGGCTAATAAACTTCAGCTATGTCATATCTGGTGGAATATTTTCTATTTTAGATCTTAATCATGTCTGTAAATGTGTGATTTACTGGATTTTATGTGGCTTACACCACTTCTGCTTTCTGGATACAGAAATAATTTTAAAAAATTAAATCGTTACACCAATAATTAAAAATACAAGTTAACAAATTTTCTATTACGACTTTCTAAGTACAAAATAGTTACAAGGTTTGAGTTAAGACTGCTATGAAACTATCACTCTTCATCCTCGTCTACGTATTCAACTAAGCCAACGTCTCTGTCTGTAGAAACACTTGTCATGTTCTAATAAAAGTCCTGGTAACTCGGGGGAATACAATTTAGTAAGTCGAGTTAATCTTTCTTTTTCGCTTCACTTACGGCATTTCCTTTTGGAAACAGTAATTCGAGATCTGTGATTAATGCAGATGTTCTTTTTTTAATATCACAGTTTCAAAAAGCATGTCTTCGTTATTGCTGTACTTGTATTGTAAGAAATATTGAAGGGGTCTCTTTCAAAAATTGAAGCCATTGAATTTTAAGCCATGCCACTTTGCTTTTATTAATATTAATCTTAAGATTTGTTATAATTTTTTCCAATTTTTTCGTCGAAAACATCATAGATCCATTCATCCATCCATAATTTTAAATGGATTCTTCTTTCTTGCCGCTGCTATAACCTTATACCAGTCCATAGGGCCAAAAATGTCTTTTAAATACTTCTTTTGTTTTTCGATAAGACCAAAGTCTTGATCACAAGGTAAGTAAGAGTGGCCACTCAATAGAAATTTGTGATCAATTTTGTTTACAAGATAGTCACTATGCGAAACAATATATTGGCACAAAACGGACATCTTAATATTCTTATTTTGCCCACCACACTGGTCAGTGTACATAATTAAATTTGAGGTACTCACAAAATGTTTAATATAATGCAATAAGCAGCTGTCAATTTCTTGGGGACCTCTTGATCCAACCGACTCATCCTAAATATACAAGTAAGCTTTGTTCTTTATCATGTCATGGATACCTAGACAATTTGTCCAAAGCTGCCTCTTATAATAGCACACACCCCTTGAAATTACTGGAGTTGGCAAGGTTTTCATAAGATCAAATGCAATTATTGAAGTGTCATTAGATTCCTTTGCTTTTGCCGCATCATATCTAATGCCATTTCTAGCCAACTCCGCTTTTCTAAGATGCAGTTCATGTTTTATTTAGCTTACTGTACAATTTTGGTGCAGAAATGGCGTATGTGTTTGGAATTGATTAATTTAAACAAATATGCATAATGCAGAAGTGGCGTAAGTGGGTTATGCCATTTCTGTCCTACGAAAAATTGCGTGCAGAAACAATGTTTCAACAACTTTGTGTAGGTTTATGAACAAATATGAGCTACGCCACTTCTGCATAGAAAGAAAATTTAAGTTTGATGATGTTAGTGTAATAAACTCAAAATTGAAAAAAATGTGGGTTACGCCACTACTGCTCTCAATGCCTTGTATTATTTCAAAAATAAAATCTTAATTCTTAGTGAAAATAATTATTGGTTAGCAGTTCTTGTTTCAATTTTCATCCTGAAGAAAGAACTAACCATTACCTAAGTGTTTATGAAAGAAAGACATTTTCGTATACCTTTTTGTCTCCCAAAACATATGTTTCGTTTCTATGTACTGATTTCAAAAGTGATAACGTCAATGGACATTATATTTGCTTAGAACTGTCATAAGGCCATAGGTGTTTTACCTTAAAAACAAAAAATACATTAAGTCCATGAACATTACGAGGAGGACATAAATTCCATGGACGCAAATACCGTTTGTGTAAACTTAAGTTCTATAGTCATCCCACCATTTTTAAAGGGAATATGAAACGACAAAACTACTTTTATCATTGATATTATGGTGGTTTGTGTAGACCTATGATCAATGGACCTTATGTCCCAAATTATTAATTTATACTTAAAAAATGATGTTATTAAATTAAAAATATCAAAGAAAGCCTTTACGTTTTGGGCAATTTTTTTTACTTGATATTCCACAACACAACACAAGATATTTGATGTTATCGTAATGCACCTTCGAAACGTAACGTGGGTTATGAAAAAAAAACGATGGCAACACTTTTACAATAAAGGTATATGCTTTTGTGATAAAAGCCTCAACTTTTAAAATTAGAATGGAAATAGTTACAAGGATATAATCTTTAAGGTCCGTTTTCATGTTCGAACGTTGATCTTGAAGTTTTAGGAAATAATATGAGGTTTAAGGATTTTAGGCAGCTCTTTAAGTCCGTAAATTAAATTCAAGTAAAGAACAACCTTCCCGACTATACCAAGTTCTTATATACTCTTACACATTTCAAGTGTAGATGTATTTTATTTATATTTTTAGAAAAATCCATTAATTTAAAATCACCTGCATTTTTCTTCTATACACTAACAAATACCATCGTTAATTGTTCTAAATGATCACCTTTAAACGTTAACGTGCAGTCGTGCTGCACAGAAATTCACTCTGCCAGGAAGTAGACCGCAATTAATGGTTATTCGTTTCAGCATATTATGCTTTAAATAAAAACGAAATAAATCACATTTAAATTTTAGAAGAACAAGAACACAAGAAACGGCTCAACCATTTATTCAAAAAGTGCTCAGGAAAACACTATGCACCGTGCAGTGTATTCTAAAGATCCTCAATGTTTCGTGTTTGTTTTCTTAATTTTTGTATTCCACCACCACACGCTTTTTATTTAGGAACATTTAGCAGTTCTTATACTGCGCCAACAGGCAAGCAAAGTGTGTGACAGTTTTCGAAATGCGTTTTTGTTTGTCTGTTTTTTTCTGAAGATACACTGCATCATATATGACTTGACATGGTACTCCGACTTTTAAGGAGCAATACGAAAAATGAAAAGCACTGATACTCACTGCATCCAATGTCATCATCATCGTGCGTCGTCGTCGTCGTTGTCGCTATAGTTCCAAATAATCCAAGCAAATTTCTCAGAACTCAACGAGAAGGCGTCACTCATATGGAAGCCCCATAAATTACAACCAATTATCAAATTAGAAAATTACAAAGCGTGTTTAACATGACTCTGCGTCTTTTCTTTTGAACTGAATTGCGTGGAGAAGAAATTAGGCGCATAAATTTAATCGCTCCTGAAATCGTAGAGGGTTGAAGTTAATCTTGGTCGTATATACGAGGAAGTTACTTTAGGCAACATTTATCTATTTGGTTTTGAATTCATCGTTCCTTTGATTTTATAAGCATAACTCTTAAATAGCGTATAAATTGGAGTGAAAATGATCGAAAACATTAGGAATGTTATAGCTATAATTCAGTTTTTTGAGGAGGAGTACTTCATTATTATGGTACTGTTACTGTAAAATAAAATATGGATTCATGTAGAATAAAAAATACCATGGGGAAACATAGACCAAATAAATGAAATGCTGAATATGAATTTTTGAAATGCTCTTAAAAGCTAACAAAAGAATTGTCAAACCAATGTTATTAAGAAAAAATATAAAAATTAAAAAATAGAAACAAATTTTTTTAAATCAAATCGTTTCATTTCTGAAAAAATTGATATTTTTTTAAGTCGTTGCGTAAATTGTGAGTACAACAAAGAAATTTCAGAAAATTCAGAAAAAAGTAATGATAGAAAGATGATGAGGATGACAATTAGTTGTTAAACAAAACATTGGCTTAATGGAGTGGCTTACCTCTATCCGAAAGTCGATATTTTCAATACCACTGAGGCATAATTTAGGTTCAATGTCGTGAATATGCCGAATTATCTTATTCGTTACCTCTTGGCTGTTTGATGTACATATGTACATTTTTTCTTTTCAATATTTCCAAAGTTTTTTTAAGAATAAGGCATCATAACAATTTTGTATCAACCTTACTTTAGCAAAACATTTTAAGACGGTACCAATGTACCAATAATATTCTTCAAGTAAACATGAATTTCTGAGGGCTTTAAAAAGTTGTTATTTTTCAAGTTTTAGGAAGTTTCAACAATATATGGATATTTTGACTTTATGTTTTTTTAAATAGTGTTTTTGTATATTTGTATAAAATTATAAAATGTTGTATATAAGTCTTTTTATTAAATTCTGATACAACATTTGTTCTGGCTTTTTTTCTACAGATTGTTAAAAAAAGAACTATTAAAAACAAACGTGATAAGAAAATCGTATTAACAATATTTTGAAATATATTGTGTTTTGATCTGCATTTTGGTATACATTATTCTAAGCATACAGTGTTTTAAAATACACAATTTAAGACATACAGCATTATGACCAAACAGTATTATACAGAATTTTGATCTTACAAAATTGTGAAAAAAAGTATTTTTACTCACTCTAGAGATAAGTCCGACATTAAAAGTCTTACGCAAGTGAACATCATTCGCGGTAACTTTGCTGAAGCCAATTTCGAACAAATGCATCCCGATTATGAAACAAGCACTTATAGCACCAAATAGTTACCCTTTGTGGATTCATCGACTTTTCAAAAATGTATGTTCTATTGATTAATGAATTCGCTGAGTTGAAAGTGCTTCGATTATACTGACTAAAAAGAAGCACCAAGTGTACGCAAATGCATTTATATTTGATGGCTTATTTTCGTAAAACGCTTCAACAATCTTATAGCCCTTCTCAATAATGTACCTTCCATTGGTTGTATTTTTCAAAGATTAAAACAACGAAATGTCTAAAAGAATTAAATGTTTTTTTGAAAATTGAGCCAGGATTGTTGGAAACTGTGTCGGAAAAAATGGAAATAAAAACAGAAAGCAAAATGGAATGGCCAGAAAATCAATTAATATTTTATTCTGTATCTGCTAATTGCCAACTCAAAATTATTTAGTTTAGATTTTATGGAGTTAATTTTTCGGTTTATCAATTATAATGTTTCCTACAGTTTGTTGTAAATAAAAATATATAAAAATCATAGCAATAGGAAAATAATATCTCCTAAACTATCGAGTCATTAATTTAATTATACTATCGATACTTTTACGAGATCTTATACACCAAAAATATTAACCTAATTTCACAAAAGCTTGAACTTTGTTCGTAAACAAATAAAGTATGATTCTACAGTTCAAGTAAAAACTGTAAATTAAAAAAGTCCACCATAAATTTGTACGTGTCGATCCAAAAGAAAATTTCGATCAAAAAATAGCTTATTGTTGTTTTTTACCCTGAAGTAGATTTGTTTTTTAAAACAATAATGCTCTACGATTTTAAAATAACCAAAATAGACCATTTGTGGAAGATATACCATATCTCTGTGAGTGATTAGATTTGGCCAAAAGAGTACAAAATGCTATGGTATGGGTGTCTATATCCCCCTGTATTATGATAAAACTTTTTTAAAAGCCAGAAACTCATTTTTTTTTTAAGTTGCTTTTGTCCATAGTGTTAGAAAAAATCATTTTAAACCTTATTAAAAACAACAGACAAATTAATTGTTATTGAATTTTCAATATTCTCATCAATTGATGAAACTCAAAAAAGTCAAATTTAAAAATATATAGTAGTTTTTTTTTTTAAACTGAAAAGAATTCAATCTACTGTACTATGTTTCATTTTAGTAGTCCTGTCTCTGGACAGAAAAAACCGTTTGCGTAAATTCAGTACATCCATTTTTGTGTCTAGGTGTTGTGTTTATAACATTGGTTTTTAATCTCGAGGTTTGAACGCAACAAGTCAACAAATCGACAAACCGTATACATCCTTAGTTTTTTAAGGTGTTATTGATTTTTACAGTAATGGAGCTATTTTTTTTTAAGTTTATTATTTATTATATGCGTTAATTTATCTTTTCTTAAAAAATGGCAATTGCAGAATTTACATACATAGATATATCTAGTTTCGGTTCCTTACTGATGTCAATAATATGTTTGAATAAATTGAAAGAACGTGATCAAATATAACTGGAAGGAAAAGCTAATGGTAAAAACCTCCAACAACTTTTACATAGCAGCTTAAATTAAGATAAGAACGAGAGTAGAGATGGTAGTTTTTTTAAACAAGTAATTTGCAATACATTTACTTTACAGTTTATGTAACAAATTAAATAACAAAAAAAGAGGCTGGGATGCGACCCACACTGATAACTTCCCATCCTGTCTGTCGAACATTAATTTTTACTAATTTTGCGTACTATTTTTTGTAGATTTTATTTTTTTATGAAAAAACTGACTGTTGTATTTTTATAAAAAATGCACTGAACGCCGAAAACAATATTTTCTGTGAGATAAAATAAGATTGAAGCCAATATTTTTAATTTTTGAAAAGATATTTGAGTCGAAAGTAAATTTTTACTAAGTTTTAGTCTTGTTTTTTGTTAGGTTTTTATTTTTTGTAAAAAAAACTGTCAATTCGATTTTTCTCAAAATTTTACTGAATGTTGACAACGATATTTCTTAATTAAAATTAGTTTAAAGCATATATCTTAAAGTCTTGAAAAGATATTTGAGTTGAAAGTCAATTTTTACCAACTTTTAGTAATGTTTTTTTTTAGCTTTTTACTTTTGGGTAAAAAGCTGTCAATTCGATTTTTCTCAAAACTTTACTTTTTTTGACTTTATGTTGACAACAATATTTTTTAAAATATAAAATTAGTTTCAGGTCAATATCTCAAAGTTTTGAAAAGATATTTGGTTCGAAAAAAATGTTTTACCAACTTTTATTAATATTTGTTTTAGGTTTTTATTTTTTGTAAAAAACTGTCAATTCGATTTTTCTTAAAATTTTACAGAATGTTGAAAATAATATTTCTTATAACATAAAATTTGTTGGAAGCCATAATCTTAAATTTTCGAAAAGATATTTAAGTCGAAAATCAATTTTTACCAACTTTGAGTAATGTTTTGTATAGGTTTTTATTTTTTATAAAAAAAAACTGTCAATTCGATTTTTCTCAAAATTTTACCAGATGTTAAAAACATTATTCTTCGTTGCACAAAATTGTTTTGGAGATAAAATCGTTTTTTGTTCGTAAATTGTTCGAGGTAAATAATATTTTTTTTCAGTTTTTTTGATTTATAAAAAAAACCGTTAATTGGAATTTTTTCCAAAAATATATTTGTTAGGTATAACGTTACAATCTATAATATAAAATTTAATTCAAGTCCCTAGCGTTATTGGTTCGTGAGATATTTAGGGTTAACCAAAATGTTCAACTTTCTTTTAAACTGCTATGGTAAAAAAATCACCCACGCAATTTTCTTGAGAATCCTTTCTGCATCTTTGTGCCTTATTGCATATCTAATGTTTTTTTGACGGGTACTCGTACAAATTGACAAATCCTCCAAGAGTAATTCTTGTCATTGAAAGTGCTATTTCAAATTAGCCGTTCGGATTGGGCGTAAACCTGTAGGTCCCCTCCATTCCTGACAACAGTACTCGCACACAGGAATGGTTGAGAGTTGTAAGTCACTAGGCCCTAGTACTCAACGGACTGTTGCACCACCTAATATATTTTTAAACAAATAAATGAATAAGTGAACAATTATGTATTAAAATGGGTTGGGTTCGATATCCCGGTTTTTATATTCCCGTTTCTTAAAATACCGATTTTAAAATTCCGTTTTTTATAATCCTGCTTTTTATAATCCCGATCTTTTATAATCCCGCTTTTTGTAATCCCGTTTTTTATTATCCCGATTTTGAAATCAAAACTAGTTGTTTAATTTTTAAAAATCGAGCGATTTTTTAAAATTAAACAACTAGTTTCGATTGCAAAATCGAAATTAGAAAAAAATTAAAAACAAATTAAAAATGAGATATTTTTCTAGATTCATTTTATTGTAACCTTTAACAAATATGTACAACATATCAAAAAATAAGAAATATAAAGTAAAATAGTATTCTTTTAAAACAAACTCAAATCAATTAACAAAGTCAACGATAGCAGTAAAACCGTTATCGAGAGCCGAGAGGTAGATTTGCTGTGGGATGCATATTTTGTGTGCAAGAGTTAATATTGTATACAAAAATGAATGTTTATGCATAGTAAAAACAAAACAAATTACGATATTATAATATTTTAGTCAAGTAATTTAACATAAAAACCTTTGACTCCTATTGTTATTCAGTTTAATGCACGTATTTGTAAAAATATTCTTTACATTTAACTTTGAAATTCTAAGTTGGACCATCTCAATATTTGTAACAGAAGGAAGTTCTTGCGTTGAAAAGTGCCAAGACAATTTTTAAAATTTTGTTTTGAGCTATTTGTAATTTTTGTATATGTGTTTTTGCACATTTACCCCATAAAACATAAGTGCTTAAAATATAGATTTAAATATAAGTATTTTAATTTCAAAGCTTAGTTTGAGCATTCGATTTATGAAAGGATAATGGGCTATTTTCTTTACCATAAATTCAAATACAAAATTTAAAAACAAATATTTTTTTAAAATGAGTTATTTTTTGTGACAATAAAAACACTTGCAGTTTTTAAGAAAATTCTCTAGATCTACAAAGAATTCCGTAAAATACTTCTAATGAGCCACTTCAGAGGTTCTTTATAAAAAGGTTTGGGGCTATACGCTATACCTTTTTAGAAATGTTCTATTCGTTATATTCGACAATAACATAAAAATGCCCAAAATTCCCTCTGGTCTGAAGTAGAAGAACCTTATTTACAGACAAAAAATTGCAAATACAAACAAATATTATATCAAGAGCTTTACAAGATTTTTTACAAAACATTTTTAGATTTAAGCGGCAAGAAAAATGATATCATACATATACAAAATCAATCAACAATTTTTAATTCAAATGTATTTAAGCTTTGAGTAAACAAAAATGATAAGAAATATTTTGTTAAGAATTAACTTTGTTACAATTTTGGTGATTTTGTAACATTAAAACATCAAACATCAAAAATACACGAACTAGCTATGTGAAAACGGTTTTCGAGTCTATAAAACTCCATATTTATTAGGACTTCCGGGAAAATTAATTCCTTGTACCTGTTTTGTTATGAAAAATGGTTTTAGATTTTGATTTACTACATCGAAGTTTTTGGGAAGTTTTTGTGTTTCAAATTTAATAAAAGTTTTTTTATACAAAATTCCCGCACAAGACGCTAACAATTTTTTGTTTTTGACATTTTCCTTAAGTTTTTCCTATCTTTTTCATCGGTTGAAAAAGTCTTGTTTTTTCCTTATAAGTAAAGCAAAAATGTAGTACCCGTAGCGTGATGGTTAGTGCGTTGGACTGTAATTAAAAATGGTCTTCAACAGGGAGCGGTGAATTCGCCGATTCTCTTCAGCATTTACACCAGCGATCTGATAGGTAGTCTTACAAAGGCAATTGCGTACGCCGACGATCTTATTGCGTACAGAACGGCCCGAAAGGTTGAGGTTATTAGAATTCTCTTGCAGCGTGATTTCGACAAGATTCAGCGATATTGCGACGACTGGAAACTGAAAATAAATGTCCAGAAGTCGGAGACAATTCTGTTCCGGACTCCGTTGGCTAGGGCCACGAGGGATACGCGCAAGAATTGGCGCAAGATGGTTATCGTTGATCTTCACGGGCAGCCATTAGCGAGCAAAAGTGTAGTGAAGTACCTCGGTATCTGGTTAGATCAGTATTTATATTTCGACAGACATATAAATGCTGCTCTGACCAGGGCCAGAGGAGCCTTCGCTCTGACGAAACGGCTGTTTTTTAGCAGTCGGCTTGACCCCAGAGTGAAGGTAATTTGCTACATGGCCCTCATACGGCCGATGATCGTTTATGGTTGTCCTGTGTGGTTCAACGTTGCCCCTTCCCAGATGGAGAAGTTTCGGGTGTTCGAGCGGCAGTGTTTACGACGCTGTACCGGCTTGTACAGAACAGCCGAATCTTCTTATGTGCATTACTATTCCAACGAGGTCCTATACAACGGGGCTCGAATCAACAGAATTGACAATTTCGTGATAAAACTCGTCCGAGGTCACATTGCAAGGGCTATGTCTTCGACCAACAATTTAATTTTCGGGGCGTTCTATCCGAACGACGAGTATTTTGAGAGTGCACGCTTGAGCGGCTTCATTCCACCAGAGGCATTCCTCTTTTTAGACAGATGCGGTCTGATACAGGATAGATTGGCAGTTCCGCTAATCTACCACGTCAGACGACGAACCGTGGATAGGCGACTCCTGTACAATCGGGACGTCATGGCACAAGGCGGAGCAGAGCTCCTTCGGTTCAGTAGGGCTGTGTCCGAACGGGACCGAACTGAAAGGGTGAAGCAGGAGAACCAGTTTTGGTGGCTTCAATCGGCACTTGATAGTGGGAGTCGGGATGGGGTTTAAAGCCTTGGCCGGCTTACATACTTGTTTTATAGTTTTAGGGTTTAGTCTTAAGTAGAATAGGCATGGTGGCACAAAAAAAAAAAAAAAAAAAATACAAAAAAGAAAATTACAAAAAAAATACTTTAAAAAAATAAATTAAAAAAAAAAAAAAAAAACATGGAATATATATATATAAAAAAAAAAAAGACAATCAAATATGAAAAACAAAAAACGTTAGATAGTTAGATTTGCTGCTGTGGTTGTTCTAGTTTTAAGTAGTTTATAGGTAGAATAGGTAGTTTTAGTTAGCTTTAAGTTTTATATTAAGGACCTTATTTTAAGTAGTTTTTAAGTAAAAATAAAAAAGGATATTGAAATTAGTTTTTTTGAAATTTTCTAATGAATAAAAAAAAAAATAAAATGGAATTGAAGTTAAATAGATCTTAGGGCCGAAAGGCATTAGAATTAAGTATTATTGTTTAACTTAGAGTGTCCGTATGGGACCAGTAACTTAGTTGTAAGTTTGGTTAATTAGGCTAGTTTTATGAATTTTTGTCTAGCTTTGAGATAGTTTTAAGAATGAATAATAAAAATAGTGCGTTGGACTGTCATGCAAGAGAAAGAGTGCGTTGGACTGTCATGCAAGGGGTCTTGGGTTCAATCCCTGCCTGTGCCACCTAACTTTTTTCACGGGTACTGCCTCTTGCGAGGAATTGACAAATTTTCCAAGAGTAATTCTTGTCATGAAAAGTGCTTTCTCAAATTAGCCGTTCGGATTCGGCATATAAACTGTAGGTCCCTTCCATCTCTGACAACATTACTCGCACATAGGAATGGTTGAGAGTTGTAAGTCACTAGGCCCTGGTTCTTCATGGACTGTTGCGCCACCTAATTTATTTATTTATAAAGCAAAATTCTCTCTAGACTACAAAAATATTTGCCTCAAAGTGAGTTAAAAAAAAAACATTTTTTTTAAAAACCGTATAGTCAAATCTCATCGAAAAATTTCTTGTTAACAATTTTTTTCCGATAACGTTAAAACTTAGCATAGTCAATTTTCTTAAGAAAACAAAAAAGAGAGAATTAAAATAGTTTTTATTTTGTCAGAAATAAAGACTTGAACATATTTTATTAAAATATTTTATCACCTGTACACAAAAAAAAAACAAAAACATTCACATATTTAATTTTAATTAGTAAAAATAAAATCAAATATGTATATCCGCACTACCTACATATATTTTAAAATATAAAAATAAATTCAAATAAAATTCCACGCGTTTACGAAAGACCACAATTTCAACAATCTTTAACGATAGATACAAATCATTACAAGTCACACATAGCTAATATGCTATTTTTGAAAAACCGACAAAATTAATTACAATTTAATAATAAATTAGGAGCTCAGCTAAATACATTGCATTAATTTATTTGTTATGGTTAATGTTCTCGTTAAAAGCAATGAATTTTTGAGAAATAAAAACAAAACTTACACAAAAAAATAAAAAATAAAAAATTTTGAAAATAAAATAAAATGTCTGCAAATAAGAATGGCACTTTGGTACAACCCACAAGCATCAGTGTGATGTTGTCGTGTGGTGTGAAAATTCCTTAGGCAATTACCACGCCCTCGAAACACATCATAGGCTGTTCAAAAAAACCACACATGTTAAAAATAAATAATATTTTCAAGCGATCTTCTCTGGTGTTGTTGTTGGAATCGGAGGAAGATCTTAAAGATGCGATCTTTGAAAACACCAGCATCTCATTCGATGATTTTTGAAAACCAAATATATTTTCGGTGGGATCAGTTTTTTAAGAAACATTGCGGATGCACGTCGTTGGCGGATCCGAACATATTTTTGAGCATTTCAAATTGCCGTGTTTTTCTGTGTTTTTTTGTATTTGAAGACTTATAGTGTCGTTTAGTTTGAATCGAACAAAATGGAAACGAATTCGGTGCGACGTTTTCCAAATAGTTTTTCAATTGAAAATATTTTATCAAAACCCGATAAGCGATTAGATGAAAGTGATCACGTGACAAATTTGAGTGATAGTCATCATGAAGTGAATAGTAAGATTGTCCGGAACTTCAATATCAATGGAATACCCTCGCCGCCAGTTCCGGATAATATTCCGGCCATTCTAAGTCCAGCATCAAGTTTTACTGAAGAAAATGCTGATGAATGCAGCGAAGCCACTTCGGAGGACAGTAACAGTAAGTTTGTTCAAATTGACATTTAGAAGTTCGATTCCAATTGCATAATATTAACGAGCTTTACAATTTTTTGTACAAAAGCTCTTGAACAAATTATTAACGGTGTGTATTTTCTGCTTTTTTCATCCCTGGCAACATTACTTGCACTCAGGAATGGTTTGAGAGTTGTAAGTCACTAGGCGCTAGTTCTCAATGGACTGTTACGCCACCTTATTTATGTATTTTCTGCTTTATTACTCGTAAGGCACGTAGATAAAGAATATGTATGTTTTAAAATATGTTAAACATTTGTTGTTTCGTTTATGTTTGGACGATCTTTATCGCATTAATTTTGTTCAAAAACTTCTTCATTTTGTTTCATAATTATGTTGAAGGTCTCCATAAGGGTTATAACTTATAAGCATATGAAGAGCGTTGGAGGATGTGTTATGTATAACGTATAAACCTGCCGTCGCAGCCGTGGTGCACTGAAAAAGGCTGCGTTTTTGGTTTGAAAACTTCTACCATTCGAAATTCCACATTTAATTCTTATTCATCATATTGTTATAAAAAAAAATGTGATAAATAATCAGGAAAAATTCTGTTTTAAAATAGTTGCATTTTCCAATGATGAAATGTGTTGTGCTTTAATTTTGACAAAATTATAAATTTGATGCTTTGAGAAAAATATATTTGTACGATTGCCGGGACATTATGTTCCTTTCAAACATTTTAAATTATTTTTTCTTAATTTAAATTTATGTTTTGCCTGATATTTGACTAAAATTGTACACAATTTAATCGTAGAGTTCTCAAATTATTTGTCATTAAGTTTATATAAAAATTCAATCAAATTGTTTAAAGTGAAGAGTCCGTCGCAAAATTATATTCATGCTAGCACTATATTAAATATAATAGAGTAAGAAATTTACTTTAAAATCAAATTTATATAACTTAATCAAAATAAGAAATACACATTACTCAGTTTTGCTGTAAAAAGAATATAATTGACCTTCTTACAAACTCATAGTAAGAATTTTTGAATTACACTTTCTATGGCTTTAAAATATATTTGTCCACCCTAAAAATAAGAACAGATATCACAAATCAGTGCTTTAATTCACAACAAAACAAATGAAGGCAATAGTAAATAATTTTAAATTATCTATTGTTATTTATCAGTTTACTAGTTGTTCAAAATTTGTAATTCTTCTATGAAAAATAAAAAACTAATTTCTTTTTAACCCTTTCGAACCTGTTGGGCCGCATATGTACAGTGTTGTGCAAAACATTTGGAAGTTTTTTTTAAATTTTAATTATACTAAGTTATCAACTCAAACTAAAGCAAAACAATGATTTTTTGTATGATTTGGAAAATTTAAATAAATATATTTTCAAAAAATTAATTCATTAAATATTTTTTTTTTAAATAATTTGTATAACAATTCTAAAAGGCTGTGCAAAAAATTTGCAAGTTTATTGGACCAAATATTAAAAAATTAAATATTCTTTATATTTGGTCCAATAGCTCTTATTTTTTTATCACAGCTTCCCATCTTTTTGACATCGAGGTTATAAGGACGTTTATTATCTTCATGGGAATGAATTGCCATTCAGTCTGTAGTGCTTCGAATAGGGCTTTTGTCGACGAGAACCCCACAAATTTTCGATGGGGTTCAGGTCAGGGGATTGAGCTGGCGGCACGAGTACGATAACTTTGGCGACAAGATATAATAACGGTTTTTGGTAGCGGGGCTTAATACAAGCATTTTTTACTATAGGAGGGGGGTCTATCTCCCCCCGTTTAGGCGGTAGGGGCAATTTAAAAAAATTGTTATTCAAAATGAAAACAATTAATTAAAAAATAACGGTAATACTTACAATTAAGTATCATACCTTTTTTTAAAGCCAACATTCTGTTTTATTATCCAGTTTTTAATTCAAGACAAAACTATGCGTAGTTTTTGAAAAATTTAATTTTAAACTCAAATTTTGAGTAAAAAAAGTTAAAAAAAAGGTTTAAAGTGTAATTTTTCAATACTTCAAAAATATCTACCATTGTTTTTATTTCAAAATTTATTGCTCTTATTTGTTTTTGATCAAAAACTGAAAACTAGATGATTTTATGTCTTTTAGCTTTTGAGAAAATTGAAAATAAAAATTTAATTTTAAACTCAAAATTTGAGTAAAAAAAGTTAAAAAAAAAGGTTTAAAGTGTAACTTTTTCAATACTTCAAGATTATCTACCATTGTTTTTATTTCAGAATTTATTGCTCTTATTTGTTTTTGATCAAAAACTGAAAACTAGATGATTTTATGCCTTTTAGTTTTTGAGAAAATTGAAAATAAAAATTTAATTTTAAACTTAAAATTTGAGTATAAAAAGTTAAAAAAAGGTTTAAAGTGTAACTTTTTTAATACTTCAAGATTATCTACCATTGTTTTTATTTCAGAATTTATTGCTGTTATTTGTTTTTGATCAAAAACTGAAAACTAGATGATTTTATGACTTTTAGTTTTTGAGAAAATTGAAAATAAAAATTTAATTTTAAACTCAAAATTTGAGTAAAAAAAGTTAAAAAAAGGTTTAAAGTGTAACTTTTTCAATACTTCAAGATTATCTACCATTGTTTTTATTTCAGAATTTATTGCTGTTATTTGTTTTTGATCAAAAACTGAAAACTAGATGATTTTATGTCTTTTAGTTCTTGAGAAAATTGAAAATAAAAATTTAATTTTAAACTCAAAATTTGAGTAAAAATAAGTTAAAAAAAAAGTTTAAAGTGTAATTTTTCAATACTTCAAAAATATCTACCATTCTTTTTATTTCAAAATTTATTGCTCTTATTTGTTTTTGATCAAAAACTGAAAACTAGATGATTTTATGTCTTTTAGTTTTTGAGAAAATTGAAAATAACCACAACTACTATTTTAATTTAATTATTTTTTTTTGCTTGAGTGGTCTTATTTTGATAGTAATAATGGTATTTGCGTATGCGTAATGCGTGTTTGGGTGTATGCAACAGTAAGGTGTGCGCGAGTTTGGGTGTATGCAACAGTGCAACCCCCCTGCTTGGGCACACTATAGGATTTGGGGTGGGTGCAAGTTGGAGTGCGTGCAAGGTGGGGAGGGTGCAAGATGGGGTGCATGCAAAGTTTCTTTTGCATTTAAATAAGCTGGATTTAAGAAAAATTAATTTACTTTAGGTATATCTTAATCCATATTCGATTATTACTATCAAAATAAGACTACGTTAATACTTAAGCAATGAAAAAGTAATTTAATTAAAATATTTTTTTTGGTAATTTTCAATTTTCTCAAGAACTAGAAGACATAAAGTCATCTAGTTTTCAGTTTTTGATCAAAAACAAATAAGAGCAATGAATTCTAAAAAAAAAAAATAGTAGATATCTAATCTGAAAGTTTTGAAAAATTACACTTTAAACCTTTTTTTTAACTTTTTTTTTGCACAAATTTTGACTTTAAAACAATTTTTTTCAAAAACTATGGATAGTTTTGACTTGATTTAAAAACAAGCTAATAGACAAAAGTGTTGGCTTTAAAAAAAGGTATAATACTTAATTGAGGGTATTACCGTTATTTTTTAATTATTTTTTTTCCATTTAATGTACATATTTTTTTAAACTGCCCCTACTACCTAAACGGGGGGAGATATACCCCCCCTCCCATAGTAAAAAATGCTTGTTTTTAACTGTTCTATACAAATCCGTCATTAAACTTTGTCGCCAAAGTTATCGTACTCTCCCCGAGCTGGCCAATCAAGCATTTTAAAATTTTGTACCTCCAAAAAATCTTTAACACACTTCGAGGTGTGTTTTGGAATCTCCACACCAACGGCATCTCTTCCTTGGCTTATGGAAGCATTACTGTTTCCAGTATATTTTTGTAGCCAAATCGATCCATAATACCACTTACTTGATGAAGGGGACCACATCCCTGACCTGAAAAACAACACTATACCATTGTCGAGCCACCTCCATGTCCGAAGGAAGCACATTAAATTTGCTCTCATTGATAAACAGAACTGTCTTCCATCGTTGCAAAGACCAGTTTGAGTATTTGCGGGCAAATTCCAACCTTAATTTCAAGAAATGAGTATCTTTACATAGTTTCGCACAAGCCTTACCTTCTTTGACGATGTTTAATGGTCAACAACCTCTTTGGTCTACGCACAGTTCTTGAATCAACCGTTAAATTGAGCTCCTTTACAATGAATGCCGACGAGGTAAATGGTTCCCGCCGAATCAGATTTGATATTCTTTGGTCCATGCGATGGTCCGTTTTACGTGGACGACCACCTGAGTGTCTTGTTTCTATGGGTAAATTATTTCGATCCCTTGAAATAACCCTAGAATCGGTCGATTCATGGATTTTTAACCGCTTTCTCATTCCCCTTTGCTTTATCCCGCTCTTAAATGCTTCGATAATTAATTTGTTTGTATGTTTATCATACTTATTTCCACCTATATTTAAAAATTGTTTTTTTTTTCACAAAAAATATATTAAAACACTTTTAAATTATACAGCTTAAAAATCGATGTCAAAAGAATGTGATTGACTAAAGGACAAATTAGGAATGAGTTACTGTAAAAAAACTTGCATATGTTTTGCATAGGTGCATATGTGTCTTCTCAGTTCTTTCATGTTGCTTTGCTCTCCTAACGGGACATATTGTCCATTTCTTTGTCTTAAATAAAAGAGACGCAATGAGTAACTTAATTTTCTAAGACAAGTGTTAAAAATGACTGTTATACTATACAGTGGATCAGAAATCATAAGTAACAAACAAAAAATTTGTTTTGCACAATACTGTATGTACATATGTCCCAGCGAAAGTTCAAACTGCTCTGAAATTTAAAATACACTTCTGATTTGAGTGAAATATGTCCCAGTTCGTAGATTTACTATTTCTAACGGGTTTTTTCATACTGGAGGTGCATTTGTGGAAATGTCTGCAAGTTCAGTAACGTTTTTTTTGTTACAGTTTTTGTGTGTTCAACTAATTTTCGCGAAAAAAAAATAAAATTGAGTATTTCTAAGTGTTATTTGTGAATAAAAAGTGAAAAAACGTAATTTGATTTGTTGTGAATACAGTTAAAATTATTTGTGTATAGATTTGTGTTATATACAGTAACTCACATATTCGATCGAATGAGTTTCACTATTTCGATTTTTGTCATATTAAGATTAATACTGTGTTTGTATACTTTTAAAAAAACAATATTTTTTTAGTTCAAAACTTAAGAAATAACATTAAATGGGTTTAGATGTAAATAAAACATTTAAAATACAAAAAATTAAACAAAATGAAGAAATTGGAATTCGATCAGTTTTGTGAGTTTATACAATATGGGAAATCTAAGGCTATTAAATATTTTGTATGCCCTCCTTTTGCAGCTAAAACAGCTTTTATTTTCCCAGTCCGTTATGGGGTAGTTTGCAAACTACCCCATAACGCAAACATAGTTTGCAAACTACCCCATAACGGACTGGGAAAATGTCGTGTGGTCCGACGAAACTAAGATCAATCGTCTGGGTTCCGATGGCAGAGAATGGGTTTGGAAAAAGCCTAAAGAGCCTCTATCAAAACGTTTGGTAAAAGAAACGGTGAAATTTGGGGACGGTAATATTATGATGTAGGGATGTATGCATTCTTCCGGGGTTGGGGCGTGCTCTAAGATAGATGGTCGAATGACAGCACAATCCTACATTCAAATATTGAATAATAGCCTTGTCTCATCGGTCAGAAAATGGGGTAAGGGACTTTCGGACATTGTCTTTCAACAAGACAATGATCCGAAACCTACTGCAAGAATCACTCGCGATTGGCTTCAAACTCAAGGAGTCAATGTTTTAGACTGGCTACCCCAGTCCCCGGATATGAACCCCATTTAACATCTTTGGGGGATCCTTAAACGCAGGATTTCATCTTGGGATCATTGTGCAAGATCTATGGATGAAGTATGGCAAAGAGTGGAAACTGAGTGGCAAAATATTGGCATAGAAGAATGCCAAAAACTAATTTACAGTATGCCAAACCAGATAAAAGCTGTTTTAGCTGCAAAAGGAGGGCATACAAAATATTTAATAGCCTTAGATTTCCCATATTGTATAAACTCACAAAACTGATCGAATTCCAATTTCTTCATTTTGTTTAATTTTTTGTATTTTAAATGTTTTATTTACATCTAAACCCATTTAATGTTATTTCTTAAGTTTTGAACTAAAAAAATATTGTTTTTTTAAAAGTATACAAACATAGTATTAATCTTAATATGACAAAAATCGAAATAGTGAAACTCATTCGATCGAATATGTGAGTTACTGTATGTAGGTTTTTCATCATTATTGTGAAATGGGTTATATACATATGTCCCGCTCGTATTTTGCCATCATACATACATATGTATGTGGGACAAATACATCCCGTTAGTTATTTTATAGCTAGTTTTCAAATAAATGTGTTTTCCGAAAAAATGATTTACAGCAAATAAAATGGCCAGAAGGTAGTGACAGCGTTTTTGAACCACCAGACGATGATTCTAATTCAGAAGACGATAATGATACCTCTTCAGAATCCAGTGAAAATTACCAAAATGTTCCCAATACAAGTCTTACCTATTCAAGGAAACACTTTTTAGTCTAATCCCGGACCGTCTTTTGAGCCCCGACTGAAGGTTAGTTCTTACCGCGATTCAATCGTAAATGACGACTTCAATCGTGTTGACACCTCACTGTTAATTTAAAAAAAAAAACTTCCCTCAAAGCCTTTTCAATTACATTGCTCAATGCACTAATGAGCGCATTTAGATTATACAAAAGAAAAAACATAAAACAAAGATAAAACTAACTGATGAGGGAGAAATAAAAATTGTTATTGGCTGCATGCTAATTATGTCTTACAACAGAGTGCCTTCTACCAAAGATTATTGGTCTAAAAATTTCTCGCTTAGAAATGAGGCAATATAAAATGCCATTTCACGGGATCGGTTTGTTATGCTTATTTCCAAAATATATTTCCCCCCGCCAGAAAAGCCTGAAAACGTATTACATTGATGATATAGTAGAATGCTTGAAGCATCGGCGTTTGGAAGAAGATCTAATAGCCGAAGAAGCAGGAAAAACGTATTACATTGATGACATAGTAGAATGCTTGAAGCATCGGCATTTGGCAGAAGATCTAATAGCCGATGGAAAGCTCACAGCAAAGATTTATCGCTCATCCACATCTGGATGCATATCCAGAAAGAGAAAATGGATGTCTGCAGTCCATCTCCCTGTGGAGGGACCTACTAGGAGGCGTTGCACTAATCGCAGTGCCAACAAACGAGAGAGGCGCACTAAAACTATATGCGAAGAGTGCCAAATTCTACTCTGCAAAGATTGCTTCGCCTGCTATCATAAGTGAAAAGATTCATATATTTATTTTTGTATATTTTTAATTTCTTTCATATTTATTTTTTCTTCCTTTTTTCCGACATTTATAAACAAAATGAACTAATAAAAAATATTACTTAGAAAATAATTGTTCTGAATCTGGGCTTATAATAGCCTAATGGGACAAACATGTCCCACTCGAAAAGCCGTGTGGGACATATGTGTCGCAACCTACCCAGCGCCCCCTATGGATATTTTTGGAACTTTTTTGTTGGAAATATACTAAGATTTAATCATTTGATCAGTTCAACAAACAATATTTCATGTTAGTTTAATAACAGCATTCTGGGTTGAAAGGGCAGACTGTTTATTTGAACTCGTGTAATCAGTGACAGTTCATGAGCAAAAACAAATCGAACAAACCAAAAATTAATTAAGTTAAATCATAAAATATTCACTTTAACTTTTAATAGGAAATATAATTTTAAAAGTAAATCGAAGGTTATGGCTATTAAAAGTGGTGGTGGACGTAATGCATCAAATGAAAAATGTAGCTTTAATCGCGAAAATATTGAATGTGTGAGAGACTACAAATACTTTGGCATTACTGTTACAAATAGTTTAATAACTTAACTTGAAGGAGAAATTGGTTAATGCGAAAACTGCTATTAATATGACATGGAAACAATGCTTCATGAATAAGTGTATAGCGCATAGTAACAAGTTTAAAGTTTTTGAAGCAGTAGCTGAGAGCATACTTTTAAATGGATCGCAGGTATGGGGATGTAAAAGTACAATTCGGTTGAAAAACTCCTTACGCACTTTATAAAAAGAATATTTTATTTGCCATAAAATACGCCAAACTACGTTATAATAGGTCGGTTCGCGTACCCTCGTACAGTCCAATTTTACGAAAAAATACAAAATTTAACCAAATCCTGTTCGCGTACTCAAAAATTTCGTAGTTTTTCGTAAAAGAGAGCGCTCCTGAAAGAGTAAAATATTTCCCCAACCTACGAATTTTAGCCCAAGAAATTTCTTTGGGCTGATTTGTGAAAATTTCAAATTTGATAGAAATTCAAATAAATTACTCGCTTTTGCTGTCAGTTATAAAATGTAAAAACAAATTTTCAAAGAACAGCAACAAGACAGTAATACTGTGTGAAAAATTTGTTGTTTTCCCGTTCGCTTACTTTTTTGTAGTTTTTTTTTGGTGAGAGAATTTTACCCCCACTCTTTAAATATTTCTTTTTACGAATTTGAACGCACAAAGTACGCGAACGGACCTAATGTTGGAAACGGGTTTCTCTCCTTTGTTTATAAAAACATTGAAGTTACAAGTGGACTTCTTGCTTAATGTTTTTAAAATGAATGATTCGTCGGGCTTGAAAAGAGTGACCTTAAAAGCGATACAAGATCAAAAAAGTTGGTATGAGGAATGTCAAATTAATTTTAATTTACCCATCGATTTAACAACCGCTAAAAACATCTTGTATGAAGTCATTTCAAAGGTTGGTGAGAAATGTAGAGCTGAGTACATTACTGAAGCATCTATAATTCCTTGTACAGAACAGAACTTATAGCAGATTAAATCATAACCTTACAGAGAACAACTATTTTAAGGATTCCAATTATGTCAAGAGAAATCAGAAGGAATGTGTTCAGAAAGGACTTTTTATCGAAAGATCAAGTGATAAGATAAGTTTATTGTATGAATTGAATGTTGTCAAAGCTTACGAATTTTGCAAAACTGCGCTTAAATATAGAACTCCTATAATGGACGAAGATTTCTGATTGTGTTTCTATTCACTGTTTTTTAAATTATTTTTAATCTATCATGAACTGTATATTGTTAAAAAAATTCTAAATTGCTTTTTTAATATTGAAAGGGCTTTTTGAATTCATTATGTTTTGTTGTCAATCTGGTAGACAGCAATCGCCATGCTATAATGATTTTTGTAAACATTTTTGTTGTATAATGTAAATTTTACTTTAATTCAATAAAATCTGTATCTATCACTTTAACTTTTAGTAATTTGTTAAATTTGTATCACATTTGAGTTTTTGAAATATGAAATTATTAGGTCTGTTCTAAATATTTAGGTGTGTTTGTTTTGTTTTTATTTTTCTACAAAGTGTTTCTGTTATTAAATTGAGTTTGTATTTAACTGATTAGCAAAGGATTGCAATTTTGGAACAGCTAGTAAACTGTTAAGATCCTAATAATAGGTTGTTAAATATTTTTCATAAGTTTAATCGAAAACTTAAATATTCCCATTGAAGGCATTAGCATACAAATTTATTCAAATTTTGACATTCGAAAGAAAAGTATCAAAAAGAAATATGAACAAGCATTTTCATATCCTTTTGAACAATTATCCATTAAAATGCACCTATTTCAAAATTATCTCAATTGACTAGTTTCTATCAAAATGGGTCAGCAAAACATTCAAACACTGTCTGATAATTTTGTACATACTTTTGTTTGCTGTTCTTTTTCTTATTAGCCGTGTCGTATCGGCTTGTTGGCATATACAAGTGATTGAATACATCCCAATAAAAATTAGTCTATATTCTAAAATGTTTAAATCTTATGGTCTAAGTTGTCATCCAGATAAAATGTTCATCTATTGACATAGTATTTATTTAAAGAGAAAAAAATAAAACAAACAAATTACTCTGCAACATGTTGCTAAAGTAAACTACTCTGAAAGTAACGTAACGAAACAAAAATTTATCATAATTATGAAATTTTCAATAATAAATTAAATACAAAAATTACGTGTACGCGCAATACATACGCTAAACTTAGCTAGTCATATCTTTGGCTAGAAGCAAAAGTTTGACAAGTCTTTAAGCTTTGTTGTATGGGAATAAAAAAATTTTCTTAGCTATAGAAAATTCTAGCTTAAGACTTCGGTATAAAAAAAGTATTTTAGGGAACGTGTAAATAATTTTGCTTGGCTTTAAGATTATTTCAACGCAACTTTTTTAACTTTACGTCAGAGTATGTCACATACTCACATATAATGATATTTAAAATGTTGTTATTATCTATGCACTTTAACTCCAACATCTTGTATTAAAAAGAACTGGAATCCAAGACGACTGAGATATCTCAAAAATATTGTAGTCAAAGGTGTACCTGTTTACCTTTGACAAGAAGATTGTTTTCCATAGCTTTCTTAAACTTTAAATCACCGACCATTGCTTCTTAATATTTCAAAAAATCCATATTTTCAAGATGTTCAACAATTTCCAGAGGTGAAACTTGAAAAGTCGGTTAATTCCATTACCCGAAGCCATTTTGAATAAATAAATAATTCGTTGGATGTCTTCTAAAATAAAATTTCTTTATACATTTTTCCTTTATTCAAAAATTTGGATCATGAACAGTGTGGAAAGTCTTACTTGGAATTGAATGTACACTAAAAGTCTTAAGCATATAAAATTCAAACTAAAAAGAAAAAGTGGAAAAGTATTGAAGTTTTATTCCGAGAGAAATTGTATGCATTGTACATATTTATTCGGATTCTATTTGCAGACAAACTTGGACTAAATGGTGTTAGTTTGAAGGTTCAAATAAGATTGTTCCGGATGGAAGGAATTCAATGAGGCGAAACAAGTGAAAGAAGAGTCTACACACTCTAAAACTTATTAATGTATTGATTCATTACTCGCCTCGGACATATGAACCAATTAGAAAAGTGTGTTTCTAAAATTAAATAAACCATTAACCAATAGTTTATCAAATAGAAACTCACTTGTGCACTGAAAATTTCAACTAATACATCTCTACATTTGTACATAATAATATATTTATAAACATGAATACATATTAGTTTCTAAATCCGAAAATTAAATAACAATATGTGACATTTTAACAAACGAATTGTTCGCTTTTCAAATTGGCCACATTTTTTGGCATTCGAGTCCAACTAATTGTTTCAATTAATTGACAAAGCTGAACAATTCTTATTAATTCGACAGCATTGCTGACAATTAGTCAGGTACGGTAGATTTATTACCTCACAAAGCAACGACAATGGCGCGGATGCTTGAGCTGTCATTTAACGCCACACTACACGGACGAGCTGTTGGGACATTTTAGTTTTCAGTTTTCAGCATTCACGAGCGTTTTGCTAAAGATTTTTCTCTCAATTTTCAAAAAAAAAAAAGAACCTTATGTGCTGTGCAATGCATACGCTCAAGCGTGTCTTATTTTGCAGAACATTTTGGGTGTCACTTTCGTCTTGGTCGTCGCTCGTCGTCGTTTGTCGTCGATAATACATCGACAGACGGCGGCATGTGGCTGCAATTAACATTTCTTAATGCGAGTGCATCTATTTCGAAAACGTTTACGCCCAATTCGTGTCTCTCATTGAAGAGTCAAATTCCGATGATAAGTTTTCGTTTATTTTGCTACATACTCGAGGAGTAAGATGATGATGCTTAAAGAATGAAATCGATTGAGACAAATTGCTTTTGATCTAATAATAGAACTTTTCATTCGTATCCTTTGTTACTATTCAAAGAAGGTTTTGTTTTCTTTTTTGATAAAACAAATTATTTCCTGCTAAATATTATAGGGGCATGGAAATTAAATGATAGCAAATTACTTAGTATATTTAAAATTTACAATAATTAACTAATTTTTAATTTTTCACTGCAAAATAATTTTGTAGTTCGCTTTTTTCACAAGAATTAAGCTTCATCTAATTATATAAAAAATGTTAATGTAACATAGTGAAGCCTTAAAGCTATCAATGTAAAACACTCAAAATGACAACTTCTGATAATTGTTTGATCTTAAAAAAATGTCCAATCAGTCAATAACTACCAATTACCACATGCCTATAACTATAGTGTGACCTTAGAATGTTATGGGACAATTTCACCAGAAATGTAATTGGGCAGGTTCAGACAACATAAGGGACTTCATTTGCAGTCAACTTCATTCTTTGAACGGAAATTTTGACCAAGGCAACTAGTTAGTTTTTTAAGTGTCATGAATATAAAATTCAGAACTTTACTTCACAAACCTCTACTTCAAGTTCATATAGTACAAAAACTACCATTATTGTCTTCAAAACACTCCTCAGGTAGCTACAAGTCCATCACGATCTGGGATGGAATCGGCTAAGGTGATAGTTGACTATCAAATTTTTGATAGTAAAATTGACTATCACCGAGTTTCCCGTCTGTGTAAGCTGATCTAATTCAATTCAATTCGATTGAACAATTTCAGAATATAATTGTCACAATTCATTGTTGGTATGGTGAAATTTTAAAATGATTTCTATAAAATATCTCAATAAAAGTATTAAATTGTCTGTGTTTTAATAACATTCTTATTTTTCTTATGCTTTTTCAAATGTCGTAAGCTTTGTCCGTCACAAGAATGTGTTTTTGTATCTAAAAAAGGTAACTGAGAAAATTTTCCATTCGTTTTTTGTAAGCGTCTGGTAGCTCTACTCAGAAACGATATGTTTGTAGGAAAACGACTATCAAACTTTTCTAGCGACAGATTTTTAGGTATCAATTTGACTATCACCTTACCAGATCAAATTCGATTATTTTGACTGTCAACAATCAACAATCACCTTAGCCGATTCCACCCCTGTATTTTGTATTGTAAGGAAATACTACTTATTTCTTTTCCAAATTGACAAGGAATCCTTTTACAGAAAATATTAAATGAAGTTGTACAGAAAATAAATAAATCATTGAGTAATAAAGTTCAGCTCTCATTTGAATGAAAAAACCATGATCAACTATCATTTTGACAGAAGTAGACTTGACTTGATAATTAGGGCGATTTTTTTTGACTAACTTTCCAGTCAACTTTCCATTAAAGTTGCCTTAATGGGAAAGGAATTTTTTGGCAGCTGGCCAATCAGATACTAGAAACTTGCCTTACTTTCAAGTCCCTTATGTCGCCTGAACCTGCCCATTATCAGCCTTCGTCATTGACGTTTGAAATTGTCAAATGTCATTTTTTAAGGCATCTTATAATTTCTTTAATGTCACATATACAGGTAGTCCTACAATTCTCACTCGCCACAGAAGACAATCATGGGTTCTTGAGGTCATTTCCGAGTTATAAAGGTTTTTATGAATTTTTAGTATCCTTTCTAAAACTCATTCCAAATTTGACGAATTGTTTATTTTGTGTAAGCAAGAATGAGTTGTAGTTCAATGCTAGTTACGGTTTTCCCATAATTTATTATTAGACCCATTTTTTCGTACTTCTACACATACATATTTGTCCGTTTTTACGGTTGGTTAATTTTATCCAAATGTTAGACAATTTTTTGGTAGAAAGCCGGCTGACAATTTCCGGCAAGTTTTTATCTTCCAACTAATAATTGTCTAATTACACGGTTGGAAGACTTTAGAAAACAATAAAATTGTTAAACTCAGTGGAATACAATTTTCTCAACAGATGATAGAGAATAGATACTTTTATTTTAGAAGTGAAAACAACAGGTCACTCGAAAACATTTAAAAGATATAAAATAAAATAAAGCAGGAAATAATAACTTGAAAATACAAAAATTGGGTGTTTAGACGAATACAAACGATTGCAATAAGTCAGCCAATTTTTTGATAGAAAATTTGCCCACGATTGACTGCCAATTTTTTGTCTGTCACTTTTGACAAATAGAATTGGGTGTTTAAATGGTTGATAGAAAATTATTTAAAATGTTTTGCAAAAATTCTGCCAATATTTGGTAGGTTCAAACAACTTAAGGGACTTGAAAGTAAGGCATGTTTCTTGCATCTGATTGGCCAGCTGCCAAAAAATTGCCTTCCAATTAAGGCAACTTTATTGGAAAGTTGACTGGAAAGTTAGGCAAGAAAAATCTCCCTTACTATCAAGTCAAGTCAACTTATGTCAAAATGACAATTGATCATGTTTTTTCATTCAACTGAAAGCTGAACTTTATTTCTCTATGATTTATTTATTTTCTGCACAATTCTATTTAACGTTTTGTGTAAAAGGGATCCTTGTTAAATTGGGAAAGAAATAAGTAATATTTCTTTACAGCACAAAATGCAAGTCGTGATGGACTTTAAGCTTGCTTGAGAAGTGTTTTGTAGACAATAATGATTTTGGTAGTTTTTGTACTATGAACTTGAAGTAGAGGTTTGTGAAGCAAAGTTCTGAATTTGAAATTCATGATACTTGAAAAACTAACTAGTTATCTTGGTCAAAATTTACGTTCAAAGAATGAAGTTGACTGCAAATGAAGTCCCTTATGTTGTCTGAACCTGCCCATTGTAAGATCTTCCAATCGTCTATACCTAGTTTAAGACTGGCTAGAACAAATCTGCTAACAGTGTAAGTAGAAAATTTCTCATTGAATTGTTTTGCGGTTTCACTATAAAACTCAGAGCAAAGAACTAGGCTGTCAACAAAAATGTGTGTTGTTTTTTATCACGCTCTATGAGTTAACTGAGTAAAAAAATAAGCGCTTCTGACTTTACTTTTTTTGTGTCAAAGAATAAAAATGGAGACGGGGCTTTTTTAGAAACAAATAATGTATTCTTAGTATTCGTTTTTAAAGCCTTTTTTAATTTCAATTCGTAAGTCTGTTTTGGAAATAAATCGAAAAACTCTATCCAGAGTTTCAAAAAAAAAAAAACAGGTTAAAAGTATAACTTTAAGTATTGTAATATCTGACAATGGTTTGTACTTACATAGCTTAAGTTATCGCTATCTAGTAGCTAATTGTACTGTTTGTCAATTTAATCATTTTTCAATACCCACTGATGCTAAATTGCCTTCGAAACAATTGAGGAGTTATATATTTACACCGGTACTTAAGGAGGACTTTGTTTACTAACAATATTTTAGAATTTTCCAAATTGATGTTCGAACCGGACTATTTAGGCATTTTATTAGTTTCGTCTAAATAGCTCGTTTAGGCTCCGGTCAGTACAAAAAGTAAGTTTATTAATAACTAGTATGGTTTACAAGAGGAATAAAAGATTTATTCTGTGGCCATGCTTAGACACTATAAGACATACATATTTTATTATTAAATCATTATTATAAATAATGTTCTTTGAGTTCTAAAATCTTTATCGGGATTGGGTCGTCCCATTCATTTTTGTCCTGGGCTCACCTTGAATAAGCTTACATTTTTTGTAGGGAAAGTTGGGCATCAGTTAAAAGGGTAATGCAACATGCATTGACCTGCTTCAGACAACATAAGGGATTTCATATGCAGTCAACTGCATTCTTTGAACACGTAAATTTTGACCAAGGCAACTAGTTACTTTTCAAGTGTCATACATTTTAAACTTGGAACTTTACTTCACTTCTACCTTCAGTTCATAGTACAAAAACTACTAAAACATTATTGTCAGGCAAGTTACAAGCCCATCACGATTTGTATTTTGTATTGTAAAGGGATATTTCTTATTTCTTTTCCAATTTGACAAGAAGCCCTTTTACAAAAAAGATAAAATGGAATTGTAATGGAAAATAAATAATTCATAGAGTAATAAAGTTCAGCTTTCAGTTGAATGAAAAAACATTACCAGTTGTCATTGTGACAAGTTGACTTGACTTGATGGTTAGGGAGATTTTTCTTGACTAACTTTCCAGTCAAGTTTCCATAAAGTTGCCTTAATGGAAGGCAATTTTTTGGCAGCTGGCCAATCAGATCAGGTATAAGAAACTTGCCTTACTTGCCCATTTCTATCAAATTTGAGTTGGACATTAATTTCAAAAAAGCGCAATTACGCTTTTACAACTAGTTGAAAAGTTTTGAATGACAATTTCTATAAGTCTTAGAAGTAGCTATGCACAAAATTTTAACCAAAACTGAAAAATAAGTGTGTACATTTTAAACTTACTATTTTGGTTTTTATATCAGATTTATGAAAACATTTAACTTTAGAGTAATATGAAGTTTGTTTTTACTCAAAAAACACAAATTTTATAGAAACCTAACAACAAATATTATTTTTTTAATTCCAGATCTAAATGATGACCGTAAAAAGCGTCCTCGAACTGCCTTTTCTGCCTCACAAATAAAAGCCCTCGAAACTGAATTTGAACGAGGAAAATACTTATCGGTGGCTAAAAGAACTGCATTAGCTAAACAGCTTCATTTAACAGAAACTCAGGTAAGATCTTCATTTTTAGCTATTTAAATTAAGTAACGTTACTTATAATGTGAGTGTTTTTCTTCTCTTTTAGATAAAAATATGGTTTCAAAACCGTCGTACCAAATGGAAACGAAAATACACGGCTGATGTTGAAACTCTAGCTTCACACTATTACGCTCAACTTGGCATTGGAGGTCTTGCACGGCCGATGGTTGTTGGCGATCGCCTTTGGCTCTTCAGCCAAACCCCCACCGGTCCAGCTCCAATACAATCGATTATGCTCAATGGTGGTCCAACAGCCATGGGAATGCCACCTACTCAAAATCCTGCCCTGCGTCCATTTCCACCATCTTCACAGCCAATACCACCGCCTCCGAATAGTGTCATGGAGAGTGCCAGAAATGCAATCTTATCCCGCGGTCAACCCTTGAACTTTGGTCTGCCATTTTCCTTAAATAAAACAATTCCACCCCAATTTCCTTCGGGAGGCTCGGCTTACAATATGTCCCCAAGAATATCACCCATGGGCAATCATCAACTTAGCAATCCAAAAACCCAGCCTTTCAATGACATCTCGAAATTTGATTTCCAAAGCAAGAGCCCATCAACTTACCGCAGCTCATCGGCGGAAACAGACACTTATCTGCAGCTTAAATACAACTCCATACACAATTGCGAAGAGAGTGATATGTCAAATGGCTTGGCCGAATTAGAGCGAGTCTTTGGTGACTCGAATGGAAGTTTCCTAGAACACAAGTCATCGTCGAACTTTGGGCCTGGATCGAGTAAAAAGGACACCGATTGTCGCGCCAGTCCACCCGACTCTGAATGTAGCGACATCGATTGTGAACAAATCGACGAAGATGAATCCTAAAATTTTATAAAATTATTATTTAAACAATAAAAAGAACAACATAATTTATATTATTCACTGTTTGTTTATTCAAAATTGCAATTCAAATTGATTTTATTTTGTATAGTTTTTCATTTTATTATTATTATTATTTTTTTTACATATCACAGCCAGGTAGGCTAGAAAAAAAAACTTGTTTTTTTTTTAAATATTAATTAAATATACATAAAATATAAACATTTGAATGGAATCTTTTCTTTTTGTTTTTGTTCTTAACTATTTTCATTGAGTTTCTTGTTGTCGTTTTATTTTTTGTTTATTATTATTTTTAAGAAGAGCCTTAGTGTATCTGCTTTTGTCTTTAAATTATTAAATATAATGTATTTATATTTCTCTAGTCAAAATTAAAATTATTCAAAAATAACGGTTTTTCATTTTGTTAAAAATTAAATTAAATTAGTATTCATACGTTAAACATTTCAATATAATGCATTTTGTTCGAGTGGATTTATTTAGCTTCTTTTTAAATATTTTTATTTTGGATTTTCTGTGGCATTATTTCTATTTTTAAAGATTAAAATTGATTTGAAATTTGAAATAACTGTTTCTGTTTTTCAATTATAATGATAAATTCATACATTTCTGTTTATTGTTTAGATTCAACTCTAATTCGGTCTTATTTTTATTTATAAACGAAATCTAACAAATGGAATAATTATGTTAAAATATAATTAAAAAATTTACATTAATAAACCAATAGGGTTTAAGGATAAAATATAAAATCTGGGATAGGATATTAATTTTTAAGACATAAGAAAATTATTTCAAGGATCTGGAGGCAGAAAAATAGAAAACTTGACTATCAATATCGTACAAATTGACAAAATCGCTTATATCTGATTTCGGAAGAATAAGACTTTACAAGTCGAATTTTCATGTTTAAAGTTCACGCTTTTTTTTTTAAATATCTACTTTCGGTTTTATAGCTCATTGTATTGGCACCTCATATTATGACATACAAATTTCTAAAATTGTGAGCTAGTTAATTAAAAGGTTGGTGCTTGGATTATTATGTCAACTTCAAAAATACACAACGTTTTTTTATGTGCCTAATCGCAGGATTCAAAAAATATTTACCGTTTTACACAACCCGAAAGCTTGACCGCTTTTTTTTTTCTTATTCTTCAGGTTTACATAGTTCGGAATGTTTTACTCCTTCGAACATTGGGAACGTGAATCATTTAGATTTGATTTTTAAGATTTGCGATGTTAGAAACCATCTATTTTGTGGGAAGGGAATATACCGAGGGAAATATCTTTGGAGATTTGCGATAGGGTTCATTGCTGTTAATTGCCTTACTCAAAGTTCACTACAAAAATGGTGTAGTAACTAAAGTATTTTTGGTTCGGAAGACGTAACACGTCTTCTCGGTTGGAAATAGTGAAACTCTTATACAAATTTGAGCTGTTGGAATAAGTTAGTAATGTGAAATATCGAAACTGTATACGTCGAAAAACATCTAAAAATATTGCTAAGGAGATAAAAATTACATCGTATTTTGAATAAGGACTTGAGTCTCAAGGCTTTTTAAAGTTCAGTTAAAATTAGAAATCCTGTCGGTCCATTTATCAACAACGCCGTATCTTTGCTGATTGGGTCTTTGAAATCATCATCAAAATGATACGGATTTTCATCGAAAATCATCTTCTGATATGGGGCACATTTTCACTTTAAAGCAAAACTGTGGAATTTGGGTTCGGTAAATCCAAGAAGGATTTTTAAAATTGACTGAACCTTGCTTATTAAAAAATTACGCTGGTGCATCTGATTCAGTTATAACCGAACTATGATTATGAAGTAATAGTTTTCCACTTTTTTCTATGAGTATAAGGTTTATGTTCCACAATCTATTCAAGATCTTAAAGATGGAATTGTTTAAGTTTTCAAGGACATACCATAGCCGCGAATTGGTTTTGGAAAATTTCATGACAACGATTTGTGAGGCGAAAAAGTTATTACGAAATTCGTGATTTCCACCGCCTTTATCAAAATTTACAAGCATACAATTTGCTAGAGTGCTCAACATATATAGGGGCCAGTTATAGCTATCATTGAAATCGATCCGGAAAATTTTTTGAATCGATATTTGACGGTGTTTCCCCTTTGATTAGAAATGCAAATTATACACTGATCGATCGGAAATCACACAAAGAATTTTCTTTGAGGAAAAAATGTGTAATTGCGCATTTATTTTTCTCTAAAAATGTATTTTTTTATTTTCCGGACGGAAATTCATTTTCCTGATACTTTTATGTTCAATAGTGAAACGAATCGTCCCACTGATTTATGTTCCAATTTCACACAATTCCATTGATAGATTTCTGTAAACATTTTTCGGAGGATTTCAATCAGGACATTTTTTTCAATGACGGAAATATTTAATGATAGCTATGGCGCCAGTTATAGCTATCATTGGTTTTCATCATTGAAAACAAACATTGGAATTTTTTTAGCAGGTCGTTTATAGCTTTCATTAAAAATTTCCGTCATTGAAAAAAATTTCCTGATTGAAATCCACCGAAAAATTTTTACTGACAGAAATCTGTCATTGGAATTGTGTGAAATTAGAACACAAATCAGTGGAACGATTCGTTTCACTTTTGAACATAAAAGTATCAGCTGTTCAGGAAAATGAATTTCCGTCCGGAAAATAGAAAAATAAATTTTTAGAGAAAAATAAATGCACAATCACACTGTTTTTCCTCAAAAAAAATTCTTTGTGTGATTTCCGATCGATCAGTATATCATTTTCATTTCTAATCAAAAGGAAACACCGTCAAATATCGATTTAAAAATTTTCCCGGATCGATTTCAATGATAGCTATAACTGGCGCCTATAAACGACCTGCCAAAAAAATTCCAATGTTTCTTTTCAATGATAAAAACCAATGATAGCTATAATTACTGTCGCCATAGAGATAGAGCGCGAAAATAGTTCTACGCTTAACACTTTTTTTTAAATTAAGTTGTAAGTGAAAAAATAAAGCTTATGAAAACAAAGTATTTGTCTTTGAAATGTCGAAGCTTTTAACTAGTTGTCCAATCTTCCACAAAAAAGTATAGCATCTCATCAGAATATTAACCGTTACCATTTCCAAAAACAAGAATGGTTATTATGGTAATTTTAAGTAATTCATCTGGAGCTAGCGATACCATTTTGTTAATTGTCTCTTCAAATCCGTATTTATGCCCTTAACCCTATTACTGGGGTTCTACCAACATCATTTTTTCACTGAGCGGTATGCACTTTCTGCCATTTATCTAAAAAACGGTTGATCGTATGAAAAAATGATATGAGTCAAACATTTTAGTTAATTGTATGCTTGTGAATTTTTGTAAAGGCGTTAACACCATTGGGCCTATAGAAATGAAGATAATCATGAAAAAGTGATTATAGCAACTTTTGGCGGTCTGTAACAAACGAGATTTTAAGAAACTTTTTCCACAATGTTTAGAACACAAAAAAGAAGGTATTCAAACATTTTCATATTACTCTCTGCTATTCCGAGGTGGAACCCTTAATTAACGAATAGATATGATGCTGCACCCTTACCACGGAGGCCATTTCGTTGAAATTGTTTTCTATTGTAACTGGCATATATTTTTTAAATATATCAAAATGAAAACCTTATATTGGGAAACCCTAGATTTTAATATTTAAATCATAAAAAAGGTGTCAATAAATGCAATTGGTCGTGAATATGCATATTTTTGTAGTGAAAAAGTTTTTGAAGTACCACTTTTTGATTTTTCTTTTAAATTTTTATCGAGATGCACCAGCAATTAAAAGAATACAAAAATATACGTTTTTCATATCGGTAAATAGGTTTTCCTTAGAATTTTCAATTATTTAAGAATTTCAAAGTTCATAGTCTGATTTACAGTAAATTGTAGGAAAGCACTCGCTTTTGCAAATGGGACAAATTCTAAGGGAAAAGTTACTTCCAATTATAAAAGCTGTTAGTACATTCTTCCGAAGCATACAAACTATTGATTTGATTTGTATTTATAGATATAAAGCTCATGAGATGTTAAAAGTAGAGGGCACGTACAATACTAAAATTTAGATGATCTAAAAGAAAGAAAAAATTCGAGAAGTTAACGGCTGTAATAAGCCATATATACCTAGTCAAAATCGGACTTTTCTTTTTCGTCTACAATTCTAGAGATAAATGTAATGCTCAGAAAATTAACGTCTTCTATTATTTTTCACTATAGATATTCAAAATAATCATACTTAAAATTAAAATAGATTTAACAAAAATTAAATACACATTATTATATAATAAGCTCGAAGATTCTTTCAATAGGTAAATGTATTTAGGAGATCAGTTTCAAAAATTTAAATCAGAAACATGATTTGTGTAAAAAAAGGAAGTCATTTTTATTGCAATGCACAACAATGCCAGACAGACAAACAAACAAAAACCAACAGTGTTTAAAAAAATATACTATGTGATTGTGTATAAAACAAAATATAATTATTTTCAATAGAAAAAAACAAATTGTCTATTTATGTATATATAATAATCGGTAGGTAGGAATTGTTTTAGTTGTGTTAAAATATTATTTAAAAATTAAATTAATATAATTAAAAAAACAAAGAATTACTACCTCTTCTCTTATGTAGGATAACAACACCATCATTGTTGATGGTACTGGTCATATCAAATATACTTTACTCGTATGTTACGTATTAAATGTTAGATTCTTAGATTTGAGATTTCAATATGTGGACACTAATAAACAAGAAAATAATAAATCTAAACTTAAACAAATAATCAACAAAAATAAGAGAAAAATAGGGAAAGAAAATAAAGAACAGAATTAAAGAAAAAAGAAAAAAAAAAACGTTGAAATAAAATCAATTAACACACTTATTTTTTAAAGGACTACTTAGGAGATTGTTAGCTCCACGATAAATCATAACCTTTCCAATTGAGATTCGGGGCGAGATAGACTCGTCTTTTGTTATAGTAAAATGATACTATACCATGGTATGCGGTACGTGGCACTCCACTCTGTTTATAACAAAAAAATGAATTAATCAAAAATGTCATTGGGAGTCTTCATTTTACTTACCTTAAAATCATCCATGAGACCCAACAATTTTGTTGTTCTCTTATATTGCTCTTTGGTACTATATTGTATTCGAACTGGCCCATCAAGGCTTATTAAATTTCTACGCAATTCCTCATAAGTAACCATTGGACAATCGTAAACATTTTTAATAAATGTTTTGTCATAGTTGTCCTTAAATATATACAATTTTATACAAAAATTTGGTAACAACGAAAACAGTAAAAAAGAATTATGAATATTTACCTTTTGTAGGTAGGTTAAATTCATTTTAGTAAATTCGACAAAATCTTCACTTAGTTTTATATGCTTCAAGTATTTATCAAAAAATAGTCCACTAAAAATTTAGAATACATTAAAATAGATTTAGAATTACATATAAATACTTGAGTAAAAAAGAGATCTTACTTTGATACACCAACTTTTCCAAAAGTTCTCGTTCGAGAAATTTCTGGTCGAATGCAGACTCGATTTTTTCTTTGCTCTGGATGTCGGATCCAATCGTCCCAAAATCTATGAAAAAAATTAAAGTATAAATTTAAGTGAGCTTAATTTTTGGTAAGTTGACGTCTTTATTTCAAGTTAAGACGAACTATTAGTAATAAACGGTTGATTGATTCATAACCTTAAAAATTTGACAGAAAAAATTACATTGGGCAGGTTCAGACAATATAAGGGCCTTCATTTGCAGTCAACTTCATTCTTTGAACGTAAATTTTGACCAAGGCAACTAGTTAGTTTTTTGAGTGTCATAAATTTCAAATTCAAAACTTTACTTCACAAACCTCTACTTCAAGTTCATAGTACAAAAACTACCAAAATCATTATTGTCTACAGAACACTCCTCAGCTACAAGTCCATCACGATTTGTATTTTGTATTGTAAAGAAATATTACTTATTTCTTTTCCAAATTTACAAGGAAGCTTTTTACAGAAAGCATTAAATGAAGTTGTGCAGAAAATAAATAAATCATAGAATAATAAAGTTCAGCTTTCAGTTGAATGAAAAAACATGATCAATTGTCATTTTGACATAAGTCGACTTGACTTGATAGTTAGGGAGATTTTTCTTGACTAACTTTCCAGTCAACTTTCCAATAAAGTTGCCTTAATTGGAAGGCATTTTTTTGGCAGCTGGCCAGATGCTAGAAACTTGACTTACTTTCAAGTCCCTTATGTCGTCTGAACCTGCCCATTTTTAAGAACCAATAAATAATATTTGTTAGAACGTATGCAATGAGCAATAGCGGATGTAAGGGGGGAAGGGGGTCGTAAGGGTTTATGACCTTTTCTGAGCAATGAATTTATGTATACATTTGTTTGAATTTTACGATAGTATTAAAAAAATGAATTTGTTTTTCTGTTCTTATCAAAAACAACTAACAACAACTATTGTCCTTTAAAGCGTCAATTGTCTCTGGCTTGTCGGCCTAACACTTATCTTTTACGGCACCCCACAAATAATAGTGCAACGGTGTCAAATTGCAGCTCCGAGGTGGCCAAACGACATCAGCTCTGGGGCTCATAATGCAATCTTCAAAAACAGCGCGGAAACCATCGAGTGTAGCTTCTGCTGTGTGGCACTTAGCGCCGTCCTGTTGAAAGCAAATGTTGCCAATATCCTTTGTGAACAAAAATTTATTCAACATGGCCCGATAACGATGGCCATTGACTGTAACGGCCACTCCTTGCTAATTTTGGAAGAAAAATGGCCCAATTGTGCCTCTGGACCATCGGCTGGGTGTATCGGCTTTTCAATGTGTGTGTGCTGGTTTTCTGTGCCCCAAAGGCGACAATTTTGCTTGTTTACATACCCCCGAAGATCAAAATGAGCTTCATCTGAATATATGATTTTTTTGCCAAAATCGGCATCTTCTCTAAATCCATCGCAGGCTCACTTAGCGAAGCGAAAATGCATTGGATGGTAAGTTGGCTTCAACTCCTGAACCAATTGGAGTTTGTATGTCGTCATACTAAGGTCTTTATACAAAATTCGTTGCAATGATGTCTCCGAAATGTTCAATTGTTGAGAACGACGGTGAATTGATGTTGATGGCGCTTCACGCACACTTTCTGCCACAGCAGCAATATTCTCGGGTTTACGCACTGTTTTTGGCTTTTCACGCTTTGGTTTATTGATGAGTATGCCAGTTTCTTTCACTTTTTTCACAAGATAACGAACATACGGAGCTGACGGTGCTTCTTCCAAAATCCGTACGCAATTTTTGCAAACATTCTGCAACATTACCATGATTTTCAAAGTAATGTCGCAATATTTCCCAGCGTTGTTCAAGCGTATACACAACCATATTCCTTTAGCGGAGGGATAAAACTAATTATCTGTCAAATCAGACATGAGCTAAGTGTTACCATTCACGAAATAAGCACTAGTTGAACAAAAAATATTAGATGGCGGACCCTATATTAGAAAGTATATTTGTGTCAAGACCTCAATTTAAATCATCTTTGATCTCATTGTTGGAATGTTTTTCTTGAATTTTTCAAAAAATAAAATAAGTTAGGTGACGCGACAGCTCATTTACAAGCAAGGACAGGTGATTTACAACTCTCAACCAGGGACCCTCTCAAGGAGGGGACCCACAATTTGTGTGCCGAATCCGAACGGCTTTCTTATTAGATTTGTCAATTCCTTGCGAGAGGTGTTGCCAGGTGCCACAAAACCAGGGATAGAAGAAAAAGTGATCAAATACTTACTTACTTACTTACTTAAGGTGGCGCTACAGTCCTGTGTGAACTAGGGCCTCACCCAACAAACTTCTACCACTTGTGCGCGCCACCTGATTCGCGGTCTTCCTCTACTGAGCTGTCCTGTGGGTGTGGATTCGAAGACTTTCCGGGCCGGAGCATTGGTTTCCATGCGCTCTACGTGACCCAGCCATCTTAGTCGTTGGACTTTTACCCTTCTGGCTAAGTCTACGTCGCTGTACAGCCCGTACAGCTCGTCGTTCCATCTTCTCCTCCACTCCCCTTCGATGCATACGGGACCGTAGATCACACGAAGAATCTTTCTCTCGAAACGACCCAAGGTGCTTTCATCCGCTTTTGTCATAGTCCATACTTCTGCACCGTATAGCAGGACGGGGTTGATAAGGGTCTTATATAGCGACACTTTGGTCCTTCGAGAGAGGATTTTTCCACTCAATTGCTTTCTTAACCCAAAGAAACAGCGGTTTGCAAGAGTTATTCTTCGTTTGATCTCAGCGCTGGTGTTGTTTTCTGCGTTTACAGCGGAGCCTAGGTAGACGAAGTCCTTGACTACCTCAAAGTTACGTCTGTCGATGGTGACGTTTTAACCAAGACGTCGGTGTTGTAAGTCCTTTCTTGATGACAGCATATACTTTGTTTTGCCCTCATTAACCGTTAAACCCATTTTTGCCGCCTCTGCCTCAATACTCACAAAAGCCCCATTGACATCACGCTGAGTTCTTCCGATTATGTCAATGTCATCAGCATATGCTAGTAATTGGACAGACTTTTGAAAGATAGTGCCTCTAGTGTTGACGTGTGAGCTTTGCACTATTCTTTCAAGTACGATGTTAAAAAAATCACATGACAGCGCATCACCTTGTCTAAAACTATTTTTTGACATCGAAAGGTTCTGTTAAGTTGTTTCCAACCTTTATGGAGCAGCGTGAATTCTCCATGGTCATCCTGCACAAACGGACGAGCTTAGATGTAGCAATCTTTACTTCGTCTAAGTCGGGAGGACGGGATTGTTGGCTTTCGTCGTCTATGTTGAATGGATCATCCTGCCTGACAGCGGAATTCGGTTCGTCGTCGCCGTTATACAGTCTGCAGAAGTGGTCCTTCCAAATCCTCAGCATTGACTGCGGTTCCACTATGATGTTTCCACTTTCGTCTTTGCAGCCTTCGGTTCTAGGTTTATGTACTTGTGAATTTCGTTTCACCTGTTCATAAAACTTTCGAACTTCATTTCTGCTTTTAAACCTCTCAACATCTTCGACCGCACGCTTCTCATGCCCTCTCTTTTTCCTTCTGAGAAGTCGGTGTTCCTCTCGCCTCTTCTGCTCATAAAGCTCATGAGCAGCTCTCGTCCTTTTATGCAGCGCCGCTTTGCGTGCCTGTTGTTTAGCTGCATTTGCCTGCCGACATTCCTCATCAAACCAGGGGTTCCTTGTTGGTGGTTGCTTGAAACCCAGCACGTCAGAGGCGGCTTCTCTGAGTGCATCTTGGCAATGATGCCACTGGTTTTCTATGCATTGTGTCGGCGGCACAGAACTTCGAGAGAGGTTACTTGTAACTCGGTCGGAGAAGGATTTGGCGATCTCTTGCGATTGTAGCCGTTCGACGTTGTACCTTCTCCCAGCATTTCCCTGTTTTGCCTTGGGCCTGGAAACCCGAAGTGCTACCTTGGCTACAACAAGGTAGTGGTCTGAGTCGATGTTAGCTCCTCGGAAAGTTCGGACATCCATGATGCTGGAAGCGTGTCTGGCGTCGATCGCAATATGGTCAATCTGGTTGACGGTAGATTGATCTGGAGATCTCCAAGTTCCTTTGTGGATGTTGAGGTGTGGAAAACGCGTACTGGCTACCATCACGTTTCGCCCCGCAGCAAAATCTATGAGCCTGAATCCGTTGTCGGAAGTGTTGTCGTGCAGGCTGTTTTTCCCGATTATTCCACCAAAGCTGTCTTCCCTTCCTAGCTTGGCATTAAAATCGCCCAGGACAATTTTAATATCGTAGCTAGGACACTGCTCATATGTTTTGTCTAAGAGCTCGAAGAACATATCTTTGGTGTTGTCATCTTTCTCATCTGTGGGGGCGTGTGCGCATATCAAGCTAATGTTGCCGAATTTAGCCTTGATGCGGATGGTCATGAGGCGCTCGTTGATGCACCTATAGATCAAGTGATCAAATACAAAATCGGAAATTATGACATAGGATTCGAATCTGGAGAAAAAACTCCCAACAAAGAAGAAGATAAGAACATTATTCAGATATTATAAGCAAAACTTTTTCAAAGTCTGCAATATCCTGCTTTCTACCCATTATGATAAACTAATTAGTCATCTAGACATCCTTTGCCTCGCAGGTAGTGCCAGTTGCAGGATTTGTAACACCTGCGAGTTACCAACAGAACACATTTGGGAAAATGTGAAATACTTTAGCACCAAAAGAGGAAACATTTCCTTCTGTGATGGTTACCCAAATATTTTAAAGAGATAAATAAATAAATTGTGACTAACAACTCTAAACCATTCGAGTGTGTGTGCGAGTAATGTTGTCAGGGATGAAGGGGACCTACAGTTTTAAGCCAAATCCGAACGGCTTATTTGAGAAAGCACTTTTCATGACAAGAATTACTCTTGGAGAATTTGTTAATTCCTCGCTAGAGGCAGTACCCGTGAAAAATACTTTAGATGGCATAGGCAGGGATCGAGCCCAAGACCTCTGGCATCACAGCCCAAAGCACTAACCATCATGCCACGGGTACTTTAAAGAGATGTCTTTGGATAAAAACTTTAAAATTTGAGAACATCATCCAATTCTAGAAGGAGGCGATCTGTTCATGTGAAGGGACTGAAACTTGCCAAATATTTCAACTACTAAACATAGCAGCACTTCTTCCAAGGTGATAAAAAAGGTACGGAGCTTGAGAGGATAAAAAGTTTAATAACGCCTCCGTCAAGCAATAAGACTAGAAGTTTAGAAGATCAGTGATTGCCAATTTTGGACACTGATGTGATAGGACTAGGCAATCAGACCGAGAAAAATGATTTTAAGGTCAAAAAAATATGGAAGGCCGACTTTTCATCAGAAAAAAATCAAAACGCGAGGTTGACAATATTAATGTTTGTTGTCACAAACTCAAAGTTCGTTTTGGAAGCCTAAAACCATTTTACAAAAATCTGTGAACCCGAAATCCAATTGTCATACTTTTATAAATACAAGAATAAACAATCCACCTCAAACCCAACTTACGATTTTGGCCATTTAACTGATAGTTCACTCCAAAGTTCCTTTGTCAACATCCATCCCAGACCAGGAAAAAAGTCCGTTCGATATAGTAAATCTGGTTTTTCGGTGTCAATCAGGCCAACTTTGCCATTGTCATTCCACGCCGAAATACACCTAAAATAAATCATTTGCTATCCAAGTAGTCTTTCTTTTATATAGATAAGCAAACTTACCATAAACTGGGATCATTCTTGAGAAGCATATAAGTACCAAAAAAGTACTCATAAAAGTCTGGTGAAACATTGAGGTCATCTTCAACGATTATCACATAATCATAACCTTTTTGAAAAGTCGTATTCAGGGCCCAGCCATAGTGCCGGGCGATTTTGTAATAGCCTTTGAATTTCTTCTCCTTAGGTGGGACATAGATATCACTCTGGTCGGGCTGTTCGATGAGTGTCAGTTGGTCTTGATAGGAAAGTATGACTTTCTTTGTCATCTCATCGCCGCAGTCCTAAAATCAAGAGAGAATATTTTTAGATGCCGCTTTGTTAGATTTACTAACGTTAACTCACCTGAGAGACAAAAATTGGAAATTGTTCGACATTTGGCCGAAAATGTATCAGGTTGTCCAGGCAATTACTTATCGACACCCGATTGCATGCGAAGACCAGTACTGGAATGATGGGCTTCCCATCGGCAGTCCGCACTGCCACGGTGGATGAACCCTTCTCTGCCGAGGTCTCCAGAGGAATCTCTTTGACCCCAACAATCCCGATTGGACTGTTTCCAGCCGAGTCCTCCAGTTGCGGCGCAACTATTGGGGCATTCTGGCCGATTTCACTTTCGGCATCTAATTTGCTCCTCAGAATCCCGACCAGATTTTGGAAGAGCTTGTCGCTGGCTTCGTATTGTTCTTTAGCGCCTCTTTCGAGAAGATCGATCTTCTTGTTCAACGTTAGTCGATTGAAGGAGAATTCTGGATTTTGGCGGAGGAGGAAGTAGTAGGTAATGAAAGTCCATGTTGTGATAACGCCCGCAACGGCGAGGACCTTTCGAGATCGCATTTTGTTTGAAAATTTATTTAGGTTTTGGAGATTCGTATAATTTGTTTTGTTTTTTCTTTTGTTATTTTAGTCTTGTCGTGGTTTTTGTAAATTTGGAATTTTATTGGTTCCAGAAAGAGTCTTATAGATAGAGCATCGAGCTACCGAATAAATAATTGAATAAATGCCATAATTTTTGTAGAGGAGTATTTTAGAGGGTGGAATTTTCTTGTGGAGGAAAACTGCAAAGTTCCAAAAAGGGAGACTACTTCAGCGCGCCGTTTGGTGGAAGATGTGTTATTTATTTCTTTTTATTGGTTGGTTTTTGTTTTAATTTTCTTCTACACGCCAACCGAGAGTTGGCGATGAAAATTGTCCATGATATCGTTGTTGTAGCTGCTGTTACCGGTTCCTATTTATGTTGTTTGATAATCACACATTCGGCTTGAGATTAGTTCGTTTTTTATGTTTAATTAGTGAGATTTTTGTTGGTGGAATTGATAGGGAGAAGCAACAAAAATACAGAAACACCACGTATAGTTTTCGTTTAAAAATTACTGCGAAAATTTATAAATGATAGAAGTGTCAGAAATTAGTGTAAGCAGATGACATTTAAATGTCAAAGTTAAGCAAAAAGAAAACACAGGGAGGTACAAGGGCACAATAGGTTAGGAAGTGTTCGGAAAATTTGTGTTTGTTTTACAGTAGCGACGATTTTAAAGTGAACAATTTTAAAGATCAATTAGTACAAATAACTACTATAAATTCTGAAAATAAATGCTGTTATATGAATGGTATTCATGTATAATAACGGAAAACCAGATAAATGTATCTCAGCAGAAACGAACTCCCAATTTAGATTTTTGCAGCGTACATACATTTCTTATACATTTGAACAGGGAAGTGATATGGCAAACTTGATGAACTAATAAAATTTGTTTCAGAGTTGAATTTGACATTTTACTTAAATCTGGATTTAATGTATCTGCATCTGCATATCTATAATGCAGAAAAGTAGATGAAGGCAGAAGTATGTCAAAACCCGAAAGAAGGAAAGAATGCACCAGTGGTAACTCTTTTTTACTTCCTATAAAATAATATCTTTGGATATAAAACCTGTAGTACAATCATCGCGAGTTTTTACGGGCGGATATAAAAAACAAAGCTACATGATATTATAGATTTTATATACAAAGACACTCCTACTATAACTTTTTAACAAAACAGTAGTGCGACACATTTTTAAATACTCGGATTAGCCGCGTTATAAATATTTTATATTTAGTGAGTTTAATTTAGTACTCACCCCGAATGTTTCGCTTCAGATTGCATTGAACGTGGTCACTGGAAAACTCGTTTAATATTTAATATTTATAACGCGGCTAATCCGAGTATTTAAAAAGAAGTCATGAAAATAACCGCGGAAACCTTAAAAGTTAAAACAGTGGTGCCACCAGAATTCACGAAAGTGTGATGAAATAAATCAAAAAATCTAACAAAAGCTATAAAGTAGTAAGAAAATTGGAAAAAGTTTTCTAACAACCAAAAAATATTGCCTTAAAAGAAAACTGGTGGACTTAATTACTTTCAAGTGTTTTTCAATAGTCTCTAATCTCACTAATAAAGGATAAGCTTTGCTAATAAGTTGCAATTAAAAAGACATTTAAATGAAATTCTTGAGAAAAAAATTGGAAGAAAACTAAAATATTTAACATAGTAACAAAATAAAGCAAAATAAAGAAGAAAAACAAAGCTTTTGATACACTTTTAACATTATGGCAAAAATTATGCAGACGAAGATGCTATAATAAATATGAATATGTTCGTCTTCGCTATAATCTTTACTTCTGCATTTCTCTCAATTATTTCTATGGGACGTTCATGGAACCGTCAGAAATACACTTTATAAACTGACATGAACACAATATGTACACTACAATACTTAATGATGAATGGTAATGACAAATTTGAAGAGCATCAAACATTAGTTCTAAGTACAAACGTGGTTTAATAATTTAAAAAAATAGGTTCAGCCATTTTGAATTTACGGCATAAAAACCCTGTTTGTGAGTTCGAATTCAACAAAAATTTGATTTTCAACTCAGAGTTTTCAACACTTGAGGTTTGTACAGGGCTTTCCAATAAGAGATTTCATTTTGATATTAAAAAAACGAGTACTTTTCAAAAGAAATCGGAACAATTTTATTTCATTGTAAACACGAAAATATGCCATTTATAATGAAAAACAATATCTTGATTATTGGAATTATAGTTTTCCGTCGGCCAACGGAAAACTATAATTCCAATAATCAAAATAAGTACACAAATTGGTCAATAAATCAACTCAATGAAAAACAATATCAACCAAACGAATGACAGACGGCGGAGGATTTTTACACGACGTCCTCAGAAGAGAAACTAGCAGCCCGGAAACAAACAGTAGTATCTCAGCAGGCATTTTTTGTGAAAAAATTAAGAGTACCTACGGCCACGATATTTGAAATTGATTGTAAATTGTCAATTTGGAATTAAAAAAAGACAATTTTTGAGAACTACTGAATTTTGTTAGTTTTTGATATTTTTCAAGAATCGTAAGTCATAGTAAAGGATCTTGAACTCTAATAACCTTTTTGAATTTTTTGTTTTAGCTACTTATTTGATCGCAGTCATGTTAGCAGTTGGGAAAATGTTCACTCTTTTCGGAAGTGCCAACAAATATATGTATTTTCGTTATTTTTCATAATTTTTGTAAACTTAATCTTAAAATATAGCCGAAAATATATGTACATACCTTATTACTTACTTAAGGTGGCGCTACAGTCCTGTGTGAACTAGGGCCTCACCCAACAAACTTCTCCATCTAGCTCGGTCCCTAGCTAGATGTCTCCAGTTTCGCGCTCCGAGTTGGGTGAGGTCACCTTCCACTTGTGCGCGCCACCTGATTTGCGGTCTTCCTCTACTGCGCTGTCCTGTAGGTGTGGATTCGAAGACTTTCCGGGCCGGAGCATGGGTTTCCATGCGCTCTACGTGACCCAGCCATCTTAGTCGTTGGACTTTTACCCTTCTGGCTAAGTCTACGTCGCTGTACAGCCCGTACAGCTCGTCGTTCCATCTTCTCCTCCACTCCCCTTCGATGCATACGGGACCATAGATCACACGAAGAATCTTTCTCTCGAAAGGATCCAAGGTGCTTTCATCCGCTTTTGTCATAGTCCATGCTTCTGCACCGTATAGCAGGACGGGGTTGATAAGGGTCTTATATAGCGACACTTTGGTCCTTCGATAGAGTATTTTTCCACTCAATTGCTTTCTTAACCCAAAGAAACAGCGGTTAGCAAGAGTTATTCTTCGTTTGATCTCAGCGCTGGTGTTGTTTTCTGCGTTTACCGTGGAGCCTAGGTAGACGAAGTCCTTGACTACCTCAAAGTTACGTCTGTCGATGGTGACGTTTTGACCAAGACGTCGGTGTTGTAGGTCCTTTCTTGATGACAGCATGTACTTTGTTTTGCCCTCATTAACCGTAAAACCCATTTTTGCCGCCTCTGCCTCAATACTCACAGAAACCCCATTGACATCACCCTGAGTTCTTCCGATTATGTCAATGTCATCAGCATATGCTATTAATTGGAAGGACTTTTGAAACATAGTGCCTCTAGTGTTGACGTGGGAGCTCTGCACTATTCTTTCAAGTACGATGTTAAAAAAATCGCATGACAGCGCATCACCTTGTCTAAAGCCTTTTTTGACATCGAAAGGTTCTGTTAAGTTGTTTCCAACCTTTATGGAGCAGCGTGAATTCTCCATGGTCATCCTGCACAAACGGACGAGTTTGGCAGTTATGCCAAAACTAGACATGGCTCTATACAGTTCGTCCCTGTAGATACTGTCATATGCGGCCTTGAAATCGATGAAAAGATGGTGGGTGTCGATTTGGTGTTCTTGGGTTTTTTCCAGGATCTGCCGTAATGTGAATATTTGATCGACTGTGGACTTTCCTGGTCTAAAACCAAACTGATAAGGACCTATCAGGTTGTTGACGATGGGCTTTAGACGTTCACATATAACGGCAGAGAAAATTTTGTAGGCGATGTTAAGTAGACTGATTCCTCTATAATTGGTGCAGTTTAAAGGGTCTCCTTTTTTCAGGATCGGGCAAACAATACTGAGGTTCCATTCATCGGGCATACTTTCTTCCGACCATATCTTACAGATAAGTTGGTGCATGCTCCTAACCAACTCATCTCCAGCTGCTTTAAAGAGCTCGGCATTCAGGCCATCCGCTCCAGCGGCTTTGTTAGACTTCAGCTTAGATATAGCAATCTTTACTTCGTCTAAGTCGGGAGGACGGGATTGTTGGCTTTCGTCGTCTATATTGAATGGATCATCCTGCCTGACAGCGGAATTCGGTTCGTCGTCGCCGTTATACAGTCTGCAGAAGTGGTCCTTCCAAATCCTCAGCATTGACTGCGGTTCCACTATGATGTTTCCACTTTCATCTTTGCAGCCTTCGGTTCTAGGTTTATGTACTTGTGAATTTCGCTTCACCTGTTCATAAAACTTTCGAACTTCATTCCTGCTTTTAAACCTCTCAACATTTTCGACCGCACGCTTCTCATGCTCTCTCTTTTTCCTTCTGAAAAGTCGGTGTTCCTCTCGCCTTTTCTGCTCATAGAGCTCATGAGCAGCTCTCGTCCTTTTATGCAGCGCCGCTTTGCGTGCCTGTTGTTTGGCTGCATTTGCCTGCCGACATTCCTCATCAAACCAGGGGTTCCTAGTTGGTGGTTGCTTGAAACCCAGCACGTCAGAGGCGGCTTCTCTGAGTGCGTCTTGGCAATGTTGCCACTGGTTTTCTATACATTGTGTTGGCAGCACAGAACTTCGAGAGAGGTTACTTGTAACTCGGTCGGAGAAGGAGTCGGCATACCTTATTATGCACACAAATTTGAAAACATCGTATTCATTACATTCTTATAAAAACCTAAAATCGACTAATTTTGTATGGGTTACACTAAGGCCTGATTATGAGGTTCGCGGAGGATCGTTTTCAATTCGACCTTTCAAATTCGACTCGCGTCGTATTTCCTTATTAACAAATTCGCGGCGAAGCGAAAATAGTTCTTCCTATATTCCAGTGATTTGACACTTTTGGTTTAACTTTTTCTTCCTATATTCCAGTGATTTGACAGTTTTCCATAAATTTTGCTTTGTTTTTATTGAATTTGTGAAATTTGCGTTGATTTATTCAAAATTCTATATTTTATTGTGGATTGTGGATAAGTTATAAGAAAATTAAAATAAAGATAACTCACATTTTTATATAATTACAATCAAGAAAGAATCCACGAAATCGAACAGTGAATACTCTTTCGCCTGTAAATCCGCCACAAAAAAGCTGTCGGATTTCAACTTGCCAACAAACATTATGACATTTCAAATTCGCCTTCGAATTCGTTAATTGGTCGAATTCAAAACGAAGAAGGCGAAAGAGAAAGCAATAATTGAAAAATGGAAAACTCGCCAGCAAAACGGTTCGCCGCGAATCCCATAATCAGGCCCCTAGGTCTAGGACTAATGCAAAATACACAATGACTATTTCCAAAGATCAACGGTGATCCAGAAACCTGGGGTTCCGTCAACACAACGGGAAACATCAGAAATATGCTAAGTGTTTCTTAAGCCATGCACGCAATTTTCAGTAATGACATAGCTTTTACTTATTAAATGTCAAAATTGACAGCTTTAAAAGTGACTGCTACCTAAAATTAGGGACATCTTTGTACATACATTCTATAATACTCTCATGGAGAGGAAGGAACCCAATGACACTTGGGCAAAAGTCAATTAACTTTCTCTGTGTCAATGTTCTAAGATTTCATGTAGTTTTATAGATACCTATACAGTGGTTAAAACCTCCACGGATCCACCGAAATTGGTTAATCAAAATAGATGATGTTGATGTAAATATTGAACAGGGTCTCAAATGGACTACTGGGCAAAAATGTTTATAATAAGTTTTGTAGTCAGACAACAGTAGTTTTCATATTTTAATGATTACACTTTTTATAATTTGAACATTTGAACTGAAGATCTTGCGACAGTTGGTGTATTGTCTTTTTCGAACAAATTATTTAAAAAAAAACATAACCGATTCGCCTTTTTTATTATTATTATTTTTTTATTTGCATTTTCTTATTAACTTACAAGTTAAACTTAGAAGACTAGTAGTTCTTATAATGTTAACGTTATCATTAATCATTTTATTAATCTTAAGCATAATTTTAGAAAATTTTAATAGAGAAATAAGAAATTTCCAATTTTTTCATATATAAATCTAAATTTTATATAATTCGGAAAAAAAAAGTAAAGAAAAAGAGTTAAGTACAGAAAACCGACTGTGTTTTCTTATTATAAATTTAAAAAATGTTCTGCCATAATGCGCTCGCACTCTAGCACATTTAACAATATAAAGCAATATTATTTTTCTTGTTACGGTTACCGTTATATGTATATCGATAGTTAATTTACAATATTATTATTATTATAATTATTTACCTTCGTTTGTGAATTATTAATTAAAGCATTATTTAAAATTAGACAAAAATAAAAAATATTATATAAATGGCAGTCGAAAGTAAATTTATAATTCATATTTTGTTTTTACACCACAATTACACGCCCTACGTATCTTTCGGATTCTTTTTGTTTTTTTTTTTGAAGAACTCATATATTTACATCAGTTTAGATAAGATAAGGAAGATCGATATGAGGATCATTGAATTCGCCGTTTTCATCAAACTATCACTGCCACTCTTCACTGCTTGGCTGAGTTCTTTTTCATCGACAACGAAAGCTGGAATTGCTTGCACCTGTTCCATGCTCTTGATGGGTTCCATGAAGCTACCGCGACTGTTACGAGCTAGTCTTTGGTTGGCTAGTTTAAGCTCGCGTAACTTCTCTTCCAATTGTAGGATTTCATCTGGAATTTTTAATTTGATTGTTAAACTTGCTATAAAGTATATTTTAATAGATATTTTTACATTTGTCAACGCCTTCAGCATCATTGACTTTGATGAATGTCGCCAGAGCAATTTCGTAGATTTTGTTTGGATCAGTTTGGGAACGGCTGATCTCACGCCTTCTTCGGCCATATCCAACTTGTCCGTTACTGCATGGAGTTCCCGAACATTTGTCCAAGCAAACATTGACGGTGGCACGGAATTGAACATATGTAGATTCGGGGAATTTGAAAGCTCGGAACTTCGCACTCAAAAAATCACCATCTACAGTGTTAAAGTTGTCAAAAAGATAGGGATCCACTGAGCAACTATCACAAGAATACAAACAAAAAATTAATTTTATAGCAAGTTTTATTTTATAGCAAGTTTTATTTTTTGACAGAACTTACCCATTGAAAATGATTGTTTCTTCTTGATTTTTTGTGTCAGTTACTTGCATATACGTTACTCCAAGACCATATACTGGAGCTGAGGATTTATCGAGATAGATCTCCATTGTTAAGGGTGTACCGGGACTGACATTAAGTTCTCCCGTCACAATTTCTCCACCTTGACGAACTCCAACACTTAAATGGGGCTCTGGGGCTTTAGTTGTAAGTGATGTTGTGATTTCGATGTCTCTAAAGAATTTCAAAAACAAAAATCGTATTTAAAATATTTTCTTCAGTCTACTTTATTAACAATTAGTCAAGTTCTAAGGGACCAGTTATAACTTTCATCAGTTGTCATCACTGAAACTAATCATTCAAATTATGTTGACAGATCGGTTATAGCGGTCATTGAAAATTTATATCATTGGCAATAAAATTTTTTGATTGAAATCAAGCATTTGAAGTACCTAAGTGTTGATTATTGAAAGCAAAACTGACAGATGGGCTCACAAGATAAATAGAACGCCTTTCAAATGTTCACTGAAAACGATTCAAAAAGGTAAAAATTAACTGGGTTAAATAAAAAAATGCTTGATCAAAGTTATTTTACAACTCATTATCTTCGTTTTACACCAAACACAACAAATCTAACTTTTTGTACTTTGTCTGGAGAAACTCTTTTTGTGTCTAAGAAAGGGCTCAAATTAAAACTTGTCTCGTAACTTAAAGGAGAATAATGTTGTTCCTTCCATATACACGCATAAAACTTGTCGATCACACTTGTGAGTCACATCTACTGAAATTCAGCTTCGACGTGAAAATGACAATAATAAGAATAAATTGTATGCATTGACGTTTAAACGCCAAGACAGTCAAATTTAATTGGAGATAATATAAACGAACCTTTCAAAATTTGACGTATACATTCCTACTTGCCTGTTTGGGACTGAAAAATGGGAATTTTATGGATTTTGAAGGACATTTTATAGGAAAAAGTAAGATAGTAACACAACGTCACAATAAGTCGCCTAAGATTTGATCAAAGTCTCTCCTTAAAACCTCTTGTATTTTATTTGTTTGGGTTACAGAAAAATCAAAGACAGGATTCAGATCAGTTTGTTCATCGCACAATGACTTTGGTTGCGGGAAATATCAGGCATTTTTCTCTTCTAGCTCAGAAAACAGCCCTGAACAGATTCCGAGCATATCGAGCATGCGTTGAACATATCCAATGCACAAAGTGTGTCCTAAGCGCTCTAAATTATTTTTAAATCACAGCAGAACACTTAGCTGTCACTGTTTGACATTTGTCAATTTACTTGTCATTTTCCTCTACAGAAACAAAGGATGAGATTAAGAACTTCAATTAAAATTTAAAAACTGATTATAATCAAGCAAGCAGTTAACTTGTTTTTTTTTTTTTTGAAGAAATTGAGGATGAAGATTCTGATGCTTGTGGCTCAGCATTAAATTTGGTCTAACCAGGTTTTTTATTCTGAGCTCGTAGAGTGCTCTCTGAACAAGCTCGGAATACGTTCAAAACGAAGGAAGAAACACAAATCAGAGGTTAAAATAAATACAATTTTTTGTTTGACAGTTCAAAAAATAATAACTCAATTAATCTGTCAAAAACAAAAGTTTCAAAATCTTAATTTCCATCTGTCATTGGGGCTTGCACTCACTTTATCCAATTCCATAAATATGTTTATTAATTCTATTTTCGGAACAATTTTCTATAAAAATTATTGATTTGAAAAACTAATTCATGTTATTCAATTTAAAAGTTAACCTGTCAAAAACAAAAAGAAACGATATTTCAGTCAAGTTAATTTTACAGCACATCGCTTTTTTATTCCAAATATCAGTTTTACTTAAATAAAGTGCGATCGCATGATCGCATGATTTTTTGCTTCTTAACAAACGTGAAAAGACAGAATTATGGGATCATATTGTGAACATTTTAATTTTGTCCCTCTTTTCTTTTATTTCATTTCACTCTTTAAGTGTATCCTTCATTATTAAACATTCTAAAACTGAATTTTGATTGAGGTGCTCATAGTTTCCGGTTACATACAAATATTAATAAAGTTTTTGAGTAGCTAATTTCAGAACTATCAAGGATTTTATTAGCTATCATAAATATGGCTTTAGAACTTGATAAATATGTTTATCAGCTTCAGGACCTTAAAAGTGTTCTACAGAATCAGTTTCTATAAGATGCTATAAACTATTTATGCTTCTGTGAATACTTAACAAGAAGTAGCTATAAAATCTGTTGATTGGGCAATTTGTAAATGTTCTAAATTGATTGTAAGGTGCACCTATAGTTGAATCTTGGTGTTTCAGAGTCCTTCACTACGTTAAAAAAATGTTCAACACTAATCTAAGTCTTGTTTGTTAATTTTGTTTCCTCCCCACAAAAATTAATATTCTTTCAAATCAACATATACATACAAAATTACAAAGTTAACAAAAATACCAAATACCAAGAATGCATTTTTCCCAAACAAATTGTATTTCCCTTCTTCAACCAAAAATAAACAAAAATCAAAATGGGAAAAACTGGAAAATTTATTATACCTACTAACAAATTTTATCTGATGGACTATAATACACCAAGACCAAAAAGAAAAAGAAGAAAACTTGCTGCCGCAGTGCAAAACTTACTCAGGTTCTTGAAAACCAGCTGGTAACACGTCTCGCCGAACGATTCCATGATGTTGCTGATTAGTTTCATTCATCATAACATTATAAACCGGCCCAGTTGTGATGCACTTCACACTAACGATCTCCTTGCTTTTCGCATCTTCGATGATGATTTTGTGGTAATAGACTTTTTTACCCTTAAATATAAAAAATAAAACAAAAAAAAAATATAAACATATAGAAAATTAGTTGAAACATAAAACAAGATTCTTCAGATGGTTAAATAAAGAAGTTCGATTTTAGCGAATGTGAGAGAAAGAGATACAATGATGATGGGTTATTTTCTTATTATAATGATAAAACTGGCTTAAACTAAATTGAGGAGAAACCCCATCCTCATCATCATCATCATCCAGCTCCAGCACGAATCTGGCGGGGCATTCGACTAGTCCCTAGCGCACACCAGGTCCACTTACCGTTAATTTGTTAAGCATCCTCGTAACTCCGCACTCATAGAAGTCCTTCAGCGAAAGTCGGAACTCAGCAAGACTGCCATTAATACTTGGTTGACATCTAACATCGGGATATCCCTTGAGGCCTTCCAAATAGATTTGTGGTTTGGTTTTATTGTCATCTATGCTATCTGGGATGCCAATTTCCACACGCATTAAATCTTCAGTGCAGTGGACCTTGTGTGAACCTACGAGAAGAAGAGAAAGAAATACACGCACTGGTTAGACCGGATTTTAATGTAATAAATATATAAAATGTATACGAATAGGTCGTATGGACTTCCTCAAGGTTTTAAATCATGTATAAAAATATGTTAACTAAGAAAGTACAAATACAGAACTTTCGTGTGCTAAAAAAGGATGTATATCATCAGCTAACTGTGAAAAGAATGTTGTGTAGATGTCACCAACTGGTCGCTGGAACAAGGTGTTTGTTGTTTACGCGTTCGATTTCCGCAACACCATTTCCCTAAATATGTACATATTCAATTTTGTTTGTCTGTATGTCTTTAATGCATAGTCATTCATTTGGTGCTTTTGAGTTGGTAGCACTGGCATTTGACACTTGTCAAACTCAGCTGTCATTTTAATTGTCTCAATAATAGTTGAATGTTTATCATTTTTGATAATGGATCGCTAGCTTTGATGGTTATGATTGTCACAATTGACAAATTAAGCAAGTAATCGGTAAAATTTTCAGGTAATTTGAAGAGAGTGAAGGCGTTACTGACGTTCGTAAGGCTTGTGCTTCATCGTGGAATACTATCAGTCAAAATATTGTTTTACACTATCAGATTTTTGCTTAATACAAGCTTTATATTATCATCTATTTCTGTTGCAAGTGTTTTGCAAATGATCCCCGAACTTTGGACGCATTAAAAAACAACATAACTCAAGCCGAGATACCCCCTGAAATGTGCGAAAAAGTGGTTGAAATATACCTCAAAAGAATGACAAGCTTCGAATCTTCCTTAAACGGTCATTTGAATGGGCGCATTCACTAATGTAGTCACTACGTAGTGAAGTCATTCTCATTGGCTTCTTCCAACTACGAAATGAGTTAAAATTTCCCCTCCGACGTAGTGTAAAAATTTCGGCTACAAAGTTAGCGGAGAATGATTTTGACATTTCGTAATCAGCTGTTCGATAAAGACACAAGAATTCAAAATGAAATAAATCGTTCAGTATGTAAATACAAATATAAATCACTGAAATTATGTCTTAAATTTGATTTTATTGAATTTTAAAACACAAAAGATTATTTAAAGTTATCAAATCAAAAATGTTTCTTATTTTATATATTTGCATTTGTCAGTAATATGACAGTTCCGGATTGACTAGCTTTGTAGTGCAATTTTGCATTAACAATGCTCCCAATTATATTGTTCTTTTGACATTTAATGTCAAAGTCAAAAATTTGTTATGACATAAAAACATAAATATTTAATTTACGTTTACATTCGGAACTGAAAAATGAATAACCCTGTATCAACTTTTAAAATTCTCGGTATTTCCTAAGAAGAAAAATTCTTCTCCCGATAATTTTAATGAAAGTGTTCGGCCGGAAGTGTTTGTTATATTGTTATTAGCCATATTTTTTTGGTATTCCATATATAGTACAGTGAGAAATTGGTAAAAAAAAACAATCCGCAGTAGTCCGGTTTTTATATTTGAAAGTTGATACAATTGAATATTTGCCACAATAATTTATCAAAAAATTCCAAAAAAAAATAGAGAAATTCAGACCAGCAGGGGCGAAATCGTGTAAGCTGATTTTTGATAGTTGACTATCAAAATCAAGAAAATACGTCTGTGTAATGTGATAGTCGATTTCAAAGTTTTAACCAAACAATTTGACATAAAATAAAAACTTCAAGAAGGGAATTTGTTCGTAGACTACTACATTAACATGTGGTGTTGAAGCGAGCTTCAAGCTCGCCTAAATTCTTTATATACCTGAATCGAGTTGAAATGAGCTTAATTCGCCTCGATTCCGGTCAGGGATCGGAGTCGAGTCAAAATTTGTGAAGAAAAACCTGTGTGGAGGAGTTCGTTTAACAGATAATGCGTTATGGCCTGTTTATTTGCATGTTTGTGTACAAAAAATATAGTTTTGTTTTAATCAAATAAAAAAAAAAATTGCACATGGAGAAGGTAGCATGTTCTTATATGGTGCTGAACTATTCAGTTTTTCATTGTTTAACACGAATCAAACTATCTCACTTGCACTTCATAAGAAACACCGAAACACCATTTGCATTTTAGAAAGTGCTGTCAAACTTAATCATTTTTAAATCTTCTTGTGCGGTGGAAACACCAAAAAGATTTATTTAATCTAAACTGGGATAAACCTTTGGTGGAAACATAGCAAAACTTAATTATCTTTTCTATTGTTTTCTCTTGCAAAATAAGCCCAGTTTTTTTTTTCACTAACAAAACTAAATAATATCAACAGTAACAGATTGATTTTTTTCCCCAATGAAAAACACATGATCCCAAATGCACAACTACTCAACGAACACAGCCATCGAGAAACAAATGCAATATCACAGCGTTGCCGCTAGGCTTCACGAAAGTGTAACACATTTTTTTAAAAAACGTAACAAAAGTGAAAAAAATGTAACAAATTAAAAAAAATGATTTAAATCAAAGAATGCTCTTGAACTCAATTTTTTATTTTTAATAGGAACATAAGTTTTCTTCATCACAGTTTTTAAATTCAGTACAAAACTATATATTAAATAATAAGTTAATAAATTATTATAAGTAAGACACATTTTAAGTTTTACATACAACATGTTTAGGCAAATTAAGAGAATTGATCTTTTATTTGTTTGGCAAACATTATTGATTCAATGGTATTCAAGTGATACCTTTGGAATGTGGAAACTGGAATACTTTGAGGAATGGATATCTAACCATGTTTACATATATGCTGGATCGAGAGATCGAGTTTGAATTTGAAGTGAAAGATAGCAAGATTTCGACTAAACTGTAACTGAACGAGTTCGATCGAGTCGAATGAAGGTGATTTCAACTCAATTTAGGACGTAGGTGTACAAATAGGTGGAAGTGTTGTTTAAGCTCACTTCAAACTTATTAAGAAAATCATAAAGTAAATTTTTAAAGAAAAAAAAAGTTTGGAGAAAAAAGTGTAACAAAAAGAAAAAAAAAGTAACATAGTAACAAATACAAAAAAATTAAGAAAAGTGTAACACTTTTGTTACACTTGTAACATTGTGTCAACGCTGATATCAATCGTACCAAAATTTGGGAACGAAATCACACAAGATCCATTCGAGACTCGTATAAATGTCAAAAACCCATCCGTAGTAAGATTCTACTTTAACTTTTATCGGTAGTATTCATACTGCGGATATTGTTTTTGTTATTCGTGTAAAATCTTAATATACTTTTGATAGATTTTCCAACAAAACACGGGTATTGATTGATACGTCTTGTTTGGTTGCTTATTAGTCAAAGGTCAAGTTGAAAGCTCTTAACGAAGGTTTACTTTACCAAAACCTAGATTAAAACCCTGTTCCGATGTTTACACTTTTCTGCATGCACCCAATACTGAGTTGTCCTGTTTTGGATAGAAACAAAAATGGAGTATGTTTTGCCTTTTGTTAGTCTAAGTGCTTGAAAGGGATCTTATGGTCAAACTCCCACTTCATCCCGTGGTTCAACTTTTACAACCAACAAACGAAGATGTTGACGATGCTATGCCACGCGACCCACCACGGGACGTCGCGTCGTCGGCGGCGGTCGGTGGTGGCGGTGGCAGTGGCAGTGGTGGTGGGGTCTAGTTGAGTCTATCTAGTATGCAGGTAATTATGCAAGTAGAACACTCGAGGCAAAGTTGCTCCTCTAGCCTAGTGCACTTGGTCTTTTACAACGTTTTCTTCGGCAGCATCATCGTAGTAGTCGTCGTTGTTGGTCGACTATAAGTTGTAAACTGCTTTGAAGAACAAAGCACCAAAATGCCTCACTGGACATAAAACAAGCTTGGCACACATTTTTACCTTTCGCAAGGCACATTATCATACAGTTGGGCTGGAGGAATATATCAACCTTTTCTATATAGCCAAAGGCTTTACTTAGTATGGACATATATTCACATATGTGTGTACCTAGGGAACGTATGCAATGGCTTGACGCATAATTTACTGCGAAGGAGATATAAACGACAGATCTTGATTTAAGTACGTGCGCCTTGGCCGCTCTGCCAGCAGCCGCACATTTCGCATCAGTACCTACACTTAAATACATATCTATGTATGTATATATTTTGCTGCTGTTTTGTGTATAAGGTATAGAGCTACAGATGCCCGGGCACGCATATATTTTTATAGCTTCTAAGTCCATCAAAATTTCTGAGAGTAGGTAAAGTCGGAAGGGTAATTAATAAATAATTTATTTGGCAAATGGGAGTTTCATTTGGGAGGGACTTTAGGATATGAGTAAATATACAGATAATAATATTTTGTGTGTGAGTATATTTTTGTAATTAAAAAATAATCAACTTATACGCTTTGACTATATGAACTTACCATCTCACTCTTTCTCGCATTATAATTTCGATGAAGGATGAGGAAAATCACGAAAAGTCATTAAAGTATAGGAAGTTAATAAAAAATAGTTTTTTTTTGTTGGTTTATGATGGAGAGCTCCTGTCTTATTTTGACTGGAGGTTAGTTTTCAGACATTGGCAAGTAATTTCAATAATTTTATGATGTTGTTGTGATTTTCTAAGAAAAAATACCAACATAAATCTCTTTTAAGCTATTTCTTCAAAAACACACCCACGAAAACTGATAGTTAATGAATCTCACCCACAAATACTTGGAGATGACACAGATTTTACTAAAATTTGTGAACTCAAGAAAGTAAAACATTCTAACGAAACTCTAAGAAAAATAGTGCAATAGTCATTTGTTTGTATTCAAAATAAAAAAGCCTACAAAATATTTGGAGGTTGTAACAAAGTTCATTCAATAAGCAAAATATGCGTTATTGGTCAGGTGAAAATCCACATTTGCTTCATGAATCACCGCATTGATCCACAAAAACTGTTTGGTGGGGTTTGCATTTTGGGCCATATGTATTCTTTGAGTTTAATGATCGTCACTTTACTCTGAATGGACAGCTTTCTCGTGATTAGGTTAGGTTATGTAGGTTAAAGTGGTTGTCCATGATGGAATCGGACACACTTAGGCCAGTTTAATGGCCCAATGTGATACCACATGAATCTTGAGGCTTCCTTCTAAGCTCAATGAAACCAGTTTAAGTCCCTTACGAAACATGAGAGGCTGATTATTCTGATATGATTTGCATTTTTGAGTTAGTTCAGGGCATGTACGGAGAAGGTGAAGAATTGTTTCCTCCTCTTCCTCGTCCAGACAGCTTCTGCAAAAGTCATTTGAGAAAACGCTTAACCGCGTGGCGTGCTTTCCTAGTACACAGTGCCCAGTTATGACACCTATTATCGAGCTTATATGCGATCTGCTTAGAGATAGCAAGCAGCTTGATCGCTTTAAATCTAGTGTTGGCTAGATGTTTTTTGTGACCTGGCACGTGGTAATGTTGTTCCACCTGGTGTTTGCCTTCTTCATAGCGTCCTGCATTAGCAATAGTTTACAAGTAGCAATTGGTATTCCAGCATTTGCCAAACGTGGTAGAATGGGTTGTACTGTCATCTGCCTCACAGTTACCTGGAATGTCTCTATGGCCCGGCTTCCAGCAAAGGTGAATATTAAACTGTTGTGCCATCTCGATTAGAGATGATCGACAGTTATGGACTGTTATAGAGTTTGTAGAGACAGAATCCAGAGATTTGATAGCGGCCTGACTATCTGAGAAAATACGGATATCAGATGTTGATATCACGTTTTCTTTGAGCCAGGACAAGACTTCTTTTATCGCCAAAAGTTCCGCCTGGAACACGCTACAATGATTGGGAAGGCGGAATGAGAGACTTAATTTCAGTCGTTCAGAGTACACACCTCCACCAACCCCTTCTTTTGTTTTGACCCATCTGTATAAAAATGGATTGACTCATCCCCCAAGAATGTCCTATCCTCCCAAAAGATCTGGGAGGTATAGAAATGTGGAAAGGTGGTTAAGAGGTGTTAGGCAGAGTAAGGTGTCCAGTGCCGCAGATGGGGTCGTCCGAAGCGATCCGCTTATACATAGGCAAGCTGAACGTTGGACTTTATTTAACTTATCCCTGTTTATACCTTTCTCTAAAGCAGTCCACCATACTACCACACCGTACATTAAAATCGGTCTGATTACCGATGTGTATAGCCAATGCGTGATTCTGGGTTGTAAGCTCCATTTATTACCAATAGCTTTTTTGCAAGAAAAGAGAGCTACAGTAGCTTTTTTGACTCTTTCTTGTGCATTGCGTTTCCAATTTAATTTTTTGTCTAAAAAAAGACCCAGGTACTTAGCCTCATCTGCGAACTTTAATTGGATTCCTTTAATATATAGGGAGGGTTAACAAATGGAATTTTGTATTTCCTCGAAAATAGGACTAATTCGGTTTTGTGTTGGTTAACACCCAGTCCACACCTATCAGCCAAAAGTATTAGTCTGTCTAAGGCATTTTGTAAGAGTTCTTTTAAGGTGTTAAAATGCTTTCCTGAAACCGCTATAGCAACGTCATCCGCTTAGGCAATCATTCTGAAACCCTCCGCAACCAGACTAGTTAGGATTTCATTTACCACTAGGTTCCAGAGGAGAGGGGATAGAACATCACCTTGCGGTGTCCCTAACGAATCTTCTGGCAGAAGAGTTGCCCAGTTTTGAGTTAATTATTCTGCTAGTCAGCATTAAATGAATTAACTCTCGAAGCGAACGATGTGTTTTCTGTAAGCCATATACCTAAAACCGTTTTTGGTTGTCTTTGGTATTTTTAAAATGACGTATATATAAAACGTAATATCATAGAAAATATAAGTAAAAGATTAGAACTCTGGACATATTAATCCTTTAAAAAAAAGTATTGTTTTGTGTGTGCAGCAGAATAAATGAATTACTAATTTTTTCGACCAGTGTAATTGAGTTTCAGACGGCCAAAAAATATTTTACTTAATTTTCTACAGCTTTTAAATTTTCATGTTTAAATGCACATAGAGAATACTATGTACAAATAAAAAGAACAACGAAAACTTTAGGTATTTTAATTAATTATACCATTTTAATCTTTTCTATTCAAGGCTTATTAAAAAGCATATTTAGGCTTAATTTTTACTAAGATGAATGCATTTTAAATACAAAACTATTTACTTTCATGAAGGCCAAAATATTTATAATGAAGCAATAAAACTGAAAAAAATTGTAGACTTTTTGTACTTTTACCCATGATTTAATGAGAACTATTTTTTTCTCAATAGTCTTTTGTTGATGTTACAGTTCTTTGGATTAACTTAAATTACATGACTTTGAATAAAGACAGAACAAACTAGTTATTGTTTTTCCTATATTATCGCTCATTAAAAGAAGTCTCTCTCGCCGCACTTACACTGGCTGAAACATTATTAATTAAACACAGCAACACAAAAAGAAGAATTAAAAAAAAAAAAAACATCATCAAGGCAAGACAAGCAGACAGATAGACGGACAGACAGACAAAGTAAAAGTGTTAAGCAATAAAAAGATTCTAATTGTTCGCATAGCTATCTCATTACAACATCGGCATTAAATTTCCACCACACAAGTAACATAACATACCATATTAAGAATATGTTTAACCAAAGCCCACAAAGATACTTAAAGTCTAGTCTTGTGTGTTAATGTCAGCAACTAGAAAAGTTATCCATGCCCTTAATGGTCAACTTATACAATGACTATTCGACCACTTTCCCATCAGACAATTGTCGCATGAAAAAATTCAAAGAAAACTGCAATGTATTGGCAGAGAGGCCAACGGGTGTGCGGTGGTGGAATGTCATCCATTATTATCATTATCTGTGGTCAGAGTCGCGCATGGTTTAAAAATAAATCAAGGACAAGCGTAATTGTTTTGAAAATTAAGGTATAAAACGAGTTGTTTATTTGCGTGGCCGCCGTCGTCGGTTAGCAGCGACGGACGTCTTCGATGTGGAGGCGCTTGCTCGTCGTTTGTTTTATCTTCAACCTTTAATCCTTCTGTCCAAAACCTACAAAGATATAACTAAATATTTGTGAGCTTGAACACCGCCATTACTGATTATCAACAGACAGACAAAAAAAAAGGGTTCGCCGCTCAGCTCTTTCGTTTTAGATTATTTTCTCTTATGCTTTTATTTTGGAATCCTCCGATGATGCTCTTGCCATAGAGAATAAAGTGACCACGACAAACAACAACGACAGTGGCGGTATATTTATCTGATCATTGTCTCAATTCCTGGAGAAGGAATTTATAAAATGCTTGGTTGTGAAGTGAAGCAAATGACAAGAGACCAACAAACAAAAAATCACACACATAAATACAACATTGTGGTACAATCAAAGCGAGTAAAAGGAAAATAAAAGTGTTTAGCTTTTTAATGGTGCGTTCAAGTATTAATCTTGATAAGAAGCAACAACGACAAGAAGCGAAGAGATTGATTGAATCGTCATGTCGTCAAGTGTGTAAGGTACCGGTAAGTACTTTACGGAATGACTTTATGGTTAAATAAAAAGATACAAATCAGGAGTTTCATATACGAGTTTATTTTAATTTGAAAAATAAAACAATAAAAACTTTACTCTCATATGTATATATATTTTTCTAAAGTTAAGTGAAATTAATGAGCTATTGCAGAATTAATGAAAAATGATTCAAGAAAGTAAAAAAAAAATGCAAATTTTGTAAAACTATTTTTAGCGAAAATTCTTTCAAAGCTGTTTTCTCCAGCATAACAAAATCAAATACAAGCAAAACCTTTTGTTTAATTAAAAGAAATATGCAAATTTGCAAGTACACAAAGAAAGCTATATACGCAAAATAATTTTGTTTAATTAAAATTTACATATTCTCAGTCCCTACAGGTAAACCATATAGTAGCTTGAAGACATCACGGTGTGTGTTTTGTACATGTACCTCACTTTGTAATAAATTCCTTAAACGATTTATGTAGGTACGTCCTTTTATAGGCATATATTTTGCCTCACACAAAATGATCTCAACCTGATCATCATCAGGGTTAATGGCAATGATGTGTAAGCGCAGAATTGACAAGTTTCCTTTTTGTGATTCATTAGATACCCACCGCCAGAAGGTCGTCTGTGCTCATAAATTATGTAGCAATGGACGTAGGTTTTCTTTTTGCTCTTTTTGAATAGGTATTCATAATATTGCAATTATATTATGCATATAGGATCGACACATACATATACTGAAGAAGGACTTATACAGGAATACAACGACGAAGACGCGACGACGACGTGAGACGCTGCTTGTTTCCTTAGTGAATATTGTAATAAATCGTTTGTTGGCAATCCAATGCAAATGAAATCTGACAGGAAATACTTAGCAAATAATGAATTGCATTTACCATGGTGGCGATAAGGAAGATGTATGAATGTAAAGTTGACACAAAACAGAGAGATATCTGATTTATATTTAGAAAAGGAATATATATAATAATTCGTGACAACATATATTTTTATTATAAGAATAAGTAGTTTTTTTTTAAATTTATTTTTTTTAAAGTGCAAAAGAATGAAGAGTAAAACTTTATTAAGCAGCTGTCATCTTTTAACATTTGACAAATACAAACTACACCATTAATAAAAATTGAACGTTATCCGTTTCCACAGATCATTGAAATTGTTAAAATGAATTATGAAAATGGTGGACATTTTGCAGTCACAGTTTTGAGAAACTAAAACACACTTTTGAGTCGTCGTAAAGTTTGAGCTGAAAACCGTATGAGTCGCTCAAAAATAAATGCAAAAAATGCTACTGTAGCCTCGTTCTGTTGATGAAAAAATAGCACCTAGGTTTGGGTCGTCAACTGGCGTTGGAGAAAGCAATCTGTGACTCCCACACTTCAACAAAAGAGACCATTGTCATCGGGTCTAGCCAGGTACTAGCATACACTAGTACAACATCAACATCATCAAAAGAACCGAACAAGCTGTACACGATTTCTTCACCCAGTATGAGCAGGCAGCACAAAATCTAGGGCTGCACAATAGTGAAGGAAAAACAAACTACATGGTGGCATCGCCTGCGAGAAGAACAATTGATCTAAGGTAGGGGAGCATGAATTTGAAGTAGTGCAATCCTTAAAATACCTTGGGTCAATAAAAGCAGCCGATATAAAACATAGAAGAAGAAATACGCGGGCGGTTGCTCAATGCCAACCGAGCATTCTTATGTCTGTCAAAGCTTTTTAAATCAAGAAATCTTACCGCAACTTCTAAGCTGCTGTTGTACAGGACGATGGTTCCGCCAGTACTCACATATGGGTCCAAGGCCTGGGTGCTTAGTAAAAGGCACTTTGCCTCTTAGTCGCGTACGAGATGAAGGTCTTTGTGGAGAACTGTTGGCTCATTACGTGAGGACGATTCCGGAGACCCTTCAATCAAAGACTGTATGCAATCTATCTCGAAGCTGATATTGGGACAAAAATTAAGCTCGGTAGACTACGGTGAGCTGGGTGAAGAGGAACCACCTCGAAAAGTAGTACATTTTATGGTAGGCAACAGCGTGGTTGACCATGATTATGCTGGACAAGTGGTGTAAACTAGAACGCCTGAGCCCTTGGGGTGGGCAAATGGATGATGTCGGCTCGCGATAGAAATAAATATAAAAACTTGTTGTATGAGGCCAGGATCGGATGCCGGTTCTCAAGTCGATTATGATGATGTATTTTGCACTTAAGGCTTTTAAAGTTCATTGAACTCAAGAATTTAAGAAGGTCCACAGAGATCGTGTGTTTAAACACCCGTAGACCTGTTTTGTCAATGATAATGCTCCACAACCGACCCAAGACCATAACGGAATTCGTGAAGTTATTGAGTACATAGATCGGATCTCAACTCCCCAACACCTCATGCCCTAGTCAGAGGAGATTTCTGCACAAGGATCTGACTTGCAAGGTTAAATAGAATTATGTACCACCACCCACTCGCCACTTCATTTTCACTTAGCAGTTTGGGCCTTAGACCAGCTTGAATTGGACAACAATTTTGATTTTAGTCAAAAAATCATCTTTTCTAATGAAACGCATTTTATTCTCAGCACCTACGGTAATAAGCAAAATTTTCACATTTGGATCTCGAAAACTGACAGTTTCGTTCAGATTGTGGAGTTCCACCACTCATTGGACAATTTTCCTTAGAAAATATCGGCAAACAACGTTTCGCTCAACGGTGGGATTTACAGAGCCATGTATGTATGTTTTTATGTTTTTTTTTTTACGTAAATTAAAGACATGGATTTGGATGCACTCTGGCTCAAGCAGGATGGTGCGCCATGCCACATTTGTTCTTTTGCACATTGAATTGCATAATCGTGCGTTATCACCCGGCATGCAAAGTAAATTGGCAGTCTTGGAGCTCCGATTTGACCACTTTGCACTTTTTGGGGAAGAGGAACCAATCTTATTATTTAACTGTTGAAAATCAAGAAGTTCGAAATAAAACTTTTAAATATGTCGTCCATATTGTGGTTTGGTCTCATGTTACACTATTGTTAAGATCATTTATTAAGTATAGCATCCTTTAGAGGAAACTTTGACTTAAACATACTTTCTCCAATATAAAGTCAAAATTCAAAACCAAACTAAACTCTCACACTTTTTTTACTATAAGTTCTAAGTCTGATGGAGGAAATAAAATTTCCAATTGCTTAAACATCGCAGCCAGCCATATCACATCGCACAAAAGAGACTAACACTTAATCCTTCATCGGTCATAAATCAAAATCTAGATTCTCTGATTGTTTGCGAACTCACGATTGGCAATAATTTACCAGCGTGATACATATTATGTAATCGCGTTGAAATTGGATTCGTGAAACTGACGACGACGTTGGCGATGGCGAAAGCGATGGCGATGGCGTTCGAAAAAGGAATTAAATAAAATCTCTATACAGACAAAACTGAAGTCAAACTCGAAAATGCTATACAATCATCGTATAAGTTGAAGAATAAGTGTCCAAAGATACTCGCTTGCGGGTTCCCATACATAATCGTATACCTGCAAACAGAAACATACCTGGGATTTATTCAGACTTGTTGCTGGGCTCAACAAAAAAAAGTCGAAAATGAACATTTGAATTGTGAATTCCAATGGTCTTCTCTGTAGTTCTCTGATGTTCTGGTGTGCGCGGTGTTTTCCCAGAAATGCACCAATAAAAAGCGTAACATTACACTATACAGCACCAAAACAACAGACTTGTATCTTTATTATTCTTTTTTTTCACAACATCAGGTACAGCAGGTATTTTTTCCATAGAACTTTTCACAAGTTCGGATTTGGATTTGAATTTGGACTCGGATTCGGATTGCAAAAACAATAGAATGAAAACTATCTAAGCTGAGAGAGGCCACATCCCCAGCTATAGCTATAGGAGGACTGCAGCCAGACAGCAAATTATGTAAATGCACATGCGCGTTTGCAGTCCACACAGATTATGAAGGAGAGGCAAATTTTCTAGATTTTCCTGTTGCCTTGGCTGATTGTTGAAGTCCAATCCAGCTTAGGATAGAAGTTACTTTGGTTACACTCGTAAGTAGAGTTAGGTATTTAAGTGGAAAGAGGTTTTTCTTTCTTGTTGTTGGTCTTTTGTATAGTAAAGGAGGTTTTCCATTGGCAATCTTGGTGGATGATACGATGTCTTAGCAAATGATGTTGCTGTGAATTGATCTTGGTCTCTTCGATCTTCGGTCCATTGAAGATCAAACAGTTGAACGATGTCCGCTTTTATATCTACCTTTTCACGTTTCAACAATCGAAGCAAAGCGACAAGACGCACGGACTACAACAACACTATAAAACAACAACAACCATGATCGCGTCGTCGTCGTCCAAGGAACGTTAGTATATGTAGATAAATAATAATTGAAGGTATGAAGCTGGGGCTCTAGCCTCTAGGGCACATCAAATTACCAATTAAGAGAGTCTAGACTTACTGTACTAGTTTATTAATATTCTAAGTAGCTATAGATAAAATAATTGTACATTGTGAATGTGTTTATTAGTCAATAAAAAGACTTCAAAGACGCATTAAAAAGGGTTGGATCTCGGGTCCTTCTCCTTACACATGAATTTAAGACCACTTAAACTCCAGCAGACTGAAAGATATTCATGTACACATGCCTCTGATGTGATGGGTCTTTTCGATTAGATTGCATTCAATTAAAAGAACAAGATAGCAGCAGGGTAATTATTGTAAATTATGGAATTTATCAACCAAGGATCAATGTGATTAAAAAGAAAAAAAATTATATGATGATGCTTAAGATGAAGATATTAAAACGTGGTCTTTAGACTATGTTGTTTAATAATAATTATACAAGATAGTAGATGGAGGAGAAAACATACGCATGTATTTAAGTTTTTTTTTTGTTTGATAGCATTTTCAAAAGAGCTTTGATTTATTTTGAACTTGTGTAAAATACCTTGAATCGTAAATGTAATTAGTTTTCAAGTTACGTAAAACTGGAAACACTATAATAGAAAATCCAAATTAAACATGAATGTTAACTTATTATATTTCTAATTTAGTTTTCTTGTATCGGAGATTTAGAAAGTCATCTACAAGCTTAAGAACAACATATCCTATGGCTCGGATAACCTACCCACGAAACTCTTCAAGTATGGAAGTGACGTCCTGGTGCGTTCCATGCACGAGCTGTGGCTTCAGACCAGGCAGATCAATGATCGACCAAATTTTCACACTGAGGGAAATTCTAGAAAACCAACAAATTTAAAGTCGAGACCCAGCATTTTTTATCGACTTCAAAGCCGAATATGATAGCTTGGATTTAGAACTTGGGATTTTTTAAATAAAAAGTTCCAGCACAGGGTTCAGACAAGGAGATGCGCTATCATGTCATTTCTTCGACCTATAGTCAATGTGCAGATAGTGCGCTAGAGTGCAATTAAACTGGAAAGCATTATTTTTAACACGTCGTCGTCATCCCAACTGCTCCATAAGTGAGCTTTTCTAGAAGTATTTTCAACCAAAAATGAACAGACGAAACGCGTTGGTCTTGAAGTGAATAAGGACAAAACAATTAACAAACAAAGCCTTATCTGTATATCGCCTGGGACAAAACCACACTGTTGGTAAAAGAAACTTCGAGTCAGACATGGAGTTTACCTGCCTCGGAAAACATACATCAACTTTACGAACGACATCTTAGTTGAAATCCAATGAAGAATTACCCTAGCGAACAGCTGCTACTTCAGTTCTTCTCGAAAAACTTTACACAAAACTCTTTTTTTACAAGTTCTACGGAGGCGCGGTTCAAAATGCTGGGCGATATATATAAAAAAGGAAATCAATACTGGGCGCTTTTGAAAGAAAAAATCCCCCTGCGGATATTTGGTCCCAATGAAGGGCAATATTCAAGATTCGCTCTCTAGCCCAGAAAATCTTCAAATCATAGCCTCCAGAATCAAGAAGATAAGGAAGACCAAACCTCCTCAAAAGGACCAGCGGTTACTGCTAAAAGAGTGCTTATGGTCTTGATGACTAGAGGGAGCTTGCAAGAGACCGCAAACGATTGAAGAACTCAGTTTCTCAGGCAAAGACCCTCCATGGATCGGGATCCTAGGTGATTGGGATTTCTCCGACGATGGAAGAAATTTGCCACCCCCTCTGATCTGGCTGTAATTTACAAAGCATTTATTCGTCCAAAACTTGAATATAACTCGCATATTTGGGTAGGTTCCCCTAAAACAAGTTTGATTATTTTGGATAGGATCCAAAAAAGAGTTTTGAAAATGATAGGCGATAGAACTACATATAAGCGAAACAATTACATCACTCGAACACCGCCACGCCGCAATGTTTCATATCTTTTATTGTTCTACCGTTATTTTTACGAACAGTGTTCTGTAGAATTATCCAGTTGCATTCTCCCCTCCTCAAACAATTCGGGTGTAATAATCGCACTTCCAGGAATGCTGATCAGTTTAACCTTGATCTCAATTTCGGACGTACTGTCGACTATAGAGATTCTTTTTTAAACCACACATCGAGAATGTGGAACGCTTTATTCAAGTCTGTTTTTCTCTATTATATTGATATTCAAAACTATAAGACCAATGTGCACCGCTATCTCTTAAACATGTTAAGGGTATTTATAACCCCTCAAGTGCCCGTTAGCTATACAAAAAAGGCTAAAATATGTCAAAATTAACATAGTGGACTCAAATTTGAAACTATTGAATATTAACTCACTAAGAAAAGCTTCTACAATTCACAAGTCAGATTTTCTAGTATTACATGCAATTTAAGTTCCAACAAATAACAAATTGAAGAATAAAACCAAAAACGCTCGCTATCAATATTTACCACATCATAATCGCACGATTCTTAACCCAATCTATCATTTTTGTAAGAGTTAATCCCCGCTGAGTTGTCGGATCAGCGCGGTGCGAATTTTATATTGCGTGATTCTCGCGATCTTCCATCAGCAATCATCATCGTCCGTCCGTATCGTTGTTGTTGTTTTTGTTGTTTGCACTGGTTCAATGATGCTGATGATTTCCGAAACGAAAGAGGTTCAATTTACTTCAGCCATTTGTTAGGTCTAATGATACTAATAATGTAATCTTACCATAAACCATCGATAAAGCAACTTTTCACACACTGACCTATATTCCAAGTTTCCGTATAGAGATTCTTTTCGTTCCGCCATCACAGATCGCCATGCGATGCCATCAGTTGGCGATCTGATCAACACCATACTCATCATAAAAAATACTCACGTAACTTCAATACAAAGTTCTGCACTTAAAAACGAGATATTACCAGACTCCATATGAGTCCCGAAGACTCCACCAAAATTCCAAAGAGCGACCATCAATCAAAAACAAAGAAGATTCTTCTAACATATTACCCGTATACTCCTCGTACACAACTTGAAAGTGCTTGAAGAAGAGTCTACAAAGTGTTTTAGGTGTGTTTTTTGGCGAAGGAGTACATTATTTCAGTGTGTCTACACAAGCATTCATATGTCTCGTCTTCCACGCAAGACTCTTCTCCGAAACTTGTCGAAGAGGCGAGTGTAGGACAAATGATAAATGTTTGCCAATAACGATAGCTACAAACTGTCTACACCGGGTATACTTTTTCTTCCCGCACAATTCTCACAACTGCATCATCAGCTTAGCCTGATGTCTGCGTGTCAACATATCCAATAATACCAAAGCTTCCTCGTCGTCGCGTCGTCGCTCGTCCGTTCGTTAGAAGATTCAGCCTTTGAAGTCAAAGTCGAAGTTCAACCTCTCTCTCCCTGGCTATAGAAAGATGCGAAAATTCTTCATGATTTATAATTATCCCGGCTTTTTGATGATAATTCCAATCGACACCAAATAAAAGTTGTTTGTTTGTTTGTTTTCTTCTTCTTTTTATTTCTCCCCCTCTTTCTATTTTCCAATCCTTTTTTTTTTGTTTAAATAATTTTCAATCACGAGGATACAATATGAACATGAACAATGTCGGCAATGTTCGACGCCGCTCTGCGCCCGGTTCAGTGCGGAGGGATGTGTTCGTCGATCATTGATGACCAAACAGCTGAGTAGCTTATCCCGGCATATAGCTCCTCTAATGTTAATAACCAACACATTATTATACAGGTTGAAGGATGATTTGCTATCTGCAGAAGTCATCGCTAATAATGATGAAGAAACTTTCATTGCATTTATGTGCGCTGCGATGTGCAGAATGCTGCAGTGTGTTGTGTGCAGATGGTTTAAGTGGTTGGCTTCAATAGTTCAACTTAACGGTGTCATGCGTTGAGAAATCATATAGTGGGTACATAACATACATTATTGGAGGTTTCAAGGGGTCATTTTTATTTCTATGTAGAAATAATTTGGGCAAGGCTCATAATAAATGCAGGATCAGGAACAGTAAAAAATCCTTAACTTATTTTCAAGACCTAATAAAAAAAAATGAATCTAAAGTCAAATTATCAATTTTGTTGATTTACCTCAGTTTTAAATTAACTGACTTGATGTACAATAACTCTTCAATAAATCGATCAATGTTTCAGTAATTGTACGAGGAATCATTAGTTGGTAAAGTAATTTAAACCTGGGCTAAACCTCAGTTAACTTACCGTCCGAAATAAGTGAATTCAAATTAAAAAATTCAAGCAAAAAGAGACTTGGATTCGACCCACACTGATAAGTTCTTACCCGTGCCCGTATGTCGATTTTTCTATGGCTTTTTCTTGCAACTTCTCAAAAAACCTAGGCATCTTGCGGCATTTTTGGCGACATCGCGTATGTGATCGCTCCACAAAAGGTGGTTGCTGATGCACATTCCGGGGATGTCAAGATTTTCAGTTTCGTTGTTGCAAGTGCCACTCATAGATAGTGGCAAAGAGTGCATATCTCGCTTTAACGATACAAGACAGCATTGGGGTTTCGAAGCATTAAATTCCACACGGTTTTTTATTCCCCATTGTACAATGCTGTGTAGATCGGAATTTAATGAGCTTATCATATTTTGCCGTTGCAGTTCCACATCCGAAGAGAAGGGTTGTGAGTCTGGAAACGAATATGAAAAGCTAAGAGTGTTATCGACAGCGAAACAATGTATTGGATTAGAAGTAGCAGACAGGAGATCATTTATAAAAATGATTAAAAGGGTCGGAGACAAAATGGAGCCCTGGGGCACACCAGCATTTATTTTATGGGTTTCAGACTTGAATCCGTCCAAAACAACTTGTATTGAACGGTTCGAAAGAAAATTTCTAATCCAACGAAGAAGAGATTCGTCAATTCTAAAAGCACGCATTTTCAATAAAAGAGCAAGATGCCAGACTTTATCAAATGCCTTTGAAATATCAAGTGCAATGATCTTACTCCAAAACGATGTAAAGATTTGTTCCACTGTTCGGTGAGATGAACCATGAGATCACCAGTGGACCTATTGCTACGAAAGCCGTATTGCCGGTCATTAAGAAGCTTCCGTTCCTCAAGATATTTCTTGAGCTGATAATTATTCAGCGTTTTCATGACCTTAGAAAGAAGGGACGTTAGTGCTATCGGTCGATAATTTGCGGGGGAAGAAGATTCGCCTTTTTTTGGGATTGGCTAAACAAATGCAGTTTTCCAACTACTCGGAACGAGCCCAGAAGAATAGGAAAGATGGAATAGCTTACGCAGTGGTTTTGCTAGCGTTAAATAACACCTCTTCAGAATAATAGCGAGGATACCATCCCGACCAGCGGACTTATGAATGTTAAGATCTTTAAGAACTCTCACCACAGTACGAGTACGAAAATAGATTGGTCCCATAGAATCATTTACGCGTTCTAGGGAAAATCCGGGCCAATTATAATAACTTCTTATGGGAAGTCTAAAACGTTCCATCCAGTGCAGCATTCGATACTTTTTATAATATCAGTTTCAATAGGGCTATAGGAGTATTCAAAAGTTTCTTATTCAAAATTATTAAAGGAAATGGTTGACTTCTTCAAATAATATTTTTAGGGAGGTTTCTGTTCCAGATTTATTAGAAATCATGTTTTACTAATTTCTAATAGAAAACGTTCAAAATCAATTGATTTTTTGACTTCTTCTTTAAATTCGTCCGATCATTATTCTCAAACACAAATGTAATGTTAACCTCTGTTATTGATCTAAATATTGAACCGCAATTATTCAACTGACCCTGAATTCGATGAGTACAGGCTGCTGATGGAATTAAATTTCAGTGTCGACATTTTTATAGAATTCACCAGAAACTTAATTATGTGATTCTATAAACGGCAATGACATCGATAAAACTACTTAGTTGCTGTGGAATTATCGCATTTACTTTCTTTGTAGAGTACAATTATTAAGCTCTATAAAAATCGGTAACAATCACCACTGACGGTAAGTGATCTTTCGTCATCAAAGAAGTACTTTCCAATCACATATCGCTCGAATTGACTACTCCGTCACTTTGGCATTACCTAGACTACTACAGGACCTAGGGCCTAATTAATTACATCTCTCAACCAGGGGGACAAGAATTACTCTTGGTGGATTTTTCAGGAGGCAGTACCCGTGAAAAAAAAAAAAAACTTTAAGATGTCACAAGGTAGGGACTAAACCGCAGTCCTTTGACTTGACAGTCCTTTACGCCATACCCATTACAAGGGAATGTAGTTATCCATGGTGCATAACTTTTTGAAATGATTGGGTCAATGACGTTTGTCGTTTTACAAAGAATGTCACAGTTTTTAAGGAGAGTTTACATGGGTCACATTTATTGGTTATAAAATCATAAGAAGCTGTCTAAACTAGAACTTGATATTTTTATTTCACTCAACAGACTATGAACCACAAAGTTAAGTGTGATTAGAAATTTTCATTTTGTATGAAAATAAAATAATTTCCCTCAAAAAATTAGAGCAAATCGTGTGTGAGTTTGTTAGCCAACTATTATTTCTTCTACGACGACGATGTCAGCTCCGTAAAGCGTGGCGGTGTGGTGGTGCCATGCCATAGCTTCCATCATGTGGCTTCTCTTCCATCGATGACATTAGTATATTGCATATGGCTTAAAAGATAATTCCATAATAATTTGTTCACATACTCGTACCATATTATTAAACAAGTTTAACAACTGGAACAGATTTCTTAAGGAATGTCATCATATTATATTATACTTTACTATCTTATACGATAAGTTGCTGCCTTAAATGAGCCATTAAATTATCGCTATATAAAGACTCAACTATATTTACACGGGCCAAGAGAAGATAACCTATATAGGAATTTTATTATGGAGCATTTTATTTATGATTTTGCATTAAAAAAAGTATTTCTAAGTTTACGTTCATATACGTACATAATGTACTCGTATATATGCAAAAAACGTGACTTAATTAAAGTAGGAAAATAGATTTGAAATTATTCTTGGATAGGTACACTAATTTGTTTTCAGATTTATTTAGACGCTTACATTTTCAGGTATTTAATATGTAGAATGGCAAAAATTTAGCACAAGCTTCTTAATCAATTAGAATAGAAATAGTTACTTTTCTGGAGCAATCATCTTTAAACACTGTTAAAATTAAACAAAATGTGACAAACTTCGAGTTCTAACCTTAGAAAATTGGTAATTTGGAACATTTAATGTGAAATTATTGGACTTATTGTAAATCTATGAATCAATACAATATTTATAAGAAAGGAACAACGCAATAACAAAACTCCATTTAACAACTTCCTATCTTTTATGAACTACCATAAGATCAATACATTCGAAATTTTAAAAGAAATTAAGTTAAATCATCCACATCAAAAAACTTACGAAAAATGGATAAAATAAAATTTGATTTTTAGTGGACCTCGTGAAGGTGTCAAAGGTTTGGTAATAATTCTAAAGGGTTTTCAAATAAGTGGCTTTATTTTGACCAACGCATTATTTGGCATCTGATAGATCGATAGATTTTTCTATCTTTAACAACAAAAAGTATAACAATATTTTGGTTAAGAATACGGACATGACAAAATTTGCTGAAAGTGACATTTCATAAAAAAAAATACATATGATAAAATAAAAAGTAGAAAATAGCTAAATTATTTCCTTATTTGCAATTTTGATGAATTACAACACAAAATCTTGTAATGATTTAAAACATAAAAGGTTACAATTTAAGATGATTTGAAACATAAAATTTGTATTTTGATAGTTGACTAGGTATACATATATAATATTTGATTTATCATAAATATTAAACTATTAAGTTAGATATTCCAATGGAAAGCGAGAAACCTGAGATCTTTTACAATTTTAAAACTTTGCAACATAAAAACAGAAAGGCTATCAATTTTAAATTATCGAATAATATCTGATAACTCAGAAGTTATAACGATAGGTCAGGTCATGATTTGAAAGAACTGAACACAATGAACCTATCCCGAGAGTCATTTAATATATAGTAGAGACTATTTAACGTCAGAAAACTTTCCTGGAAGTATAATCTTCAGGTTTCTGGTAAAATAGGACAATCTGCTATAAAATGAAAGATATTTTCAGGTTCCATACTGTTGCATAGATTACAGGTTTGCTGAGGAGAGCAGATCTTCAGCAAACCTGTGTGAGGTATAAAATTCAGATTTAATAACTCGACCCTTGCTTTAAAAATGGCGCTCATCACCTCAGGTAAGTAGTTACTATTGAAATAACTTTCTGTAGTAGGCAATTGATGGTTGAGGCTTTTGTAGAACAGTCTAGAATCTGTTAAGTGCCTAATACATATTTTAACGTCCACTTTAGCTATTAACTCAACAATTAATTTCAAATTTATATGTTTTTCGGTAAAAATCCAGTGAATTATTAAAGTTATCCATTGAAATTTGTATTTTACAGTAATTTTGTTGTTGAAAGTTGTTTTCAATTTTTTTGAGCTATCAGGTATTTAACTCGTTCAATAAGGTATCTAAAAATTCACATATCCAGCCTATACAACTCGAGATTGAACGCAGCCCATGCCTTGCATCTGGCACCTGTCATTTTAAGAGATTTCGTCTGTTGACATTTGACAAATAAAAACTACGAAACTACTAAAACTTCAAATTATTAAAATTTACTGCAAAAATGGTGAACATTTTGAAGCAAAACTTAAGCACTTTTGGATAATTGTTAATCAACCTTCTCGGCCGGCAATAGTAGATTGGTGACATAACTTCAGCTGTTAACTGGAATAACTTATGGCTGAATCACAAACACGCTTCAGCTTCGGGTTCGCCTGACGTTTACGAGTTCAGCCATAGGAATTCAATGTATGCTATCACAATGGACCTCACGTTTCGTTTGACAATCGTAAGGAAAAGAACGTAATGTAAAGTAATTTGGTCCAAACGGAAGCTCTAGTTCAATTATTTGAACATTTGCTTTGTCTGACAGCTCAACAGCTGTAAAAAAAATGTCAACAAACAAAATATTTGCTCTTTGGAGGGATGAAATAATAGAAATGTCATTCAAAGCAACCTCGAAGCAGGCCCACCGTAACGCAGACGAAGCCGAAGCTGAAGCGTGTTTGTGATTCAGCCATTAGTGATGGATACCGTGTGCTTCGCTCAAAAACAACTAAAAAAACATTGTTACTGTAGCGAGTATTGTTTACCGATTTCTTGGAGATCTTTCGAAAGGAAAACTCTCAATTTTGCAAAACAATTAAGATCTAAAGACTTTTAAATTTCAGTTAACACAATTATTCAAACCAACCGTTCACCAGCAACGTCATCCTATCTTTCACCTCGGAGGCTACCTTAACATGTAGAATTGTCAATTTGGGGTTTTAAAAATTAAAATCCAAGAATAATTGTTAAAAAGCCTTTACATCCTTAACGTGAAATTGTTTGGTATGGGTTTCGGTGAGTGGACCTTCCTTTTCCGAAAATGAAGCTGTTTTTAATCTGAAGCCGCTTCCCAAGTGGACATTTGTCTTATATCGTTTTCCACTTTTATGGGCCCTTAATTTCTGAACGCATAGAATGAAACCTCTAATTGGTAAACCCATGTAAACAATTTTTGTTTGCGGAAGTGAAAAACTACATAATGATGTTAGTAGCAAAGAACTAATTAAATTAAAATTCACTGTTTCTTATTAATTTTGTGCACGCGAAATCAAATGAAAACTTATCAAATTTAAGATCCTTAACCCCTCTTTCCTCCCACCGATTAATATACAAAACCTTGTACATATTTGTTATGAATATTCTACACTACCTTATCTTTATTCTATTAATAAAATGCAATTGCAATATAAATTTATTCTCATCTCAAATAAATCAAACTTCAAACCATTAGAACGTATAAGTATACGTATATAGAAACAGTAGGTAAGTTAATTAATATTATTCTATAATTTCATGTGAAAATAAAAAAGAACACCTATACACAAGGTCCAAGTCAAGACACACCTCTATCAACATCATCTTATAAATAATAAATATTAAATTACACGCTTACGGTGGCAAGCGATTGTTTAAAATTGTTATTCTTTTTGTTTTATTTAAAATTCCATGGAAAATTGAAACTATTAGTAAAGAAAGAAAGAAAGAGGCTCTCTCTCTCTTTAGTATTGCGTGTGTTATAATTTGTGCACTCACAAAAGCAAAATCATGAACACCCTACCTTACCTACTCCGTCGCGTCCGTTGATAGATATAACCTACCTGTATCTATACTCAAAGGAAGCGACATAGCACAAAACTGTTCATTTATGCAAAAAGATCTTAATAAACTTGCCTCTCTTTTTAGATATAATGTCGGTGGTACGCATGCGCACTGAGCTCTAAGCATCAACTTGATGTGTAACTGACACACGTCAATGGAGAGTGGTGCACCTTTTTCTTCCGTGTGGCTCTGGCTATTAAATAACAAAATATGCACGTCTGCACTACTTGAAAGCACCAGCACCAGCACCAGCACCAGCACCATCACCAAACTCTATACAAAGCCTGCAGCCATGCCTTGGAGAAGCTCATACAGATTATATAAGCAAAAGTCAATCCAAGCCGAACGACCAAAGTATAAAATAAAAGCCTAGTCATTGAGACTACATAGGCACATTTCGCATGCGTGCCCAGACACTGTTTTGCTGGGTCTCACTTCTGGGTCCGTTCGATTTAAGACGAGCAGTCTTTTGTGACGTAACCTTACTCCAATCAAGTTACTACCATTATCCGTAAGTATAAAAGAGTATATCATGTTTTGTACTTATTCTTTTTGTCTGTTTTATATCAAAATCAAAACATTCTCAAGCCTCACAGTTCTCTTTATGTTCCTGGCTCCGAACAAAACCAAGAACCAACCACAATGGATGCACATTCTGCGTGGCAATCTTATTCTACTTAGTATTCATGCAACACAACAAGGCGGACGTGTCCTCCTGCTTTATGTAATTCAACGCATTAATAATATAATAATACAGCAGAATGCGAACGCAACTTAAACCAGTAGTTGTTGCCATTGCCACATTTGAAGTTAAACGAGTAAAAACATTTTAACCAACCAACTGATTCTTTTCCCACCACGCATATTTGGCCAGAAGCTTAATATGGCTTAAAAGATAGGGGAAGCCGGGGCATAATGGGCCCTTTAAGGATTATTGTTAATAAAAATTTCAAAAATGTGTTAGGAATATCTGAACAATTTTTATTTAAAAGAAGGTTTATTAAGGAATAAGAATAAATTAGACTGTTTGTTAAAAATAAATGATTAAATATTTTTTTTTCCAATTTAAAACATCATTCCATTTGCCCATTGTGCCCCGGTGCTGGGGCACAATGGGCATAGGCGGGGCATGATGGGCATGGAGCTAAATTGGATTGCAACGTGAGCAAATGTGGTTGGATTCATCATCAACATCATCCTCTCCAGCACATGAACAATGAGCCCACTTGCCGCAAGCTCTACAGGAAACCCATCCTTCAATAGACTGGGAGTATAAATACCCACAATACAAGCACTCCTCGTCTTCTTCGCTGTCTGAAGTTTCTGCCTTTTTGTTTTTTTTAACCTTTGCGATGATTTTGGTGATTTCAGCCTCCAGCTGCTCTTTGTAAGGAGAGCTTGTAATAATTGCAGTTTTTCCCCGACGCTTAGAACCTCTTTTTTTTTGTGGTGCTTTGGGAACTGCTACAATCTGAGATGGTGAACAACTATGGAAAGAAGTTGAGGGCGTTGGCGCATCGTCAATTGCTAAAACATGGTTTGTAGATTGTATCAATGCATTTATTGGCGATGGTATTACGGATTTCTGGTAAGAAATTGATGTCGTGGATTGATCATTCATTGTCGAAACAAGGGTTGTAGATAACGTAAGTGGATGGGACAGCGTTGATGCGTCTACCGCGTTTGTAAATGAATCTTCTGTTAACATAAGTGGATCAGTGGTTGATAAGCCTGTTTGTTGCACTTGAGAAGTTTGCAAATTTAGGTCAAAAGTAGGTTGCTCTTCATATAACATATCCGTGGTTTTGCAAGGCAAGAAGTCATGGTCTTCGAATATATTTGGGTTTACCGGCCATGTGCCGGTCTTCCGAAAACCGTTTATCGAATCTGTCATTGTAGCAGCTCTTAAATAGGCTTTTCCGAACAGTTGTCCTACTTGGTAGTGTGTAACAGTTCTTCCAGGGTTTTATCTGAGCCATTTCTTTATTTCATCTCCATAATATGAGCTCAGAGGCTTCATAAACGTTACATTCAAGGGTTGCATTCGATGTGTGCAGTGTGGTGGAAAGCAGAGCATGACAACACCACTTGCTCTTGCAACATCTATGACTTCAATGCTCTTAACATGGCTTGCATGCCCATCTAAAAGTAACAAAACTGGTTGTTCTTTGGTTGCGCGTGACCATTCTATAAATCTTTTGAACCACTTCAAAAACAGATCCTTAGTTATCCATCCATTTTTGTTGCACTCGCCCCATGAATTAGGTGGTGTTCCATCCATCAGCTCGGCTTTCATTCTTTTTCGAGGGAAAATAAACATTGGCGGCATATACGAACCATCAGCGCTCTTACAAATTTCCACGGTTAATAGTTGTCCTCGCTCTGAAGAAGATAACGATCCTACTTGCTTCCTCCCTCTAGTTGCTAGAATTTTTCCCAGACTCTTTGCAACGGTAGTGATCCCAGTTTCGTCTACGTTGAATATCCTGCTTGAGGAAAATCCATATTTTTCAATACACTCCTCCAGCAAATTATAAAAATTTGCCACAGCGACTCGGTTAAACCCCATAGCCCGAGCCTCAGATGTTGCTTCTGGCTTTCTTAATGAAATTGTTGCATTACGTTTCAAAAAATTGTTCGCCCAGTCTTCTCCGGCGATTCGTGCTTCGGCATCAAAGTTATTGGCCAACCCATTTTTTTCCGCTAGCTCATACGCCAATTCACGAAATTCTTTCATCGAGAAGCCAAATAAGCGGCCTTCCATGTCTTTAAGATATTCGGCCAGCTCTCTTTCTTGAGCTTCTGAAAAACGGGCTTAAAGTTTCCCACTTTTGTAATCACAAGTGGAAGGTCGGGGTTCTGATCAGCTTTTTTTATAAATCTTTGTAAGGTGCTTCGAGGAATTTCGTAATTTCGAGCAGCAGCTTTACAGCTCATTTTTTTTGACCTTACATCTTGAACAGCTCGGAGCATCCTGTCTTTGCTCCATTCTTGTCGCTGGGTCTTCCTCACATAGTTCCGAACCATCTAAAATAAGTAAAATGCTCATAGGATCGTAGTTCAAAACAAAGGAGCAAAATGGCTTTTCATGCAAGTAAACGGGGCATAATGGGCACCCATGCCCATTATGCCTCGCCCATTCTGCCCCAAAACACTTTTTATAGACACATTGAAAAAATAAGATACAAACGTAGCATAAATGGAAAAATAAACTGATATATATAAACTATATTCACTAACCTTGATAAAAAATAAATGGAATCAAAAATTCACTTGCCCAGTGTTCAGAAAAATACACTTTTAAATGCCTCTAAATAACATAAACACTATGGAAAATCTTATTTTGCTCAAAACACAAAGCAACTGCGATCTCAAATCAAAAAAGGGTTTCCCCCAATAGCGAGCGATATGTCTGTGCAGGTAGATTGCGTTTCAAAGCTGCCACTTTATTCGATATGGAAATACAAACAGGGCCCATTATGCCCCGGGTACCCGTTATGCCCCGCCTTCCCCTACTATCTAAGAATTTGCTCCATTCCCCTAATTTAAAACGAAAGACTCCTGGGTGAAAAAATATTTGGACTCATTTTAGGGTAAATGTACGTGTTGTGGGTTCCTTAGATTGGAAAATATCATTGAAGAACCAAAATTGTTAACATTTTGGAAGTTTTTATTAACATGAAGATCTTCGGGTTTATTTCAGAATATATTCCATTATCAAAGATTTTACTGCCACTTACTGGATTTTAAGAATTCAAATCGAGCCATTTCTGTGACTGTAAAACGGAGCTTTAACAAATTGTAATAATTAAAATACCAATCATTAGATTATTTACCCTATAAGGCAAATGAAAAATAAATCGATCAGAACTTGAAGAAGACATTTGAAGCAGAAATTAAAATCTGCATAATTTTGCAGGACTTCGCGCCAGCTTATAGCCGACAGTCTTCTTAACGGTTTTGATGCTTTAATACTTTCAGAGTGTTACCCCTGAAGCGGGTTACACCATATACGGCCTGGCCATTCATTTATGAAACCATCGAAGCGCATTAAAATTGCTCAAAGACCTTACGTGCTAGAGACACATTTGCCATTGCCTTTTGCCATTGATGCTGTCGGTATGGCAGCAGCAGTAAAAGACGTCGGCGGAGTAGTGGTGGCTCTGCGCTCAGCTGACTTGGCATCACATCATTTCGCAGAGCAGGTATCACTTTTGAAATTACGCAAATGTAATTCTCCAAAGCTGTGATGGTGGACCTGGAACCTATGCACAAGAAATACTATATAATGCGCTGGGTGGAGGATTATATACCGAACTAACACGATATACAATCGCACCGGACTAACGGTCTAACAGCAGTTAATATTACTTGATAGTAAAAGTTTAAAAATAATAGTAGAAGAAACGGGAGTGCGAGGGGCAAGTTAAATGCAAAAATAGATGCAAATATTAATTATGGCGGGTTGTGTGCGAAGACGTCGCGTCAGTCGGTCGGACGTGATGCAGTTTTGGTGCATATCTATCTATCGTCGGCCGGCTAACAACTTTACGTCTTCCAGGAGTTTTGTTTACTTTCGTGATCTTGACAATTTCGTTTGATGATTGTTTTTAATTGCAATCTGATGATGATGTATTCGTTTATACTCGTAAATGGAGTGGAGAGTGGATGATGATGTTGCATATCTTGTCATGCGATTTATGTAGAAAACCAGCCAGACTCTTGATTTCGCACCACCGAACACGATTGACGTGCGATGTCTGAAGTAAACCAACATCATCATTTCATTTATCCTTCTTGGCTCTCACTTCTTCCACTTTGGTCTCATGGTGTCTTCCGATAAATATAATTAAGTTTAAACCTAACGGGAAGAGTGTTACAGAAGTTTGAATAATTGTAATTAAAAACGTATTACGCGAGTACCCTATATACTCGTATGTATGTTTAAAGACAAGTTAAGGAAATTGCAATAGCAAAGCCTTGAGTCTTAGGACTGGAATGCCATTGCAATATTCTGCATCAGATAACAACGATGAATATATATGTATGTATGTAGGTATAGGAATTCCTTAAGGTACGGAAGTTAAACTAACTAACTGTTGCTTTTGCTTGTTTTCTATTTAAACCAACAGAACATAATACAAACGTCTGCAGGGGGTCTAGGTATAAGTATCTTTAGATGCTGAGAACTTGAATTCAAATTAAAGATATACGTACTTACATACATTTGATTGGAAGGGAAGGTAAAAAAAAAGTTCTGATATATGTGGTTAGCGGTATATTAATCTTTTTAAAATTGTGTGCTATTATTCATCTGTTTTGTAAAAAGCACCTATCTACAATTTCTCAGGAACTGTTTTCTGTTTGGATGCGTAATTGGTATTACCTGACATGAATCAAGTCTAAAAAAGGTAACCAAAGTATTTGAGTAATGTGAATATAACAAGAAATTAATTTATTTACAAAAAAATCTTTATTAAGCTTGGCTACTCATGAGAGTCATGAGAAACTGGACCTTCTGCTTCTTAGAAATCAAAAACATCTGATTCCCTGATCTAAATAAATTTAATCAAACTCTTCATGACAATTATAGAAAACGCGAACAAAATTAGTAGTATGAGGTTATTCATTGTTGTTTCAGGTTGGTAGCACTGCCATTTGACACCTGTCACGCTCAGCTGTCCTTTGATATTTGATGCAAGCTCAGTTAAAAATATTTACAAATTCTTCAAGATTATGGAAGAAGTGTCTGCCTAAGAATTTGTACCTAGTGTACTGGGGTAGTGGCATAAAAAGTGGACTTTGTCTTCTTGTTCTTCCTAATCACTGCATATTCCTTACACATGTCATCGGTAGTAAGCCGCAATTTCTTTGTATGGTATGGTGACCTGTAATTATGCTTACAAGAAGTCGTAAAAATTTTTAGTCTAGTTCCATGATCGAGTGAGATTTTGTTTTGTGGAATTTGTTCCATAGTTTCATGGCCGTGCTACAGATTTCAAGGCATTTCCATCTTTCATTGATTTCTTGGAGTATCTTGTTACCAACGTATTATTAGGTGGCGCAACAGACCGTTGAGAACTAGGGCCTACTGACTTACAACTCTCAATCATTCCCGTGTGAGAGTAATGTTGTCAGGTATGGAGGGAACCTACAGTTTTAAGCTGATTCTGAACGGCTAATTTGAGAAAGCACTTTTCATGACAAGAATTATACTTGGTGAAAAAAACTTTAGATGGCACAGGCAGGGTTTGAACCCAAGAACCCTAGCTTGACAGTCCAACGCACTAACCATCACGCCACGGCTACTACCTTGTTACCAATGATGCGTTTTAATTTCAAAGGATGGTGTGTCTATACTTAAGGCTATACCTGATTGGATCAGTGTTCCACCTATCCTGGTCAGCTCTATAGTTTCCAGGTACATCGCTGTGACGTGGTATTATGCAGTTGTGAACTTAGAACCGAAAGTTCTTGGGCGTCAGTAATTTACAAGCTTCGATTTGATTGTTGTGCTAGAAATCGTTTTTAAGGTTGGTTCGCTATCGCTGTTTTTTCGCCAACTGGTCTAGGTCACTCGTAAGATGCTCTTTGCAGCAGCTTACATACAAATAGGTCCAGAGGTAAAAGATTCACAATTGCTTTCAGTCCTTCAGTAATAGTGGTCCTCATTACTTCTGTAATACATATGCATGTCATTCACATGTTTTTTGAGAAGTTTGGCTTTTTGCAACGCATTCGCCCTCCATTTCTACTGAAGACCTTTTTCGGATCTCTCTAGCTCAATTGGGCTTTTATCTTGGGTTACTCCTAGGTATTTAGCGTGATCTGATTATTCGAGTCGTGTCCCTCTATTTGTAAAGTGTACTGGGCCTGTTTTAAGAGGGTTAATAGTCAAGCCGAAGTTTTTTGCCCAGGTGCAAATCCTAGATAAGGCTTAGTTTGACGCAATTAAAAGTGTGCTGTAAAGGTCAAAGATACAAAAATTGTATAATATGTGGTTCCATTAAGAAGAGACAATATGGCACACAGAAACAAAAAAAGTTGTCATATTAACAATCGTCGTTAGTCAACTTGAAATTTGGCAAAATTGTAGCATTGACTAACAAAATAGTCAATATGATAACCGTATTTTAAAAAATTGACTACTGGATAGTCAATAGAACAATTTTCGATTGTCAATTTTGGGTTGTCAATATAACAACAAAAGTAGTCAATAGAACAACAAAAGTAGTCAATACAACAACTTCGGTAGTCAATATGACAATTTGGTTTCATATTGACTACCAAAATTGACTATCGAGGATTGACAACCCGATAGTCAAATTAGATTTCGGTTGAAAAAAAAATGTTCATATTGACTACCGTAATTTTCCTATTGACTACCGCAGTTGTCATATTGACTACCGCTGTTGTCGTATTGACTACCGTAGTTGTTGTATTGACTACTGCAGTTGTCTTTTGACTACAGTAGTTTCAATTTCTTTCAACCAAAGTTGTCATATTGACTGCCGCAGTTGTCATATTGACTACCGCAATTGTCATATTGACTACCGGAGTTGTCGTATTGACTACCACATTAGTCAATATGACAACCGTAGTTTCAATTTCCTTCAACCAAAGTTGTCATATTGACTACTAAAGTTGTCATATTGACCACCAAATTGTAAACAAATTTCGGATCCCAAAATTGACAACCGAAAATTACCCGTGTTTTGTTGGAAAATCTATCCATAGTATAGTGGGATTTTACACGAATCACAAAAACAATGTCCATAGTATGAACACTACCGATAAAAGTTAGAGTAGAATCTTACTATGGATGGGTTTTTGACATTTATACGAGTCTCGAATGGATCTTATGTGATTTCGTTCTCAAATGTTGGTACGATTGATATTGAATTTGTATCTCGATGGCTGTGTTCGTTGAGTAGTTGTGTATTTGGAATCATGTTAATGTAGTAGTCTACGAACAAACCCCCTTCTTGAAGTTTTTATTTTATGTCAAATTGTTTGATTAAAACTTTGAAATTGACTATCACATTACACAGACGTATTTTATTGATTTTGATAGTCAACTATCAAAAATCAGCCTACACGATTTCACTCCTGGTCTGAATTTCGCTATTTTTTTTTTTGGAATTTTTTGATAAATTATTCTGGCAAATATTCAATTGTATCAACTTTCAAATATAAAAACCGGACTACTGCGGATTGTTTTTTTGGCAATTTCCACTGTACTATATATGGAATACCAAAAAAACGAACTTATTGTTCTATTCACTACTGCGGTTATTAGCTGAAAATTGACTACCAAACAGTCATATTGACTACCAAAATAGTCAATAGGATGACTTTTTTCGTTCTGTGCAACACAACAACACGAACAAGTATGACTTTATTGTGTTTCCTGGTCGCTTAATTTCACGTTTGGGCGACGTCAATTGCACACCACGATCATTCGATTTGACACCGTTAGTTTTTCTTTGAAAATCAGAAGACCAAGACACCAAAGAAGATAGCGAACCAACTCTTCTCAAATTTAGGAATGAGATACTACCCAAACGTTTGAAAAAGTGGTTAAAAATGATTTCAAATTATTCTTCCAATCTTTATGAATGATATTGCTTTTCAAACTTTAACACACAGTTATGAAAAAAAAATCAGTTTTCAAACTTACACATTACGATCTCGGAATCCTCACCTTTACATTGATATAACAATTTTTGTATTAGACAAATTTTACACAATTTACACAATCCAAACTTTATAATGGAATAAATATATGTGTTTTGTTAAGCCTTACTTTAAAAACCGGAAAATTAATGACCAGATATTTCTGTCAAAAACTCCAGCTTAACACTTTGGCTTTAAATTTAAAGACAAACATACTTTTTGACGTTTTTAAACGTCAAAGTGTCATTCGATGACAAAAGCGTATAATGCTTAAACAAAGAATGGATTGATAGTACACTTCTTTAAAATTATTGTATATGTAAACGAAGCTATTGTGTTATTTAGCCTGTCTACATTTCTTTATAGAAGCTACGCGCATATATGGTTTCAATTACATAACCATCAATTCTGATATCAAACAAAATTGCCCCGATACATTGTAAGAAATCCTCAATTTAAATTTACAATCTAACAATCAAATGATTGTTGATTTCCATCCCATTACAATATAACATGGATAAATTCATTTCCATTACTTAGGGCTATGCCCTCTTACGTGGTTTTAAATTGTTACTTTTTGACCTTTCTCCCATAAGCAAACCAATGAACGACGAAGCATCATGTATCGTGGTACATCCCGTCGCGTCGTTTGTATTGCTTTGCTACGCAACAGACTCTATAGCAACTCCTAGCATCTAAACATAATAATTTATTCACAACAACCAATTACCAAACCTAAGTACCTTAGAACCATTATCGTTCCATACACGCTACAATGTTCCACTTTTGCTTCCCACTCAACCTGAACACACACATTAATCGTAATTGGCAACACTTGACATGCTAAATATTAAAATGCATTAGTGTGTTTCTTAAGTGTATACCTACACGTATATTTTTACGAGATTGTATAGGTTTATGTCAACCACAATTGGGCATTGACAGGTAAGGTAACCTAACCTGCTCTTATAGCTGTTACAGGTAATAATCGTATATACAGGTATTATAAACCCACTGTGAAGGTTAATATGAGTCATCATCAATTCAATCAAAAATGTTCGCGGTGCATTGCGACTTCTCCGAATAAAAAATAACATTGCTTCATCAAAGCATTTAAATTTGAAAGAAAAGAGAGATACTCGCACTTTGAAAATGATCGGCAGGCAATATCATTTTAAATACAGCGTTGCCATTCGATTGAAATTTCATTCATTTATTTGAAAATCAGGAACTAGAAAATATGGCTATCTATTATTTGTTCATGTTTTAATTTTAAGTTGGTCTTTAAGAGTTAAATAGTTTTGACAAGATTTCAGGTATCAGTACCGGAATTTCTTAACGTATTTCGGTAGTCTGAGTATCTAGTCATAATCAAACATTTTTTACAAAAGTAACAAAGTACTCCGAGTACTAACGACAAGTATTTTCAAGAAGTAAATTGGAAGTACCATCACATTTCTATGATTCTTTTCTTGCATTTTTTAAGAACTAGTAAAACTCCTTTGCACTTGTACTTACAAGTTTCGTGTACAAGTACTTTAATTCATTCCTTTACGAGTAGTACTTGAATTCCTTTTGTTACTTAAAACTATTTCAAGTAATTACAATACATTTTGTTCTTTAAAAATACTTAAACATTGTAATTCTTTTTAATTGTTCAAATAAATTTATTTTACAAACAAAAAATAATTGAAAATACTTCAAAATTGAACTAAAAGGATTTGAGAGGTGCAAGTACAGTGTGGGTCAAAGGTTTCTTTCTAATATCTCTTATGTTTTTCTTTTTTTTTAAAGGTGGTTATAAAACAAACTATGGCTATTTACTTAACTGAACTACAGTGACCTTGAACTTTACTGCTCAAGTACTTAAGTACATATAAACCGGTACTTGTATCGAAATTCTTGAAAACTTGCCTTTTTTTTTTGTATCTTGAAAACTTCTTGCCTTATTTTTTTCATCAACAGAAACTGCTACAATCCTAAAATACTCGAGTTCTTTAGATCAAACCTAAATAAACGTAAACCATTTTTACATTATTCTAGTACAGTTAGTTTTGAAAATTATTTTACTATGGTAACACTGTACTTAAAACATACTTGTACGCTAATGTTTGCTTTTCGACTTAACACTCATACAATAACAAAAACATTTTTATATTTGTAGATTTTGATTGTATACACATATTTTGTTACCTGTTGAGTACGAGGTGATGGCTGATGGTATACCTAACCTATAAAAAGTAAAACAACCATCATATCCGTATACAAGATAGCTACAATGGCAAAAACAGGTTGGACATTTTAATAAATTTTGTGTTCTATGGTAGATTCGTACCTCTAGACTCGAACCATACACATTTTAGGAGGCTTTGGGATATCGTGGGTGTCTCTGTCTACTTTGGAAGCAGTTTGTTAGGAAATTTGTTTTCACAGCGATGATATCAAATAAATTAGTCGACAGAGGCTATAGAGACGGTAAAGGTAGATACTTGGAATGGAAATAAATCCCAGAGACTCGTCATCGTCATGATCTTGATGGGCTGAGGCTAGGATTGGGGCTCCACTGCCGCGCCCGCCGTCGTCGCCGGCTCAGCTCCAAATGGCATATATGCATATAAGTGAGAATGTTGGACTTTATTTTTTTGTATGTTGACTTGGCATTGGCACTTCATGAAGATTTACATCAGCAATTAGAATAAGATAAATTCAGTGAAATGGGAATAAAAAGAAAATATACTACTCATGTCATGTGGAGTCAAATAGTTCATCAGAAGTTTAAGTGAAAGACGTTGGATGAATGTGATGTGAAATTGGTTGGAGAAAGTTTGGATCAGGTCACACCCACTCCCACATGATAGACGTCGCAATTATTGGACAGGGACTCACTTAAGGTGATTATTTGTCTGCTGTCAAAAAAATGATTGTTCCCATCGTTAAGTTGAACACACCACAATAATGTAGGTTAAGTTTCTGTTAATAATATAAGTAAACAAATGATTGGGTAAATATTTAAAGGGATTTGTTTACGACAAAAAACTGATCACGTAGTAAACAAAACCATTACAAAAGATCTAAGATGCTTAGACAGATGGTACTTAAGACAGATTTAGGTCAAAGACTTAATTTTAAATAACTTTAAGTGCTAAGTTAAAAAAAAACTAAATGCTCGTAAAATCATATTTTGTTTTTATTTGAGAAACTTTGGACAAAATATCAAATAAACTTTTTGATTCTTGTCGTAGTATTTTATTATGGTTGAGTTCGTAATTGTAAAATTTTTGCAGTACTTCCAAAATTGTGTTCATTATTTTGCGGACAAGTTGCCCTAAAATGACACTGAAGCAAATGTGAGAATTTTGGGAGCTATAATCGGAATTTGGATTCCGTCTACACCATCTCGGGTTCTTAAGCATACAAAACTATCCATTAGGTTTAGTTTGATTATGTGTTGATCTGGACATTTAATATACTTATTTCTTAGTTTAAACAACAATTACATACATTGTTTAAATAAAGTATTTGATCATTTAGCAATATTGAATTTTTAAGAGTAATTACTTGCAATCTTCTGAATAGTGAGATAGACTGCCAGTCTCATATCTATTTTCGGCCGTCAGCAATTTGAGTTTTTTTTTTGAAAAATAGCTTCAGTTCGTACAGTTATGAATACAAAGGGGATTACTTGAAATCTAAATCCTGTCATCCGAAAATGGTTATGAAAAATATAGTCCCAAAATTCTTTGATTGTTTCAAGAAAATATTTTTTTTTGAAGGTTTTAATGTTCAAAAATATTTTCCTTGGTCCTCGATTTGCTAATTTTTTATTCCTGGAAAGTTGCGTCCCGTGATTAAAAAAAATCGCTCCCACAAAACTTAGAACAATAAGTTTTAAAAATATTTTTGTTGATAACCATTTTTTAAATCAAAACATTCTTACAAATATTTTATATTTCTCATTTTGTTAAGTTTTGCTCTTATGCAGTTGTAACTGTATTTAGAAACGTATTTGATCATATTTTATACAGGGAATAACCAATAATACCTGCAATTTTGAACTCATTAAGAATTGTGACTACATTACAGTATTTTATGCCTTAATCTTAATCTACAAAAATGTTGCCGACTATTTTTTACTTGCGACGTATGGCAAGTTTTGCTTTCGTAAAAAATCGAACTCTAGAATCAAACATGACATTACGATGGTAGAGAAGTCGAAAAAGTGGGTCCCTCGATTGCATCCGCCTGTCTATATGCCTGTCGCTGCCCCTACAGCCTAAACTATTGGGCCGATTGATTTCAAACTTGGAAGTTAAGATTTTAAGCACATTCACGTTAGGCGTTTTTTTCATTTTTTAAGATCAAAAATAATAGTACCTAGTACTCATACAAATTTTCGGTCAAAAATCGAAAAAATTTAGTCAAAAATTAACTGATAGATTTGTATGAAATTTTATCTTATTCTTTTTTTCTTAACTTGGCCTCTTTTAATAAACAAAATATATTTTTATTTCGCTCTAAAAAAGTAGAAAGAAAAAAGGTAGTTTTAAAATTTTCTCAGGAACCGATTTCAATCATTTAATATGATCAAAAATATAATTTTTTGTTTGGATTTTTAAAAACATTATTTTTTTTAATTCGTTATCTCAAAAACGGGTCAACATTTTCTAACGAAAATCAAATGGAAAATGTATGTTAATATGTTCTAAATAACTCAATACAAAAATTTTAAGTATACAAAATTGATTAAAAAAAAAACTGCTCTAACGATTTTCCAAAATCAAACAATTGAAAATGAACATTTAACATGAATATTTAACATTACCTTAATGTTTTCTTATAATACATTTTATTTAGTTTTTATATAAATATAAGAATAAGTGATTTTGTGCACTGAAGCGAGGTTTTTTAAATATATAACCCACATACATTTCTACAGATAATGAGTATTTAAGGTGGTGTGCTTAACCACGTTAAACTGTATTTTTTTTTCATTGAAATTGGATAAGAAATTGCTTTAAAACAAATCTGACAAAGATGATCTTTGGTAGAAAACTTGATTTTTACGTCCTTAACACTCTCTTAAAAGTATCCAAAATTTGGAAAATGTTAGAAAGTTGAGATTGGTGAAGTGCAGTTCAATCTAAAGAATTCGAATAAAATTTGTTCGGGAAACATTATAAATCATAAAATAATTCTACACAACAAACACTTAAATACTCCTTTTCATACAACTGTTATGTTTCGCAAAAAACTCTTCAAAAGAAGGTCCAAAAAATTAATTCATAAAATTTTATGATTGTAATCGACACGCAGCGGTTAACCCTGTTACGCGCGTCAGAAGTCCCCAAAATCCCCTTATTGTCGGCCTATAGTTTAAGCAATTAAGTGAAAATTGTTAGCTTCAAAAATAGTTGTAATTTTCATATGTCTAACCTTCTTAATCACAACTATAAACGGGGTTTTTAGGATTAGTGACCTGAAGTTTTGAAAACTAAATTATTTTTTTATATTTTCAATAGTTTTTGGAATAACTTGATGTTACATCCTTAAGACTACAAATTCGTAGTAAGATCAAAAATTTCTTTCTTTTTCTGTTAAGATCCGTTTAAGCTCAAATGCTTCAGCGTAGCAAAAACTTAACGTAATAGATTGATTTTGAAATCCGATTCGAACTTAATTAAATTCAAAAACCTTAGAAAAAGTATATTTTTTGATTGCCTTGTTGACCGATGAAATCAGAAAATATTTGTTTTGGTTTAAAACTGCACAATTCTAACCAATGCATATATGTATGCTTCACGGATCGTGGGTCTAGTGCGCGTTTCATTGTCTCTTAGATCGTCTCTAAATATCAAATATAAAAACATCAATTTTGTTGGCAGTTTCATCTTTGACATGCAACCAGATGAATCTTCCGTGAAAATTCTCATCTATCTAGTTTTTGTTTATTTTAAAATGTCCACACTTTTGCCATAAAAAACAAAATCACTTTTATTTAGGTTGTGAGAACATTTTATCCACCACTTACCAGTTACCGGGGTATTAAAAACATTGCAATAAAATTATTGTCGCTAATTGAAGAAGACATAATTACCTAAAACGAAAAAAAGAAAACAAAATGTATTAAATTTATTATACTAAAATTCTTTAACATTAATAATTCACAGAAAAAAAACTCAATAGCTAGTTTACTTAATCTGAAAGAATTGAACTTGTAGTTTTATTTCGAGCATAATGAATAACTAGAGCAAATTGTTTCATGCAAGCAAAAGAACAATAGTAAAACTGAAGACATGGATACAAGCGTTACAATAAAGCAGGCTACTCAATCATGCGATTGAAATAAAATGAAGAAATTATTATAACCCAGATAACAACAACAAGTCAAGCTTTAATTAAAATGTTTGCAATTTCATTAGGAATGGCTAAAAAACATGATTTTATTCAATTTGATTTTAACTTGAAGATAGAAAGGATAGGGCTTGACTGGCTGACTCTTCATAATTTTAATGGCTGAAACAGAAACACGCTTCAGCTTCGGCTTCGTCTGCGTTACGCTGGGCCTGCTTCGAGGTTGCTTTGAATGACACTTCCAATATGACATTTCTAAAATTCACTTCTGTCATTAGCAGCTGTTATTTTTTCTCAAAATAAAAAAAAAATATGAGTTTTGAAATCAAAAAAAATAAATTTATCGCTGAAGTAGCTTACACAGCCTGTAATAATCCAAAAGCAAATGTATTTTGTTTGTTGATTTTGTTACAGCTGTTGAGCTGTCAGACAAAGCAAATGTTCAGCAAATTTGAACTAGAACTTCCGTTTGAAGTCACATTATGTAACATTACGTTATTTCCTTACGATTGTCAAATGAAGCATGAGGTCGAAGCTTCATTGTGATAGCGTGTATTGAATTCCTATGGCTGAATTTGTAAACGTCAGGCGTTTCAGCCATAAAATGTCATGAAATGTACTTTTATTCCTAGATCGATATAAAGAAATCTTAAATGATCTTGTCTATTTGAGCAGAAGTGGCATCACTGTTTATTTTTAATACTAAAACCAATACAACCAACCGATTGAGTCGGAATTGAAAAATACAGATGCAAATTCTCACTCAACGCCTTTCATCGCGATCGGTGCTGCTTAAGCTCAGTTTGAGACACACTAGCTTAGTGTTAACGTCAGTGCGGATAGTTGTGTTATTTGTTTGTTTTTCTTTGTTTTTGTTTTATAAACAAATAAAAGAAAATTTAATTCAACTCAATTCGAGAAACAAAAATTGTTCAATTCTGTGTTTTTTTATGATCAAACTTTAAATAATTATTTTAAAATATCGATTTTTGATAACGTTTTATTAAGAAACAAAACAGAAATGATCATAAAATTATTTATTTTTCTGGTTGTTCTTTGTGTTAGTTTTCACACAACCGTTAGCATTGAATGCTACGTATGTAACACTTCAGATACCGTCAGTCCATTTCAGTGCGGAGAATGGTTCGAACGGTATGATGATCCCGATATCCAACCACATGATTGTTCAACCGTGCATGGAGCACGATATTGTGTCAAACATATTGGCCGGTTTGAAGGCGGTATTGGAGCTAAGCGTTTCTGTTCGTCTAAAGATTTAGGCAACTATTGTAATTATGTACAAAATAAAGGTGACGGCATGGAATACAGATCGTGTATTTTTACCTGTGACACTGACGGATGTAATGCAGCATCTAGTTTGAGTGTAAATACAACAATTGGTTTAATGTTAATTGTAGTCAGTTTAATTTTGTATGTTAATAAATTAATTTAAAAGTTTATAGTAAAAAAAAAATTATTTTATTTTTTTCCAAACAAAATTGATTTGTGTTTTATTTTTAGATGAATTTTTTTTAATCAGATCAAAAAATTAGTTCAAATTCGGTCAACCAACTGAATTTGACAACAAGAAGACTCAAGAGTATGAGTAATACAATGATCAACATCAAATGTGACAGATCAGTGTTTCTATTTACATTTTTCTAGGCCCGGTTTAGATTAAAACCGGAAAAATAGTTGATTCTTTTCGAGTCTTAAATAAGTCGACTGCAGCCAGTGGAACTCTTTGGATGGTGTTAAGCTTGTTTATAGGTTAAGGCGATTGTATCTATCATTCATAGAAAGAGATAAAGATGCACAATTAAAATTGAAATATTATTTTAATTGTGTTTATTCATTCAAAGCGATAACGTAGTAGGTATAAACACAAAGATTTATATTATTATTACTGTGTGCTCACAGCTCTGGGTTCAAAATGATTTATTAAATAGAAACAAATAAAACAATAAATATAAATAAGTAGTCGTGTTTTTGGGCAATTTGGACAGCTGTCACTTTTGAAGCTGTCATCTTTTGACATTTGACTAGATAAAACTAAGTCATCATGGGCCTGATTATGCGGTTCGCGGTGGATCGTTTTCAATTCGACCTTTCAAATTCGACTCGCGTCGTATTTCCTTATTAATAAATTCGCGGCGAAGCGAAAATAGTTCTTTCCAGTGATTTGACACTTTTGGTTTGACTTTTTCTTCTTATATTCCAGTGGTTTGACAGATTTCCACAAATTTTGTTTTGATTAAATTTGTGAAATTTGCGATGATTTATTCAAAATTTTATATTTTATTGTGGATTGTGAATAAATTTTAAGAAAATTAAAATAAAGCTGACTCACATTTTTATATCATTACAATCAAGAAAGAATCCACGAAATCGAACAGTGAATAATAATAAACACTCTTTCGCCTGTGAATCCGCCAAAAAAAAGCAGTCGGATTTCAACTCGCCAACAAACATTATGACATTTCAAATTCGCTTTCGAATTCGTTACTTGGTCGAATTCAAAACGAAGAAGGCGAAAGCGAAAGCAATAATTGAAAAATGGCAAACTCGCTAGCAAAACGATTCGCCGCGAATCCCATAATCAGGCCCCAGCAAAAATGTATAGTTCACAAAACCAAAGTAATTTTGGTTATACGCAACGCAACGAGAAGAACTTTTTGGACCGGCATATGTGGAACTAGTGAAGAATTTTGAACTGTTGGGACAAATTATTGAAAATCGAAAGAACTTAGAATATTGCTGCTGTAGCCCGTAGTGTTGACGAAAACCCAGGTTTACCGATCTTTTGATATTAAGCGTTCCATAAAAGACAACGATTTTGCTTACTTAGGTTAGGACCATTCTTATGTCACATGAATCTGGAGGCCTAGATCGGATTTCAATGAAACCAATTTGAGTTCCTTATGAAACATAAAAGACTAGTGATGTTATTGAAGAATTCTTCTTAATAGGTCTTACGTTTTTTTGCTAGAACAGGACAGGGTACAGAAGAGGTGAAGAACCGTTTCTTCCTCTTCCTTGTCCATACAGCTTCTACAAAAGCTATTTGAGAATATACATATTAGACAGTGTCTGGTCATGACACCAATTTTCGAGATTATAAGCAATTTGCTTAGAGATATCAAGCATCCTGAGCGCCAGATGTTTTTCGTGGTGATGTTGTTATTCCACGTGATATTTGTTTTCTTTATACTTGTTTATACTAATATTTTAAAGCTTTTGAGGTTCAGAAATCACAAGAACTCAAGCTAGTGGATTACCAAAATAATCAAATCTTCACTAATTGGGTCCTTGAAATGGCATCGAAATCCAGATATTCATATTTCAAGATTAAACCTATTTTAAACTCCGACTTCGGAGTTACGTTTGTAAGGCAGACTTGTTGCATTTAAGGCTCGGAAAATACAATGATTGTTAAGAAGTCTCTTCATTTCACTGTTTGGTGCAGTTTTTTGGCTTTCTTTGGGGGTGTAAGCACTGCCGAGCTATGATTAATGATGATTTGTATGACTGGCATTCCATAAGGTATTGAGGAAGAAGACACTTAATTTGAACAAAACTGCTGGTAAAGCTATACGTGCCACTTTCCTGACCGCGTTATTTCTCCATTAAATGCTCAATCGACTACCGAGATCCTGTAATCTAACACCTACAGACTTTTTTCTTTATGTCCACGTCAATTATTTGGTAATGGTTCACAATGGATTCAAGACTTTTAAAATGGAATTCATGAAGTGATCAAGGATACACAATCTCCAGTGTCCGAATTGGTCATGGTAGCCGTAGTTGCCTTTTTGGCTCATATCGTTTTTAAATATGAATGGCAAACATTTTATAATGAAATAAAAATCCATTTATTTCTTTGGAAAAGTATTACTTTTTGTATGTCAAAATAAAACCTCTTATTGGAAAATCAAAGTGTTTCCATATTCGATACAAGAAACTACTTAACTTTGACAGATTATAGTATCACTTGATTATTACTATCCTTAAAATGGTCTGAATTTCCGATTTTATATGGGACCAATCTTTTTTTGCTCCAGTGCAGTAGTCAGATTCCTAAAAGCTCACAACACACAAAAGTCCGCTAGCCAAGTGCCATCTATTTTGCTTTATTGTGGAGAAGTGTTCTTTAACGCTGTCAAAAACACTGCGTAAGCTATTTCATATATCCTACTCTTTAGGTCTCGTTCCGAATGGATGGAAAATGGGCTTTTTCCAGCTTTTACCCAAAAAAAGCCAATCCTCCTCCCCTCCAATTATCAACCGATCGCACTTACGTAACTTCTTTACAAAGTCATTCTATCAATTCAAGAAATATCTCGAAGACCGAAGGCTTCTTTATGACCAGCAGTATAATGACTTTTTTAGTAATAGGTCCACTGGTGATCTGATGGTTTATCACGCCGAACAGCGGAACAAATCTTTACATCATTTTGGAGAAAGTAAGATAGAAATTGCGTATTGATAGAAATGCGTGCTTACGGTTTTGACGAATGCCATCTTCGTTGGTTTAGAAATTACCTTCAGGACCGTTCTAAACTAGTACTATTGGATAAGTTCAAGTCTGAGAAGCACAAAATAAATAATGATGTACCCCAAGGCTCGGTTCTGTCTCCATATCTCTTTCTCATTTTGCCAGTGGTATTCCTGCCTTCAAGCATTTCAATCATAATAAAAGCGTCCCCATAAATACTCATCAATCTGCCGCCGATCGCTACTTTAACGGTACTGTCAAGTAAGCACAGAACTTCGTTCTTTAGTCGTACAACGCGAATGTGGACTGCTTCAACACACTCTGTCTTTCCCAGTCATTGCAATATTCTAGAATTCAAAAGCAATGTGCACCGACACCTCCTTAAAAAATCCCGTCTTCCTAAGCTAATCCTCAAAATGTGTTTCATCATAATGAGGGTATTAAACATCCCTTAAGGTATGCTTTTATTATGAAAAGTTCAATTGTCGTATCAAAATTCTTGAAAAGTGATCAAAATTCAAATTCTTTTAGGAAAAAGATACTTTTTTCTCCAGAAATCTTTCTATTTACCTTCAAGACTTAAAAACAAACCACAATGTTTAAAGACCTGTTTTAAGTCCAACCTCTTCAACTAAAGTCTCTTTATTGCATACAATCTTAATATAGCCATTCTTCCATGCACAAGAATCATTAATTAAACCAAACACCATTAATTGACGTTGAAAACACTTGTTTCAATATTATACCTATATTTATACTATTTTTTCTTCTTTCATACAATTATAAAATGTTGTCTTCCGTCCATCAAAATAGACATTTCTAATGATCTGTCGTAGCGTGCGTCGGTCGTCGTATTGAATCGTTCTTAAATTTTCTAGGACAATACTTCCTAAATGAACACCATTAGAACTTGCAGCTTGGCTTCATAAGTCACCATAAATGCATATAAAGGCCATTAAAAATGAAAAATGAAGAATAAATCAATAGAAACTATAAAGTGAATGACGTGCTTATCCTTTATACTCGTATATGGTTCCCGGATAGGTTCTCATTAATGAAGATGCCTATTTATGAGGCCCCAACTTCTGTACACGGTAATTTCACTTTTTTGTGTCTTATATTTTAACTTCAAGCTTCTTCAAGACGTTCCTTCTCGTATAAGTGACAAGTTTTTCTCTTCTTTTTTTTTAAGTCAAGTTGTTTGACGAACTCACATTTCAAATACCACCGAGATTGGAGACAGAGGCCGACATCAGAGAAGAGACAAAGCCAAAGCCAAAGTTAGATAAATATAGACAAGTACCTATATCACATCACTTAATGGGGGTCTTTTATACTATATATCCAATTGAGTAAACATCATCTTCTTTTTTCAAGAATGGGATGTCTTGTGTCTAACTAAGTGATGGAGGCTTACACCACCGGAGGAAAGAATAGAAAGAAAATGAAGCCCAAACAAACAAGTCATTAAGCAACACATCATGTCAAATAATAATATAAAGGGGGAAAATAAAAGAGACGAAACGAAACGAAAACCAAGTGTAGCACGTCAACACTTTCACGAGCCATCCTCCCATTAAATACCTAGCTACTAAATACTACATAGCTGTAGCTGTAGCTAATGTTGCTGCCACCTCTGTCTTCATACAAAGATGCTATAACGCTAACGCTGAGTGCCATAGAAAACACAAAACAAGTTGCTCATCCTTTATAAAGGTTCGCTTATAGCAGCATCAAGCATCAACCATCAGAAGCACCTCTTACTAGACGGACTGGTTTTAATTACACATTTAATTGCAATCTCGAATTGTGATCTCAAGACCTATAGCAACATAGCATGAGGCACTAGCATCAGATTTAGCAGATTCTTTGCTAAGATACGCCATACATTACACCAGCAATAGATAATGCGGCGAAAAATTGTCGCGATCTATGCGTAGATTCTGTTCGGTGTTTGGACGTGCGAAGTGTGTGGAGAGTGTGTGGAGAGTGTGTGCTGCTGTCTAATTTTTCTATGTTTCTTCGCATTTGAGCAGTTTTATTGCGTATCTAAAAGTTCAGAATAATTGCATCATCATAGCATAAATAACATTCAGCAGTTAGGCTAGGTTAGGCTAAGCAAGGCAAGGCAATAAGGCAGTTAGTGGTGCACAGCCTCTGTCACTGACATTGGAGACAGTCATAAGACATTTGGTGAGGCTCAACTCTGAGTGCTGATGATGGTCTCTTGCTTTGCTACCTCGTGCCATTTGAATTCTTTCGCATAAGCCCGGCCAAGAGCAATACATAAAACTAAGGTCCATCTAGATAGTATCAATCAACAGCTGCGTTGCGTATACGGAGCTAAGGCAGCATCAGGCAAATCACCAGGACCAATTAGCTGACACTAAACATTTTAAGTGAAAAATCCTAATATACAAATGCATATGCACGGATTTATGCAGATGCACGAAGAGCGACGCACGCTGAAACTGCCGAAGTCTAAACGACCAGTTCGAGAGTTAACTCCTGATGCCCAATGCCCGATGCAGACGCAGAAGATACTCAATCTTGGTTCTAGACCAAGTCCATGATCTGCCGGACATTCTCAAACCAAATGGATGGATCAGTCAAAATGTGCGGTAATTAGCTTCCGGGTATCGCATTCTCAATTAGCAACGCACTGACTAAAAAAGGGTTTTTCTTCTTTTTTCTTCTTCTTTTTTCTCAAGACACACTCATGAATCACCAAGAAGAAGGAGCTTTGATGGGGAAGCTGATGGAGAGGAGAGGAGAAGAGAATAATATGATATTTCATCATAGAACATCACATCAAGAAGTGATTTCTTTTTTCTATACAAAAACATGTGAGCGTTCAGGTGATAAACGATCGAGATGACGTTGTGGGTGCAACAATAAATCATCGTTCTTTTTGACAGAAGCTATGTCTTATCTTTGAGCTGTGTGGTGGCGCGCAGCGCGGCAGAATGCCCCATCATAGAATCTCTTTTATAATTCGTTTTGATTGATGAAGCTTATCAGACCTTATCTCACTTAGTTCATAGTTCAGATTATTGACTTTATATTCAACTCATATTATTTTTGTTTTGTTCATGTTTGATGGGAATATTGGAATATTATACGAACAATACACTTTTTACGATGATGAATTTTTGTAAACAAACTTGAAATGAAGAAACCGAAATTATAGGGAAGAAAACACTTTAGAGGAATTTATTATCACATTCAATTTGGAATATAGTGTGAGTTATAAAATATGTTCGTATTTAATATTCTTTTGAAATGTTGAAAAATTAAGTATTTGGAAACATAGATTTAGTTAAAAATTCGTGTTTTTATATTTTTGTTTTTATTACTTGTATGATATAGGATGATGTTGTTGAGTTTAGTAGAATTTTTCACCAGAAACTTGTCTTCCTTTAAAAAGAGTTGTAAATTGTGTTTTGAAATTTTAATAAAGGGCAATTTTTTAAAAGCTATAGGAAAGTTTTTCAAAAAAAAAACACATACAATTCAGAAAAATGCATGAAATATTTATTTGAATCGATAGTACGGTTCATATAATTTAATGTTTGAAGATTATTTCATGCAAATGTTGATACTCTTTCCAACATTTTGGCCGGTATCTCACGAATAAATGCTTCAATGTTGTCTTCCAATATATCAATTGAAGCGGGCTTGTCTGTTTAGACATAAGCTTTAACATAGCCCCACAAAAAATAGTCTAAAGGCGTTAAATCGCACGATCTAGGCGGCCAATTGACCGGTCCCGAACGTGAAATAAAATGTTCACCGAACTCGTCTCTCAATAAGTCCATTGTTGCACGTGATGTGTGGCATGTGGCACCGTCTTGTTGAAACCACATGTCATGCAAGTCAAGATCTTGCATTTTGGGCAAAAAGAAGTTGGATATCATCTCACGGTAGCGCTCACCATTCACAGTTACGTTACGATTCACATCATCTTTGAAGAAGTACGGTCCAATGATGCCACCAGCCCATAAACCGCACCAAACTGTGACTTTTTCTGGATGCTCTTACAATACTTCTCGCTGATATTCACTCCAAAATCGACAATTCTGCTTATTTACGTACCCATTGAGACAAAAATGAGCTTCGTCGCTGAACACAATTTTTCGGTAAAAAAGTGGATCTTCGGCCAACTTTCCAAGAGTTCATTCACCAAAAATTTTACGTTGCAGTAGGTCGCTCGGCTTCAATTCCTGCACCAGCTGTATTTTGAAAGGCATCACACCCAAATCCTTCCGCAAAATTTTCCACGTTGTTGAGTAACAGAGGCCCAATTGCTGCGAACGGCAACGAATCGATAATTGATGGTTATCATTAACACTGGTCGATACAGCTGCGATATTTTCTTCAGTTCGCACTCTACGTAAGCGTGTTGGTGGTTTAATGTCCAACAATGTTAATTTGGTGCGAAATTTAGTCACAATAGCCCGAATAGCCGCTTCAGTGGGTCGATTAAACTGACCATAAAATGGAAGAAGCCCGCGATGAACTTTCTTAACAGAGCACTCATTTTGATAATAAAATTCAATAACTTGCAAGTGTTGTTCGTTTGTAAAACCATTCATGGTTAAATTATAGATCAAACTGAAGATCTTTGACAGTGAAACAAAACACGAAACGTGTGTCAGCTGTTTAAACCAGTGTTGCCAAAAAGATAATAGCTAAAAAATCACCCTTTATTATCTGTAAAAATTTGTTTGGCAAACTTTCTCATTTTCTAGCTCTTTGTATCTTAAGCATTTTCCCAATTTACAGAAATGGAAAAATATTACATTATTTTTAAAAAAGCTACTTTTCAACTGTTACAGTTCTATGACACATTTTCTTAGAAGACATGTTATACAATGGAGAATTTTAAGTATTATTTTATTTGTTAAGCAAAAAAGCAGTAAACTTTTGTTTATTTGTGAACAAAATCAATTGTATAAAATACAGTAATAAAAAATGTGGTGTAAGCTTGTTACGTGACAAATTTTAACTCAAAAATTAAAATTGAAATATCTAAATAGAAGGTTAAGATGCATACAAAATATTTTATTGTAATTTTGTTAGCGCCTCCTTTATAAAACATCAAAGAACATTTTTAAGCTGTGCCCAAAAACTCGTCCTGATGTTAAATGTGTGTCCCTGCCCTGATAAAAAATCTGGATCCACCCTTGATTGAGATTGCTTATCAATCGATGTTTGTGAATTGAATCTCACAGTCTCTGCTATTAACAAGGACCATTAGTGTTATCTGCTAGCCTACCAGTTTCATGAACTTTTTGCTCAACCTTGAGTATAGATGAAACGCTTCTTCATTGGTGCAAAAAATTCTTGCCAAGAAAGGCACTGATTTGGCTACACATCAAAGTTTTTGTAAATATTTTAAATAAAGATGGTGAGCGGAAAAAAGCTGTCAATGTCATAATAACCCATGATTTAAAAATAAACGTTTATGAGCCTGATGTATATTTCAAGATATTTATTTAGATATGTATAAGAAATTATCTGTCTCAGATGCAGCTTTATTTTGTTTTAATTTTAAAGCTAAGTACATATACCTGATAAATATAGATATAAATTGAACAATTCTCTCGAAATTGATTTTTAAACGTGAGTGTTGAACTACTAAAACAAAAATAGCAACCAATAGTCAGCTGAAGTCTGATAGTAGAAAGTAGAAAGCTGCACAAAGTGAATCCACGCTAGACTTCTAGTATACTAGCAAGAGTGCCAGAAAAGCGATGAACCTTTAATGAACTAACTGCAGCTCTCATAACGCTGGTGTTAGTAAATAGTACTGAATTGCTAAATTCTATAAGGTTTATAAAAAGAACCCTTAAAGACTGACATAGGAAAATTTTACCTATAAATGGGGAAAATGCCTTGAAAAATACAAAAAAAAACTCTGCTACTAGTACACAACTTTTGTAATACGAGAAATTTATCCCACTCACTGATACAGTTTTCATTAAATTATTATTTAAGTAAGGCATACAACTATAGCGGTTTTTAGTTGTGATTCCAAAGTGCGTAGGAATTTCATGTTAATATAGTTACTGTTTTATCATTCTTGTGTTTTGATACCTGTATTTCTACAAAACGTCTCAGGAAACAAAAAAGTGTGTATTCAAGTATTCCCAGAATGTATTGAAAACTATATAAAGAGACAACTTAAAACCGTTAAATATGTCAATCGAACTGATCCGGTATATTCATGGTATATGAACTGAACATGAACGCGAACACATATCTCATAAGATTATAATCTAATCACCATTAATAAAATTAGAAATTCAATAGCTTCATCGTTAATTTAAATGTATTCATCCATGACATGGATTCCATGTCTCATATAATATAATGTCCAGCCCCTTATACTTGATATACATTAAATGCATATTGTAGGTTATTGTGTCAAAGAAAAGCCCACACACCACACCCCTCAATATCTCGCTAACACACGTCACAAACTAAACTACACTGATATATTCTATTATAGGTCCTCCAGCAGCGCCAGCGTAGCGCTCCAGATCATATCCCAGATTTGCAAATCTTTTTCTAAGACCTAATCCTGAATGAGATTTCCATCCTATAAAACTTCGTCTTACTTCACCCAACCTCTTTTCCATAGTCTCTCTGGCAATTGGACGTCCAATCCAATTGAATACACAGCTTCTCATTTCAGTGAACAGTGAGTATGGTGATCGTTAACGTTACCTACTCGAGACTCTAACGTCGTCGGTCGGTCGTATGGAATGCCATATTTTTTCTATAAAGTATAAATTAGCTGAAGTGTCTCTGATGATGCGCGAGATTCAAGTCCAGTATCAGTACCTGATGATGAGGGGAGCAGGATACAAATGCAAAGGCTACGAGAGCATACGCATTTGTAACAGATGGTATAAGATGCAACTTTAATGTACAGTACACACACTTTTATATTATACCTATAGATGCTACAATAATATGCAAAATAGTATTCTTCCGACTAATTCTCGAGGCATGTTTATTAATTTCATACGGTTTTGATCCTGTTTTCACAGTGTGCAGTTATAAACTGCGTATCCGTCGGGTATGCATTGCAAGGCAACGCAACGCAACGCACCGCACTTGTTGGGAACGTTGTCACTGGTTTTGCGTTAGACAGCATTATGTGGAAGGTTGTTTTTGTTTTTGTTTGTTATTTTCTTTTCAATGCGTAGAATAAGATAGTTTTATAGGCTGGCGGGTAGTGTTGCATTTAACCTATTACTTTTACAAAACAAAACAATCAAAAACCATGATCAAAATTAATGTGTTCAGCTAAAAAATCTTACAGGAACATGGAATAAAAGCAGATCATAAGAAAAATTCGATTTGCAACTTAAATTCTTTGACTATATTGTGACATATAATAATTATTCCCCTCTAACACACCACGCTCTAGAGTCTTATAATATGCGGATAGTGTGTGGTAAACGATTAATTGGAAACGGTTTGCTTTCAATTTAATCTGAAATGAAGAATCAGTTTTGAGGAACTTTTGTATATACTCATACCTACACTACACGTCGAGGATATGGAGGTTATAGATTAGTTATAGGTAGGTATACCTATCGTCTTCGTTGTCTTGTATACCTACGTACATAACATATGTAATATATCCAACAGTATCCCGTCATAGTTAAGAATTTATTGTCAAGGAAGCCGAGCAAATTTTGATTAATTTATCTATTAAATGTAACGGTGCAATGGTTATATCATTGTCGTTGTCGCAGTAGGCCTATGGAAAAATATAAGACTATTCATAAATCTGGGAAATTTTCTTGGAAATATTTATGACAAATTATACTGTGGGAAGATCTGCGATGGTGCAGCCCATTACACTTACGCCCCGAGGGACATTTGGGACCATTTTTGTTTTTAAACAAAGAAGATTAAGATGTGTAAAGGAAAGATTGATATAAAATATGTTCTAATTCAAGTTTAAGAAAATATCTATTCAAGAATATGTAAGGTTGAAAAATATAACTAAAAACCTGAATTGTGCTACTGGGAGAAAAACACAATACAATTAAAAAGTGCGTATACGCCTAAGTGTACCATTATCTTATTATTCGTCGATTTTGGGTATGGTAGTACTTGAGACCAAAAGTTCATATAATTTCTGCGTATGAATTCTATAGGTTGCCGTCAAATTATCGTCCACAGTACTTTTTTCTTCATTTCCATTTTGTATCGTTAACGACTTCATTGATTTGAATGAAACTTTTTGTACAAAAGGTTCTGTTATAAAGAGTGAGCTTTTAGCTATTATCTTTTTGTCAACACTGCACTGGTTTAATCAACTGACGCACGTTTCGTGTTTTGTTTCACTGTCGAACATCTTCAATTTGGTCTATAATTTAACCATGAATCGTTTTACAAACGAACAATGCTTGCAAGTTATTGAATTTTATTATCAAAATGCGTGCTCTGTTATGAAAGTTCATCGCGCGCTTCTTCCAGCGAGCGACGAAGCTCATTTTTGTCTCAATGGGTACGTAAATAAGCAGAATTGTCGATTTTGGAGTGAATATCAGCCAGAAGCATTGCAAGAGCATCCACATAAAGTCACAGTTTGATGCGGTTTATGGGCTGGTGGCATCATTGGACCGTACTTCTTCAAAGATGATGCGAATCGTAATGTATCTGTGAATGGTAAGCGCTACCGTGAGATGATATCCAACTTCTTTTTGCCCAAAATGCAAGAGCTTGACTTGCATGACATGTGGTTTCAACAAGACGGTGCCACATGCCACACAGCACGCGCAACAATGAACTTATTGAGAGACGAGTTCGGTGAACATTTTATTTCAAGTTCGGGACCGGTGAATTGGCCGCCTAGATCGTGCGATTTAACGCCATTAGACTATTTTTGTGGGGTTATGTTAAAGCTTATGTCTATACAGACAAGCCCGCTGCAATTGACGTATTGGAAGACAACATTGAAGCATTTATTCGTGAGATACCGGCCGAAATGATGGAAAGAGTATATAACAATTTACTAAACTAGATGATTTACTTAATTTTAAACGATTTTAACGTCTTACTACCTCTAAACAATTTGCAAAAGTTAAAATCACGACAACTTTAACTTTTCCTAAATCCACATCAATTATTCTTGTAAGAGCAGTGGATGGAATGGTCCAATCAACCGTTGGGAATTGCAGAATTGAACTCCTGAATATTGCAATGACTGGGAAAGACAGAGTGTGGTAAGGCATTTCACATTCACGTAGTACGGCTAAAGAACAAATCTCTGTATTTGACAGAACGACCGAAGTTGGGCTCGAGGGTATATTGATGATGAGCATTTCTAGAAGCTCGAGTATTGCGGTCGAACTGTTTAAGGGTAGAAAAGGGTTAGACAAGAAACCTTACCGCGATGTTCAAGCGATTTATTTTGTGGTTTTCAGACTTGAACTCATCCAATACTACTTGCATTGAAAGATCCAAAAGGTAATTACTAATCCAATAAAAGAGGGATACATGAAAACCGAAAGCACGCATTTTCTATAAGAGAGCCCAATTCCAAACCCTATCAAATGCTTTTGAAATATCAAGTGCAATAATCTTATTTTCTATAAAATGATGTAAAGATTTGCTCCATTGTTCGGTGAGATGAACCATGAGATCATCAGTGGACCTATTGCTGCGAAAGCGGTACTGATGGTCATTAAGAAGCTTTCGATCTTCGAGATATTTCTCGAGCTGATAATTAATCAGCGTTTACATGACCTTGGAAGGAAGGGACGTAAGAGCAATAGGTCGGTAATTAAAAGGGTGCGGAAGATTCGCCTTTTTTGGGAATGGGATAGAATGGACAAATGCTGTTTTTCATCCGCTCGGAATGAGACCTGGAATAGGACATATGAAAAAGGGATACCATCCGGACCAGCGGATTTATTTGTGTTAAGATCTCTTAAGACTATTGCCACAGTATACGTGCGAAAAAAGATTGGTCCCATATAGAATCACTAACTCGCCAGAGTACAGGCGAAGTCATAACATTTACTGGCAGCGTTAAATTGGCAGTGAACTGCCTAGCAAAGAGATTAGCTCTCTCTCCCGCCCCCCCTGTGTCTCCCATTGATCTCAATAGCTAAAACTAGCCTAAGAAGAATTCTGTACAAAGATCTTGGAATTGAAGGCGCATTCTACCATCCATTTTCTTATCGCTTCGCTGTAATTGAATTTTAAAAACTTTGATTACTAATAAAACCAAAACACAAGAGAAATAAAATTAAATTTTATTAAAAAATCTGAATTAAATTGATATTGACTTCTCTTAAACCAGTTCTTTTCTAATATTTCAGAATAAATTTACTACTCTAAACTTTTTTAATAACAAAAACAAAACAACTTAAATGTTAAAGAGCTGTACTATTTCTGCTTTAACTATGTTAATCTATTCAAATATTCTTTAAAAAAAAGTGTGGTGTTTTAATTATTCTGCTAGTAAAAGGTGTCACCGCATAAAAAAGGTTTATTAATAAACTATTTAAAATAATTTAATCGGTAGATGCTTTCTTCTTGAAGATACTAATTAAATAGCATAGAAATAGGGTTATTGCTTTAAGAAAATCTCAAAATAGCACAATCCAATAAAGAAACCCCCTGAACCAATAACCTTATACAGAGGATATCCTTAACTAGTTTCTAGCACCAAAGTAGACGAAAAAAAAGAAGACTTCCAATATGAAATTGATAGTATATTGAGGCGTGAGGTCTTCCAATGGCTCCACAAAGTCACAAAGGACACAACAAGTGCAATATGAACAATTTATTTTTATGTTGATAATTCAATATGGTCACGTCCACGTATTGAACATTTCAAGCAAGCCCACCCAAGGCCACACCATTCATCCACGGCACCATCAAGACTTATCCAGCATAACATCATAAAGATTATAATAATATAGAATAAATAAAGATTCTTATTCAATTTTCATATCGAAACACACCTTGTTGTTCACGGCAGTGTGGCGGCCGTGACGGCGGCGAGGCGACGCGACGGTTGGTCACCATCGTCACTCTTTGTCGGCACCGCTAATATTTTTATTTTTTTCAATTTGCTCTTTTGAGAAAGATAATTTTTTTATTTTTATTTTCATTTTATTTTTTTCAATATCTAGATTCCTGTTCTGTAAGGCTATACTTTCTTATAATACCAAGTACAAAAATACGTGTAGGTAGCTTACCGTGAGTTTTTGCCAACTTGAAAAAAAAAAATTGAATCTCTATAAAGGCGGACCTGCAAACTACATACACATAGATACATATGTATCTATAAGATTCAATACAACATAATATCAATATCTTTGTTTTTTTTTTTCATATTCAAGTTGTTGATGGTTTTCGAATTAAAAAGGTGTCATTGACATTTTTATGTTAATGCCTCGGGTGCCTTGCCCAGAATTGGTATAGAGGCAGGTATAACACATATGAACGTATAAGAAAGACGCGATAATCAACGAAATGTTAAATAATAAAATTCATAAGGTGATATGACATTGAGTACACACAGAACAATTTTATTTTATAGAAACAATAATATAGGGTGCGTTTGGAACACGATCGACTGAGAAAAACACATAGAGGTACAGTTTAATTAAAAAAATATAGCAAGGGTATTCAATTCATGCAATTTTGTATAAGTTACAAATTGTATAGAAAGTTAACTTAACGCACAATTTGTATGAAAGACGTTTTTTTGAAAGTTTTCAACATTTCATCTTGTAATTTTGTTTGACAGATAAGGTATTAGACATATTATGGCTGAAACACAAACACACTTCAGCTTCGGCTTCATCTGCGTTACGATGAGCCTGCTTCGAGGTTGCTTTGAATGACATTTCTATAATAACCAATGGGAATCCCTCCAAAAGCAAATGTATTTTGTTTGTTGTTTTTTTTTACAGCTGTGGAGCTGTCAGACAAAGCAAATGTTCAGCAAATTTGAACTAGAGCTTCCGTTTGGAGTCACATTACTTAACATTACGTTCTTTTCCTTACGATTGTCAAACGAAACGTGAGGTCAAAGCTTCATTGTGATAGCATGCATTGAATTCCTATGGCTGAACTCGTAAACGTCAGGCGAAGCCGAAGCTGAAGCGCGTTTGTGTTTCAGCCATTAGACGTGTTCAGATTTCGGAGTTATTTTTATAAAAACCGAACGTCTTGTAACGATTAAAAGTTATATTACCTTTTTTCTAAAATGTATCGCCAACTAATTGTCCATGCGATAGTTATAGAACGCAACAAGAGTTTCTTTAATTCTCCGAGTTATTGAGTAAACGTTTCTACCATGTTTCTAAACAAAATTAATTTTGAAGTTTATAACTTTAATATGATAATTTTGTTGCAGCATTTTATCTTATTATTTTTTTTTAAGTATAATAGTATAGTGTCTTCATATGATAGAATTTTGACAAATTTTTAAAAAATTGGGTCATACAACTATAGTTTTGAAAATATGTATTAAGATCTATGAAAACAAATGATTTTGCCAATATCTGCCTTTTAATGGGATACAAACTTAAGATCTGAGATCATTTTATTAGGTGTAGAGATTAGACACACATTTAGCTGTTCTAACTGAGACATGAAAAAGAGTCGCTTAGTAAGAGTTCAATGTAAGCACTGTCATGTCACATGACAGTTCAATGTCACATCATGTCAAACTAGCGACTGTCAAAGTCGCATGATTTGTGTCACGAGATCAATCTGAAATCGTGTTCTCTTCAATTCTGTGTGAAAATAAATTAATTTCCCAATAAAATCCAACATTATTCTCTAAGCTATTTATATTTCACTAGACAACCAAGTCCAATTTTTTTTTTTGTATTCCGCTGACATCAAAGGGATTAGGACAACCGTTTAGTGTTTAAAGTTTAAATGCAATGATTGCTTTAGGTTGTTAAAATAGGGAAAGATCTAAGAAATGATGATGATGTACATTAGACTTAAAATTTTGAATATCAAAATGAAAGGGGAAAAAATTGGTTAAAGCATTCCACATTCTTGATGTGTGGCTGAAAAAGGATGTTCTATACTTGATAGTGCTTTCAAGTTTTAGATACGGCAAAATTTTTTGGGGGGCAGGAGACGCAGAGGAATTATGCTTGTAATATGCCAAATATGTGAGTTATATAAACTTGTTTGATGAATAGAGGTTTTATAATTTGATTAAAGACCGATCAGAAGAATTCTTCCTTATTATTTTTGACAATTTACTTGTTGGAACTGAAACGAAAAAAGTCTGTCAAAATATTGAAAGCAAATAAATGCAATCAGGTTAATCACAGGCCCCATTAGAGAATGACTAAAAAGCTACAACAGCTTCACTTGTAACTAAATTATTATTAGCACTGAAATCATAAACGAAATCGAAATTTTGTGAAAAATATTTTTTTGTTTTGATTAAAGATGTGACACTTTTTTGTTGCATTTCGTAGTACCAATTTTCTCAAACGGGACCATAAACATAAGGACAAATATAATACAACTTTTGTAATAGCAATATTTTATACCTACATTACCATCTCCTGTAAATTTGTATAGAAAGGCAGACCAATAATTAAAGTTTTGTTATTGGTTAAAAACTAAAAATGTAAAGCAAAGAAAACATTTTTTCTCTACAAAAAAATATTAAAGGAACAAGAAAAGACCAAAAAAATGTTCTTCTAAATAAAACAACCAAATGTCAAACTAAAATAGCTTTTTTACTTTTTTACCCTAACTAATGTTTGAAGATTCAAGATGTTTAAAATTTCAACTCACTTTTGCATAGAGGTAAAACTTCAAGCTTTTTTCTACGATAAATGTATAAGCTTTTTCAGTATGTTTGTAAAATTTTATTTTTAATTGAACGATGATGATACGTCTGCGTTTAAAGGCATTTTAAATAGGTAAACAATAACATACGCGTTACTTTTTGACAGCTGTCAATAATACTGCAGTATTAGTTTCAGAATATTAATATTCCGATATTATTGGATATTTCTTTCAAATAACTTGTGCTTGAGGCGAGGCTATCAAATATTTCATCACTGCTTGTCATTTATGTTAGCATTTAGTTTGCGGTTACGATATTGCGTAATTTCTTTTTGACAGGTTGATGTGACATGTAATCTGTTGGAGTTGTGTATGTCATTTTAAATAATCATGTTTCTAATAAACATATTTATTTTTCCTTTTTGATTTATTTTTCTTTTTTATAATTTTAATTTTATGTTTGGTATATCAGTCTTCAATTTGACAATAGCTTGCCGATTTGTGTTTTTTAACACTTAATAATACTTTGTGCGTGAGTGAACTATCCAGGTAAGATAGTGGGGGCTATCATTACCTCCGAACAATATGCAAAGACAAACTTCAGTAGTAAGAAAACATAAAGTAAGACATCCTGTTTGGAAAAAATTAAAAAACCCTTACAACATCCAGGTTGGCGTGGTGTTGAATTCAGTTTATGCACATTGTACATAAAAATGTATTGAAATAAAAAAAATTAACATACCTAAGATTACACTGCACCAAAGTGCGCAGATTTATATTTCAAGAGTCTATTTATTTTTATGATTTAAAATATTGAAGGTTGGGTGTGAAAAGAAGTTACAAAAAATGAAATTGAAAAACATGCTAATGAGTCACGTCACGTTGATCTTGGAAGTAGGTATATTTTGTACCTAAAGTTGTATTTGGTTTCATTAACAAATCATCATTTATGCCTTTAGCATAGTGTGTGGGTTGTTTGAAGAGACATTAGTTGAGACACCATCAAATAAAAATAACTTCTGTGGATATTGTTGAACCATAAGGTATTACACCTACTGTTTTGGTGCTAAGACTTTACTGATGTAAGAATGGCGCAGAAAAAGAAGGTTTGTCATGCTGTTATTTAGAATAAGGTTTTATCTCCAATATTCTGCTAATTGGGCAGCTGTTACTTTTGAAGGTGTCATCTTTTGACACTTCTTTCTTTCAAAGATAAGTTATACACCAATGCTCAACAATCGTTTTATAATTTTTAGAAGACCGACAAGACCGACAAGACCAACAAGACGGACAAGACCGATAAGACTGACAAGACCGACACGACCGACAAGACCGACAAGACCGACAAGACCCACAAGACCCACAAGACCCACAAGACCCACAAGACCCACAAGACCGACAAGACCGACAAGACCGACAAGACCGACAAGACCGACAAGACCGACAAGACCGACAAGACCGACAAGACCGACAAGACCGACAAGACCGACAAGACCGACAAGACCGACAAGACCGACAAGACCGACAAGACCGACAAGACCGACAAGACCGACAAGACCGACAAGACCGACAAGACCGACAAGACCGACAAGACCGACAAGACTGACAAGACCCACAAGACCCACAAGACCCACAAGACCCACTAGACCCACAAGACCCACAAGACCCACAAGACCCACAAGACCAACAAGACCAACAAGACCAACAAGACCAACAAGACCAACAAGACCAACAAAACCAACAAGACCAACAAGACCGACAAGACCAACAAGACGGACAAGACCGATAAGACTGACAAGACCGACAAGACCGACAAGACCCACAAGACCCACTAGACCCACAAGACCCACAAGACCCACAAGACCCACAAAACCAACAAGACCAACAAGACCAACAAGACCAACAAGACCAACAAAACCAACAAGACCAACAAGACCAACAAGACCGACAAGACCAACAAGACGGACAAGACCGATAAGACTGACAAGACCGACAAGACCGACAAGACTGACAAGACCGACAAGACCAACAAGACGGACAAGATCGATAAGACCGACAAGACCGACAAGACCGACAAAACCGACAAGACCGACAAGACCGACAAGACTTACAAGACCGACAAGGCTGACAAAACCGATAAGACCGACAAGACCGACAACACTGACAAAACCGACAAGACCGCCAAGACTGACAAGACCGACAAGACCGACAAGACCGACAAGACCGACAAGACCGACAAGACCGACAAGACCGACAAGACCGACAAGACCGACAGGACCGACAAGACCGACAAGACCGACAAGACCGACAAGGCCGACAAGACCGACAAGACCGACAAAACCGATAAGACCGACAAGACCAACAAGGCCTACAACACCGACAAGACCGGCAAGACCGACAAGACCGAAAAGACCGACAAGACTGACAAGACTGACAAGACCGAAAAGACCGACAAGACTGAGAAGACTGACAAGACCGAAAAGACCGACAAGACTGACAAGACCGACAAGACTGGCAAGACTGACCACCTTTTGTGGACCGATTTTCTGAGGTGATGCAAGAATTTGTTTTCTTTCTCTGATCTAGCTGTTATCTTAAAATGTTATGTATGTATGTGCATAACGCTTGTGAAATGTTTCGGCACACTCCGACTTTCCCTGCCATTGCAACATTCAGGATTTCACCGGTATCTTACAAATTCTCGCTTTTTTGGCACAAAAAGGCATCCAGGCATACATTTTCTGCTTTTGACGAGACCTAGACGATTCAGGGAAAAGTCTCGTAGGGTCTCTCAAGCCTTGAATTCTTAACAAATCTTTAAAAAAAAGTTTTTACTGAAGCTTGTATCCCTCTTAAACATTAAAAGAGTTAGAAATTTCAATCGATAAAATTTAGAACTTGATCTCATTTCAACTGCACCCATATACCTCACATTGTGTTGAGCTAGTTAAATATTTCATATAATTAACCATTAGGTCTCATTAATTTTAAAAACCTCTTTAATGCCAACAATAATAATAACGAATAACCTGATGTAGCTATTAAAAGGGCGAATCATATATAGCCTAAGCCTAAGATTATCACTGGGGGTAACAAGTTTTCGATTATTATCTTACTTTAAACTATCTAACTTTACACTCAATCTAAATATGGAAACAACGAAACCCGTTCGTAAAGCAAAATTAATTTGAGAACATATTTGCAGACGAACAACGACGCGACGCGACGCGACGCGACTCGAGGAGACGTTAGCCATCGATGTTGGACGTGGCCGTGGACGATGGCGGACGAGGACGACTCTGCCAAAGGTTTGACCGGTCCTGCACAATACGCCCTTAAGGTTTTATATACCTACTATCGACCAACCGACCGACCGACCGGTGAGAATTCCTTGAGTTTTGAGGAGATAGAGACTATACGGCTGGGATTGGCGCGGCGCGGCGGCCAAAGTAAAAATACCTAACTTATAACCTATACGTTTGTTATACTCGACTCGCAGTCGTACGAGTTGAATCAACTTTTTATACTTTGGCAGCAAACCAGAACCTTAAACCATCCGATTGCCGTTTGTTCTGTTGCAATATATGTACCTAAATACAACACGACGTATAGACTTCTTTTATTAACTTTTTATACACAAAGTTATAATACTGACTGGCTACTTGGTATAAGGCTAAGACGAGAGACGAGACCTGGGGAGAAGATTAAAGGGATTCAACATAAAAAACAAAAAAAAAACTACAATCCTCGAGCACACTGTAATTATTTACCTTATGTGGCCCGATCGTTTTTATTTGCTTTATTTTGTTTTACATTTTGTTCTTTTGAGTGATATTAACCTACCGCGCGGTATCATCTCCTTTCTATTCGCGACGCGACGGACGTCCATCGAACCGCGCAGACTGTGTCGTTGTTGTCGGTACTCGGTACCGCAGCGGCGGCGGCGAAACATTCTTATTTGGAATTTAAGAAACGCTGCTGTAGGGATAGAAGGATAGCTTTAGTTATCACAGTCACAGAGTCCCAACCTGCAACCATAGGTCGACCGTCACGTCGCGTCGATTCCAGTCGACTGTTGTCAATGTTGCATTAGCGTTTTGGATTTTTTTTAATGCATTTCTCAGTTCATCTATAATAAACATCTTAAATATTTGTGAAAATGGGCGTAATCAGCCTACATGGGAATAAGATTTTTGTATCCTGATTTCCACATCCGACAAACTGGTCGTAAAGAGGCGATTACAATTTTGCTTTTCTTTTTTGCAGCATTTGTTTTGAAACCTGTTTGAGAAAAGCCTTTTTTTTTAATTTGTGAATATTCAAACAAAGATGAGTTCTAAACTCCAAAATTTAAGTATCATTGAGTTAATGACTGCGGAATCAAATCGGACAACATTGGCCATGTTGCAGGTAGCCAAATTTTGCTTGCGACTTAGCTCTTTCATAATCACAAGTATCTATCAGTGAGGAGTATTTAACTATTGCTGAATGACTATGTTGATATTTAGAAGTTTGTGCACTTATTTGAAATCGTTGCAATCATTCGGAATTTAAAATTATGATTGCAGTTTCAAATGATTCCAATCAAAAGAATTCAATCAAATGATTGCAATCTTTTAAATGTCAAATGACTGATTTAATGAAGTATTTGACGTTTCAATTTCAAATTTAATTTTTTTTTTTTCTTTGTACTGAATATAATGGTGGTAATAATAAATAATGATGAATGGACTTGAAATTTGGACACACCTGCTATATGACATGCAAACTTGAGAATTACCTTAACGGTTCTTTTATTTTATTTATCTAACTGCTTTAATTTTGATATTTTTGTAAATTGTCCAAAATGCACTTAAACCTTAATAGTTTTGTTTTGAATTTTATTTGAGTTGTTCACATAATTTAAATGTCAATTACCTGACATTACTTTATTTGTTAATGGGATACGTTTTATTTGAACGTCAAAAAAAAAAACAAACACATACAAGAATTAAACTAAAAGCATAACAAAATTTCTCAAAAAATTGTTAATGCAAAATTAACGGTTCAGCAAAGTAACGATCGTTCATGAAGAATTTTAAAATTTTTAACAAAAAAAAAAGAGGAGAAACGAAAAACAAAGAAATTACCTATCTGACACGCATATTAAATTATTTTATTATTTGATTTTGTATACATAATTTAACAAACTACATATATATATTCAAAGTGGGAAAGTTTTATTTTTTCCCTCAGAAAATAATAAACCGAAGTTTTGAAAGCAGTTTTGTTTAAAGCAAGTGTTTAATAATAATTATTATTTTTGAAGAGAACACGCACATTTACCATTTAATATTTAAACAAAAACAGTATGCAGTGAAGTAAGAAAATAAATTTAACGAAATATTTAATGGAATCCTCTAGAAGTATTTAAGTCGTATCAGAAATTATGTATAATCACTGCAGGGGTACCTGCCTTAAGTTTTTTAATGAAAAATAATACTATTATAAACAATTTGTAGTGAAATAAAAATAATTGATCAAAATTAAGGAGAAAACAAAATATTTGGTTTTTGAGTCGAGTGCAATTAAAAATAAATAATTAATATTTTCAACATCAAAATCACAGACACTTTAAAAGATGTTATTAACAATAAAAATAGTTAATTGCCTTTATTATGAACAGTTACAAATATTTTTAACTTTAAAGACAAACTGATGTCATGTCTCCAAATTTATAATAACCCTATTAGAGTTTTATAGGTTTGTTTGCAATTTTTATGAATCAATTAGACTTTTACAGAAACTATGTCACGTTAAATTTTGGTATAAACGTAGGAGTTTTTAAACAATACTGGCTGTTTACATAATTTTGGTTTATAGGCATTACTTTCAAATAGTACGTTTTATACGAAATAATGCTCACAAGAAAATGAAAATCTTACTTTATAAATTTCAGTTTTTAAAAATTACTAAATCGCAAACAAAATTTAATGTAAGTGGCGAAATTTGTAACTTAGTGACATCTTTTTTAACTTTGTTTTTTTTGTTGTTTTTTTTTTGTACCATAGCAGTTTAAAAAAAGGTTAAAATTTTGGCTAACCCAAAATATCTCACAATCCAATGACGCTTGAGACTTGAATTAAATTTTATATTATATATTGTAACGTCATACCAAACAAGTATACTTTTGAAAAAAGTCCAATTAACTGTTTTTTTTATAAATCAAAAAAACTGAATAAAAAAAAATTTGTCACCTTGAAAATTTTACGAATAAAAAATTATTTCATCTCCAAAACAGTTTTGTGCAACAAAATTAAAAACCTAAAAAAAAATCATAAAAGTTGGTAAAATTGATTTTCGACTCAAATATCTTTTCAAAAATTAGAGATTATGGCTTCCAACTAACTTTAACTTATAAGAAATATTGTTTTCAACATTCGGAAATTTTTTTAGAAAAATCGGATTGACAGTTTTTTAACAAAAAAAAACCAAAAAGAAACAATACTAAAACTTGGTAAAAATTTAGTTTCGACTCAAATAATTAGCTTTTCAAAAATTAAAAATATTGGCTTCAAGCTTATTTTATTTGACAGAAAATATTGTTTTTGATATTCAGTAATTTTTTTTATAAAAATCCAACAGTTCGTTTTTTCATAAAAAAATAAAATCTACAAAAAATAGTACGCAAAATTTGGTAAAAATTGACGTTCGGTTCTAGATTTCTCGTGAACAATAGAAGATATTGACTTTAAATTAATTTCATTCATCCAATTTGTATTTGTTTATATAAGAAATACAAAAATTTAAGAAATGCTAATAATATTGGTAAAAATTGGTTTTCGACTAAAAATCTATTTAACAAAACTAGAATTTGAAATAAAACTATTTAATTAGATCCAAAATATTGTTGGCAACTTCGAAATTTTTAAGAATAATTCAACTGACAACTTTCTTAACCCAACACGAAAACCTACAAACTTTACAGCAAGACAAATCGACAAACGGGATGGAAAGTGTGTGTGGGTCGCATCCCAGCTTTTTTTTTTCAAAAGTTATAGGGCTTATTTTGAAGGTTGTTATGAACATTAAAACAAGGAATATGAGTATTATACACACAAAAACAATGGTATTGGAGATACCAAACAGGTTCAAATCGTTCATTTGCTGCAATATCGTCATAACTAAAAACACTCGATTTTTCAGGAACTGAATTTAAAATTTTGAAGCGATGGCATTTTTGTGTGATTCACCAAAAACAAAAGAATATTTATCTTATGGCATATTAATATGTGGATAATTCAATAAAATAATTTTCTGGTTCAATGATTTCTCTAAAATTTTTTTTTCTGAAATATTAACTCCAAATTAATGATTTTTGAGTAATGACGATATTGCAGCAAATGAGCGAAATCTTTCAATCCCTTATTTTGATAAAAAGGTGATATTTGGACTTCTATAAGTCAAGAGTGCTTTGCAGTACAGACTTTGCTTGTGTGTCATTTTTTTAAATAATTAGATTGCCGGCAGTTTTTAAATCAAAATTTTTTTTTTACAAGATAAATTGGTTTTTTGACAGAGAGTATTTTTCTAAAAAGTAACTCTTAAGGATATAATTTTATACATTTTTTTAACTAAATTTACTTTAAAAAAACGTTCTTAAGTAGTAGAAGTAAAACTGCAGCTCACTTTCTCTCAAATATCTTAAATTGTGTGTTCTACAAAATCTCTACTTTTTAGGAAGTTGTAAGGTTTAGTTTTGTTGAAATTTTGAATTTGAATATAAAAAATTAAAACCTAAAATAAATACTACTTTTTAGTTTATTTAGTAAAAATTGATTTTCGACTCCAAAGTCGATTATTAAGTCGAATATCTCGAAAATAAATGAAGGCGTTTACTTACAAATTATTTCATTTTACAAATCAATGTTGCTAATACAAGATAAAAAAAATACAGTTCTAAAAATCAGAAATAAAAACCTTCAAAGAAAGCTACTAAAAATATTTCAGAAACAAAAAAAGATATTGAAATGAAACTCATTTTTAAATATGCAAAGTATATTAGTGTTAAGTTTTATTAATTCTTTTAGAAAATTAAATTTGACATTTTTTTATCGGTGCCGAACCTGCCTTAAGGCAAAACAGGCAGTTGCTTTTCTTCCATTTGCTAGTAAATGACGAAGCGAAAACTCCAATGCTATTTTTCTGCTGTTCAAGACCTGTGTAACTTTTTTTCGCTGGGCTATTCTGCAAAAACAAACTGTTTTGAAAAATGTTTCGGGTACTCGTTAGTCAAGCAGAGCAAAAGCAAATCGCAGAAAGTGCAGAATTGTATGAAAATTCAAGTTTCAAAGCAAACGTAAACGCATATACAAATTTAAATTTGTTTTGTTAACGATTATTTGGAATGAGTTTTTAAGAAAAATAAACGTTCTTTCAAAAATGATTCTGTCAAAATCCATGGACTTTTTAACATGCTTAGAATATTTAGATAAACTGCTTCAGTATTTTCGGACAAACCTTTCTGAGGAATCTTTAGTTGGAGCATTATACAAAAACGCTATAGATATTGCTACAAAGATGAATATGCATGCAGATTTCATTATGTCTGATTCGATGAACTTATGTAGTCGACGCTATCAATCTGAACAATATATATCAATTGATCCAAAATTTCAATTTAAAGTTGATTTCTTCTGCCAAATAATCGATGTGACGTTATCTTCTCTCGACGATCGTTTTGCTCGAAAACTTCGGTTTTCTCTGTAATATTTCAAAGAATGTGGATTGCGAGAAACTTGAAGCAATTTTAACAACAAGAATTGACGACGAAGTTCAAAAGGATGTAATATCTAGGGATCTCTTGAGTGAAATTAATATATTAAATCAAACGTCAAATCTTACTGATCTCAAACCGCTATCAATTTTAAATTATTAAGCTTCAAACCATTTCCTTGAATTGTATCCCAATTCAACAACTGCGTTAAAAATTCTCTTAACGTTTTTTATAAGTGTTGCTACAGGGGAAGCTAGTTTTTCAAAACCTAAAATAATAAAATCATATTTTTCTGCTCAACTATGACTGAAGAGCAATTAACAGCCTTGGAAACAATTTCCGTTGAAAAAGACATGCTGAATCGTATTGAAGAAGAAATCGCTACAAGATTTGCAAAAATGAATACGCGAAGAGCAGCATTTTAATGCCAATATTTTGTAAAATTATTTATAGAAAATCCTTAAAATGTATTAAATAATACTTTTAAATATAAATTTGTACGATTTTCGTTTTTTTTTTTTAAAGTTTGGGGTCGCAAAATTGAATTTGCCTGGGGCGACAACAGTTCCAGGTTTGGCACCGAATACAATAACAAATAAAAAATGGATTCAAACTTAAGTTTCTTGAGAAAAAAGAAAGATATTGACTTCAAACTTTTGTATCATACAGAAAATGTTTTTATTAATATTTGTTTAAACTTTAAAAAATATTGACAGACGGGCACGGATGAGAAGTTAACAGTGTAAATTTTAAATTAAGGCAACCCTGTTTAACATTTTCTATACATTGATTTTTCTGGTCACCAGAACTCCATTTGGTCAACCTAAATGCATATCCATTAAGTGACTTTATAAATCTCTGTCCCGTCAGCTAAGTGAATCCATTGAGTTTTTGCTTGTCTGTTAATTCTTTTTTTCCCGGTCGATTGCTAAACAAAAGCTAAAAGGTTCCAAAAATATTTATGAACATGTACCTATACAAAATTTGCTTGTGCCAATTCAAGTGCAAATATTTTCTTATCGATTAAAAAATATTCAATATTGTTTTTTTTTCTTAATAGAATAAGAACCTCTCAAGACTTCATGGTCAACGTGTATGCATAAAGTCACGTCGATCATCGTTTCGTCGATCGCCGTCATCGTCATCCATACTACTTGATAATTATAAATAATTACATGAATATATTTTTTTCTTTGCTTATAATGTTAAAATGATTAATTAACTTCATAATTTTTATATTCGCATTCACATTAGCATAAAGAGAGCTTATACATATATGTCTTGAGTTTTTTTTTTATCATGACAAGTCAACCATGAAGTCAAATAATGTTTCTTATGCAAATTTAAATAATTGCATTTTCGATTGTTTACACAAGCTAATGGGCATATTCTTTTAATTATAGAATTTGTGTTAATTGACGTTACTACATAATTTTGTGTCTTTATATTCATTCGGGAATCAATTTTATTATTAAATAAATATAATAATTAGTCTTTATTCAAAAGATGATATAAGAATTTTTTTTTAGGGAAAATCAGAGTTTTAATTCCAGATGATAGATGTTTTTGAAAGAACTTCTATGCTTGAAGCGTTCTTTACTGTTTATTTTGATATTTCAAATCAAATTATTTTTCGGATTTGCTAAATTTGAATATAAATCAATTGTTTATGGATTTAATGGTCAATGAACTATAGATTTAAGACATCACAATTTTAACACGCACATTTGGTAGCCTTTAGGAAGCTAAATATTTGAATGAGATTAAAATCAATCTGTCCATCAAACTACTGTTAAATTCTGAATTTCAAAAATCAGGAAAAAATTTCCGTTTTAAAGTTCAAAACCATGAATGACCTTAGCGATCTTTCTTTTGTGTATATTAAAGCTTTCTTGATTAGAGCGATCAATGGAATTATTTTAATATTAATATTTTGATAAAAGTAAATTATTATAAGTTTTCAATTTTCTGTGGGTTTTATTCTGGCATTTATTTAAGAAAACATCTTCGAAGATGGAAAGGATATTCTATGCTTACAAATTGGAAAGGCTTAAGGGTGATATCGGAATTTGATATTGAACGGTCTTCTTAAGAGACCTAAGGACTAATTTCAATGAAAAACAAAAAGGCTAAGATGACACTCACACTGATGACATCATAATAGTAACTTTAAAAATAAACATTTTATGCTATTTTCTTCCTTTTTTTTTATTTTTTGGAAAATTGTTTATAAATAGAAATCGATTCGATTTCACTTTCTTTCCAATTTGTACTCATTTTTGAAGGATTTTTGTGAAGGTTATATTTTGTTGGTAAAAAAATCTATCGTTTGGTTTTATAAATAACAAATTATCAAATGTTAAAAAAAAATACTTTGTATAAATCGAGATAAATTACGAGCCAACATTTATTTCTTGTAATCAACTACAAAAACAATTTTTAATAATTTGTAGTAGTATTTTATTGTTTTTTTATTATCTTTGAGAATGACAGTTTTGTAAAAATAAATTAATAATACAAATAATAAATACATTTTCACATTCGAATAAAATAAAGTCTTACTGATTTTTTTAATTAAAGAAGATGTAATTTTCGTATCTTAAAATCGTATGTTTCAAAATTCTGCAAATGTGCTAAAAAAGAAAAACCGTTTTACAGAGTTTTTAATTCGAAGTATTTCGAAGTGTTCGTGCATCCGTACGTCCGTATGTTCCGAATACCTTTTTTCGTCCTCCATATCTCAAGAACCAGAAGATATAACGACTTTAAATACATTTAGCATAAAAATTGTATCAAGATGTACTGAACGGGATTTTAAACAAATCCATTCAGTGGTTTTTTAGTTATATCAATTTAAAAAAAAAGGGAAACATTCGGTTGGCCCAAATATCTCTCGAACCAATGATGCTATCAAATTCAATTCAATTTCATATTATACATACATTGTGACGTATTAACCAAATAATAAAAATCGAAAAAATACTAATAAAAGTTGGTAAAAATTGATTTTCGACTCGAATATCTTAACAAAAATTAAGGATATTGCTTTCAAACTAATTGAATATTATGAAAACTATTGTTTCAACCAACATTTGGTAAAATTTTTATAAAAATCTAATTGACACTTTCAAAAAAAAAACTAATGTTCAATTCGAATATTTCTAGAATTGGTAAAGGTATTGACTTCAAAATTATTTCATTCTATGCAAAATTTTAATTTTAACTTAGAAATCCAATCGGTATTTTCTAACAAGAATTAAAAACTTAAAAAAAGAGGCTGGGATGCAACCGACACTGATAACTTCGCATTCCGTCTGTCGAATTGTCCTAAAAGTTTGTAGGTTTTCGTATTGTGTTAAAAAGTTGCCAGTTGAATTATTCTTAAAAATTTCAAAATTACCAACAATATTTTTCATATAATGAAATAGTTAAGTTTCAAAATCTAGTTTCGTTAAATAGATTTTTAGTCGAAAACAAATTTTTACCAATTTAAGTAGCATTTCTTAAAATTTTTCATTTCTTATATAAACAAATACAAATTGGATGAATGAAATTAATTTGAGAGATATCGAGAACCGAACATCAATTTTTACCAAATTTGCGTACTATTTTGTCTTGATTTTATTTTTTTATGAAAAAACATACTGTTGGATTTTTATAAAAAAAAATTACTGAGAATCGAAAATAATATTTTCTGTGAAATAAAATAAGTTTGAAGCCAATATTGTTAATGTTTGAAAAGCTATTTGAGTCGAAAGTTAATTTTTACCAAGTTTTAGTTTTTGCTTTTTTTTAGGTTTTCATTTTTTGTAAAAAAAACTGTCAATTCGATTTTTCTCAAAATTTTATAGAATGTCGAAAACAATATTTCTTATAAGATAAAATTAGTTTGAAGGCAATATCTTAAAGTTTTGAAAAGATGTTTACGTCGAAAAACTATTTTTACCAACTTTTGTTAATTTTAGTTTAATTTTTTATTTTTTTGTAAAAAAATTGTCAATTCGATTTTTCTCAAAATTTGTCCGATTGTTGAAAACAATATTTCTTTTAAGTTAAAATTAGTTGGAAACCAAAATCTTTAATTTTTGAAAAGATATTTGAGTCAAAAATCAATTTTTACCAACTTTTGTTATATTTTTTTCAGGTTTTTAATTTTTTATAAAAAAAAAACTGTCAATTAAATTTTCTCAAAATTTTACCAGATGTTAAAAACATTATTCTTCGTTGCACAAAATTGTTTTGGAGATAAAATCGTCTTTTGTTCGTAAATTGTTCGAGGTAAATAATATTTTTTTTTTCAGTTTTTTTGATTTATAAAAAAAACCGTTAATTGGAATTTTTTCCAAAAATATATTTGTTAGGTATCATGTTACAATCTATAATATAAAATTTAATTCAATTCTCAAGCGTCATTGGTTCGTGAGATATTTAGGTTTAACCAAAATGTTCACCTTGACTGCTATGGTAAAAAAAAACCACCCACGCAATTTTCTTGAGAGCCCTTTTTGCATCTTTCTGCATTATTATCTGTATAACAAAATTTATTTGAAGTCCATATCTCTTCTGGTTTTTGAACTATGGACGACGAAAAAAACGTCGCGAACGTACGGACGTACGGGCGTAAGAACGTACGTACACACGCACGCACAGGCATCTTTCTAAAAATCTTTTATTTCCACTCTATGGACCTTGAAACGTCGAGAAATATCAAAATTTTCAATTCGTCAAATCGGACCCATTACAATAACTTCCTATGGGAATCTAGCAAAATAATGCTAAATGTGCAAAATATTGTTTCTAAATGTCAGTAATTTTTTTAGAAAAATTCAATCAACAACTTTTTTTACAAAACACGAAATCCTACAAAAACAACAAAAAACTGTTAAGAAATGGTTTTCGACGTATTATGAGAACAAAGAAGGATATTGACTTAAAATTGTTTTTTTTTTCACACAAAATACTGTTGGTAATATTTTTTTAAAGTTTTAGAAAAATCGACACATGGTAAAAAAGGGGAAGTTATTAATTTGGCTCGCATCCCAGCCTCTTTTAAATTTTTGCTTAGATTTTAGGGACCTTAAAACGAAGAGAAGAGTCAACATTAAGAAATTGACAAAATTTAAAATATATAGTTCTTAAAAATCAATCATACAAAAATGCGACAAACTATAGATTATTTTAACAAATTTGTCATCATTTTTCCTTGAACAACAATTAAAGTTTTGGTAAATTAAAACTAAACAAAATATTCAATTCTTTATAGACCAAAAAATAATCTAAACGTTTTTTTAAACTAATTTTTCGTTCATAAAGATTCATTATGTCATGTTTTGGAACAAATTAATACAAATTACTTGGCCCACGAAAATAAATAATAAACTTCGTAAGAAATTAATTTTTTCAAAAAAAGTCAAAATCATATCTTAACTCGAAGTAAAATAAATTCAATACCAAAAATGAATAGAAAATTGAATACAATGCAAAATAAATAATAATTGTTTGATATTAAGTTCCGCAACTAAAAATAATATGTACCTACATATATACATACTGTTAACAGTCTTTATGACATCAGCTTTGACACAAATGGCCATCAGTTAGATTGGCATGAATAATTAACTGAAGGTTTTTTTGGTAAATGATTGATAGGAAGAATATAAAATCATAATCAATTAATTTAAATATTCTCACACAATGATTGTATCTATATAATGTTTAAAAATAACTGAAACAATGTTTTAACCTTCTATACCACCTGGTTATAATTATTATTTAAACCTTAATGACATTTGCAAAAATTAAGTAAAACCCGAATAACTTGTTTAATTAAATTTGTTAATCTTCTTTAAAAAGTTATTTATTTATAAAGAACAAAGAAATCAATCTATACCTTAAATGTAGGTAAAAATAAAAATGATCCTTTTTGACAATGAAGTCAAATGATTCAAAACCTGTAACAGGTATCATACACATTTCTACAAATCACTGAATCAGAAAAAAAATCTAAATGAACCGACTTAATGCAAATGAAAGACAATACCTACAAAAGAAAAACAAATGTGAAGGTCAATGCAGAGCCTTCGTCTAGTTGTCATCTTTCGTTCTCGTCGCGTCGTTGCGTTGTATTTTGCCCACACAAAAATGGTAAATTTATTCACAAACAATAGACCGTATATGCACAAACCGTACCGCCATCAACCACTGGTGAGCCATATGGTTTAAAAGAAGACTTAACCAATGACTGAGTCACACGATAACGACACCGAACATTCGTGATGTCATCTCTAAAAGGGGTACTTCTATCCTCCTTTATTTTCAGATAATAAAACTCAAAATTGAAGATTTACCTGAATCTACCAGATACACAAACTTCATTATAACTGATCTTTGTGTCAAAAACACGTTTAATTTCATTCCAACCAGCAGCATCACCAATCTGACATCTATCTACTATATCATCTTATCTTTTGAAGAAAGAACAAAAGACAAATCACCAAGACTTCTGCAATCCCAAAGATCAGAAGTGGATATGTCTACAAGACAACTAATCTACACACAAAGAGAACTAACAACGAAATAAAATACGTTAAAGTTGGCAAAAAGAAAATAGTAAAAAATATTAAAAAAAAAAAAAAAATAACAAACAAACAACTCAGCCTTGAGTAAGATGAAATATAAGCAACTTAGCGAAGGTGTTAATACTAAGTACTGCTATTTCTATTACAAGAACCGTTTCGCTTTTATCTCTCACAATAAATATACAACTCGATTGTCTGAAGCGCTTATGTCATCATCGTTTTGCAAAGAGGAAAATTATTATTATTCTCCATTTATAAATATGGATCTGTACACAACGTCTCGGCGGCGTCGTCGTAGTCGTCCGGCCTACATATTCATATAGGAAGCCCACTCGATCTCAAGCCTGATACCTATACGTTACGTACCTCTACCTTACCTACCTACGATATTATTGTTGTTATATAGCTTAGCACTTACCTTTGGCTCGAACGAATCCGATTAATGTTATTCCAATTACAAGGAGAATAGTTACAGCTGAGATTTTCTGCATTTTTAACAATTGATTTTTCTTTCTCCTTCTTCTTTTTCTTCTTAATCAAGATTTATTCACAGAAATTTTAAAACCAACTAAGTAACAAAATAAAATTTATCACATTAATTTGCACAAAATTTTGCACAGTTTTTCACAAATTTTAAGCAAAAATAAAAAAGAGAGATGAATAAAAAAGAATATCAATTAATATATTTATTTTTATAGAATCACTTATGAGAAACTCAATTTCTATTTTGCAATAAAACTGCACATTTATAATAAATCTCAAAAGTAGTTGTAATGCTGTGTGTACCTAGATGTAGATGTATTATAATCTTTTGCGAGAAAAGCGCACTAAATCCCGACCAGTATTATGCAGTTGTTGTTATTGTTGATGTTAAGACCTTAAAGCAACTATAAGGCTTTATACAAACGACAGACAACAAACAATAAATTCGAAACGAAAATCTGATCCGCGATGGAAGCCCAAAGTGAGTTGTCTTTAAGACAGCTCTACGAAAACTAAACGAACCAAACTGAGTCGATGCAACCAGGTGGAGTAGATAGTATGCTTTTTTTAACGTAGCACTGTAGCACTACACTATACAAAGTGATCCAACAACCACTTAATATCCAGCTTTACTCTAGCTATACGGCGCGCGCGGCTGCTAAGGTACGGAGCTCGACGATTTATTGAGACGATCTACAGTGGGACAGGGTTGTTTTTGAAACAGGTTTAAAATCAAACTAATGGCTGAATCACAAACACGCTTCAGCTTCGGCTTCGTCTGCGTTACGATGAGCCTGCTTCGAGATTGCTTTGAATGACATTTATATTATGGCAATTCTAAAATGACACTTCTGTCATTAGCAGTTGTTATTTTTTCTCAAAAGTTTGTTTTTGTTTTTCGTTTTGAAATCGAAAAAAATTAAAATTATCGCGGAAGTAGCTTACACAGCCCATCCCAGATTATTGCACTAGGGTTTGGCATCAGGCTATCTTATCGAAAATGCGTGTTTTCGGTTTTTATGAATCCCTGCTTCATTGGATTAGTATTTTCCTTTCGGATCGTTCAATACAAGTTGCATTGGATGGATTCAAATCTGAAAGCCACAAAATAAATGCTAGCGTGCCCCAGGGCTCTCTTCTATCTCCAACACTCTTTCTCATTTTAATTAATGATCTCCTGTCTACAACTTCTAATCCAATACATTTTTTCGCTGACGATAGTACTCTTAGCGTTTCATATTCGTTTTCAGACTGACATCCCTCTTCTTCGGATGTGGAATTGCAACGACAAAATATGATAAGCTCATTAAATTCCGACTTAAACAGCAATGTTCATTGGGGATTAAAAAACCGAGTGGAATTTAATGCTTCGAAAACCCAATGCTGTCTTGTATCGTTAAAACGAGATATACCCCCATTGCCATTATCCATGGATGGCACTTGCATCAATGAGACTGAATATCTCGATATTCTCGGTATGTGTGTCACCAACCACCTCTAGTGGAACGATCACATACGCGATGTCGCCAAAAATACTGCAAGGTGTTTGAGTTTCCTTAGGCGATGCAAGAAATGTTTCACACCTTCTGATCTGGCTGTGATTTACAAGACTTATATACGTCCAAGGTTTGAGTATAACTCCCATCTCTGGGCTGGTGCTCCTGCAACTTACTTAAGCCTCTTGGATAATATTGAACGTAGAGCATTTAAATTGATAGGTGATAATATCATCATAAGTTCATTTACTTCGCTTGAACATCGTCGTAAGGTTTCTTGTATCACCCTTTTTTACCGTTATTTTAACGGTTTATGCTCTAGTGAAATAGCCAGCTGCATTCCTCCCTTTAAACAGTTCAACCGTAATACTCGCGCTTCTAGGAATGCTCATTAGTATACCCTCGAGTCCAACTTCGGCCGTAGTGTCAAATACAGAGATTCGTTCTTTAGCCGTACTACGCGAATGTGGAATGCCTTACCACACTCTGTCTTTCCTAGTCATTGCAATATTCAGGAATTCAAAACCAATGTGCGCCGACATCTGTCAGACAAAGCAAATGTTCAGAAAATTGAACTAGAGCTTCTGTTTGGAGTCACATTACGTAACATTACGTTCTTTTCCTTACGATTGTCAAACGAAACGTGAGGTCAAAGCTTCATTGTGATAGCATGCATTTAATTCCTATGGCTGAACTCGTAAACGTTAGACGAAGCCGAAGTTGAAGCATGTTAGTGATTCAGCCTTAAGTGCGAAATAAAATTGAACTGATATTTTTTACTAACATCAAACTCTACGAAACTTACCAATCTTAAAAAAAATCAGTTGGTACTAATTTATGAGCCTTGCTTTCTAAATAAAAACTTGTTCATCTTTTCTTTTGTTAAAGCATGTTTTACAAAAGACAATGTTACTCTTCAGTGGTAATCGGCCCTACCGAAGCGCAGTTTTCTTCTCAACGCATCCAAAGATATTTTGAAATAAATCATTTAAGTAGCTGGTTGATAAGTAAAAACATTCTTTTACAACATACATCTTTTTTTTTAGGTGATTCAGGATATTCGTTGGAGCTCTGGTTTATGACATTATTAAGGACTCCTACACTGCAAAGCGCAGAAAGCCTTTTTAAAGCATGTCATAGGAGAGTTCGTAATAAAGTTGAACGTTCATTATTTGTTATATGCAAGACAATTGCAGTATGAACCTTTGACATCCGCTTAAATCGTTAATATTTGTTGCGCTTTACACAACCTATAATGTTAACGTTTTAATTCAAATTATGAAATTTTCGAACATGAAGATTTAAACAATATGGAAGAGGAACTGGAAATTTGTGAAATTGAGATAAATTTGCTTCGAAGGCAGGCAGCCACAATTTAAAATGTAATAGTTCAGTTCAACTTTAATGCATAAACCGTTCATTAAAAAATAAATATATTTATTAAAAAACAATTACATACATATATCAAAACCCTTAATGGTGTTTGTCTTCGGTTCTAAAAAATGATTTCAAAAAAATTAATACCTTCATTGGCGTTTGTCTTAACACTCTTAAAGCGCTCTTAAAACCGATTAAAAAATAATCACTAGATCTATGACATTATTTTGGTTTTTCAAAAAAATTAGGGTTTTTCAATAAGGGCGGGTAGATGTCGTGGTGTTTGCTGTGTGACACGTAGTGCCCGCCGTCCTGCTGGAACCACATGTCGTCTAGGTTTATATAATTCAATTTGGGCCATAAGAAATTAGTTATCATCGTTATGCAGTTCTCGCTGTTGACGGTGACCGCCTTATTAACGTCGTTTTTAAAAAAGTACGGACCAATTACACCGTCGGCCCAAAATCCACACCAAACGGTAACTTTTTGAGAATGTATTATCACCTGATGAACCTCGCGTGGGTTGGTGTCGTCCCATATATGGAAATTTTGCTTGTTAACACAGCCATACATTCAAAAATGCACCTCGTCACTAAAGATGATTTTTCGCCGAAAATTGGGGCGAATCCCAGTCAGGGAATAAACGGCGGCGTTGCTATGGTCATGAGTCATGACCTTTGAGCTCCTGGGTCAATTGGATCTTGTACGGGTGTAGGCCCATGTCCCGATGCAAAATTCGCCAAGTTGAAGTTTGCGAAAGGCGGAGTTCTTGTGGACGGCGAGGAAAAGACTGCCTCGGGTTCTGCTGTACACTTTCAGGGACCGCGGCGATGTTCTCGACCGATCTTGCGTTCCTTGAACGTACGGGTGTTGGCGAATTGTTTACTGAACCGGTCGCGGTAGTCTCAAATTTGGACACCAAACTTTAAAGAGTCGGCTGTGGAGGGCCAACACGTCTATAAACGAACACTCATTTTGATAATAAAGGTTTATCATTTGAATGTGCTGTTCTGTTCAATCGTGTAGCTTGCTATGATGATTTGGAATAAACAACTGAATTATAAACAAAAGATTTGACAGATGTCACCGAAAAAAATGGCCGCCAAGGGGCGCCACAATCTACCGGCGCCTATTGAAAAACCATTTACAACCCAAATGCAAAAGTTGAGTAAATTAAAAAAAAAAAACAAATACAAATTAAAAATAAGTAAAAGTAAGTTAAAAAAAGAAATTCAAAAATGATTTCATCAAATTTTTTTTTTTTTTCAATTCTAAATTTCAACTTTTTTCAACTCGCATTTCTTCAAAACTATTTGCCTCATTTCAATGTTGTGAGTTTAGATCTCTTTTAATTTTTCTTTTTCTACTCTAAAAACATCGTCGAATGAGCGATGAATCCTTTTTAAGGTTTAAGGTTTGCCCTTATAAAAATGTTCTTGATTCCTAACTTGTTTCGTCAGCAAATGAATCGAGAACATAGGTCTTTGGTGTCTGGTTCTATTGACTGCATTTTGATGCTGCATACTTGATATTTCATTTTCCTCTGTTTTGTTCTTTTCATCAGCGTCAGCGGTATTTGATCTGGACGATTCTGTTGAACTAGAACTTGGTGTGATATATTTCCATCTCCAATGCCTTAAATTTTGTTAGACGGAATTTCTGATCAGCTGAGCGGAGAACTACCTCGAAACAAAATTTCTCCGGTTCGTAAGGCTGAATGCTGAATAAAATATGTCATTTCACTTTATGATGAAATTTCTAGAACATCAACTACGAAGCTCTGACTCGGGATCTATCAGTGCCCTTTTTTTTGTTTGATTCGTCTCTAGATCTGACATTGTTACTTCATGGTTCCTCACAAAAAATAAGATCAAAGTTTTCAAATTACAGCTCTGAGCCAATTAACATTGCCAACAAAAGCATTTGGAAATGGGTAGCACACAAGATGAACTGTGCCATTAACAAAGGGTCTTCTTTGACCGATTCAAAGCCTCTTGTTTAATTTATTGGCTTTCGGAGCCCCAAATACAGCAATTTGTTTGTTAATACTGAAAGATGAAAATACACATAGTCAGAAAAGATGATTTTTCACCCCAATTAAGCTTTAACTCCGAAGTGATAGCAAAATATTCGTGTGCTTTCGATTTCTGAGTAAGTTAAACCTTGTACACGTTTCTTGTCCAAAATTCTCCTCAAACGTGAATCAGGAGTTAAACACTGTTGTCTACAATAGCCACATTCTAGTCTATAAACATTTAATTGAACTCAAAATATTGTCTGATATTTATTTTTACAATTTATTCCAAATTTCTTAGCACGCTATCCCACTGTTTAACGTCGGCAATTTTACTGACCAGAGACCAATGATGATGATGGAGATGATAAATTATATACACGAGAGAGCGAACGAGCCAAAAGCAACAACAAAAAAGATACGATTTTTATTTTACTAAAAAAGTATCTTTAACATTATCACATTCACATGTATTAGCGGACGACGTTTTTATTTCAATGTAGTAGTTATGGAGTACGTCATTCACTATTCGAAGTTTTGTAACATTTCATTTTGAAGTTTCATTCGTTTTCTTTGATTTTAATATTTTTGTTTAGTTTGTTGCTTTGTTTTGTTTTTCTTTATTGTTTTGTTTTCTAAGCAGCTTTTCTATTTGGAGCTTTTGCGTGCAAAATTTGAGTGTAGTAGTGAATGTTTTTGGAGCAGATTATGTTTTTTTTTTTTGAAAAGAGAAAATTAGAGAGAGAGGAGAGAGATATTTGATTAATAATTTTAAAGTGACCAGATTTGTTAGATGAGTTATTTGGATTCGATTGTATTTTTCTGATATAGAAAACAAAAGAGCTGATTTGCGAACTCGATTTTATGAATTTGTTTGATTTTTATTTGAAGACTGAATTAAAATGCTTTAAGTCAAATAAAATCAAAAAGTACAAATATTTATTTAAATTAATTGTTAGTTTAAGATAGGTTCCATTGGCGAAATTTCAAGTTTTTTTCAGCCGAAAGTACCTTAAGATCTGCTTTGAATCAATAATTCGACAAGTCCGATTAAATAGCTCGGATTTATTGCAGTAAAAATTAAAAAAATATATATATATTTATACAAAGAATATATTTATCAAATACATAAATAAAATTATTATTATAAATTTTAATATTTTCCTCAAAAATTCGCACGTTTCTTAGCTATGCACCAAATTATCATTCCCAAGAAACACAGTGATCCGATAATTAAGAATACCACAACTAATACCCATCGCTGAGTTATGACCTTTGGTTCACTATTATTTACTTGAGTTCCTATTTCTTGATCCGGCATTGCAACACGAAATGATATGCTTGGAAATTCTGAAAAGTTTGTCGAATTATTTTCCGCTTTTCTTTTTTGACGTTTAAAATTATTATTTCCTCCATTGCAATCTTGTAAATTTACATGGCAATCGTTTTGTTCTAAGCATCCTGTAATTTTCATACTTAAAACTATTTCTTCACCGCTGTGCATTTCTTGGAACATAATAGCTTTAAATAGAAATCGATGACCAAGTGGTGGTTCGAAAGTTGGAACTTGTGGGCAGATACTCCGCATTGATGGATTTATACATCCATGGGATGTGATTAAATTCACGGATCGAGTTAGATCACCGTTAGGGGATATAAGTTGCAAATTTACGTCAGTGAGCTTTGTAAAGTTCCAACCTGATATAAAAAGAAGATTTTTGAATGTAAGGACAAATCTGAAATTGGAATAAAAAAAAAAACAAATAAAATTTCACTTACCATCACCTGGTCCAACGTGAGCTCTCAACAATAGCTCTTCTCCCAACCGAACCACATCACTCGGTTCTAGCTTCTTACTAAAACCATTCAAAGTCTTTCGAAGCAATTCGATATGTGTTCGAAATTCATTTTGTACCCCTCCATGTGCATAAACGGCTGTATTCCTAGCTTGTCTATTCAAATTAAGATATCTTTAAGAACTGTTAATAGATTTTCATTTAAATACATTAAACTTACATGTCATTTGCAATTCCCATCTTCAGGGCGTGTGTTTTAGCTGCAATTCGATTTTGAGTCTTACAACGCAATGCCAACAATGAATCCTGACTTGTCCGTATTCCTCTTATCGATGGAAATCTTAGACGCAGACAAAGCTCCTTGCCACAGTAATGAACAGCACATTTTTGAAAATCTTCTGCTTCAATATTAACTATGAGTAAGTTTCGACTGAGTTTTACACTACACTTTGGATCATTGGAATCATTCTCGATGGTTGGTGTAGTGCTGAGGAAACTTTCGATCTTCAAAACTGCTCGAAAGAATCCTTTATTGTGATCGAGACAGCGCATTTCTTTAACATGCAAACGTACTTGCGATGAAGATTTTCCATCAATTCCTGAATCCTGAAATACACCCGTTGATGGATTGTCCTCGAATGGGGTTCCTGATGGTACATCATAGGAGTATCCTTGATTTGGATTTTTGGTCGTTGTTGTTGATGCTGATGGCTGTGGTCCTCCAATAAAAATTGGCCTTTCAGGAGGAGCTGGAGGCAGAAGTGCCGAGGGAAATTGTAGAGGAAGTTCATCGTCATTAGGGTTTGAAGTGCTACTTGATGGTTCATTGTAGTCATATCCTTGAGATACTGATGAAGGTTCCCCATCCAATACAACAATTGGTTTGTCAGTTTTCGATGGTAAATATGTTAACGATGGAGTTTGATCCTGTTGAGAGGGATGATGATGATGATGTCCATCGTCAATAGGTGGAGGTAGATATTGGTTAAGGGGGATGAAATTTCCTTGTTGCGATTGCCGCTGGTCCTTGAATCGTCGATTTGATATGATCTCAGGCAAGAAGAACTCCGTTGTTGAACTAATTGATGAAGGCTGTTGTGGTGGCTGAAGAGGATTCGACACAGGTGGAGCGTATAGAAAAGGCGTATGCGCAAACTGCTGTTGAGGTGGTTGAAACAAATTCGTTTCCGGGAAGAAAAAATGACCTACATCGCCCAAAGTGATTGCAACTGTCAATGCGAGTAAAACTATTGATTGGAATAAAGTGTCCATTCTATGGAATTCACTCAAAGACTGATACGCACAATCGAGGCTTTTAGAGTTTTATAAAGGCTAAATGTAGTAACTTTCGCTTCTTGGTCGTGCAATCGAAAAGGAAAGGAAAGTCAGTATACCTACACGTCGTCGCTCAGAAGTCACGATATTTTTGGACAGTTTGTTACATTTTTGTTTAAAGGTCACGAAAAAATTGTCAATACTGTGAACATATAAATGTTTGCTTCTTATTGTTGGTCTATGTTTGAAAGAAAATAAAAGTTTTATATTTTATGCTTTAACGATGCGGTAGCAGTTTGGTAATTGCATTCATGCGACTGGTTTAAGTTCTTTTCCAAAAAAAATTCAGGTTACATATGCAAATATTTTACAGCCACTCATTAGAGAAAAACCTATAAAGTGGACAAATATAGAATTCTTTTGAAACCCACGATAAGATCAACCTCCGATGTGCAATTACAAGCTTCATTGGAAAAGATTAAACCATCTCCGTGTCCGTACCACGTTAAAACACATAAAAGAAAAACCTGAATATGTTTTCATTATTGAGTTGCATTAAAATGACAATCTTATCGTTTACAACATATACTCGTATACATAGGTACATTACATACCTTCAGAGTTCTTATCCCACGCTAAATTAAATACCATTTTTGCACAACAACATATTGCTGCCTCTGTTCTGAAGCTAATGCTAAGCTAAATCCGAATCTGAACCTCTCTGCTCTGGGACTAAAACCACCAGCCAACAATACCACATATAAAGTATATGGAGATGTCCACTATACCCAATAATATCTTCTTATAATCTCCTGTTAGCCTTGTGGTATGACAAGGGGCGATACCATCAAAATGACTATAAAAGATTTGTTGCAAATGTGCAAAAAACACAAGTTAACTAGCGACCAGGAACGTAAATGCTGTGCACTGTGCAGAGTGCAGTGCATAGTGCATATTCGAGGATAGCAGGATAGCACTTCTTTTAGCTCCTTAAAACATCAGTTACAGGTACATTGCATATATATATGGTTATAACTATATATATAGTGTTTGGAGATGGTGCGTAATCTCAGAATCGACACGAAATATGTGAAAATATTACCTTTTACATAAAATACATGGGAGTATGTTGAGATGAGAAGTCGAAATATATGTATAGTTAAATAAAAAGATATTTTTTGACCATCAGATAGCCACAGGGGTTTCCTTCTTGGAGTTTGGATATATAGATAGATTTTGTCCAATAAATAAATGAATATGAACAATAAGCATTTCTGAGAGGCAAAACAGATTCAATTTTCTGATACCTCATAATAAAAGTATACTGAAATGGAACTTGAATCTAATTTTTCTAGATTGATGTTATTCAATTTTATCCTTCCTGGCCGTTTTCTTAAAAGTGTTCAGGGTATTGAACGTATCCTTAGAATCAAAAAATAATTCCTAATGTCTTTTGTCACAAATGGGAGATTGGACACAACTTAAGTTTTTTCATAAAATTGTTTTGAACTGGTCAATAACTCACATCGATTGTGAAGCATTGGCAAAGACCTTATATTTATAAATCCGGTTCACTTAATTGTATTTCAAGAACCAAATCAGCGAAAATACTTAGTTAGTAGAAATCGACCGAATTAAGTATTTTGTTTTAACTGAAGCTTAAATCATCTTAAACCTAAATCCTTATACAAAATGCAATGTTCTTAATTGTTTTTGAGAAAAGCACACGGTTTCGATTCTTCACATTACTTACCTGTCCTAGGCGCCAGTTATAGCTATCATTAGTTTTCATCATTGAAAACAAACATTGGGAATTTTTTTGGCAGGTTGTTTATTGCTATCATTAAAAATGTCTGTCATTGAAAAAAAATTGCTGATTGGAATCCACCGACAAAAATTTTACTGGCAGAAATCTGTCATTTGAATTGTGTGAAATTGGAACACAAATCAGTGGAACGATTCGTTTCACTTTTGAACATAAAAGTATCAGCTGTCCAGGAAAATGAATTTCCGTCCGGAAAATAGAAAAATACATTTTTAGAGAAAAATAAATGCGCAATTACACTTTTTTTTTCTCGAAAAAAAAAAAATTCTTTGTGTGATTTCCGATCGATCAGTGTATAATTTTATTTCTAATCAAAGGGAAACGCCGTCAAATATCGATTCAAATTTTTTTCCAGATCAATTTCAATGATAGCTATAACTAGCCCCTTAAAGCTCAAATTGTTTCAATAATTTTATTATTGCCAGCCGAGAAGGTATACTTTACGACGCCCAAAAGTGCTTTAATTTTGTTTTGCAAACTGTGACAACACAATTTTTGATCAGTTTTGCAGTGAATTATAACTTTTTAAATGAGCTTTCGAAGCTTATATCATTTCATTTTTAGTAATAGCGTAGTTTTAATTTTCAAATGTCAAAAGTTGACAGGTTCAAAAGAAATAGCTGTCCAATTAGTGAGCTATTTAAAATGAACCATGCAGTAATTGAAACATTTAATTGTCAGAAATTGTAGCTCATTCAATGAATATGCCGCTAAAATCAAGACTCAATGCTCAAAAGTGTAGCTTTTTAATATTTAGTTAAGTTGCAAAATTGCACGTCCAACCCCCTAAGGTCATCAGTGGAGGGAATTTAAAAATAAGCTTTTTAAATTCCCTTTTTTTGTTTGGTTCAAACTATTTTTGAATTATTCAAGTTTAGTGCTAACAAAGTTAGGTCAAAATGGAGCTTTCAAAATCGAAAAAGAACCGAAAAATTCGAAATACCCTATTTAGGAATTTTTAATCACATTTTTTTATAAAGGGTGTTTTTTAGACTTGTGGTTTTAAGAAGAAATAAAATGTATATATAGTTTAATGTTTTGGATAAGAATTTAGCTTTATTATAAAAATATGGGTATGTTGTCTATTTTAAAAACAATTTTGAAAAATGGCCGCCGCGGATGGCTCAAATAAATTATTGACGAGAGGTCCAATTTTTGACCGATTTTTCCAGGGCCCTTATTATGAAATACGAAACGAACGGCAGAAAAAACGAAACCCAGAAAAACGAAACTCATGGCGTAGAGCGATTATGAGAAACGAAAATGGAATCAAAAAAATGTTGCCATTGCCAGCCAAAAATGAAAAATGGTATTTTTTTTAAACGCAACTAACTTCACACCTATTTACAAATGACAAAATGTGAATGTTGGAAAGGAATGTTCCATGAAAGCTACCATCAAGTCTATTTGTTTAGCATTCGTTTTAGGCCTAAATATTAGAAATATTTATTTTTATGTTTTTCACCATTATATTTATTATTTAACTTACATTTTTTCTCCCTCATCAAAATGAAAACCAAACCGAAAAAAACAAACCAAAACACAATAATGTTTGACACTTGACAGTAACCCGCCAAAACAAAAGCTGAACGAGTGCTTGAAGGCACTCGTAAATAAAAATACTTTCGTTTATCGTTTTTTTACGATTCTCGTTTCTCGTAATCGCAATTTTACAAATACTCCGTATTAAAAACGATTATCGTTTTTCATAATACCCCCCCAGCAGTTGGGGCCGTATAACAACAATAACGCGCCGAATATTTTCTTACAAGCGTCAATCGTACAGAGCTTATCTGCGTAGATAACAACTTGACATAACCCTACACAAAATAGTTCAGCTGTGTTAAATTGCATGATTTTGGAGGCCACGTCATTTACAGACCGATAACGCGAGATATTGCGCTCACCAAAAGTTTTCTACAATAAATGTATGCACCGCACAAACCAAACTTTATGTTTGGTAATAAATTTGCTCGATTTGAAAACGTTGTTCAGGAATAAGTTTAAATAAAGTTACAGCTGTCAAAAAGACCAATACCGGAAAAAGTATTGCCATATTGAAAACTACAAGTCTAAAATAAACAACCATTATGAAGAGATTGACCGCATCATTTGAAGTTTAATTTCTCATCATGTTTTCAGTGACCTTGTGCCCCTTCATGCAGCCTTAAGGATCAAAGTCATATTTGATGGACTTTAAAGGCCTATGTGTTCTGAAATTTATTTCAAGATCTAATTCAATCTTAAAATCGAGTCTTTTGAATAACCAAAAACATTGCTAAGCCCAGTTTTAATATCCTAGACCCCACAATTTCGATAGTCTAATAAATTGAAGTTTTATCTCAAACTGATGTCTAAATCGGAGCTCTATCACTTATAAAAATTTAATGAAGAAATGAGTTAGAATTCAATTTTATTAACTTCCCATAGGAAATTATTGTAATCGGTCCGATTTGTCGAATTTATTTGAAATGTTGACATTTCGCCGTCCATAGCTCAAGAACCAGTAGAGATATCGACTTCAAATAAATTTTTTTATAAGATAATAATGCAGAAAGATGCAGAAAGGGCTCTCAAGAAAATTGAGTGGGTGGTTTTTTTACCTTAGCAATTTGAAAAAAGGCGAAAATTTTGGTTAACCCTAAATATCTCACGAACCAATAACAATAGAAACACAAACAAAGCAAACATATTTTTGGAAAAAAAATTCAATTAGCGGTTTTTTAATAAATCAAAAATACTAAAAAAAAAAAATATTTGTCACCTTGAAAACTTTATGAACAAAAAAAGATTTTATCTCCAAAATAATATTGTGCAATGGAAAATAACGTTTTTGACATATGGTCAAATTTTGAGAAAAATCGAATGGACAGTTTTTTTTACAAAAAATAAAAACCTAAAAAAAACATTACTAAAAGTTGCTAAAAATTGATTTTCGAATCAAATATCTTTTCAAAACTTTGAGACATTGGCTTAAAACTAAATTTTTCTTTTAAAAAATATTGCTGTCAACATTCAGTACAATTTTGAGAAAAATCGACTTGACAGTTTTCTTACAAAAAATAAAAACCTAAAAAAAAATTAATAAAAGTTGGAAAAAATTGATTTTTGGCTCAAATGTCTTTTCAAAAATTAAAAATATTGGCTTCAAACCAATTTTATCTCACAGAAAATATTGTTTTCGACATTCAGTAAATTTTTATAAGAATCCAACAGTCCGTTTTTTTCATAAAAAAATAAAATCTACAAAAAGTAGTACGCAAATTTGGTAAAAATTGATGTTTGGTTCTCGATATCTCGTGAACAATAGACTTTAAATTAATTTTATTCATCCAATTTGTATTTGTTTTTATAAGAAACACAAATTTTTAAGAAATTGGTAAAAACTGATTTTCGACTAAAAATCTCGTTAGCAAAAATAGATTTTGAAATCAAACTATTTTATCATATGCAAAATATTTTTGGTAATTTTAAATTTTGTTAGAATAATTCAATTGACAACTTTTTTAACAAAACACGAAAACCTACAAACTTTTAAGCAAGACAAATCAACAGACGGGATGGGAAGCTATCAGTGTGGGTCGCATCCCAGCCTTTTTTTATAATTTTTGCATAAACCAAGTTAAAAAGATTAGAACTTTGTCAAGAAATGGGCCTTTATTGAATTAAAAAACATACACGAATACCCAATATCAAAAAGTTAAAATCCAATTTTGTGAATTATTTTTTTTTTCAAAAAATTTTCTTGAACAGTTCCATTTAAATATTTCCATCATTAGCACGAGAAACCGTTCGCTGTCTTCAATTATTGTGCTAATGCCTCTGGACTTAATTTGGCTTTGCTCCCAATCGAAGCAAATATACGGTTTGTGACCAGAATAACTTAAATTCACATTGCATTAAATTTCCACCTGGTTTGTTCGTTGTTGTTGCATTAGTGAAAAGCCATTACTTACTGCGTAGTAATAAAATAACTGAAAACCGCGAATAGAGTAAAAGAAGTACATAATATTGTTCCCAATTCTTCACGTGATATCTACAAAACTTAACTCGAACAAGAGTCCTATACATAAAAATGCATTGATGATGGTATTTGACTTGGTAAACTATTTGCACTAACTATTCGCACCTATAACCAAAGTACCTAACCATGGTTCTTTGGGTTTCATGGTTTTTGATTTTAATGTTTAAAGTGTTGGCTGCGGGTGCTAGAGAGCAAGCCATCCAACTAGCCAAGGCAAGTCAACCAACCAAACAACAACAAATGAGTTGTTTGTTTCAAATGATTGATAATTTATTGCAATGTAATCCTTTTGGATAAACCCTTACGTGTAGCACGTTAGGTACCGTATTATTCTTTCAGTACTCACGTACATACATACATATATTGTACATAGTACGGTTTGTTAAACTGGACATTGCACTGTCTTTTCTTAAGTTGGCCGCTTGGTTTTGTAGTTGGTTCGATGGCTAACAGGCGATGCATAATATAGCGAAAATAATGCAACAGTTAAGTTAAGTCTGATGATGACGATGGCTGATGGTAGCGCTGCAGCAAAGAGGAGAATTGTTCTTATCGGTTCTTGTGGCAGCAACGAATTAAAAAAAAAAATACACATACATAACTCAAGACCAGAAGCAGCATAACAATTAGAACTGAAGACGGAAACGACGCGGATCATTAATTTATCTATGGTGTACTTGCGGACGGACACACATCCCACCACTTGGTCTGGAGCTGGATCTGGATACTGGGTATGGGATTGTTATAGTGCTACTCTGGTGGTAGAACATGCATCTTTGAGAGATATCGAGATTGAAAAGACGGACTTGATCATTGGATCGATTGGACGCATAGGCGCCATCATTCTGAAATCTGTGAGGGGAACTGACACACTTTTTTAAGTCTAACTCAGACTTCTTCTATATTAGGATCGATAATTTAAGGGTCTTATATTTTAAATTCACCCAGAGACGTAATGTCTTTAGAATCGCCGATAATAGTAAAAATACATAAGAACTTCACCCGCTCATTAAAGTTCTATAGTGTACGTCTCTGTTTCAATGCAAGGTGAATAAATCCTGATGGCATCAAGACATTTGAACAATATAAATTAGCTTAGAACAAATTGTTTTTTATTCATTCTATAGGTATCCAACTGTATGTTGATATGAATCTAAGAAGTACAACTGTCAATTCTTCGAACTACGTCACGTTTATTGCTGCATCAAGGAAATGACATTCATATCTGATTCTGATTCATCGCAGAACTTTTCAGATCTCATTCATTTATCGCACCACGCTCAAGAACTCGTCAAGTCATCTTAACCTTATTAAATTTTATTGTTGTATATAGATACTCATGTATAGAATGAGCACTTGCTTTGCGTTCTATTCGTTTCACTTAAATGGAACACCAATTTAATTGAATTGTATAAATTTCTTACTTTATATTGAATTGAAATTGTGCCAGATCGAAATGATTATGTGGGCAGAAGTTGTCGATCTTTTTGATGTCATTTAAGGAAGGTTTAGATGTACTTACGAGTTTTATGTACTTTGCCTCCGGGTTATTTACATTTCGTTCATTTAAAAAATAAGTTCTTAAATCTGCTCAATTCAATGATTTTTTCTTTTGTTAAATTAATTAAAGTGCTTTAGAAGGGAAAAGATATTTTTATGTTTGAGTTTTTGAATAGTGCCGTTTGAAAGCCTTTCGAATATATAAGTTTGTTTAAATAATTAATCTTATTGGCAAATACAACAAAATATACATACATACATATGTCCAAAGATTTAGATGTTTTTTAAGTTACTCGTAAGTAGAGTGACCAACAAATTTTAAATAACTGAAACAATACAATATCAACAAGTATTTAATTTGATCACACAGAAAAAATACAAGTTAAAATCAACAAAAAACATAATAATTCAACATATTTTGCCAATGTTTTTGCTTCATCGAGCATTCGTATTATTTTAACATGATTTTCGAATAAGGAAAGTCAATATTAGATCATATTAAAATGACACCGTTTTTATAGTTAAATCAATATGTTTTGATTTTGAAATAATTAGAAAAAAACTGAATATTAAAATAGAATCCATATCAAATAAATACTTTATCATTATGATTTTATGTTGAATTATAATTGAATCTTGATGATAATCATGTTAAATTGTCATGGTCATTATATTAAATCACTTTGATCATCATATTGAATCGCCATGAAAATAATGTTAAATTATTACTATCATCATGTTAAATCACTATGATTATCATATTGAATTATCCTGGTCAACTTTTTAAAGCACGACGATCATCATGTTGAATAGCCAGCCATCATCATATTTTTAAATCAATCTTAACATCATGTTGAGCCACTATGATCACAATATTGAATTACAATGATCGTCATATTGAATTACCACGATCATCATGTTGAATGACGATAATCATCATGTTGAATTGCCATGATCAGCATTTTAAATGACAACAATTATCATGTTGAATCGCCGACATCATCATGTTAAATCATTACTAGCATCATGTTGAATTCAGTAATCTTAATTTGGAATCAACATTATCATTACGTTGAATCACGATGACTATCGTGTTAAATTAGCACGATCATCACTTTCATCATTTTAATTCATTTCTTTCGTATCATATTGAATTAATCATCATTTTAAATAAATATTACTACCATGTCAAATCACCATGCTCCTACATTGAATTCATCATAATCATAATGTTGTATCATCATGAAAAACTGATCATCGTGTTGAAATAACACAAAAGTCCTGTTGAAACAAACTTGTTTTCTCTATAAAACAGTCCACAAAATCCAGAAATGTTGATTTTTTTTAAATCCTGCAAAAAAGTTAATTTTCTTGGAGCAAAAAGTAAAAAAACATTTTTAAATCTGTGCTTTATATCGATTTATTTTAATAATATAATTCAACTATACAACAAATTTATCAAAGATAAATAAATAATTTATAATAATAACAGAAAATGAGTTGGTAAATTCGTTCATATATGAAGTTTATTTTCTTTGGAAATGGGTATTTCGAAGAAATACTCTTGAATAAAATTCAAGGACCTTTGCAGCCTTTTGGATATTCAAGTGATAGCACATATATTAACTTGAAACAAATATCTAGACTCGATAAAAAATTGTCAAACTTTAAAAGGGTTTTATCAAAATGCACGTAAAATTCCCTTTTTTGATATACACTTAAACCCACAACAATAAAAAATGGTTGGATGGTCAAACCTTGGCTGAAGTATTGCTTAGTTCATTAATAGTCCTCTCATAGTCATTAATTGTTATGAGATGAACTATGAAACTTTCGTTTGCATCTGGAATACTTATTTTTCTTGTCGGGCTATTGGAATAATAATAGAATTTAGCAATATTGTTAGTATGAAGTCTATGGAATCTGAAAATATGTGTTAATAGGCTATGTACAAAGATAAGATATTAGAATAACTTACCTGCTTGAGTTATTTCTCTCGAGTTTAAAAAAAATTCTCGAGATTTTTTGTCATTTATATTTGTGTGGTAGTATTTTGATATCTTATTTTTGAATTGTTGCCATTTACAGAAAATTAAATGTTCTTAAGGAAAAAATGAACAATATTTAAAACGAAGAAAACATAAATTTTTGAACATACTATAATCAATTGAGAACAGTGACCAGAAACGGTAAATTGTTGTATTACATAAATACTGCTAAAAAATAATTACTTTAAGTTTTTCTTTTCTTATCAAAATGAAAACAAAAATAACTCCAGTTTATTTTAATTTTTTTTTCTTAGTTAATAACTTTAAACAAAATAGTAAAATATTTTCAGTTAACCTACGAGTTGCATTTTTACATTTGAATATAAAGGCCATTCAGATAAAAAATCAAAATTTGTTGCTAAAGATTTGAATTCTTTTTGCCTTAAAATAAATGTCTTCTGCCATTTGTCTGTAACTTCATACCAATCCCTAATATCTCTTGAAAGAGAGACTTTCAGTGCCGTTAAAACTGACTCATCAACTTTCGTTTTGGTCTGGACAGTGGAAGTACTCTTCGACGTTAAGGATTCATGAATTTTTACTTTTTCCAATTTAATTCGTTTGGCTTTTTGGTTCACATACCGATCCCAAAGTTTCCCTCCTGGATTCTGTTTTGCCCCACGTGGACTGAAATAATATTCCTGAAAAAAAAATCAAATTTTATATCGAACCTTTTATTAGAATTCACCCCTTTTTTTGGTATGTTAAAATAATTTCACGATAAAATTATGAAGCACACTGTCATGCAAATAGAATTCGAAATTCTTGTTTGAAATTTCTCAATTTATCGCCTCGTTCAATTGTTTTCGATCAGGAAGCACAGGTTACAACTGGACCCCGCGAAAACTTGGCAAAACCCCAACTTGGCTGAATGGGTCTTTTTCCTTTTGTAAAACCAACATCAGAAGACGTGCAAAATTTTTGGCCGAACAGAAAACGAACCTTAAATATGCTTAGAAGTATGTTAATTCAAACTAAGAATCGTCTGAGTCATCCAAATCGATCAAGAAGTTTACCACGAATTTCATGAAGAAAGAGATACGTTATGTTGGATCTCTTTCGATCAAATAGTTCAGCAAGGATTTGCCAATACAAAAATACAACTTGAAACCACTTCTTAATGATAACTACCAAATAATCATATATAAAAGCAACAATATTAAATTTTTAAGTTGACGCTGTGCAGTGGAAAACAAATATGTAAATAACGGGTGATTTTTTAAGAGCTTGAGAACTTTAAAAAAAAAAAAAACGCATAAAATTTGCAAAATCTCATCGATTCTTTATTTGAAACGTTAGATTGGTCCATGACATTTACTTTTTGAAGATAATTTCATTTAAATGTTGACCGCGGCTGCGTCTTAAGTGGTCCATTCGGAAAGTCCAATTTTGGGTAACTTTTTCGAGCATTTCGGCCGGAATAGCCCGAATTTCTTCGGAAATGTTGTCTTCCAAAGCTGGAATAGTTGCTGGCTTATTTGTGTAGACTTTAGACTTGACGTAGCCCCACAAAAAATAGTCTAAAGGCGTCAAATCGCATGATCTTGGTGGCCAACTTACCGGTCCATTCCTTGAGATGAATTGTTCTCCGAAGTTTTCCCTCAAAATGGCCATAGAATCGCGAGCTGTGTGGCATGTAGCGCCATCTTGTTGAAACCACATGTCAACCAAGTTCAGTTCTTCCATTTTTGGCAACAAAAAGTTTGTTAGCATTGAACGATAGCGATCGCCATTCACCGTAACGTTGCGTCCAACAGCATCTTTGAAAAAATACGGTCCAATGATTCCACCAGCGTACAAACCATGCATTTTTCGGGATGCATGGGCAGTTCTTGAACGGCTTCTGGTTGCTCTTCACTCCAAATGCGGCAATTTGGCTTATTTACGTAGCCATTCAACCAGAAATGAGCCTCATCGCTGAACAAAATTTGTCGATAAAAAAGCGGATTTTCTGCCAACTTTTCTAGGGCCCATTCACTGAAAATTCGACGTTGTGGCAGATCGTTCGGCTTCAGTTCTTGCACGAGCTGTATTTTATACGGTTTTACACCAAGATCTTTGCGTAAAATCTTCCATGTGGTCGAATAACACAAACCCAATTGCTGCGAACGGCGACGAATCGACATTTCACGGTCTTCAGCAACACTCTCAGAAACAGACGCAATATTCTCTTCTGTACGCACTGTACGCATTCGTGTGGTTGGTTTAATGTCCAATAAAGTAAACTGAGTGCGAAACTTGGTCACAATCGCATTAATTGTTTGCTCACTTGGTCGATTATGTAGACCATAAATCGGACGTAAAGCGCGAAACACATTTCGAACCGAACACTGATTTTGGTAATAAAATTCAATGATTTGCAAGCGTTGCTCGTTAGTAAGTCTATTCATGATGAAATGTCAAAGCATACTGAGCATCTTTCTCTTTGACACCATGTCTGAAATCCCGCGTGATCTGTCAAATACTAATGCATGAAAATCCTAACCTCAAAAAATCACCCATTACTTACCAATTAGGAATTTTTTTGCTTGAGTTAGGTTGAATTTTTCTAAGAAGTCATCCAATTTTTGTTCGCTGCTGCCCGGAATATTTAACACGATATTACCCTCTAGATCAGTAATTACATCGATGCAATTCGCTTCACTTAGGGGGTATCGCCCCCCCGATACATATCCCACTGTTTATACGCATCTCAAAGACCAACCACCCAAAATGTCCAAAATTAATATCACAAAGTCATAAACCCCAAATTCAAAATTCTTATGGGCAAAATGACAACTCACGAATTTGGGCGTTCTTTTATTTACAATTTATTTGGCCGTTATGATAATCGCTTTGGGTTTTTTGACGATGTTTACTTTTTCGGCTTTGTGAACAATTTTGGGATTTATAAAATAAAGATAAATTTATTATAAAAATTACAACAGTAAATTTAAATCTATTATTGACAACATTTTTAAAACACAAGCATCATTCAAGTTTACAAATCGAGCAGAGTTTGTAAATCAAGTAAAATCATTACCAAACATAATAGTTCGGTTCGCGCGAGGGATCAATTTATTGAAGGAAACTTTTGGTGAACGCATTATCTCGCTTTTTCGGTTTGTAATGTGGCCTCCAAGATAGTGCGAATTAACACCGCTGGAATATTTTGTGGAGCCGCTTGTCTACGCAGATAAGCTCGAGACAATTGACGCCTTGGAAGAGAATACTCGGCTCCTTATTGCCGACATAGGCCCCTAATTGGTCGAAAATTAGGCCCATCGGCTGGAATTTATTTGAGCCAGCCGCGGCGGCAAATTTTCTAAAATATTTTTAAAACATAATGACAAACTATAACTATAGGTATAATAAAGCTTAATTTGGAACTCAAAACTTATTTTTAAACAAGTTCTAAATATGATTAGTTTTGTGGAAATACTTAAGTTCTAAAAATAATTAAAAACAAGTCTTAGAGATAACCTGAGACTAGAACAAGCTTTGAATTTATTTTAGAACTTCGCTACAAAATTTCACAGAAGTGATTAAAAATAAAAATGGCGAAAGTTTTTCAATTGATGAGGAGTATTAAAAGTAGACCAAGTTAAAATTTAACTTTTTGTCGAAAATCAAAATAAAATTTTTCGGAAAATGTATTATTTATCGAAAATTTTAAAATGATATGTTATTTAACCAATTTACAAGTTTTCAATTTTTTTTAAATCATGTTTTGGATTAAGTAAACTGTAGTCGTCATTATTGCGTAGTTATTAAAGTCTGAATGTGACCCGAAAGACAATAAATCTCTCAATTTTGATGCAAGCTACTCAATTTCAAAACTGGTAGAAAAATATGAGATTTTGGGACAAGTCAAAACTACGTTAGTTGCTCAAAACAAAACAGAAAATATTTCTGCTGTAGCCAGTAGTTTTGACAAGGAGTCAACACATGTTTGTTGACTCCTTGTCTATGGAATAAGGCACTCCACAGACTACATAACAACAACTCAAATCTAAAAAGCTTTTACAGTAACACAAAAACTCAAGGTCAATTACTAGCAACGTCTTTTCTTTTTAAATTCATCAAAATGATGATTTTCTCCGAAAAATCATCCTCATCTCTTTATTGTCGAATTTGGAGCTTGGAAAATCCAAGAATGATTTTCAAAAGCATTTCCATTCTCAATGTGCCACATTTTAGTTCCGTTTTTGACCTAACTTATTTTACAGTGAATTGAATGCACTGCCAAGCTGTGTTCAATGAATTTCTATGACCAGAATCATAAGATATTATTGTGAATGACATTTTTTTGCTTTCAAAAGGGCCACTGTGATCTTTTTATTCAATACCTTTGAACTTTCTTCCTATAGGATTTCGTGAAAATAAAATAAGGCCTTTTGGCTGATATTGTTTTAACTATTACCTTTTTCTTTATACATAATTTAATAAACATTCATTGATTCCTTTTTAAAAAAATATCAAGTTTTTTGTTAATACCAAAATTAAACCTCGTAAAATAAAATAACTCCCAATAAAACTTAATAATTGTAAGAGGCTTCATCTCTTACGATATGAAATATAACTGTACTTAATAGTTACTTTGCTCAGAATAATCAAATTAAAGCTTATTTATTTTTCACTGTTTCCATGTAATCAAAATAATATTTTTCATTAGTAATAAAGAAGTTTTGTTCAAGTTGATACGTTTTGTTTCTTATTTTGATCAAGAAAAGCCCTATAATAAATCAGAATTGGGATAAAGTTCCTCATTTAATTGAATAGTGGTTGCATTTCTTACGATAAATTAAAGAGAACTTCTCAATAATGAATCTCCTATTTGAAAAGGTTGAGTATTAAAACATAGAACATTCGAAGTGTACCTCAAACTTTGGCTTTTAATAGTCTGTATCTTATGTTGCATCTTATTCAATATAACTTTTATGGATAAAATCAAATTAAAATTTAAGACTTAAAGATTGACAACTATGTCTTTTTATAGACTCTAAGCATTAATCATGAAGTCTATAGTCCATCAAAGGCACACAAAAATTAACACATTCGATCTTACCTTATTCTGTTTATATCCCATCATTGTAACCCGATCTTGGTTGGTGTCTTAAAGCTAAAGGTAATCCTCTCTTAACGTTGAGAAAGAAATCAAACAACTTGAATACTGTCGTTATTCATTCGACGAGGGCGATTTTTATGGACAACATTGTCAGTGAGCGTCATCAATTTCTTCACGCATTTGTTTATATGTCGTGATTGAAAATTTCGATAAAAACTATTTTTTTCTTTACTATACCTCGTACATATACTTTGTTGTCACCACAATGTCTGCGTTCTTCCATAAATGGTCTCCGGGTATTATAAACGCGTTTCTCCCCAATAAGGCAGCATCAACAAAACAAACAATTCATTTCAGTTCATTCCAAAGACCAAAAACAAAAAAAAAAGGAGGAACAGAAAAAGGTAAGTCCAAACCCTACGATTCTGATGGGCATCGACTTTGCCTTCAGCTTCGGCTTGTTGTTTGGAGACCAAACTGAGAGGGAATGATGTCTATGTATAAGCTCACTAGTCACTACTATTTTTTCCAGTCCATGGCGATTTGGAATCAACGAAGGACGACGACGATGCGATGGAGGCGACGGATACAACGGATGCGACGTATATAGGAGCAGCGAGCCCCCCTTTAGAGTGCTCTCTGGAGCTCAAAAATATGTATTTATAAAAAAGACATAGCAATCTCGAAAACAGAATTATTTGTGATCAAGATTCCACTTTGACAAATAAAATTACCCCATTCTGCTGCAAATCCCGTGATAGCTGGAGCTGCAAAAGATGTCGTTTGAATAGGCAATAAACATAAACCTGTGGCATGGCTCGTCGCTTGCCGCTCGCCACTCGCCACTAGCCACCGCTCGTTGGCTTACTCGCTCGCTTATTTTCGATCGCAAACAAAAATGGCGTGGCTATGCTTCTCTGTCTGTCTGTCAGAGGTCTGTGAGTTAAAAAGTGACATTATGTGTGAGAAGATAACATAATTAAGGCAGAGTAATGTTGTAACATTTTATTACATCACGAAAATACACCGCTCGCAGCGCTATTCATTGTACTCGGCGCGTAATCGCATGTAGTGAAAACGAAGAGCAGGTAAATATTTGCCTAGTGCAAGTGCAAGTGCATGCACCGCTCAAGAGGCAGACCAACTTTTCGATCAAAGTGAATTCTACTTATGGCGAACATCGAAAACAATTATGCGATTCAGATTTGAAGTCGGATTCGGATGCGTTAGCAGCATAAAAAGGTATGATGTCTGCGTCTGTCTCCCGATGACGCTGAGACGGTGTCTCTGGCAAACGGGGGACTTTTGGCTAACACGATATAAATTATGTATATACATATATCTCTCTCGGCTTCTTCAGTTTCAGCTTCAGCCATAGGAGTCCAATTAAGAGTTTATTGTCCGTGATTTCTATCGCGTCACTTCCATATCCCCAAGGAGGCAAGTTATACCTCCTTTACAATACCTATAGTATGGGTGTATAAACAACCAAAAGGGAAGTCGAATTAATGTGAAGTTTTGTCATCGCTCAGCTCAGATCACTGCGCCGCGCAGGTTCACTGGATTAATTGTGCTTTTATCTTTTCTCATAAAAGGGCTTTCGCATGACAGTTCAGTATTTTTGTTTTATTATTGTTGTTGTTATTTTTAACAACAGCAACGACGAGAAAAATTATTCCGACGCCGCCGACAAAAACACGACAACGATGATGACGAAGAGACTGTGTAAAAATATATTGGGTGGGATTTTTATATAGAAGATTGAGTCAAGCCCTAATGAGGGATAAAACTGTGGGTGAGTGTTCTTTTAAAGATGACTTTGGGGCATTGTCATCGTCATCGTCATTGTCATTGCCGGCACTGTTGTCACATCGAAATCACAGTTGAGGCTAAATGCAATGGGAGCATCAGGAGAGTTTGGTTGACGTGTGTACTTAAAGTTAAGTTGATTGCGTGCAGAGTTTATCAATATCAAACCATCACAGAATGAAGAACGAAATTGTATTAAGAATTTCTTTGCAATGACTTTAAAAATAATAATAATTAAATACATAATTCATTTTTATGCGAAATAAGCAGATTGAAAGAGGTCGTTGGGCTTTTTCATTGTCAAATAGTCATTATTTTCTCCGGAAATCATTATTTTATCAATGTTTGAAAAATTAAAATAATCACTGACCATTGGGGCCTGTTTAGCTTGGAAGCTAAAAATAACTCTTGAGAGTTTCAATAATTTTGGTATTATTTTCCTTCCTTAAACTAATGGGTGTTTTAAAGAGGTATCGAACTTATAGTTGGCAACCCACAAGAATTGAAGCCTAGCAAGGTGTAGATTCGGTGAATGGGCCGAGAATCAATTTTCATAAGCTCTCTTTTAGTCGAATGGTTAGGTTAGGTTAGGTTAGGTAATAAGGGGTGTGCACAGCATGAAGCTGTTGCGTACACGGGGGCCTGCTGGTCCATTGTGATCCCCTGTAAATGTAAAAGTAAGCATCGGTGCTCCTTAATCATTGCCGATTAGCGTAGACTGGCTCGTTAACGAACCAGCCTGTGCTATCTATAAATTTCCTCATGTTTGCCATTGAGACCTGTGCTAGATCATCCAGTTCTCCAACAAACCTGTTTCCGAAATGACGGAGTCGGCTGGTTTGGAGGTTCGGACAGTCGCAGAGCAGGTGTTTAATGGTTTCTATTTCCTCCTCATCCTGACAGCTCCTACAGAAATCGGGTGCAAATGCCCCTATCCTATTAGCCATTACGCCAATGGTGCAATGACCTGTTAGTACACCTATCAAGATTTTAATGTTCTTTTTACTCAGCGATACAATGTACCGAGTTTCCTTTTCATTTATGTTAGGCCATAAACTTCTAGAGATTACGCAATCGTCTCTGGATTTCCAGGAGTTATTGATTTTCTCTTTTAGTTTAAGGTCTATCTTCCTCTTGAGTACCCCAATCGGGACGAGTGGTCCCCTACCCGAATGGTCGCTACTACTTATATCTGCTTCTGACCCTTTCCTGGCTAGTTCATCTGCTTTTTCATTCCCTTCTATATCGCTATGTCCAGGAACCCAGCAGAGCTTTACCTGGTTAGTCAAATGGTTAGTGGATACGTTAATAAACAAAACTGGGGTATTCAGAGTGATGACAATCCTCTAATGTGTATTGCATAGTTTCATGTTACAGAACAGGTAATTGGGCTCCAAGGTAGTTCGATTTAATGCCGCTTGACTATTTTCTGTAAAAATTTGTCTAAAAAAAATAAAATCAATGAAATTTTTGATCATCAAATATTATTAAAACAGTATGTTATGAGGTTGTGCAGAAAAAAATAAGGAAAATCGATTCATTAGTTCTTGAGAAAACTTAATCTATCAGTTTGTTTTAAGGAAAATTGGAATTTTCGATTTTTGACCAACACATTTTTATGAAGACTAATGTTAGCTTAAGTCTTAAAAAAATGGAAAAAAACGCCTAACGCGAATCGGCTTAGAATCTTAAATTCCAAATTTGACGTCAATCAGACAGATAGACGAACGGAATCATGGGACCCTTTTTCGAGCTCTCTACCATCGTAACGTCATTTTTTTAAATATAAAAATAAATTAAAATAAAGGAGACTTTAGTGACGCTATAGAGGGTTCAACCTCTATCGATATTAATTATATGTATTTACAGGGTTTTTCAACAGGACGCTACAAAAGTAGAGCGACAGGGAGCGCTCTTTTGACATTTCTCTTCAATAAGGTTTGCCATTTCATGATGAAAAGATATACGAGCCAACAACGAGTCAACATTATTAAAATTTACTACAGAAATTCGGAGTCAGTGGCCTCAATGTTAAGAGCGCTACGTCCAATTTATGGTCGTCATAATCGTCCTAGCAGATCAACAATTGAGCGTCTAGTGGAAAAATTAGAATTCACAGGCACAGTACAAAATGTTCCCGTGCCAGTAAGACAAAGAAGTGCCCGTAGTGTCGAGAATATTGCTGCCGCTGAGGCTTCAGTTGCAGAAAGCCCAAATGTGTCTCTCGCACGTCTTTCTCAAGCGTTGGGCATCTTTGTGACGTCGTTGTGAAGAATTTTGTGAAAATATCTTGGCCTGCATCTTTACAAGATTAAATTGACGCAAGAATTGAAGCCGCTTGACCACCAGAAGTGTTGTATGTTCGTGAATTGGGCTGAGCAACAACTTAAAAATGATTTGGATTTTCATCGAAAAATCATCTTCAGCGATGAGGCTCATTTCTGGCTGAATGGCTTCGTCAATAAACAAAATGTGCGGCATTGGTTAGGCAGCAATTCACACGTACTCCAAGAGTCATCATTGCATCCCGAAAAAATTACGGTTTAGTGTGGTTTATGGGCCGGCGGCGGCGTCATTGGGCCGTACTTCTTCCGTGACCGGCACGTTATTGTAAATGGGGATCGCTACCGTTTAATGAAAACCGAATATTTTTGGCCCACATTGGATGATATGGACTTGGAGGACATGTGGTTCCAACAGGAGGGCGCCACACAGCGAATGTCACAATCAATTTATTGGAAACCAAGTTTGGAAAACGTGTTATCTCACGAAATGGTCCAGTCGTTTGGCCACCTCTGTCGTGCGATTCGACGCCGTTAGACTATTTCCTGTGGGGCTACGTCAAGTCTTTGGTCTATACCAACAAGCCAGCGACGATTGATGAACCTCGTACGAATATCGAACGTGAAATTGCAGGAGTATCGACCGATTTATGCTTGAAAACCAGGTCAACTTCAGGACTTTTGGAAGCGTGCCCGTGGTGGCCATGCAAAAGAAATCGAGTTCCATACATAATGGCATCAAACGTACTTTCACAGGAATACAAAATTTTATTGATATCCAAAACCGTTTTTGTTTTATTTAATAAAAACTTTTGTAGCGCTCTTATCGAAAAATCCGATATTATTTGGACGTTTTGGTCGTATTTTAGCTTTAAATCTAATCTGATTTTCAACAAGATTTTATTTAAAAAAGACGCGTTACTTTAAAGAGTTAAACTGCTATTCTCGGTTAGCTCTAATTACTACAAGACCGTGACCATTTTTGTGAGAACTAAATTTAGCTCGAAAAAGTCGGTTATCATATGACCATAACGCTCCCAATTGACGGTGAAATTCGTTCCATCATCGTTTTCGGAGAAGTAAGGTCCAATCACAATTTATGACCAAAGAGCGCACCAAACAGTGACTTATTGTGGATGAATGGCCTCTTTTCAATTACTTGAGGATTCTCAGAACCCTAAATACGAAAATTTCGTTTATTAACATACTCACCGAGTGAGAAATGTGCTTCGTCGATGAAGAAATTTTGTTCGAAAAATCACCGTCCACCTGCTGTTGTTCAAGCACTCCATCCATTTTCGTAAATGCCAGACTTTCAACTGAAAAAAAATTGGTTTAACAACTTAGTTTGACAGATGTCGAATTCCAGCCCTACAATTTTGAAACCGCAAAATGAATAACCCGTTATTTATACAGACGTTAAATCACAGTATTGTCACTTGTATATTTTGCAGTAAAATTTGACGATGTTAAAAAAAATCCAGCCCTTAAAATTTATCAAACTTGTATTCATTTTGTAAATTTTCTTTTCTTTGTTAAAATTTCCTTTGTTATTAGCACAGTAAATTACATTCAATACTGGGATGGTAGAAGCTAAGTTGACTTAAAGATAAACTATCGTTTATGTTTTACGTGATATGGGCCCTCTATCGAAGGAAGTGTCACTTAATCTTGTTCAGCCAGGGGCACTACTCTGTAATGCGTTTCGAAAGCAAATATTTTGTACTCTCTTTTTCTAATGCGGATAAGAAATCTAGTACTTACGGAATGACAAATCCGCATTCGGATTTTTCATACCTGGCAATGCGTTTCTGAATGTCATTAGCGTTCGAAAACGGAAATTTTGTTTATACACCAAGAGAGGTAAAAGATTGCAATTCGAAAGTCGTTTTTAAAGGACACAAAAGAAAAATTGTGTTAAGATGTGTGAAATAGATAAAAAATATAAGTAAGAAAATAATAATTTTATTGAAAATTTAAGCAAATAAATTTCATTACAGGGAATCATCAGCGAAAAATGTTCCATTGTTCTACGTTCAACTCGTTCTTCTCTATTTTCTTCATCCATCCACAGCGCAACTAAATATATTTTATTAACTTTTTATTGAATTTTATATTTTCTCTTTAAAAATTAATTTCAACTTCCTCGTCTTGTTTGTGATTTGTTTTTATTTTATTTTTTTATTATTGCTTTGACACATCTCATGAGAAATACTTCGAGACTCGGCAAATCTGTTCTATAAATAGAAAAAGTACTAGATGATTGTTTTGTTCTATTCGAACATTTTACAGAGTACGAATTTATAAACGAATCGAATATCAGATTCGAATCGGATTGGCTTTCGAAACGCATTACAGAGTAGGGCCCCAGCTTACTTTATTTTTTTTCTTTTCAACTTACTTCATGTTGAATTTTTAACAAATAAGCCATTGAAAAAGAGTTTTCAAAAATATGTATTTACTTTTATTCTATTCTTATCAACATCGTCTTTCCTTCTAGATTTTAGAAATTCTATAATGGAAAAGAGAGGTGTTACATTTCTTGCTCCCCAAACAACAGTGGCGTGAAAATTAAACATAACCAATAAGATTTCGTATATTTTAAGTAGTTTCAAAAATACTTGTTTCAATATTAAACGGAAATGGAAGATTAAACTATTAAAATTAGGAGCACTTTATTTCCTAACCTATTAACGCCACTTGTAATGACAAATAAAAATGTTTGTAATGTTGAATGCCAAAAAATAGGATCAATGTTTAACTTCAACAAAAAGCTATCTATATGTACGTCCTACAGAATTTACTTGACCCTTTTTTGTTGAGTACACTAAAAATAAAATGCAAAACAACTATACTATTTCAATAAATGTGATTGTCATGTAAAATAACATTAAAGTTATCCTAAACTTCAAGAAGTGTCTTGTTTTATTGCTAATATATATCTTGTTTTATTTATCAAAACTACATTCCTCGCATGGAGAATTTCTAACTAAAAAGAAACAATTTTCTTGGCAAAAGTTACTCCATGGCTATCGAATGAATAATTTGTACAAATCGATGAAACGTGACTCTTTTACAATAACCCGTTGAATAAGTTGAATATTATGTACTACTATGTTGATGATGGTTTGCTTATTTGAATTTGAATTTCTTTTTATTTATATTTTGCGAGCTATTTGAAAGGCTTTAGACATACTCCTAGAATACACAAAATTCAAAGTTTTTCAAAGGAATATACCAAAAGATCTGATAAGACTTTTGATGAGGATTCTACAAAAATTTCACATGTAAATTCAGAGTTTCAATAGAAAAACATAAGACGAGTATCATCATCGAAATATTTACCGGCATTTGATATTCAAACTTTTTTTTGTTTTCTTTTATTCACCTTTGATCTTTTAACACTTTAGATTATAGAAATAACTTAGAAGCTCGGATGCATATTTTTATCGTCTTTGTTTATAGTTGGGAGAGCTCATGTGATCACACATTAAGTTCAATCATAGTTCAAATGACGCTTTCAAAAGTGATCAATCTAAAAAAAGATCACATTTCAAAGAGATTTTTTAATTTTAAAATAAAGGAAATGTAAAATATGTTACCGAAATCGGATATTTTATTAACAAACTAAGGGATCATTCATTTCGAGATTTCAAATTTGTTACCTGTCAAACCTAAATGTCATTTGAAGTGTCACAATATTATTTGAATGTTTGCATGAAATTTAAATTTAAAGGAAGTGGAAGCATTACTGATGTGTCGTTAGACCTGTCGATCAAAGTTATGCTCAGTCGAAATCATTGCTACTGCAAATACAAACACCGCTGATGATCCAAATTTATAGATTTAACGAAGTTCGCAGCAATTGAACGCCTAGTACACCTTACGTACGGTAGCGTATTTTGTATTTGGATTTACGTCTTCATTCTTATAATGTTACAATTACTCAACAAATGAAGCCTGTGATCATTCACAGCGTTGAAAGGTGTCATTATGGTCACTAAGTCATAAAACACGGCCAACTATAGCTTTTTTATGTAAGAAGTTCCGTGTTCTCGTAGTTTCACGGTTTGGCTACATCAATTTTCTACCAAGATCACTCGAACTAATAATAAAATAAAATAAATAAATTACGTGACGCAACAGTCCAAAGAGAACTAGGGTCTAGTGACTTACAACTCTCAACCATTCCTGTGTGTGAGTAATTTCAGGAATGGATGGGACCTACATTTTGTATGTCAAATCAAAACGATTTACTTGAGAAAACACTTTTCATGCCAAAAACTACTCTTGGAGGATTTGTCAATTCTGAATACTGCATTCGTGAAAAAACTGTAGGTGGCACAGGCAGGGATTAAACCCAAGGTTTCTTACATGACAGTCCTACGCACTACCAAGTTGCTGTTGGAAATTACCTAAAAAGAATTGCATGCCGCTAATTTTCCCAAGGAAGCCATTTGAATGTTTTGTATACAACTTTGAAATGGAACAAAACAAAGATGATTTTTTAAATTGCCATGAAATTTACTTTACTGAAAATATAATCTTTTGACATTATAATCTAAAAATGATTTCTGGTATATGACCACACAATCTGGAAGTCTAAATTTCGATCATTTTTTCTAACATTTGTTGTCCTTTCAGTGGTCATTCATTTTTGGCTTTTCGGCTTAGAGAAATAATTTCACATATCCTCACAGAAAATAATCAAGCGGCCTTGAGTCCTATGATAAATTTACGGGTCCGTATGTGCCCCAAATACGGCAATTTTGTTTATTGACGTATTCGTTCAACAAAAAGTGAACTTTATCGCTTACAAAATTTGCACAATTCGGAATCGTTGTTCAGGCGTCAGTCTGTTATTTCCTACCTTTATGGAGCAGCGTGAATTCTCCGTGGTCATCCTGCACAAACGGGCGAGTTTGGCAGGGATGCCAAAACAAGACATGGCTCTATACAGTTCGCCCCTGTAGATGCTGTCATATGCGGCCTTGAAATCGATGAAAAGATGGTGGGTGTCGATTTGATGTTCTTGGGTTTTTTCCAGGATCTGCCATAATGTGAATATTTGATCGACTGTGGACTTTCCTGGTCTAAAACCACAGTGATAAGGACCTATCAGGTTGTTAACGATGGGCTTTAGACGTTCACATATTACGGCAGAGAAGATTTTGCAAGCGATGTTAAGTAGACTGATTTCTCTATAGTTGGTGCAGTTTAGAGGGCCTCCTTTTTTTTAGAACCCTTATACTTGACTAAGTCAAAAACTTTATAATCAATCAAAAATATATCCTTCTGTGTGAGTTTAAATCAGTTCTACCTTGAAAACAGAGAAATGAATAACCCTTTAATACACAATTATAACGCTCAAAAATCCGTAGTCAAATAATATATAGAGATGAACCTCAAGAGCAGGCTTGTGTAACCACAAGTGCATGATGAATTCTATTTTAACCTTTCTTTTAGCCCTTCCAGGCACCTTTCTAAAGCGGATACTTCAATGAGAAAAAAGAAGACTCACAATCTATTGTGAACTTACTTAATTAATATGCAATCCTTTCTTGTCTTTGATGACATTAAATTGCTTTGTCTTCAAGTTAACTGTTACTGCACTCTGCACCATTATAACTTAATTGTCCTACGAAACTTCCGCCCATCTTAATACATATAAGTATAAGAATATTCCATAAAAACAAAAATTTTTTTTTTTTAAAACATACTCACTTTATTATAGACGTAAATCCCGTCAATTGTGAACAATTTTAATTAGAAACTCTTCAAGACTGTGTATCTCCTTAATTATCACCTACAGCTTCCACACAAACTTATCAATTAGGTATCTACATACTCATGCGTCCTATCTTGACATCATTATGATAAACATTTTTGAAATCGTTAAAAACCAACAACACTCCATTCAACAACAAACAAAAAAATAAGAACCCAAAGGAACTCTGAAGAACCGTTCCAAACTGTTCCAGACCTCTGGAAGACAAAAAAAAAAAAACAAACACAAAGATGAGGTAATTGGGTAAAACCACAGAGTGTCGGCCGAACCAACACTTCGACTTCATTGCAAAATGTTGGGTAATGCAGCCACAAGAATGTATTACCATGCTTAGATTATACCTACAAAGAGCTCGCATATAGAAGGCCTAGAAGCAGAAGTAGAAGTCTAGAAGTTAGGAGTTAGAAGCGAAACCGAACCGAACCAAACCGAAGAAGGCGCTATAAATGGTAATCAGTGGAATATCTGCAATTGTTCGGTCACTTTGAGTCCGGGCCGGGCAAATCTTGCATCGCGGTCTAAAATGTGTGCCAAGTTTGTTGCCTTATCCACCACCAAAGACCAAACCAAAACACACCTTTAAAGAGTGTTTGAGCAACACGAGGCTTCAAAATAAGGTACTAACTCGTAAGTCTCTCTCGGATTGTATAGATATGGTAAATAATTGAAATTTATATATCGTTTTGAGTTGTGAATTTGTGGGACTGTGCGGATTGGATATGGGAACTGGTGAGAGTCTGAGATCTGAAGTCTAAACTGAGCACTGGAGGACTTTCAGCTTTCACAATATGGCCGGCTCTTGACAAAGAAAGTAGAATATTTTTTGATATATTTCTACTTGCCTTATGATTTAATGATAACACTATTGTGTCCAGGGGTATGACCTCGTATATGGTACTAGTGCTAGTGCAAGTCGCGGTACCCTATCGGGACCGCTTTGGGTGACGATTGTTGCTGGAAGCCATATATGCCGAAAGACCGACAACGACGTATGTACAGTACATAAATGTTGGATGAAATATTATTCATGGCAAGCCCATGCAGCAATATGTGCCAAAAAGAAAAGTACGACTATAAGTAGTCAGGTATAGTATAGGGACTTTGAATCTCTCGCAATGAGGTCTAGAAATGGATTTCCATCCGCAGCATGTGACATCAAAATGATAGCATCAAAAATGCTTGACTTACATTTGGCATTTGGGATGAAGTTTATTCTTTTTTGGTTAAAAGATAGAGACTCTTATACTGATCTAACGGGTGTACCTATACTGGTATACCTTGTATCTTAAATGTTTAATTTATTTAGATATTATTATGATGATGATAAAAGTGGGAGATGGCACGTTGAAGATATAACTTTGTCATTCCATATTAAACACTGAAATGTGTGTCAAGTAAGCCTTAAAAAATAATGGTGGGTCACCTGCGTATGGAAAGTAGAAGCATTTAAATGTAACCGAAGAAGAACACCTTAAACCGTTTATGGGATTAAACTTATTCCGTAGTTGAATTTGTCAAAATGTCTATTTTTGTTTATACATGATACATGATATTAGACAAATTCAGATCTTGCGTACATTTTGAGTCACCTTAAAATTACTCGCGTTCTGTTTGGATTTGAGTTTTAAGAATTTAAGGAATGTTTTTTACTTGCGACATATAGGAACTATATGGCAAGTTTTGCATTCGTGCAAAATTTTGTCTGTCTGTCCACGCTCCTACAGCCTAAACCATTGGGTCGATTGAGTTCAAACTTGGAAGTTAAGGTTTTGAGCAGATTCGCGTTAGGCGAGTGGCCCCCATACAATTTTTTTGGTCAAAAAACGATAATTCGAATTTTCTCAAAAACAAACCGATAGATTTTTTTTAAATTTTCTCTAAAATTTTATTTTTTAACTTGGCTTCTTTTAATAAGAAAAACATATTTTTGTATTGCTCAGGAAAGGTACCGCTCATAGAACCGTTATTTTGTTTTTTAATTTTCTCAGCAACTTATGTACTAATTTCATTAATTTTTGTGAATAAGCTCTTATATTGCCTTAACAATATTTGATTATCAAAAGTGCATTTTTTTTTTGTTTGGATTTTTAAAAAAATATTGAATTTTTTTTTTCAAAATTCTATATCTCAAAAACGGGTTAATATTTTTTTACGAAATTCAAATGTAGAGCGTATATTTACAATCACTAAACAACTGCATACCAAAAATATTCTTAGAACAAAATTGAAAAATTTTATATATAAAAAATTAATTTAAAAAAAACCGCTCTAACGATTTTCGAAAAAAAAATTGAAAAATCAAGGGCTTTTTTATTTATAAAATGGCATTTAAATTTTTGAAGACAAACTTATTTTTCAGGTAAAATTTTGTCTTATTATTTTTTTTTTTAAATTATTTTAACTGTATTGAATGTAACCCCCTCCCAAAAAAAATTGAAAAATGGAGGTTTTTTCGACAAATCAAATGGCATTTATATCTTTGAAGACAAACTTATTTTAAAGGTATATTTTTAAATCTTATGTACATAGATACTTTTTTAAACAGACTCTTTGAATACAGGAGCAAGTTCGTGCGACCCAGTCGTGCATTTTATTTTTAATAAAATAATTAAAAGTAGTAGTAGGGTTCATTCCCTGGCTGTTACTCCCCCAAGAGTAGTTCTTGTCAAAAATAGTGCTTTCTCAAATTAGACGATCGGATTCGGGGAAAAAAAAATGTAGGCCCCCTATATCCTTGAAATTACTCACACACATGAATGGTTCAGAGTTCAGAAAGTCACTAGGCCCTGGTTCTCTACCAACTGTTGCGCCACCTTATTTATTTATTTATTTAATTAGAAATATAAATTTGGAAGTCAAACTGTCGAAGCACGTTGTACGAATAAAACATTTTTGAACTTGTGGGTTTTGTTGGAAGCTATATTCATTAATAGCGATTCGATAGATTAAAGCTAATTTGACAATGTGTGTGTTTAACAATATGGCTGCTACCAACTGTCAAATTACGGAATTCCCTTTTGGAAGAAGTTTTATATGATTAAGACAATAAGGTTATTTACTACCGCAAATAATTCAATTTACATTTCATTTTTAACTTCCCATAGGAAGTTATTGTAATTGGTCCGATTTTTCGAATTGAAAATTTTGACATTTCTCGACGTTTCAAGGTCCCTAGAGTCGAAATAAAAGATTTCTAGAGAGATGTCTGTGCGTGCGTGTTCGTACGTACGTCGGTACATTCGCGACGTTTTTATCGTCGTCCATAGCTCAAGAACCAGTATATATATCGACTTCAAATAAATGTTGTTATACAGATAATAATGCAGGAAGATACAGAAAGGACTCTCAACAAAATTGCGTGGGTGATTTCTTTACCATAGCAATTTAAAAAAAAAGGTGAACATTTTGGTTAACCTTAAATATCTCACAAACCAATAACGCTAGAAACTTGAATTAAATTGTATTTTATAAATTGTAATGCGATACTAAACATATACATTTTTGGAAAATATTCTAACTAACGGTTTTTTTATGTATCAAAAAAACTGAAAAATATATTTGTCACCTCGAACATTTTACGAACAAAAAGTGATTTTATCTCAAAAACAATTTTGTGCAACGAATAATAATGTTTTCAACATCTGGTAAAATTTTGAGAAAAATCGAATTGACAGTTTTTTTTACAAAAAATTAAAAACCTAAGAAAAAATTAACAAAAGTTGGTAAAATTTGATTTTCGACTCAAATATCTTTTCAAAAACTTGAGATATAGGGTTCAAATTAATTTCTTCTTATGAGAAATATTGTTTTCAACATTCGGTAAAGTTTTGAGAAAAATCAAATTGACAGTTTTCTAAAAAACAATAAAAACCTAAAAAAAAAAACAAATACTAAAGCTTGGTAAAAATTTACTTTCGACTCAAATATCTTTTCAAATATTAAAAAATTTGGCTTCAAACTTATTTTTTCTCACAGAAAATATTGTTTTCGACATAAAGTAATTTTTTTTTATTTTTCATAAAAAAAAAAAATCTACAAAAAATAGTACGCAAATTTGGTAAAAAATTATGTTCGGTTGTCAATATCTCGTGCAAAATAGAAGGTATTGACTTCAAATTGATTTCATTCATCCAATTTGTATTTGTTTATTTAAGAGATAAAAACTTTTAAGAAATGCTACTAAAATTGGTAAAAATTGGTTTTTGACTAAAAATCTCGTTAACAAAACTATATTTCATTATATGCAAAATATTGTTGGTAATTTTGAAATTTTTAAGAATAATTCAACTGACAACTTTCTTAACAAAACACGAAAACCTACAAACTTTTAAGCAAGACAAATCGACAGACGGGATAAGAAGCTATCAGTGAGCCTCTTTTTAGGAAAATCATTTAAAATGCTTCAAGGAATTGGTTACTTTTTTTATTTGTTGACTCGAGTATTTTGGCAATAAGCTAAAAAATTTGTTTGTGCTAAAAGTTCACTTGTCAAATAATAATAATAATTAACAATTTGTAAAAAGTGATTATAAAAGGTGGTGAGATTTTAAATGCCAATTTTATCTTCTTTATTTCATTTGACATTTCTCAATTTTAGACTAACTCAATTTCAACCATGAAAAGATTCACAATCGTGCAACGATAAAGTTATTCAGGCTTATTATAAAAATGGGCGTTCAAATTAAAATGCATATCGTGCACTTCGTGATTTTTACGGTCCAAATGTGCGTACAATCGGAAAAATCGTCAAAAATTGGAGAAAACCGGGTCGGTAGGAGATGTTAAAAAATAAGTTCAGAACATAGTGCTGCTGTTCGCGATAGGGCCGTCTACCTCAACTGGTCGTCGTGCCCAACAATTGTACATCTCACGCTGGTCGTTGATGAACATTATAATGAAGACTTGCATTTACACGCTTACAAGGTGTAAGAAATGGTGAAGATAAAGCCTTTTGGCCATTTAAAGAGTCATCAATGGTTAGAATGGTGACAAGAAATGACAACAGTGGAATATCAATTTTCGAAGAAAATTTTCTTTGGTGATGAGGAATATTTTCACCCTCAGTAGAAGTGATTGTCAAAAAACCAATGGACCCACAAAGAGTGACTGTTTGGTGCGGTTTATGGGTTGCCGGCTTCATCCGGTCGTATTTTTTTCCAAAATGAGGCCGCTGAGGCAGTTACTGTGAATAGCGTTCGCTATCATGAGATCGAGATGATAACGAACTTTGTATGGTCCGAATTGGAAGATATGGATATGGACGAATTGTGGTTTCAACAAAACGGTGCCACTTGCCACACAGCTAACGAAACAATGGTTATTTTGCGCAACAAATTCAATGGCCGTGTTATCTCAAGTGGTGGCGTCGTGATGATGTAAATTGTCCGCCAAGATCATATGATTTGACACTGTTAGACTTCTTTCTTTGAGGTTATTTGAAAGAAAAAGAGTACGTGGATAAGTCAGCAACAATTCAAGAGCTAAAGGATGAGATAATTCGGCACATTAATAGCATAGAACTTCAATTATGCCTTAGTATCATCGAAAATGTATACTACCGAATGGAGGTGCTCCGGCCGCGCCTACGCGCCGTCGAAGTCGCGATGGCCATTTGACCGATATTTTGTTCCATAAATAATTTAACCATACCAAACTTATCATAATAAACAGAAATTACATTAATTTCTTAATAATTTGTGTTTTAGTCAAAATCAACATCGGCCCTTAAAATTTAACCAACCTTTGCACATGTGAAAAAAAAATGTACCATCAACAATTTGTGAAAAATGGTTGTTGATAAATCTAAAAGCTTTTTGAAGGAGTCAATTTTCTACTATTTTAAATTTTATATTAAGTAAAGTGACAACTTTAAAATCTTTAAGGACAAAAATCCGTCAAAATATTTTGTCAATTATGTTCAACATGATTGGTGCTATGGTCCGTTGTGTTGATATAAAAACTCAAGTTTTTCAACTCCAAGTCCAAAAAATCGATATTACACCCTATTAGGTTTTAAGGCTTTCAAAGTTTAATCAGTACAACATAGTATCTTTCTTCGAGTACATCAAAATGATCCAAATTTTTATCGAAAAAAACAACTTTAATTGGAAGAGCCATTTTCACCTCGAAAGCTACGTATATGTATAAACAGAATTGTCACATTTGTGTCACAAAAAATTAAAGATTGACTCTTGAAAACCCTCTCCATTATCAATGTATCACCTTATTTATTCGAAAATTAACCTGGTGGAACTATTACTGTGAATGCTTTGCACTACCAAGGTATGAATATTGTTTGGGACGTTTATTTTCAACAAGACGCCCGAATGCAATACTTGCGTCTCACAAACAAAGAAACGATCACACAAAAGTGAACTGCGTTTCTCGAAGAGGTGATCACAATTATCCATACTAACACCTTTAAACTTTATTTGTTTGGGTTAACTTGCTTAATGTTAATGCTCTAGAATCGATTCCATATCTTAAAGATGGAATTTTTGAAGTTATCGAGTAGGTATATACCTTCACAAAATTTATATTAAAATAAAATGACTTGTTGGAAAACCATGTACATATATTAATAAATTAAAGATTTGTTGAAAAATGCCTCTAGAGACTGTGACTCAACATTTCGTAATTATCAATAATTTGGTCTTGAAGTTTTTGCAATCATCAGTAACCACTGTTATTAAATAAAAAGGCATCAAATGAATGCATGAAATCTCAAATCATTTCAATCAACTGTTTGCAGAAACAACGATTTGCGGCGAAATGATTGCAATCTTCTTAACGATGACAAATTCAATCAATGCAATCGTATAATGATTGCATTCACAAAAGAGTACATTCCTTTTTTAGACTGGTTAGATAATTTCTTCTAAAACCCCTATTTTTTACCTTAGGAGAAATTTATTTTACACGAACTTATTGCTATTAAGTTTAACTTTTTACGTTTTCCGGAGTAATTTTTTGATTTGATTTCATAAATTTTAATTTTAGCAGACTGGCAATACCTCCCTTCCTCCAAAAAGTTTTTGGCCAGAAGCTTTTTAATAATATCAATATTTTTGAATCCTACTGTACATTCGACAAGAAAAATAAGAAATTTATGAACTGACAATGTATTGAGTTATAAACAAAATACCGAAATTATATTCGTATAATACATATTATCTACACATGCAAATTGCAAAAATATAAACACTTGAAATATAATTGTATTGAAAAGTCAATATTTTCTATATTTCAAGTGTAGGTGGCTTTTTAATGAACACAAACTGCCAAAAAATAACAACAAATCAAACAAAAGAGCTTGTTAACTGAGAATGAGACGAAATTAAGAGAATTTCTTATCGCCTTAAATGCCAGAGAATCATCAATTGAGTGGGTGGCGCTTATAATGCTAAGCTTTTCCATCTTATCATTTTAGAGACTCGCAAGTCGCAACCACTCAACAATACATTTTTATGTGTGTTTAAAAAAAACAATTTATAAACTTATTCATATTTCATATTGAAATCAAACAAACGATTGAGAGTGCTCCGGGCCATAACTTGTTTAGGAACACACTTGAGCTATTTTCGCGCACTTGATCAGCTAGTTTTGTATCTATTATATGTACCAGGTAGCTACCTACCTATACTTTAAGTGCCTATGTCTACTACGTACGTCTTGACTTTAGAGTTGCTGTGCGGGTATAACGTATTGCTGGTTAATACATAAAAGGAATGAACCCCGCTGGGAGAGCTTGGATTCGGAATACGTAATCGCGTTTTATATAAGTTGCGATTGCAAGTTGTTCGTCAATCATTCCATATTGCAGTTCCAGCCCATATCCAATCCATAAAGGCAACAAAAGCAGAGGCAACTATTGCAACTGCCACCAACGATAAACCAAACCACAATGCGCAATCGTATTCGCATTCGGCGCAATCATAATCCAAAGAATAATCTCTTTGGGATTCTTGTCGTTCGCGTTGTTGTTCTGGAATTCCACTTCTCTAGATAGATTCGTGCGGTCGGTCGGTGGACACACTGGACATTGGACAATTCCATCACCATCAGAGCAGCCTTAGATCCACCCTTTATGGCAATGCTATGGGTATCGGGCCGATCTAACATTCATTTCCAATTAACCGATAATGCAGTTGTTGCTCGCACTCGCTTTTTACTTAGGCCAAAACAGAAGAAACGGAGTTAGAGTAAGGTGCAGCAGCGCAGCAGAGCGTGCGGTGGGAATAACATACAACGCTTGAGAATGAGATGCGTTTGCGTACAACAACAACTCTTGTGGCATTATTCACCAAGGCGAACAATTGATGTACCCTTGCCATATATGTGGATTATGTCAAATGCTTATGCGAATTGAATTTTTTGTCAGCTCGCGGTCAGATGTGGAATACGAAAATTGGATAACTATCCCGTGGGGGGCTTCGTTATGAGGGAACGTGTGGTATGAGAGCGGTGTAATAGTAAAGTCTTCGGCCTTATAGGCCCTGAGTTTGAAATTTTCTTTGGAATCGGTTCGGGGGTTCTATGTTATATGCTTTTTCGAAATTGCTGCCTTACTGGCGACAACTCTACGACGATTACGATGACGAAGAAAACTCCAACGACAACGTCAGCGGGAGCGTCAACGTCAACGACGACGACTACGACGACGCACGGAAGACAGATGTGTCCATGAACGGTGACTTTATGGAGTGATTACTGTTGTGTCAGCGTGATGTAGTTGGTGTAGAATGATCACGACATTGGACGCACTCTTTAAGACAGAGGGCGAACGAATAACAAACAAACAAAATTATATATAGCTTATGGCTTTTGGATGTGGGAAAAAGTCTAGATCTTGTTCCTGTACTCGCGTTTATTTATCAACGAATATACAGGAATGAACCTCTAAAGTCTAAACTATGATGGTACAAGTTTGATGAACTTGTTGAAGACTTTGTTTCAGAAGGTATAGAAGTACATATATACATAGATAATATGTCTCTCATGTTGTAGGTAACTTTGAACATATTTTTATGGGCACCACTTCTTTTTTAAGTGAGTTTCTTCAGAATTTATTAAGTTGAAGTTTAAGTTGAAGGTAACACAAATTAATCTTTTTAACATTCGTAAGAGGTGCTTTTTATACTACTAGTTATAAAAAACTTGTATTTTTGGCTAAATACAATCAAGAAAGAGGTTGCAACTGAACTATGTATGTATGTAAAATAATTACTCTTCCTTTCATTTTAGATAAAATAATCGCACAGAATTGAATTTACAAGAAAAAATTGTAAAATGGTGATATATTTTTGGCTTTACACATTGTCTCTTGGAACTAAACGATAACCATTTTTATAAGTAAATGGTATTAATTTCAATTGTGAAAATGCTTAAATTTTAGATTTCATGCATTCACAAATTTTAATGCAAAAATTACATTATTTATATATAATAAATTGAACTACTGGGTCTCAAAAACATGCTTCTAGAGCTGATTGAAATTCAAATACAATTTTTGGGAAGAAAATTCGCACATAATTTAAAAAAATGTCATCTCTTTTATGAACTTCCCTTGAAAGTTATCGTAACCGAATTGAAGTTATTTTCGAATTGAAAGATTTGGCATTTGTCGATGTTTCAAGGTCCTTAATAAAATAAAGATGCAAGGGCGGATCCAGACTTTTAATCAGGGGGGGGGGGGGGGGAGTATGTCACACACTTAAATGAGTTTTTACTCACCGCTTAAAAATGTTCTTTAATGCTTTGTAAAGGAGGGTATGAAAATGTGTATATTAACCTAACATTTATACATTTCAATTGCTAAAGTGACAACTTTAGTTATCAAATTATTTTAGAACACTGTTGTCCAGCAAGGTATGGTCTAACTATTTAATTTGGATGACTTCCTACATATGAAAGCATTCCAAGATTCGAACAATTTTCTAAATATGTCATATTTAAAAGCTAAAACACGATAGTTTAGAGGGTTTTGGGCTCATTTCACGCAGATATGTAAGAAATTGTTTTGAAACGTAGCTTTTTTCCAAAAATAAAATATACTTTTCTTGTTTCCATTTCTATTAATGCGAAGAACGCTACAAAAATTCAAAAACTCAGAAAATGAGAAAGTATCAGATGTAAAGAAATATCGGGCTTTTTTTTAAAGTAGTTTTTTCGAACTCAATTTTCGGGAGTCTATTATTACTTTCGCTATCAGTCTGCTTACTCGTATTTTGATCTTAAAGGAGTCAACAAAACTTAAAAATTGTAGAGAGAAAAATGTTTGGTTCTTCAATTTAAGGAAATTGCTCCATTTAAGTACATAATTTCTTTAAAAAATTAAATTAAAACAAATTAAGGTAAACAAATAAGTTGGGAAGAAACGTTTCACAAACGCACTCACAAGTTACACGTTTCAGAATCTCTTTTCACTTCAAATCTCAAGAGATTCCAAGCTTTTATATTAAATGTGTATAGATATGAAACGTTTATTATGTTTTTCAATTAGTAATTAGTTTAACAAAAGTATCACTTTTGCTGTTTTTGGGACACTTATATTATTAAAACGTGTTCAAATCTCAGTTCTAGAGCATCCAAAGCAAATTCACATAAAAAAGTAGATTTATTTAATTTTTTAAGATATTTTAAGATTTTTTGAATTTGTTTTTCTTGTAGAAAGAAGCCAAATTAAGAACATAAAATTTAGAGAAAGTTTTAAAGAAGTCACATATTTTAACCAAAAAATTTGATGTTATTTTTCGTATTAATGAAATGAAAAAAAAACGACTTACTCTAATCGGCTGAAAACCTTAATTTCATCACTCCAGGAAAGACAGACAGGCGGACGGAATCGGGATACCCACTTTTTCGACTTCTCTACCCTCAGTCGTAAAGTCATGTTTGATTAAAAGCTCTAGTTCGAAATTGTTTACTAATTCAAAGGTTGCTATATATATGTAGTTCCTATGTGTGTCAAAAAAAATTAATAATAAAACTAAAGGCTAGTTTTAGGAATTTAAAGGCAACTTAATATACATATGTAAAATTGATGATCTCTTATTCAAGGTTTCTTCTTAAGAACCTGAATATTTGCTCCTTTTCTAAGAACCAAATTTTATGAAAATAATATAAAGCATTACTAAAATTTCAAAAATCTAACATTTTTTTGTTTTTGACAGCAAACCACTTTTTGGTGAATGCCGTTAAATTACTAACAAATCTTCAGATGAAATCTTTACTTATACAACTTAACTGTATAAGCTTTATGGCTCATATGACCCCCCTGGATCGTCCATTGGTCAAAATTTGATGAATTTGTGCTGTGTTTTTGGAATAGGGCTGAATTCATATTAGTAGTACTTTTGGCAACAAAGTTTAAGGAAGTAAAATACAAATGTTGTTTTTATATGCAAAAAACAAATAATTCAATATATAATGGGGGGTCATATCCATTAACGCAATACGATTAGGTATGGACCAAAAGGGCAATTTCATGAAAAAAGTACTAAAAATGGGAATGCAATTATTAAAAAATAACGGTATTACCCAAAGCCACTATAGTTTTTGAAAAAAAAAAGTTTTAAACCCAAATTTAAATGTTTACGTTTGTTTACATTTTGAAATTATGGGTAATCTTCTGTAAAACGTCCACCCGATATTCTGTTGTCTTCTTTTATTGCTATCAAATTAAAATATGCTTAATGCTCAAGCAAATCAATTTTTTTCGAAAACTAGATTATATAAAATTGTCTAGTTATCAGTTTTTAATTTAAAATTAACAATAGCAACAAATTGTAAGGCAAAAACAATAGTATGAAATTTCAAAGAATTGAAAAATTTTACTTTAAACATCTTTGTATGTTTTTTCCCCAAATTTTGAGTTTGAAACTCGTTGTTTTAAAAATATGCATAGATTTACTTGATTTAAAAACTAGCTTAAGGAGAGTATAATGGCTTTAGGTAATACCTTTATTTTTTAATAATTGTATTTCTATTTCTAGTAGGTACTTTTTTCATGAAATTGCCCCTCTCGTACAAACCGGGGAGATAGACCCTCCATGCCGTAGTAAAAAATGCTTGTATCAAAGTGTTCTACAAAAAATCGTTATCATTTCTAGGCGCCACAGTTATCATATTTTCCCTTAGAACTCAAATAAATTTTGTTTTACAGACAATAACACCAAAAGATGCAGAAAGGATTGAGTGGGTGTTTTTTAACTGTAGCAATTTTTAAAAAAAAGTTACAAATTTGGTTGGCCCAAATATTTCCGAACCAATAACGCAAACAATTTCAATTAAATCTCATATTGTGACGTGATTCAAAATTGGTATATATTTGAAAAATGTTCAATCAACTTTTATAAATCAAATAAAACTGAAAAAATATTTGTCACCTCGAATAAAACGTTTTTCACGCTTCTTAACATTTTTAGAAAAATCTAAGTGACAGTTTTTTAACACCAAAAACAAAAACCTAAAAGTTGGTAAAAATTGATTTTCGAATTGAAAATCTTGGCAACAATTACAAACTTTGCCTTCAAACAATTTTTTTCTTATACAAACTATTATTTTTAACATTTGATAAAATTTTAAAAAATCCAATCTTTTTAACAAAAAATAAAAACAACAAAAAATGCTACACAAAATGGTAAATACTTATGTTTGGCTTGAATATCTCGAAAATAAATAAAGGTATTGACTTCAAAATTATTTAATTTTATGCAAAATTTTGTTGTTACATAAGACAATGTTCTTATAAAAATTCAATTGGTATTTGTGTTTAAGAAATAAAAACTTAAAAAAAATGCTTCTAAAACTGTTAAAAAATGAGTTTCTACAAACAAAAGTTGGGAACAAGAAAATATACTGAAATCAAGTTGTATTTTATATTATGCAAAATATGTTGTTAACTTTTATTTATTTTTTTAGAAAAACCGAAGTGACAACTTATCTTGCAAAACACTAAAACCTAAGAAATTTGAAAAGTAATGGTTTTCGCCTCAAGTATTATGAGAACAAAGAAACATATTAACTATAAATTTGTATATATGTATGTATTTTTCACAAAATGTTGTTACTAATATATTTTATTACTTTTAGAAAAATCGACAAACGGGTATGGTTGTGAAGTTATCAGTGTTAGTAGCATCCCAGTGTCTTTTTAAGTAATGTTCTCGAGAAAGATTTGGAAATGAAATTTTAAAAAATATAAAATATAAAATTAAGTATATTTTTGTTTTATTGTTCACATTTCATATTACCTACATCTACACTAATATTATAAGGAGGAAAGATTTGTATTTGTATGTCTACCCTTGCGAAGCCGGGACGGGCCGCTAGTATTTGAATAATCTACTTTAGTCCCGAGGCAAATTAAAATATTAGATGACGAAAGATACACGTTTTAAATGTACTTTTAATAATTTTAACCATTCATTTTTTCGAAATAGGCTACCAAAAATAGCTTCTGTGTATTTTTAACTTATATTATTTCTTTTATAATAATATTATGGTAAAATAAACTTAATTTATTATTTTGTTCACTGTGGCGTATACTTACTTTTTTCTAAACTTTTTTGTTGTTGTCAGTTTTATATCGTTTCCTTTTCGGATATGGAAATGCAATGACAAAATATGATAAGCCCATTCAATTCTTATCTAAACAGAACTATACAGTTTGCAATAAGAATCCACGTGGATTTTAATGTTTCGATACCCCAAAGCTGTCATTTACAGCTGGCCACCAGATGGCTACGTCAAAATCGAAAAAAAGTCAGTCTCGTCTCACCATAGTTTATGGGCAATAAATTATTTGTTTACATACTTACCTATACCACTTTGTTTTAAATGTTATCTCGATCGTATATTTATTCTTGAATAGAGTTGAGCCGTGTTTGTTAACCCCCAATGGAATTTGACAATCATATATTCTCTTACAAATAAGTTATAAAATCACCCTTTTCTCAGCAACATATCGAAATCCAAATTTGTAGAAGTATCTTCATACATCGAAATCGTAGCCATTCTTCAAAGAAATCTTATAGTTAATGGCATTTTTTATTGGTTATTGAATCTGAAAAAAAAAAAACCTTTTGATTAAAACAGATCTAATCGATTTGTAAGCTTCTGCACGTTTGTATTAGTGTAATTTGGTTTCTTTTCACGAATCGAAGAATCGTTAACAGAACAAATTTGTTGATTTTTTTTCTATCTACGTGTAGAATATTAAAACCAAAAAGAATGACGAGACACTCGGCAAGTTTCGGTACAAAAAGTACATCCCGTCTCGGTTTCGTTTCCGAAGCTTTAATATATCGTTAAGGCGAGAGATATAGCTTCCTTGCTACTTTCTATGAGAAACACTTGCATCAATAAAAATGAACACCGCGATATTCTCGGCATGTGTACAATCAGCTACGGTCACATTAGTGATGTCACCAAAAATACCGCCATAGTCGAATTGTCTCTCATTCTGGTCTTGCTACAATTTACAAAACCTATATTCGTCCGAAACTTGATTTTGACTTCCATCTCTATGTTAGTGTTTCAGCAGTTGATCCTCTTAGAATGTAATCAAAGAAGATTTTTAAAAATGATTGCTGACAGCAAAATAATTGACACATTTGACAGATTTATGCCACTCCAACAACATTGTTATAATGCTTTCAGCCTTACCTTCTTGTACTCTTTTTTTAACGTACTATACTCTAGTTAAATAACGAGCTGCATTTGTTGCCTTATAACATTTTAACGTAATACTTGCGTTTCCCATGCCATCAGCTTACCCTTGAGCTCAACTATGTACGTTCTGTGAAGTATAGAGATTCGTTCTCTGGCCGTACTACGCTAATGTGAAATGCTTTAGCAGGATCTGACTTTCTCTGTTACTGTTACTGCATTGTTCAACCTTTCCAAGGTATTTAAAAGAAACAATTACAGTAAACAATTGTGCCTGATATCTTGTTTTTATACTCATAAATTGTGAGTTCAAGGCTAAAAGAGCAATAACTCTGGTTGCATTTAAAAGTCTTAGCATTTAGGTTTTCCCAAAAAAAAAAAGAACGTTCAAATTAACTGATTACTCACTTTTTTTGTTATTTAACCAAATTTATTCAACTTAAAATATCTCAAGTTAATTTGCAACTAGAGACCTTGAGTTTTGTTTCGAGACGACCATATTTCATTTACTTGCATACTCAGTTTTTTTAACTTGCAAGATTTAAGTCGAGTATAAGTCTCAATTTTCTTTCAAGTCAAGTCATCAAAAACTTTATTTACTTTGTAAAAACGGATAGCTTTTTTGTATGTCCATTTTCAGAAACAGTGTGTCACACATTTACTTTCATCGCTTTAAAAATACTCCCACCTCTTGTCACTAAGTAATATATTTCAAATATGAACTGAGAGTTAAAACACGCGCAAATATGTACTCTACCTACACTTCTTAACGCTTTAAATAAATACATATGTATGTAATTACTTAGGTTTGTGTAATTTACTTAAGTTATTATTCCAAGAAAAGCAAATAAATAATTCCATATCATTATTTATAAATAGATTTAAGTTATGGACAATCATCGTCATTCAATTCAATTTGTTTCAGGTTAAAAAGTAAATTATTTATAGTGAAATGTTAGAGAACTTGAAGAACACTTTAAAACAATTAAAATGGTCATATTTCAAGCTTATTTTGTATCAATTCTAGTCTTATAACCCTTTCAATTCACATATCTTTATAATTTTACATATTTTTTTGTTAAAAATTTCATTTGAATTTTTTATAAAAATTTAACATATTTCATGGATTTTTTCAAACAACTCAAAATATTCATTTTATTACTCAAAATCACAAAAATTCAATGAGTAACAATAATTTGGAGACTGAGTGTATTGAATTTTCTCTCATATAACTGTTGAGTTCATAATTTTACTCATTTGAGAAATTTCCCATCAAATACAACAACCAACATTGAGTGGAAAATTTTTAAAAAAAATTTCCCACACAAATTAAACACTCATCAATTTTTAGTGGATCATGTATTTGCTAAGGAAATTCAGTAAATAAGGGAAATTTTGTATTAATTTGTTTTCCCTGGCAAGATCAATTGCGATTGTTGGTTGTGTTATAAATTCAGAAAGTCCCGTTTAAATAAAAACAACCAACTGTTCAAATACAAAAATAAAGAAAATTATAAATTCGAAATGGAACAAATTATGGAAAAAGAAATGACATTTACAAAGTTATTAATATTATTTCATAATTTGAAATTAAGGTACCTATACTAAAAGTGATCGAATGAATATAAGGAAGAATGAATTAACTACCTTCTGCTTGAAGTTAATTAAAAGTTTAAAATTTGTTTAAGGAACCCTCTTTAAAGTTTTTATTTTCATGATTGATTTTAAAAATTTAATGTTAGAAAAACAAAAAAAGATAGTTTTAAAATGTGTTTCTAAGATAATGACTTACTCACTCATTTACTCAAAAAGTTGCAGTGAAATCGGTGGAAATATGGAACTGAAAATATATTCCATTTTTTTTTTTTGAGAAAATCTCAAAAAATTGTTTAAAATTAGTGTATAGATTTTTGACAGGAACCTTGAGGCAAACGTTTTTAAACACGCTCTGTAGCAAGTTAAGTTAAAATGGGAATACTGTGTCTGGTATCTAGAAGAGGTCCTGGATTAATTAAAGTTATTCCAATATATACTTTTTTTTTGATACGCGAAGAAATAGCAAAAGTTATCTATTCTTTTAAATTTTAATAATAAATTAGAAAATAATTTTTAGTGCATTGAAAAATAATTATTTTCCGTCACTTGCTTTAAGGAGCATGAAGTAAGGTAATTTTTTTACACAAATGGAATTAGTAGACTCAATTAGAGACTAGTTGACAGTTTTGTTTCTTCTTATGAAAAGTACAAGCAATTTATATTTTAATCAAACATTGACAGTAAATGGAAACCGAAGAGACATCAACACAAATTTGTTCCTAACTGTTGCTAATAGGTAATTGAAAGGCCGACTTAATACCCGTAGAGTAAATATTTTTGTCCAATTTTTCTTTTTTTATTTAAAAAATTCAAAACTGACATTTTTAAAATCTTGAACAAAATAACCATTTCTCAAGCAAAGATATGACATTTCTGCTATAACTATTGTAAATAGGGTTATTTTTTGTTTGCCTACAAGGCTAATACTTCCAGTTCTAAAAGGTAAGTTCAAATTCAAACAAAATATAAACCGATATGAACTTAAATTTTTATAAGACTGTCATTTAATTACTAAAACTTATTTTGCCTTCTAAAAACAAGAAACAACTCAGTGGTAAAAATATTTTTTAAAAAATCGGAGTAATTTGCACGGTAAGGCTACAGTAGAAAATGTATTTAACTCTTCTGATCACATCGGGACATAGAAATGTGCCCCGATAACGTTTTGAAAAAACCTGGATTAAAAAATAAAAGCAAAATTCGATGTTATTGTCACATTTCACAAGCTGTGTTTAATACTGTATTACCTAAAAATATTGTTTCAAAAGTGTTTCGTTGTTCTTGGACAAACTGACAAATTTTTACATTAGCGGTGATCCGGACAGAAGATAAAAATAAATTAATTTTATATTTTTACAAATAAGAGACCACTGCACTTTTTCTTATCGAATCCTAGAAACTTCTAAATGCTTTTCCAATAAGAGTTTTCATTTTGAATAGCCCGCAATTTAAACATCTGACATTTTACAAGTAAAAATTATGCCATAACTATAAATTTAATAACACACGCTCCAATATTGCATTGAATTCACTACAAAAAAATTGAACTTCGTTCGTTACACGCAACGAAACAATCTCAAATTTACAAAAAAATTGAATGACTATGTTATTTGTCAAAGAGGTGATCACAATGGGCTACCAAGACCTTGTGATTTCGAACCCTTAAACTTTTTTCACTGGGGACGTAATATATAAGATGGAATTGTTCAAGTTATCTCACATACCTACAGCCCCAAATGTGCGAATTGATCATAGAAAATTTCATGAAAGTCATATGGTGCTGCAACCCTACCCGCAATCATTTGTGTGGTATCATCTTTCGTTGTTAAAATTAAAACCTTAGTGAAATAAATGTTCATTGGTTTCTTATAAAAAAAAACACTAGTAATTTTAAATATCATAATGACACCTCTTATTGAAAACACCTTTATGTGTAAAAATTCAAATGCAACAATTGTAATTAAATATCCACAAAACTGGATTGATTAGTCTTTACGTTTTCTGTGTGTCGATGTTAAGTAAGCAAAGGTACATAGGTATCCCAAAATTAATATCGTTTTGAACTTTTCCATCACTTGAGCATCTATTCTGAATTTCTTACTTATAGAAATTTTGATAACCTGCGAAATATCTTCGTTTTATTCATTATATTAAATCACTAGTTCCATCTATTGTCTGTTTAAGATACTTGCAATTAAAGTTTAAAATCAATAGGTATTAAATTCATCGAGATTTGGGAGTTTTAATTTGATAAAGGTTGACGAAGATATGTTTGTTATCTTCCATTTGTGTAGTGTGAGTTAAATTTCTGTTTGATAAATTCGTTTAGAAATAATATCTCTTTTTTCAGGTATTTTTGGGTTAGAGTATTTATGATCTGAATTCCAAAATTTTTCAATTTAAGTTGCAAAAAAAAAAATAGTGAATGGAACATAATATTTTTATAATCTTTTTTAATACAACAAATGACTGTATAACAAAATAGCTAACTTATCTGCATCCTTCCATCTGAACTTTGTATATGAAAACTATAGTACTCTCATGGTGGTTGTTGAATAGGGCGACATCTGCAATTTTTTTGGGAAACATGTAGTGGAGAATTAGATTTGCAGACGGTAGACTTACGAATATGATAATTCGAAACAGACAAAAATAGGGATAATGATAAGGAGAAATGAACCAATATACTTAAATTTATTTTGGTTTGTTTACATTTTAAGCTATGTGAGGTCAACGGTATTTTCCTATGTAAAAATGAAATGTAGGTGAAATATAAAGGATATTGGCCTTTTGGCTATTTTGTATGGTAGGATTGTATATGAAAAGCATGGTTTTTATATACAAAGATTGTAGGTACTGTCTTTATATTTTGTTTTACATCGATGTGTAAGTTTTTCTCCTAGACAATTTTTCGCGTTTTTTAAACGAATTTTTTGAATTGCCAAGATTTATTGAATACATCACATTTGCTTTAAATTTCGCAAATTAAAATACAAAGTTTTTATTAAAACTGAGATTAAATTGTGCTTACAATAATATAGTTGTTTTGTGCTGATTTAAAATGTGTGCTAAATTTTTCAAACTTTAAATTTTAACTGCTTCTAACCATTGTGATAATAATTCATTGTGATTAAACCATTTTGCTTATTGTTATTTGCTTTTGATTTAACCACTTGGCTTTTTTTGTGTTTTAAAATAATTGTGCTTTGTGTTTTGCTTATCAATTTACATTGTTTTTTTGTTTTGTTTTTCAATTTACATTCCTTTTTTTTGTTTTTTAAAATTGATTGTGCTTTTATATACAAAGATCTGAATAATTCATCACCAGGGCTGCCACTTTACTCCTTTAGCAGTAGATCTACTGCGTTTTGGCATAAATAAAAATCTACTGCGCAGCAAAACGAATCTACTCCTTTTTTTAAATTTTAATAGTACCTAACCAAAGTTAGTTGTAAGCTTATCTATTCAAAATCTTAAATACTCAACCACTCGCTCTGAATGCATTCACTGAAAAATTCAAAATTATGAAAATTCAACCACGTTCACTCTTTCTGAATAAGACTTGATATGATAAGCGTAGATGTTAATTTTGAAGATTCCGGCCTATAAATGTCCCTTTCCGAAATTTACTTTGGCATTCAGTTTTAACAGCATATTAATCATAATTCAAAAAATTTTCTTTAAGACAATTTAGTCGATCTTAAGAATAATTTATCATCGTTTTATACGGAACTATGCAACAAAATTAAAAAAATACAACTGCTATAATGTATTTAGATGTAAGCCAGATAGTAAATGGTAGTTTGATGTCAATATTAACAATATTGGGAGGATTTCCACATTCATCTGAAAATGTGGAAGTACTCAATATGCAATAGAGGTTCTTGTTAGGCAAATGATTTTGTTAAGAAATACCATGACCCTTCAGACATAACAAAGTTTTGGTCAAAAGCCAGAACATTTAAAAACTCGGTAGGTGGATTTGCATTGGTAGAGCTAGCAGAATTTATGCTTTTACTATGCTCGTTACCGCATAGCAGCGCAGCTGCTGAAAGGAAATTTTCGCTAGTCAACTTAATTAAAACTGAATTGTATAGGAAATTTAAATTCACAAATGGTGAATTTATAATGAAAAAAGAGGCTGGGATGCGACCCACACTGATAACTTCCCATCCCATCTGTAGATTTGCCTTGCTTAAAAGTTTGTCTATATGTATCAATTTTTGCGCACTATATTTTGTAGATTTTATTTTTTTATGAAAAAATGGACCGTTGGATTTTTATAAAAAAAATTACTGAATATTAAAAACAATATTTTCTGTGAAATAAGATAAGTTTGAAGCCAATATTTGTAATTTTTGAAAAACTATTTGAATCTGAAGTAAATTTTTACCAAGTTTTAGTATTGTTTTTTTAGGTTTTTATTTTTTGTAAAAAAACTATCAATTCGATTTTTCTCAAAGTTTTTCCTAATGTTGAAAATAATATTTCTCATAAGTTAAAATGAATAAGAGGCCATTATCTCAAATTTTTGAAAAGATATTTGATTCAAAAACCAATTTTTACCAACTTTTGTTGAATTTTTTTTAGGTTTTTAATTTTTTGTACAAAAACTGTCAATTCGATTTTTTTCAAAATTTTACTGAATGTTGAAAACAATATTTCTTATAAGATAAAATAAGTTTTAAGCCTTAGTCTCAAGTTTTTGAAAAGATATTTGAGTCGAAATTCAATTTTTCCCAACTTTGAATAATTTTTTTTTTTAGGTTTTTATTTTTTATAAAAAAAACTGTCAATTAGATTTTTCTCAAAACTTTATCAGATGTCAAAAACATTATTCTTCATTGCAAAAAATTATTTTGGAGATGAAATCAAATTTTGGTCGTAAAATTTTTGAGGTGACAAATTTTTTTTTTCAGTTTTTTTGATTTATAAAAAAAACCGTTAATTTGATTTTTTTCCAAAAATATACTTGTTTTGTATTACGTTACAATATATAATATAAAATTTAATTCAAGTCTCTATCGTCATTGGTTCATGAGATATTTAGGTTTAACCAAATTTTTCACCTTTTTTTTAAACTGCTATAGTAAAAAAACCACCCACGCAATTTTCTTGAGAGCCCTTTCTGCATCTTTCTGCCTTATTATCTGTATAACAAAATTTATTTGAAGTCGATATCTCTTCTGGTTCTTGAGCTATGGACGACGAAAAAAACGTCGCGAACGTACAGACGTACGGACGTACGGACGTACGGACGTACGAACGTACGTACACACGCACGCACAGACATCTCTCCAAAAATCTTTTATTTCGACTCTAGGGACCTTGAAACGTCGAGAAATGTCAAAATTTTCAATTTGTCAAATCGGACCCATTACAATAACTTCCTATGGGAAGTTAATAAGGTCATTAATTACTTTTGTACAGGTATATATGAAATTTCGAAAAAAATGTGATCTCTTTTTAATGTATGTAGATATAAGAATTCTCAAAATGGAATGTGATTTTTTGTTTATTTATTTTAAAAAGTTGTGTTTTGTTTTTTTTACTGTTGAATTAATTTTTTAAGTTCTGTTGTTTTTGTTCAAAAATAAAATGTATATATTATGATTTTAATTTTGTTTGGTCACTCTAAAATCTACTGCGGTATATTGCAATCTACTGCGTTTTTTTCTTATATTTACTGCGCTAAATTATTTTTAGGGTGGCAGCGCTGTTCATCACCTTCATTAAAGTGGTGAGAAAGTATATTAAAACCATTCCTTTAAACCATAGATCATCCAATATCCAAACCCCCATATTATTCTAATTTCACCACACTCTATTCAATACACCAACCTAGATAACATCCCTGCTTTTTCGTAATTCAGCAACTAAAGAGAAAAACACAAAACTCTCATTTCTCAACCGAACTTGTTTACTGAACTGGTTATAAGCAGCCAACCCAACAAAATTATTTTTCTCCATCACCACTTTATACGAAAATTTCCCCTCATCAATAATTCACTTTCAAACCCCTCAAAACGACAAAATTCGCAAAAGAGTACATTATGCCAAATTCTCTACCATTAAACTTGGGTTGGTGGAAGTCTATTTTTAAGGGGAATCATCATCCATTACACTCTCTTTCACGATCACACATATTCGTCGTCCATCGTCGTTATATTCCATATTTCCAGTCAACATCAATGTTGTGTATTTGCATAAGTATGAACCAAAGAATCGAAGCATGAGTGAGGACTGAGGAGTGCTGAATTAAAAAAATTTTGTTGAGTGGAAAAAAGATCCAACCTGCATGTTGTGTTCTGTAGATAATAGAGCTCCGAGTCCGAATAATTTCATTAAAATTTCCAATTCCTAAAAACGATTTTCTCCAATTTTATATTTACACACCGAGTTATATCAAACAAAAAACTAATCTTCATCTCCATAAAACAAATCCGTTACTCGAATATAATCAAAAGTAAATAAGAGTAAAACCCGGTTCAAGATAGGAAAGAAAACGATTACGATTATATTATATATAGCAGCGCAAAATATTAAATAAAGTGTACCTACAAACCTACCTTCTATGTGAAAACGTGTTAAGACAAAATTACCCAAAAAACCAACCGAATAAAGAAGCAAAAAGCAAATAAAGAAGTATATTTCTTTTTGTATATATTTTCTGTGCAATATTTTTGTTAAAATATTTTGTTATTTAATTTAAAATAGCAACAACACTACGGCAAAATCACAAGTGCTTCGCCATCTCTCGCAATTAATATTCTTTTTTTTTCATTCCTATATTACATATATGTACGTACCTATGTACATCACATATGAGTATATACGCTTTATATACACGCGTAAATAGAAGGTATATACATACATATAATAGTATATGGACGACGATAGCGACGAGCGACGTCCCTCATATGATTAGTCTTGCTATTGTCAAAAAATTGTTCGTTGGTTTTTTGTTTTTGTTGTGTTGTGTTGTGAAAGAAAGTGACGCTGACGCTGACGCTCCGCACCGCACAGATCGGTTTTTGGTTTTTTGATTTTGCTTATGCTTCTACTGGTGTCTGCTACCACTGCTACTGCTGGTCGCTTCGTCTGTCTAACTACCGGTCTACGACTACATCTATTGCTGTTCGGTTCGGTACGGTTTGAGTAGTCCATAATCCCGTCGAGTCGTCCGTTGTCGTCGTTATATCCGATATTCCGATTTTTATTTTGCTGTTCAGCTCGATTCTGTACAGTGTACACTTCCGGGAAAGTTCTCTCTCTTCCATGATTGATTGTGCATTTTTGTTTGTTTGTTCTTTTGCTTAAATTCTTCTATATTCCTTGTGTATGGTATTCGGTGTACGGTGTACGGTGTACAGTGAACGGTGTACCAGACCAGTGTACCTACCTCGACATCGTGAGATCTCGATTTGATCTCGATCTGAATTCGGAATCCAAACGATTGAATAACTGCAAATGATCTTTGCCGACAAAAAGTCAAGATTCGTTTGTGAGCTTGTGCCTTTCGACGCTGGGTTTTTGTTGAATTTAAGTGTGTTTTTTTTTTCTTTGCTCTCTCATTGCCGTCGTTTTATCGCTCGTTGTCGTTTTTATTTTAATTCTATTTTGTGAAATTTTCATCAATCGCCCAGTCGGCGACTCGACGCACCGTATCTATTGTTCGCTTGCCAATAGTCACTTACTGTGTCATTTTTGTCTCAAAAATTTAATATTTCGTGAATAAAATAGTTGTTGGCTGTGTGCTTGTGCTTGTGCTTAGTGCTCAGTGCTCAGTGCTACCGCTACCGCAGCCGCTGTTTTTGTTTCTCTGTTTCTGTAAGATCTTGGATCTAATTCCACAAATCCAAATCCAAAAATTCATCCCACAAAAATATTTTGTTGGCTAGCCAGCCGATGTTTATTGTTGTTGTTGTTTTATGGTGTGCATAGTGTGATCGATCTTCGGTGAGATTGAGATTGAGACGTCTTGAGGGTGAAGGAAGCGAGTGCGTCCGTGCGTCGCGTCGTGTGTAGCCTAAGCTAATCAACAGAAAAAGAAGCAGCTGGGTGGCCCGTGGCCAGCGGTGTGTGTTTTACGGTTTTTCTATAAGAAAAATGTCATCATCAAATCAAATTTCACCAGCTCTGCAAATGAGGGCCTTGTCAAATTATGAGGAGTTAAATATTATAGGAACAGGTAAATTTTCTAAAAAAAATGTTAAGGTTTTATTATTTCTTTAACACGTCCTCCTCTCTACCTCTCTCAATACCTTCCATATCAATTTTTATTCTAAAAATAGGTTGGATAGTCACATATCTCCTTAAATTTTTTTTTATATTCAACCCAACAAAAAGCCAAAATATGTAGAAATTCAAAATAAAACAAAAACAAATTTTGATGTACAGTACATAGTTACAAAACGTTAGAATGCCGGTTATCTCTGACTTCAATTTCACACATCAGAGATCAACTACAAACAAATAATTAAATATTATATTAGGTATATCAAAAAAAAAAAAAAGAAGGTATATAAAATATCGCTCTCTTCAATGAGAAATTAACCTCAATAAAAACTTCAGCACCAACAAAAAACAACAACAAAAAGTAATATACACTTGCTGACGAAATTGTTACCTTATCTACCGGCTTTTCTCTTTCATTCATTACGTAGCTAAGTTGTAGGTATTTGCGGCATTTTGTTTAAACAAAAGACAGACAAAAATGTTACGATGTAAAACAGTGATTAAGTTTCCATCTCACGTCACGTCACAGATTTGCGATTCGCGACGACCGACGACGCGACGCAAGCAAGAGTAACATAGTTAAGGTCTGGGGGTACCTTACCTGTCTACATTTACCTACCAAGTCAAGTAGTATTAAGCCCAACTAACGCTATGAAACGGAATTGCAGGCAAACGTCATTTTTGCGATTTTCAAACGTTCACTTGCTCTTTTGAATAAGGAAAGGAATACAAAACAACAACAAAAACACCAACAAAATAAAGGAAATGAAAATAAAACAAGACACGCACACAAATGATGATAAACAATTTCTTTTTTTCGTTTTTGTTTTATTAACAATAACTACCTATTTGTCTTTTACTTTGCAGCTTCTATGGGTGAATAAAATAAAAATTCATCATAGCGATAGCTTAATGTTTCTTCTCTTTGAGAATTTAATTCAATTTTTGTTTTGTTATTTCTGCAACAGAAACAGAGTTGGGGGAATTCTCTTTAATTGTGAATTTATTTATTTTTATTTTGTTTTGTGGGGGTGTTGTGTGTGGTGGTGGTGCACATATGAATAAATTTTAATATTATTTTATTTTATATATACATAGGTACCTACATATGCATATACATATAAATAAATATATGTATATTTTATACCGATGTATGTATAGGGACTTGCAGAAAAGAGCACCATATCACTTCTTTTTAGTTTCTTTTTTGTGTCACCGATTTTGTTATCAGTTTTGTCAGCTTTTTGTTTTGTTTAGCGCCGCAATGTCGGAAGAATTTATTTATCTAAAGGTGCAGATCTTGGTTCTTTTTTGTTTTTTTTTGTTTATGTTTAGGGTTTTTTTTTAAATAAATTAGTTATACTTATTTTTTGTTGGCAAAATATTAGCAGGTTGATTTTTTTTAAGTGCTTTTAAAAATTAAGAGATGTCTGCAATATTTATAGAAAAAATCTACAGCTGTTTAACCTGCAATCAATTTGTTTTTAAAACATTTAGTTATCTATGATAATTATTTATATGGTTATGTACTATTTATGTTCAATCGTAACAGTTTTATTTTTGCAAATCCCAAACATTTGTGTTAATATTTAAAAAGAAAAATATATAATCACTTTTTAAAAATTGGGTCAATTGACACTTGGAAACCTCAGTGTATAGGCAGGTGTTTGTAAATACGTAAGATAACAGGTATATGAGTAGTACCTGCGGCGCGGCGTGACGGTTAGTGCGTAGGACTGTCATGCCAGAGGTTTTGGATGCAATTCCTGCCTAAGCATCTAAATACTACAAAGTTTTTCACGGGTACTGACTCTTGTGAGGAATTGACAAACTCTCCAAGAGTAATTCTTGTCATGAAAAGTGCTTTCTCAAATTGGCCGTTCGGATTCGGCTTAAAACTGTAGGTCCCCTCCATTCCTGACAACAGTACTCGCACACAGGAATGGTTGAGAGTTGTAAGTCACTATGCCCTTGTGTTCAACGGACTGTTGCGCCACCTAATTTTTTGTATACCCAACATCGAATGAAGCTATGTATGTATCTTCAAACTAATCAAGTGCAAGTGCACTTAGGCAAACTAGGTCATTTTGAAAATTTGCAGATACAGCTATGGACAGAGAAATAGCAAACTTATGAATAAAATCTCGCGATTAACTTTTTTATTTCGCAACCGAAAGTTATGAAAGATAGTGCTTATTTTGTGCTGTTTATAATTTCATAAAAAAAAAATTTAATGCCCCGAGGAGCGCATTGTAATTCCGAAAAGAGAAAAATTAATTTCTATCTCCATACTCAAAGTAATAATCCATCCCAAATTGCCAAAACCCTTAAATGTTCCCGTAAAATGGTTTATAATGTCATTGGTTTAGTGAGAGCAAATCGAGATTTGACAACAGAAAATAAAATTCGTAAGCCACTACCTTGCAAAACTTCGTTACGAATTGACAAAGCAATTGCTACAAAGTGCAAATGAGACCCTTTTACGTCATCTCGAGACATTAAGGCGGAAGTGGCGGAAGGTGTTGATGTCTCAAGTAGACTCATAAGAAGGAGACTCAACGATGCTGGGTATCAAAGAATATCAAAGCTTGTTTAACTTTTGCTAAGACCCATAAAAACAAAAACGTGCTGTTTTGAAAGAGAGTGCTTTGGATTGACGAAAACGAAGTTAATCGAAATGGCCCAGATGGGAAAACATTTGTTCATCGCCCAAAAGTACCATGCACAATCACAGGTACACTCTTAAGACTTTGAAGCACTGAGGGTGCAACTTGATGGTCTTGGGAGCATTCTAATGGCATGGATTGGGTCCACTGGTGGAGATTGATGGCAGAATGGATAAATTCTCGTATCTCAATACTCTTAAAAATACCATGGAACGTTTTCCTTTGAGTCTATGCCAATTGGATATTCATGCATGACAATGATCCCAAACATGCATCAAACATAGTCAAAGATTAGCTTTTGGACGAAGAAATTGATGTACTGACCTGGCCAGCTCAAAGTTTCGATCTTAACCCCATAGAAATTCTAGGAATGATGTTAAGGTTAAGATTGGGCAGACAAAATTAAAAAAATCGAACGATCTTTGGACCGGCATCAAGGAAGCGTTGGTATTTTATTTCACAGAGTAGATTACATCAATTAGTTGAAAGTTTACCAAGAAGGTGCCAGGAAGCTTTGAAAAATCGTGGTCACCCAACAAAGTACTAACCTGCTTAGATTTGAAATTATAAGAATTTTTCTGTTTCTTTATCCACAAGAAATAACGTCACCACAAAATAAAATAACCATCATGCTACATTTAGTAAATTTAATAACAAATATCAATTGATTTTAAAAAAATTGTCTCCGGTAGTATACTAGGCGTATACGCACTTTTTCATCATAGGTATTTTGTTCGTTAAAAACTATTTTTAATGAAACAATAAATTCAATGCTATGAATAAAATGTTAGCTTTATTAGCTCACATTTTTTTTTTAGATTTTTTAGTCACCAAACGTTTGTCTCAACAAAGTGATGGTTGCACTGGTTTCATTTTTAAAGACAAATAAGCCAATAAATTTATTAAATTTAAACCACAACCATTTTTGTCAGTTTCAAATGAAGATTGAACTCAATCTAAAAACGAAAATTCTGCTTATTTACGATAAAAGTATTCTATAAGTTTGACAAGTAATGGAAATAAATTTCAACGACTTTCAAAGGTTGTTCTGGCGTAAATCTTTAGATAGCATGTTATCCATATCGAAAGTCTTAAACCTCTAAAAAAAAGGCTTTAGATAACAATTACGAAAGTCTTACCTGAAATTACGATTACGGAACACTGATCAACCAAAACTTGAAAAATATACAAGCTAAGAATTTAGAAATACAAAATTTGGAACGACAGTTGAATCTAGACGAAGTAAATCCCTTCTACCTTATCTCGATTAAGTGAAGGTTTAGTTATCTTATTTTATTAGTAAGTTTAGTACGTACAATCCAATTCAAAAATGACGACGACTTCCAACAGTACATCTAAGTCTACAGCTTAAAGCTGAGATCATACGATTGGTCAAATGTACCGATTTTTGTCCATTTGTGTGTACAGATCGTGTGAATGGCAGAAAATATTGGGCATTAGGCAGATAGGACAATTTTTTTGGCAGATAGGCAGATATCAGATCATGTGAACTGTTCATACACTGATGAAGACAGAAAAAATTCGTAAATGTGCAGATAATTTGTTCTGCCACTAAATGACCGATCATAGTGACCAATCAAAGCAGATAAGTGCATACAATTGGAAAAATTCCATTTCGCATTAAATTTTTGGGCAATTTCAATCCACATCTGTTCATTGTTTGGAACCTAGCAAGAGCGTAATGTGATATGAATTTATATATTTTAAATATGATTATGTATAGTATACCTTTAAATATGATGGCCTTGCACACTTCTGGCACAAACAAAGATATGGTATTTGGTGCTATTTGAAAGTGAACCGATAAGCTTTTGAAGCTGTTTCCAAAAGCTAAAAAACGTAGCGTGAGTGGAGAAACTAATTTAAGCAGATCATTAAAAGTGGCTTCATTCATTGGCAAGAAATTTTTAAATACAAATTTCTGATTTTCGATTTCTCGGAACTACACCAACGTTTTTACACGAGCGCCATCAATACTCCTTCTCAGGAGCCAATCTAGCACCTAAACACTTCGCTTCCGTGACTTTCTTATTTCTTTGTTGTTTTTCAATTAAATATACACAAATGCACATTATGGCAGCTATTTTCTTTTTTTTTTCGTATGGGCATCATTTTAATTTTATTTAATTTTGTACTTTTTTTAATTAAATTCAATTATTATATATTATCAAACATATACACAATCAATCAGCTGTTTATTTTTGCTGTTGAAAATAATGCCAGATCGTGTGACAGGGTTGTACAGATATCGGTGCAGTGCACAAATAAGCGCAGAAAATATTTGGCTAAAATACACCAATCGTGTGAACACCTACAAATATTTTCGGTACACAAAATTTCTGTCACCAAATGTGTACAGAAAAATTTCGTCCGAAATCGGTACATTTGACCAATCGTGTGATCTCAGCGTAAGGTAGAAAATTTGCTAAAAGGGAACAATTTTCTATCTACCTACACGCATAACCGACCGATTACTATTCTTTAAGAGTATAGAGTAAGATCTGACGACAGTGTCTTTGAAAATTTGTATGCTCTGACTTCGAGGCAAAAAAAAACTTAGCTTGGGGTAGGAGTTAATTAAAAAAAAAAGACATCAGTAAAGTTTCCGAAACATACAATTCACTAAAGTAAACGAACGAAACGGGAGCCAAGCCGATTAACCTGTACTTAATCTGGCACTACGTTTTCTTTCAAGGGTCGAGTACTCAGACACGCAAAGAATCTTCAAATCAAATCCCAAGAATATTGCCAAATAAATAGCATTGTAAATGAGTAAAATTTTGAAAAAATAACATAAAGTGTTTCAACAAATAATTTCAAGGTGATATAAAATAAAGCCAAGTGAAATAAGACCAAATTTCAAGAATTGGCCTTAATTCATTTTTGTAAAGTGTAGTAAAGCTTATTTTACACAGTTGGTCTTATTGTACTTAAACAAAGTGCAATAAAGCCAAATTGGTTTTATTTCTCAAAATAATTTGGCCTTATTTCATCTTGTCAAAGTGCAATATGACCAACTGCTAAAAATTGGCTTTATTTAATTTTCGTAGAGTGCAATAAGGCCAATTTTTGAAAGTTGGTCTGATTTCACTTGGCCTTATTTCACGACACCTATTTGAAAAATATTTCACTTCCAAAAATTTGACATGGCTGAGGATGATGAAAACCAATTATTATTGATTTCAGTAAATGATGGTTGCAATTTTGTGAAATGAAGGGTGGTTGCAAAATTGTGTCTCCCAGTCTTAAGTTACATTTATTTAAAGATTTTGAAAGACTGCATTCCGTCCTTCACAACTGATGCGAGTCAAAAGGGGGCTAGACAATATTTGTTGCCTTTAGGGACACATCCAGACTTTCAAAAATCGCTATTAATTCTAATATTGTTTACTTTGTATCTTTAAACATGATTTAACAAATTTGTAAATTTGTAAATTGAATAATACCAATAATATCAATTCAAAATATTCCTGCAATAATACATTTTTCAACAGTTTTTATTTTGATTTTCAATCAAAAGTTAAGTTTGGACTTGTCCCCCCTTTTGATGCAAGGTCCTAAATTATTATTGTCGAACGTATTATGTTGCAGAGTAAAACAAATTAATTGATGATTGATCCAAATTTCACATGAACCAACATAATCTGGGAGATTAGCAAACTTAATTTAGTGGTCTTAAAGTTTCAAACTTGAAACTTTATACCTTATAGGTACAATCATAAATAAATAAATAAATTAGGTGGCGCAACAGTCCGTAGAGAACCAGGGCCTAGTGACTTACAACTCTCAACCATTCCTGTGTGCGAGCAATTGCAGGGATGGAGGGGACCTACAGTATGCCGAATCCGAACGGCTAATGTGAGAAAGCACTTTTTCATGACAAGAATTACTCTTGGAGAATTTGTCAATTCCTCGCAAGAGGCAGTACCCGTGAAAAAAACTTTAGGTGGCACAGGCAGGGATCGAACCCAAGACCCAAGGTACAATCAACGGAAGTTAAATTTGAATTGCAGCCCTTGAAACAAAATAAATGAAAACACCAAAACCCTAATTTTGTATCAATTTCAGACATTGATAGTTGTTACCCATTCAACAATGAGCTAGAAATATATATTTCCATAGAAAACAATCAACATAAATAATAAATAAATATACAAATAAAATAATATATTAAATTGAAGAATAACCATATTGTGAAATAGTTTTGCAACGTATTTACATCAACAGGTTGTTTGTGAATTTCATTTAAAGCTATTGATGACTCATAGATAAACTTGACTCATAAACTACCGAAAATAAAAGTCATTCTAAGCTGACATGACGCAGATGAAAATTATTTTAATTTTTGTTGAAATTAAAACGTTTTAAACATATTTAAAGGTCGGTCATCGTACATTTCTATAGAAGATGTATACACAACAATTTTATCAATTTTACAAGTTTTCTACTTGTATAGAAAATCTCTAATAGATACCTTAATTCGCAACTATTTTTGTGGAGAGGACCCACAGTTTTATGAGAAACCGAATCTTGAAGTTCGATTCATAATTTTTCACCACTTCCGCAGACACAGAGTCTCTAGTTTAATTCCAGCGTTTATAAAGGGTGATTTTTTAAAAGCCATGGGAAAGTTTTCCAAAAAAAAACATAAAATTCAGAAAAATGCATGAAATCTTTATTTGAATCGATAGTATAGTAGTAGGTCCATATAATTTAATGTTTGAAGATTATTTCATGCAAATGTTGACCTTGACTGCGCCTCAAATGGTCCATCCGCTTAGTCCAATTTTGGCATACTCTTTCCAACATTTCGGCCGGTATCTCACAAATAAATGCTTCAATGTGTTTTCAATGCGTCAATTAAAGCGGGCTTGTCTGTATAGACATGAGCTTTAACATAAACCCACAAAAAATAGTCTAAAGGCGTTAAATCGCACGATCTAGTGGTCCAATTGACCGGTCCCGAACGTGAAATAAAATGTTCACCGAACTCGCCTCTCAATAAGTCCATTGTTGCGCGTGCTGTGTGGCATGTGACACCGTCTTGTTGAAACCACATGTCATGCAAGTCAAGCTCTTGCATTTTGGGCAAAACAAAGTTGGATATCATCTCACGGTAGCGCTCAAAATTCACAGTTACGTTACGATTAGCATCATCTTTGAAGAAGTACGGTCCAATGATGCCACTAGCCCATAAACCGCACCAAACTGTGACTTTTTGTGGATGCATTGGTAGCTCTTGCAATGCTTCTGGCTGATATTCACTCCAAAATCGACAATTCTGCTTATTTACGTGCCCATTGAGCCAAAAATGAGCTTCGGCGCTCGCTGGAAGAAGCGCGCGATGAACTTTCTTAACAGAGCACGCATTTCGATAACAAAATTCAATAATTTTAAATTATAGACCAAACTGAAGATGTTAAACAGTGAAACAAAACACGAAACGTGCGTCAGCTGTTTAAACCAGTGTTGCCAAAAAGATAACAGCTAAAAAATCACCCTTTATTACTAGAATTGATAAAGGAAAGACAAGTTGTATATCTTTCTATAACAGCTGTTCCAATTATTTTATAGGGTATTTTTTGACATATACTTGTATACATATATGTATATACTTGTTATTGCATCATATACACCTATTGAACTTTAGACCTTCAAAGTACATACATTACATTGTCCATTAAGCTATAATTGTGAAATTCTATCTTAAGGGTTGGTGACAACGGACTTCTAACAGGAACATATAATATTGAGTGAGTAAAAAGAACTTTAGCTAGACCCTTGCCTCTCAAGATTCGTTTGTATATTTTGTGTCCTACAATTTAGAAATAATAAGTCTAGATTATTATACAAGTGGATGTAGATTTCAACATGTTCTTTCATATGAATGGAAAATTTACGTTTAGTGCAACGATATAATTTGTTTGAACGTTGCAAATTGGAATTTAAATTTTGTAACCCTCTTAGTCCTTATAAAAAACATTCCGATCTTAGCACTTTAGTATTTTTATTTTATTCTTTATAGTTGACTTGTTTCTCACCTCTAACCAAGTTCTAAGAAAACCGTTTGGCAATATTCTATCTTTTTTTCAATATCTTTAACTGGTCACTATTCTTCCCCCATATTGATATGGTATAATTATTTTGGGAATGAAAACTTTTATCTTGAAAAGGGTTAAAAGTATTAGACCGAAAACTTAGTCATGGTTCGATTCGAGCTGCAAAGAGCCTATCAAGGTTAAAGAGTTATGCTTTACTTTCGGTGTTTTAGATCCAGCTTAATTGAGGAAAACCGGAAAGTTTTAAACAATGCAGGAAGACGTGCAATAGCCATATTCAAAGCGTGACAAAAATTATGCTATGAAATACTGTAACGTCCTAAAGGCAGTAATAATTGTTGGCCATGGGAACCAAATATGAAGAATTCTTCCTCTCCATCGCTCCCTGCACTTGTGATTGACAATCCATTTAAAGTTCAATTGCAGTTCACTGAAAATTTTACCTTTCTTGATAGTGTCATGTCTTCTCACTAGTTCTTAAGTGATTTAATGGATTATATGGCACCAATTTGTTAGTGATCGTGAGTCTTAAAAAATCTCAATGTAAATAAATCCATATTCTTCCATGCTATTAAAACCCCTGCGTAAGCTTTTCTATGTATCCAATTCTTCTAGGCTCGTTCAGAAAACAGTATCATCTGTTCAACCAATCCCCGAAAATTGCAAATCTTCTTCTCCCTCAATAGATCAACACTGACGTCTTTTCCTTCCAAGGTCATGAAAATGCTGTATAATAATCAGCTAAAGAAATATATTGAGGACCTGAAGTTCTTTAAACGAAGACATTAAGATTCCGTAGCAATTGGTCCACTGGTGATGAATTCTTACTTTTTTTATAATTAGCGAACACTAAAAGGGTTTTGTATACCTTTAATATGCCAAAGACAGTGTGAGCATTAGGAAAAGAGGAAAGGGTTAGATAGGAGGAGCCGGTGTACATTAATTTTGAATTCCTGAACATTGCAATGATAGGGAAAGTTAGAGCGTGGCAAGGCATTCCACATTCGCGTAGTACGGCTAAAAAATGAATATCTGTACTTCATAGTACGGCCGAAGTTGCGCTCAAGGGTAAACTGATGGGTATTCCTAGAAGCGCGGGTATTACGGTTAAATTGTTAAAGGGGAGGAATGCAACTGGCTATTTCACTAGAGCAAAGTCCGTTAAAATAACGGTAAAAAAGGGTAAGACAAGAAACTTTACGACGATGTTCGAGTGACGTATCATACTTTTAAAAGCTCTTCTTTGAATACTGTCCAAGAGGCTTAAATAAGTTACTGGAGCACCAGCCCAGAGATGCGAGTTATATTCAAGTTATACACAAGTTTTATTGAACAGATTCAAGTCTTAGAACCCTGTTCTGCCCCAATGGCTCCGTTTTGTCAGGACTTGTTTCGCTGACAATAGTACTCTTAACTTTTCCTATTTGTTTGCAGACTCACATCCCTCCTGTTCGAATGTATAACTGCCACGAAAAAATATGATAAGCTCATTAAATTCTGACTCAAGCAGCATTGTACAATGGAGAATAGGAAATCGCGTGGAATTTAATAAAAGTAATTTGTCTCTCTCTCTCTGATGGGGCTACAATCTACAAAACCTACATATATCCGTCCAAGACTTGAGTAAAACTCCTCTGGGCTGCTGATCCAATAACTAACTCATGATTTTTTTAAAATGTTTTCACAACCAAAACATCATTTACATATTTACTCCAAAAACTGTCTTCTATTAAGCTTCAGATATGTTATTTCATTAAATAAATCAATAGGTTGACGGGTTAAATGTTCGTTCAAAAATAAAATTAGAGTTCGAAAACGCCTGCCATCGCCGGTATTTTTAAGGGCTAAGCTAAGTTTTATTTTACTTTCGTATTCAGTTTCAGAATTAGAGAACATTTCACCACCATAAGTAACTAATGTTAGTGTAAGAGTTTTTTTCAAAATATGAGCGTATTTTTACGGGAGTAAAGTGCTGTGCAGAGCGAAGCGTGCTTATAAAATTGACTTTCTAACCATAGATAGTTCATGTGATTTGTCAAGGTTAGGGTCGGTTGAAAATTACTTATATCCAACAATTTGACTGGACTTTTATATTCAACTCCAATATTTGTTTCGCCTAAATTAGTGTTTTGGGCTTCGCAGTTAAATGTTTTTGAAGTCTTCTAGGTTTAATTTTACAAAGTCATACAAAATTATTGCATGGCATTTTAAAAATAGCATGTAAATATTATTTGTTTGACTGCTAATTGTTGCAATTTAAATAACTTAATTTGAAATCATTGTATTATTAAGATATATTTTTTATTAATATTTTTAAGTGACACTTGATTAAACATATCCAATTCAGCAGTCTTAATATTTTATTGATTTAGCTTTATTTTAATGACCTATTGTTAAAATGTCTTCTCTTTTTTTTGGGACTTATTTGAAATTTAAAGAAATGAAGAAAATTGCATATGTGTTCCTAGCAGTCTTTTATTTTATTTTTGTATAGAAGTTGTAAAAATATTCCACTGGATTTAATTAAACAGAACGATTATAATGCAAATTTTTATACCGAATATAAGAAGCACTTTTTAATGTCACAATTACTTGTAGAAGATTTGTCAAGACCTCGCATTATTTAGTAACTAATTAACTTAAATGCTCAATTTTTGACTGGCGAAGCAAAGGCATTGCGAAAGTGGTTTTAAGGTCAATTTAAAAGGGCATAACTGTTGTAGTTTTTCTATAATTTCTATTCTCAATATTTAGTTTTGGACTTTATGATTGTCCTTTCAAAACTGATATAAAGTTCAAAATTGCTTTGGACTCTTTTTCATGGTGCCTAAATTTCAAGTAGTGATACTAAAATGCTAAATTTTTAAAACTTTTTAAATAAGTTCTGGTTCTCATAATATTAGTAAGCCTTTCTATTTATAATTGTAACTCAACAATAAAATCAGAAACATTTCCTTCTTTAGAAATCGAGATTTTTGTAAATCTTGACTCAGTAGTTTGTGCAAGTTTATCAAAAACTGATAATAATGTAGATCTACAATCGCACTAAGTTCTTTAAATGCAGTAAATAATCAAAATATCTCGGAGTTATGCCAAAAACGCTTTAATTAAAAACAATCAAGGTGAGCCGAAGATTATTAATAATAGCTATTTGAGTTTTTTTTTATTCACGTTCTGTAAATAACTTTAAGGTGTGGATCTTGGTGGGTATCAAAATTGTTATCAGCTTTTTTAGGAGAGGTTCTGAATATTTCAAAATAATCAAAACTTGTATGCATTGCAGCTTGGACTTATAAACAATTTGACAAACCAATATAGACCAAGCAAATTGACGTTTCATCTTGATAAATCATAGTTAAACAAATGTCTGGTTTCTTAACAACAAAAATAATAATCAGCCAAAACGCATTAAATTAAAAGTCATTCAAAAACAACATGCATATTGCACCAAAGTCCACAAACACAACAACGAACCTTTTCTTTTATTCTGATTTCTTCTTATTCCACCATAATCTACTATCAAATATTTCAATGATAATAATTGATAACTTAATTTATTCGAATTGATTGTATTATTAAGTTTACCTAATGTAAGGCCAAGATAAAAATATTTTTGATTAGAATCTAGAAAGAAGTCATAATTTGGCATTCAACGTTTTGTATTGCTTAGAAATTAAAGTTATATTTTAAATGATTACCTACTGAAGATCTTATCTTCATTAAACTTAGAAGAACTTATTCATTATAGTTTTTTTCTTACCATAAACTGTCTTATTCACATGTTGAACTTAATTCCAGCATTTCAGCTTTAGGCTAACTACAAACGACTTTCAGATTTTATAATTTTGACTGCTTTGTTAGCTAAAATATTTTTTATGACATTTAGTGTGGACCTACAATTTTTATGACAATATTTCCAGAAACGTCATTGAGACGATTTTATTCGACAACATGCAATTGGCTAGTTTATATTTCTAAGATTTATGAGAGTTATAAAAATATTTCACCATTACTTCTTACTTATCAATCAAATTGCCTTTGCATTTCTTTTCTTCTTTTTTTGTATTATGCAATAGAGAATACTTAACAAATCGAATCATAATAATTCTATTCTGAGTTTTGACAAATGTTGTTAATATTTCTGAGTACACATTGTAAATCTCGTGCGGAAAAAATATGTGGCCAAATTTATAAATACTACGAGTATAACATTGACCTATTAGATATGGACTGCTGCTAATAGCCAAATACGCATTGATGTTATCTATTCCTCAACTTTACTTGTCCTTCTGTAGATTCAGCGGAAATGTGGAGAATCTTTTAGAACTTGTTTATGTGTCAAACTTTGTAAGCAGAGATTTCCTCAGTTTCTTTGGAAAGCAAGCAACAAGAGCTAGCGTTTTAAAATATATTAGCATTTTTTCCACCAAGCCTAAAAGAAGGGAAGCAAAGCTAAATAAGTGGAATCACTTTTACTTACTTACTTACTTAAGGTGGCGCTACAGTCCGGGGCGGACATGGCCTCCACCAACATGCGTCTCAGTTTCGCACGCCAAGTTGGTTGAGGTCCTCACCCACCTGAGTGCGCCACCTGAGTCGCGGTCTTCCTCTACTGCGCCGTCCCTCGGGATTGGATTTGAAGACCTTCCGGGCTGGAGCGTTGATGTCCATTCGCTCTACATGACCCAGCCATCTAAGCCGTTGGACTTTTATTCTGCTAACTAGGTCAGTGTCGCTGTACAGCCCGTACAGTTCGTCGTTATATCTTCTCCTCCATTCTCCATCTATACGTACGGGACCAAAAATCACCCGAAGAATTTTTCTCTCGAAGCATCCTAAGACGTTCTCATCTTTCTTTGACAGGGTCCAGGCCTCAGCGCCATAAATGAGAACCGGGATGATGAGTGTCTTATAGATGGTGATTTTAGATGCTCGAGAGAGGACTTTACTTCTCAATTGCCTTCTAAGTCCAAAGAAGCAGCGATTTGCAAGAGTTATTCTTCGTTTGATTTCAGCGCTGGTGTCGTTGTCTGTGTTAATAGCGATGCCTAGGTAGACAAAGCCCTTAACTACCTCGAAGTTATAGCTGTCCATGGTGACGTTTTGTCCAAGACGTCGTTGTTCAATGACAACGATGACAGCATATACTTGGTCTTGCCCTCATTGACCACTAAACCCATCTTCTTCGCTTCCGTCGCAATGCTCAAAAACGCTCCACTGACATCACGCTTTGATCTTCCAATTATGTCAATATCATCTGCGTATCCGAGTAATTGGATGGACCTTTGGAAGATTGTGCCTCTAGTGTTGACGGTTGAGTTTTGCACAATTCTTTCCAGAACGATGTTGAAGAAGTCGCATGACAGTGCATCGCCTTGTCTAAAACCTTTTTTGGCATCAAATGCATCGGTGAGATCTTTTCCGACCTTGATGGAGCAGCGTGCATTCTCCATCGTCATTCTGCACAAACGGATAAGTTTGACAGGGATGCCAAAACTAAACATTGCTCTGTAGAGCTCTTCCCTATGGATGCTGTCATATGCGGCTTTAAAATCGATAAATAGATGGTGGGTATCGATTTGAAGCTCCTGGGTTTTTTCCAAGATCTGCCGTAGTGTGAATATTTGGTCGATAGTGGACTTTCCTGGTCTGAAGCCACACTGATAAGGACCTATCAGGTTGTTGACGAACGGCTTCAGACGTTCACATAATACGGCAGAAAGGATCTTATATGCAATGTTAAGGAGACTGATCCCTCTGTAGTTGGCGCAATTTAAAGGGTCTCCTTTTTTATGTATCGGGCAAACTATGCTGAGATTCCACTCATCGGGCATGATTTTTTCCCGACCATATTTTGCAGATGAGTTGGTGCATGCTCCCTACCAAGTCATCGCCTGCTGCTTTAAATAGCTCGGCAGTGATGCCGTCAGCTCCAGCAGCTTTGTTTGACTTCAGTTTAGATATAGCTATCTTCACTTCGTCTAGGTCGGGTAGACGGAATTGTTGATCTACGTCGCCTAGGTTGAGTGGTTCTATCTCCCTTACAGCGGAATCACTTTTAAGGAGGATATATTCTATGGGAATATGATTCGACTAGCAGTCCATTATGTCAAGATGTTGGGCTCTTTTGAAATTTTCAGAAAATTGTCTTTATATTTATTATAAAGGTTCTTTGCGAATGAAAAGTGGAAGTTGTTATTGTATATCTATTTTTGATGATAATAATGCGTTTTCCAATAAGAGGTTTCATTTTGAATAACTTATTATTTAACAGATGTCACTTTGACAATTAAAAACCAAGCTCTTACTCAAGCACAACAACGGATTGAAGTGAAGAATCGAAACCACTCTATTTGTCTTGCGGTATGATTGGGCCTGAAAGATATTGAAATGACACACAAGCAAGGAAACCATTGCAATTTTAAAAGAAAATTTTCCTAACCGTGTTATTTCTTGAAGAGTTGACCACAATTTGGCACGAGATCCTGTGACAATGGTAATGGCATACCTTTCACCTTACTGCAATAAACATCCATTGATTTCTCTTGAAAAATATTGATAAATCTTAAAAAATTATTGAAAACTTTGAGTTCTGTTCATGATCTCTCTGTTTTTAACAATCGTTAGCTAAATTTCAAGAATAGTGTCAAATAACAATCCCCAACTTAGCTTAGGAGCTAATTTGAATATATTAAGAAAAGTAATATTCTTTGTTTAGTTTGGGAGAAAACAGTGAATCCAAAAATTCCCAATATAATGGTTTGCTTGACGCATCGCGCGCTAAATCCAATATTCGATCGACATAACCACCCAGAAAATTCTGTGGCGTGGACTCCGAAATCGTGCGTTTTAACACCGCTAGATTATTTAGTGTGGGGTTATGCGAAGTCACTTGTGTATACGGCTCGTTGGTGCTGACATACGGCTCCAATCGCTGCAAAAAATGGGTCGAAATTTGGATGCCACTTCCCCGAAATCATTCTTAAAACATAATGGAAAACTTACTTATTTACTTACTTAAGGTGGCGCTACAGTCCTGTGTGAAGTAAGGCCTTATTGATCAAACTTCTCCATCTAGCTCGGTCTCTGCGCATTCCAAGTTGAGTGAGGTCACCTTCCAGTTGTGCGTGGCACTTGATCCGCAATGTTTTCCTGTGGGTGTGTATTCAAAGACTTTCCGGGCCGTTTTCCATGTGATATACATGACCCAGCCATCTTAGGCGTTAGGCTTTTATCCATTTGGCTAAGTCTACGTCGCTGTACAGCCCAAAAAAGCTCGTCGTTCCATCTTTTCCTCCACTTACCTTTTATGCATACAGAACTGTATATCATTCAAAGAACTTTTCTCTTAAAACTACCCAAAGTGCTTTCATGCTCTTTTATCATAGTCTAGCTTCTGCACATTATATAGCTGGGTGGGGATGATGGGAGTCTTATATAGCGATTGCTTTCTAAGCCCAAAGAAACAGTGGTAAGCAAGAGTAATTCCTTGTTTGATCTCAGCGTTGGTGTTGTTTTCTTCATTCATACCGGATCCTAGTCGTTAAAAACCTTAAAGCCTGTCAATGTTAACGTTTTGACCTACACGATGGTATTGTAGGTCCTTTCTTGATGACAGTATGTACTTTGTTTTGCCCTTATTATCCGCTAATCAATTTTTGCCGCTTATGACTCAATAGTTCTTCCGATTGCTAGTAATTGGACAGACTTTTGAAAGATAGTGCCTGCAGTGTTGACATGGGAGCTCTGCACTATTCTTTTGTTTCAAGGACGATATCAAAGAAATGACAGCTCATCACATTCTCTTTAAGCCTAAAAGATGTAAACTGTATCTTTATATTAAAGCTGATTTCTTGGCTAAAACATTAAATTATATGTGTTTTTTTTCTTCTTGAAGACCACACGTCCAAAAAAACGCCCTTTACTTAACTTTAATTTAAATAAAAAGTACGTCTGCCTGTTTAGTGACCCATTTCAGATAGTATTAAAAAAAAATTTATTATTACATATAATTTTTATGAAAAATAAAAAACAACAACGAGACAAAACTACATCTATGTACTTCCACAGTGAATGTTCTCTCTGACGGAGAAAGCTTTGACCTACCTTAACATAAATTCTCTTCTGTACTTTAAAGGTCTTGGTATCTTTCTTTACCCATACGAACTTTTTATAATTTTATGAAGTTTAAATTTTAATAGAAAACTTACTCAAATGAGTTTCGTTTAAAATAGCAGATTACAATTAAGTTAACTAATTAATAAATAGGTTACTAAATCACGACTTTCCAGCCAAACAAATAATGGTTTAGTAACCTAACTAGTAGGCAAACACGAAAGTTTATTTTGCTTGCATTATAAATTTGTTGGTGGTTGATATAAATAAGTACATAATTTACAAAACAAAGCTTTAACACTCCCAATTATTTATATTCCTTCTCGTCTTCCCTGACCTTCACAATTAGTATATATTGGAATTTAAACAATCTGCTGTTGTCCAAACAAAACACAACAACAAAAATTAAAAAAAGAATTCGGGAGCTCATGAATGGTGTCCGGGTAGCACTTTTAAATTGTTGGTAATGATCGATTTGTTTATCAACGAAAAGTGTTTGTTTGTTTGGCTCCGTTCCGATCCGATTCGATGCGATCGGGCTCTCGACGATCGTTTTGTGCTCTTCCCGTCGGAAAAACGTTGAACTTTTTATTATTTAATAATAAAATCTATCTCCTTATTATTATGATTATCTGTAAATATGTCTGTCATAAATTATGATCAAATAAAAACTAAAAACTTCACAGCCATGATTAATGTGAAACATCACCGTAAAAACTAAAGCTAATTCAGTCAGATGGTGAAGCTATAGCTTTACTATGGGTACAATCAGAGAGAAGCACCACCTGTGTGAAGCGTCTGGTCCGCTTCGATCCAATCCGATCCGATCTGTTTCTGCATCATATCAATCCAAGTATAACACTCGCAGTTGTAGGTAACCAAAAATAAGAGGAGACATAGAACTATGAAGAACTAGGTGTACATGTACTTAGTTAATACTTACCAACAATTGCGCTGGATATATGGTGTTGCTTTGTTTTGCTACCAGGGGGATAACAACAGAGAGAGCTTCCAAGAGATGGTGGCAATGACCTCTTTACTATTCTGTTGGTGTGGTTTATTTTTCCTTCCTTGTCTTCTTCTTCTTCTTGTCTCGGTCTCCGTTTTTTATTCTTTGCTTATTATGATCAAATCAAGTGCTTTCTTCTTTTCTCATAATATTTGTCTTTTTCTTTTAATGTCGTTCAAGGTGCTTACGGGACAGTCTACAGAGCCCGTGATCGTAATAACCCCGGAAACATTGTTGCCCTAAAGAAGGTTCGTGTAGCTCTCACAGAAGATGGGGTGCCATCGTCAACGGTGCGAGAGATAGCCTTACTCAAACAATTGGACTCATCAAAACATCCCAATGTTGTTAAGTGAGTACCTATGATTTTATTGTTTGTTTTTAATTAAGTGTATCGTAATTATTATTACGAAAGAGATTATTTGATTGTGTATAAAAGGAACGTTATGATTATTGGTTATGCATGCACCTACATTTAGTTTTGTATGCGAAAGAATTGTATAAAGAGAAATTAAATCAAAAATAGAATTTTGGCAATAAAAAGCAAGAGATGTTGGCGACAGTACCGTTCACGTTCTGTCGCGTCGTTGGTCGTCGGCGTCGTATATCTTTTATCGTATTGTGTTTTGTGTGAAATGTGAATGTTGAATTATTGAAAGTGTTCACAAAACGAAAAGGTAAATGTGTACAGAAAACAAAAACGAAACAAGTTGGGGAAGTGGCAAAATGCAAAAGAATAAAATTGCGAATTGACAGATAAAGTAGGTATACAGTAGATAGGCCGTTATGTAGGTAGTTGTGTTTTGATCGAACAGATGCTTCGTTAATTTGATTGTGTGTGTAAAGAAGTTGGGGGACATAAAGAAAATAGATGAAAGAGAAATACGCAAAAAAAAAAAAAAACATTTTGCAAAATACCATCTGACGAATGCTGAAAATAGATGGAGCTGTTTATGTTTAGATGTGTGTGCACTCGTCAGCTGTTAACCAGATTGCTTTCAAAGAGAGTGATGCAAATTTTAAGAGAGGTACAATTTTGTGTGTGTGAGTGCGTTTGTTTTTGCCTGTGGGTTGGTAAATGAGAATGAGAGAGCATTTGTGAAAGAGAAACTGGAATGGAAAGTGTATTTATTTCGTATATTGGTATGTGCCTTGGAAGATCTTTTTAGTGGTGTTGGGTTTTGGGAAGTATATTCACATATACTTAAACACTGTAGATATGTTATATGTGTGTGGGTTATTTAATAGTGTTGGGTTTTTGAGTGATATATAATAAATGAGTGACAATGTTTTGTTGTTTGCTGAAATTTAATTTGCACAAACTTCTTTATAAAGAGACAGATGGCGCTGCGAATGACTAAGTGAAGGTCTATGACAGTTTATATATTTTTATTTAAAAAATCATAATAGGGAATGGGCGCATTCGCAAAGCTAGTGACTACGTAGTCAAAATTCAACTAGCTTTGTGAATGCAAAATTGAACTACAAAGCAAGTCAATCCGGAACTGTCATATTAATGACAAATACAAATATATAAATTAAGAAACATTTGTGTTTACACAACTTCAAATAGTTTTTTTTTTTTTTTTTTTTTTTTTTCAAAAAAAAACCAAATAGAAGATTTTAATATGATTGATTTATATTTGTATTTAAATACCGAAAGATTCATTTCATTTTGAATTCTTGTGTCCTTACCGAGCAGCTGATTGGATTGTGAAACGTCAAAACCAGTGTGCACTAACTTTGTAGACGAAATTTTTACACTACGTCGTCGGAGGGGAAATTTCATCTACTTTTGTAGTTAGATTTAGCCAATCAGAATCCCTTGACTACGTAGCCACTAGCTTTGTGAATGTGACCAATAAAATGCACATCTACATTGTAATTAAAAATAAATAAATATTCAAGTATGAAAAATGTTTTTCAAATAAGGCTGCTCTCCGGGTCTTGATAAAATAAAGTAAAGAGTCATTTCTTTATTATTCCATTTTGAAAGTAAAACACAGCAATATAGGATTTTCTTCTGAAAATTTCTATTTCATTATAAAGTTTTGACTTAGCCCTTAAGTGTTAAAATTAATATCCATCAACAAGTGGTCACCTCGGAAAGATTCGCAGCATTCTATTCTTCAGAGGTAAAGCACTTTTCGCACATTTTTGAAGTAATTTGGCAATAACTTGAGTGATGTTGGTTTTAAATTCGTCTAAAGTTAGGAAATTAATTGCATAAACACGGTATATTGGGTTTACTTAACTCCAAAGAAAATGTGGCTATCAACTCTCCAAAACGTGAAAATAGACTAGCAAAATTTGCACTTGTAGCACCAATATTTTAGATTGAGCGTGCATTACGATAATGCATAGGCTTTACAACGCTCGGCCCCTCTTCAAATGTTTAAACTATTTTAGCGATTGTTGACTAAATCGGTCGATTATGACAACCAAAAATTATCACTTAATAATCTTCTAATATTTTGACACTTCAAATGACAGCTGATTTTGACATGTGTCAAATGCGAGCGCTACCAAGTTGAAACTACGACATATATAACGCTATATTTTAAGTGTTTTTGGACATTGCTTTTGAAAATGTTGCAATTTATCCAAATTAATAGTTAATAGTAATTAGTAAAGTAAGTATGTAAGTAAGAAGACAAAATCATGTTTTAAAGAATCATGTCACTCAGAGTGGTACAAATATTTCCAAAATTGGTGGGAAAATTTATTGCTGACCGGCCGTGGAGAGTATTTATTAATATTATAACTCGTTTCTTATAAGACTGTTTAATTTCAAATTGTAAAAAAAGACTAAGTCACTTTGAAAAAGGCTAATTTTGCTTTCCATTGCATTCATGGTCTGATACGGAAAAGAAATGGGGTTAGCCAATACACAAAGTTGGTTCTTTATAAAAACGCAACTTCAAAATAATACTGGTGCTTAAGACGCCACCCATACCTTCCATCTTTATGGTCTTGAACCGAGTGTGGAATATTTCTTTCTTTTTTTCACATAGCTTTAAAGATAAAAGTCTAAAGGTGTTAAATGAGGAGATCTAGGTAATTAATTGTGACCTCTCTCTGAGAAATATCATGTTCAGGAAACTTTTATTGGAAACCCCTTCATTTGTATGCTACATTGAAATAAGAAAATAGTGTGATTGTGCGATTGGGTTTTCCATAAACAAACAAATTATAGATCATTCATTAACATATAAATATTAATTTTGTTTAATTTGTAATTGTTAATACGCATTTAATTTTATTTCAGACTCCTAGAGGTATGTCAGTTACTAGAAAGAGGTGGACAACTTGTCCTTTTCCTAGTATTCGAGCATTTGGAACAAGATCTATCCGATTTGATAGAACGTTTACCAAAATCTGGAATGCCCCCTATAACTATACAAGTAAGTTAAATACATACATTTGGAGTTAGAAAAAGTTATTAAAATTTATTCTTTATTTTTCTCTTTTTTTTAGCGTTTATCACGTGAACTACTAACAGGCGTGGATTTTCTACACTCACACAGAATAATCCATCGTGATCTGAAACCACAAAATTTACTAATCTCATCACAAGGCCACTTAAAAATTGCCGACTTTGGTTTGGCCAAATCATACGATTTCGAAATGAAATTAACATCTGTTGTTGTAACATTATGGTATCGTGCCCCAGAAGTACTTTTAGGGCAATCATATAATAGTACAGTAGATATTTGGAGTGCAGCTTGTATTATAGCTGAGATGTTCACAAGAAAACCACTTTTCCCAGGGACATCAGAGGGCAATCAATTAGAACAAATATTCGAGTAAGTAAATAAATATTAATTTTAAAGCTTATTTTATAGTTACGTTATTTGTTTAATAGATTAACGGGAAGACCTAGTGCTCAACAGTGGCCCAGAGAGATTTCTTTATCTCGGGACAACTTTTTACCCAAACCTCCTAAACAACCTAGTGACCTTTGTCCTACTATCTGTGAATATTCAAACGACCTGTTAAGTGTAAGTTATGTTTGTCTATCTTATTACCATCAGTTATTTAAATTCCATTATTTTATTTTTAGAAAATGTTATGCTTTGATCACAAAAGTCGTCCATCTGCCCTTGAATGTCTCGATCATGAATACTTTCATCAAGAACCGCTTTAACAAGCTTTCTACAACTAAATTTAAGTAAATTGTTCTTAGAGGAAAGTTATATTTATGTTTTGTTAATGTTAATTCCTTGTTTATAGTTACTTATTATTTATTAGGTTTAGTTTGAAATAATATAATTTTTGGAACTTATTTTTTCTTTTGTGAGTGTGAACCGAAAAGCAGAGAGAGAGAAAAATTGAAGAAAACAAAATACCTATGTTTAAGTTAAAAACTATCTAAAATGTTGTGATATAAATTATACAAACATATACCTACCTACCTATTTACCTACCTGCATACCATGTATTGTAATAGACCAGAATTAACCAACAAATCCCCCCCTTTAAAATGCTAACAATAGAAACAACTGACATAGCCTTAAGTTCTGAAAACCATACAATTAATTACCGCCAGACTGATATACAAAATAGAAACAAAAACTAAATAAATAAAATAGCCCATATATTTAGGATTATAAATTTTTCTTTTTTTTTTTCGTAACACGTGTGTTCAATTTTCGTAATAATAATAATAATTATACAATCAAACTGCTATTCTCTCGTTCACTTAAATTAAATTTAAAATAATTAATATGTATTTAAGTTATAATGTAATAATATTATTTTTGTTTGTATTAAATATTAATTTCATGTAATTTCAGTAAATTTATATCAATATGCATTTTTGTTTTAAATAATTATTTTCAATGTTTAAATAAAAACTCTCGTATAAGTTTAGTGAGAATAATAATTCTATAAGTTACTTAAAAATGATTAAAGTAAGTAAATGTTAAATGGTAATTTTAACAGAAATAAATAAGAATTAATTGCTTGTAGCTTATCATACAAAAACAAATGAATGAAAAAGAAAACAGAAGCAATCCTGATCATTACACACAAAAGTGATTTTTATTTTCTTTTGATTTACAAAATTTAAATTATTAATTTTGCAGGAAAATATTAAAGAATTGATTTTCAATGAAATAAAAACAATAAACTGAACTAAAACACAAATTCGAATACCTGATGCTTATTTTTGTTTTTAATGAGTTAAGATTTGTTTCAATAAATTATAAATTTATCTAAACGTAGGAGTATTATCTCTTATAACTTAAATGTCTGTTTATTTTGTTTAAATAAAAAATGAAGTAATAATGACATGAATATTTATTCAATGTGTTTTATTTAACATTTGATAATTGTTTAAAGAAAATTGATTGAAAAGTTTGAAATTAATGGAGGTTTAACAACAATTCACGTAGACCGCATGGAAACCAATGCTCCGGCCTGGAAAGTCTACGAATCCACACCCACAGGACAGCACAGTAGAGGAAGACCGCGAATCAGATGGCGCACACAAGTGGAAAGTGACCTCACCCAACTTGGAGCGCGAAACTGGAGGCATCTGTGTGAGGCCCTAGTTCACACAGGACTGTAGCACTACCTTAAGTAAGTTAACAACACTTCGGCATTGAATTGTGCTCGAAAAACTTTAAGCTAATTGCGTTTGGGACCTTAATTAGTGTTGCACTGAAATAATTAGAGGATCAAAGTAAGTGGAGGACGTCCTTTAAAAAGTTCCAGTAACCGATAACAATTCGTACTTTAATATTGTTTTCTTGTATGTGTCTATTATATCACGTTTTGATTAATTTAGAAAAAAATATTTCCTCATAATTCAAGTCAAACTAATAGGATCTTTTATCAGTGTTAAAAGATGATGTTCTCCGGTGGCTTTGGTGAAGATCACTGTCAAACTAAGTTTCATACAAATGAAGTGTATTTGATTTATAATTCAACGAATCATTGTGCACTCTCTTCACCGAACTTATAGAACACTTTTATCTTCAAGTCATCTTGAGCGATTAGGTTCATTTCCGTTTGAACGGGTATGTAAACAAGAATTTACGTTTTTGAAGTGAGCACAAAATTTGATGGTGCTTCAGCTCGCGAAGAATCTGGGCCTAGTGACTTACGACACTCAACTAATCCTGTGTACGAGTTATGTCGACTTATGGATGTTATGCCGAATCCAAACGGCTAATTTGAGAAAGCACTTTATTTTTCAAGAATTACACTTGGAGGATTTGTTAATTCCTCGCAAGAGGCAGTACCCGTGGGATGGCAAAGGCAGAACCCAGACCTTTCGCATAATATTCCTATGCATTGGCTACAATGGTGGGTCATGGTCCTATGAGCCAAAAAGTTTATACAATTTGTGATCACTTTACATTAATCTTCAAAAATTCGGGAAGGTTTATTTTAATTTATGCGCACATTAACAAAATTGGTTAAATATCAAACTTTTAAAATCCACAGTGTAAAATAAATATGTATTTGTTTTCCTTTTTCGACAGCTTACAATTCCCACATCTGGGCAGGTGCTCCTTTTACTCACTTGAGTCTCTTGGACAGAATTCAAAAGAGAGCCTTAAAACTGATAGGTGACCGTTGCCTAACTGAAACTTTTATATCTCTCGAGCATCGTTGTAAGGTTTCATGCCTGTCATTATTTTATCGCTACTTTCATAAACATTGCTCTAATGAAATAGCCAGTTACGTTCCTCCCCTCAAAGAATTCAACCGTAATACGCGTTCTTCTAGGAATGCTCATCAGTTAGCTCTTGAGCTCGGACGTACTGTAAAGTACAGAGATTCTTTCTTTAGTCACACTACACGATTGTGGAATGCTTTACCAGACTCAATATTTCCCACTCATTGCAATGTGCAGACATTCAAAACCAATATGCATCGCTATCTCCTTTCTAATCCTATCCTCCCTTCCTAATTGCTCGCACTGTGGTTAATCATTATAAGAGTACCTATTAATTTCCCCTTGAGTGCGCGCATATTTAAAAAAAAATGTTTAAAAAATCTGTGAAAATGTCAAGGCCGTATCTCTAATACTTTCAGAATTGAAGAAGTCTAAATATCGACTTTTCTCGCAATGAGATTTTTCAATTTTTAGAGAAATTATAAATCGAATTATAAAAAAGAATTCAAATTTGAACTCTTGATTATAAAATAAATAAATTAGGTGGCGCAACAGACCATTGAGAACTAGGGCCTAGTGACTTACGACTCTCAACCCATCCTGTGTGCGAGTAATGTTGTCAGGAATGGAATATATATGTATGTATTTATTCTGCTGCGGTGTAGTTCACACAGGACTGTAGCGCCACTTTAAGTTAGTAGGAGTAGGAAAAAGTTTTTGACAAATTTAGACCATGACTTCGTGGAAAACAATTGGTAATCATGCCGATTATAGAATCCGAGGAATGATTTGCGAATTAATTAAGGTGCCGGTTATAGCTATCAGTAAAATCCATCAGTAAAATGTTTGTTTTTAGTTTTGGACATGTTACAGATTTATTTCTAGCAAAAGAATGATGCAATAAGATGAATCCCATATTCAAGTATTTTTTTTTCAAAAAGAAACAATGCATTTAAAGTTGTATTTAATTTATAAATCCATTTTAATTTTTTTAATGATGAAATTTCATTTTACTGAACAGCTGACTGCCAAAAGCCAAACAAAATTCCATTTCGTTTTACTGTTGGTGTTCCGATCACATCATTCAAAATTTTACTGTTGAAAGCAACAGTTAAAAACAAACTCTTCAGAAAGAAACTTCAAAGTGACATTTAATTTAATGACTTTAATTTACTGATTGCTACAAACGCTCATCAGTAAAACTTTTCAGATTCCCCCTGTTTCAAATTTTACCTTCGTAATATGTTAAACAACACTTTTAGGGTGACCCTCCCCCCGGACTTAAATTCAGGATCCACCATTGATTGACTAAGGGTACTTAAGACATTACGTCACAAAAAAGTTCACGTATTCCATTGAATTCATTGTTAAACTATGTTTACAAATTAAACGGTAAGGATGTGGAAATGATCATGGCAACACCAAAGCGTTATTAGTTTTATAAAACATATGTTATCTCGAAAACTTGTTTCACTGTCAACAAACTGACCCCTAATTCATAAGAATAAGTGAACATTAAAATTACTGAGCAGTAGATTGATACTTGTAAGTAAAACTTTACTAATTCAAATTACCAATTTCGGCAACAAGGTCCAACAACTTTAAAATAAAAATGTTTACATATTAAAACATTGAACGTTGCCATTTTCACAATTTCACTGAATGATATCATTGGTATAATGCCATTGAAAATCCTACCCATACAAATGTTTACTTAACCAAGTTTTCCAGATGCGGTTGTTGAATCTAGTAAAGTGACATTCTGACATTTTATTATTGGCATTGGGTACTTGGTGTTTCTGTTTAGTGTAGTAAGTGTTGTTTTTCTCATGTTTATTTTACCTGTGCAACAAATAATAAACAAAAATATAATATAGCAAATCTACAATATTACCTCTTATTAATGTTTTCCTACAAAAACAATGGTTTGTCGTTTATGTTTTTCTGAAGAGTCTGATGAATATATTGATATATTTAGTGAAGACAAAATATCAAGATACATAAAACAGTTCTTAGAATTAGAGGTATGTAGGTAAAAATTAATAACAAAAACAAGAAAAAAAGCAAGTAACTAAGTTATCACGATTTCTCTCGTTAATTAATTGATTGATTTTTTATCCTAGATTAATGAAAATGATCCAGTTTCTAAGCTTATTTGTTCTGTATGCTGGCAACAGTTGAAAGATTTTCAAAATTTCTACACACAAATTAAAGAGGCCCAAAGAAGACCTCTTGTTAAAATGAAGAAAGAAATTTCTGTGGGTGAAAAGGAGTTGGTAGAACACGAAATGGATGATTCTGCATTCGAGTATGTAAATACGGAAATAGGTTTGTTGCCATACGTTTTTCATTTAATTATTTCGATAATAATTTGAATTTTTATATTTAAGATGATCAAGAATTGAATGAATCTGCAGAGATAACTATTCCAAATGAGGGTGGTAAGTTGTTTTGTTATTTGTTTGTCTAATATGTTGTTCTGAACTGCAATTTGATAACTTGAAGCATGGTCAAAATGTATGACTGTTAGATCTTTCAAATACATATTATAATGGCTTAACTAATTATCATATGTATATTATGGGCATAAGATGTGTAGAATATAGTGCTCAGTGGTCTGAGACGAAACACGAAAGTTTCCTGCAGTCTCCATACCAAAAAAAAACGAAAACAATTGACAATTGAAAACGTAGTAATTAAGTAAATTGTATTAACAATTTTTAATTATTGTATCGTAAAATAAGGTTTTAAAATGTTTATGATAAGTAGAAACAAATTGTATTACTCTTATTATATTTCAGCACTTTATATAGGGTCCGCCAACTAACTTTTTTTTTTTGGAAAATGCTATAAAAACATCGAGTGTAGCTTCGGCTGTGTGGCACGTAGCGCCGTCCTGTTCAAACCAAATTTTGCCAATATCCTCCTCTTCAATTTTTGTGAACAAAAATTCGTTCAATATGGCCCGATAACTCCTTGGTCATTTTCGAAGAAAATTGGCTCAATTATGCCTCATTATGCCGCACCAAACAGTGACTCCCTTTTGGGTGTATCGGCTTTTCAATGTATGTGTGCGGGTTTTCTATGCACCAAATGCGACAATTTTGCTTGTTTACATACCTGCCAAGATCAAAATGAGCTTCATCTGAAAAGTTGATTTTTTTTGGCAAAATCGGCATCTTCTCTAAGCGTTGTTCTCAGCGTTATGGAAGATAAAACTAATTATCTGTCAAATCAGTCATGAGCTAAGTGTTACCATTCATGAAATAAGCACAAGTTATTCTTTTCTCAACATGGTCTAGCCGTATATGTACGGAATGATGTTGCCTATCAACTTTTACCACAATATAGTCAGTGCACCAACACAAATTTTAATTATATGTGTTTTAAATTCACCGTCTAAATGCGCATCATTCACACGTGTTTTATTTATCGTAGCCCAAGTCTGGATAGCAATTCGACTTCTAACGAATTCTATGCGCTGTCCGACTCTATCCAGAGAATTGTATCCCATTTTCCGCACAGTGAGATCGTTGTTACGGGCGATTTCAATGTACACAATTCTTCGTGGCTGCGCTATTCTGGTCAGACAACATCCGAAGCAAGGTATGTCGAGATTTTTGCTGAGTTAAACCACCTGACTCAGTTAGTTGACGAGTCAACTCGGATTCCTGACGTTGCAGATCAGTCCGCCAACACTCTAGACTTGTTTCTTACCTCTGATCCTAATAAATGTGCGGTTAGTGTATTATCATCTCTAAGCACATCAGACCATTGTGTCATATCTGCTAATGCCTCATGCCAAAAAAAAACCAGTTAAAGAGAAAAACCCTACGAGAACCGTATGGCAATATGAGAAAGCCAACTGGAACGGTCTCAACGACTTCTTCAGGAACTTTAACTGGTCACTAGCTTCCTCGATAGTGACGTGGATTCCAGCGCAGATATGGTTACAAACTTAATTCTTTTAGTAATGAGAAATTTTATCCCGAATAAGGTAAAGTCTATCAAACCTAAAGAAAACTCATGGTTTGATTCGAGCTGTAAAGAGGTTATTAGGTCAAAGATGTAAGTTTCCGGATTTATGAAGCCAACCCTACTGAGAAAAACCGGAATAAGGACAAACAAGCTAGAAAGACTTGTAACGGACATATTCGACACATTGAATTTTTGCATGACCAGAAATTACAGCAAAAAATACTACATTGTCCCAAAGGTAGTAAAAATGTCTGGTTATTTGTAAAAAAATGTGCGCAACACTACGTCATCGTCAGTTCCTACGCTCGTTTCCAATGACACTCCTTTTGTAAGCTCGATTGATAAGGCCAATTTGTTTGCAGAACAGTTTGCTGTTAATTCGATGCTGCCAATGAGTCCTCCTATACTTGAAACGTAAACTTTTCTATGGGACAAATCTTCTTTCGCACTCGTACAGTTGCTAGAGTACTAAAAGATCTTGACATTCACAAATCCGCTGGCCCTGATAGTATCCCCGCTATTGTTCTGAAGAGGTGTTCTTCAACGCTGGCAAAACCACTGCGTAAGCTTTTCCATCTTTCCTACTCTATAGATCTCTTTCCGAGCGGATGGAAAATAGTATTTGTCCAGCCTGTCCCTAAAAAAGGCGAATCCTCCTCCCCCTCTAACTATCGTTCAATTGCACTTACGTCCCTTCTTTCCAAGGTCATGAAAACGCTAATAAATTTTCAGCTTAAGAAATATCTTGAGGAACGGAAGCTTCTTAATGACCGGCAATACGGCTTTCGTAGCATTAGGTCCACTGGTGATCTCATGATTCATCTCACCGAACAGTGGAACAAATCTTTACATCGTTTTGGAGAAAGTAAGATTATTGCACCTGATATTTCAAAGGCATTTGATAAAGCTTGGCATCAAGCTCTCTTATCGAAAATGCGTGCTTTTGGTATTGACGAATCTCTTAATTGTTGGGTTAGAAATTACCTTTCGGACCGTTCAATTCGTAGTATTGGACGGGTTCAAAAAATCTGATATTCACACGGGCTCCGTTTTGTCTCCGTCGATCTTCCTTATTTTTATAAATGATCTTTTGTCTGAAACTTCCTACCCACTAAATTGTTTCGCTGACGACAGTACCCTCAGCCTTCATATTCGTTTTTAGATTCTCATCCTTGTTCTTCTTCTTCTTGTGGACTACCAACGGCAGCGTATAATTTATTTTATAAACTATGCTCTATTGAAATAGACAGTTGCATTCCTCCCCTTAAACAATTTAACCGTAATACCCGTAATGCTAGGAATGCCCATCAGTTTACCCTTGAGGACAATTTCGGACTTACTGTTAAGTACAGAGATTCTTTCTTTAGCCGCACTACACGAATGTGGAATGCTTTACCAGGCTCAATATTTCCCACTCATTGCAATGTGCAGACATTCAAAACCAATGTTTTTTTTTCTCTTTTCATTAATTGATTTTATAAGGCTCATATCACATCAATTCTTTTTTTGGAATTGATACAAAATCCGAAAATTATAGTAAATAAAATCAAGTAACACTATCGATGAAATTTCCAACTAAAATTATATTTGTTATTTATTTTTAAACGAACTCCAAGAACAAATCGTACCCGATAATTATGATGACATGAAGAGTACCACTGATCCTTCTCCAAATCATTTGAAAAAAAAATCTCGTCATTCCAAAACCTTGTCAAAGACAACACGTTCGTTTAAAAATGAATCCGAAAGAAAACTCTTTGTTGAATTGATGAAAAGAGAAGAAGTCATTTGGAACCGAACGCATACCCTTCATTCCAGTTCCCGTGCTTTAACTGAAGCTTGGAAACGTATTTCTTTATCGATGCCAACTCAAAAAACAGGTAAGCTTAATGCGTATTTGTATATTGTTTTAAATTAGCCATTAAAATAAATAAAAATCATCTTGTAGTTCATGAATGTAAGGTAATGTGGAAAAGTTTAAGGGACGCCCTGCGTTATGAAAGAAGAAAAGCTGCCAGCGGATGTGATCAGGGTCATGATCTAAGAAATTTACTATATTTTGTTTCTGCAGCAAATGGACAGAGAAAAGGCAAGAACCTTACAGTTTCCTCAACAAAAAAACCCGAAAGCACCGATGAAAATCCAAGTAAAAACACGGGGAAATGCAGATTTGATGGTAGAAAAAAGTACAAGATACAAAACTACCATTTGTTTGATAGCAACGGCACGGCGGCGGCGCAGTGGTCGGATAGAACTTACGAAAATAGCGTAAGTGATATTTCGGGTTACTCCGAAGGACCATCAAAACATTTCTCCAATAATGTTCCGTTTGAAGCGGCGGCGGCCGCTGATAGACCACACAGTACGTCGGGAATTTTTACAATTTCAACGGCTGCGCCGAGTAATAATATGGAAATTATGAATGAACCACCGCCAGTAGAATACAAATCAAATGCGAACAACTTTTATGTAAGTTTAAATTAATATATGTTTTATATACCTAATTAAGTAGGAAGAAGTAAGGAGGTCGAAACCCAAAAAGGGATATTGCCTTAAAGGCATGAAATGTTATTTTCTAGTTATTTCATCATTCTAAGTAAATATTAGCATTGACAATTTAATTTAAATTTGAACCATTTTTTATTTTAGGGTGATGTTAAAATTGAATTCAAAGATGAGGTTTCCGATCTAGTTGGAAGTATATCGAAGGCGTTGAATCGTTTAGTTACTATTGCAACAACTCAAACACAAATGAAATCAAATACCATTGAATTTAAATATGAATATATTTGGAAGTTAATTGAATGTCTTTATGCTCAAATGGATCAAACAACTATAAATGATTTAAATCAGAGAATAATAAATATGGTTTATGAAGGTTGTAAAATAAATGTATACTAAAATTATTTTGATTTTCTTTTTTTTTTTGAATTTTATTCAAATATTAGTTTAGAAATAGAAAAACTATTAAATTTGTAATAAAAAAAATGTTTAATATTTATGGATGATTGTAAACATTTGTTTTATTTATTTTTTTTTATAAAACAATGCAGAATCAATGGAGTGACCAAAATTTTGGTTCTATTATATCACAAAATTCACAACATATGGCCTCCACAACTGTAATTTATAAACGTCATCCCTTCGGTCTAATTTTGAACCGATTTTGTACCACTTTTTTAAGCGTACTCGGTCTTATTTTGATAATAATACCTAGTTTCTGTTTTATTAGCTTAGACCTCAGATTTGATGTATAGGTCTATTTCTAGAGACGACGAATCAAATGGATCAACAAAGTAATGTATGTTGCGCACCATTTCTCCTTTTAATGAATTGCAATATTTTCCGGATGTAATGAGGATTTTTCTCCAAAATCTTGTTTACACAAACGTTAAGCCAAAAATAAACCTCATTGCTAGGCTTCGCAAACAGAAAAAGTATAAAAGTAATTCGACTCGTCCCTTGTTTCTTAGTCTTCGAGATAATCTGCTTCAAAGTAAAACAAAAATCAAACCTAAGGGTCGATATACCGTTAAAAATATATTGTTTCCTTAATGATGCTCTTAAGTTTAGATTTAGACTTCAATTTGTACAAAAGCAGTTTCTAATGATGGAGGTAATTATTTTGTTAACTTTAGAAATTCTCTTTTCGGTTCTGATAGTTTTTGAAAGGTCTTGAAAAATTAGTTATGTCAGTTTGTGAAATGAGTGATATTGGAATACACAAGAAAGGCGAACAAAACCAAATAAATGACTGAACCTCTGGGCCACTATTTCGAAACCAGCTACCCACTCTCGATTTCATATGAAATCTCCAATAGGAACAATTGTTTTCCGTAAACATAACTTAGAACATGCAGGTAAAAATGTGACCCCCATCTGATCTGGTTATTCTTTAAAAAAACTTATGAAGCTTGAGTATAGCTCCCATCTCTGGGCTGTTTTGGTTTTAGTTCTATTAGTCATTATTCAAAGAGCGTTCAAAATGAATAGGGACACCGTCTGCTCAAAGGCAGTAAACTTCTTCAAGCCTTCTTTTTAAATTTTCTTCAATGTCTTTCAAAACAGGCAGCAGTTCAGCAATTGATGTTCCTTGATGAGAATATTGTTAGCTTATATTATAAGTACATAGGTACATACTCTCAAATATACCTGTTTTTTGTAGGTCTTTCAAAATATGTTTTTTTGGATCGACTAAAAACCCAAAATTGACTTTAATTTACGCCAGTTGCGCTTGCAGTTCTTCATCTTCAATCTATTTTTTTGCAAATGCAACACAGCTTGCATCATCTCCGAGAGCGGTGACGATTTTTGTTGATCCGAGCTAAATAATCCTCATAATATGCTACTGCCTCTAACCAAGTACCCCAGCGAGTTAAAACCTAGTTTAAATGAAAATTCAAAAATACGACTTCAAATTCAGTTTCAAACAAACTTACAGGTTGTGGTGGCAGTGGCAATTCAGGTTCCATATCCTTAAAAATAGCAATCCAAGATGGAGTCTTCAGAAATACTTTTTTCAAGTTCGACACGAAGGCGTCAACTTTTGAGCAGTGACTGCGTATGCTTTAACAAACTCGTCAAAAAGCTGGGTTTTTTAACTAAAGATTCTCAACGATATGCGAAAATGTTCGCATTTCTTTTAATGCTAAACCAATTATTAGATATTCCTTAACAAAATTTAATAGAAAAAAGCAAAAAGGCAGAAAAAGGCAACAATGGCGAAGAAAGGCAAAAAAAGGCAATTATGGTATAAAAAGGCAAAAAATGGCAAAATAAAATACATATATTTGCAAACTCCAGGGCTTGAAACATGTTTGTCGAAAGTCGATTTTTGAGTGCGCCCTTATTATTAAAAAAAGTTGATCATTACAAAAACACTTCTACGCATATTTTACTGACATTTTAGAACACTAACATGCAAAATAGATTTTGTATTTTTCTATGAAAGTACATATTTTTTGTAACGTGTGTTTTTAAGACGTGTGATTTTCAATCTGCTAACAGTTTTTTAAGAGTTTGCCTTTTTGACACATGTCAATTGATTTATGCTCAGTTTGGTTTTGGTTTGACATTTTATAGTTAATAGACTTGCTCCTAAACAACTTTTGCAAATCGTGCAAATTTATTACCAAATTAATAGTTCGGTTCACACGACGCAACGAAACAACCAATTTATTGAAAGAAACTTTTGGTGAGCTCATTATCATGATTTAACACCGATTAACTGTTTTTTGTGGGGTTATGTGAAGTCTCTTGTCTGCGCAGATAAGCCCGAGAAGATTGAAGCCTTGGAAGAAAATATTCGAAACGTAATTTCTGACATACGCCCACATTGCTGTAAAAAGTGGTAGAAAATTGGGCCTCTCAACTGGAATTTATTCAAGCCAGCCGCCGCCCCGGTCACTTGCCCGAAATTATTTTGAAAACCACAATGGCAAACCCTTATCTTTACAATTAAATTAAATTCTTGGCCATAACAGGAAATTATGTTCATTTTATTTCTTTTTGAAAACCACACGTCTAAAAAAACACCATTTATATAATTTTTAAAAAACTGTTAAGGTACCAAAAAACTTTCCAGATACAAAAAAAGTTCAAAATGTTAAGCTCTTGATATCGATTTTGTGTTAAGGCTCTGGAATTGAGCCTCAAACTTTCGGCAACAGTAGCCACATTCTTCACTATCCACACCATCGGACAATAATATAGTGTTGTGCAGTCTCATGAGTTTGTGGTGAGTGATCCATTTCCTTCAAAACTTCTTTTCAAAAAACTCACTGTTTGTACTACACCGTACTCTTTTTGGAAATAGGTTTTCAAAGTGACTCATTTCGTTCCGCAGATGTATAATACTGGCACTGACTTTTGCAGCATTTGAAAAATAACTCTTTAATCCTGCTACACAATCTCGAAATCAGAGACTTAAATTCCTATAAATTGTCTCGCCTTTTTTCAACTCTGTCTCTAACAAGTAATAACTCACTAACGAGTACTAGTACATGTAACGTGAGAGCAATGTTTATTTTGTACGTTCAAAAAAGCTCATCACAATGTTCTGTTACGTGGTTAATATTTCTAAACTTGTGTGGTGAGTATACAGAAAGTGACATTTCCCATTTCAACTTTTTATTGCTTTTATAAACAATTTTTTTCCAATTTGTGCTAATTAAAATATTGTTTTTCTTAAATATCTTAAATATTTATATTCATAATGGTGTGCCGTTTATGTTTAATAGATGCCGATGATAATATTACAATATTTGGTGAAGAAAAAATCCAAAAGTATATCGCCAAGTTTCTACAATTAGAGGTAATGTTTTGTTTGTTCTTCATCGAAGGAGGAGAACCTTTTTGGCTACTGACAATTTTCTGGAAAAGCTGTTGAGTTTATTCTTTTTATTGTTTGATGTGCATCTCTTATTATTAGCTATCACCAGAAGATCCCTTTTCAAAAGTGATTTGTGCCCGATGTTGGCATCAATTGGATAATTTTCAAAACTTTTGTTTGGAAGTAGAGCAAGCCCAAAGAACTCTTAATGCTTCGATTGTAGATTCAAAACAAGATTTACCAGCAACAACACAAAGTAAGTGAACATAATAATAATAATAGGTGCTTTATTCTAATACAAAATTATCATTTTTCTTTTCTAGATTTTGATCTGCTTAAAAAAGATATCGATGATTCTGATGGTAAGTTACGTTAAGGGTTGTAATAGACGTTATTTTATGTATACCTTTATTATTTTTTCCTTACTCATCTATTATCGGGGTAATTTAACTTTTCTGATCAGAATATAAAACAAATATCCGTTGCATATTTTGTAGTTCTTAAACAGAGCATAGGTTGATCGCGCAACCTAAAATGTATTAATCAATTAATGCTCATTGATGCTTGTAATAGTTCTATTGACAAAAGATGTTATACGCGGGTTGATCTATTGTATATTTATTTATTTATTTCAACTCGAACTCATGTCTAAATTGAATACATGAGCTATAAAATTAACAACAATAAATTTAAAAAGATGTAGTAAAGAAAGAGAAAAACAGATTTATACAAATACTTAGCCGGATAACAATTTTTGTTTAAGATTATTCTTTGACAAATTAAATAAGACGGAAGACGTTCATTTATATCCCATGGAAGATAACGAAGGGCGAAAAACAAAAATTTGTGTTGAACACTTTCAATTTAATTTATTAAAACATCATACAGTTGATCAAAAAAGAATCCGGACACATATCTTTTTGCTCCTTAAATCACGAAATAAATTTGATGAAGGTTTGAAAATGGCGTATTTGGGCATCAAACCACAGTTTTTATTTTTTACTCTGAATATTTAGCAAAAATTACATTTTTGTTAATAATTGGCCGTCGAAATTCAATTTAGAAAGAAACGATCGCAAATAAAATATCAGAAAAGAAATCGGGCACCCTGTCGTATACTCATCTTTTTTGTTTTTAACGGAACAAAGATATCACTTTTAGGTTAATAAAATGCCGTTACATATGTATGTCAGATGATTATTTGATTTATTGTATGCGTTATTATAAGAACGGTCAAAATGGAAGCACAACGTGGTTATACAACGATAGAATTGCGAAAATTAGTAATAAAACATTTTAAAGAAGGTAAATCTGTTCGTGCTATTGCAGAAATTGTTAAAAGAAGTAAGTCTACGGTAGGAGATATCATAAAAAAGTTCAAAACAACAAAATCTGTTGAAAATCTACAAAAATCTGGAAGACCTAAGAAGTTTACTGCAGGCGATGAACGTTGGATAGTAAAACAAGTTCAAAAAATCTCCAAATGAGTGCACCAAAGCTGACGGCCGGCGGAGGTAAAGAAATACTTGCAAAAAGATGTTAACCCTGAAACCGTGAGAATAGTGCTTCGAAAAAGTAGTTTTCATGGAAGAGTGGCAAGAAAAAAACCATTCATCAACAAGAAAAACCGAATCAAGGGAAAAGAGTTTGTAAGGCGCTATCAAAAGAAGGATTTGTCATTTTGGAATCGTGTTTTGTTCTCTGACGAGAGTAAATTTAATTTATTTCGATCAGATGGACAAACATATGTGTGGAGAAAGCGGAATGAAGAGCTCAAGGAAAAAAACTTGAGACCTACTGTAAAACATGGAGGTGGCTCCCTTTTGGTATGGGGCTGGTCCAGAAAATCTTGTTATTGTGGATGGAATTATGGATCAATACAAATACATTCAAATTTTGGAGGAACATTTACAACAAAGCGCACGAAAATTATGAATCAGCGAAGAAGACAACGACCCAAAACACAAGGCTTTAAGTACTCGGTTATGGCTCTTGTATAACTGCAAACATTTGATTGAACCTCCCCCACAATCACCAGACCTAAATGTTATTGAACATTTATGGAGCTACTTAGACAATCAGCTTAAAAACTACAACTGTACCAAAAAGAAAGACTTGGAAAATGCATTAAGAATCGAATGGGAGAAAATTCCTACTTCTTTCTGTGAAAAACTAGTTCAATCAATGCCAAAAAGATTGGATGCGGTAAAAGAGAGTAAAGGATTATCAACGAAGTACTAGCTTCGCATTTTTTTGCTTTTAATAATATTTCCGTTGTTTATATTTTGTCCAATATTTATTGTCCGATTTCTTTTTTGACTATAAAATTGTTATTATTTTCTTAAAAACATAATTCAAGAGAAAATTTAAAATGAATCAAGAGAGTTAATAATAAATATAATCTTAATAATTGATGGCTTATTGAAAAAGAATGCTTATGTCCGATTTCTTTTTTGATTCACTGTACATAGGACACCATATACAGCTGCAATAGCGCAGGATAGGATAGATAATCGCACAGTAGAAGATTTTTGAAGTATAGGAATCATTTAATTCCTAGAGAAAACCTCTTGATCAATCCAGTCGGCATCTTACCTTACTTGTGATATCATCAATCCGTTTCTTACTATGAGTATATCACTTTACACTTTTTTATTGAACTCCATTCCATTTAAAGAGCACCTTTCACAAACTATGTCAATATAACAGCGTAAAGACATCTGCGAAGTTGTTGATTTATGAATAAAGTAGATCTTCACCAATGTCACTAATGAACAATTAAATAGAGCAAAGGTCCAATATGACTGCCTTGAGGAACTCCAGACAACACATTAATAATTTTAGAAATACAGCTTTTAAAATCAAAACAATGTATTCAGTTTTCAAATATGATTTGATGCAAATTATGATCCACTATGGGAATCCGTATTTTTCTAATTTTAGCAAGAGTATATAGTGGTTGACCCTATCAAATGATTTGCTTAGTTCAGCGTTAAAAAACGTCATTTTCAAGATTAGAAGATCCGTTATTGTAGACTTTATGTATCTATATTGGTTTACACGTAAATTGAATATGTTTTCAAACAACAATTTCAAAATTTCAGCAGCGGTAAAATACATTGAATTTAATTGAAATAGTAATATCATAAAGAGCAAAGCTCGAAGCGACCGCAATGTCATGACAACCTTCTAACTGGCCAAATTTTCGTCAAACTTAGGAGAGTTGAGAATAAGGGAAAATAGAAGGATACATTTGAGGATAATTCAAGAAAATAGAAAAGAATTTATACAAAATTAGTTACAGTTCAAAAGTAAAAATAAAAAGACAGTTTAATGTTTTTTAAATTATAATTTTTTGTACAAAGGCAAGATTTGATATTTTTGCTTAGCAATAACAGGAGAGGAAAACATACTTATAAGCTAATTTTCCTTATCCCTCTTTATTTTATCTTTCTCGTATTTTTTCTTGATCAAATAATTTAACCATATTTGTTTTCAACATATTTTACGATTTAATTTTTCCTATCATTCGTATTCTCCACAACACATTTTTAGTACCACCATCTCCAACTAGTGCACCTGTCTTTAATTAAAATCGTATGTTCCCTTGAGAGTACTTTATACTCGTTAGTCAGTACAGGGAAGGTAGGATTTTTGCCTCTTACTCTGATTACATTAGCTTGCATAAGCGTGTCACTTGCTATAGCTCTGACAGCTTCAAAACTCAAACGTTTTTCAGGTTCAGACGATATATAAAATATATTGGTCAACTGCCAAAAAATTGCCTTCCAATTGAGGCAACTTTATTAAGACAAGAAAAATCTCCCTTACTTTCAAGTCAAGTGAACTGTGTCAAAATATAAGCTGATAACCTTTTTTTAATTTAACTAAACGCTGAGCTTCTTCACTCTGTGATTCATAAATTGTTTGCATTATTAAAAATTAAAATTTAGCATGAAAAGATTTTTTGCCAAATTGGAAAAGTTATTTCATTATAAAACAATTTAATAGATTTATAGCTTATTTGAGGAGTTGTTTTTTTTAGATAATGTTGACTTGGTATTTTCTGTGCGAGTAACTCAGTGTAAAGGTTAGTGAAATAAAGTTCCTAAATTGAAATGAATAACAGCTTAAAAACTAACTTAAGGTAACTTGTTTCGATTTCGACATCTAAGTTCTGTTTTTTAAATATTCTTAAAGACAAAGAATAATTGTTTCTGTCAATTATGGAAACATTTTTAGCACTACGCGTGAGAGACCTCTATCATGTTGTATGATTTTAGTTACTTCTGGCTTAATCGTTATCTACGAAATTTATTTGTTTGTTTCTTTTGGCATATATCTATGATACATCACCTGTGATGTATGTATGATAGAACACAGCTTTTAAGCCACCACCTTTGAATTCAAAACTTGTAATTTTTAAACTGATTGTTTTGGAAATATCATATGGTTATATTACGCATCGACAAAACCCTCTTTTTTATTTCCTCTTCATTTCAGTGTCTTAGAAAAAATTCATTAATTTCTGGTGCACACATTGTAATTCTAAAAAAAATATTTCAATTTATATCTTTTTAATTCAAATCGTAGATGATAACCGCGATAATGATGAATTATTTTTCGGACTTGATGAAGAAATTATTAAAGCAGTTGAGGTCAGTTGTGAATTGACGGAAATAAAAACACCAACTGATTCCTCAGAAACAAATGAAAATGTTCCAAATCGAAGACTAACACGACAGTCAACCATTCGAAAATTGGAAACCACTGACATTCCTGAAATAGAACCGGTCAAAAGAAAACGTGGTCGACCTAAAAAGGGAGAAGTTAAAGTTAAAACAGAAGAACCAATCGAAGAAGAAGAAAAAGATGTAAAGACTGAGTTGAATTCAACCACTGAAAAGGATGAATCAACTAAACAAGAAAAAGAAGAAGAAGTGGAAGGCAAAGATGAAAAAGATGACAAAACTGAATTAAATGATCTAAGCACCGAATCGAATTCAAAGAAACGACGAGGTCGACCCAAAAAGGGAGAAAAAGTTGTTCCAAAAGTTAAAGGACCCAAAACAGAATCTAGCGCCAAAATGATGCAAACTGCCAGAGAATTCGATGAGATCATTCAGAAAAATATGAATCTTTCGTGCAACATTTGTTCGGTAAGGCTTATTGATTTTGCCGAACTAAAACGACATTTTCGAGCTGTTCATCAACGTCGAGGATATGCTGTTTGCTGCAATAAGCGTCTATTCAAACGTGGTCTGGTTGTGGACCATATAAATGTTCATAATAACCCAGAGTATTTTAAGTAACTAAGCAATTCCAATTTAAAAGAACTTTCATTCAATTGGCTTCTTTTTTTTTTTAATATCAAGGTGTGAAAAATGTGGCAAGATTCTGGCTGATAGAATGTGTCTGCGCAATCACGACCTGTTATTCCATCAAAAGGAAGAATTGAAGACATTTCAATGTGCGTTTTGCCCCAAGAAATATGCCAAACAGTATCTGCTGGATCAGCATAGTGTAAAACATGTTTCACAGGATGAATGTACATTCTTTTGTGCTGAATGTGGAAAAGGGTAAAACATTGCTTTTTATTTTCTATGTAAACAATCTTAACACGTTTTTTTTAGTTTTCCCTCGAACGCAACTCTTACTAAACATGTTAATCAAATCCATTCGACGATATATGATAAAATGTGTGAAATTTGCGCCAAGCTTATTCGAGGAAATGCCAATTTCGATCGTCACATGGAAGAACACGAGGGTATTGTTCAGCCTCAAGTGCAATGCCAACAATGCGGTTCATGGTTAAAAGATAAAAACAGCCTTCGAAAGCATATGTACAAACATGATGGTAAAACTTACACCTGTGACATTTGTGGCAAAGTTTCTCAAACAAAGAGTTCCCTTCAAAGTCACATGAGATACGTACACGAAGCATCGCGTACATTTCAATGTACATTTTGTGATAAATCATTTAAAAAGAGTGTTATTTTAAAAGTAAGACAATTTTTAAAAAAATTAGAATTTGAAAATTAGCATGAGTTTGTTTATTGTATCTTTTTTCAAAAAGGAACACATGACACAGCATACAGGGGAGGTGCTTTACACATGTCCACATTGCCCGAAGACATTTAACTCAAAAGCCAATATGCATTCCCACCGAAAGAAGAAGCATCGAGAGGAATGGGAGGCGAATAGGCGTTATCCAAAAAAAGAAATGAAAAACGAAGTAGTTTAAAAATTAAAGGAAGCTAATCCACAGAGGTTCAAATGTAGTCGTAAATATAATTGATTTAAGATAGTTAAAAATTTGTATTTTTATTGATTTTTAAATTAATATTTAAGTTAACAGCCAGATTGCATTGTAGGGGAAGATAGACGAACCTAGATGAAGTATTTTCATCTGCGGAATCTCATTCAATCAAGTCTTGTTTAGATAAACGATTCCGGAAAAAAATTCAATTTTCCCCAATAGAACACAAATAAGATGAGAACCGTATTTTGGAAAATTCAAACACAAAATAAATTGATTTATTTTACCAATGGGAAACCTCCATAGTTTTTGTTTCAGTGTTTTAGAGCTGCTCCGTGGAGCAAGTGTGAACTAATCAATAAAATACATTCGTAACTATTTTATGTTCATATTCTTGTATTTGTAATGCAATAACCACTTTCCAATGCTTATCAGAAGTCTATACCAATTCTAGGACATTGGACAGGTTTAGACAACAAAAAACACTTCATTTGCAATCAACTGCGTTCTTTGAACTTAAATGGCAGGTTCAGACAACATAAGGGACTTCATTTGCAGTCAACTGCTTTCTTTGAACATAAATTTTGACCAAGGCAACTAGTTAATTTTCCAAGTGTCATAAACTTTAAATTCGGAACTTTACTTCACCAGCCTTTATTTTTTGTTCATCGTGCAAAAACTACTAAAAACATAATTGTCTACAAAAAAAACTTCTCAGGCAAGCTACAAGTCCATCTCGACTTGTATTTTGTGTTTTTAATAAATATTACTTATTCCTTTACCAATTTGACAAGGAAATGGAATTGTGCTGAAAATAAATAAATCACAGAGTGATAAAGTTTAGCTTTTAGTTAATTGGATAATCATGATTAGCCGTCATTTTGACATATGTAAGTGGAAATGATTTGATAGTTAGGGAGATTTTTCTTGACCAACTTTCCAAATAAGGTTGCCTTAAAAATAATTTGTTGACACTGGCCAATCAGATGCTAGAAACTTGCTTTACTTTCAAGTCACTTATGTCGCCTGAACCTGTCCATTTTCTTGGTTTTCTTTTTTTGTATGTCAACAAATATTCTTGTGACCTGAAAAACTTAAGATTTTCGAAGGAAAGAAGAAAAGGAATATAATAAAGAAATCAATTTGATCCTTCCATACTCATAAATCTCTAGGAAATCTTTTAAAAACAAACTTGGAAAACATAAATTGACAATGAAAAGTATTCAACCGAATTCAATTCAGTTGACTCACCTTTCACAGACGGAGAGCTTGATTGTTGTGGAAGTTCCTATCCAACCCTGAATTCAATTCGGTTATGATTTTATGCCAAAATGTACACGTATAGAAAGCGCTGGGTTGATCAATTAGAGGTTTCATTTTCAATTGGCCGTTATATGGACAGCTGTCTTTTTTTGACAAGCGAAAAAATTATTGAAAAAGTTGTTCATTTAAAATTTATTACGAATGACATGATGCCGTAGTCATGGTTTCCAATGGGTTATTCATAATTTATGGAGGAATTGACAAATCCTCCTAGAGTAATTCTTGTCATGCAAAGTATTTTCTCAAATTAGCCGTTCGTGCCCGGCATAAAACTGTAGGTTCCCTCCATCCCTGAAAACTTTACTCGCACACAGGAATGGTTGAGATTGTTAACCACTAGGCCCTAGTTCTTAACAGATTGTTGCACCACCTGATTTTTTTTATTGGCATATTCGGCTTTGTAAATGCAAATTATTAAAAACAAAGTTATATCAATTTTCCACAACCAAGTTCATTGTTTTTATAAAATCAGTGATCCTGGGTATTAAATATTAATCTTTTGTAAAAGCTCATAAAAGCGGAAAATCTAGAGGTTTAGTTATATTTAATGTTTATGGTGAATTTCTCTTAAAATGTCATTGCGGTCGATTGATAGTAAACAAAAACTGACAATTCTAAATTGTTATATATTTTTATTTATATTTATGCCTTCAAAAGAAATTAAAGTTTTTTCCATTTAAATTATTTTGGATTCAATTTCCACAAAACAAAAAGAATTATTATCGATAGTTTGTCATAATGCTGTGCCGTTTGTGTTTAAATGATACAAATGAAACTATAAAAATATTTAGCAAAGAAAATATCCAAAAATGTATAACAAAGTTTTTGCAATTAGAGGTAAACAATTGATCAAAAAAATTTGTTGATATTTACAAAGAAAATGTTTTGTTGTTTATTATATATTCATTTTAGTTATCACCAGAAGATCCTATATCTAAAGAAATATGCAATCTTTGTTGGCAGCAATTGGAAGATTTTGAAAAGTTCAGTATTCGAATAGAAGAAGCCCAAAAAACTCTTAGCCAAAAATTACAAACGGTGGATAAATATGACAAAAACAGTATTGAAAGTAAACAAATTTAATGTATGAATTTTTAAAGCAATATAAATAATCTTTAAATTCTTACCTAGGTTTAAGTCACGTAAAAGAGGAAGATCAAAAAGAAGAAGATGAATCAAGTGGTAAGCTTATTGTTGAAACTTGATGACTTAATCTGAGTATGGTCATGTTTACATTCGGTTTTAAGCTAAGATTAATAACAAGGTTTTTCTAGCCTTGCTGGTACTTTTTGACTTTGCCACTAAAAAGTTTGTATTTTTTTCAGAAAAATAATTGTCATATTGTTTTGTTATTTTATTGCGATTATGTTGTTTATATCAAGTTAAAACTTTTGTCTTCATAATCCATACAAAACTAGCACATAAGTTTTGTGAAATTTTATTTTACGACTAGTGACGTAGGTTATTACCGCAAAAATACACTGACCAGCCCCATCCTAAAGTTCTTTGAAGTCTTGGTAAAACTAAGCACAGTCGATATGTCTCGTTATAAGATCTCTTTCAAAAAATATTCTTCCAAATGAAAGAGGTTTCAAGACAATCAGTGCACATAACCACTTAGAGGACAACATCCACCGCGTTATGGCCGATATACTGCCACAAATGTAGAAAAAAGGCAATAATAATTAGGCCTCTAGACTCGACTACATCAGAGCCAACCGTTTTATTAAAATGCCAGAAATCATATTTAAATTTTAATGCCATTGTTTTTTGAACAAAGTCAGTCTCATGTCAATTTAAAAGAAAATCATCTTTGTTTTATGTATTTCATTTCAAAGTTTGATACCTCTAAAAGAACACCTTTTATAAACAGTTATCACAATTATAGAATCTATTAACGTTTTTCTGCAGTTTAAAACAACCAGCATAAGTTTTAAGGCAGTAAGAATAATTAAATATTGAAGGAAGACCATTTATGAAAAGTAGAAACAAAAGACGACAGAAGTGGCTTCCTTGCAGCATGCCAGAATAATTAAAAAAAATGTAAACGATTTTAAAAAATCAATTTTCTATAAGCCCATAGATACTAATCCATTTAGGAAGAGCAGAATCCCAACAGTTATAGTTTCTTTTATAAGTAGTATACGATCAATATCGACAAAAACAACGTCGGTTTGACATTTATTTTCTATGTTATGTAAAATTTTTTCTTCACTAAAGACTCATTAATCTTACGAATTAATTGTAGTTTAAAAATAGGTACATAATTTTAAAGAATTCGGTTAGGACCATATTTAAAAATTGGAGTGATATATGTACAAATATTTTCAAGCTTCAGTAAACTTACCTCTGATAAGTGAACTCAGTCCTCAGTCAAGTTATGTATATGCACATTATTTTAAAAACACAACCGGAAAGTTATCCGATGCTTAAATTACTATTAAGGCTAAAATGTTCTTTAAGTACATCATCTTCCGATATAAACATAAATCCGATATCAGTTATTTGCGAAATGGCTGGCGACGTTGCATACATATTTCAAATAGATCACTACTTACTTTCCCACAGTACTTAATATTAGAGGCAATCCCCACAGATTTTCTTTTAAAAATATAAAATTGCCAAAAAGCTTTAGAATTATTCTTTATTTTTTATACAAGATTTCGGAACATACAAACGGGTCATAGGGGATACCTTTAATATAACTATTACTAGCGTAAAGTTAACAAAATGTGTAGATGCACGTTCATGTCCTTTAGAATTTAGTGAAACCCGGAAAACAAATAAAAAACGTTGAATGAAAATAGTTTTACATCCTTAAAGTCCATTAAAAATGTGTATATTGACGTTTCGTTTTAATATGCTCTCTTGGGTTTATTTGTTAACAGGTATATTAACCTTGTTAATACGCTTTTAACGTCATAAAGCTATTTTTAATCAATAATTAAATATTTACAATAGATTAGTTCACAGTCTTCTACTTTTATGTATAGAAAATTTGTACTAATTAAATTATTTAAATTATTTTCCTTATATAAAAGACGTTAAATCATTTGCTAAAACTGAATTTTTGAAGGCTGACAAAATTTCATTGATGGGTTATTCACTGTACAGCACTGAATTGGCAATCCAACAACTTTTTCTTGTTCCTAATCATTCAAAAGAAATACGCAAGATCAGCTATTAATTATTACAAGATGTCTATCAAATGTTTCAAAATTGTTTCCAAAATTGGTAGAGTTTATTGATTGTCTTGGCATATATTATTGCTTTCTCATATTCTTAGATGTAAGGCTGGAAATATAATATATGAATTTTCAAATCTCTGAGTTCTTCTAGGCGATTCTTTCGATAACGCTGATATTCTACCTTGTTTAGAAGATGAAGATATTGTCAAATTAGAATTACAAAATGAAGATGAAAATAAATCAAAACCTTTAAAGAATAATTTGTTTGAGTTAAATGAAAATTCTCCAAAACGAAGAATAACTCGGCAATCAACTTTGAACAAAACCGATTGTGATAATTTTTCGGACACTAGAAGAAAACGAAAAAGAAAAATAGTTAATAAAGCTGTAGAGGACGACATAGCTAGGAAAAGAGTCGATGAAGATAAAGAAGAGGACATTATAAATACTGGGATCGATTGCCATACAAAGGAAAAAATTAGTCGATCGGAAAAAAGTGAACAAGTCGATACGAAGCAAAAATCTCCAAAGTCCGAAAGATTCCTTAAAGCTATGCAAACTTCTAAGGAATTCGATGAAATCATTCGAAAACACATGAACTTATCTTGTGATATTTGCTCCATTCAACTTTCCGACTTTGCCGAATTGAAACTCCATTTCCGACTTGTCCACAAACGTCGAGGATATGCGGTTTGTTGCAATAAAAGGCTCAACAAACGTGGCCTATTTGTCGACCATATTAACGTGCATAATAATCCTGAATATTTTAAGTATAATTCCTACAAACTGAATTTTTTCGATCGTTTTTATTTTGAGTTCTTATTCATTTAAGATGCACAGAGTGCGGAAAAATTCTATCAGATAGAATTTGTCTGCATAAACACATTATATCATTCCATCAGACTGAAGAACTCAAAACATTTCAATGTGATTATTGCCCTAAGAAATTTGCCAAGCAATATCTATTGGATCAGCATAGTGTTAAACATGTTCCGGAAAATGAATTCACTTTCATTTGCAGTGAATGTAAAAAAGGGTAAGGGAAGCTCATTTTTGTAACGAAGAAATATTTTTAGTTTTAGTTTTTTTTAGGTTCCCAACAAATGCAACTCTAAAAGCACATTTGAAACAAGTCCACACAACAATGTACGACAGGATGTGTGAAATTTGTGCCAAACTAATTCGAGGGAAAGCAGCCTTTAAGCGACACGTTGAGGAACATGAGGGTATTGTTCATCCTCAAGTTCAATGCACACAATGTGGTGCTTGGTTAAAGGATAAGAGAAATCTAAGAAAACACGTTGTGACTCAACACGCAAACGATGATAAAAATTATTCCTGTGATGTATGTGGCAAAAAAGCACCCTCAAAAGGTGCACTTCAAAGTCACATGAGATATGTTCATCAGTTATCGCGTATTTTTAAATGTACATTTTGTGAGAAGTCATTTAAAAAAGCAGATCATCTTAAGGAACATATGGCAACTCACACTGGAGAAGTACTCTATACATGCCCGTACTGTCCAACAACATTTAATTCCAGGTGTAATATGTATGCTCATCGAAAGAAGAAGCATCGAGAAGAATGGGAAGCTAACAGAGCTCTAACGAAAAAACAACAGAATACGATACAAACTAAAAAAGAACAGGATTAAATACATCTCAAAGTATTAAAACTCAACTATAAGTGACATAAGGACAACCACACCTATGTAAATGAAGAACCCAAAGTTCTTTATTTGGTCACAACAATTCGTTAAGTTTTGAAATTTATCAAGCGGGATCCTACACATTTTGTTTACAAATTTTAAAAGAAGAAAAGTAAACTTAAAATTTATGTGTGCAAAATTCAATTATGCCTGGTCGAGGTACTTTCGCAAAGGACATGTTAAGACTATATAAGGGACTTCATATTCAGTGAACTGCAACTACCACTCAAAGCTCACCCTGAGTCTACCCAACGGTGCTGCAGGTAGGTTGCATACTGTACCTGTCGGTTGTTTTGAAAATTTCATGGCTGAACATCTTTATATAGGAAATCATGTCAAAGAAACAATATACAAACTTTAAATGAATTTATTTCAATTGGAAATAAAGTCCAGCCTTTAGTTTAGTATAACAAAGGTAATTGATATTCCTACACAACTAGACTACACCATATGCATAAAAAACTCTATAAGAAACTTGTAAAAACTCTATAGTTATCTCTTAGAAAGAAAGCGACACCTGGGTAGCCGTAAAGGAACTTATTTTCGTAGCGTTGATAATGGCGGAAAACCACCAACGCCACCTGCACATATGTACGTAAAACATAAGCTAGTTTTCATTCGATTTTTGAGTATTCCTTATTGTTGGGTCTTCTATGGCTTGAACTTTTATAATTTGTATCTCTGAAGTAAAATAACTTACCACTGTTAGTACATAACTTAAAATAATATGTAGTGCAATTCAAATAATTTAGTTTTCTAATTAATCTTGAATAAAGGATATCAACTAATGTTGAAGGGCTTTTTCTTCGGTTTGACTTTACCGATCTACTCAAATTAAATTTGTATATAGCAAATACGAATGAAAAAAAAAAAAACATAAAAATAAACAAATTCAACAAATCTGAATCTTTTAATGTATTTGCATTTTCCAGATGAATTTCATTTGAAATTTTTAAAATCATCTCACTAAGTTTTCTATTGGTAAAATAAATCAATTTATTTTTGATCTAGATCTGTAAAAACACAAATTTACCCTGTTTTTTGATTCCATGGGACAAAATAAATTGATTTATTTTTGGTTTTAAGATCTGCAGATTTGATGAAAATGAATCAAGTGGTGAAGTTTTTTTTTTGATTTGATGAAGATTCTATTTCAAAAGGAAAACAAAAATCGGGTTTCAGACTTTGTGAAGGGTGGTTTAAATACATATTCCCGGGAAGGGGTAAGTGATAAACAATAAACCTTATGCTGTGGAAGAACAGGTATAATTCAGTTCTACCGCACTCACATAGAGGAAATATATTATTATATAATATATTTCCTCTATGCGCACTCATTTGAACGTACACGAAGTTACACTAATGCAATGACAACAAAAATAATTCCAATAGTATTCCATGCACCACGAAAATTGATAATTGACTCATGGAAAACCTCAATAGGTAAATAATATTTTCTTTACGAAATATTGAAAACAAATTGGTTTAAGGTTTACTTTGAATAGCCAGGCGTTTGGACAGCTGTCACTTCTGAAGATTTATTCTTTTGACATCTTGAAACTACACCATTATTAATTATATAAATTCATTCTCTTACAACTCATAAAATCATTAGAATTCCCCTTAAATATGGATTCTTTTAATACAATAAGTGATTTCATTTAGCCAACAAAATCTTGCAATTCAACACTTAGAATTTTTTATCAGAAAAGATGTTTATGTTGGAATCCATATATTTAGAATCTTAAAAACAAGACGACAATTGGAAAAAGAAATTTCTTAACTGTTTAATGGTGGTGGTAGCTTTTTTTCTCTGCTTAACCACACCTGTTGGCAACATACCATACTTGAGTATCGTAAAACAGTTAATTCGAAATTCCATGCTATTTCGTCTTTGATAAAATGAAGTGAAATAAAGACGTTGGATCAACAAAATACAAGCCAGTTGAAACAACTGGGGCCTGATTATGAGGTTCGCGGCGGATCGTTTTTAATTTGACCTTTAAAATTCGACTCGCGTCGTATTTCCTTATTAACGAATTCGCGGCGAAGCGAAAATAGTTCTTCCTATATTTGACACTTTTGGTTTGATTTTTCTTCCTATATTCCAGTGATTTGACAGCTTTCCTGAAATTTTGTTTTGTTTTGATTGAATTTGAATTGTGGATAAATTATAAGACAATTAAAGTAAAGGTAACTCACATTTTTATATAATTACAATCAAGAAAGAATCCACGAAATCGAACAGTTTTTCGCCTGTGAATCCGCCAAAAAAAAGCTGTCGGATTTCAACTCACCAATAAACATTATGACATTTCAAATTCGAATTCGTTAATTGGTCGAATTCAAAACTAAGAAGGCGAGAGCGAAAACAATAATTAAAAAATGGAAAACTCGATAGCAAATGGAATGGAAAACTCGCTAGCCGCGAATCCTATAATCAGGCCCCTGAATTTCTTTTAGACTCAAATATGGAACTAATTGGTTATCAAACGAACAGCCTTAATTTATTTATCGACTTTTACTTGACAGAAGGAACTAAAATCATTTTTAACAGGTACATCATGCGAATTAGTAAAAATACATATATTCAAAATTGGTGGAATCACTTGTTGTCTAATCGCATGATCTTGGTGGCCAAATGACGTGGCAAAAACGGAAAATTTGGTGACCAGAACACTTCTCACACAATAAAGCCATAACTGGACATATAGTCCAATGATCTTAAACCGCTTGCCAAACGAAATTTTTTATCATTCTACTGCGACGTTCCGAATTGACTGTAACCGCCTTCTCATTGGCACATCTTCTTTAGAATTTTATCATTTTCTTTCGTCGATTAGGACGCCGACGCGATTGCGTAATCCCCGAAAAGTAGCTACGTTTAAATCCCAACTTTTGTATAAAATTTCAAGTAATTTTAACGCGTTGTACTGTTGTTAAGATATCCATTATGGCAAATGGTTAACATTCAAGTAATGTTATGACTCTTCGAATGACAGCTGACTCTAACAGGAGTCAAATGCCAGCGCTACCAACTTAAAAACACGAAATGGATTATCCTTTGATAATGTTTTGTAAATGCACAATTTTCCCAATCTCGCTGTGCAATTCTAAAGACAACATAATTTGAACAATTATTTAGATTTATTTCTCTATAAACATTTTTTCTTTTAAAACGAACTCAGATGAATTAAAACCTATAGCACATCTAAAATTCACCCATCTAGAGGCATAGTAAAAATGTGTGTGGTGAGTTTTGTTTAGTTGTTTTATTTTGTGCACAGATGGAATAGGGACAAGTTTCCAATTCCATATTTGATTTTTTCAGCCGAAGAATTTCTATCGTCTTCAACAAATGAAGATAAATTGTTATTATTTTAATAAATGTTGACGTTTTTCTTGATTTTTGAATAAATAAAACTATTCACAATGGTTTGTCGATTGTGTTTAAATAAAGACAATGAAAATATTTTATTATTTAGTGAAGAAAAAATACTAAAATGTATAACAAGGTTTTTACAATTGGAGGTATACCCACCTATCGAAAAAATCACAAACTAAACAATAATAAATTATTCTACAAAGTGAAATTATGATTTGTTTTGTTTTGTTATACTTTATTTATTATAGCTAGCACCAGATGATCCAGTTTCTAAAGTTATATGTGCTGATTGTTGGCAACATTTGGATGATTTTCAAAAGTTTTGTCTGCAAATCGAAGAAGCCCAAAAATCATTGAAACCATTGGCAGACAATGTAGTTGAAGAAGCTAGGAAGGATTTCGTTAAAGGTAGATGGGAAATGTTTGATAATTGAAGTAGCTATTTGTGGATTTAAAATAACATTATATCTTTTAAATATCACTTAGATTTAAGTCCCGTGAAAGAAGAAGAGCAAGCGGAGGAATCTATTGGTAAGTTTTATGGATAATTTAAGTCTACATGATACATAAAGGTACCCAATTCTGACATCTATGTCTACGTTCTACATTGCTTAGGGAAACCCTAATGATTGTGTCATCAATAGATAGTATGAAGATGTTTTTCCAAATATCAAGGCTTCCAGTCAGAGATTTTTGTGAGGTTATTAGAAAACACCAAAAGTGGAAAGGGGTCGAAGGATTTCGAATCCTGGCTGTGAATAAAATCAAAAACCACCAGATTCTTTATAAGGCAGGGATCCAAATCGAAAAACTTTGTTCGTGTGGATTAACCTCGAACCTTCAGCAAACAATTAACTAGGTAATATTTTATGGTTATGGTAGATAAACTGAAACAAAAGTTGAATTTCAAACGCACAAAGATAATTACAATTAGAATTCGTGACAGTTTAAGTCAAACTAGGGCGGAATAGCCTATGGAACTAGCAAATGAAGTATCTTCACATTATTTGGATGGATGGCCAGGCCTTCGTCAATAACATCAGACGAACGCTTTGGAATTTAGTGGGCGGTAACTTGGAGAGATGAAATTAGATATGTTTTGTAGGTATAGGTTTAAGGTTATTTTAGGGATTTAGTTTAGGACTATATTAGTGTGTAGGATATTTTTAAACATTTGTTTTTGTTGATGATTTCTTGTATATGGGGTAGGTAGTTTATTTTTGTATATTATTTTGTTTACTGGAGCAGCAAAGTCTTTTTTCTCTAAGTTATCGTTCTGATACTTAGATGTCGTTTCCATTTTTGTTTCATAATTTTTACCTTAGGTACTATAACAAGTCGAGTTTGAAATCACACCAAGAAGCGGCAAAACTACCCAAAGTGACGAGCTACAGCTGTTCCTTTGCACTTCTGATGTACTGAATAAAACCTCAGTGGAAACTTGACTCTTAACAAAGGCCGTTGTAAATCACTTGACTTGAGTCATTTTTGTCACGTCTTTGAACATGTTTACCACTACTTGTGGACAATACAAATGGTCTGCCTCTTTGGTTTAGGTAATAAGTCCAACAAGGTTTGCCTAAGCGAAAAAAAAAATTATTTTTTGCAATCGGGTTTATCACACTTTTAAGTCGAATTTTTACATTTTTTTGGTCACGAGAGCTGAAAGACACTACGAGGGCTTTGTTTCACACCTCGAGACCTATATGTCTATGTTAATGCCTTTAACAAATTTTTAAATAACTTCCCTTTTTTGTCGCTGGCTCTCAACCCTTATATAGTGGTGTACATACTTTTGTATTTCGAATATGATGAAGGATTGATTGATAATGTTGAACAATTAAATTCTAGAAGATGGCTGCGATAACGACGATGTTTTGGCGTGTATCGGTGATGATATTTTAAAAATTGAACATAACTCTGATGCGGAGACCAATGGGTCAAAAGCTGCTACTTCCGAATCTCATGAAACAGAATTCATGCCAAGACGAAGTGTAAGAGAAAAAAGAAAGTTGCCAACCAAGGAAACCAATGATAGCCCTGAAACATCTGAATACGAGGAAGATGAAGACGTGGAAGATGACGACGAGGAAGAAGAAGAAGAAGAAGACGACGATGAAGAAGGAAAACAGCTTAAAAAGAAAAGAGTCGCCGCAAATGCAAAAAGAAAATGTGAAAGCTCGAAAAAGAATGAGAAAAATACCTCGGGCGAGCCCAAACCACCAAGGACAAAAAAGCTCTCAAGAGCCATGCTACTCGCAAGGGAACAGGATGAAATCATCAAGAAGTACATGAAACTTACTTGCGACATTTGCTCAATTGACCTTACTGATTTTAATGATCTGCAAAATCATTTTCGATTCATTCACAATCGCACGGGATATGCTGTTTGTTGCAAGAAAAAGCTTAAAAATCGTGGCCTAACTGTTGATCATATTAACGCCCATAATGACCCTAATTATTTCAAGTAATTAATTCAACACTAGAGTCAGCAAAAGAATCTTTTATATATTTTTTTTTCTGTTTTTGTTTCGTTTACTTAAGATGCCAAGACTGTGGTAAAGTTATGTCTGATAGATTTTGTATGCAAAGGCACATGCTAACGTTCCACCCAACGGAAGAATTGAAAACCTTTCAATGTCTCTACTGCCCCCAAAAGTTTGCATCTCAATATCTGCTCGATCTGCATACGATAAAACACGTTCCAGAGGATAAATGCACCTTCATTTGCAAGGACTGCGGAAAGGGGTAAGACATGAATGTTTGTCAAAAGAAGCTTATTGGAACAAAATCATTGATGTTTCCTTTCAGATTCCCCACAAATTCAACTCTGAATAGCCACATTAAACGGAAACATTCAACAGCATACGATAGAATGTGCGAAATTTGTGCAAAACTATTTCGACATAAATCAGCTTTTGAGCGTCACATGGAAGAGCATATGGGTATTGTTCATCCTCAAGTCCAATGTACAGAATGTGGTTCATGGTTGAAGGACTTACAAAGTCTTAAAAAGCACATGAACAATAAACACGATGATAAAACACATATCTGTAATATTTGCGGCAAAAATTCAACTTCCAAGAGTGCTCTTCAAAGTCACATTAAATACATGCATGAAATAACGCCTGTATTTAAGTGTTCATTCTGTGAGAAATCTTTCAAGAAGGCTATCAAACTGAAGGTATTGCATACATGTTTAGAAATCAAATGGAATGGAAAATTTTGAATATTTTTTGTTCAAGGAACACGTGGCAACTCACACTGGCGAAGTTCTCTACACATGTCCGCATTGTCCAACGAAGTTTAATGCCAAGTCCAATATGCATTCCCATCGCAAGAAAATGCACCGAGAAGAATGGGAGGCAAACAGGCGTTGTGCTAAAAAAGAACCAAAACGAGAAGCTATGTGAATATTTTTATTTTTTAGGATAGTAATGGGTGGTATGTTTAAAAAAAGAAAGAAGCTATTTCAGTTTCGGGTCTATATTTTTTTGAGGAAACAGATAGTTATGATGATGAGATACGAGTATCTTAAGGAAAAAAGATAAATCAGGTATTAAATTCATATTCCTATCATATAGAGATTTCAACAAAATTCAAATGCGACAAAAGATCGTAAATTTTTGGCACTTGGTTAGGTTAGGTTAAAGTGGCTGCGGATACAGAATCCACACACTTAGGCCAAAAGAAAATGCCCATTGTGATACCACATGAATCTAGAGAATTACTTCCCACTAGTTGAACCATTTTGAGCTTTTTATAAAGCTAAGGAGATATTTGATATCCTTTTTAGCTAGTTCACTGGGATTACCAAAGGAGTATTCTCCCAGATGAAGTTTGCGTCTTAGTGAAAGAGCAGGCCAGGTGCAGAGGAGGTTTATTTATTTTTACAAAAACCAAAATATTTCAATTTTAATACGTTTAAAAAAATACGATCTAAAATAATGCATAAGTATATGTATAAAAATCGTTATTGTCTTTATTGATATTCTTATGACTTTTAACCTATCATGGACTAAAAAATTTATATCAGTAAGGAAGAGGTAACCTTCCGTTAAAACCTTTTAAGGCAATTTCTATAAGCAAGCTTTTACTAAGTTTAGTTTAATAAACTAATACTTTTTTTTACAGTTGTAAAGCAGCACTTTTTAAGCTTTTTGTTTGGGATCGTTGTCTTGAATTTTGTTGGCACATATCAAATATCAAAATACATTTTCTACACCAGAAGCTGATATGTAACCCAAAATAATGGCCAATCCGCCACCATACTTCACGGTTAATTTTATGTAACAAAAATCATTGAAAATTCATGTCTTCCAGTAATGAAATTCGTTGTCGATTTTACTGATGAACACGGCTTCTTCAAGGCTATCGTACGTAGTTCTTAACTCGTGGAGTACACAAACCATTTCTTTCGATAAGCTTTTTAGACCAAGAGCCGGCAGCAAATTTTGGGAGTGGAGTTATAACCAAAAATGTTTTCCTATTAACCATAACCAAAAGAATCACACACCAAAATATCAGACGAATTCCCCTGATTCTAAAAAAGTGTGTCCAAGACGTTTTGCTTTCAGCCTTCCTCTTGCCAGACGCATTTTAACACTTTTTAACAGATTTTTTCAACTTAAATCCTTTAATACATTTTTTCCTATTAACCATAACCAAAAGAATCACATACCAAAATATCAGACGAATTCCCCTGATTCTAAAAATGTGTGTCCAAGACGTTTTCCCTTCAGCCTTCCCCTTGCCAGACGCATTTTAACACTTCTTAAAAGAATTTTTCAACTTAAATCCTTAATAACTTTTTTCCTATTAACCATAACCAAAACAATCATATACCAAAATATCAGACGAATTCCCCTGATTCTAAAAATGTGTGTCCAAGACGTTTTGTTTCCAGCCTTCCCCTTGCCAGACGCATTTTTACACTTTTTAACAGAATTTTTCAACTTAAATCCTTTAATAAATTTGTTCCTATTAACCATAACCAAAACAGTAATATACCAAAATATCAGAAGATTTCCAATACGTTTTCTTTTCAGTCTTATGCTTGCCAGAAAACCCTAAAGAAAGAATGCACAATAACCACCGTTTTCCTTTTAAAATTTGAAATTATAAAAAAAAACTATTCTTCATCATCAGATTCGTCCGATGAAGAGTTTTGCGAAATATTGTCTTCTTCACTATCATTTTCAACACATAATTAAATTTTCAATGGTTTCTGGGGCCACGACTCCGTTGAACCATTTCAATTTGACCATGTTATCCTCCATGGTACAGCCGCATTGAAATGGAGAAAGTTGTATCCCTGTATTTAATATTGCACTTTTCCAAATATGGCATATATAGTTGCAACGATTAATTTGTTGCAGTAAGACGCTTCTATTTGGTGGCAATAAACTACCTTCAAAACCTTCAGATAAAATGGTTAAGCATATAATTACTTAAGGTTTTAAAGAAATATTTTAAATTTTTAACTTACTTTTAATGTTTTTGCAAATTTTTTTCGAAGTCGGTTTGCAAATTTTGTAAAATAGTTCATATCTGGCATCATTCACTTTGAGGGCGGTTGTTTTATAAATTTTGCAAACAAATTCCTCTATTGTTGTTATTACTATTTTGCCTTTATAATAGGAAAGGATCTTTCTCTTTAACCAGTTTTTTGAATAAGTCAATGACTTTTCTTTTTCGCATAGTTTTTTTTACGTAGTCGTGCCATAAATATTGTTACACATTTTTCTTTGAAAATAAAGAAGACAAATATCAAATATGTTATAAATTTTATTAAGTATGATATAAAATAGAATTAAAAATAATATTTTTGACTTGCTACTCAAAGTGGCCACCCTTACCCTTAACACAGGCCTTGAGTCGCTTCGGCCAATAGGCTATGGCAGCACGCACCTTTTCCTCAGGAAAATTCCCCACTGCCCGGACAAGACTTGATTTCAGACTTTTCAAATTCGGATGTCCTCTTTGGCAAGCCATCAGCTCTAGCTCTGTCTAAAAAGAATAATCCAGAGGATTGACATCGGGACTGCCTGAGGGCCAATCTGATGCCTTGATGAACTCAGAAACATTCTTTTCCAGCCACAACTGGGTCGATTTGGCTTTGTGGGCTGGAGCTGAGTCCTGCTGGAACACCCAATGCTTTTTATTGAATAGAGTATTATAGAGTGGTTTCACCACTTTCTCTAAAACGTCTTCTTGGTAGTTTTTTGCTTTTGCAATGCAAATGCAACTTTGTGGTGCCTTCCAAACCATGACCGAACTTGGATGATGGCCCCTTTCGACTCTACCAATTTTATCATTTTCCTCCTGTGAACTCCGAGCATAGACCTTGTCATTTTGGCGATTGTATTTTTCTTCAATGGTGAAAATTTTCTCATCTGAAAACATGATTTTACGATACCTTCCATCACCGAAACGTCTGAGCAATGCTTTTGCTCTTTCCAGCCTAATTCTTTTCAAGGCATTGTTTAATCTCTGCCCAGTCACTCGGCGGTAGGCACCCATCCCAAGGTCATTTTTAATTAGCCGCGACATAGTTCTTCTTGAAATATCCATCTCTCGTGACATGATTTTCTGCTTACGAAGGGGATTTCGGCGAATTCGAGCTGCCACTGCGGGAACGGCATTTTTTGTCCTCACACTTCGTGGATGACCGGGCCGAGGCTTATCTTTTACGCTTAAGGTATCCATATAACGTTTAATTGTACGCCACACAAACATTCGATTAATACCGAGGTTTTTTAACAACTTGCAAATAAAAGAATTGGATTTTCCAGCTTTATGCAGCGCAACAACTGCAATTCTCTTTTCTTCTTTTGAGGACTCCATTTTTGCACTTGTAAAGTAGAACTAAGACTATACTTTATTTTAAACCTATATAACAGTAGTTATTAAAAACAATTAATGTGACTTGTTGTATGCAGCTGAATGTCAAATTATACAGGGTCAAATAGTTGTAACAGTATTTATGGCATGACTACGTATATAAATCCGCGACGTCTTCAAATGAGTGAACTTCTTTTAAATTCAATAAATGCTCTTCAAGAAAAGCGCAAACACTATAAAATGCAATTTTATGTGCTTCAGTAAATCCGGATATTTTTGAAGCCATTTCCAGATTTTTAACTTCTTGCAGAAAACTCGCAAGGCATGTGTTGTGGTATTTTAAAACATCGTCTTTATAACTACTTATTAATTTTTTGTAAACTGAATCGTTTTCAAGTAAAATAGCCTTACAAACAACAACCTCCAAAGTAGATTTTCGTCCGAGTATAAGATTTTCTTTTTTATTTTTTCTTAAATATTTCTTAACACGATCACAAAAGATGCAATAATTATTAGTTAAAGCCTTTGTTATAGTGTCTGGTTCTACAGTGTTGTTTTCAGAGGTTTGAAAGTAGGATTCTAATGAAACGTGGCCGTCAACTGCTACAAACAATAAGAATCTATATAGTTGCTTTTAAAAATACCAAAAGAAAATGACCGGCTGTACAATCGAAACTTCATCTTGTATATGTACCATAATTTTTGGTCACTGAATTTCACTTTGGAATTTTAAAAACTTTGCTGGAAAGTGTTCTGGTTCGAATCTTAAACAAATATTTCAGCTATTTTGTACAACTGGTCATAGTGGAAAATTTTAAGACTTACATGATTCGGAGATGGTTTGATTTGAAGATACCAAATGCTTTGGAATAGCAGTAAATTGTCTGTAGCAACTACTATGATAACCACTTACACTATCTATTTCAATTGGAAGGTTTACATAGGCAATATATATTTAAGAGCTTTTCGTAAACTTAGAATAGTATGACATTTTTGTAAGGTAGTTTCACTTAACAAATTCATTTTTCCACATTGATTTGGGCTATCAATATGTATACAACACTTAACACTCATGCCTAACAATTTATTAGCTACCACTAATATATTAAAATTGACGTCTTTTTGAATAATAACCACTAAAACTTCTACAAAGTTTAATACTCATATCAATAATTTTTTTTTTTTTACACTTCAGAATTTTCAGAAAGTAGTAAGCTTATAGCAAGCGTCAAACTACGATCAGAGGCTCATCATAAGTGCATGTGTTAGTTGTTAGTAAGAAAATAATACAATTATAGCCTAACACACGCACAAAAAACAAAACATAATAATTATTAACATTTAACATGAATTATTACAGTACAAAAAAATAAAATAAAGACGTTTACGATAGTGGAGCACTGGTTCTAAACAATGATTTTAATCCCACCTTATTTAAATTTAAATCTATCGATGAACAGTTTAAGTTATGTATATAAAATGCTCATTCGACATAAAGCTTCATTCTTCCCATAGTTAGTTCTATGGAAGTCAATATGTATAAAATCAAATGTACGCAGGTGATGAGTTCCGCCTCGGTAGTTCAAATGTACACAAGATAGCAAATAAGGTGCATCAATTTCACCATTAATGAGTTGATGAAAAAATACTAAGTCATTATTAACACGCCTTTGATGAAGAGATTGCATTTGAAGAAGCAGAATACGATGTTCATAGGGAGGCAGATCATAAGGATCATCCCAAGGAAGGCCCTTTAGGGCAAAGCGAATGAAATTGTGTTGAATTGATTCAATACGTTTATTGTGAATTTCGTAATAGGGAGTCCATACCTGCGAAGCATATCCATATTCAAGATGAGGACGAACATAATCATTATTTTATTGAATGATTAAATAATAAAGTATGACCTATAAAATTCGAGTGCTTAAATTTTTGTAATCATGAAGTGTTTATGATGTTTTTTTAGTAACAATACCTAATAACAAAGTGCTTTTAAAAAGTGTTAAAATGCGTCTTGGACACACATTTTTAGAATCAGGGGAATTCGTCTGATATTTTGGTATATGATTGTTTTGGTTATGGCTAACAGGAAAAAAGTTATTAAGGATTTAAGTTGAACAATTCTATTATTAAAAAGTGTTAAAATGCTCCTGGCAAGGGGAAGGCTGAAAGGAAACCGTCTTGGACACACATTTTTACAATCAGGAGAATTTTTCTGATTTTTGGATGTATCATTTATGTGGTTATCATTTCGTCTGGGAAAGGGAAGGCTGAAAGCATAACGTCTTGGACACACTTTTGACATCAGGGCACCATCCCCTATTGTTTATATATCTATTTAAGTGGTTATCACTTCGACCCCAAAATCGAAAAAATTACCATTTTCGAACGCCCACCCCCGCCCCGGCTGAAAAAAAACCTGCCAGACATGTATATATATATTTTGGTAATCACTCCACTCCCAAAACTTGCTGCCGGCTCTTAGACTAATTTTCTCGGTATTTCATATTTTTGGGACGAGTTTTTGCTTATATAAGAAGTCTTAAGATGTACAAAGCTAGAGGATGAACCATGCGGAATGATTTGTCTCTTGCGCTAGGCAACCCTTACAAAATGTTATGTACAACATGTTAGACGAATAATTGATTCTGAATAACTTAATTAGACAAAATACATTGCGGGAGTTCCTGCCGACCGTTGCTTGTGATTCCAATGTTTTAATTTTATACGTACTTGAGAAAGGGCTATTTTATCTATCCAATTTTTGTGTGAAGAATCATAATACCGGGTTCATTTATGAATTCAAATTCAACTAAGATTAAACATAGCCCATCAAATGCAAACTGAAAAATATTGCTAGTTAAAAAAGTTTAAACCCCGAAAATTTTGCAGTTAACAAATTGTATATTTGCAATTTAACATAACTAAGTTCCAGACACCGAAATGGATTTGAAGAAATCTGGATCGGTTTGAAACGGATGGAATATTGAGAAAAGGATGAAGCTTCCTTTTTGTATAAGCGAACTCAATTTTTATAAGAATTGTAACAGTTTTTATTGTATAATATTATAGGGCCCTGCAGGACCGGGCCTATAATGATTTACTTTCATACCACTTGAATGGTAATTACGTCCGTAAACTTTTATTTCTTTTTTTAAAATAAATTTTAAATTGTAATTTTATTATAATTCTATCGCTGGTTCATTCGGTTTATGGTCTTTTTCGTGTTCTAAGCTGAGAAGCAAATAAGACAGATTCTATGGGATTGAGCTAGATTCTTTCTTTTTATTTTGCATACCACCTTTTTTATTATGTTTTAATTTTAGAATGACTATGTATTAGAAAATAAACAGTATGGTATTGGAAGTACAAAATAAAATTGCATTCGAAACTTAATTTGCTAAAATATACAAATAGTACCTTAACTACTGACGCCTTAAGAAATGTTGTATCTTTTTATTCTTTGGGTTAAAATTTACATCACAGGCTCTCATATTATTTACGAGCATAGCTGCTGATAGCTGAGTATATTTCAGGTTGTTTTACATCACATAGTAGTTTTACTCCATGCAAAATGTTTCGGTACCCAACTGGAGATCTCATGTCTGCTTTTATACCGACTTTATTTTACCATTGCATTTAAAATAAACAAAACTTTTTTTACGAGATTAAAAGAATAAATATGCCATAACACATTCCCGTCCTTAAAATACAATTCTAGAAGATGCTTACGATAACGTTGATACGTTAAACTGTATGGATGAAGATATATCCAAAGTTGATGAAGATGAAAAAGCCACGTTACCATTAATAAGTGACTCTTCCGAAACAGACAAATCTATTCCAATGCGAAGAGTTACACGACAACGTTCAAATTTACCTCCGGAAAAAATCAAACAAAAACGAAAAAGACCTAAAAAAAAAGAAATCAAAGAGCATGAATCTTCTGACGAAGATGAAGAAGACAATTCTGACAACTCACGTAAAATAATCAAATCCAAGAAATGTGAAGAAAATAATCAGGAGGATAAAGAAGAAGGTCGTTCTGAAAAATTCTTGAAAAATATGAAAACCACTAAAGAAAATGATGCTTTCATTCAGAAACATATGAAACTAAGGTGTGATATCTGCACCATAATCTTGCCCGACTTTACAAAGCTCAAACATCATTTTCGAGTAGTTCACCAACGTAGAGGATATGTTATGTGTTGTAATAGACAATTAAAGAAACGTAGTCTGATCGTGGATCATATTTACGTCCATAACGATCCCGAGTATTTCAAGTATAAAATTTCTTCTACTTCTCTAAGGAACTATTAAATAAATCTATGCACTCTCTCTCTCTCTCTTCCTTAAGATGCTCAGAGTGTGGTAAGGTTTTGTCTGATAGATCTTGCCTGCAAAGGCACAATATTCTCTGCCATCAAGCTGAGGAACTTAAAACATTTCAATGCAATCATTGCCCAAAGAAATTTCCCACCCAAAAGCTGCTCGATTTGCATACGGTTCATCACAATGAATGCACTTTTATATGTAGTGAATGTGGAAAAGGGTAAGACGCTTGCCTAAAAATTTGAAATACAATAATGACATCGCTTTTGTTTTAGATTTCCAACAAAATCAACTATGAATGTCCATTTCAAACGAATCCATTCGACATTGTGCGATAGAATGTGTGAAATCTGTGCCAAACTTATCAAAGGCAAAACAGCTTTCGAGCGTCATATGGAAGAACATGAGGGTATTGTCCAGCCTAGAGTACAGTGTAAGGAATGTGGTTCCTGGTTAAAGGATAAGAATAGTCTTCGGAAGCACATGTACAGTAAACATGATGGTAAAACCCACGATTGTAAGATTTGTGGCAAAAATACTCCATCGTATAGTGCTTTGTATAGCCACATGAAATATATGCACGAGTTAGCAGCTATGTTTCATTGTACATTTTGTGATAAGTCATTTAAGAGAGCTATTAAACTGAAGGTAAGTCAAACAAAATATGTAGTGACTTGAAATTTGTTTGAGAGATTTTTTGTTTCTTCAAGGAACATGTGGCAACTCATACTGGAGGATTTCTCTACACTTGTCCACATTGTCCGACAACATTTAATGCAAAAACCAATATGCATTCTCATCGTAAGAAAATGCATCGAGAAGAATGGGAGGCAAGCAGGCGGTATGCTAAAAAGGCCCCAAGTACCATCGTTGAAGAAATCTCAAATGAAAAGAAAGTCGATGTAGATAATTCAAAGTGAGAACTTTCACAGTACGGAATATTGCATTTATTAGAGTGTAGAATTATTTATGTGGTTTTCCATATTAGGCAGGCCTAAGTGTAAACTCAAATACTTTTCAGTAAATAGAACGGAAGCAGAATCAGTCTGATTATTTTATATATTACTTGGCTCCCATCAATGCTAGACAACGCAACAGTTCAGCGCTTTTCGAAAATTAATTTTTTCCTTTGTAAAATGGAAAGCCACATACATTAATAAGTAAAACGTTTGAATAATATTAAAAAGTACTTATAAACATTAAATTTTTGTATTTTGGTTTTAAAACTCCATTTTGGTATGTTTTAAAGTTTGAATACAGTTCGAAATAGGGAAGAAATATCAACAACGAAAGGGAAACAGAATGGGTAAAGTCATTTCATTTTCAAAATTTAGCTTTTAGGAAAAAATGTACAACATATTCTGGAAGTCCAAGTATTACAGCAGAATTGTTTAAGGGAGGGGGAGGGGTTCAAGTGGTTATTTAATTAATCATTTTGTTTTTATTGTTTTATAAAAATATCGAAAAAGCAACAAAAGACAAGACAAATTTCAAATTTTTGTAGGAGACAAAACGGACCCCTTCAGACTTTAAATCAACCTATAAAACAAAATAAGAAGAAGAATGTCTAATGTAACGAAGGGAAAAGGAGTTTGATGCCAAATTGTTTGAATTGAATCAAAAGTTTTACTGAATCGCATAGCAGAATAGGACAAAGCTAAAAATTATGGGTAAGCTGCGAAAATTTGAAGTACCTATAGGTAAACATTCTTCCATAAACTTACACATAAATAGAACTGAACCTTTGACTCAAAGTCAAGAATAATCGCTTAAATTATAGGGTCATTCATTTCGTGATTTCAAGTTGAGATTTGACACATGTCACACTCATTTGTCATTTCAACTGTCATGATGATTGTTTACTCGTAGAGTTACTAGATCTTGATATTCTCAAATCCGCTGGTTGAACAACCCTCAACTCACTAGGGCCACCTACTCGCATTGGAAGAGAATGGCACAAGGTAATGTGAATTTGAAAAAACCAAGATTTTCCAGAAAAGGTTATGAAGTACAAATAGAGAAGCTTGCTGTATTAAAAGCAGCAGAAAAAAGAAAAGAAAAATAAAATATTGATAAAAACCGTCGACATATTGAATATCTGAAAATGGAAACGAAAAAGCACGAATTAGAGATGCTTAAATTTAATTTAAAAAATTTAAATAATTTTTATTTTCTTGTACTTTTTCTTATTATTATTTTGAATGAATTAGTTTCCTTTTTTTTGTTGATAAAGAGTTAAGACTTAATTTTTAAAACGAATATATTTTTTATTTTCTATGAAAGCAAAATAAACTTGAACTTGAATTGCATCCCAATGTTATGTTTTTTTATTTGCAGAGATTCCATTATTTGATTTCTTCTGCCTTCGGCTTCTGCACTGCTTGGAGTTTCGAGTTGTATTCCTTCTGTTGGTAAAGTTATTTCCTCTTCTACAATCTCGGGACTCCGTATTTTATACAAATGTTATTAAAGGCACAGCATGCATTCACAATTTGTTTTGCCTTTGAAGGAGCGTAATGCATTTTCCTTTCATTTAAAAGACAGCTAAATTGACTCTTAAGAACGCCAATAGTCCTTTCTATTATATTTCCGCCTTTGGCGTGTTGCTTTTTGAATAAAGACTGCCTTGAACAAGAACTTACGTTTCTGAAAGAAGTGAGCAAACAAGACGATAGTGGGTAGCCGGCGTCTCCTAAAATTAAGATTTAAAAAATTATTGAACGACAAAATAAAAATATAAATACTACCAAGGAACATTGAACGTTCTCCTCTTTGGTACCACGTTTTAAGAAGTGACGTAAGATTACTGCAGTTCCATACAAAGGAATCATGGGTCGATCTAGGATATCTTGCGTCAACATAACGAACACACATTTTATGGTCACACGCCTTAAAAACTTGCATTAAAAACCAAAAGCTAATCTCAAGAAAAAAAACTTACTATCATTGCGTTTAAACTGTAATATCCTTTTCTGTTAAGATACTGATAACGCAACTCAATCGGAGCAACAATCCAACACACATCCAACTACTCCTGGTAACCTGGCCGTTGAAAAAAAGTAGTTTCGTGCGTTTTGTTTTTCATCGGATGACATGTTGAGACTGATGCAGGTTGGACATAATTTGTCTTCAATTGCACACACAACTTCTTTTAATATTAAGGAAACCAAGGATTGTGACAGGCCTAAGTCAAAATCTCCCACTAGCAAAAAATCTAAGGGCACAAGCTAATTTTAGTATAGCAGGGATTGAGGAGGTGCTTCCATTTTTAAATTTGCCTTCCAATTTGTTTAATACGAAAACAAACGCTAACTTATTCAGTCGAAAATATGATCTGAAACTTAAGGAATTAATTATAATTAAAAGGACTTCCAGTACGTAGACCGTGTCTACGCGAATAATCCCCGAACCATACACGCCATAAAAAACAACATTATTTTAGCCATGCTGACATCCTGCTTTAAATGTGCGAAAAAGTGGTTAAAAATTACATCTACAAATCTTCCCGAGGTGACCATTTGATTGTTTTTCAACAAGGATTCAAAATAAGTTTAAAATCTCTTCATTTTTCACTTTATTGCATTTTTACACCTGAAGCAGGTGGATTCAAACAAATTTACAAAAACAAATTTATTACTTAAAATAATCTTAGTTATTTAATAGTCACGCCTATTATAGAATCCGATAACTAGAGTAAGGAGGGAATCAAATGTCGATCTATACATTTCTACCAAATGTCCGAATCTATCCGAAGTTTTCAAGCATCGTATTTTGTAATGATCATGAATAATTTATTTGACTTTTAAACGCTTCCCTCGATTTTCTTGAAACTCCTTGGGGTGTTTTAATTTCCGATGATGATACATATTCGATCGGACCTTGAATGTTTTTGGGCAATATTGACATTCATACAAACGATCACCTGTGTGCCTTGTTATGTGTTCCTATTAAAATAAATACGTTTAGTCTCTCTCAAAACCCATCCAATTCAATTAAAAATCTTACTTTTAAGGCTTGAATTTTCTTAAAAGATTTCTCACAAATTGTACATTTGTGAATTCTTTCACATTTATGCACATAGTCCATGTGATTTTTTAGAGCCCGTTGACTGGGTGAATTTTTACCACAGATGCTACACTCATATGTAACGTTCGTATCTTCTGGATGCAGTGCTATCATGTGAGCCTTGAGGATACCTTTTGTGGATAGTTCTGCTCCGCAGATATTGCATTGCACCTTTGTATTTACACCCGAGTGTTGCAGCTGATGTCGCTCAAGTGCCTTATTGCCTCGAACAGATTTCCCACAAAGATGACACATTCGACTGTAGGCAACGCGATGAACGTTGAAATCATGTGATTTCAATTTTAATTCATTTTCAAAACTTTTAAAAAACAAACCAAAAGAGTTTTTGAGCTTTGTGAAGGAGTTAAAAATAATAAACAAAACTCACCTTTTTCCGCACTGACCGCAAGAGTACTTTTTCATATTAGTTTCATTGGAATCATCATGACCCAGTTCATGTTTGTCTCGTACACTACAAGTTAAAAATTTCCTCGAACAATGTTTACACTTGAAAAAGAGACCCTTTTCCTCGCTTGCATGGCAGGTTTTCTGATGAAAATCTAAGCTATATCGACTTGAAAAGCATTTTTCACATTCGTTGCATTTAAAAAAGTTTGGATTCAAATGTAAATTTATGTGATCAGCTAAATCGGCGGCACGAAAGAATTTTCTCTTGCAACAAATCATATAACCGGGTTTGTTGTGAGTAAGTTTAAAGTGTTTTTTCAAGAGTTTGAAGCTTTCCATGGGCTCTTTGCATTCATTACACAATAAATTAGAGTGTTGTGCTATAAGACGATCTGATAATTGAGACTTGACAGACTTTTTCTCTTTTGATTCTCTGATTGGTGACTCAGACGTATGTTTTTTGAACCCATCGTCACCTTTGTCGTTATTGTTTTCATTTAGATTGGAGTATGGAAATTCTTCTTCGTATGAGCATGAATCATTAGCAAATTCTACTTCTAGGTCTTCTAATGATTGATCTTTCTGTTCGAGTTTTGGCTTAAGGTCTAGAATTATTTGCCACTTTCTTTGGGCATTTTCTATGGACTGACAAAACTGATGGAAATTGTTTAGATTGTCCAAGCAGGCTCGACAGACTCTTGTGGAGAGTTCATCGTCTTGTGACACCTTCAAAAGATTTTCCAAGAAAAAAGAAAGATTAACATATTCGAATTCTAAACAAATTTTAATTGTTATCAAAAATATCAATCGTTAATTTATTTTTTCATTAAACAAAATTTTAATTATTAAATTTAAACGAGTCTCTTACATGGAATGTAAAATAAGAGTTTATTAAATGTGATATATCAATTTCATGCTCTTTATTGTCGAAAATATCTGTAAAATCAGTACTTTCGTTTACACACAATCTACACAACATTTTTTACATTTTAATATTTACTTTCGATTTTCGATGAAAGTTAAAATTTATAAAAGTAAACAAAATTGATATGTCAACAAAACACAGCTGACCAATGAATGCATTCAGCAAAGAAAAAAAAAATGAACTTGATTAATTGGGACACTTCACCACGCCTCCCAACGGCAACTAGCATAGCACATTTTTAAAAAAACACGTTTTGTTACGACAAATTTAAAATTGTTTTAATTCAACATTTTGTCTTTAAAAAATTGAATTTATTTTCTTTTGTATTTTGCAAAAACTAAGGAACTTCAAATAGATACCCACAATCTCTATTCATCGATTTCAAGAGAGGCACTACAGAGCCATGTCTAGTTTTGGTTTACTTGTCAAACTTATCATTTCCTGCAGAACGACGATGGAAAATGCAAGCTGCTCTATGAAGGTCAAAAAAGATTCCACGATACCTTTGATGTAAAAAAATGGTTTCAGACAAGGGAATGCACTGTCATACGACTTTTTGAACATCCTTTTTGAAAAAACTGTGTCAAACTCAATCATCAATACTAGAGGCACAATGTTCCTAAGGTCCGTTCAATTACGCTTATAATATTGACATAAAACTTAAGTGGTCAATGACGGCAAGACCAAGTATATGCTGTCATCAAGAATGAAAATTGAACGACGTCTTCTTAGGCAAAACGTCACCATGGACAGCTATAACATAGAGGTAGTTGAGGACCTTTTGTGAGGCAGATGCGGCAAAAATGGGTTTAACGGTTAATGAGGGCAAATGAAAGTACATGCTGTCATCAAGAAAGGACTGACAACACAGGACTATAGCGCCATCTTAAATAAGTAAGTAAGTTGAGGACCTTGTATACCTAGGCACAGCTGTACATTCAGACAACAGACAGCCACTAGTTTTGACTTAGTTGGATGGATCATGTAGAGCGAATGGGCAACAACACTCCAGTCCAGAAGGTCTTAGAAACCCATCCTGAGGTAAAGCGCAGTAGAGGAAGACCATTACTAGGGACTGAGGTGCCCCCCAGACTGTAGCGTCACATTAAATAAGTAAGTAAGTTTGACGATCTGTCAAATTCTATCGCGCCACATTTAACTGTACAGATATTTTTGAAACCATTTTGTAAGTATATGCAGGCTCTATTCATCATTTATAAATACGACCAGCTTTGTTTTTATTTCGTACTCCCTGAAATAGTAGTTTTGAAGGGTTTTTATAATAAACGGTCTTATTTTAAGTAGGTGCTATTTGGGCATCTTTCATCTTTTGACATTTTACTTTGACAACCCATTTAAATTGTTTACTACAGGATTAAAATTTGGCAGTCAGTTCGCAAAATTAAATTTTTGTCCGGTAATTGTGCTACTGGTGGAAAAATCTCAGACGTAAGGATATGTGAGTGATGTAAGGAATCAAAACCGTCGTTTGCGTCGATCCAAAAAAACAACGGAGTATATTGCAGCTATAGCTGGCCGTGTTATTTCTTGAAAAATTCATCACAATTGGTCATTGAGACCTTGAGATTCAATACCTTTAAAACTTTTTTCGTTGGAGCCACATGAATGATTAAGCCAATTCTGACCTTATAAAGATAAGTTGAAGTTAAACATGGTATACAGTCGAAAATGTGCAAATTGGTAAAATTGAAAATTGCATTAAAAGCAAATAGTACTGCAACCGTAGTTGCCATTTGGATGATATCGTTCTTCATAACAATGAAATAGAAATGAATAACCACATACTTCGCATTTTCAAGACGCTAGATGCAAGATGGGTCTTGGATTTCTTCTTTGAAAAATGTATTGTGAGATTTTTGCTTTCAATTTGTTTGTTGGCATTGCCGTCAAATTTTAAAATAAGATATAGTCAAAGAACAATTATTCCTTCGATGAACTCTCAAAGAAGAGGAAAAGGAACATTTTTCTCATTAAAACATTTGAAATCGATGTCAGGGCAGTTTAAATTTAAGCTTAGATTTTACAACACTGAATAAGAGTTGAATCGAGTTCAAACGTTAATAAAACTGTCCCTAAGACTAAAACTAATTTGCACCGGTATTTTATCTAAAAACCTTGCCTATTTTCCTAAAGATCAAACTGGGTTTAATAGTGAAGCGAACTTATAACCATTTTAGGATGTGCAAAAAAAATTGATTACTTCAAAAAATACTCGTTTTTTAAATATATATATGAAACCCTTATTGGAAGATAAGCTAACTTAATAGCTAAAGGTCAACTTAAATCTGCTATGTGTGCGCACAGTCTTACAGGCCCTTCCTGCAACCCATCTAAATGTTTAATTACAATTGGTGAATTACTCAACACATGGTGGTGAATAAGCAAATGACAGATTAGATTTCATACAAAAAAATGTATTGTTGATGGTTTTATAAACAACTTTATATTCAATTATATTTTATATCTATTGAAATTTTAGAAAAAGTGAAATTTGTTTTGCCTGTAAAAGCAATTTTCTTAAATTCACAATGGTTTGCCGTTTGTGCTTAAACGATACTGGTCAAAGTATTTTCATATTTAGCGAAGAGAATATCCAAAAGTGTATTGCAAGGTTTCTACAACTAGAGGTGCTTAAAACGATGATGATAAAAGCAATGATGGGAATGTGTTTCTTTTTTTTTTACAAAAAATGTTTTCATTGCATTTCAGCTCTCACCTGAAGATCCAATTTCTAAACAAATATGTTGCTTGTGTTGGCAACAATTGGATAATTTTCAAAAATTCTGTTTCCAAATTGAAGAAGCTCAAAAAACACTCCTGATTAAAATCAATGACGTACCCAAGTCACAAATTATTCAAAGCGATAATGAGCAACCACTACCGCAACCCGAGATAATAAGTTTTGAAACTTTTAATCCAGAAATAAGTAAGATAATGGAGTTTTTTGCGTTTTATAAGTGAGTAGAAATATTTAAAAATCTTATTTGCAGGTCTAAATCTCCTAAAGGAAGAAAGTATAGAAGACAGCAGATTCGATGGTAAGTTTTTTTTTTTTTTTAATAGTAGGTCATGTTGCTTTTGACATACCCACCCGTATTCCTAATTAGATGGATGGCGAAGTGTTAGAACTTTCCAAGAGTATTCTATCAGCGATAAGTTTTCAATATCTTCGCCGACAAAATGTTATTACGATTACAAGAAAATGTATTGAATTTCACACCCAAACTATTGAGAGAGCAGTTGACTATGTTTTCGGTTGAGGGGCTTCATGTAACTTTTGGTCCTTCTAGATACTAAACATTTGATTCACTTGGTCAATGAGGAATAAACATTGATCGTTTAAACACAGATAACAAACAGGGATATCTTACCCAGACGAAATTTCTGTTAGTTATTAAGGGTTTTCCGATTAGAGGTTTCATTTACATATGTTTTTAAATCCCAGATTTTTTAGACATATCAATAGATGTGTATTTCATAGTAAGGAAAAAAGTATGCCATTAGCAATGAAAAATAATAACCCAAATAACCGCCGCGGCTACAGCTGCAGGAATATATCCTTTTCATGGAATTTTCTATGACCAATTCGAACATTTGCTGATTTATATCCTCGATAACTTCATCCGTTAGGCTTTGTCTAAAAGTCTAAAGGTGTTAAATCACAAGATCTCGATGGTCAATTATAGTCATCTCCTAGGAGGAACAACAAGGTCAGGATTTTTTCTTGCAAAATTGGGATTGTTTGGTTGCTTGTGTGGGACGTACAGTTGCGTTCAAAAAAATAGCGCTGTTATAATACTCGAAATATTTTTAAATAATAAAATGTTTGTAGGATAAATGTTTTGTGGACAGATGAAAGCAAAGTTGTGCGTCAAATTTCCGAACTCAACCCCAAATACATTACAAAAATTATTAAAAATGGATGATTTAATAATCTGGGGCTGGGTTTTTCATATAACGTTTGGATAAACATCTAATATAAAATATAAAAGTACTTAAGAATGTGTAATTTTTAATTTGTTAAATGTGAAAGCGGTTCTACTTTTTTGACTGCCAACATTTTTGAAAATGGTTTAAAAATGTAACGAATTTTAAATCTACTTTTTGTATAATTATTTAATAACTTAAAAATCTTTATTTTAATTCGTAAGTTGATGTTTGTCTACGTTACTATTTTTTTGACCGCAGCTGTAACTCTCCGTTGGTTTAAAATAAACGAAATGGCCATACAAAATTATTAATAATAGCTCGGTAGTGAAATCCTTACAACCTAAATGTTTATTCAGGTGGAATAACACCACCACCTGTGTAGCGACTAAACGAATTTGGCCTAATCTTAGCGCCAAGCGCTCAAAACAATTAATCTCTCTGAGTAGATTGCACATTAGCTACGTTATAGGTGTCCTGACTGGGCACTGCTTAATAGGAAGACATGCTATTCGACTTGGAGCCCCTGCAAATGATTTTTGTAGGAGTTGCATGGACGAAGAAGAAGAGGAGACAATCTCTCATCTTCTGTGCACATGCCCTGCCTTATCACAAAGACGTAGAATCCACCTTGGAGACTACTACTTTAACGATACCAGTGATCTAAAAAATTCAGACATTACTTGTCTCCTACGCTTCATTCGAAGCTCCAATTGGTTCAACGAGTTAAGCTGATTAACTGATCCATGTGGTATCACAACGGACCATACTTTGGTCTAAGTGTGTTGGACGTCCCAAACCAACAGCCACTTTAACCTAACCTAACCTAATGTTTATTCAACGTACTCAAAAAATTGACGAAAAATTGTTAAATGTAGAATTTAGTCAATACTACGGGCTACATCAATATTCTTAGTTAATTTTGAGTGATGCAGATGGAATCGATTCTTCACATCACTTACTTATCTCACATGGTCAAATTTTCAAATGAGTTTAAATACAGCAGCAAAATGTTCACCATAATAACAATAACAAGTCAAGTAAAACAATTTACATAAGTCTACATATTCGTTGTGTTATGTTACCGTGTCAGTGAGACAACGGATTGGTCGAAGTGTCGAAAATAACACTGCAGTTCAGGTATCCGTAGCAAAAGTCCAAATCAGTCAATTCTACGGCATTCTAATAAATAAGGCATAGCTCTAGAATTGAAGCCGATTAATTTGAAGTTTATCGTTCTATTTTTATTAAAAAAATAACAGCTTTCAAAATTAAACCTCCTATTGGAAAAACTTTTATTTGATTAAAAATGCTACGGTCACATAACAAGCCTACAGTAGTTCGATGAACAAATGTGATAAATACAAAAAGGGACTTTAGTTGCATTTAAATGAGTTCAATATTTTGGTTGTCTCCTGCTGATCAATGTGAATTCTTAGACTTGAAACAATCGTAGTCGTCCTCAAAACTATGTAGTCGTACGGTGGCTTCTTAAAATATGGACATGACCAGTGTGCAATATAGTGTTCATGTATCAATAAAACACCGTACCACATTTATCATACTCTTAAACCTAATCTCCAAATCTTTTTTAATAAAATAGTTTCCAATTTTATTAAAAAAAAAACTTAATTTTAGATAATAGCGATATCGATGAACCACTATTCTGTTTAAAAGAGGATAAAGTAAAAGTTGAATTGCACACAGAAGAGGAACTGAAACCAGCAACCCTAGTAAATCCTCAAGCTGTTGAAAATACTTCCTCACTAAGAATCACACGACGATCAACTACTCAACATCAATATGCCGAAAATAATGACACTGCAAAAATATCACCAGGTAAAAGAAAATCCACACGAAGTAAGAAAGATGAATTTGAAAAAGTCGAAACGAAAGAAGAAGATGAAGAAGAAGAAGAAGATCAAGAATCGGATAAGGATGCTTTTGAAACAAGCACTGATGTTGATTCGAATGCAAAACGAAAACGTGGTCGTCCGAAAAAAGGTGAAAAAGTTACCCCCAAGAAAAAGGTTGCAACTGTAAAATCCGAAAAGTGTTCGAAAATTTTCCAAACGGCTAGAGAATTCGATGTAATTATTAAAAAGCATATGAGTCTGTCGTGTGATGTTTGTTACGTTAAATTTGTTGACTTTGCTGAATTGAAACGACATTTTCGAAATGTTCACAAAAGTCGGGGGTATGCTGTTTGTTGTAATAAGAAACTCTTCAAACGAGGTCTTGTTGTAGATCATATCAATGTGCATAATAATCCTGAGCATTTTAAGTAAATTAAACTTTTATTTTGCGCGTTTATATTTTTTTAAAAACTTCTTTCTTCAAAGGTGTCCAAAGTGTGACAAGGTTCTGGCTGATAGGATGTGCCTTCGCAATCATGACCTTTTATTCCATCAGGCCGAAGAATCACTGATATATCAATGCGAACATTGTCCTGATAAATTCGCCAAAAAATATTTACTGGATCATCACAACGTTAAACACATTCGAAAGGATAAAAGCAAACTAACCTGTCCCACATGCGGAAATGGGTATGATTTCTTCTTTAAAAATGTGTCCTTCCAGTAGGTTTGTTCAACTATTATTTCTATTTTTAGATTCCTTACCGAGTCAACATTGACGAAACACATACAAAAAGTCCATTCTACAGATTATGATAATATTTGTGAAATCTGCGCTAAAATTGTACGCGGCAATGCAGCTTTTGAGCGTCACATGAAAGAGCACGAAGGTATTGTTCAGCCACGTTTTCAATGTAATATCTGTGGAATGTGGTTAAAGACCAAACGTATTCTTGTTAAGCACATTGAAAAACACGATGGCATAACGTATCCTTGCAAAATTTGTGGCAAGCATTCAGCATCAAAGGGAGCGTTACAAAGTCACATGAGCTATGTGCACGACTTATCTCGCAAATATAGTTGCACATTATGTGAAAAGTCATTTAAGAAAGCTGTTGCTCTTAAGGTAAATCAAGTCAAACAATTGATTGGTTTTTTTTTTAAAGGTTTAAACAAAATTGTTATTTTTAAAGGAACACATGACAACTCACACTGGAGAAGTACTCTATACATGTCCCCACTGTCCAACTACATTCAATTCGAGGGCAAATATGCATTCACATCGAAAGAAAAAACATCGAGAAGAATGGGAAGCTAATAGAATTTTACTGAAAAAAGCACTTTTAGAAAAACCACAAGAAACATAAGTAACAGGAAATCCATTCGGATTTGTTTCGAAACTTAATTTAAAAAAGATTTTTCATAATTATACATACGAGTATGATATAAAACAATTTCTAGATGAAAATAATATTATTTATAATAATAAGATTAAAATAATAATAAAAAGTTATAAGTTTTAATGATCTAAAATGATATATTTATGTTTTTATTGATGGGGTCCTACGACTGCTAAAAAATAGTCACAATTTTCGCTTATGAGGTGAACCACCATAAGGCTTCGCGTTATTCGACCTTATTACACACCCAGTCGGAGAAACTCGTACTCGAATTCACTCACTACCAATAGTTTAGTTACGACTGTTATTGTCTGGTCTGCTTCCTTTTTAATTCGGCGTTGAAGGACGGAATCTGTCTCTGTTAAGACAACCCCAACTCCAGAAAGATATTGGCCTATGCAGATGATATCGAAAGAACCGAAAGACTAAGGTCTATAGCATTTTTCGTAGGTCTAGGAAAAACAGCAAATGTGGCGCGTCATTTACGACAACATTTGGACAGAGAGAGTCTTAATAGCTTTCGAGAGAAAAGTCTTACGATCATGTTTCGTCCATCCACGAAAGAATTGCGTTTACTGCGTAACAAAAGAAATAAGGCATGGAAAACGTATCTCAAAACTCTGTCTCCAACCAACTTCTCTTTTTATGTTGAACTCTTTAACCAATTAAAGCCTCTTTCTAATTTTTTATATGCTTGTTTTGTTATGTTACTGATATGGGCACCTCTTTGAAAGAGAATCCTAAAAAAATTTGGAATTTTGTAAACTTAAAGAAAAAATCAGATGGCTTTCCAGTTAACTTCACTTACAAGAACCTTTCGTTAGATAAAACTGTTGATATCTGTAACGCTTTCGCGACAAATTTCCGTGAGTCATTTGTTAATAGCCCTCAAGAAGTTGATGAAGTATATTTTCATAATCTTCACTCCTTTTCGCAAACTAGCTGTAGTCACATCCCTGTGCTACAGAGTATGGTCCTTGATCTTTTATCCGCATTGAATGATGACTGCTCAGCCGGTCCCGATGGTTTTCCCCCGATAGTATTAAAAAAGTGTAGTAATGCTTTAGTTAAACACTTTACGTTCTTATTCCAACTTTCTCTAAAAACAGTAAATTTTTCCCAGTATATGGAAGAAGTCATTTCTAACACCAATTTTCAAGAAAGGTAACAAGGCGGATATAACAAACTACAGGCCCATTGCAAAGCTTTCTTGCATTCCTAAAGTGTTTGAACAAGTTGTTTGTGAAAGTGTAGCATTTTTTAGGAAGAATCTCATTTGCGAACAGCAACATGGTTTTTTGAAAAAAAGATCAACCGTTACTAAACTCCTCACATTCTCAAACATATGTTCAAACGCTTTAATAACAAGGTTATGAAGTTGACTGCATATACACTGACTTTTCCAAAGCTTTTGACCAACTTAGCCACGGAATTATTTTATTTAAACTTAAAGCTCTTGGTTTTCCACCATTTTTCTTAGCTTGGATCAAATCATACCTTGAAAACAGATCCTATGAGGTAAAATTTAGAAATTGTCTTTTTAAACCTTTTGTTGCTCAATCTGGTGTTCCTCAGGGAAGCCATCTTGGCCCTTTTCTGTTCATCCTGTCTATTAACGATGTATCGTCATGTCTACGCTCAAGTGAAGTACTCATTTTTGCTGACAGATTTTTAAAATAATAAAGTCCACCATTGATCGTATTCTTTTACAAGACGACATTGATAGTTTCACATTTTGGTGTGGGAAAAATAGCCTATCACTCAACCCTTTAAAATGCCAGACGATTACTTTTACTAAAAAACGAATCGGTAGTGTATTTGATCATTGTATATCACAGCAAAAACTGTCGTGTCTTCACATTTAAAGATTTAGGTGTTCATTTCTGTTCCAACTTAGAATTTACACATCACATTAATTTGATTGTTAATAAAGCAAGTTCTATGCTTGGTTTTATAAAACGCTGGGCAAAGGAGTTCAATGATCCCTATGTTACTCTTTCTTTGTATAATTGCCATGTTCGTCCTCATCTTGAATATGCTTCGCAGGTATGGACTCCCTATTACGAAATTCATAGAAAACGTATCGAATCAATTCAACATAACTTCATTCGCTTTGCCCTAAAGGGTCTTCCTTGGGATGATCCTTATGATCTGCCTCCCTATTAACATCGTATTCTGCTTCTTCAAATGCAATCTCTCCATCAAAGGCGTGTTAATAATGACTTAGTATTTTTTCATCAACTCATTAATGTTAAAATTGATGCACCTTATTTGCTATCTTGTGTACATTTGAATTACCGAGGCGGAACTCATCACCTGCGTACATTTGATTTTATACATATTGACTTCCATAGAACTAACTATGGGGAGAATAAAGCTTTAAGTCGAATGAGCATTTTATATAACTAAAACTGTTCATCGATAGATTTAAATTTGAATAAGGTGGGATTAAAATCATTGTTTAGAACCTGTGCTCCACTATCGTAAACGTTCTCATTTTATTTTTTGTTCTGTAATATAGTTAAATGTTAATTATGTTTTGTATTTTGTGGGTGTGTTAGGCTATAATTGTATTATTTTTTTACTAACAACTAACACATGCACTTATGATGAGCCTCTGATCGTAGTTTGACGCTTGCTAAGCTTACTACTTTCTGAAATTCTGAAGTGTGAAAAAAAAAATCATTCTCCACCCTTTTCAGGTGTTCTGGTCTGCGCCATTCTTCCAACCGTGGCAATTTATCAGCTCCGGGCTGATAAGGAGGCAGGCTAGCCTATTCACTTTTCGGAGTCCATTGACAATTTTGACGGCTCTCGATAGCAATCCAGATGTACATGGCTTGAAATGTTGGTCATGGTTTTCCTACAATGAAATAAAATAAAATCGAAAGCTATCGCAGCTTACCCCACAGATTTATCCGTGATTGGAGTTTCAAGAATCACTTCATAATTTTGATGATATGTTGATTGCTCTTCGAAGCCCTGAGATGATTTTTGAACCTTTAGGAATTGACATTTAGTGAGTATTTTAACCGTATGCATAATTGGGCTAGAGAGGTTATGAGTTTGTTGGCTGAGTTTGTTCTTTGAAAAAGGCGTTATGGACCTTACTACGTTATCATTGTATGGGTGTGTGTGTTTTTAGACGTATTGTTTTCAATCTGGCAATACTTTATTCCCTTGTTTCCGAAGGCCTCAACTACATTTTGAACAAATGGATTCGGTTTTCGTCATGAAACCTTTGGGATCATATCAGAAAAGTATATATTTTGTGGTTCCACAGCGAAAACACTAGGAAACAAAGGGTTATTCAGAGTTTTACTTTTTGACAGCTGTCGCTTTATATATGCTCTGCTTGTTTTGTCATTTTAGATTTGAAGCCACAGCATCGCCTTACAAGGCGTTGATATCAATTTTCATAAACGAATTTTGTAGTGATGATAATCCTTATGTGTATGTTGAGACACTGTCACACCAAAAAAAAAGACTGTTTGTTCTGCTTTTTTGGAGCAGAAACATGCCCTAATTGAAAAAAAAGAAGATGTTTTGATAGACTTGAAAATTTGATAGACTTGAAATATTATACTAAATGTATGGTCTTTCAAATTTTGTAATTTTACCTGCTTTTATTAAAGTAAAAGATTAAAAACGATATCAATGACATTTTAAAATCAAAACATTATATGTACGATGTCCATACAAACATTTATCTTCAATTACAAATATTTCAATAGGCTTCATATAGTTCAACAGGCTTTTAGCAAAGTCTAAGCTTTTGTCCATAAAGGAAATGTCTTTAAAACGATGACAATAAACCCTTTCATAATCTTCCCTGCATAAATATGAGAACTTTAAATTTTAATTGCAAATGAAATGTAATCAATTTGATGACCAGACATAGATTCTCAATATAATGCAGGTACAACTTGTCAACATGTAATCAGATTTGGCAAGGTAAATTCTCCCTTATACCATAGGTAAGGAATAGGAACGTATAAGTTCTTCCATTTTCCATAACTACACAAAAGAACAAAACCACAATAAACTGTGATTTAATCTAAAAGACATGTCCTCTTTCGGTCTTTTACAACAATTATCTTTCGAAAATTTTACTCAATACCCATCATCAACTCAAAATCGTTACCCCTGATGTTGATGTCCCTTTCGACACATACCTTTATTCTTTAATAAAACAAACAAAACATGCACATCAAAAGGGAGGGAAGGGTAGGTAGATGGTGTCCTTCACAATCAGAATCCACATATGCACGACACATAGACCAAAAACATTAATTAAATATTCCATTTTGGTTTTGATAATTAAAGCCTCCTCTGCTATAATATAGTGGTTCAAATTAATTCCCTATGCATAAAGGATTAGGTGCCACGCCATCCACATTCGTGTCCGAATTCGAGTCAGGATAGGATAGAACACTACGACGACGACCGACGTAGTCATCGTCATCGTCGTCGTAGTCCTTTTCGGTTCTATTAGTGTCCCTTATTTTCACCAGAATGTTAATATGACCATCGCCATCGCATCGCAGAACGAGAACGCGCTCCAGCTCCAGCCTGCAGCCTGCAGCAACAACAAGAACAACGAATAAGTGGGGATAAGTTTTGTGGCCAGGTAAAGGTAAATTACCATATCCTTAATGAAATGGAAAACCATAGAGACTGATATACTAAATATTTTATCAATTGGCTAATCCTGGGTAAGGTTCCACTTACCAGCTCCCACATGATGTGGATGTCCACCGCAGCAGCTACTTAGGTACTTCACATAATTTCAATGGCAGCAACAAAAGGAGATCTCTTCTTTCTTTCTGTGTGGATTTGGAATCGTTTGAATGGCATTTCTGTCTAGGTAAATCTCACTCGATTTTGCAGACATTTTTGTACTTAACACTGGGAGCTTTTCCAAAAGAGATAAGAACAACGAAAAATATACATACCTATATAAATTAAACAAAACAAAAAGGACGTGAGGGCGGCTCAACAGAAGCTTTTCGCAAATCCTTTTGCACAAATAAATTGCGGAGATTTCTTTTCGACGCCAGATTTGATGCGGTTGGGCGTTAAAGGGATGCGAAGCCGCTTTAATTTATCGGTCCGTCACCCCTTTTTTGTTGCTTTATAAATCTTCTCCTCTTTTACGTGTACTTCCTCTTTTTTATTTTTGTCTATTCCTTTAGATGGATTAGAGTTTTCTTTGTAACCGATTTCTTTTATTTCTTCGTCTTGTGCTTAACAAACATCTGCAGGATTTCTTTTTTACTTCTTATTGTTGTTGTTTGTTTTGTTCGAATTGAAGGGAAGGATTTAATTTTTAAGTGAGAAGGTATGACAAAGGATAAAATGTCCATTTCTCAAATTTTATTTCTTTCGGGTTAATGTTGTGCCAAAATAAGTGTTATTTCTGCTAAATTCGATCTTTTTTTTTTAGCTTAAAAGGATACCGTACTCATACATATATATTATGGAATAGGTTTAAACCCTTTTATGAAATTATATTGAATGTTTAAATTAATGGTTTTCAACGCTACTTATTCGGACATGCATAGCATACAAATAACTGCATTAGATATACATAATTTCCGTGAATCGTTCTTTTCATCTTTAGCGTCAGACCGATCCACATCTTAGGTAAATTTTTCTCCTGCCTTGTATTGTATTGAATTTCAATCCAACAACCTTTTTTTTATATATAGGTATGTATATATATATTCTAGAGACTTAACAAAAGTCATCATCATCTTGCCTAACAATCGTGAAATTTCCAAGAAAAGAAAATTAAGAATTTCCTTGGTTATACTAATATAAACTTCGGATTTTCATAATTTAATTGGCATCAAGTATTTAAAACCGAAATACCCAAAATCTTCCAACGAGGAAGTACGAAAATTGGTAATAAAAGCTCAATCAGGTAATTCCTCATCGCCTATGAGTAAATTAATAGTTTTTTTTATACAATTTGCTTATAGAATTTTATTCTTAACTCCTCAGTCCTCAGACATAATCTCAAAGCAAGCGAGATTCTGGAGACCCATCAACGGAGCTTTGTGGAGAGTCTTACTGTCCACATCGCTCCTGATCAAGAACTTTCGCTAAGCAAATCGGAATAATCAGTCAGTGTCGGAATTTTGCCGGGTTACATTCCCGAAAACAAAAGTTAAAAACCAACGTGCTTCATACCAAACCCAACCATAATCCCAATCAAAAATCCAAACAAAAAATCAGTTTATATTTTACTAAAAAGTGTTAAAAATTAAAATAAAAGAAAACATGCAATTGTAATTATTAAAGTTTACAAAAAAAAAAAGTAATAGAAAAAAAAGTAAGAAAATGAATTAAAGGAAAGAAAAGAGAAAAATTAAATTATTGTTTAAAGTTTTTTTTTTATTGAAAAGTTTATATTAATTATTAAAAGTGTACAGTGAAAGAAAAATAGAGAGAAAGAAAAGAATTTAAAACAAAGTATTTTAAATTGTAATGACGAAGCCTAATCGTGATAAAAGCGCGAGAAAAATTCGTTCAAGATTAAAATAAATAAATTGTTCACAGCTTAAGTACAAAAGAAACAAAGAGAAGAGAATATACGAGTGACGTCAAAAAGCTGTTGTGCACATCAACTTCAGGATGTCGGTAAGTCTTAATTTTAAATTTTTAAAACCTTATTTATTTTAAAATTGAACGAACCAGATAAATGCATCTATAAAATTCATATTCCAAATTCCAAGAAAATTTCCAATGAAATCCAAAAGAAAATAAATTAAGAAAAAGAAAATTTATTCTTTTATATTCAAAGTGAGTGTGAGTAAAAAAGTGTAAGAGAAATTTCGAGTGCAATACCTTAACAGAAAGTGAATATGAAACTGAACCATTTTGTTTTATTTTTCTTTCTTCGATTTTCTTTGAGCTATTTTGTTTTCATACCAAAACTAAATTAATTTAAATGATTGATATTTTAATTATATAACCTAACCACATTTTTTTTTATGAAATCTACAATTAAATAAAACCAAAAATGATTATAAAATCTTATATTAAATAAATCCAAGAATTATATTTTTGAATTTAACATTAAAATTAAGTTTTTTATTGTCTCTGATTGAGATCTGAAAATGACTTTGCCGGTATTATATTCCAAATTCCAAATAAAAGAAAGAATTTAATTTACGTTATAATTATTTATTGTTAACTCTCAATACTTTGAATATTCTCGAACGAATCAATGATAACCTTTTAAATCAATCAAGGTTAAGAAAGAAAAATAATTTGACATTTGTGTACTAAATTTATAATTGACATGAATGTCATATTGGGCTACAATTACATTAATTCACAATAGCAATTTATAATAGTATTTTTAGTATGTAATTTAAAATTAAAATATATACATTTATTGATGAATAAATTATGTCATAAACATTCTCCCCCGCCGTGAACTATGTTCGCAAAAAGTGGAGCCGGCCCTGGCAGAATCGTCATATTTTGTTCTCTTTGCTGTACCATGGTTATTTCGCACGTATGTAACTCACATGAAAAGAAAAAAAACTTTAATAAGAGTGCATATGTAAGAACAAAATAAATTTCAAGGCCAAAACTACTTTAACAGTTAAAGCCATACATAAAAACATCTGCATGGTGTTCTCGTAGCATAGGTTCATTGAGAGAGCTTTTGATACTGTTATCAATTCTTCCATATGTAATGTTCTTGTTGTTGTTAACAATTGGAATGGAACTCATTGATGATCGCGTTAATTGTTTCGCAGATTTCATTGATGTCGGTTCGCGGTCGTAATCCGTAATGTAATTCGGTGGTGTTTTTTTTCTTTCGATTTCGGGCGAGTGTTTAATTTGTTTCTTTTCATTCAATTTCTTTAACAAAATTGGTAGTGCGGTTATCAATTAAATGATAATATTTAATAAAAAATTAAAAATAATTTTGAATTGTGTGTTAACCAGTTAACCAGTGTTGTGTTTGTGTAGTGTGTGTGTTTTGTTGTTGCTGATGGGGCTGCTGTGGCTGTTGCTGTCGCCGCTGACGCTGCCGATGATGCTGCCGACGCGATGCTGCTGTTGATCCCGTAGACTAAAGCGCGGGCCGGATTTGGTTTGGTTGTTTTTGTTTTAATTTTGTTTTATTGAATTTAATTTTTTTTAAATATATTATTTATTCTTTATTTATTTTAAATTTTACATTTTGATTCCTTTTTTTTTTGTTTGTTTGTTAATTGATTAATTTTTTTTGCATTTGTGTATGTGTGAGTGTGCTTGTGCTTATTGATTTTCGGTTCGGTTTCGCGTTTTTACGAATCGATTTATGTATGAATGTGTGTGTGATTGTAGTTCTTTGCAAATATGTAAATGCAAATGGCTGCCATTATTTTCGTTCGGCATCTATTGAGTTTTTTTTTTTTTTTGAGTTCTTTTTCGTATCGAGTTTTTATTGAGTTGTTTCGGACTTGATTCAATAATTATTTAACAATTTTAATAATTGAGTGGTTTCTGTTTTTAAATTCTGTGAAAATTGAAAAGTGTTATAAATTATATTAACGATGTGTTGTATAACAGTGTGGAATTTATACTTTTGTGAAATATGATTTGCCGACGGCAATTTGATGCAGTGGGATTTGCAATACTGCAAACAGAAAAAAAAAATTAAGATTGTGTTGTGTTGTTGATTTTAAAAATTAAGTTTTGTGAAAATTAACTAAAAAAAAATTTTAATCTTGTGTTGTGTAAATATTTTTTGTTTAAAAAGTGGACTGTATTTTATTGAATATTTTTGATGTTGTGTTGTGTTCAAATGAGTTTTAGGGTTTGTCGTTTTCGAACAAATTTCTGAAATTGTGTGGTGTGTTGTGTAGGGTAATTTATTATTTTTTTTTGATGGTTTTAATATATATTTTGAAATAAATTATTATATATATTATATTATATTATTTTTCGTAGGAATTATTTACTTTTTTTTTATTGATTTAAATTAGGGTGTTTTCATCGGTCGAGGTGTTACACGGCAGGTAACAGATTTTTGTGATAGGCCGTTTCATAATTGTTTTGTTTATATTTTAAATAAGTGTTTCAACATCGGTGGTTTTATTACTTGGAAGGTAACATATTTTGGAAATAGGGCGTTTTATTATTCCACTCTTTGTTTTTAGTGTTACGACTCGGACTAACCCATCAGATCCGGGATGTGTTTCGGTGATTCTGGCTAGTAACCATTGGGATGGTGGTAGCCTTTCATCTTTGATCAAAACCAGGCCTCCAATTTTAGGTACGGCTTCTTTTCTGGTCCATTTGGGTCGTTGTTGTAACCGAGAAAGATATTCTCCGTTCCATTTCTGCCAGAACGAGTCGACGAATGCTTGAGTTCTTGTCCACCTGTCGAGGTAACTCATCTTCTCTGGGTTCGATATGTGTCCTTGCGGAATGCTGAGCAGGCGTTCTCCAATCAGAAAATGTCCTGGAGTTAACACATCAAGGTCATCTATGTTATCCGATAGAGGACATAGAGGTCTGGAATTCAAGCAGGCTTCTATCTGCGTAAGAAGTGTGTAGAGTTCCTCAAATGTTAACCTCTCATCTCTCACGGTCCGTTTTAAATGATGTTTTACAGATTTCACTCCAGCTTCCCAGAGGCCACCAAAGTGAGGAGAAGCTGGAGGAATAAAATTCCAGTTCGTTCCTGAATTGGCTACAACGCTTGCGATTTCCTTCCAGTCGTGTTTAGCCTTTTCAAGCATGTTAGCTAATTCTTTATTAGCTCCCACAAAGTTTGTGCCGCAGTCACTATAAATTTGAGTACAAAGTCCTCGTCTTGCAGTGAAGCGACGAAGAGCTGCCAAAAATCCTTGGGTTGTAAGGTCTGATACCGTTTCCAGGTGAACGGCCTTTGTGGATAAGCAAATGAAAATTGCAAAGTATCCCTTGAAAGTCTTGGCTCCCCGTCCTTTCCACGCCTTAATTTCAATAGGACCTGCATAGTCCACTCCAGTATGGGAGAATGGTCTCGACATTCGTACTCTAGGTGCTGGAAGGCTTCCCATAAGTTGCTGTAAATTTTGTCTGGTGTGTCTGAAGCATATTGGGCATTCGTGGATATAGCTTTTAACTCTTTGTTTAATACTTATGATCCAATAGGTCATACGGATATAAGCCATAGTCTGATGGTTTCCACCGTGTAATGTTTTTTCGTGAGCATTTTTTATCACAAGTTCAGTGAAATGGTAACTGGGTTTCAGAATGATGGGATGTTGTTGGTTGTATGTCAAAAGAGTATTTTGCAGTCGACCACCAACTCGAAGAATCCCATTACCATCGACGAAGGCATTAAGTGATAATAATGATTTAGGTATTGTGTTTTTTGTGTCGTATTCGTCGAGTTCTTGACTAAACATAAGTCGCTGTACAGCTTTGTTCACCAATATGGTTGCATTTTCTAGCTCCTCACAGTTAAGGTCTCCTGATACCTTAGATGTTTTCCTCCTTTTTGCGAGGCAGTTCCATCTAAAACGGCAACAAAAGGCAATTGCTCTAACAGTCTTCGATAATCTTGAACATCTTAGTATACTTAAATTGATGTCGTCACTTGTCGGATCGGAGCTCGTATAAGTGCACTGTTTTTTCAAAGGCCGTTTCTCTTGGTCAGTGTCAAAAGCAGATGGTTGATCAGGAATTTCGAAATTCCATTTGTCTCGCAAAAACGAAGGTCCTGACCACCAAAGATCTTGTGCTGCCAACAAAGAGGGAGATACGCCTCGGGATGCCAGATCAGCTGGATTGTGATCTGTTGGTATGTGTTTCCACATGTCGCAGCTTGTAAGTCTTTGGATTTCTGCGACTCTATTGCTGACAAATGTTGTCCATTTAGATGGTTGTTCTCTAATCCATGCCAACGTGATCATTGAGTCTGACCAGGCATACAGTTTTGCATCGGTGTTGTCAAGTACTCCTTTGGTGTAGTGTAGCAGGGATGCTAGAAGTACGGCTCCACACAGTTCAAGTCGCGGCAGACTGACTGTTCTCAATGGAGCAACTTTTGTTTTAGATATAAGTAAATGCATGTGGATTTTTCCAGAGCTGTCAAGGACACGCATGAAAACTGCTGCACCATAAGCCTTTTCAGACGCGTCACTGAAGCCATGCAATTCCATTGATTTTTGCGTGTTGTTTGTTTTAATCCATCTTGGGATTTTTATGTGTTGTATGGCAGGTAATTCTTTTCGAAAAACTTGCCATTCTTCTCTCAGATCTGATGGAACTGGATCGTCCCAATCAGTTCCTCTGCACCAAAGTTTTTGCATCATAATTTTGGCCTTGATTACACATGGTGCAATCCAGCCGAGTGGATCAAACAGTTTGGCGATCGCTGATAGCATTGTCCTCTTGGTTACTTCTTCAGAATCATCGTGCATGTTTTTGAAGCAAAAAATATCTTCGTCTGGCTGCCATCTTATGCCTAAAGTTTTGACATGATCGATGGATTCAAAAGGCAGTTCAAAGTTTATTTCACAATCTTCTTTTGGTAAGTCTTTTAGAAGATTTTTACAATTGGACGTCCATTTTCGCAGCTTGAGTCCTGCCGCGGCCAGAAGATTACGAGATTCATCTCGTTTGGTTCTAGTTTCCTCGATGGAATCGCCTCCACTTATGAGATCATCCACATACATCTCCTCCTTGATTGCACGAGCTCCATTTGGATAATTTTGAAGTCCATCTTCAGCGATTTTGTGCAAAACCCGGATGGCTAAGTAGGGTGCACAGGCTGTTCCAAAAGTAACCGTATTGAGTTTAAATATCTTGAGCGGTCTATCAGGGCTATCTCTCCAAAGTATCAGCTGAAAATATCTGTCCAAGTCTTGTACAAAAACTTGGCGATACATCTTTTCAATGTCAGCTGTGATAGTGTATTGATACATTCGCCATTTTAAAATTATATCCACTATGTTTTTTTGTAATTTAGGACCCGTCATTAAATGTTCGTTCAATGATGTCCCATCAAGCGTTTTTGTGGCTGCGTCAAAGACCACTCTAAGCTTCGTGGTTGTACTCGACTCTTTGAATACTGCATGATGCGGAAGAAAAAAATGAAAGGGTGAATTTAGCACTGGATCCCTTTCTTTCACTTCTTCCATGTGTTGTAAGATGAGGTACTCCATAATGCATTTGCTGTAGCTTGATTGCAGAGTTGGTTCCTTTTCAAATCGTCGTTCCAGAGACAAAAATCGCCTTACTGCAATGTCTTTGCTGGGTCCGAGTTCGGGATGAGATCCTTCTTTGAACGGAAGGCTGACTTCGTACCTTCCATCTGACAGCCGTCTAGTCGTCTCTGAAAAATACTTTTCACATGCGATGTCTTCTTCCGATGGTTCAGTTACGAAGGGAGTTTCCTCAATCTCCCAAAATTTTCGGATTTGCGTATCGATATTTATGTGCTGAAAAAAGCTTTTGACGTTGTTTGGAATTACCTCAGGAGTTTTGCCTAAAATAATCCATCCCAGCTGTGTATTTTGAGCTATGGGTGCAGTTTCATGCTCATTGCGGATAATTTCTGGAAGTACAATGTCGGGATATACATCGCAACCAAAAAGAATGTCGATCAAGGCTGGAACGTGGAACTTAGGGTCTGCTAATGGTAAATCCGTGAGGTGGTCCCAAGTGTTTTGTATCATTTTGTGGGCCGGAAGGAGGCCAGTCAACGACTTGAGGACGAATGCCTTAGTAGCACTTATAAACTCCGAATGTTTTGAAGAGAACATTAAGTCAACGTAGCTGTGACTGGTGCCGTTGCTGACCTTCCCCAACCCTGATACGTTTATTTGTGTTGGTTGTTTAACAAGGTTTAGAGACCTGGCTGCAGATTCTGAAATGAAAGTTGCTTCTGAGCCTGGATCAATAAGCGCTCGTAAATCTAAAAACTTGCCATCTCTCGATTTTACTCTTACAATTGCAGTTGCTAATAAAATTTGCGATTCTTGGGTTTGTGATGCATAAAAATTGTGTCGGGTACTGCTAGTTGCAGTGTTGTCACCCTGTGGCTGGAAAACAGGAGCATTTGGGTTTACCGCTGCCTGTTGATTTCCGGTGTGGGCGACTTGTTTATAAGAATGTGTTGTAGCATTCAAAGATGAATTTTGTGTAATGTTGGGATTGGAATTTGTATTGTATGTGTGTGAATTATCATGCAAGAGTGAGTGATGTTTTTGGTTGCAGAAGTAACACGTCCGGTTACTTAAACAAAATCGTGTTTGGTGGCTGTATGCAAGACAGTTTGCACATACCCCAGCCTTAAGCACGGCTTGTTGTTTTTGAGCCGCATCCATGCCCAAGAAGCTTTGACACCTCGTCAAAGAATGTTGTCCTTGGCGGCATACTTGACACTGATATTGTTGTACAGCCTTGAACGGTTTAAACGACTGTTTTTGTTGCGTTTTTGCATGAAATGCCTTAGCTGTAGGTTGCGGTTTTATAACTGGCTTTGGCTCTGTAGTTGAACTACTCTGCTCTACAATGGATTCTAGTGTCCTAAAACGGGCCTTTAAAAAGGTAGTGAACTCAGAAAAAGTCGGGAGACATCTTTCATTACCAAGCTTTTCTTCCCATAATTGTTGGGTTCTAGAGGGTAATTTTTGAAACATAATATAAATGAACATTGTATCCCAATGTTCTACTGGCAATTCTAAATTTTTTAGGCCATGAACAACTTCGGTTGTTGTGTCCAACAAACTTTTCAGATTCTCTGACGACTCCTTACTCTGAGCACTTTGACTGAAAAGAACCTTTAAATAGGAATTGACCAATACTCTCTTATGGTCGTACCTTTCAATAAGTAACTCCCATGCCTTTTCATAATTTCCGATGCTCAAGTCTAAATGATGCAACAAACGTTCAGCATCTCCAGTTAAACTCTCCTTCAAAATATGCATTTTTTGAATCTCATTTAGCCCTGGGTTATTATGCACCAAAGAAATAAAAATGTCATGGTATGACCGCCATTTTGTGTAAGACCCCGAAAATGTTGGAGGTTTTATGGGAGGAAGCTTAAGCAAATTTGATGGTGTTGCTTGTGATGACGGTGGAAGTGTAGGAGCGGTTGCAAGAGTAGGTGTATGAGGAGTAGTTGGAGTGACACGATCTAACGCATCCAACAATTCGCACCTATATTCCAGATAAGTGTCATTTATCTGATCAAACACGGATATCATCTCTTCCTTTTTCAAGCCCTCTTCCAGCTTCCCCTCGCTAACGATTTCCTCATGATATCTTTTAGCGGTGTTTAAATGACCCTCTAATAACTCTAAACGAGTTTTTAAGTAATTACTTGTTCTACGAGCTTGCCCCGTTTTCTTAAAATTTGTATAATCGCGTTCTAATTGCGATAAAACCTGCTTCTGAAGCTCCCCGAACGACATGTGGATTTTTGTTTATAAAATGTAATAAAAAAAAGACCCAAAAAAAAATACTTTAAAAAAATGAGGACTTACTTGTATGCCTTTGTTGGTGTGGTGTTGTGTGGAGTTTGATTGCCCGTCGCGGGAGCCCGATTAGCACAGCACAAAATTGTTTTTAGTTAATTAATTGTTCAATTGTTCTTTCAACAAAAATTATTTTATTTTATTTTAAAGAATTTATTTTAAAAAAAACTGTTTATTAATATATGATATTAATTATATTATATATGTCTATATGTACATATATTTGTTCTTGAAGTGACTTTCAAAATCTCTTGAATTCACACACAATTGTTTTTGTAATGACTCGAAGGACCAATGAAAATGACTTTGCCGGTATTATATTCCAAATTCCAAATAAAAGAAAGAATTTAATTTACGTTATAATTATTTATTGTTAACTCTCAATACTTTGAATATTCTCGAACGAATCAATGATAACCTTTTAAATCAATCAAGGTTAAGAAAGAAAAATAATTTGACATTTGTGTACTAAATTTATAATTGACATGAATGTCATATTGGGCTACAATTACATTAATTCACAATAGCAATTTATAATAGTATTTTTAGTATGTAATTTAAAATTAAAATATATACATTTATTGATGAATAAATTATGTCATAAACAAGATCATTATTATGAACAGGAAGTCGTTTTTTTTTATTAGTGCTGAGGGCTAAGGGATGTGATGCTGCCATACGAAGGTGATTTAACTATTAGTGAATTGTATTAAAATACATTCATGAACATTAGGGTTATCGAAAAATTAATTGAGTGGCTCGATAATTTTGAGTTGTTTTATTTCTTTTTTTATAAGGAATAAGACTATGGGAGGGAAACACTCGGAATCCTTCAAAACACCTTTGGGGTTTCCAGTAAAGAGCAAGTTATTATGTATTTCCAAACGAAATTCAAATTACCTTTAGAAAGTTTTTTTTTCTTTCGAGTCGGCATGTATAATAAATGTGCGGTTGTTCAGCGATTAGTACAAGAACCCACCCCAACGACGAGCTAGGCCATGATTGCAAGCATGCCAAACCGTACTTCATCGATCTGAACGCTTATTATCTGTCCGCGATTGTTTTAGAGGGATCCTGTGGACTTCAAAGCAGTCCGGTAACGTGTAAGATATATAAGTCCAGCTAAATCCGTTACACCGTTGTCCCACTGACACGGATTCATCGCACGAGTAGTAGACTTAAATTTATGAACTAAGCCTGTCTATTGGGGTGCGAATTATAACAGAAAATTAGAGTAAAAGTAAAAAAAAAAGTTGCCGCCACCGATTCAGAATTTCGGTAGAAAATTTTAACAGACGCTTCTAGTTCATATACTTTAGTATGATGAAAATGTAGAGTTTGCTGAAGAAATTGTCAATGATAGCTTGATAATTTGTGAAAGAAAAAACTCAAAGCTGTCAAGATCATATCGCTACTGTCAGTGCAAAAGGTCGTATGTAAAAATTGTCCATTTTTATTTTGTGCTAAAGGTGACATTATTTTGTGCTAAAGGTGACATTTTGCAGTCTGCAACTGCTACAAAAATATTGGATGTCATCAGCTGATCTATTATAAGTTATGGTCAAATGTAAAAAAGTTTTGCACTAACAGTAGCGATATTAGAAAACCCGATATTGTTGAAAAGAAACTTAAGAGGTTAAAATAAAATCCATGTTAATTCCTAAAAACGTTAAATTTAATGTATTTAGGAATTTAAAGGCAACTTAATATAAAATTGACGATCTCTTATTCAAGGTTTCTTTTTAAAAATCTGAATATTTGCTCTTTTTCTTATAAACAAATTTTATGAATATAATTTAAACCATTACTAAAGCTACAAACATTTAAGTTGTTTTTGACAGCAAACCACTTTTTGGTGAATGTTGTTAAATTTATAACAAATCCCCCCTGGATCGTCGATTAGTCAACATTTGATGAATTTGTGCTAAGTTTTTGGAATAGGGCTGAATTTCCGATTCATATTATGTGCTCGGTCCAGTCCTCAGTTAAAAGTGGTACTTTCGGCAACAAAGTTTTAGGAATTAAAATACAAATTTTGTTTTCATATAAAAAAAATGTATTATTTCAAAATATAATTGGGGTCACATCCATTAACTCAATACGATTAGTTTTGAATTGAAGGAAATTTCAAAAAAATTATCTCCCAGGGGGGGGGTCATGAACCCTACGAACCCCCCTGTATCCGCCATTGCTTAGGCTGAATGTTTTTCTTCTATTTCCGCTTTTCTCGGTGATAAAATTACTGGAGTATGATGTGACGGTAAATCGTAATTACCATTGACATACATTTAAATTAATACTTTTAATACATTTCACTACGAAAAATTCTAGAAGAATAAAATTCACATGTATTTGCGGCTTGCTTGGTTCAGACGTTAAAGATAAAATATTTTATTGAAGAAAGAATTAAGTAATATTTCGAAATTATTTAGGCGGGATATTGTGTTATAATAAAAAAAATACCTACTAAATTCTTTAATAAGTCCTTTCTGCATATCTTGATGTTAATTTCTTTTAAACAAAACTCATTTGATATATGTACATATGTCAGCTCGTTCTTAAAATATAAAGGAAGAAAAACGGTATCCCGAGCACAGACGTAAAGAAATCTTTCAAAATACAATGGATTTAGATTTTTCAAAACATAAAACGTAAAAAAATATAAAATTTTTTAATTAAGCAAATTATCAATTTCTTCTCATTTGACTAAACTAATTACACTTATTCGCCTTTTAAAAAATGTAAGAACAGGAAGTTCATTGTGACAATCACTAATCACTTCTGCCTATTCTGGTTTCTCACTAACTGCAGGTGGTGCAAATTTATGTCTTCAAAAAATTAAATAAAATAATTTTAGTAACGGACTGCTTACACCACTGATAGCTTGCCATATCAAATGTTTAAAACAACATAGAAGTCACTTGAACATTATCTTCGAATTGTTGAAGTAGATACTTTTATTTTATCAACAATTATCTTCACACAGTTATCTATGGGTACTTTCATTTGTCTGCTAAATTGCTAACACTTAATCCTCTGGAATAGTTGGTTTGCACAAACCCAATGACAACCCTCGGACAGCTATGAACTTGTTTTTATTGCAAGTTTTAATTTTATCTGTCAGATAAAGTTACTCCCCGATTAAAAACCTGCTATATAATAACACCAAGCTCGTCTGCTGTCATTATTATCTATTATCCATATCCGCAATGACAACGATGATGTGGTGCATTAAATGAAAAAGAAGTACCATCCGCAAAGTGCTGCTATCTTTTTCGCTTACCGGACAACAAAATATCATTTTGATTCATTCAATTGTTTTTCGAAATTGCGTGCTTTCAGGACATTTAGATGTTATGAGGTGCAGCTGGCTCGTGCGACTGCCTAAGCAGTTACAGTTACGCTAACGCTAGTGACATTATAGTACGTTTTACCCACAATCGTTCACCACCAATATTATAGTACACTTTATACTCGTTGAGTCTCTGATTCTGATGGCACCCGTCCCTAGGGAGCTCAATAATAAAATAACAATAATGATGCTTGAATTTTAATCCTCACAATCTGGATGCCACCCTTGCCGCTCCTGATGTCACTTAACATCCTGCAATTGGCTTAATAATTGCTCCAATAATCGTAAAAAAGTTGTATACACTGTGACTTCAACCCTCTCTCCAAAAAGCACGACATTTCAGGCTTTGGTGTGGGTTGTTGGTGTAGATGGTCGTCCGCTGTCGTCGTAGCGTTCGTCGTTAGTCGGTGGGTTCAGTATAGTCTTCAGTCACCGTCTGTTTGTGATGTGCACCACGGGCCTCTTTACGAGCTGCCTAGTGCTTCGCTTAACTGCTGATGGTGGCGCAGCAGCAGTGATGGTGTCAATAAGGACTTCACTCGACACAGCTCCCCTCAACGAAACACATCAACCTGGTGGTACTGCCTCTGTTACTAGTCCTCATGCTGGTCCTGGTACTAGTCCTAGTCCCCCAACAACAATAATAACAACAACAACTGCGCTCATAATAACAGTAATAGCAGTTATAACTTTCGCTGACTGAGTGTAGGACCGTTTTGGTGCCGTTTTGTTGGCTGTGTTATTAAAAGGCAGTCATGCCAAAGTTTTTCTTTTATTTTGCTGAGGGATGCAAGTCGTCGCTCGTCGGCTTGGGGGATTTGGCTTTGAGGAGAGAGCAGAACACTTCAAGGACTATCCGATCCGTGTATGTGCTGCTGCTGCTGTTGCTGCTTTCGTTCGTCGTTCGTCGTTCGTCCTCCAGCTCCAGTTCTAGCTTCAGGACAGCAATCTGTAGTGCTGTGTTTAATTTTGCCTTTTTGGCTGTTCGTCGACGAGTGGGTGACCTTTTTTTTGTTGGTTGGGTTTTGCTTTCGACTTCGCAAAGTTGGGGATTTCATTCGAGTGGTCTGCACAATCGGACCATTCAGACTTGGAAATCCGTGATGATGTACCAATTCGATGAAAATTGCTTTGATCAGTGATTACAGAGGTTTCAAGAGCCACTTCGATGGGATTTTACTGTCTGGATGGAGATAGGGAAATGGAAAGCGGCAAAGTGGTTGTAATTAAATTTCCTCATTTCGTTTTCTTTTTTTTTAACTGTTATACATATTTGTGTACCAACCAAGTTCAATAATGTTTTTAAGCAATGAAACAGTTCAATTTCGATTCCGACCAACATGAAGAGAATGGTGATGAATCATATATATTGGGTGCGAATTGTGAAGACAGCCATGTTAAAAAGTCAATAAAATTGGAGGGTATTGATATTGTCCTTTGGTGACATGTGATTTGGTTTGAGGCTAAAGGTGGGTACTGGGTAGGCATAGGTAGAGTCTATATGCATTAAATATGATAGACGTCAACAGAATTTTTAATTTGAACTTAAGTGGCTGAATCCAGATGATAATGAAAGGAATGCGTTCCCAGAAAATGGGTGGGGGTGCCATTGAAGTTCATGAAAAACATACAAATGAAGTTAATTTGTGGGTAGGTGTATACCTGCTACATGCTTTTTGATTAATTATTTTAATTTCTCTTCCAGTTAACAGATCCAAGTCATTATTTTTTTTGTCAAATTAAAGGAAAAGCATTCGTTTTACGGTTAATTAACTAAGAAATTGCTTAAATTGTATGAAAGGTTTTTGAATGTAAGTAGCTTTAAAATACTGTATTAGTCGAATATTGTATGCAAAACATGAAAGATATGGTAAAAATTGTGTATTTCTAGAAAATATGTACTTTTTAACTTCCCATAGGAAGTTATTGATATCGGTCCGATTTGTCGAATTGAAAATTTTGACATTTCTCGACGTTTCAAGGTCCCTAGAGTCGAAATAAAAGATTTTTAGAAATATGTCTGTGCGTGCGTGTGTACGTACGTTCGTACGTCCGTACGTTCGCGACGTTTTTTTCGTTGTCCATAGCTCAAGAACCAGAAGAGATATCAACTTCAAATACTTTTTTTTTTACAGATAAAAGGCAGAAAGATGCAGAAAGGACTCTCAACAAAATTGAGTGGGTATTTTTTTTACCATAGCAGTTTAAAAAAAGTAAAAATTTTGGTTAAACCTTAATATCTCATGAACTAATGACGCTAGAGACTTGAATTAAATTTTATATAATATATTTTAACGTCAAACAAAACAATTATATTTTTGGAAAAAAATCCAATTAACGGTTTTTTTATAAATCAAAAAAACTAAAAAAAAAAAATTGTCACCTCGAAAATTTTACGACTAAAATATGATTTCATCTCAAAAACAATTTTGTGCAACGAAAAATAATGTTTTTGACATCTGATAAAATTTTGAGAAAAATCGAATTGACAGTTTTTTTACAAAAAATATTGACAGTTTTTTTTACAAAAAATATTGACAGTTTTTTTTTTCAAAAAGTAAAAACCTAAAAAAATTAATAAAAGTTGGTAAAAATTGATTTTCGATTCAAATATCTTTTAAAAAAATTGAGATATTGGCTTTAAACTTCTTTTATCTTTTAAAGAATATTGTTGTCAACATTCAGTAAAATTGTGAGAATAATCGAATTGAAAGTCTTTTTTACAAAAAATAAAAACTTAAAAGAAAATTTAACAAAAGTTGGTAAAAATTCATTTTCGACTCAAATATCTTTTCAAAAATTTGAGATTATGGCTTCCAACTAATTTTAACTTATAAAAAATATTGTTTTCAACATTCAGAAAAATTTTGAGAAAAATCGAAGAAAAATCGAGAAAAATCTAATTGACAGGTTTTTTACAAAAAATAAAAACCTAACAAAAAAACAGTACTAAAACTTGGTAAAAATTTACTTACAACTCAAATAGCTTTTCAAAAATTAAAAACGTTGTCTTCAAACTCTTTTTATTTGACAGAAAATATTGTTTTCGATATTCAGTAGTTTTTTAGATTTTCAAATTAAACTATTTTTTTATATGAAAAATATTGTTAATAATTTAAAAAATTTTAAGAATAATTCAACTAACAACTTTTTTAACCCAACACGAAAACCTACAAACTTTTAAGCAAGACAAATCGACAGACGGGATGGGAAGTTATCAGTGTGGGTCACATCCCAGCCTCTTTTAAAACAGCCTCGGCTTAAAACTGTAGGTCCCCGTCCCCTCCATCCCTGACAACATTTCTCGCACACAGGAATGGTTGAGAGTCGTAAGTCACTAGGCCTTAGGACTGTTGCGCCACTTAATTACTTTAGTTACAATAAAAACTGATTTTCGACAAAAAATGAAGATATTGACTTCAAAATTATTTAATTAAATTTACAATAATGTTAAAAACATAGCATAATTTTGTGAGCCTTTTTACATAACAAATACAAACCTTTAAAAAAACTCTACTAAAAATTGGTTTTGAACTTAAATTTCTCGAAAACAAAAAAAGTTATTGAAATCTAACTTATTTTATCATATGCAAAAGATTGTTGTTAATTTTTAGTTTAGTTTTTAGAAAAATTAAATTAACAACTTTTTTTACAAAAAGAGAGGAAAACCTACAAAAACAAAAGAAAACTGAAATAAAAAAATTTGTTCGACTCCAGCAATATCTTAGCTTCAATTTTGATTTATATTACACAAAATTTTGTTATTAATCTTTCAGCAACACCGACGGACACTAATGTGAATTTATCAGTGTGGGTCGCTTCCCAGCCTCTTTTTAAAATGAAACCTTTTATTGGAAAACGGAAAAACAGCACACAAAATTACAGTTATTATTTTACAAAAAACTAAGTCCTTCCAAAAATATAACAGAAAGAAAGTAGCTTGAACTCTTAAATGCAGTAGATGTGTAATTTTTCAACAGTTATTAAATAAAATATTACTTAAAAAAAGTAAGCATACGCCCGAGTGTACATTCACCACCGCTTTATAACCGTGGCAACATTACACCCAATATCTCTTCGTTTTTATTTGTTTTGGTTGTTTTTATTGACACTTAATTAAAATTCATACACACTACCACATACATATTATTGGGTCTATCTTACGTGATCTAGAAACATGAGTTATTTACTGTTGCATACAATTTTCAAAATGTTTACATATTTCATTTTAATCTAAAAAACAAACATTCATTTCGATAGTGTTAGGCAATAATTTAAACAAAATATGTCTTTTAAAGGTGCAGTTTAATATAAACAAGGTGGGCGCGATACCAAATATCTACTACTTTATTTTATTTTTGGCAGCAAACACCCAGTCTCTTCAATGTGCAATTTTGAAAGCAAAAATAAAATAAAAATCATTCTTGTTTGTCATGAAAAAACTAACTCATTATTATAAAAATAACAAGAAGTCGTAAAAAAATATTAATTAAGTCAATTCTTTAATTCTTCCCCAATGCATACTTTAACCGAAAAATGTTGCCTACGTGTATACGAATTCAAAGTAAATTTTCAAAAATTGACATTATTGTGTTTTTGTATTTCTTTGATGTCCATCACCATCATCCTTTTTGTCCTCATCAACATTAACAAAACTTCATCCCTTGAAATTTTTAAACTTTTATAACATAGAAAAACTGCCTACCAGTTTTAAGTCCCAACTCCTAAATGGTCTTCAGCCACATTAAAAAAAACGAGGTCAAACCAATTAGATCTAACTTACTAATTAACTGAAATCCTAGAAAACGGCGGGATTTTTTATTTCGCTATATACAATGATGTAGGTCCTAAAGGAAATTAATTGTGACGCTTTTAATGATTCTCTTTAAAAATAAAAGAAAAAGTTAAAAAAGTCTTATAATATCTCTTCAGCGAGATATGAAAGAAAGTATCTAAATATCTGTATAGGAGTATACCTACTTATAACTTCTTATAGTGCCTCGGGGATTTATTAAAAGAAAAATACACACACAAAGTTTAAAAAGAAAATCCCATCCTTGTCCTATATCAGCAGAATTGCCGTCGTCTTCGTCATTGTAATGACTGCCAATTAAGATTATTAGAGCTTGAACCATTTGGAATGCGGAAAGGTCCTTTGTGGACCATTACCCCCGAGTCATTTGAAACGGTCCACTAAGTAAGTCTTTTACCAGAATTATCTACAATCAGCGAGGATTGAAATTTAACAAAATTTCTGCCTCCGTTTAGTCTTGGTTTTGTTTCTTTTCTGTTTTATGCTTCTTCATCGTTCGGTCGTCACAAATCAATAAAATAATTATTCCCATTCCTGGATTAGTTATTTGTCGGTTCCTTCCTTTAATTTAGAATATTTTGACAAAATGCTATTAATTAACTAAGAACACTTTTGGAGTAATCACGTAATTTTCGAGAAAACGGAATTGCGTGCCATTACTCGCTGATGCCACTCACTCAGAGCCAGAATCAGAGTACGGCCCATTTCCATGTGGCTGAATCCCTTAAATGGGGATCCCCATCAATGTGATTGGAGATTTTATCCTGCTATAGTGCTCCATTTGCAAGCTGATTCAAGGTACGCATAACGATAAACAAGAACAACACAAAAGAAGGAATATATAGAGAGTCGTGTTAAGCCCCACACATTATAACAACGATGCCGTTAATGACTGACAGATAAAACAAATGACAATTCTCTCAAGAAACATTTTGCTAAATCATTGTGAATAAATACATACATAAATTCGTCCTTATCCTGGAATATGTTATGCCACTTCCATTAACATGGCTAATACGTATATGAGTGATGTGCACGTGAGGGGGAGATGAAATGAATAAGATAGAAAGAATGCCAGGTTTATATCAGGATTGGTTTCTTGTTTCAAGTCTTTGGTGTTGACATTGCAGTTCACTTGATTAGTCTCAATACAAAAAAAAATATTATATTTTATTTAAAAACAATGGTAATGATTTAATTCGTAAATGTCAGATGGTGTATAATGTAATGTAATATAATGATACAGTAAATCCTGTTTATTTTTGCAAGAAACCGTTTGTTTATTTTTCTTTCGAGATCATCATCGTTAATAAATCAAGTACATTTTGTCCTTTATAATAAAATAAATATAACTAAATAATTTAGTTATAAAAACATAGATGATCTTCTCTATGTTTTAATATAAGGTTGGCGCCGCCATCCCGTTGCGGCCATTTTGTTTTGGTGACATCTGTCAAATCTTTTGTTTATTATTCAGTTGCTTATGCCAAATCATCATGGTAAGTTACACTATTGAACAGCACGTTCAAATGATAAAACTTTATTATCAAAATGAGTGTTCGTTAACGCAACGTTGCGTCCATTTTACGGTAGACGTGGTGGCCCTTCACAGTCGACTCTTCAACGTTTGGTGGCCAAATTTGAGACGACCTGTTCAGTAAACAATCAACCAACACCCGTTCGTTCAAGGATCGGCCGAGAACATCGCCGCGGTCCATCAAAGTGTACAGCAGAACCCGAGGCAGTCTATTCCTCGCTGTGTACAAGAACTCGGCCTTTCGCAGACTTCAACTTGGCGAATTTTGCGTCGAGACTAGACAACGCCGTTTGTTCGTTGACTGGGCTTCGTATAGTTTGGAAGAGGACACAAATTTTGGCCGAAAAATCATCTTTAGTGACGAGACGCATTTTTGGATGAATGGCTGTGTTAACAAGCAAAATTGCCGTATTTGGGACGACACCAACCCACGCGAGGTTCACCAGGTGATAATGCATCCTCAAAAAGTTACCGTTTGGTGTGGATTTTAGGCCGGCGGCGTAATTGGTCCGTACTTTTTTGAAAAGGACGTTAGTGAGGCGGTCACCATCAACAGCGAGCGCTACATAACGATGATAACTAATTTCTTATGGCCCATATGAACCATATGGACTTTGACAACATGTGGTTCCAGGAGGACAGCGCTACGTGCCATACAGGAAACGCCACGACATCTACACACAACATCTACCCACCCTTATTGAAAAACCCTATATTTACATTAATAATCGGATTGAACCGTATTTATATTTTTGTTTAGTCAAAATAGATAAAATAAACTAAACTATAAAAATTATTGTATGAGCCTAATCAATAAATTCGTACTGTACATCTTGTGTTAAACAAAAATCTGATAAAATCTTCTTCTTTCGAAACATTAAGGTAATGCTAAAGTTGAGTATATTTTATTTAAATCTGAATGTGAATGTTTTACGATTTAATGGTAGTAGTCTTTGTTTTAAAGATTGTTCCGATAGAAAATGTCAGTTGTGTATTTATAGTAGAGATAGAGACTATATTGGGTAGGTGGGTATAAAGCGGTAGTGAAATTCAATTCCAAATGGATGGTAAAATTAATATCTGGAATTTAAAATTATTACTCACAAGTTTTTATTATAATTCGATTAGAGTATTTAGAAATAAATTATAATAAAAAATAAATAAGGTTGCTACGAAAGGAAAAGATGTAAAAGTAGATAAGAACTTTTAGTTAAAGGGGATAACACATTATTTTAAATCTTATCCTTTACTATACAATATTTTATTTTTTGGAACATGTCTCATTTTAGATTCTTGTTTAACATAGAAGGATTGTGTAAAATTCAGACGACGAAATAAGTTTATGAGTTCACAGTCGTATATTTATTAGAATTTGCCAAAACACCCCCAATATCTATGTAACATAACTTAACATTTTTAAATATTTTGTTGGTGTTTAAAGGCATTGTAAGTTTATGCAGCCTCTATGCAGCGTTTATTAATACGACTATTACTCTTTTATTTATGATTTAAAGTTACTGATAAAAATAACAAAAGTAACACATTATTCATTTGCAGTGTTTTATTCTCATAAAGAGTGTCTCAAACTTATCACTATATTCGAATTTGTTGTCATTTGGCAACAACGACCTTAAACAACCTTAAAATTAAAACAATATGACTTAGAAACTGATATTGAAGGCTACTAAAATAAGAGTATTAGGTGGAAAAGAGTGTATGTAATACTGAACTACATTATCAACATATTTTAAGTTCAGCATAATTTAAATAAAAGTTAAAGTAGAGTCTTACTACGGATGGGTTTTTGACATTTATACGAGTCTCGAATGGATCTTATGTGATTTCGTTCTCAAATGTTGGTACGATTGCTATTGCATTTGTATCTCGATGGCTGTGTTCGTTGAGAAGTTGTGCATTTCGAACAATGTGTTTTCCATTGGGGAAAAAAATCAATCTGTTACTGTTGACGTGTTGATATTATTTAGTTTTGTTAATGAAAATGGACTAACTAGGCTTATTTTGCAAGAGAAAACAATAAAAAAGATAATTAAGTTTTGCTATGTTTCTATCAAAGGTTTATCTCAGTTTAGATTAAATAAATCTTTTTGGTGTTTCCACCGAACAAGAAGATTTAAAAATGATTGAGTTTGATAGCACTTTCTAAAATGCAAATGTTATTATTTTTATTGTACTATTCGTTATAGAATGTCAGCTTGTTAGACTTGACCATTCCTTTTTAATTTCATTGAATGTTTTTTGAACAACAACTTAAAGGTGCTACCACTCATTGTTTTTGGCTGGAGATATAGCTATTTCGTGCTTTGCCACTTTTGCACTCATCAGTCTCCTTTTTTGTGGTGCTGAGCTTTAATCCAATTTTATTTGAAAAACTTTTGATGCACAACATAGGATTCGAACCCACGCATATCAGATTAGCTCAGTCTTAGAAGTCGTGTGCACTACGCACTCCACTACTTTAGACCACTGACGTCACAGGTCGAGATGTGCTATTGTTTATCAAATGCATTTGATTGAAGCGGGCTTGTATTGTATAGTCTTAAGGCGTTAAATCGCACGATCTAGGCGGCCAATTGACCGGCCCCGAACGTGAAATAAAATGTTCACCGAACTCGCCTCTCAATAAGTAAATTATTGCGCGTGCTGTATGGTATGTGGCACAGTCTTGTTGAAACCATATGTCATGCAAGTCAAGCTCTTGCATTTTGGGCAAAAAAATGTTGGATATCATCTCACGGTAGCGCTCACCATTCACAGTTACGTTACGGTTCGCATCATCTTTGAAGAATTACGGTCCCATGATGCCACCAGCCCATAAACCGCACCAAACTTTTCCTAAATGCATTGGTAGCTCTTGCAATGCTTCTGGCGGATATTCACTCCAAAATCGACAATCCTGCTAATTACGTACCCATTGAGACAAAAATGAGCTTCGTCGCTGAACACAATTTTTCGGTAAAAATGTGGATCTTCGGCCAACTTTCCAAGAGCCCATTCATCAAAAATCTTACGTCGCAGTAGGTCGTTCGGCTTCAATTCTTGCACCAGCTATATTTTGAAAGGCATCACACCTAAATCCTTCCGCAAAATTTTCCACGTTGTTGAGTAACAGAGGCCCGATTGCTGCGAACGGCGACGAATCGATAATTGATGGTCATCATTAACACTGGCCGATACAACTGCGATATTTTCTTCAGTTCGCACTCTACGTAAGCGTGTTGGTGGTTTAATGTCCAACAATGAAAATTTGGTGCGAAATTTAGTCACAATAGCCCGAATAGCCGCTTCAGTGGGTCGATTAAACTGACCATAAAATGGAAGAAGTGCGCGATGAACTTTCTTAACAGAGCATGCATTTTGATAATAAAATTCAATAATTTACAAGCGTTGTTCGTTTGTAAGACGATTCATGGTTAAATTATAGACCAAACTGAAGATGTTTGAGAGTGAAACAAAACACGAAACGTGCGTCAGCTGTTTAAACCAGTGTTGCCAAAAAGATAATAGCTAAAAAATCCACCTTATTATTTTAAACAGAATGCATATCACTAATAAACAAAACAAACAACAATGGACCAAGGTGACTCCTTTGAGGTACATCAGAATTGACTTTAAATTGACAAGAAGGGTTACTCCTGAACATGACAATATAATATCTATCTTTAATATATGACGAACAATTATTCATTATTCACAATGGGTAAAATATTGGTAATTGTCAATCAAAATGTTTTTTAATAAAATTAATTGAAAAACTATTAAATGATAATTGATCTTGGTAATATCATAAGCAGCATATTCGGAAATTTTTATAGATGCTTCCAATTATTAGCGAACAGTGAAAAGCTCAACGGTTAGTCCATTTACTGTTATTCGTCAAGTTGTTGTTTTTGAAGTGTCCAGAACTTTTGTGAAAATTCAAAACAACAAATTCAAAACATGAGTAAGTTTGGGATACTTTTATGAAACATGATGTGTTTATGAAAATTGAAGTTATAAGTAAATAGTTCTTTTCATTAAAAATGAAACTGACAGATCTACAAAATTTCTGTACAACATTATTAAAAGTGTATAAAAGCCTCGATCCAAAAAACCTTCATTTCTAATTTCGGTTAAAACTTATTTTGAGATGTTTTTCCATATTATTTACTTTGAGCTTTTGCCTGGTAACATCATCACCCACGTGCCATCACGATCTTCTAACAAATTAAGTGCACCTGTCACAACAAAGATAGATTCATCTAAGACCCGACTTTATACAACTTGTTTTCTATGTCCCAATGAGTGAACCCAAAAGAACACCAACTACATGGAGAAACTGTCGGATTCGAATTCGGATGCTCCATAGCTGAATATTGTACCAGCATACCATCATGTATGTCTACATTCGTATGCTTCTGCTGCCGCTGCCGCTGCTGCTGGAGGAAAAGTAAGATAAATGAAAATGAAAAGCGAACAAAATATCTTTGGCATGCCGAACAGTGAACTGAATCCAAATAACTAAGTAGATGGAGGTGGAGGAGTTAGGGAAGAGCACCAGCATCCAGTACCAACAAAAAATCTAAAAAAAAAATATTTCTATTGAACCATCAGTATTGTGATGACTTTTTTATCAATTTATCTAGATCCGAAAGCAAGAGGAATTCAACTCCAACACAGACTCCATCAGACTCAAACCGATAACCGAGGAAGGGAACACGCCTCGCCTTTTACTTAGCTTTAGCTTTGGATGCTTGGCTGGGCTGGGCAGAGTTCAAACGGAAACGTGACATGATTTCCTGATTTTCAACAATCGTATCGTTGTTGTTCCTATTCCTATTGCAGAATGGGATGTGTAACTCATATGTTGGCATTCGAGGTCTCTACGTGCGAACATTTCTTACTCTGTTTTCCAATTATACAAACTATGCTTGAATTTTCAAAAACAGCATTAACAACAATAACAAAAACAACAACAATACTAGCAAGCAAAAAAAAAACAACAACCTAGTGCTCCTTTGAATAGAGTAGGAATAGGAACTCCATTTTTGGTCAAATAAATCAATTAGACCTATCTGTCTTAGTTTTAATTGGTTAAACACACCAGGGAATGGCTGTCGGTCGGTCTATATCATATACGCCTTTTAAGGGCATAGAATTAGAGACCAAAAGAAGAGTGGACATACTCGTACACTAGGCTAGGTATCTACTACTACTGGAAATAAAGAGCTTAAAGAAGAAGAATCCCACCTTGTTGAAATTCAATAGAAAAATTGTTTCCACTTTTCAACATAATCTTCGTCTTGATGCGAAAAGGAAAGTCAGTGCGAGTAAAAATAAAAGAATGTTTATTAGGTGCTATTTTTTGATTGATTCACTTTTGAAATTGTGACGTAAACAGAAGTCGAGAATTGCGGTGATAAATGATAATATAGTCAAGGAAGCTGTAAAGTTTTTAAGGCAAGTGTAATTCTATAAACTTTAACGGAACAAAAGAGTATCAATCTTTCCAGGATATCAATCCGACGATTGATGAATATTGAGCTAGTGAAATAACGACACTTTTGCATTCTGGTAGTGGTGTGTGAATTCAAATTCAAAAATCTCGAAAAAATTGATCATTTGTGATTTTTTTCTCACCTTTTTAAAGCGTTTAACTTAAGCAAAAAACCTTATTTATAATAATTAAAGCAAACCAGAGGTCTTGGGTCTCTGACAGCAATACTTGCACATGGGAATGGTTTAGAGTTGTAAGTCACTAGGCCCTAGTCCTCAATGGACTGTTGCCCCAACTAATTTATTAATTTTTAAACTTAAAGCTAGAGCTGTAGTCAAGGCTTTTTAAGTACCAAAAAATCATCGGCGGCGTAACAGCTCGAAGAGAACCAGGGACCAGTGACTTACAAACTCTCTACCGTTCCTAGGGATGGATGGGACCTACAGTTTGTATGCTGAATCCGAACAGCTGATTCCAAAAAGCAAAAAAAACTTTAGATGGCACCGTCGGGGATTGAAACCAAAGCTTTTGTCATGACAAAAAATTAAAATTGTCACATATACAACAACCTTGAAAGTAACTATTTAATAGTCCCGAGCACAAATGCGAAAATGTAGAATAATTTTTTCATTTTGAATTTGAAATTTTTTTTCGAGATTTTTGTATCTAGAGTTTTTTTTGGGACTTATCCAGTCTAGATTTTTATTTTCCATTTTTTTTGGTTTTCAAGTATTTTTCTTTCTAGACAACGATTTTTCGAGATTTTGTGTTAAACTCATTATAAACTTTCATTTGGTATTTTATTCTTAAAAGTTTTTCATAAAAGGTTTCATTTTGAATAGACCGAAATTCGGACATTTACCACTTTTTATACTGTCCCCTTTAAAGACTTGACAAGTAAAAACTACATCATTACTAAAAATGTAATGATAAAAGCTTTAACAACGTCTTTAAGTTGTTTAAATTCCCTACAAAAATGGTGAAAATATTGCAGTCAAAATTTATAAAACTTAAGTACTTTTGGGTCGTCGTCCTACAAAGGACTTTCCGAGCTGGTTCCTCTTCGCTTATACGAGCTAGGTGTCCAGTCCAGCCCATCAGAGTCTATAAAGCTTAGTTTTTGTCACATTATCACCTCCTAGGTAGATTGCATACAGTTCTTGATTGTAGTCTCCGAAATCATTTTTTCTCACATAGGGGCCGACAATTCTACGAAAAGACCTTCCTCCCGAACGCGCCTAAGTGAGTACTGGCAGAACCATCGTCCTGTACAGCGCAGCAGCTAAGAAGTTATGGTAAGGTTTATGGATTTAAAAAGCTTTGATAGGCTGAAGTAGGCTCTGTTGGTTTGGTTTTGAGCAACCGCACGGGTATTTCTTCTGTTATGTTGTTATCGGCTGCTGCTATTGACCCAAGGTATTTAAAGGATTGCACTACTTCAAATTCATGCTCCGCTACCTTGATTGTTTAACCAACTGTTCTTCTCCAAGTCGACGCCACCATGCACTTTTTGTTTTTTTCCTTCACTAATGTGCAGCCCCATATTTTGTGGCACCTACTCGATCTAGTTGAAGGAATCGTGTACAGCTTGTTCGGTTCTCTCGATGATGGTCCCTCTTGTTGGCGTGCCAGACCGTTTTATCGCTATTATCAATCTCCGTATGAAAAATTGATTGAGACAAACATTTTAGTAAATTGTATGTTTGACAATTTCAGTAAAGGTGTTATCACGATATATGACCTAAGAAATGAAGAGAATCACAAAAAAGCTGCTTTTGATTTAAGACCTTTGAGATAGAATTCATGAAGTTGCCAAGGACATACATCTGCAGATCTGCGAATTGGTCAAAACATGTATATATCTTATAACACGGACATGAGATTTTATGAGACTTTTTACACAATGGTTAGAACACCAAAAGGTAGGTACAAACAAAATTCCAGCTTACTATCTCTTATTCTGAGGTTGACTACTTCTTTGACCTTATTTTACTGGACTTGTATTCTTTTAGTTTTAAAAATGAACCTCATTGGAAAATGTTTTGGGAGGATTTTACTTGGCTTTAGTTATTTCTTCAAAAAAAGTTACTTGAGAATTCATGTGCGTAATTTCATCACGTTTTAAAAGCATTTGTCATCTCAAAAATTGATATTTCTTGCACGCATTACAAACTTCAGATATCCTAAGTTTTGTATATTAATAAATTTTCTATTTTCAAAAAATAAAAATGGTAAAACTTTCTAAATAGGTAGGTAATACTTATCTGTGCAGAAAGAAACAATTTCAGACACATGTAGAACGCACCATACCGTAAAAAGTGCCACTTCACTTCAATTCTTTATTAAAACTCAGTGTCTTTTTCGTACCTACATATATATGTACATACATGTTATTTAAAACTCTACTCTTTCCTCCCCCAAATATACCACATACCTCTTTATGTGTACCCCTAATGGAAAATAATGAGAGCAACACGAAGCAATTTTCAGTTCCATGTCCAAAATTGAATTCCAATTCCTACCTATATTCCCGCCTCAATTGTTTTGCAACAACAACAAAAACCATGACAGAAAAAAAATCAAAAACATATGGTCTATGTTACCAATCGAACCAACAAACATTCTTAAGACTCATAAACTTCGAGAGGGACGTGACCAAACTTTGTAAAATTCCTAAAAGCTTCTGTCATTTATCTGAAACATTATCTTTGCAACCCTTAAGACTTAAACGATCCAACCAGACCGACTCCCATCCCCAACTCCCAACCCTCAACCCCATCCAGATCCAGACACAAAAATCTTATTAAAGTACCCATTCCAAAAACGAACTCGGTTTGGTGTAGAACATTTTGGGGAAGAAGCACAAAACCCGTTTCTATTATACCGTCAACCACCCGGAGCCACCACACCAAATCACGGTTACGGTTCCTAATCTAAATAAGCATTCAATTGCCTCGGTGTGTTCTTGTTGGTTTTTATGTTTATGTCGCCATTTACAAAGAGGTGGCAACCATTCCACAGTTTCGCCCCCCTTCAAAGACTCTAAAAAGGTAGATATAGTTCCTCCGATCCGATGTCCTGAGTATACTGGATTGGATAGGAAGTAGGAACACACACAAAATAGAATGACACGAGTATTGGCTAAATTGGAGAATTATACAGAATCGTGGCTTATACCTTATACCAGATGATGTAGCTAGGAGGATATGGAATCGCATTCACATCGGTGAAACAATCCTCGCCCTGTGATTGTTATAAATAAAAAGGAACTCCTGCTTTCTCCATTCCCATAATTTCTCTCTATCACCAAAGTCTGCTACCGGAAAAAAGGATGAAAATAGTATACGAATACGATAGAAGGTATCATCTATATACTAACGAAAAGCTGGAGTCAACATCTATCAAACTACAACTCAGCATAAAAGTTGTGTCATCACAGAAAGATTGTCTTCTTTTGGGAAGCATGATATAGCATTATGGCGGTGGTGTTAGCAACCCAGCATATGGCACCGCATATTTCTTTCTTTTCGTCCTTTCTCTATGCCAAGGAAGGCGGATGCAGGACACATTTGGGGATTTTTCTTCTTTTTTTTTTATTGTTTTTAGTTGTTTGAAGGAATATACGAGTATGTATGATAAAGCTTACTGACTCCCGAGAAAAGAAGAGAGTCTTAAGAACCTAAGAATTATTGTTACTGCCAGTTCTATTATTGGTTTTGGTTTTTCAGCAAAAGAAAAAGGATTCTCCTTTTGAAAGACACTTTCTTTCAAAAATACGTATGTTATATTATGTACTCTTCGTATCTTCTTCTATAAATGTGTGTTCTTGAAGTTTAAAATCTGCATATGACACTTAAGTGAGGGTGGCCTTAGCTTTGAGTTTGCCTTTTCCAGTTCATAACAATAATAATTTTTTCTTTTAGTTCATTTTTATTATCCTGGTCATAAATTTTACAAAAAATAATAGAGTCACGTCTGGTGAATAACTTGGTTTTGAATTTTATTATTATAATATATTTTTTTGGTCGGTTGTTATACTGAGGAAAAATTATGGTCTTGAGTTAACAGCTTCATCATATGCCAGCTTTATTATGTCAATCACAACAGAAATATTGAAGGTAATTGAATTGGAGTAAGAAAACTTAAGAACACCTGGGATGCAAAATAATAGACTTAAAAAAAAAATAAAAGTGTAGACAAATATCAAATAAACTTTATTGTTTTTTAAGTACGAAACTCTTTTTGGTTTGAAAATATATGTGAGTAGGCATTCGAGCAAAAGCTATCAAAACTAAGTGAATTTTTTCCCTCGCGACAATCTGGCATTCCTTAAAAATTTCAATTAAAGGTTTACATTCAGGTTCTTCAAATGAACGCAGAGAAGTCAAGCAATATAAATGAATGCATAGAAAGTTAGAACAAAGCAAAAGAATTCGAAGATCATAAGTTAAGGACTTCTTAAGTGATTACAATTTTTAATTGTTGACAAATGTATCGAGGAGAAAACAATTTGCAATAGTTTTAATGTCAAATGTATGGTGATAGGTCCTCCTCTCAAAATTATTTCAACTAATGCAGTCTTTCAGTTAATAATTTTGAATGATTTATTCTCTAGCAACTTTAAAAGAAAAACCTTTCATTTTCAAAATGTCTTTTTCATGCGAAAGTACCCGACTGTCGATTTTTCTAAAACTTTGATTAAATATTTATAACATTTTGTGTGATATGAACAAATTTTAAGTCAGTATCTTTCTTTGTGTTCATAATATTTGAGTCGAAAATTATTTAAGTTTTTTGTTGTTTTTGAATTTTTCTAAACGATTAACTAAAAGTTAGCAACAAGATTTTGCATAAGATAAAATAAGTTTGAGTTCAAAAATTTGGTTTCCGAGGTTTTTATAACCAATTTTAGTAGCAGTTTTTCAAAGTTTTTACCTCTTCAACAAAATACAGATTGTATTTTAATTTTTGTGGAAACATCGACCATTGGATTTTTATAAAAAATTTAGTGATTGTTGAAAACAAAACTTTTTAATAATATCTTTAATTTTTGAGAAGATATTTCAGTCGCAAATCAGTTTTTACCAAATTTTTTCAAAACTTTACCAGATGCCAAAAACTTTATTTTACGTTGCAATTATTTTGCTAAAGAATTTTTGTTCGTAAAGTATTCAAGTGACAAATATATTTCTAAGTTTTTAAACTTCCCATAGGAAGTTATTGTAAAGGGTCCGATTTGTCAAATTGAAAATTTTGACATTTCTCGACGTTTCAAGGTCCCTAGAGTCGAAATAAAAGATTTTTGGAAAGATGTCTGTGCGTGCGTGTGTACGTATGTACGTTAGTACGTCCGTACCTTCGCGACGTTTTTTTCGTCGTCCATAGCTCAAGAACCAGTAAAGATATCGACTTCAAATACATTTTGTTATACAGATAATAGTGCAGAAAGATGCAGGAAGGGCTCTCAAGAAAGATTGCGCGGGTGATTTTTTTACCATAGCAGTTTAAAAAAATATGAACATTTTGGTTAACCCTAAATATCTCACGAACCAATAACGCTAGAGACTTGAATTAAATTTTATATTATATATTGTAACGTGATTCCAAACAAATATATTTTTGGAAAAAAATCCAATAAACGGTTTGTTTTATAAATCAAAAAAACTGAAAACAAATTTGTCACCTTTTCGAGGTTTTTTTGGAATAAAATAGCTTTTATCTCCAAAAAAATTTTTTTCAACGAAGAATAACGTTTTCGATATCAGGTAAAATTTTGAGAAAAATCGAATTGACAGTATTTTTTATAAAAAATAAAAACCTAAAAACATTACTCAAAGTTGGTAAAAATTGATTTTCGACTCAAATAACTTTTCAAAACTTTAAGAAATGGGCTTTAAACTAATTTTATTTTTTTTAATATTGTTGTCAATATTCAGTAACATTTTGAGAAAAATCGAATTGATAGTTTTTTTTACAAAAAAATAAAAACCTAAAAAAAAAATAACAAAAGTTGGTAAAAATTGATTTTCGACTTAAATATCTTTTCAAAGCTTTGAGATATTGGCTTTAAACTAATTTTATCTTATGAGATGTGTTGTTTTCAACATTCAGTAACATTTAAAAAAAATCGAATTGACATTTTTTTTACAAAAAATAAAAACCTGAAAGAAAAATTAATAAAAGTTAGTAAAAAAAGATTTTCGACTCAAATATCTTTTCAAAGATTTAAGATATTGACTTAAAATTAATTTCATTCGCCAAAATATATTTGTTTATATAAGAAATACATTTTTTTAAGAAAAGCTACATAAATTGGTTAAAATTGGTTTTCGACTAAAAATCTTGTTAACAAAAATAGATTTCAAAATCAAACTATATCATTACATCCAAAATATTGTTGCTAACTTTTAAATTTTTAAGAATAATTCAACTAAAAACTGCTTTAACAAAACACGAAAATCTACAAACTTTTAAGGGATACAAATCGACAGACGGAATGGAAAGTTATCAGTGTGGGTCGCATCCCAGCCTCTTTTTTAATTTATAAAACCCTTAATTCAATTTTTTTTTTTCAAAATTATACAAGTTTGTTATCACATCACATTATATAATATAAAATTTAAGTGAAGTCGCGTTATTGGTTCGTGAGATATTTTGAGTCAACCAAAATAAATTGCTATGTTAAAAAAATGCATCTTTCTGTGTTATTATCTGCATCAAAAAAATTAATTTTAAGTCGATATCTCTACTGGTTCTTGAGATATGAACGACTGACACAGACATCTCCCTTAAAATCTTTGATTTATGCTCTAGGAACCTTGAAACGTAAAGAAATGTTAAAACTTTCAATTCGATAAATCAGACCGATTACAATAACTTCCTATGGGCACAGTAATTAGTATTACTCAAAAGCTACAAAAACCAAAAACCTAAGCCGATTTTGACCAAAATTAAACCTTTTCCGTAAATAGTAATATCATTGAATCTTCTTTTTTTACTTAAATTTCGATGATGACCTTGAAACCCGAAGTTTGAGTGATTCGGAAATCTTCAGCAATTCCGGTTTGAAAACCAGAATCATCAACAAATCGTAGCTTTAACCATCATTGAGTTTTATTAGTCAAATAACCATCCCGAAAATCATCACTATTTTGAAAAAAAAAAAAATAATTTTTAAGGTCTCTACTTGAGTTGGATTATACCTACATGAGATTTTTAAATTTCTTGTTGATACAACAAGAGAAAAAGCATGTTAATATTGAGCCACCTTACTTTCAGTCCCAACATTTTTCTGCATATACTGAAATCTCTCAAATGAGATACACCTCTAAAATGAGATCGAAATCATTTTCATGAAAATTTTCTCAAAACTATTTTGCACACGAACGCTAGCAAAAGTTTAAAATTATGGTACATATTTGAGGCAAGGCATTTCGAATTCTACCATTACTTTATCTTTTATGTGGCCAAAAAAAAACAAAGTAGAGTTGGGATCAGAAGATCCCGGTGGCAGAAATTGTGTTAACTTCTTGGAAAAATAACACGAAAAAATACTTTTCTTTCATAATTCGGATTGTGTCTACAAAGTGTTCAGCATTTTTCTAGTGAGTATCGTTAGTTAAACAAAAATATTAGGTGTCGCAACAGTCCGTAGATAATTAGGGCCCTGTGTGGGAATCATATCGCGAATGGAGGGGGCCTACAGTTTTTATGCCGAGAAAAACACTTGACAGCTGTCGAAATATTGGTTTAATCAAAATTAAACATCTTATGGAGTTAATCAGTTGCTCCTACAATCAAAATCTGAAAAATTTTAGTTTTTAGTCGAAAACATAGCCTTATATCAATGGAATTCTAAAATTTGTTTTCTTATATGTAATTCAAAAAATAACTAAACACACAAATTTAAAAATGTATTCAAAATAATAATAAATACTTTGTGTGCCATGAAAACTGGAGAGATTGTCGAGAGTCTCGTCAAATTTCGGTCCAAAATATGCTTTCTCGTTTTCGTGTCATCATCTCTTATTCATTTTGTATAGTATCTTTTTCACCAGATCACACCGAGATTTTTCTTTTCTCAGGGATGGATCTAGATTCAATGTTTTAAGAAGAAGTTAATGTAAGAAAATATAAAAATGTTGAAAATATGTTGATGTCTTCTTTCCATCAATGGAACTTTTATCAACACCGGTTTTTTCTATCTATATTGAGGTGTCAGTTTATTTTTAGAGTCATACAAACCTTGTCCCTACCAACTTGGAATATTGCCCTAACTTGTTTTCCAAAATATCTCCAACCCTTACTTCTAAAACATGTGCTGTTTGTAGCTTGATGTTAAGTACGTTTAAGGGAAGGGCTATATCAATTAATCTAGAGTTCCCCCACAAAAATTGCACTTAATTCTGGGAACACCACAAGTTTCAGAGCAAAGTGATTTTTTTGTTCAACCGGAATAAGATCACTAAACTAGCACAGAAAGACCCTTTAATTCCTGTATCATTAGAAATTCCTATTTCGATTGCTGTGATTCCAGCTTTACGTACCTCAAACAAATATCTGATTGGTTTTTTAAAGGTCTGATGTATCAGCTACATAAATACTATCCAATTAAATCTTAAGTATCTGTAGAGCCACTGAGGTGTTTGTTGTAACAAAACTTTTCATTGGGTACTTAACACCATTAAGTCTTAATGATGATAAGGTTAAGGTGGTTTTTCATTTTTCATCAAACTCAATAATTACTAATTACATGAGAATGACGTTTTGGAAAATAGGATTTTCAAAACCACCCGCCACCCCATTAAAAATATTTAAAAGAAGTCGCGATTAAATCTTACCCAAATATCTCCCCCTATATAGGTATGCCAACATAATCTTCTACAATATTTGTTTGTTAGTAAACATCTAAGAGCATTCCTCGACCTCCAAAAAGGTATTTTTTTTAAATACCTACTTATTTTCAAAATATTTCTAAATACATCCATGAATAATTTAACAAAGCCCTCAATATTTTCCAATTAAATGAAGATTTGCCTTCAAAAAAAAATGTATATATTTATATATATTCCCTCCAGCATACCTACATCCTTTTCTAGGATCATGTTCAATAATGCCCCCGGTTCCCTCAGTGAAACTCAATTTTCATTTCCAATATATCGTTCAATTTAAAAGAAAATATTTCTCCTTCTATTTCCGTTTTTCTCTTGAAATTTTTTAAGTATTCAAAGTTGGAAATTGGAAGAAAAATGGAAATAATATACATACCTTCCGATATATTCACAATCGATAACATCTCTAAGGATAATAATGCAATAAGCGTTAATTCACGTTCGATGAAAAGGGGATCATATCTACATTTATACATTTTAATACTTTGGTCTTTTCATTCTTCGTTTTTTTTTTTCAGTCTTTTTCTTGTGACAACGACATCGATACCTTATACCTACTTATAGCCAAAGAGCCTTTTAGAAAAATAACGAACGATGGAAAAACTGTACTACGAGCGACAACGACAACGACTTCGACTACGACGACGACGATTCCTTTTTGAGATAATCCGAATTAAACGAAATCGTTTAACGGAAGGCGATGACTTATGATAAAGGTAATGCTGGGGGTTCTTCGGTTCGTTTATTCCTTGGACATACGTATATCCTTGCTAGCACAAACGTCTAAGTTTTATACAAACACTTTGTCCCGCCATACCGCTCCCAACCAGCAGCGCTGCCCTTGTCCTCAAAATCAGCTCTGGCCTCATCCCACTATGTCTGTGTGGTTATATAATATAGAGGAGCACATGCTCTGCATAACAAACAAATCCTGGGCTTTCATTGTATACAAAATGAATTAAGGCTGGGAAACTGGGATCAGGGTTCTTATGGTTCTGGAATACTGGGATACCGGATGGGGGATGAATATTATCATAATAGAGATTTCTTGTCAGACAAATTCCATTTATCATTGTGAACTTTTTTTCTTCTGAATAATATCCTGGTTAGAGGGTAGAATTATTATTAAAATATAGGTATAGGTTGGGTGTACGCATTAGAAACGAATGGGTCACCTTGGTGCTATAGGATATGGATAGAGCATTTTTCAGATCAAAAAAGTACATGGTACACACAAATTTTCTGACATATCCTACTAAATTTTAATTTTGATTTTTAACCAATTTAAAATTATGTTTGCAGTATCGTGTAGCAAGCCAAGTGATACTTCGATTCGAAAATTCTTCTTTTGGTGATATTAGTGTCCTTCTAAATTGCTTAATGATCTTAAAGACAGTTTGATAGTTAAGTAGTTTTTAAGATTTCTTTCTGAATTTATAGGATCTTCACATATTACTTTCTTTTAGGAAAACAAAGACTACAAGAATCGCCTTCTCTTGATTATACTCGGTTCTATAGGTTAAATGATGTTTTAACACCTTTGATCAAAATTTTCTATGAATTGATTTGACATAATTTTTAGCACAGTCAATCTAGTATGGTGGAAAGTGCGTAGAGCTCAGCTTTTTTCAGAATACATTTCTAGATTGGGTTACATAAACTTTCACATGTATCCAAAGAAACTATTTAAAAATTTTGAGATTTAAAAATATTCTTGCAAATTACGTTTATCTTCAAAAATTTAATTTGTTAAAACATTTTTTTTGGTATGCATTTATTAAGTTCTTGCAAATATACGTTATTTTTCATTTAAATTTCATAAAAAAATGCTGACCCGTTTTTGAGACAAATTTTCTATGCATATAATGATTTTGAGCAAGTGGCCTCTGCGGCTGATTCGAATAAATTCCAGTCAAGACGCAACATTTTTGACCACTTTATGCAGCAATTGGGGCCGTTTGTCAGCAATAACGCGCCAAATATTCTCTGCCAAGGCATCAATCGTCTCGGCTTATCTGTGAAGACAAGCGACTTTAAATGTAAAATAAAAAGAGGCTGGGATGCGACCCACACTGATAACTTCCCATCCCGTCTGTCGAAAATCAATTTTTACCAACACTTATTAATTTTTTTTAGGTTTTTATTTTTTGTAAGAAAACTGTGAATTCGATTTTTCTCAAAATTTTACTGAATGTTGACAACAGTATTTTTTAAAAGATAAAATTATTTTAAAGCCAATATCTCAATGTTTTGAAAAGATATTTAAGTCCAAAATCAATTTTTACCAAGTTTTGTTATTTTTTTTAGGTTTTTATTGTTTGTAAAAAAAACTGTCCATTCGATTTTTCTTAACAACGTTATTCTTTATTGCACAAATTGCACAGATTGAAAACCACCAAAAAAATAATAACCGTTATTTGTTGTTAATATTTTGACCCTGTCAGATGTTTCCTTTTATAAATCTCAATAAAAAGCCAGTTTCATTTTTCTGTGGAACCAAACGAAACTTTGGAAAATTTTCAAAACTTATTTCCAAAGTGAGTTCTTTGTAGCCGAGACAGTTAAATTTTGATATGCTAGTGAATAACAATCAAAACACCCGTTTTTGCATTTTAAGTAAAGACGTAAATGTGGCAGTTGCAACCTAAACTAAATTCAGAAACACCAACTCACTGTTCAACGCAGCAAAGCATTTAAGCACTATCCTGAGTAGAATTCTCAACAACTTGATGGAGCTCGACCATCCGGCTAGTTACTGCTTCGTAGTTTGAGACTCAGCAGCTTTAATGCGACAACGATTTTAGCGAACAATCATCTTTTCTGCGTATTTTCATCTCGGTGGCTTTGTTAAAAAAACTAAAATTACAGTATCTGGGCCTCGAAAAACCTGAAAGTTATTGTCGAAAAAACCAGTGTATCTGGTGAAAGTTTCGCGCGGATTCATGAGTGGCGGCACAATTCGACGATATTTGTTTGAAGATGAGGATGGGAACAAGGTACTCAGGTGGGAATTATAGAACCATTAAACCGTCTTATTTCTAACTGAAAATAGGGATATGGATTTGTATAACCTCTGGTATCGATCGAGCGCCATGACAGACATGCCCATATCGCAATTGATCATTTGGGCAACAAACTCTTGTTTTGGCGATAACGATTGCTCGCCTGCTATTTGAAACCTTTTGACTTTTATTTGTAGCAAAGAATAAAGAACCGATGTGATAACAATAATAAGGAAATAATTCAAGCTCTTAAGGCCAATGTCATCCGAGCTATCCGTGTTCTTCAGACCAAAACTATCAACAAGGTCTTGGAAAATAGAAGTGACATAATAATGTACCATAATTAGTAAAAATATTTGTTTATACATAAAGCGATAATAATTAATAATTAAAAAAGGGGTTTGGATACGAAAAATATTGAACAAAATATTGATAACAGCATTTTGTGTACAATAAACAAATTTCTCTTCTTTATTCTCATATTACTTTAGTCGAAAACCATTTCTTATAATTTGTATGTTTTAGGTTTTCGAGTTGTGTAAAAATGTTGTCAATGGGATTTTTCTAAAAAATCAACTAAAACTTAGCAACAATATTTTCCATATTATGATAAGATAAGTTCGATTTCAATATTTGCATTTGTTCCCTAGATTTTTAGTCAAAAACCAATTGTTACCAATATTAGTAGCATTTTTGAATGTTTTATTTCATATAAAATAAGTACGGATTAAATTTTTCTTACGTTAATAACAAAATATTGTAAACAATGAAATAATTTTGAATTCAATACCTTCAATATATAGATATTCGAGTCGAAAATCATTTTTGAAACTATTAGCAGTATTTTTGTTTAGGTTTTTATTTTTTTTTTGTAAAATTCGATGTTTCTAAAAATTTTACCAAATGTCAAAAAAGTTCAGTTTTTGGTTCATAAAATTATTTTGGTTGCAACATCTTAACCCCTACCCCTTCGGGTAGGGGTTAAGAATTTACCCGAAGTAAGGTATGCTTGTCGTAAAAGGCGACTAAAATCCAATCTCCGTATACTGAGAACTACAAAAGTATACAAAATATGCAATGGAAAAAACAAATAGATTAATTACCCCAGGTGGAAAGCCAGTTTCTCTGGCAAATCCATCCTCTTCGGAGGCAGGCTCTACGGATTCTGGGGAGAGCCATTTATTGCATTTGATAAATCCTTTCGCGAAAGCGCATAAGGTCCCTCGATCACCTCCATCTGTACCGAGAGTTACCGGCAGAAAGAGTCCACCGGTTGTGCCAAAAGGCACTAAAAGCGACTCACCGAAAACAAACAGTTTTGAGCAGGACAATTGTGAACTGCAAAAGAAGCTGAACGAAATGATAAGACTCTACGAAGAGCTTAAAAAAGAAGTCGAAAGTCTTCGTGAAGAGAACAAGATGTTAAAAACTTCTGAAAACATGAAAGTAAATACTCTAAGTCCACAACATCGAGATCGGCACGAATATGAAACTGATGAAGATGAACTTGCTCGGGAAACTGAAAAAAGTAGACCTTGTAAAAAACGGAAGGTTGAACATTCGCCTAAGTTTCAAAATCAGCTAAAACTAAATAAAATTACACGGAAAGATCAGTTTTCTGCGAATAAGAAACTTCCTCCACCGATAAACATCGTTGGTCAAGCGGATTATAACAAAATTCTTCCTATTCTAAAAGAAACGGTGCAAAAGAATTTCAAAGCTACATCCACTCACAATAATACGTGGAAAATTAACGTAAATGATTCAGATTCTTATAGAAAACTGTCGAAAAAACTCAGCGATGAAAAAATTGAATGGTATAGTTATTCAATTAAAGAAGAAAGACCTTTACGTGTAGTAGCTAGAGGACTTCATCCCTCTTGTTCAAAAGAAGACATCCTTTCGGACTTAAAAACCAAAGGATTTAAGATTCTTGACGCAACAAATCTTTTGAAGCGAGAAAAAGGAATCGAAACCGCTTATATAAAACGCGCTCTTCCGCTTTTTATTCTAAGTTTCGATAAAAATGAAAATGTAGACAATGTTTATAATATTAAAACTATAATGAATATTGTTGTAAAAATCGAACCACTAAGAAAGAACAAACGCCTTATTCCTCAGTGCAAGCGATGTCAAGGTTTTAACCATACAGCAGCTTATTGTCAGAAGGACCCCGTTTGCGTTAAATGCGCGGGAAAGCACATGACTTATGTATGCCGTCTTAAAAAAGAAACTCCGGCTACATGCGCGAATTGCAAAGGTAATCATCCAGCAAATTACCGTGGCTGTGAGGTCGCAAAGGAAATGTTAAAGAGGCGCGAAGAATTTAGTAAGAAAACTAAAAAAAATACCTCAAAGCAAAACAAAGAATTAAAATTAAAAACCAAGACTAATACACAAGCGTCGAGTAAAACGGACGGGAAAAATAATGAAAACGTTTTACCCTCAGAAAACATAAAAACAAAAAAGACGAACACGTACGCTCAAGTCACGGCGCCCGAAAAACCTAAAACTATTAAACCTGACTCCGTTCAAAATGTATTTTCCCTTATACTTGAACGATTAGAAGAACAAGGGAGAATTAACACAATTATTCTTGAGAAATTGGACAAATTTGAGTCGGCGGCTCTTAAAACACCAAATTTACCGTAAACATGGATCAGTTGTCCCAACAACTCAAAATAATAACATGGAACGCGAACGGACTTACCGCAAAAATCGAAGAACTAGAAACGGTTCTACTTAACGAAAGAATAGATATTTGTTTGATCTCTGAAACTCATTTCAAAAAAGACTCAAATTTAAGTATTAAAGGTTATTCGGCTTACCACGCATGCCATCCATCCGAAAGAGCAAGGGGTGGTTCTTCCGTATTTATCAGAGAAAATATCAATCATTCGTTTGAGATAAATATCGAGCTCGATACAATGCAAGTTTCTTCCGTTAGCATAAAAGTTAGACACGTATTTTTTAATATTGCGTCTATTTACTGTCCTCCTCGGTCCAAGATAGACAAAAACGATTTTAAAGATCTTTTCAACGCTTTAGGTCCAAAATTTATTATTGGCGGCGACTTCAATTCGAAACATTCATTTTGGGGATCACGTTGCATTTCGACGAAGGGTAGACAACTCTACAAAGCGGGTATTGAATGTAACGTTGAATTTTTCTCATCAGGAAAACCAACGTATTGGCCAACCGATACAGCGAAAACACCCGATCTTGTTGACTTTTTCATCGCAAGAGGAATGAACAGAAAATATATGACAGTAGATGATAACTTCGATTTTTCTACGGATCACTCGGCCGTTATCTTAACAATAAACAGTAACGTAATCGAAAAAGAAAAGCCCCTAATTTTAACAAATAATAACACAAATTGGGATAAATTCAAAGAAGATTGCGAAAATAGAATTATACTGAACGTCTCTTTGCAAACTCCGTTTGAGTTAGAAGATGAAACAGAAAAATTTATAAATATTGTTCAAGAAGCAGCTTGGAATAATACTCCGATCTGTAGTAAAAAGTCAAGGCAATACGAAGAAAAAATTCCAGAAGATATAAAAGAATTGATACGCGAAAAACGAAAAGCTCGAAAAGTATGGCAGCAATCACGTGCTCCTCAGCATAAAAGTGTCGTCAACTTTTTATCAAACAAGATTAAAAATTTGTTACGAGATTTTAAAAACATCGAGAATTCTGCCTATCTTGAAAGCCTAACAGCAGACAAAAAAACGAATTATTCTCTTTGGAAGACGATAAAAGGTATTAAAAAGCCTCAAATAATGTCGGCACCTATTCGAAAATAATTCTGAATGGGCAAAAACTGATAAGGAAAAGGCGGATTTATTTGCTAAGCACCTTGAGGAAACGTTCAAACCTTTCGATGGTCAAGAGTTTCTGACTAATGACGGAGAGCTCCAACCAGCGCCGGAAAATTTTTCTATCAGGAATATTACTTTGACTGAACTTGTCCAGGAAATAAAACGGCAGAAAAATAAAAAAGCTCCTGGCTACGACCTGATTAACGGTCGTGTCCTCAAAGAGTTGCCTAAAAAAGCAATGGTTAAGCTCTTACAGCTCACTAACGCTGCTTTAAGACTTGCTTACGTACCCACGCAATGGAAAGTCGCCGAAGTAATAATGATCCCCAAACCGGGTAAGCCACCGAATGAGAAAAAATCGTATAGACCAATTTCTCTCTTACCAATTATATCTAAAATATTTGAAAAATTGCTTCTTAAACGAATGCTACCAATTATTGAAGAAAAACGTTTAATTCCCGACCACCAATTCGGTTTCCGGAATAATCATTCGACAATTGATCAGGTTTACCGAATAACTAACGAAATTGAAAAAGCATTTGAAGAAAAAAAGATTTGCTCAACTGCATTTCTTGACGTTTCTCAAGCTTTTGACAAAGTTTGGCATGACGGGCTAAAATATAAATTAAAAGTCTTTCCAGAGCAAATATATAACATTCTTGAATCGTACCTAGAAAATAGATTCTTTCGAGTTAAGCAAGGAACGGAGTATTCGGAGTTTAAAGAAATAAACGCTGGGGTTCCCCAGGGTAGCGTCCTTGGACCGATTTTGTTTGTTCTTTATACCCGAGATATACCCCAAACAGAAGGCACAATTTTAGGCACTTTTGCCGATGATACAGCTGTACTCGCAATATCGGATTCAATAGAAACGGCAACCTCTAAGCTTCAAAAGGCATTAAATAGCATTTCAGATTGGACAAAGAAATGGCGAATTGCTCTTAATGAAACGAAATCGACGCACACAAATTTTACGTATAAAAAATTATATAACTTACCTATTTATATAAATTCTGTGCAAATTCCATACGCTAATGAAGCGAAGTATCTAGGCATGACTCTAGACGCGAAACTTAAATGGAAAGTTCATGTAAAAAAGAAACGCGATGAACTCGAAAATAAACTCCGCGAATTGACATGGCTTATTGGAAGATATTCCAATCTAAGCGTTTATAACAAGCTTCTTATTTATTAGCAAGTACTGAAACCAGTTTGGACGTACGGTATACAACTTTGGGGTTGTACCAACGAAAGAAATATACAAATTTTGCAAACATACCAAAACAAAGTACTTAAAATAATAGTAAATGCTCCATGGTATGTAAGAAATAGCGACTTACATAGAGATTTAAATATAAAATATGTAGAAAACGAAATTAAAAAATTTGCTACAGAGCTAAGATCACGACTTAGAAATCATAGCAATAACTTAATCCAACAATCTGTTAGCGAGGCGTTCGTTTTTCGGCGTCTGCACCGAACAAGACCTTCTGATCTAGCGCAAACAAATTAATCTCTCCACTCGAATTTTGTGGAATCTTCAGGTCCTCTCGTTGGGGAGCTTCCTGACAAAACGCGAACAAAATGACGCTAAAACTACTTGTTAAGCTGGACTTAGTTGTAGTAATAATATATAAGATAAGGGAGGTGAGTTTTAGTCAGTAAAAATCTGACACTACTATAAGCATCGGGCTTATAGTGTCTCTGAAGATTTCTCACCTTCCTACGAAAAAAAAAAAAAAAAAAAAAAAAAAAAAATTTTTTGTTCGCAATATATTCAAAATGATAAATATTTTTTTTTTGATTTATAAAAACACCGTTTATTAAATTAAGGTTATAGGTTACTTGAAACGTCGAGAAATGTATAAATTTTCAATTCGACGAATCGGATCGATTACAAGAACTTCTCATACAAAATTAAAAACTTGTGTTAATTTTAATTTTCAACAAGTTCATAAGCTCAAAATGTCGAGTAACGCCCTCTTATTTCTCAGTATTTCTAAAATAATAATCGTGTGAAAAAATGTTTAAAAGATGACTTTTCCAAGTTAAGCTTTGTTTTTAATTTCGCTTTCTTATCCTAATAACAATTTTTCTAAAAATGTCCTTTTACAAAAGAATTTTTGAAATTGAACTTGCAGTTTCGCATATTAGATCAGATCAAAATTCCATTTGTCTAATGCATATCCCTTAAATCGCAGCTTGCAAATTCAAACGAATTCATATGATAACGAAAAAATAATATCATTCATTCTTCTTGGTATACCACTAAAAATCTGAATGCCAATGAAAACCAACTCGATAATGCTCACAAATAAACAATCCCAAGTATCTGTTCTATGTTCGCTGTAATTAAATTAAACGCACTGCAGATGCAGAAGTGCATCCGCACAAAGTAAGATATTGTATGTGTACGTATAGTGAATATAAAGAGCATCCGAGAAATGAATGATTATCCTCTTAGTGGTATGAATTTGCAGATTGCAGCCGCTAATGCGATTTTTCTGTTTAATCATTACGTACGTGCAAACAAGATTACACAATGATGTGTCTGACTCAGACTCCAGACTCAAGACGCATATATGGATGGTTTACCGCATCAGACAAGTCGATTGAAAAGAAGGACGAATCTCAGCAAATGATGAGCCAAATAATCATATGAAGTCGAGTAGGTTTCGTCTTTAAAAATTCACTTCTTCGCTCTAGATGAAGGCCGCCTAATAGCTTCTGGGAAGTGCGGGAATTAAATTCAGATTACTTTTGATTCAACTGAGATGGTGGAAGGATGCGCATTGGGAATTCCTGCAATTAAAATCATTGAAATATTATTCCATCGTGAATGTAGAAAAAAGGTATTTCGTTAAGAAGAATCTATACGAGTTCGAGCAAAAGACCGAACAAAGCAAACATCCAAATAAAGAGAACTTCATCTTAATGTGGTTGATGATTCGCGAGTATAATGGAAGTCTCATTCTTGCTAAAATCATTTAGTTGGCCAGTTCAGTAAAAGAACATCAGTAATCAGAATAAAATTGACCGCATTCCTGTTGAAAACCCCGTCAGTCATCAATAAGCCAACTTGTTAAAATGTCTTTGTTTACTCGAGACCATCAAGGACTAAAAATAGTATCAGAAATAAAAGAGTTCTGCTGTTTCGACTTCTAACCACCTTAAGAATGCCCAAGATCAAAGGTGAGTTTAATTTTTTTTTTTGTTATTATACATAGTTTATAAAAGCAGCAAATTATTTCACGAAGCAATTTACACCCTAGAAAAATGAGGCCCAGATTACACTAAGATGATAATGGTTCCGTTCATCGTCCGTGGCAAAGTGTTTCGTTGTCCATTAACCTGAACGAGGCTGACGCTGAATCGATAAAGATTTATTACGTCCACTTTTATTTAAGCTCTGTAATTACATACTTCGTTCTGTTCAGATTCAGAGGTTTCCTCCTTTTAAGATCACTATACACAGACTACACAACCTTCCATATACGTAGGGAATAATTATTTCTTGGTTAAAGCCTTTTGGATTTTCATGAACCTCATATGACCAGAGAATCGAACTAAAAAACTAAATCTTCTTAACAATAATAATTTTTCTCCTTTGTTTTGTATACATTTTGAACTCTGTTACCCGAAGAATAAACCGTGTTATGAAATTAGGGATTTTGTTGCTGCGTGTGTGATGATTTTGACTAATGTCCGGAACTGCGCTTCTCCCAAATTAATTCAATATTTCATCTTCTTTTCTTCAGCATGGTAGATTACAAATTCATTAGTGCGTTTTCAAAAATTTTGAGGCTTAAATACCAACGTGAATTTGTTTAAGCTCTGTGATGATTGTATGGTGTTAACATCAGTCGAAAGGTCTAATTTATGACTCTATGATTAGCACGGAGAGTCTTCCGCAAAATCAAACAGAACACAAAATATTGTTTTGTTCTTTTTTATCTTTGTGTTTTCTTGAGATGGGCAAATGAGTTAATAATTATATATGATATCAAAATGGAGAATTTATTAAAATCCAGGAATATGTACCTGAATTTTGTGCAATAGTAGGAAAATGTTTATTGTATTAAAAGTTTAAATTGTTTTGAAGTACACAAAGGCCGATATTGACAGATATCGACTTCAAATAAATTTTGTTATACAGATAATAATAGAGAAAGATGCAGGAAGGACTCTCAAGAAAATTGAGTGAGTGGTTTTTTTACCATAGCAATTTGAAAAAGTGGTGAACATTTTGGTTAACTCTAAATACCAATTACGCTAGAGACTTGAATTAAATTTTATATTATGTATTGTAAAGCGATACCAAACTAATATATTTTTGGGAAAAAATTCAATTAACGGTTTTTTTTATAAATCAAAAAACTGGAAAACAAAAATATTTGTCACCTCGAAATTTTTACGAACAAAAAATGATTTTATCTTCAAAATAATTTTGTGCAACGAGGAATAACGTTTTAACATCTAGTCAAATTTTGAGAAAAATCGAATTGACAATTTTTTTATAAAAAATAAAAAACTAAAAAAACATTACTTAAATTTGGTAAAAATTGAATTTCGACTCAAATATCTTTTCAAACATTTGAGATTATGGCTTCCAACTAATTTTTACTAATAAGAAATATTGTTTTCAACATTCAGTTTTTTTACAAAAAAAGAAAAATCTAAAAAAAAATTAATAAAAGTTGGTAAAAATTGATTTTCCACCCCAATAATCTTTTCAAAACTTTGAAATATTAGCCTTAAACTACTTCTATCTTTTAAAAAATATTGTTTTCAACATTTAGTACAATTTTGAGAAAAATCGAATTAACAGTTTTTTTACAAAAAATAAAAACCTAAAAAAAAATTAATAAAAGTTGGTAAAAATTGATTTTTGACTCAAATATCTTTTCAAAAATTAAAAATATTGGCTTCAAATTTATTTTATTTCACAGAAAATATTGTTTTCGACATTCAGTAGTTTTTTTTATAAAAATCCAACAGTCCGTTTTTAAAAATAATGTAATTTTTTAAAGCTATACACTTAATGCGAAGTACTTAAACGGGTTTTTAATCAATAAATAATACGAATTTCAATTTAAAAATTCACTATTTATGCAAACACATTTTTTAAGAAATGACAACTCCAACTATTAAAGCTATTTAAAATTCAGCACCTTATTGGAAAACCTTTTATAATTCCTTTCGTACGGTGTACATCCTCATTATTTTTGCATTTTTCGAGTGTTTCGTAACTCATTTACTTTACTTTTATTTAGACACAAATTTAATTTAACTGTTAACTACACCACTGATGGTTCTTATCATTTTGATATCTATTTGCGAAGTAACCTACTTACACTAGCTGAACAGTAAACATGCATACCTACTATAAAACCATGTTTCCTTGATTAACTATCTGAGAACAAATTTTTTACCAGCATCTCAAGACCACCAAAGAATCCACAAATGTCCATGAAAACGAAAAAAAAAAAATTGTATCACACGATCTTTGGAAATTTACTTGTGAGTTATTATTATTATTGCTCAAAGTAACATTAGGCGACCTGTGAAAAAATATCCTCATTATCTTTCTCACCATCACATAATTTATTGAATTGTCAAACACATTCTATACAAAACCTATGTATCTCAAATCTAGAACACCAGGCGCGTTGGTACCGGCCAGACCAACCAACAGAGACTAGAGTTTATCTAAAGACACTTGACAAATAGTTCCACATCCACCACACCAGACGTTGTGCATCCGACAAAAGATTTTATTGATTCGGGCTTCTTACTGGAGGAGTTGTGTCCCATTAATTACTTTCCTATATAACGACAATGTATTGCAATCATCACATAACAGTTTTTGCTTAATTAGCACAACGACGACGTTCTTCATCAACAACAACAACAACTCAGCAACCAATAAACATACTCGCACCTAGGACTCTTTTCTGGTCTGGCCTGGTTCTCGATGTTTATCAGCAGTTGGTTGAAGAAACAGTTGAGTCCAGAAGCCGATACAATTTAAGATGGACGACCACAAGTTTGTGGTTGTTTTTTTTTTGTTTTAAATAGATTTTTTAATTTTTATTTTCGAAACCTGAACAACATGTTCCGTCATCGAGGACATATTACCAATATCTGACATCATCGGGCGACTTTATTTCCATTAATTACGAGAAACAACTATTTTGAGTTGTTTCCTTGAAGAATACCTCTGCATCAGCTTCACGTCTTGGAGGCGCTCGAATGTCAACTTGGCATCGTTTTAATCAAAATTACAGTGAGTGTATATAAAATACGATGGACATGGAACTTGTCGATAGTTTTACTTGTAATGTAAAAAAAAAGACCAGAGCAGACCCAGACACAAAGATCTTGACAAACGAGACGACTGTTAATCCATTAGACAGAAACAGAATATCTTTGTATTATAGCTGGCTTCTTGTCTTGTTAAGCTTCCGGTGTCGATTGATTTTCTTGAGGTAAATTCTAATTAATCGTTATTATACTCGTAGAGAGAAGGACTTAATAAAACTTTAACTCACATAATAAAAACAAATTTAACGGTCAGACGATTTGAGATAAGATGATTGAAAACATTGTTAAAAACTTGAATGTCCGTTTATGGGTATGGGGAAGAACTAACAAATCAAAACAAAAATGTTGTCGTGGGTTTATTGTTAAATTAATAAAAGATTTGTTATGATGGGTTATTTTTTGCAAATTAAAATAAATACATCTTTATGTCTTTATGAAAAGGTGCAAAGTTGATGTGTCTTAATAATTTGATAAGACTAATAATAACTAAATACAAAAGTTGCATGTGGGTTGCATTTAAGCAAAAGATCCAAATTTAGCGTATTTCATGCCTAATGCTGATTTAAATCACCTTTTTGTGGTTTTTGAGATTTAACTTCAACTTTGAAAAAACTATTTAAGATGAAAAATTGCGAGGTCAATTACATGGCTTTCGGTGCAACGATTTTCTCAAGGGTCCAGGTGACATAAAAATGGTTAAATATTTTTCAAACTACTCCAACTGTGGAAATCTTGTGTTTTTTTTAAGTATCAAGATTAGATCTGGAGGTATGAGGCTTGACGTGGACTTGTGCGTTAAAATACTGCTGTATTTGGGTTTATTACATCTAATTTGGGACAATCACAAAGTTGTTAATACAATTTATTAAAGTATTTAAAAGTGCTCTAGGGCGTATACGTGGTATCTTTTATTTTTGTGCGTTTAAAGGGATCTGCTTATTGTTTTCTATTTCCATAGAACATTGCGATTTCAAGGAACCTTTAACATAAGGCTGGAGTACAGTCTGTTGGTCACAATCCGCAGAACCTTTCATTTTCAATTCATTGAATACAATCTTTAATGTCTTCAACAACTTGGTAAAAATAATGACTGCAATCTTTTTTGGGTCAATTGAATTCGATACCCGTACTTTTTTGGGATTAATTATACAATACTCGCAAAGTGCGTTAAGAAATTTCTAAAATTCAGACAAGACCTAAACAAAACTAATTTTAACCTTATAACCTAGCTGACCCGGCGAACTTCGTACCGCCTAACAGTCAATGAATGTCATGTTACTTTTTAGATGAACTAATTTAGGCTTTGATGAACGTAAAACAATGATACAAAATAATATATTTATATAGATAGAAACAAAAATGTATTTTATTATGATGAATGATGATGAAAACATACATATCTACAGAATGAGAATAAAAATAAAAAAAAAATAAAAAACAATAATTAAGTACTTCAAACTCAAGTCAGAAAAAAATGATTGAAAACTATGTTGTGCAGATTGGGAAAGAAAAAATAAAACTCGGATTAATTCATTAATAGGATTTTCATTCAAGTACTTTGTGGTAAACAACATTCTTTGTTTTTTGGTCAGGCGCAAGAACAAAGAAAGCGGATGGTTTGCGGACACGTGAGCATGCCACGTACAATTGACCATGAGAAAAACATGCATTTTCTACATTGAGGCCACAAATAGTCAAGGATTGGCCCTGTGATTTGATGATCGTCATGGCGAAGGCAAGACGAATCGGGAATTGAATTCGTTTAAACTCTTTTTTTTTGCAAAGTGTTTTGTTTCTACTTTTGGACTGAAAATTGTATAACTTAATCAAGTTTGTGCCATAATTGAAAGTTTTGTTGTTAGATTTCTTTTTTATTCGTAAATTGTGACAACCATATATATACGGAGTTTACATAACGAACATTTGGCGGTTTACTCTTTATACATTTATATTTATTCTTAAATATAATACTCTCCCTCTCCCGGTGAGTTCAATCTTAGTATATGTTTTGCCGTTTATATTTGTTTGAGAAACTGCACACCACTTTTTCTGTTTGTTTTCTCTTTATTTACAAAAATAAATCATCACCGAACACCAGCGATCAGCTGTTACTGCATTCAACTTGTTGACAATAACGCAACGCAACCTATTGGGACATAGAAACAACTTTATTGCTGATTTTCCAATTTGCAAACAGGGTGTTCATTGCCAAATTGACTTAAATCGAAATATTTGATATTTTTAAGAATTTTAAAAAATCATGGCCAATTGCGCTCTCTGTGATACAGTCTCTGACTATTTAATTGACTCTATTATGTGTAATGGTAGTTGCCAAAGGATTTTTCATGTTCAATGTATTGACGCTCCGTTCAGCTGCATCAAATTGTTTAAGAAAAGGAAATCATTTTTCTATTTCTGTGACGAATGTGACCCGTTCGCTGAAAAAAATATTGCTCGTGATGTCCTTCACCATACTAGTCAGCTAGAGAAACTTGAGAAGCAACTACATTTTCTCTGTAGCAAAATGGATAATTTAACTTCAATTGACGACAAAACAACTAATGGAGAAATAACGGCTAAACCAAATAGTAAAATAATAGCTTTATCTAAACGTAGAAGTGATGAACTGGACGAAGATATTTCTGATGCCCCCCAACTATCAAAAAAAGCCGCTATATGTATTTTTAATGACTACAATTTATCTCGACTTGATTTCAACTTTAACAATAAGACTAAAACTTCTTCCTCGTTGCTATCATCGTTAGCTTCAAATGGTAATATTTCTGTCCCTTTGTGTGACACATCGGAAACAACTTCCTCCGTATCAGCAACAAAGCCTGCGCAAATCTCTCATTACCCGACGAATATGTTGAACAACTCATCTTTAAGACAGCCGCAGCCGAATCTCGCTCCGGATAGTTTAAATGTTAATACCACAGACAAAAATGGAATTTCGTCTCCTATTGTATCAGGGCTCAAAATTGTAGAAGGACAAAAGGTGCTATTTTTATCCAAACTTGACCCATCGACGAATGCCCTTGACATTAAAAACTATTTAGCGGATAAACTTAGTACCTCGCTCATCACAAATGTAGAGAAAATTATTCATCGGAATTACACGAAATATTCATCATTTAAAATACGTGTACCAGATTCAGTTTTTCATGTACTCAATTCGTCATCGTTTTGGCCAAAGGGTGTTATAATTCATGAATTTGTGCATAAATCAAACAACCGAGATATAATTCAAAACCCTTTTCGTCAAAATCGGACAACGCTAAATCGACATCAAGGCAGCTTAAACAAATTCTAATTTACTATCAAAATGTAAATGGACTTCGGACAAAGACCAACATGGTCTACAAAAACATAAACAATTTACCCCACGATGTCATTATACTGACAGAAACTTGGCTGAATACTTCTATTCTTGACTCGGAGCTTTTTGATGCTTCCTATCAAATATTCAGACGCGATCGTCATATCAACGACATCTCAGACACTGTAGGAGGAGGAATTCTTCTTGCCATTAAAGACTCGCATACATGTTACATGATTGACGATTTTCGATCCACGGACATCGAAGTACTTTGTATAAAAATTAAGATGGTATCCGGACATTTATTTATTATATCGACTTACATACCTCCAAGTTCTAACAATGACATTTATGAAAAATTAAACAGCTGTATAGAAAATCTATATACTCTTTTGGAGCCAGAAGATGAAATTTTGATTGTAGGTGACTTTAATCTACCGAATCTAAATTGGATGCAAATTGACGATGATAACTTCTACGTTCCAATAAACGCGTCCAGCTTAAATGAACTTACTGTAATAGATGGTATGTGTTCGTGTGGTCTTAATCAGTTTAATGGAGTAACCAATCGTTTGGGAAGAACACTCGACTTAGTTTTTTTCTCCGATACAGTTTGTACTGAAACCTCAGTAATTGCTTCTGCTGTTAAACTTATAGAAGAAGATCGACATCATCCTGCTTTAGATATTTCACTTAATTTAAATATGTCTTCTCCTAATTATAAATATTCTTATAACAAACTTGAATTTAACTTTAGCAAGTGTAATTTTGAAATATTGTTTGAATTGTTATTTACCATCGACTGGAACCAATTATTTTTAAATTTAAATATTAATGATATGTGTAACGTTTTTTACAATACACTTTTTGACTGTTTCAGTAAAAGTATTCCATTAAAAAAAGCTCGTAAAAACTCGCATGCTCCACCATGGTTCGATTCTCATATCAAAAACTTAAAAAACAAGAGAAACAAAGCGTGGGTAAAATATAATCAAACAAGAGCTGATGGTGATTATAGAACGTTCCTTATTCTTAAACAATTATTTAATGAATATTCAAACTCTTTATACGAAGATTATATACATAAAATTGAAACTGATCTTAAAACTAATCCTGATAATTTCTGGAAGTTTGTCAACAGTAAGAAAAAAACCTGTGGGTACCCTAACTCTATGTCAAGTGCAACATCATCTAGCCATGAACCAAAAGTTATTGCAAACATGTTTGCTAGCTATTTTAAGGAAGCGTTTGATGAATCTAATTCAATAAATACTTCTTCCTCTTCTTCTTCAGTTTTGAACTTTCAGCATTTAAATAATATCAATTTTGAAATAAGTGAACATACTGTTGCACAAAGCATATTGAAACTAGATGAGTGTTTTAGTCCTGGTCCTGATGGTTTGCCATCCTCTATTTTGAAAAAATGTGTCTCTTATTTGTCGTATCCTTTATGTGTTCTCTTTAACACGTCTTTAAGAAGTTCGGTCTTTCCATTTATCTGGAAATGCTCATTTATAACCCCAGTGCACAAGAAAGGTCCTAAAAATGATATTATGAACTATCGACCTATTGCTAAGCTATCTGTGATACCTAAACTATTTGAGTCTATCGTATGTAGTGTCCTCTCCTTTCATTGTAGTTCAATTATTTGTGATAACCAGCATGGTTTTGTTAAAAAACGTTCTACTGTTACTAATTTATTTAATTTTACGTCCTTTTGTTTAGATGTTTTTGAGAAACGTGGACAAGTAGATTGTGTATTTACTGATTTTAGTAAAGCGTTTGACAAGTTGTGTCATAAAACGCTAATTTTTAAATTATCTCGTCAAGGTTTTAATGAAAATTTCTTAAACTGGATCGTATCTTATTTAGAAAATAGACAATATAGTGTAATATTTCGTAATGAATGTTCGAGTCCGTTTATTGTGAATTCTGGTGTTCCACAGGGCAGCCATTTAGGCCCAATCTTATTTATTTTATTTATAAATGACTTGGTTTCGATCATAAAAAATTCGTCTGTCCTTATTTATGCTGATGACATTAAACTTTTCAAAAGAATTAACACTACATCTGACTGTCTACTTTTGCAAGATGACTTAATATTATTTAGGGAATGGTGCAATAAAAATCGTCTCGTTTTAAATGTTGACAAATGTAAGACCATGAGTTTTACACGCAAAAAAGTTCCAATTGTTTTTGATTATATGTTCGATTCTTGTTCTTTAAGTAGAGTATCTGTTTTTACTGACCTAGGTGTAGTCTTAGACTCGAAACCTACATTTACTGAGCATGTTAGCTTTGTTGTTAAGAAAGCAAATAAAGTCCTTGGCTTCATTAAGAGATTTAGTAGCGACTTCCGTGATCCTTATGTTCTAAAGATACTTTTTGTCTCATTTGTGAGACCAGTTCTGGAATATGCCTGTGTAGTATGGGCACCTTATTATTCTACGCACGAAATGAGGATTGAAGCGATTCAGAGGAGATTTTTGCGTTTTTGTCTCCGTTCTCTTCCCTACGAAAATTCTCTGCCCCCTTATTCTCAAAGGCTCACTTTAATTAATCTTCCTTCCTTGACAAACCATAGAAAATATTTACAATTTTGTTTTGCTGCAGCAATAATAAATGGAACAGTATCATCACCATCGGTTCTTAATCGTTTCAACTTTAGTTTTAGTCGATCGAGTATACGGCTCCAAAAACCAGTAAATATAATTTTTAGCAGGTCGAACTATGGTGCTCATAGCCCACTTAATCAATTGATAGAAATATTCAATAAATTGTATTTTCTAATAACATCACCTAATGACAATTTTAAAAATTTCAAGTTTAAAACAATGTTTTATAATAGTTTGGATTAAAATTAGATTTTAAGTAGTTTTAAGCATTATTATTAAGCTTTTGTTCACGTTAGTATTTAACGAATTGAAATAAATAAATAAACCTCAAAGGGCATATCCGTTGGGATCATCGGAATCCTTGGAATAAGAAATTCCTCATCTTTAAATTTTCCTTTAAGTATCGACGCGTAAATCACATTGCTCATCGTCATCAGTTTTCTTATCACCAAACGCGTTCCATTACACAGTTTTGGTTGGTTTAAATTTCTAAGCATAATGACTACCGAGCCAACTTTAAGTTTTAAATTGTGCGGTGGTAAACCAGGCACATCCAAGGAGTTTAAAAATTCATTTGGATACTTAGTGGCTTCTTCTTCGTTTGTTACACAGTCGATAGATTTGAATGAATACAGAGTACCTACGATTTGATTTTGAATTATAAAATTGAGGTCATCTACATCTTTATTTTTAGCGGCCAAAATTGCTCGCTCACTTAACCATTTAGTATTTTTGGGGTTAGCAATGATATCCGGGAATACTTTGTTGATAAGCTCGTCTTTTGATGATACGAAATTGCAAAAATTTGGAGGAAATGAAGTCAAACCGCTCGATTTGTCAACAGGAACACGGCCATTACCGATAGTCAGCAATTGCTGCGAGAAATCATCAGCAGATAGATCGTTCAACTATGCAACTCTCATATTTACAGACAGTTGAAGTTTCTTTACATATCGCCATAGATTTGATGCTTTGAGGCAAGCGTTTATTTCGTCGGCAGCAGTAGATCTTGGAATGACTGGTAGTGTTTGTCGGAAATCGCCAGATAATAAAATCATTGCACCACCAGAACATCTCGAGTCATTGCGCAGATCTTTTAATGTTCGGTCTAGTGCTTCCAATGCGCATTTGTGCGCCATTGTGCATTCGTCCTATATGATGGTTTTTGATGCTACTAAAACTTTGGCCATTGCGGAGTGTTTCGAAATGTTACATGTCGGTTGTTCAGTACTTTGAAGGTTTAATGGCAATTTTAACGCTGAGTGAGCCGTACGGCATCAGTCTAACAATGTGGCCGCTATTCCAGAGGAAGCAATTGCTACCGCAATTTCGGATCTCGCACGTACAGTGGCCAAAATCAATGACATGAGGAATGTCTATCCAGTTCCACCGGGGGCATCCAAAAAAAATAAGCCGTCATTTCCATCATCAATTGCTTAGGATTCAACAGAGGTACATTCGTTTGAACTGATTGGATTAGTTCATGTGGATCATATTCACGTTCACGTTCTAATTCTCTATTAAATGCGTCATTCATTCCGCGATGGCATTCCTAACCTAACTAACAAACTGCCGCACATGAGGTAACACATATCTTCGATCAAGAGCAAAGTTTGGTTATGGATCTCCTCATTCACCTCAAGATCGGAATTTCTTGAGCTGACGCGAATTCGACGTTGTCTAAAACAAACAAATATAACAGTACCTGAACTTTGTAGACATTTTACAAAAAATAAATTTCTGAACGCACACATGATGTCTTCAGAAAAAAATAAAGTTCTGGCTTAAAGGTCTCAGCAACCAGGCCATAAGCTCCAAAAAAAGCTGTTACAGTATTTGACAGGATTGTACAACAAATGTTTGACATGTAATAAACAAATCAGCATCTATTGAAATGATTAAGTATTCATTACACATATCGAGTTTTTTATTATTTTTAAGATGTATTCTGCTATTCGGGACGGAAACAAATCCAACAAATTAAAAACCATGGCAATCGGTCCAGCCGTTCTCGAGTTATAAGTGTTGTAACAAACACGACTTTCTTTTATGTATATAGATTTGGTTTCCTGATTTATAATATTACAAATTAAATCAGAATGAAATAAGAACTGACGGAAATGGGTTAGTTCGTAGAACACATAACACTATATTTGTTGATACTACCATTTTGCGCAGTAAAAAACAAATATTACAGCTTATGTGTATTTCCGTATAATGAACTCAAATATCGAGTTTAAGCTAAGCAACGTTAAAAATTAGAATGCGAAGTGTCTTTAACTTTTTTTTTTTAAAAGGCTTACCAAGATACTTTTTAGATTTTATTCTGAAAGGTAGTCGTACTACAGTTGCATAAATGCAAAAATTTAAAACATGCATTTACAAAAGAGATTAAATAAAAGTTGAGTCCTCAGCTCATTAAGAAAATACACAAGTAATTAAATTAGTAAACATAAGTTGAATTAAATTGAAAAGAAATTCTTTTGATCATAAAATATTATTAAAGCATTAAGAGCTTGAGTAGAAAAAATTTGTGGAATCGGTTTATTAGTTCTTGAGAAAACTTAAAAACAAAATAACTGTTCTATGGTTTGTACCCTTCTGGAGGAATACATAAATATTTTTTTTTGGTGAAAGAAGCCAATTAAGACATATAAATTAAAGAAAATTTAATAAAAATGTTGTGGACCGTTTTTAAGAAAATTCGAATTTTCGATTTTTGACCAAAACATTTGTATGGGGACTATTGTTGTTTTTAGTTAAACAAAAAAATAAAAAGAGGCTGGGATGCGACCCACATTGATAACTTCCCATTCCGTCTGTCGATTTTTCTTGCTTAAAATGTTTGCAGGTTTTCGTGCTTTGTTAAAAAAGTTATCAGTTAAATTATTTTAAAAAATTCTAGAATCCCCAACAACATTTTGCTATTTTTATATTTTTGTTAACAAGATTTTTAGTCGAAAACCAATTTTTACCAATTCTAGTAAAGTTTTCTTTAAAGTTTTTATTTCTTAAATAAACAAATACAAATTGGATGAATGAAATAAATTTGAAGTCATGCCTTCTATTTTTCACGAGATATCGAGAACCGAACATCATTTTTTACCAAATTTGCGTACTATTTTTTTGTAGATTTTATTTTTTTTTATGAAAAAACTGATTGTTGGATTTTAAAGAAAAATTAACTGAATGTTGAAAATTATATTTTCTGTGAGTAAAATTAGTTTGAAGCCAATATTTTTGATTTTAAAAATGATGTTTGAGCCGAAAATCAATTTTTACGAACTTTTAGTAATTTTTCTTAGGTTTTTATTTTTTGTAAGAAAATTGTCAATTCGTTTTTTGTCAAAATTTTACTGAATGTTAAAAACAATATTTCTCATAAGATAAAGCTAGTTTAAAGCCAATATCTCAAAGTTTGAAAAGATATTTAAGTCGAAAATCAATGTTTACCAACTTTTGTTAATTTTTGTGTATGTTTTTATTTTTTTGTAAAAAAAACTGTCAATTCGATTTTTCTCAAAATTTTACCAGATGTTGAAAACGTTATTTTTTGTTGCACGAAATTATTTTGGAGAAAAAATAATTTTCTGTTCGTAATATTTTCGAGGGGACAAATATTTTTTTTTTCAATTTTTTTGAGTTATAATTGTAATTGTTTCCAAAAATATATTTGTTTGGTATCACGTAACAATATGTAATAAAAAATGTAATTCAAGTCTCTAGCGTTATTGGTTCGTGAGATATTTAGGTTTAACCAAAATGTTCACCTTTTTTCAAACTACTATGGTAAAAAAAACACCCACTCAATTTTGTTGAGAGTTCTTACTGCATCTTTCGGCATTATTATCTGTATAACAAAATTTAATTGAAGTCGATATCTTTTCTGGTTCTTGAGCTATGGACGACGAAAAATACGTCGCGGACGTACGGACGTACGTACGGACGTACCAACGTACACGTACGTAACACGCACGCACAGACATCTCTCTAAAAATCTTTTATTTCGACTTTAGGGGCCTTGTAATGTCGAGAAATGTCCAAATTTTCAATTTGACAAATTGGACCCATTGCAATAACTTCCTGTTGGGAGTTAAAAAACGACTAACGCGAATCTGATATAAAACCTTAACTTTAAAGTTTAAACTCAATGGACCCAATGATTTGGGCTGTAGATGCAAGGACAGACAGACATAAAGACGGATTGAATCGGGGGACCCAAATCTTGAGTTCGAAATTTTGTACGAATGCAATACTTGCCATATACATTATGTAGTTCCTATATGTCGCAAGTAAAAAATATTTTATGATAAATGAAGATCTATTAGTTCCTTCTGACTGGGGCTTATTTTTCTTAAAGTTTAATTTCAAATTTTGGTCTTTAATGAAATGGCCTTAAACTTAAAATAATGAATTATCATGATCTTTTTGGTATTTGGTCTTTAAAAATAAAATAAAATAAAAAGCTTTCCAATAAGAGGTTAAATAGCTTTCTTTTTGGGCAGCTGTCACATTTGATTTTCTTTTTAAAATTTGGCAATTAAAAAGTACGCCATTACTTAAAATGAAACGGAAATTAAGGTGTTAGAATTCAAATTTAAAAAGTTCAAAGAAAAAAGAAAAACATAAAATTTGGTTTGATTTCTATAGAACTGATTTTTTTGAACGAAAAATTTTCAATTTCAAGCTACGATTTGTTTTTGCTTTCACGTTTCAATGATTTGTAATTCATTTAATTTTTGATCGATTCTAGAATGTCTCACACATTGATTTTGGAAATAGTATTAAAATTCAAGATAATTTAAAAGTTTAAATTTAATACATCTCCTAAGAATCTATTGAAATTTTATTGAATTTTGAGGGCATTTCCAAAAGTACAAACATTCGTTATTTTAGGACTGTTAAAATAAAATAAATAAAGGACAGTTCAAAAGCGAATTAATGAAACAATTAAGATTTTCGGGGCCTATGAAATAATTAAACATGTAAGCACTTATTGACACAACATATTGTAAATCACTTTAAAAACAGTGTTTATTAAAAACTATTTGAGCAACTATTTTTAATTATTCTTATACAAACGACTTTTCAAATATGTTATAACTTATTTGATTTAGTTTACAAGAGTAGAGAATTGAAAATTCAAAGAATACAAAATTATATATAAATTGAAATTGAATCTTCTTACTGATATACTGTGCATATTTTGCTTATACAATGTACCTTCAAGACTTTCCATGATTAAAGGGTCTTTTTCTCTCTCCATAAAAGCATGCACATTTCTCAAGAAACGCAACATATAAAACAAACGCGGTTCATCGAAAAGCAATTTTTCTTTCTTCACGCTAAAAAAAAGACGTGGAGCAAAAACAAAAACATACAAAACTATATACAAATATATACTATATACTATATACAGATACCGACCAACATAAATTTCCAGCTAAAAGCTGCCCTGCCACTCATTGCTGCGCACAAAAACGGTCGACCTGTTGCTGCATTGCATTCTTCTGCTTTTTGTATGATGGTTGTTGTTGTTGTTGTTGTTTTCCGCATGCTGTTCCCTTTGTCCGTCCAATTGTCCGCTCACTGCTCTCTGCTGCTTTCTGCCATCGCCATCACACGTAATTGTCCATTTAACTTTTACCACAACATTATCTTCCAGGTGAGTGCTTTAATTTCATTTTTCTTTTGTTTTTATACTCCTCGATTTCAGCTCCTGCTCCACCACTTTAAGTTTGTTACTCTCTTATAAACCAGCCAGCCATCAGAGGCTCAAACATACCCTTTACCCTTGCTACCTCCGACCAACGCAGCAGTAAGCTAAGTAATGAGTACACAGCACACGCACGCACATATCTTCTTCCAGTTCGGGGCTTGCTGCTTGCTGCACGATGGTGTTCTATTCTGTTGTAGTCGTATCTTGTTTCCACACTCGTCCGTAGGTTGGGCCAACTGTTTCTGCCTAACATTCATTTTAAATCCTCCACTCTCCATACCACTCCACTTTATTCCACATTGAAATAGGTTGCTTCCACTTGATGTTGCAGTGGGAAGTGTAGAGATACGCTTCGGGAGCTACATCATCGGGATCGGGACACCACCACCAACTGGTGGTACTACTATGCCAATGCCTAATGCCAGAGCCACAAAGAGACAGGTCTTTCTCAACATCAGCCTCAGCGGCCAAGAACTGTGCCTGTGCTCTGTTATATGCAGTCGCACTAGGCCGCCATTAGATGGCAGCTTATCTATCTTTTCTGTTTCTGTGCTCTGCTCATGCCACAGCCAGAGTCTCCAGCCACACTCACAGCACAGCAAAAACCGGGTTGATTTTCTGTTTCCACATAAAAATCCAATTCAATCCAATCCAATTGGACTCGGTGCGGCGCGCATTTTAACCTGCCTCAACTCAATTCCGCAGCCAGAGACTCCAGTCCAGAGCAACAACATTCGGACCAGCAACTTCAGTTCGACGAGATTCTTCGGCCTGAATTGAGCTGTTCCTGCACTTTCAAGCGGTGGTGTGTCAAATACCCGGTCATTTGAACGCAGTTTTCTTCCGAATTATTTCAAGGTCCCAAAAGAGACTGTTTTTCGCTGTGTTGTTTTGATCTTGAATTGGAGCTCGGATGCGGATCTTGGTTGGTTGGTTGTCCCACCTTCTCAGTGTCGCTATAGTGGTTAAGCATCACCCTTCGATTCGATTACTGCGCGATGCTTATCTGGCTTGGTGTTGCCTCCTCGGTTGAGAGATTCGGAAAAAGCGGAATATAAATGCGTTAAAGCGCCTTGAGTTATCACCGGCAAAGATGCCAATAAATCGATACGATTTTTCGCAATTACAGTGATTTTTGTTGTTGTTGTTGTTGTGTCCACCAGCTACCTGACGATTAATCAATCGGTGGGGTGCACTTCCACGCATTATAGGAAGCATAGGTATACACTCTCTCCGAGGTTTTATTTGACTTACTTGAGGGTAAATTAATTCCAGTGGTTTCAGTGGCGTAAACAAAGGATTTGTTACTGCCTCCAAGTTAAAAAGGGGCGCCCTCATTTTTTTCAGTGTTGTTGTTGAGGACGCGCAGAGTACGGGTTGCTCTCGTTTTGTAAAGTTTGTGGGTACAATTAAGTCGGGCATTGGTGTCTGTTTGTGTGTGAACGAAAAAATGGAAAAATTTACATAAATCTGTAGCATCAGATCCCGCATCCCGTTACTCAGTGTCTTAATGCTCCCGGAGCAGTTGCAGTTGGAATTGGTTGCCACTAAAACAAAAAAAAAAAAAATCAAAAACAAGGACCCATCGAGTCCCATTCCGATTCGTGAACGGCGGATTAAGAGATATTGGCGAGGTATCCCGCCAGCTGGACTGATTTATGGATTAACATTTTAATTGGATATGCATGTTTGGAGGCGCACTCTACACAGTGGTAATAGTGGTACCTATGCACTACCTACAGCTCTCTTTGGCTACTAGGTACCTATTTGAATTTGTAGATTTGTGATTTCGTTCCCGTTCCGTTGCAAGGAGAAAAATGTAAAAAAACATATCTTTAATACTGATAAATTGTGTGTATGCATTGAAAAACCTTTTCCTGATTCATTCATCACCTTTTGTGAAATTATTTTCTGTTTGTTTAATCAATGTACTCGTAGGAAAATGTGTTTTATTAGTGCTCTGATAGTTCTAAGAGAAGAAAAAACATGATTTAGTGTTTAATCGAATGAATTCTTAACATTGATTTTATATACATACTTACGTATATATTTGTGTACAGAAATTAACTGGAAATCAAAATTGGATAAATCCTTTTACTGTTGGGTAAGTTTTTGTAACATTTTTGTGCAATAAAATTAAAATCTAACCTTTGAAATGAATACGCTTAGAATTCGAGGGGTTTGAAATATTTTGCATGTGTAAATTCTGAAAGATAAATATTTTCAACACTAACCGAGGCTTCTGATTTTTGAACATTAACATTTTTTAAATAAAATAAATTGCTATAGGCAATCAATTTTTGACAGAATCCAATATTTGTATAAGAACTTAGTCTTTCATAAACAGAACTGCTATTTTTGTGGTGGAACCATAAAGAAAAAAAAATGGAAAATAAATACATATGTGTAAATTTGTTTTTGAGAAAAATTTAAGACCCACTTTTTCTCCAATTATTTTAGACACAACTGGTATGAAGTTTCATCAGTTTTCTTTGAACCATTTTTACAAATTTTAAGAAAAGTAAAAATCATTGCTCAAAATTTTATATCCAATAATTTGTTGGATCTTGTTATTTATAAAGGGTGAATTTTTAGCTATAATCTTTTTGGCAACACTGGTTTAAACAACTGACGCACGTGTCGTGTTTTGTATCACTATCAAACATCTTCAGTTTGATCTATAATTTAACCATGAATCGTCTTACAAACGAACAACGCTTGCAAATTATTGAATTTTATTATAAAAATGGGTGGTCTGTTAAGAAAGTTCATCGCGCCCTTCTTCCATTTTATGGTCAGTTTAATCGACCCACTGAAGTGGCTATTCAGGCTATCGTGACTAAATTTCGCACCAAATTTACGTTGTTGGTCATTAAACCACCAACACGTTTACGTAGAGTGCGAACTGAAGAAAATATCGCAGCTGTATCGACCAGTGTTAAAGATGACCATCAATTATCGATTCGTCGCCGTTCGCAGCAATTGGGCCTCTGTTACTCAACAACGTGGAAAATTTTGCAGAAGGATTTAGGTGTGATGCCTTTCAAAATACAGCTGGTGCAAGAATTGAAGCCGAACGACCTACTGCAACGTACAATTTTTGGTGAATGGGCTCTTGGAAAGTTAGCCGAAGATCCACTTTTTTACCGAAAAATTGTGTTAAGTGACGAAGCTCATTTTTGTCTCAATGAGTACGTAAATAAGCAGAAATGTCGATTTTGGAGTGAATATCAGCCAGAAGCATTGCAAGAGCTACCAATACATCCAGAAAAAGTCACAGTTTGGTGCGGTTTATGGGCTGGTGGCATCATTGGACCGTACTTCTTCAAAGATGATGCGAATCGTAACGTAACTGTGAATGGTGAGCGCTACCGTGAGATGATATCCAACTTTTGTTTGTCCGAAATGCAAGAGCTTGACTTGCATGAGATGTGGTTTCAACAAGACGGTGCCACATGCTACACAGCACGCGCAAGAATGGACTTATTGAGAGGTGAGTTCGGTGAACATTTTATTTCACGTTCGGGACCGGTCAATTGGCCGCCTAGATCGTGCGATTTAAGGCCTTTAGACTATTTTTTGTGGGGCTATGTTAAGGCTCATGTCTATACAGACAAGCCCGCTTCAATTGACGCATTGGAAGACAACATTGAAACATTTAATTGTAAGATACCGGCCGAAATGTTGGAGAGAGTATGCAAAAATTGGACTAAGTGAATAGACCATTTGAGGCGCAGTCAAGGTCAACATTTGCATGAAATAATCTTCAAACATTAAATTACATGGATCGTACTATCGATTCAAATAAAGATTTCATGCATTTTTCTGAATTGTATGTGTTTTTTTAATAATAATTTAACTTGATTCAACGAAATAATATATTGGCTGAACAAATATATTAGTCTAAATCAATAATTTATTTCATTTCATCGCTAAACAAGTTTCTTGGTTTAACAAACAAATTTCTTCAATTCAATAAACTATTTCGTTGGTTCAATAATCATTTTTATTGACTCAACAAACAATTATTTCTGATTTAATAAACAATTTTTTTTGCTCTACGAATAGTTGCTTGAATCGCTGAAATAGTTTATCGACCGAAAAAACAAACATGGAAATATTTATAAATAGGGTCAATAAATTTTTGCAGCCAAAAAATGCCTTTTATTATCCTAGTAAACCTGTTTATTGGACAAATATTGATAAACATTTTTATTATCATACTAAATTTTGTTCAGTGTAAAATAAGCCAAGTTAAATGAGACCAACTCTAAAAAATTGGCCTTGTTGCACTTTATAAAAGTGAAATATAGCCAATTTTCAGAAGTTGGTCATATTGCACTTTGAGATAGTGAAAGTTGGACAAATTATTCTGAGAAATAAAACCAACTTATTTTTAGAGTGAGTATAAATAAAAAAATTAAATTTCACTTGGATTTAAATCACGGCACCGAGTTATCCATGAAAATCCGAATATTTTTCTTGCATTTCAAGGATCCAATCAACGAATATAACGAAACTTAGAAAATTCTCAAGACCTTTATGCAAAATATGATGTGATATCGATTGTGGACACAAATTCAAAAGATCGACACGTATTTGAAAAAAATATCTGTTTTTGTCAACACTTGGGGCAGCCATATTCTCAGTAGTTCTTGAGGGACCCGTATCTGTGGCTTTACTTCGTTAGTGTGTAGAGCTGTCATGTAGAGTTCTTTAGTTCAATCCCTGCCTGTGACACCTAAAGTAATGTGGCACACAGAAATGGTTAAGAGTTGTAAGTCACTAGGTCCTAGTTCTATTGTTCCACCAAATTTGTTTTCTTTTTCTTGAGCGACACACACGTTTGTGATTATTCTAGTAGCTAACTCACCCCAATAGCTCAACCATTTAAACTTGCCACCAGTTTCACTATTGCTGACAGAGAAGGTGCTTCAAGGCAACCCAAAAGTGTTTTAGTTTTACAAACTGTCACTGCAACATTTTCACCATTTTTGTAGTGGGCTTTAGTAATTTCAATGACTTGATCATGCGTGTATAGTTCTATTGTCGTAAGGAATCCTATTTCTTGAAACAAAAATTGTTTGATTACTTTGGAAATATCGAACGTGCCCTAAGCCTCAAACAAGTCGCTTGGCAACAATTACAAAAATGTATTACAAAACTTATTATATGCGAAAAGAGTTTTGTTTTGGTTCATAAGAGTGTATTATATTTTTCAAAATAGCAATGACTAAAGGCAAATAGAATTTTTAAAACAAAACGCAGAGCGTGGAACTTCCTAACCATTTAAACACTGCAAAGATATTATCTTAGTTAGATTTTTTTCAATTTTATTCTGTTCCCACAATTTTATACCATAAAAGTGAGTTTTTGTTTAATAGAAAAACAAAAACACGGAGGCACATTCATAAAATCTTATTGCTTAGTGCACCCAAGAGAGATCCAAAAGATTCCCCTTTCGCATCAGCATTTTTTGATTGTTTGTTGTTGTTGTTGTACGAGTATATATATAAAATTGAATTAGGGTAAATTGCACCCAAAATACCATCAACAAAATTATAGCTGCAAATCAAGCTGCAAAACGATTAAACATTGCGTTGTCGTCATCGTTCGTCGTCGTCGTCGTTGTTGTCAACGTCTTTGGAAGATTCTACTTAAGAAGGAATCTTCTGTAAAAAATGGACAAGTAACAAAAACGAAAAAAAACATACAACCTTTCACAAGGTTCGTCTTCATCACAAAATCCAGTAGCAAAAACACAGCAGCAAGATCAAATAGATTTTGATGGACCTCAAACAATTGCCACAAAAGAGTCACCTCCTAGACGACTCGACTGCTCCTTTGGACTCTCGTCTCCAAAGTCTCAAGTCGTACGTAGTACCTATGCTATATAACGTCATCAGCTGCATCCAGAGTAGTTGGAATCAATTTATTACCATGGAAACAGCAGCAATAAATTTCGCTTAATATTTATTTTATTCGCAGATTCAAGTTGAATATCGCAATAGTCGAAGTAAAATACGCGGAGAATGCTTCCCGAGTCCCAACAAAAATGTGAGTCTTTTGCTAACATCTATCCTAAGTTTCCGAGAGGCCATCACCGCACCACCGCCGCGACCGTACCACAGCATAACATACAAGAACACCAATCGGAAGGAGCAAGGCACAAAACCTTTGGTAAACGGATGTGCTACTGAGTTTTTGTTTGATGACGCTCACAACGACACGACAATGACGGATTTAATGTTTCAGATTGTCATTGCGGAAAAGAGTATAACATTGCCATGCCCCTCTATCACCTCCGGCACCGCCACCGCCACCTTAACCATTCACAGAAAGGCGCAATCGAACAACTTGTGTTTGTGTCCTATTCCTTTATATGCAGCAATCTCCTAGAACCTTTTGGTTTTTCTTTAAAGCGAGTGCGAGGACGAAGATTGTTTGCAGCATGAAATTCTATGCTCGGAGCGCGAGCGGTGCGGTGGTGATTTGAATTCTCTTCGGTATGTTGGGAGAGATTTTGTTCTGGTGTCCATCTGTGAGATGTGATGAAGCCGCTCATAAAATCGTTTTTATCTTTTATTTTTTGTTTTTTATATTTTGTTAACAAAAAATGTGAACATTTCTTAGTAATTAAATTTAATGACCTCGATTTTGATGCAGCATTCAGCAGAAGTTCGTTAAGCAAATGCACGTGCACATTGAATGTAAAGTGCATATCCGAGGCTAAGGGAATAAAAATAATTGTGATGATAAAAATAGTTGACCAGGTAAATAAAGTTCTTTTAAAATGATGACAAACCAAAGGATAATTGAGTCGATGATGCAAAGTAAGAAATGTTCAGAAAATTGTCAGCAATTTAAATTATCAACAAAATATTTTTTGTGGACATTATCTTGTCTTTAATTGAAGTATGTATTTTATAAGATTTTTAATTGTTTTAGTGTTGTTTTTGTTGTCTGGTCATTTTGAGTAAAATTTTTTGGTGACCTTTTACAAATAACCACATACGTAGATCATTTTTGTTTCATAAGTGTTTTTTGTAAAATTGTATTAAAAATCATATTTTCGTGGCTTACGGAAATTAATAAACAATGATGAGATAAGTTGACTTCCTTGAGGTACACCATAAACACAGTTAAAATTCCTAGTGCATATGTGTCTTTAGATATATTTTCAAAAAGTAAAATCATAATCATTTTTTGAGGATCTAATATAGAAATATAAGTGACTTGCAATGAAAATGTTGCCAACATAAACTTCAAAAAGTATCGAAGTTTTTCTGTTTTCTTTTTTCCTACTTAAATGATTAGTTATTGATAAAAATAAGATGAACTGATTTTGAGAATAACTAAATAAAACATTTCTGAAAAAGAGAATAAACTACAGTCAAAAAATTGTTAATTTAAGTCTAGTTTGTAAAACATATTTTTCTTAAGTAACATTTATTAAAAGTATGCACAAAACAGACTTAGAGTTTTTTTTTAGGCAGAGCAAGGTGTAGACCACCAAATCTGTTTAAATGTACAAATGACGAAGATGGTAAACATTGCATTCTGAGGTGTAAACAAATTGACCGTAGAAGAGTCATTTCTAAACGTTTTATACTTTACACTTTGATAAGTATACCTTGGTTAGTTTACAGACAAAGTCGAACAGAAGTAAAGTAGTGACAGAAGCGTTCAAAGACGTAAAAAATGACACAAACCAAGTTATTTGCGGAGCAAAAAACAGAAACGTATTCCTTGACGGACAGAAGCCCCTAAACTTTTGACTGCCAATTATACTAAAAAAAAGTTTTCAACTAAAAGAAGTACCTTTATTTATTTTATGTGTTGAAGTCTATAGCTTATAGTATTGACAAAAAAAATATATTGGCAGAAATTAAGTGCATCTCAGAATTTTTTAACGGGATAAGGTCTAAAAACGGCTGAAAATGACTCATACTTTTTAACTTCCCATAGGAAGTTATTGTAATCGGTCCGATTTGTCGAATTGAAAATTTTGACATTTCTCGACTTTTCAAGGTCACTAGAGTCGAAATAAAAGATTTTTTAGAGATATGTCTGTGCGTGCGTTAGTACGTACCTTCGTACGTCCGTACGTTCGCGACGTTTTTTTCGTTGTCCGTAGCTCAAGAACCAGTAGAGATATCGACTTCAAATAAATTTTGTTATACAGATAATAAGGCAAAAAGGTACAGAAAGGACTCTCAAAAGAATTGCGTCGGTGGTTTTTTTACGATAGCAGTTTAAAAAAAGGTGAACATTTTAGTTAACCCTAAATATCTCACGAACCAATGAAGCTAGAGTCTTGAATTAAATTTTATGTTATATATTGTAATGCGACACAAATAAATTATTGGAAAGAAATCCAATTAACGGTTTTTTTTCAAAAAACCTAAAATAAAAATATTTGTCACCTAGAAAATTTTATGAACAAAATACGATTTGATCTACAAAATAACTTTGTGCAACAAAGAATAACGTTTTTAACATTTGGTAAAATTTTGAGAAAAATCGAATTGACAGATTTTTTTATAAGAAATAAAAACCTAAAAAGACATTACTAAAAGTTCGTGAAAATTGGTTTTCGACACAAATATCTTTTCAAAAATTTGAGGTTATGGATTCCAACTAATTTTATATTATGAGAAATATTGTTGTCAACATTTGGAAAAAATTTGAGAAAAATCGAATTGACAGTTTTATTACAAAAAATAAAAACCTAACAAAAAAATTACTAAAAGTTGGTAAAAATTGATTTTCAACTCAAATATCTTTTCAAGACTTTAAGATATATGCTTCAAACTAATTTTATCTTTTAAAAAATATTGTTGTCAACATTCAATAAAATTTTGAAAAAAAATCGAATGGACAGTTTTTTACAAAAAAAAATAAAAATTAAACAAAAATTAATAAAAGTTGATAAAAATTGATTTTCGACTCAAATATCTTTTCAAGACTTTACGATATTGGCTTTTAAATAATTTTTTGTTATAAGCAATGCATATTGTTTTCAATATTCAGTAACATTTTGAGAATAATCGAATTGAAAGTTTTTTACAAAAAATAAAAACCTAAAAAAAACAATACTAAAACTTAGTAAAAATTTACTTTCGACTCAAATATCTTTTCAAAAATTAAAAATATTGACTTCAATATTGTTTTATCTCACAGAAAATATTGTTTTCGACGTTCAGTACATTTCTTATAAAAATCCAACAGTCAGTTTTTTCATAAAAAAATAAAATCTACAAAAAATAGTACGCAAAATTGGTAAAAACTGTTGTTCGGTTTTCGACATCTCGTGAACAATAGAAGATATTGACTTCAAATTAATTTCATTCATCCAATTTGTATTTGTTTATATAAGAAATAATATTTTTTTTAAGAAATGCTACTAAAATTGGTAAAAATTTGTTTTCGACTAAAAATCTCGTTAACAAAAATCAATTTTGAAATCAAACTATTTCATTATATTCAAAATTTTATTGGTTGTTTTTAAATTTTTAAGAATACTTCAACTGAGAACTTTTTTAACAAAACATGAAAACATACAAGTTTTTAAGCAAGACAAATCGACAGAAGGGATGGGAAGTTATCAGTGTGGGTCGCATCCTAGCCTCTTTTTCTTTCTCATTTAAGTTTACCGAAAAAATGTTCATAAAATCTGATTATTGATGACACCGATCTAATAGTACATATAATAAAACAATAAGATACTAATCCATCAGTATTGGAAGATGATGTGTCCTTTTTTTATTTTCTGATTTGTGTATGCACATAAATATTCCATTTTCTTGGCTTGGTAAAAGACACACACTGTCAAGACGAAATTGCTTGCAGTACAAAATTAAAAAAAATTAAATAATTACATAAGATTTACATTTAATTTTATACTGCGGTCAAACACCAAATTTTATTTTGGTACAACTATTATTTTTCATCACATAAGGTACTACGCATATTGACTTCATATATTCTTTCCCTTGGGCTTACAATTATTGAGTATTTCGTGCTATTAGTCACACAGTATAAACAAAAGTTATGTTTAAACGAAAGAGTTGAGCATCGAACTTTATTTTAAACGAATAATCGTGTTTAGTTGAAGTTTAATATCATGTTAGATATTTTAAAATCAAATAAAAAGGAACATTTCTAAGCAATAACTAAGGAAATTTATTGTTTCTTCTCTGAATAAAATTGACTCCGAGTTTCATCTCATCCTTAATAAACTATAAAGTTAATTCAAAAAAAAAAAACATCAATTCTTATCTTGCAGTGTTAAATTAATTTCTCTTGAGTGGACATTAAGATTTCTATCTGTATTCGAATCTCATTTATTTAATCTTTATTCTCCTTTATCTAGAATTAACATTTTTAAGTTGAAAAAACGATATCAAACCAAATATCCCCATTTCCCACGAACAACTAAACCATAACCATCAACCAATCAACAAACCATAACCATATCACAGACTTTTGTTTTCTCCTTTGGAGGTCTTGTATATGTGGCCATGGCCATAAAATATCGAATGCACCGAAATTAATAATCATTTAAAAAAAAAAAAACGAAACTAAGGAAAAATCCATATGTATGTATGAGATAAAACTTGAAACAAAACTTATAATGTCTTCTCATAGGGTCTTATAGGCCACATACCAACCAACAACTACTGGCTTCATATCTGTCTTATTAATTACTAATTCATTATGAAATCGAAACAAATTAATCAAAATACATTCCCACCCCTTTTAAATTCTTCTTTTATAGGTGAGCAGTGAGTATAGGAAATAGAAAAATCTTCTATAGCTAAGACCATACTGTGTCTTTGGAAATATCAAAGCCTTCTAACAGCAATTTTGTGATTAATTGATTTATTCATAAAAACAACCAAAAACAATAGATTGAAAAAATATAACAACAACAACGCATGTTCATGTATATCTTATCGAAACTTGTAATAAAATAGATTCATGATTGATGGCATACAATTAATAAACAGCAACAAACAAAAAAATTGTAGTTATGTACTTCAAACTGTGTGTTTTATTCTTTTAGTTAGTTGTTTTATAAGATGACCACACTTTACCGGATTCTTCTACCTACTACTTCTTTTCCTTATTTATGTTCAAAATATGTCATCAAACAAAAAAGAAACGATTGCCTCTTCGTTATACTGTACTGGGACGATAAAATAAATGTCAGCATGATGAACACTGCATTCCAGTTCCTGTATATGATTTTTCTACGGGATATGATGTTCATACTCACCAATTTTAACTGAACTCATCCGCTGGACACTGGACTGGACAGTGGACAGTGCAGTCAGAATGGGATATTATGGGAAACCTGATTCAGGTAGTATACCTACAATGGTGGTGGTGGTGCCAGCGACGCGACGCAGCACGGCCGGCGGCGGCTTCATTTAATCATCGATTACTGGTCTTAAATGTTTTTTTGGGTTGGTTCTTTATGTTCTTCGTTTTTGAGCCTATTAAATCATTTTTGGAATAAATATTTTGTATTTGAAGTTTTTATCCGTTTTGATTTGTTATTCCAATATGTTATTCAATGACCTTGTTGAAAGTCTTGTGTCGACATACGTATCTGTATTTGGTAACACAAAACGTTAAATCAACAAAAAGTTGTGCTTTTGATGAAATCCGGATTTGATTGGAAACTTTTTAACACAGGACAAAAAATCCTTCAAGTCCTATGTTTGATTGGTTGAAAAAGAAATAAGACATGTAAAAATGGTGATAAAATTTAATGATCTCCAACAATAACTTTAGAATAAACCAAGATAACCAATCACAATTTAAGCTGAATTTTTTCCAATAAGGGGTTTCATTTTGAAGTGAAAAAAAAAGTATAATTTTTCATCCAAACTTCCGACATGGCTTATACTGTTGCAGCACCATATCTATTTCATGAAATTTTTCACGATCAACCCACAACTTTACGAATTCCTGTTTAAGATCTCAAATCGATTGTGAAGTATTGGGATTGCTCATATTCATATCCCTTATATAGTCAAATCTCTCAAACCGAAAGAAAGCTCATTGAACGTCACTAAGAAATACCCGAGTAAGTTCAAACAGGCTAGAAAGACATGTGCCAGTCATATTCGAAGAACCAAATTTTTACATGACCAAAATTTACGGCAAAAAATACTAAAATGTCCCAAAGGCAGTACAAATTTTTGGCCATTTGTACAATACGTACGAAACCACAACTGTTTCGAAGAGGTGTTCTTCAACGCAGGCAAAACCATGGTTGCGTAAGCATTTCCGAGTGGATGGAAAACAGCATTTGTCCAGCCTGTCCCTTAAAAAGGTGAATCCTAATCCTCCTCTAACTATCGTCCAATTGCACTCACGTCCCTTCTTTCCAAGGTCATAGAAACGTTGAATAATTATCAGCTTAAGAAATATCTTGAAGAACGAAAGCTTCTTAATGACCTGCAGTATGGCTTTTGTAGCAATAGTTTCACCACTGATTTGATTTGTTTATCTATTATCTTTTTGGCAACACTAGTTTAAACAGCTGGCACACGTTTCGTGTTTTGTTTCACTGTCAAACATCTTCAGTTTTGTCTATAATTTAACCATGAATCGTCTTACAAACGAACAACGCTTGCAAATTATTGAATTTTATTATCAAAATGCGTGCTCTGTTAAGAAAGTTCATCGCGCACTTCTTCCATTTTATGGTCAGTTTAATCAACCCACTGAAGCGGCTATTCGGGCTATTGTGACTAAAATTTGCACCAAATTTACATTGGTGGACATTAAACCACTAACACGCTTACGTAGAATGCGAACTGAAGAAAATATCGCAGCTGTATCGGCCAGTGTTAATGATGACCATCAACTATCGATTCTTTGCCGTTCGCAGCAATCGGGCCTCTGTTACTCAACAACGTCAGAAATTTCGAGGAAGGATTTAGGTGTGATGCCTTTCAAAATACAGCTGGTGCAAGAATTGAAGCCGAACGACCTACTGCAATGTAAAATTTTTGGTGAATTAGTTTTGGAAAGTTGGCCGAAGATCCACTTTTTTACCAAAAAATTGTGTTCAGCGATGAAGCTCATTTTTGTCTTAATGGGTACGTAAATGGGAGACGGACATAATCCCGAAAATCAAAATCCTGAAAACCCACAATCCCGAAAACCCAAAATCCCGAAAACCCAAAATCCCGAAAACCCAAAATCCGAAAACCCAAAATCCAGAGCTTGACTTGCATGACATGTGGTTTCAATAAGACGGTGCCACACAGCACGCTAAACAATGGACTTATTGAGAGGCGAGTTTGGTGAACATTTTATTTCACGTTCGGGACCGGTCAATTGGCAGCCTAGATCGTGCGATTTAACGCCTTTAGACTATTTTTTGAGGGGCTATGTTAAAGCTCATGTCTATACAGACAAGCCCGCTTCAATTGACGCATTGGAAGACAACATTGAAGCATTTATTCGTGAGATACCGGCCGTAATGTTGGAAAGAGTATGCCAAAATTGGACTAAGCGGATGGACTATTTGAGGCGCAGTCAAGGTCAACATTTGCATGAAATAATCTTCAAACATTAAATTATATGGACCGTACGATCGATTAAGATTTCATGCAGTTTTCTGAATTATATGTGTTTTGTTTTTGAAAAACTTTCCTATAGCTTTTAAAAAATCACCCTTTTACACAAGTGTAACAAATTTTTATATCGTTTTGAGATTATTGTACTTGATATTTCAAAAGCATTTGATAGAGTTTGGCACCAAGCTCTCTCATCGAAAGTGCGTGCTTTTTATATCAATGAAACTTTGCAAAGTATTCAATACAAGTTGTATTGGATGATTTTAAGTCTTAAATTCATAAAATAAATGATGGTGTTTCCAGGGCTTCGTTTTGTCTCCGACTCTCTTCCTTAAATTCATAAACGATCTCTTGTCTGCCACTTCTAACCCATTTAATTGTTTCGCTAATGATAATACCCTCAGCTTTTAATATTCGTTTTTAGATTCACATCCTTGTCCTTCGGATGAGAAACTTTAACGGCAATGTATGTTAATTTCCGATTTCGACAGCATTGTCCAATGGAAAATTATTAACCCGGTAGAATTTAATTCTTGAAAAACTCAATGCCTACTCCTGTCGTTAAAACGTAATCCACCCTTCATGTCACTATCCATGGGTGGAACTTGCATCCAAGAAACTAATCAACTTTCAGTACTCGGTATGTGTATCACAGATCACCTCTTATGGAATGATCGTATATTCGACATATCCAAAAATGTGCTAAGGATTTCTCCGACAGTGCAAAAAGTTATTTACTCCTTCTGATCTACCTGTAATTACAAAACCTTCATTTTTCCAAAGCTTAAATATAACTCGCATATCTTTCCAGGTGCCCCAAATACCAGTTTAAATCCAAAAGGAAGCGTATCGGAATCCCGCTTTTTAAAATCCCGTTTTTAAAAAATCCCAAAAAAAAGTTTAATAATCCCGTCTTCTAAAATACCGATTTTTTGAAATCCCGTATTTCGAAATCCCGCTTATTCAAAATCCCGATCAATTGCAATCCCGCTTTTTAAAATCCCGTCAAATCCCTACAATCCCGTTTTTTTTTACAAAATATGTGCATAAAACTAAATAACAATAGGATTCAAAGGTTCTTATGTGAAATTACTTGACTAAAATATTATAATATCGTAATTTGTTTTGTTTTTGCTGTACATAAACATTCATTTTTGTTTACAACATTTATATTTTTTATTTTTTGATATGTTGTATTTTTAAAGGTTGCAATAAAATGAACCTAGAAAAATATCTTATTTCATAATTTGTTTTATTTTTTTTTTTAAATTTCGATTTTGCAATCAAAACTAGTTGTTTAATTTTAAAAAATCGCGCGATTTTTAAAATCGGGATAATAAAAAACGGGATTATAAGAATCGGGATTACAAAAAGCGGGATTATAAAAATTCGGGAATATAAAAGACGGGATTTTAAAATCGGGATTTTAAGAAACGGGAATATGAAAACCGGGATATCGAACCCAACCCGAATCTCCTCTTGAATCCTTCCCTATTCTCATAACGCTTACATTGTGTTCCCCTTGAGTGCCTGTAAATTATAAAAAAAAAAAACATCCACACTAATTTTTAGCCCTAAGGAACGATAAAGACCTTACCATAATATCCAACTTTAAATTTAAACGACCCAATACTTCAGGCTGTAAGGTCGAGGACAAACAGTAAGACGTACGGAATCGTCGTACCCAAGTTTTTCGACTTCTCTACTATCGTTATGTTACCAATGCAAGAGTTCCAGAACTTGCAATAGCAAGTAAAAAGTAAAGGAAGGTTTGATGAAGAGGATTTTTAACGATTATTCTAAGTCTTAATTTTTCCGAGATAAAAATCGACGTGATATTTGGAGGTTTTAGTTTAAGTTTTTGATTCCATGCAATGGGTATAGAAGGTTGTAAACTCGTAAAACTTGAATCATCTTAGATGGATTTTACAAACAATCATTCAATGCTAATATTTAAGCTAAATAAAAGCATTTCTCTTAAGATCCTCAAAAAAATTGAGTATATTTATCAAAACGTTCAGAAAAATAGCTCAAGGATATCTTCAAATATTCAACGGAGAAAAACTGGTTTGAAAAAATGTGCTTCGCCGCGTCCGCGTCCGCGTGTGTTTGTGAATTAATTTATTACTTTTGTATTCATTGATTACATGCAGTGATTTTATTTTCCAGCTTAAATTGAATGTACCGCAAATTGAAGTCCCTATAGGCGATGATGGTGATGGCGATATATGCTAACAAGTAAATGAAAACATCAGGATCCATCAGCGCCCTAATGTTGCAGATTTCGTGCATAAATAAGCACAAGCAAAACCTTCATATTATGCATTACGAGTATAGAAAACATCCCTCTCTTGCGTCTGATGTTCATATAATGAGATATAAATAACCTTCCCACAAACTGCGCTGTTCGTTCAATCACACGCTGATTGAAATGCTGCACGCAACCAATGCAGTAACATGCTTGCCGTTGGCCCAATATCATCACATCAGCATCAACATCAGCATCAACATCAACATCATCAGCTTTAGCAGCAGCAACAGCAGCCAACAGCATCATGCATCAGCATCGCTAGCACTCATCCTCATCCTTATCCGCTAAAGCGATTTTTCGTATTTGTCATGCCACACTAAGTGCCACATTGAAGAATCCCGGCGAACCCGATTTGTGGTCGCGATTCATCTTTGGGTTTGTCTGGAAACTCTAATGACGGCGAGATTGAACAGTGAGAGCGTGCTTCTATTTTGTGCCATTGCCATCATCACAATATCGAGCAGCACATCTTGGATTTCGATCTCATTACGTCCAAAGTTGAACGACACTTTCCCAAACTCAAACGCATCACGCTCACTCACTCTCGCATTGGCGTTCGTATTCGCATTCGCATTCGGATCAACTTAAAAGCGTAATACCACAGCCAAGCACAAGCTGGGGTAATTATGTTGCCAATATGGATGAAAGATGTGTCTAGAATCTGGATGAACCTGATGAGTGCCACAATACAATCTTGGATCTCGAGACTTTCACATTCCCGTCGACAGCATCATGAGGGGCAACAACAGCACACCAGCAACAGCAACTAACATTGACGTGTGAATACCAAGAACAGTTCTTTCTATCAATCAGTGGCAGTTCTGTTGCGATGGATCGGATGATGTGAATTCTTATATGAGTCAGTTTGTTCAGAAGGGAAAAAAAACAAGAATGCAAGTGGCAATCAAAGACGTCTATATAATACTCAGGAACATTCTATTGCAGTTCCATAATTATTACGGACTCCTCCAGGAGGCGACCGACCGAAGACGGTATCTCTAATTGGTCTAACGAATTAGACGAAGAGAGTGTATCGCTTCCTAAAATGTTGAAATAAATGTTGTCGCAATTGACATCTAGGATTGAATGACTCTAGAAATGGACATATAGTACAGTGGGATAAATCAGTGGTAAAATTAAAAACTCCAATAAACTAAGAAATGGATATATTTAAAAACTAATATAATATGAATAACTTCACTTTATAGGCTGTGTGCATGTTAAAGGGCTTGAGGTTTTTTTTTAAGTTTCAAAATAGCACTTTATATCCAAGGATTATAATTTCTAAATGTCAAAAATCGGTTCAAATATGTTTTGGTTTATTGGACAATTTGTTGATTCGTGCATTGATTTGTGTCAAATTCGTAAAAGAAGTGTGACCTTTTAAAGGATTTTGTTGAAAATAATTTGGATCAAATTTATTTCAAAAATATTGGTTACGTCACATCCGTTACAGCATATAATTTCAAGCTGCATTTTTCTCTCTTTTTACCTTTTATTTTAGTTCAGACAAAATTTGAAAAAATTCAGCCTAATTGAACTTACATATATGGAGAGCTTCATATATGAGTCGTAGTACTTCCTTAAAATTACATTAGATTTGGATTGTATTAAAAACATTTAGAGAGGGGAACCGCAATTTTTCTCGATAACTTATTATTTTTTCTTGTCTAATGAAGCCGAGTGGTGTAGGACTGTTTTCGCACTAAATTCAACGCTTAATAAGGATAAGGACTAGTCTATGAAAGATCCATATATGATTTTCCATTGTATTATATTATATTGTTGTAACAGTTTCACATAGCTTTTGGAGCATCAGCTCATGAAGGCATATGTTCTTCTTAATCTTCAAACATTGCCTTGTTCATATCAGGGGGTTTTGAAATTGGCATGATTATGGCACTTTCTTTCATGCAATTCATATCAAAAGCCTTAGAATTACTTGACATCTTCCCAAATCGGAAAACATACGTTGCTTCAAATAGTCCATCGGCATCAATTGTTGAGTCATCTTCATCTTTTGTGGGTATAAGACAGGATCCTTACGTCATAATGTGGTATGAGCAATGTTTAATTCTTGAGAACGCCGTGGAATTAATTTATTTGGATCGTTTGCTGAGGACAGATGAACGGCGGGTGGCGATATTTTCGACCTTCACATTGTTTCACTGACACGGCAATATCACACAAGGAAATGAAGACTCAAATATTTGCAGGACTGGTTATTGCGTGTCTATTAGGGTGAGAATTACAGCCAAACATTTTAGGTAATTCTCTTAAAGTTGCGGTCACAGACCCCGAACAAATTTTTATAATTTAAAGACGTTGCTTACCATGATACAAATGTTGAATTTACTGAATAAATTGACAATGACATTTTGATGATTAATGTAAAGGTGCGTTCAAAAATTAAATTAAAAGTTGTCAAGTCCCGATATTTGCAGAAACGCGGCAGAAACATTGGGTACATATAATCAAAAAATTGTGAAAAAATAAGTTTTAGGAGGGGAAATTGTTGTATTTGGATTTTATTGGAAGCATTTTTCAATTAAAGAAAAATGATTTAGAGTTTTACCACAGATAAGAAACAGATAATTTCTTATCTGTGGTTTTACCTTAATGGAATTGCTGCCATTTGAAAATACAAGATTTTTTTTTTCAATTTTTCCATTTCCCGTTAAGTGTTGATCTAAAGAAAACTTGCAGACAATACATTTATCAACAAAATGCTATAATAAAGAATTGATTGGACGTGTGTACATCAATAATCTCAAAAACTCTTTGTAATAAATATCGAATAAGATAATGACATGTTAAATGGCTCAAAATTCTTTAAATTTATCATTTGCTTAACAAAATTTCCTAATTAGTAAGAACATTTAATGTCGCAACTGTAAAATGTACGTATCACATCTGCAACAATTTTAAAGTAAGATGTAAGAAATTTTAATAAATTGTCTTTCAACTTGATTTAAACTTAACTCATTTTTCAGAGCTTTCTTGAGAACGGCCAATTCTTCCAATATGGAAGAAATAATTCTTGAACCTAGTTCCTAAATCAGGGCCTAAGCAGCAAATATCCCATCACCGTCCAATTGTCGTGTATACCAAAACCTTTCGAGATTTGATATATGAAAAAATGACATTTTTAGTTAAGGAATACATTTCATGGTTGGAATCCTATCTCAAGGGTCGATTTCAATTTGTTTGAATTGACGAAGTTCTCACAAAACCAGTTTTCGTGTGTTCCAAGGTAGCCATCTTGGACCAGCTCTTTTCCTTATTTTTATGAATGACTTACCTAGTTTTTTCTTGATTCTAAGTCAAATTCTTTTGAACAATGACTCAAAGTTTTTGCGATGCATAAAATCTATTGATGACTGCCATCTATTACAAATCTATATTTTGAAATTATCTACGTAGTGCACGATAAACCAATTATATTTTAATGTCGCTAAATGTCAATGTTTTTCTTTTTGTCGCAACTTTTCTGAAATTACTTTGACTACAAAATATATAATTCAGTTCTATCCAAAGCTAATTTCATGCCCGGTTTTATCAAACATGTATGTACTTAAAAGACACCTTTGCTCCCAAATCGCTTTTTCATTCTAGAATTCAAATGGTTCAACAAAAGATTACAAAGTTTCTATTCAGAAATTTGGCTGGAACATCGAAACTCTATTATAAATTACATACTAAATGCCAACTTTTAGGAATTCAATTACTTGAAAACAGACAAAAATGTATTTTGGGATATTGACTTTAATAAATTTGAATGCTGTATCGCGACTTGTTTGTTTTAAAAAGATGTACACAGTGTTAATTACGCAAAAATGAACCAATAACTCGCTGTGTCAAAGAAACACGCCTAATTTAAAATTTCATTAATTAACTTCCCATAGGAAGTTATTGTAATCGGTCCGATTTGTGGAATTGAAAATGTTGACATTTATCGACGTTTCAAGGTCCCTAGAGTCGAAATAAAAGATTTTTAGAGAGATGTCTGTGAGTGAATGTATACGTACGTTCGTACGTATACGTCCGTACATTCCCGACGCTTTTTTCGTTGCCCATAGCTCAAGAACCAGGAGAGACATCAACTTCAAATAAATTTAGTTATACAGATTATAATGCAGAAAGATGCAGAAAGGACTCTCAAACAAATTGCGTGGGTTGTTTTTTTTTACCATAGCAATTTAAAAAGGGTGAACAATTTGGTTAAGCCCAAATATCTCACGAACCAATAACGCAAGAGACTTCAATTAAATTTTATGTTATATATTGTAACGTGATACCAAACCAGTATATTTTTGGAACAAATTTCAATAACGGTTTTTTTTATAAATCAAAAAAAAAATTAAAAAAAAATATTTGTCACCTCGAAAATGTTACGAACAAAAAATGATTTTATCTGCAAATCAATTTTGTACAACGAAGAATAAAGTTTTTAACATCTGGTAAAATAATGAGAAAAATCTATTTGGCAGTTTTTTTTACAAAAAATAAAAACCTACAAAATAATTAACAAAAGTTGGTAAAAATTGATTTTCGACTCAAATATCTTCTCAAAACTTTCAGATATTGGCCTTAAACTAATTTTGTCTTTTAAAAAATATTGTTTTCAACATTCAGTAAAATTTTAAGAAAAATCGAATAGTTAGTTTTTTTTTACTAAAAATAAAAACCTAAAATAAAAATTGATTGATAAAAGTTGGTTAAAATTGATTTTCGACTAAAATATCTTTTCAAACATTAAAAATATTGGCTTCAAACTAATTTTATCTCACAGAAAACATTGTTTTCGACATTCAGTAAATTTTTTTTATAAAAATCCAACGGTCCGTTTTTTCATACAAAAATAAAATTTACAAAACTTTTTTTACAAAACACGAAAACCTACAAACTTTTAAACAAGAAAAATCGACAGACGGGTTGGGAAGTTATCAGCGTGGGTCCTAACCCAGCCTCTTTTTTTTGATTCGCAATTAAGTAGATCTTCTATTTCTATGAGAAATGTACTATTAACGCATTTTCATTTTGATTGATTTTTAAATTTGGATTACGTTTTTAGAAAAAATTTAGTTTTTTGTACTTTTAATTATATTTTAAGTATTTATAGTAAACATAAGTATTATTTAATAAATTGTAAATATAATCATTTATACTTATGTAGAAATCTATTGTAAATAAACAAATGTTACTTGTCACATTCTTAACAATTTCAAACACAAATTTTCAGTTTCAAACATTGTTTATATTGTTGAACGGCAATCAGTATTTTAAAGTACTTGAGAAATATTTAGTCAACTTTTGAGTAAATCTGTATAAAATATTTTGAAAAATTGTTAAAAAAATAAAATCAAAATAATGCTCCATAAGTTCAATTTAATTTTTTTTTGAAACTTAAATCTCATATTGATTATAGACATCACTGAATATCTAATATTTTAAACCCTCATACATAACATTTTATATAGCCCACACACTCCCAATTTTATTTGAAAAGACCTGTGACATTTCCTTTGAACGTCTTTGTCAATGCCATCATCATCATCATCGTCATCAAGGAGTGGTGGTGGTGTTGGTAGCAATGAATAGGTACCGATTTTCCGAGTAATTAGTGTCAAGTGCAAATACTTCTGCTTCATAGTCATTATTGTTGTTGTTTATGGTAACTGAGTTGATTATGCTGCTCTAGCACTTCATTGCAAATCCAATGTACCCAACAACGCAACGGTTCGTTAAGATTTCTGGCTTCTGCAAAGGTTGGGTTTGGCTTACCTTAAAAACAACACCAGCAACAGCAACAACAAAAACTTCATGTTGCTACAAGCAAAAGGCTTCCTTTTAGCTCATCATCAGCAACATTAGAACGAGACTGAGACGAAGACCAGGACCAGTGCCGGCAGGCAGGCAGGTAACTCCTAGTTGCTCATCCTGTATATATTATTATGGCGCACGGAAAGATGTGAAAAAGCCTGTGGGCACTCTTTACAAGACCCAGAGGATAAACTGGTTGGTATAATTTTCAAAAAGAGTGTGTTCTTCTAATGTGCGATTCCTTCGTTCCACAAATACCCTTCCTCTTTTCATCAGCTTTCTATCTCAACTTCATCAGTCAAAGGTTCTAAGAGTGAGAGAGAGAGAGAGAGAGAACTTACAAATGTTTTCTTTTTGCGCGGACTAGTTGTGTGATGTTTTATCTTTAGGAGTGTATTTTAATTGCAATTAAATGGAATCAAAATGAAAATTACGAGTACCTACACCTGCACCACAGAGACCAAGAAACAAGCCAAGAAGAATAAGAAGAAAAAGAAGAAGCGTATGGGTAGAGGGTATTGTATGTAACATACTCGTATCTCAAGGATGGTGAATGGCGTCAGATTAAGGCTCATAAGGCGAGATTGTCGAGATGTTCTTCTTTTTATAAAATCCGAAATGGTAAAACGTGGGTGTGATTTCCGCAAATGTAGGTATAGGTAACTATGGGGCTTAAAGGCTCATTAAATATGAACATCAGAAGCAATTCTATTTTATCTTTTTAAGAAGTCACAATATTAAAGAAGTTAATGGGTAATTTTTCAAAATAATGTACGTAAAGAATATCTTGGGTTTCCTAGTCCAGGTATAATAGTGACAATGTCACCAAGATCCATACAAGTTATTAATTCATGACATTTTATGATTGGTATCGGTTCAGAATTTCACCCTTTGTAGTTCATTAAAAGTCTTCTTAGACAATAATTTTAAGCTTTTTGTACCTAAAGGCTTATTTGAGAAAAACAATAAGGCTTTTAAAAATTCATAACCCGAAACGACTGGATGTTTAAGTGCAATTGTATTGGAAGTTCTTCAGTGTCACTAATTTTGAACTATAGGGATAAGAGGTGATATTTTGAATAGCCTGCTATTGAGATAGTTTTCGGTTTTAAAGCTGTCATGTTTTGATATTTGACAAGTAAAAACTTTGCAGTTACCAAAAACGGACCCACTATGCTTCTACAATTCTTTGGAACTGTTGAAATTGACTACGAAAATGGCGGTCACAATTCGCAAAACTAAACGTTTTGAAGCAGCTTATTTGTCGGAAAAATAGAAACTGGTGATAAATGTTAAATTAAAGCTGCGTGAGTCACATAAAACAATATTGCTGATCTAGCTCCTAGGATTGAAGGAAACCCAGGTTTGTTTATTCCTGAAGAAGGCATTCAGCAAAAGGTATTAAAGTCTTAGGTAAAAATGCATAAAAAGTTCAATTAACACCAAGAACTCAAGCCAGTTCATCACCAGCAACTTCGTTAATTGGGTCCATTTTTACTTCGGAAGCCAAGTAAATAATTTGAATTGTCAATTTTTGGGTTCGGAAAATATAAGAAAGATTCTTGAAAAAAAAAACATTTTCATCTTAAAAGATTAAAGTGCCTTGCACATGAGCAACGAACTGCGAATGGACGAAGAAACGTGATTTTACACATTTCAAAAAGTCAATTCCACACAAAAACACATTTAAATTATAAGAAACCAATTGACACTAATATTAGGATAATAAAATTTGCATTTTGTTCTCTAAAACAAGAGAATTTTGTAAAAACAATTTGGTAGTAACGAATCGCAGTGTGGTTGCTGCGAACTGTCAAACTCTATTCGCGTTCCACATACGATCCACACTGCAACGAATAAATTGTTCGCGCTCAACTTAACCTCAAAATTATACCACTCTTGTTTTGTTTTTGTGTGAAAGATGATGGCTGAGGAAAATATGGAGAAAAGGGTTGACAATTCGTCGCTACCTGTGAATAGAAATAAAAGCTCATGTGAAAGAAAAGTCAAAATATGCGAACATCCACAGTTCGCAGTTCGTTGCTCATGTGCAAGATGCTTAAGTCTTTGGTGCTGGTGATGTAATTCAATTCGAAAAATGAGGTTGATGGTGATGCAACTATTACGGCGAATAGATTGCGCTACCGAGGTAAGCTTAATGATTTTTCTGGTTGGAATTGGAAAATGTCAGCATACAATTTTTCCACACAAGCAACAAAATATTCGTAATTGTACAATAAACGATTCCGGATCATAATATTTCTTAAAGGAGTGAACATAGTTGGCCACCGAAATCTTGTGATTAAAACTTAGACTTTTTCTTTATCCACATGTGAAAGATAAAGTCCATGCCTATACTCTATAATCGATCCAAGGCATTTAATATGAAATTTATAAGACTTAGAGTGACATACAGCCAGAAATGTGAGGTATGGTTCTGCAACCGTAGCCGTGGATGCCGATTGGCTGATAATACTTCCTATTCTTAATGGCATACCCTATATTTTGAGGGATGCCGACAAAAGAACAAAATCTCCAAAAATAAAATCCCTAGAATCTAAATCCCCATGCAAACGTAAATCTCAAATCTAAAATTTTCAAACGCCGTCAAATTTGGTTTTGAGGATTTTGTTTTCGATGATATTTAGTTTGAGGATTTTGTTTTGGGTATTTCATGTTGGGGATTTTATCTTTGGAACTAGGGTAATTAACTCATGCAATTAAATAAAAACCATTCAATCTTCTAAAAATTTTTAAATATTAAAATGAAACCTCTTAGTGGAAGAACCTGTACGTTATATAACTTTTATTCTCTTTCAACGCATTGTTGTCTTCGTATCTTAGCGGAAGACAACAATGCGTGGTGACAAGTAAACGTTCTTCTTCCTTTCTCAATGTCTTAGCTGGAGTGCCTCAGGGATCTATCCTCGGACCAATCCTCTTCTCACTATATGTAAACGAGCTTCTACATGTTGTTAAAAATTATCTGATTCATCTTTATGCTGATGATGTACAGCTCCTTATAAGTCGACCCTTTGTAGCAAAAAATAATGCCGTAGATTTAATGAATGAGGATCTGCTCCTCATTCTACAATGGTCTAAAAAGAACCACCTTTGCTTAAATCCTCTCAAATCAACAGCAATTCCGATCTATCGCAAAACCTTTGATTTTTCGGTCCTAAACCCTTTAAAGCTTGAAGGCGAAGTCATTGACTATGTCAGTACTGCCAGAAATTTAGGGATAATTTTCAATCGTATACCCTTACATGGAACGACCACCTTAATAGTGCCATTGGAAAAGTCTATGGTAGTCTATTCAAAAATTTATTTTCTGGTCAAAATATGTCAATTGGATTTTCATTACAGCTTTAGGGTGTATTGAATATAATCTTCCGGATAATTTTAAATACTAAGAACGACATTTCGTCAACTTTAAAAACAGACAATGGTAAGTATTTTATAAAATTAAAATCCTTCAATGTCTACAAAATTGATTTAATATCTCGTAAGAAAACAGCTTTAACCCATCGCAACATCTTTTAAGTTCAATTAACGCCTGGATAAAATGTTTATACAAAATTTTCCAATCCTCAAAAGAAAAAGTAGTTGCACATACATATATGGGAGACATAGGTAGTAACAATTTCTTAAAGGCAATTAAAAAGAGCACTGTAAAGTTTCATTAAAAACGTAAGAAAACTAGGTCATCGCCCATTTCCATCACCCTTGGGGCAAGAGTAGAACCGGCCCCTTTCAAATTCTGCATTCCTTTCAAGCTTACTCTGGATCGTTGCTAAACGATGTCCAAACTTAAGTTTTTACTTCCTTGACTTGGAATGACAATCGTCTTTAGCTGTATAGTGTATAATGTTCCCAGTTACTGGTGCACTATGAAAGAGTTTAATGGTTTAATGTTTCAACACAACATACAGGTATTAAAATGTATCCAAGCCAAACCAACCTTCCACGACCCTCAGACCTCAGAGCAGACATTCGTTCGGTACAAGCTATGGCTGAAGCCTGATGTTGTAACTTGTAAGCTGCTGCGTTATGATTTACTCGTATTACTTGGCCATCAGAGAACACAATTATTATTATATTCGTGAAGTTCACCGATACCGCAAAGAGTGCATTTTCAATTTTTGAAATTGCTATTTAGGTAGAGTGTCAGTCTCAGCTCTCAGTCTCAGTATGTTCTGTTCAAATTGAAAAACTCAACGAATTGATTAAGTGCTATCCGGTTGAACAGAAATAATTTTTATTTTAATGGAAGCACAAGGAAAATTGAGATATACGAGTATTGTAGATTTATTTTATTTGTCTGAAGGATATCTCATCGTGGAATGAGATATATTTCATGTCATGACTTATGAAAGTGATGGATATATTGCAGGAGAAGGTAAAGGGTTTTATTTATGAAGAACGAAACAAGTTCGGTCTTTTATTTTTTCAAGAAACATTCCGTTGATTTAATTGATATAGGATTGCATTTTCAATTTGGGATAAGGTTTCTTTTGTTGGCTGAGGGAAATTCAATTCTAAATTTTGTTCTAGTTTGAAGTTTTAATGGATGATCGTTATATCTTAGCTAAGACAAAAACGGTTATGACAGGTTGTTAAAAGCATAACAGGGTCATGTTTTATTCCAACCAAAAAGAATAATAATTACACTTTGAAACAAATTAATTGTCAATATGAATTATGTTCCTTAAATGTAACGAGTGTAGTTATAAATATGTTTTGCCATCACAGTCTCCTATAAAAAAAACCACTGGTTTCTGAGGTCATATTAAGTGAAAAACTAATTAAGTAATTTTATAGTTTTAGAATTACATCGTTTTTTATGTCTTTTGGTATCCTTCTTTTAGATTAGCTCTAAGTTTGGCAAACCTTTTCTTGATTTTGTTGTTTCTTAGAGTAATAGTAATGCATAGTAATAGTCGCTTAAACTTTTTTTTTGTTAACAGATGCCGATTTTCCATAATTATAGGATTTTAAAGGTTGTTTTTCGTACTTCTATTTAATATTTCTTTTTCTAAAAAAACACGTTATTAAATATGGTTTTTAATTTTAATAATGAAGTTTGCTTTTCATTAATTTTTTTTAAAAATTTTCAGTAGGATTTTTTGAGGTTTTATTTGTATAAGAAATTGATTCCTTTTAAAAATTAAACTAAATGTTAACAACAATAATCTACACTAATATTATAAAGAGGAAAGATTTGTATTTTTGTATATAACGAATAAACTCAAAAAGTACTGGACCGATTTTAATAATTCTTTTTTCATTAGAAAGCTACATTATCACTGAGTAACATAGGCTATATTTAGTACTAGATTACTATATAAATCTTTAGAAATTCCTATTAAAACCAACCGAAGGTGTAAAAAAATCAGCCATAAAATGTCTTTCAACGCATACGCTGCGAAGAGTATTAATGATAGGACAAAAAAATGTTTTCTAATTTAGTGATTCATGGTTGTTTTAATTAGCATGCTTATAACTTAAATATCTGTACCTATTTATGTCTACCCGTGCGAAGAAGGGACGGACCGATAGTAGGAAATAAATTTAAATTTGATGGGAAACAAATGTTTGTTTTTGAAAACTAATGCTTGAAGACCTTTACTTATAAAAAAAATCAGTTGTCAATTTTGGATTAGATTTATTTTAATTTTGTATAAAATTGTTATGACAACTCTTATAACAAAATAAGGTTTTTAAAGTGATTTTGTATGTTTTTTTTACAGGCTGTGGTAGAGCATTTCATTGCGGATCGAGTTTAGTTTGTCGTGGTAAAACTTGCATGCACCCCAAATTCAAGCCAAGAGATATCTCGTGATTGTTGATTTACAAGCTAAAAATCTTCTTATTTTGAAAAAAAATTGTTCTTACATTTTTTGTTATGAAATTCCAAAAAATGGATAAATGATATTTTAAAAAGGATAGTGAAGCGTTTTAATGCTTTTAAAGTTAGACTAGTGCCTTAGCGTTAAAGTTGACTTCTAATTTAAAAAGAGGCTGGGATGCGACCCTCACTGATAACTTCCCATCCCTTCTGTCGATTTGTCTTTCTTAAAAGGTTTGTAGGCTTTCGTGTTTGGTTAAAAAAGTTTTCAGTTGAATTATTCTAAAAGATTTAAAAATTAACAAAAATATTTTGCATTTGATAAAATAGTTTGATTTTTAGTCGAAAAACAATTTGTGCCAATTTAAGTAGCATTTCTTAAAAGTTTTTATTTCTTATATAAACGAATACAAATTGGATGAATGAAACTAATTTAAAGTCAATATCTTCTATTGTTTACGAGATATCGAGAACCAAACATCAATTTTTACCAATTTGCGTACTATTTTTTGTAGATTTTATTTTTTTTATGAAAAAACTGACTGTTGGATTTGTATAAAAAATTTACTGAATGTCGAAAACAATATTTTATGTGAGATAAAATAAGTTTGAAGCCACTATTTTTAATTTTTGAAAAGATATTTGAGTCGAACGTAAATTTGTACTTACTTTTAGTACTATTGTTTTTTTTTAGGTTTTTATTTTTCGTTAAAAAACTGTCAATTAGATTTTTCTCAAAGTTGTACGGAATGTTGAAAACAATATTTCTTATAGGAAAAAATTAATTTGAAGCCGAAATCTCAAATTTTTGAAAAGATATTTGAGTCGAAAATCAATTTTTACCAACTTTTAGTAATGTTTTTTTTAGGTTTTTATTTTTTTTTTTATAAAAAAAGCTGTCATTTCGATTTTTTTCAAAATTTTACCAGATGTATAAAACGTTATTTATTGCACGAAATTATGTTGGAAATGAAATCATTTTTTGTTCGTAAAATATTCGAGGTGACAAATATTTTTTTTTAGTTTTTTTGATTTAACCGTTAATTGGATTTTTTTCCAAAAATATATATAGTTTATAATATAAAATTTAATTCAACTCGCTAGTGTTATTGGTTCGTGAGATATTTCGGGTTAACCAAAATTTTCAATTTTTGTTTAAATTGCTATGGTAAAAAAGCAGCCACGCAATATTTTTGAGAGTCCTCTTTTCATCTTACTGCATTATTATCTGTATAATTAAATTTATTTCTAGTCGATATCTCTACTGGTTCTTGAGCTATGGACGACGAAAAAAACGTCGCGAGCGTACGGACGTATGGATGTACGGATATACGGGCGTACCAATGTACGAACGTACACACGCACGCACAGACATCTCTCTAAAAATCTTTTATTTAGACTCTAATGGCCTTGAAACGTCGAGAAATGTCAAAATTTTCAATTCGACAAATCGGACCGATGACAATAACTTCCTATGGGAATTTAAAAATGGTTAAGAGTAGATTTTTAATGTTTAAACATTTTTAAGACTATTTTAACCAGTTTTTGGTATTATGTTTTGTTGTGTTTCCATTTTGCATATATTAATGCTAACATCGAGAAAACAAAAATTATTTGGAGTCGATATCTCTTCAGGTTCTTGAGGTAAGGATGACAAAAAAGGTATTCCAATCTTAGAAGATTATAAGCATTTAATACATATAACGTATGCAAAGTATCTTTCCAAAAACGATGAATCTAAATTTAAGGGATTACAATAATTTCCTATGGGACCTTCAACACCATTTTACAAATTAAAAACAACATTATATTTTGCAGCTTTATGGTTGATCACTATTAATTTTGAAAGAAATCGAATAATTACTTTTTTCACTTAATCTGTTTTTAAAAGATGAAAACAAAACAAAAATTTATATAAACAAAGTAAATGTTTTATTTTTAAACATCAGTTACTTTTGAAAATAAAATCAACCAATATTTGCGTTATTTTATATTTCTGATTTTTAAACGGTTTTAGCTTTATGTTGTTTTTGAAATTTGTCAATGGGCTCTACCTATCTTAAGCTTGGTTAGTGTTAAAATCTATAATATCTGTCGGACCGCAAAATTTACAATGAAGATTTAAAAACTGAATTGTCCACTTTGTTTTTTTTGAGTTATTTTGAGTGCGTCAAGTTGATAAAAGTCCTGAGTTTTCAAATCTCCCGATTTTTCCATAATATTGTGTGCTCATGTTTACAACTTCTTTAAGATCAATTCTTTTTTTTCCATTAACCTCTACAACAACAAATTATACATATATCAATCAAGATTCAAAGTTTGAAAGAAAAAGATCAAGAAAGCAAATACAAGGAACTTATATGATTGAATTGAAATTAAAGCTCTTGCACGTATATTTAACGCTAATTTACTTCCAAACTGTTGTGAGAAAATTTTCGAAATAAGCAATTAATTAAGTAAGCAATTAAGAAAATATATTTCAAACAGCTGTTATTTAAGTTAACGATTGTTTTCGATTGTCTTTTTCTTCTATTTTAAAATTAGACATGCTTTTATTTTACTCCTCAAAGTGCATACATAAAGAACAAAGAACGTATAAAATCTGAAACATAAAACTACAAAATAATTAAACAACAGCCAAAAAATGAACTACATTTATTCAAATTTTTCTATTTCTGTGGAAGAATTTTTCAAAAAAATGTACTACGAAAAAACAGATGATTCTTTGAATGTGCTGTGGTCTTATATTAACCGTTACAGGTTTTTTTCCAAATACACTTTGAATGAACTCAAAAACTTTCAAATTAAAAACTGAAAAGAGGTTGGGATGCGACCCACACTGATAATTTCCAATTCATGCCCGTCTGTAGAAAGTTTTACAAAACACTGTGATAACAACATTTTATGTATTATAAAAAAGTTTTAAGTCAATATCTTTCTTGGTTCTTAAGATACTCGAGCTGAAACCCATTCCTTATCAGTTTTTAGTTATTATTGTAAATTTTCGTTTAAGTAAAAAAAAGTTGTCAATTGGATTTTTCTAAAAAATAACTAACAGCAATATTTTTCATATGATAATATGTGTTTGATTTCATATTTGGTTTTTGTGCTGAGATCTTTTAGTCGAATACAAATTTTTAGTAGAATTTTTTGAATGTTTTTGTTTGTTCAGAATTCAATAATTTTAATGTCAATACCTTTAATTATTCTCGAGATATTCGAGGAGAAAATCAATTTGTAAAGACTTTTAGTCCTATTGTATTTTGGTATTCATTTTTTGTATATGAACTGTCATTTAGATTTTTCTAAAATTTTGCTAGATGTCAAAAACTTTATGCTACATACAAATATTTTGGAGGTAATATCATTTTTCGTTCGCAAAATTTCCGACGTGACAAATGATTTATAAAAAAACAGTTGGTTCAATTTGTTTTTCCGAATAAATACAAATTTGGGATCTTCTTATAATGTAAAATAAAATGTATTTAAATCGCTAGCGAACAAATTGTTCACCACCCACTAAATTTTTTTTAAAGTCCTTACCCCATCTTCTGAAGTAATCATCTGATAAACAGAATTCATTTAAAGTCCAGATTTCTGCCCTTTCTTAAGATATATCTGACGAAAAGACATATCCCCAACGAACGGACGTACGCTTATACTTCTCTTTAAAACCGTTTGATAAAGATTCTAGGAACCTTAAAAACGGCGAGAAATGTCAACTTTTTCAATTTGACAAATCGAACCGATTACAATAACTCCCAATGGGAAGTAATAAATTAATTTACATTTACTTTTCAACTTTACATGCCTCTAAGTTGAATTCTGGAGTCTGCAAACAATGTATTCAACTATAATATAATCAGAAAAGACACAGCAGTAGATTCTTAGCTTAATATTGTCCATTTAGTCGTAAAAGGTGTGGATATTTAATTTTTTGTTTGTTGTTGTATTAATTACTCTAATTTATGTTCCATTAGGGAACGTCCTGTGTTATTAGAAGCTAACCATTAATTTATTTTATAACAAGCTTCCTAATGCTGATCTCTTGCAATAGATTCCAGTTTTTGATTCTATAGGTTCTACATAAGTTCTTAAGGATGCAGAGCATCATCATCCTACTCTGATACTGGTGCAGTTTTTTTTTTTCTAACCAACTAATTTATCTCTGCCGTCAGCTTGTTTATGCAAATGAATATTTCTGGCTCCATATAAATAATGGTAAAAGTAGTTCTTGGTTTTATAGGAACATTTTTGATTAGAAGCATCTCAACACCGCCGACAGCTCTAAAAATGGGATATGAAAGAATTCACATTCGTGTATATTTTTGTTTTGTTTTACTCCTTTGAACATTTGTAAATGTTCTCTTAATTATTTTATTACATACGTTAAAAGTCAGAGACCAGAATTTTCATCTCAAATCAAACTTGTGTCCACTCCCGTCGTCGTCGGTCGTCGTCGTTTGCCTATGGAATGTTATAACTACCTATTCTATATATAAAAGTCCCAGCCCAATGAGGTGGTCTTCTGATGGCTAAAATCGATAAATTTAAATGCAATCACGCTAAACGGAAGAAATGATTTTTTTTCTCGTAGTTGTTGTTGTTGTTCCTTCTGTGATGAAGATGATGCTTGCATTCCCGTAACAATATTCAAGTTCTCTGCACCATCATCATCGTCAGACTGTTGCGTTAATCCCGATATGGCGATCATAAAAACGAAGACTGGGCTGATGGTGTCTTCCCATACCTCTCGAATCGGGATCGGAAGAAAACCTGAACCTGAAAATTCATTGCATATATTGCAGGTGATGAACACATTTGAGAAGCAAAGAATATTGCTTAAGGCCACGCGCACTAACCCTGCAAGATATAAAAATGAAGGAAGGAATAGCGAGGAACTTTTATATAAATAAAAATATTACACAACGAACCAAAGTTTGGGAAGATCTTGTGAGGAGAGAGAGTTGATTAGCAAACAAGAAAACCAACAGCCGTTTTAACCATTAATTTTCATAGTTGTTTCCGATATAAGTTATCTAATTTAATTTAATCTTTGTGTTGGACGGACGATGGGATATGGGAGTATATATATTATATAGGGATCAAGCCGAGTACCGAGGTACCATCATCATGCATTGGCACCTGAAGTTCAGAGATTTAACTGGTTTTAATATTTGGCCAAGACTCTGTCCAATGTCCAATCGAAATGTATGTCCAGTCCAGTCCAGGTCCACTGCACTGGATGAATGACTTATAGACGAAGAAGTCTGGAATAATTTATTTCAAGTTTCCTTATGGGATTGTTTTCTTTTTTCCTTCATCTAAGATATAGCAAAAAACAGGCTAGTTAACAGTAACACAAGATGTTCACACATCACGCTGTGACTTTTAACTGGTTTTAGTTGATCAAATTATATTTTTACGGGTATGTAACGTGAACGTAGCTTCGTAGGTGCGAATGAAGAAGATATGCTTATAGTTTTGGTGTGATCCTTGAGCATTAAGCCGCAGCTGATGGTATTAGAAGTTGAAAAGTAATGTATGATCAAATAAAGGTGCTTAATTGAACTTACCAAGTCTTCATATTGTTGAGTTTATTTAAGTGCTTCCTGCTAAAGTTTCGTGTTTACAACGAATGCAGTTAAATAATATCACTTGTGTCAACATAAGACCCAATAAAATGTCACACCACTGGAGACTCAGGACGGCTCCCGCCGACAACGCACGACGCAAGGAGACTTATGAATAATGGTTTAATAAAATAGAAAGGTCTTTGGTCAAAGAATTGTGAGTCGTTGTTCAAGGTTAAGTTCAAAGATTCTGTCGTAAATAAGTTGTTTTGGCAACAGCACACTATTTCGCCTTTCTGATTCATGCATTCTCTACGCGAAATTGATAACTCTTATTGCATCAATAGCTGTTTGACTCAAACAAAAATTCTACAACACAAAAGTTAACTTATATGATTTTTTAACAACTGTAGCGCTATCTACTTTTGAAGTAGGAGTTAAGCCGAGTATTTTCACTTGGACTGATTCGAGTTGGAACTCAGTTTCTATTATGTAATGTGTTCAGCTAGTTGCACTATTATCAACAAATAAGAATTATTTGGGAAGTTTTGCATTCGTAATAAATATCTAATTCGAGATAGCAATCGTTACGATGGCAGAGAAATCGAAAAAATGTTTCCTAAAAATTTGAGGGTCAACATTTTTCAATGAAATAGCAATGAGTGGGACATAAAAACAGTTTGAATAGCAAGATTACTTAGAGAAGTAAGTTTCTGTAGTTTTGGTCTAATATCAATAATATCCGACAAGTTAATTTTATATGACCATAAATTAGAGCAAAAACTACCACAAAGGTTGTACAATTTGTTGATCGTTTTTAAGAAACGTACGAAACACTAAGAAATCTTTAGTTCCCAATATAATCTTATATTTATTTTCTGTTTTGAATTCTGACATTTTTCAACTAAATTTAAATGAGTTAGAAACATTGAGCCTACATTCATGTAGTGCGGCTAAATAAAGGATCTCTTTACAGTACTCCTAAAATTCGTATATAAGGGTTTAATTGTTTTAGAGAAATAATTTAACTGTCTTTTTCAAAACCGTTAATATACAAATGTTTTAGTTAGGAAACGGTAACCTATTATTTCGGGAGCTCTCTTTTTATTTTGTCCATGAGACTAAAGTGGGTCTTTTGGGGACCTAATCTTACCCAAATATAATAATTGTTCTTTATGTGTTTCAAACAGATCCAAGGGAGTTAAACACCTTTTGAACACTTGGCAGGGTTGTTGGTAAGGTCAAATATGTGACCACTCAACAAAAACTAGTCTGTGATTCACATGCCTAGAACTGAAAGCTGTTCAGTCTACACGATGCAAGTGCCATCCATGTAATTCATGGATAATGGGTGGGGAGTAAACATTGAATTTTTAAAGAATAAACTTCTACACTGTTTTTGATGATCAATTTTGATGGGAATAAGAATTTAATGAGCTTATCATATTCCGTAAGTATAGTCACAATCCGAAGGACAAGCATTTGAATCTTAAAACGAAACAATTTAGTTGATGAACAGCTTAAGACAAAAGATCATTTATGAACATATAGACTAGTGACGGAGAAAAAACGAAGCCTTGTGGCACATCAGTATTTATTTTGTGGATATAAAATAGAAACTACTTGTATTGAGCGAACGCGGCGTGGGATGATACCGAATGAATGCAGTTTCGACAAGAGAGCTTGATGCCAGAAGATATCAAATATCTTTGAAATATCAAGTACATTTACTTTCTCCAAAATGATTTAAAGACTTGTTCCACTGTTTGGTCAGATGAACTATGAAATCACCGGTTGACCTGTAGCTATGAGATTCAAACTGCCGGTCATTGAGAAGCTTTTGTTCTTCAAGTTATTTCTTCAGCTCACCGTTTTCATGACCTTCTAAAAAGAAAATAGAAGGCATTCACCTTTTGAAGGGACAGACTGGAAAAATGCTGTTTTTTATCCACACAGAAAGAGTTGTTGAGTAGGAAATATGGAAACGCTTATACAGTTTTGCAAGCCTTGAAAAACAGGACGAATACTATCCGAGACAGTGTTTTGGTAAATATCAAGATCTTTTCAGACTTTAGCAAATGAACGATTCCGAAAGCAGATTCGTTCAATACAATCGTTTGCGTTTTCAAGAATAGAAGGAGTCATGTGCCTCGCTCCTGTAGTGCTGAATTAGCAGCAAACTGTGCTGCAATAGCAAATCGACTTTATATTTCGAGTTCAATACTGAAGTTACATTAACATTGGAACTGAAGATTTCCTAGTGTTTCGTACTTTTTTTTAAAAACGATCAACAATTTTACAACTTTTGTGATATCGTAGTAGTTTTTGCCTTAATTTCTGGTCATGTAAATTTAAAACGTCGGAAATTATTCATAAGAGGTTTTCTATCTTATTGTAACTTGTTTCGAATTTTCACAGTCTAACGACTGAAAAAGACCAAAACTTTTCTTTTTTTTTTGGCATTTAGTTACTGGTTAGTTCTTCAATTTAATAAATAATTTCATATTTTCATTTTTAAGACATGCCCTGATGCTATTTTTATGTTATTAAACTTTATTTCAAAACCAACACCGTAAATTTCATAAACATTTTTTATTTATTGAATCAATATAATAATAAATCTCTCTGAAGTCTCATAAACTTAATATGACATTGTTTTCTGTTTTTTCATTTCCCCACACACACAATATAACCAACCAACTAACTCTTCTTATATTCAGTGAATCCATGTAACATGTGTGTCCTTACATTAAAGAACAATAAACAATAGTCGAGTTAACGTCCTTTTCAGTTGGGAGAATATAAACAACAAAGTTTCATTTATTTTACGACAACAACGACGACAATTGTAATAAAAAAAAAAAGACTTTCATGTATAGCTTCTGTCCTGATGGTGTTCGGAGGAAAACTTCGAAGGATATGTCATTAAATAATTCTTCACAAAGTTGTGTGGTAGTAAAGTTGTTCGTTTTTCGTACAAGTGCAAATCCAACATCAGCGATGCCAATATGGTTTCTGGCTATTTCAATTGATGTCCCTTTCCGCGGCGTAAAACTACAACACAAATCAAACTTTCAATCATCACATACATATATACAAAGTAGTATATCTCCAACCCCATCGATTCGCATCGCATCCCCCCATCGAACATGTGGTGGGAAATCCTTACTCTTGCAACAAAGGATGTTTTTTTGCTGGTTTTGCTTTTGCTTGGGTCACCAAAAAAGAAATAAGAAGGATTTACCTTTGGATTTTCTTCTTCCCTTAAATACCCTCATTTCCCTCAATCAGTGTGCAGTAAAGTATGACCAATATCCTCTCTCTCTCTACACACATTCATACATACACTTATACAGAGATACATATAACATATCCTTGCATCGTAAAAGTTTTCATCGCCCATAAAGGACGTCGTAAAGTGTCGGCAATGATCGTTTATGGCCGACGAAAATGTGGTATTAAACCGTTTCTTTGACTTAAATGGGGGTTTTTAAAGAATAAAGTTTTTTTTTGTTTCATCTTAAACATCATTGCAAAAATTTTCAGGGGTTGGGTTTGAAAACGGGGGTGGCTTTGCCTATATGGAATAAAACAAGTGTGAGTTGATGGGTCCGGGTTTCTTCGTCCTGTGTGTGTACGTATATAATAGACAATAAAAATCCTTTTGCCAAAAATTTCAATTTGATTTGACAAAGTGCTTACAAAGATGCTAAAGTGGAAGTGCACTGCACTGAACTGACGAGGACGAAGGATTTTGCCTTCGTTCGAAGAGAGTTTCATGGACGATTCATTACTTATGTCGTTGATGAAAATTTATTAGGTTGGTGAGGGAGGGAGACGTATACTCGTATAGTACTTATGCTTACAAAAAGGATGGGCAACCATTTATAGATTCATATTAATGAAGCAGACATTATTGGGTAAAGTGGAGTGCAAGTGGCCAACTGGTAGTGGAAGTGGCCAAGTGGGGATGGAGAATTTGATTTTAAGTAATTTATATTGACGTTGTTTAATATAAGTGTTTGTGTTTATATTGAGCATGTGTCGGTGCATCATGCAGAAAGATAGTGTTGCGGAGAAAAATTATGGAATACATTTAGAGTGATTGAGTAACTTACATGGTTGATTGACTTTACAAAATTTACTTAAAATTTGAGTACCTCCAGTCGTAATGGTATAAGCGGATATAAGATTGTGCGTATTGGTCTGGCCAAATCACCGCCTGTAGGATACTTAAAAAAATGTAAGTCAATAGGTTCGAATGCTTTACAAAATGTGGATGCTTCATAATATTCTTCGTTTAAAAAATTTTCGAATCGAGAAGGTAGATTTTTTAAGTAAAAAGTTAAATGTGGTAATTTTCAAATAGAGCTAAGAAATGAAGGCATTATATTGAAAACATTTTGTAACATTTGTTATTTCAATGACTTTTATTTAAAAGGTCAAGTGTTTTTATTGATAAAAAATAAATTATATTTTCTGTGAGTAAAATTAGTTTGAAGCTAATATTTTTAATTTCAAAAAATATAATTGAGTCAAAAATCTATTTTTACCAACTTTTGTTATTTTTTTTTTAGGTTTTTAATTTTTTTGTAAAAAAACTGTCAATTCGATTTTTCTCAAAATGTAACTGAATGTTGAAAACAATATTTTTTAAAAATGGAAAAGTTCTTGAGTCGAAAATCAATTTTTACTAACTTTTATTAATTTTTTGTTTAAGGTTTTTATTTTTTGTCAAAAAACTGTTAATTCGATTTTTCTCAAAATTTTACAGAATGTTGAAAACAATATTTGTTATAAGATAAAATTAGTTTGAAGCCATAATCTCAAATTTTTGAAAAAATATTTAATTCGAAAATCAATTTTTACCAATTATTATTATTATTAATTTTTTTGTATGTTTTTATCTTTTGTAAAAAAAACTGTCAATTCGATTTTTCTCAAGTTTTTTCCTAATGTTGAAAACAATATTTCTTATAAGATAAAATTAGTTGGAAGTCATAATCTAAAATTTTTGAAAAGATATTTCAGTCGAAAATCAATTTTTACCAACTTTGAGTAAAGTTGTTTTTAGGTTTTTATTTTTTATAAAAAAACTGTCAATTCGATTTTTCTCGAAATTTTACCAAATGACAAAAACGTTATTTTTCGTTGCATATATTATCATGGAGATAAAATCATGTTTTGATCGTGAAATATTCGGGGTGACAATAATTTGTTTTCAGTTTTTTTTTTTGATTTATAAAAAAAACCGTCAATTGGATTTTTTTCCAAAAATACATATATATTTGTTTGGTATCACGTAACAATGTATAACATTAAAATTTAATTCAAGTCGCTAGCGTTATTGGTTCGTGAGATATTTTTTTTTTAAATTGCTATGGTAAAGATATCACCCACGCAATTTTTTTGAGAGTCCTTTCTACATCTTTCTGCATTATTATCTGTATATAACAAAATATATTTGAAGTCGATAACTCTACTGGTTCTTGAGCTATGGACGACGAAAAAACGTTCGCGAACGTACGGAAGTACGGACGTACACACCCACGCACAGACATCTCGCTAAAAATCTTTTATTTTGACTCTAGTGACCTTGAAACGTCGAGAAATGTCAAAATTTTCAATTCGACAAATCGGACCGATTACAATAACTTCCTATTGAAAGTTAACAAGAAAATAACTTCATATACGTTTCTACATTAAATGGCTTCAGAGGCAGTCTTTTATTGCAACGACTTCGTCTGGAATAGCTTTGATTGCAAACTTCTCAAACTTGTTTATTAAGTTATGTTATTAACACCTTGAACTTTGTAATGCAAGATACATTCTTAACTAACGATAACTTTTTTCTCCTTTTTTACAAGTTTATTAAATTTCCTCTAAAGTTTCCTAGAAAGTTAAATATCATATTTTACCTATACTCCAGTATAATTTTATGACTTATCAATATAAGTACACACATTTTTGTTGCAACACTACTGGAGGGGGGAGGAGTAACACCATCAGCATTAAACAAATGAGTAAGCATAAAGGTGTTTTCATTTAAAACAATCCTTTTACAATAAAGTTAATAGGAAAGCAAAAGTTTTCACCTCCGAACGACCATCATGTGTAAACAGATGACTTCTCGTTTCGTTACAAACTCCTTTTACATATACTTACACAATGTTGTGTTTCTTTCACACATCGTTTATAACTATAGTATGATGGTAGGTAATATAAAGGAGAAGAAGAACTTTATACGAGGAGCTAAGTACCACAAAAACCGTATAATCAGTTTGTGGTATAATAACTCCACATCCATAAACATATCATTTAGTTAAAACCCAGCCTAATTCCTTAAAGGCATGACAGTATACGGTATGTGGGGATGTAAGGCTCTGCCTACATCCTCCTCCTCCCTTCAACTGCAACTTCATCTCCATTATCTCTATCGAACCGTTCATTTTTGTATCTAGTACTAATGCTTACTACGAGTATAGGTACAACTATGGACTAGGATATAGAGCGTTACAAAAGTGTAAGCGTATACAGTGTATACACGCAGTCACTATAGCGTGCATTAGTTTTGTGGTAATCCTTATTCCTTTCAGCCATAGAAACCAACAGAAGAGTCTTTCTCTGTTTCTATGTATTATTTATATACGAGTATATTTATAAGCTTGCCAACAAAAATAAGAGGAAACGGGCTAAAAAGGGAGGCCAAAAAGAATGCCAACACAAAACAGGGACTTATCTCTGTAAATCTATGACAGACCATAGTATAGAAGTATGTATACTAGATACATTGCTAAAGATGGGGCTAAGACTTAATGCGTATCTCTGCTATATAGATACAAAATATAGAGGTACACAAATCTTTTCTTCCTGCAAGGATGCCTTTGTATGACTTATAGTAATCCGGAATCCCATTTGGAAGAGAATCAAGGTTTCGGATATGTCTACATACCTTTACCATAGTAAACATACATAAATATATTACCTACCTTGAAACTAGTCTCAAATGCCAGTCAAGTCCATTCATTTAGGGAGTTCCTTCATTGAAGGAATATAAACAGCAGCGTTAGAAAAACAGTCCAAAACCATCACTGGGACATACCCTCCATCGCTGCTGCTGCAGACAACCTTAGTTCCACCATCAGAAGTAATGGTTAACATTGCCAGATCTTGACTCATCTATGAGTGCTCCAATGAATCTGTGCCGAGTCATATTTGGGTTTGCATTTAAATTGACGTCTGCAGAATTATCCTTTGGCAACTTGAAATGTCTATACTCGACTCGTTTATTCAAAACTTGGTAAGAGCGGCAAACTTTAGAGGAAAAGCGAAAATCTAAACATGGACGTTATCTACAGGTGAAATCTGGAGTGAACTCAACATGAAAGGTAGCGGCAGTCGAGTTGGCTGGCAGCGTAGAGTAGCGCAGCGTGGTGGAATGTCAATGCAACAGAAAACAGCCAGAATCTAGAAAGCAATTATTATTAGAGTAGCACTCTTTAGATTCGTGAGAGGAAATGGGTAGGTCGTCTTCGTCCTCGTCCTCGTTCTTGTCCTGATCCTCATCATCATCATCATCATCATCGTCGTCAGTTATTTAAGTGGAAAGAAGAAAACTTTGTGTTGATTGAATTTGATTATAATTTTTACTGACATGGAAAGCGTGCATTTTAATTTCATTTAATTAATGAGATTTTATGTGAGATGCAATAAATGTTATACATATATGTATCATCGAATTAGGTGCTATAAAAAAGGTGTTATGGTTTAGTTAAGCGATGTTTCTTTTTTTTGTTAAGAGATAAGAAGATTTTTAAAAGTGTACTTTTTTAATTATTCTTTTATTGCGATATCAGTACAATGTTTCAATAAGCTTAACAGTAACTTTTTAAATGATTTGAATGTCTTGTCTATTAGTTTTATCCATCAAATATAAGTTCAAGATATTTTCAGATAATCAAACGCAGCGTAGTCATGTTTTAACTTTGTCATTATTGAATTCTTTATCTTCATATTCCTCTTACATCAATATTAAATCAGGAGTACCTCAGGGTAGTCATTAAGGGCCACTTCTATTTTATCATTGAACTGTTTTAGATATTTACAATGTCTTTCAGAAGTGAAACTTCAACAGCACTTAATAAACTAGGATCCCGACATCATTGTCCAATGAGGAATTATTATCAACCGTGTAGAGTTCAATGCTACAAAAACTCAATGACGCTCTCCACGAGCGGAACTTGCAGATATGCTCCGATTAAGGTGTCCATTTTCAACCTTTAAAGAGAAGAAGACAAAAATTTAGTTTTAAAAACCTTACAATAGAAATCATTTTCAGACAGAAAAAACATAACACAAAAGAAAAATTTAAAACTAAAAAAAGAAACAACAAAAAAGTAACTCAATCTCATCGCGGTGTTTTTTTTTCTTTTTGGCAACACTGGTTTTGACAGCTCACGTACTTTTCGTGTTTGGTGTCACTGTCAAACATCTTTAATTTAATCATAATCGACGCTTGCAAGCTTTTGAATTTTAGTATTAAAATAAGTGCTCTTTTAATAATGTTCTTTGCGTGGTTCTTCCGTTTTATGGTCAGTTTAATCGACCTACTAAGTTCGCGTTTCAAGCTATTGTGACTAAATTTTTCGATACAAATTTACATTCCTGGGCATTACATTACCAAAATTCTTAACTGGAGTTGATATTGAGAACAATATTGCATTTTCATTAGTGATGACCGTGAATTATCGATTTAGTGCCGTTCGCAGCAATTAGGCTTCTGTTACTCCACTACATACAAATTTTTGCAGAAGAATTTAAATATAAAGCCTATCAAAATACAGCCGAATTTTTGGTGAATTGGCTCTTGAAAAGTAAATATAAGATCCACTACTTTATCGAAAAATTGTGTTCAGCGTTAAAAGAGCTACCAATGGTCTTTCCGAATCATTGGGTATTGTATTTCTTCAAAGATGATAAAAATTTCAACATTACTATGAATGTTGAGCGCTACCATGCGATTATAACAAACTTTTTGTGGAGCAAAATGTAAGAGCTGGACTGTAATGACATTTGGTTTCAAGAAGACGGTGCCACAGGTCACACGGTAATTGTGACAATGGGTCTGACTAGGTCGTGCGATTGAAAGCCTCTAGACTATTTTTTTGTAGGGTCTATGTTAAGGTTCATGTCTTAAACGACAAATCCGCTTCGATTGACGTACTGGAAGCTAAAATTAAAGCTATGTTGTTAATGTTAGAAAGAGTATGACAAAACAGGATCAAGCGGATGAATTATTTGCATGAAATAATTTTCAAACATTAAATTATATCGACCACACTATCGAGTCAAGTAAATATTTCATAAATTTTTTGGAATTTAGATAGAACTATAACCAAAAGTTTTACATCAGTTCGAACCCAGTCGTCGCAATGTTTGATGTCTTGCTTTTTATCATTGATATTTTTAAAAGCAATGTTCTATCGGAATAGCGCCTCAAATCTCGATTTTCCAGATATACCCTTTTGAACCAATTCACCTGAATTTCAGACGTAGAGATTCTTATTTAAGACGCACATTAAGAATGTTTGATATTTTACACAACTCAAAAACTTGTAGAACAATGTACAGCAGCGGTATCTCCTCTTGAATTCTCCAATTGTTTTAAAATGTTTGTATCCCCTTTTTTTATATTATGCGCGCACTCAAGGGGATATGAATACCCTTATAATGATAAAACACAGTGCGAGCAATTAGGAAGGGATGATAGGATTAGAAAGGAGATACCGATGCACATTGGTTTTGAATGTTTGCACATTGCAATGAGTGGGAAATATTGAGTCTGGTAAAGCCTTCCACATTCGTGTAGTGCGGCTAAAGTAAGAATCTCTGTACTTTACAGTACGTCCGAAATTGGGCTCAAGGGCAAACTGATGAGCATTCCTAGAAGAACGGATAATACGGTTGAATTCTTTGAGGGGAGGAATGCAACTGGCTATTTCATTAGAGCATTGTTTATGAAAGTAGCGATACAATAATGACAGACATGAAACCTTACGACGGTGCTGGAGAGATACAAAAGTTTCAGTTAGGCAACGGTCACCTATCAGTGGGTAATAGGAGCACCTGCCCGGATATGTTAATTGCACTCGAGTTTCGGACGAATATAGGCTTTATAGATTATAGCCAGATTAGAAGGGGTACAAAAACTTCTTGCATCTTTGGAGAAAACCTAAACACTTAGCAGCATTTTTGGCGATGTCAAATATGTGATCACTCCACAACAAGTTGATTGTAATGCACATGCCTAACATTGAAAGCTCTTCTCTTCGATGCAAGTACCACTCATAGATAGTGGCATTGGGGGAGGGTTCCGCTTTTGCGACAGTAGACAGCATTGAGTTTTCGAAGCATTAAATTCTACACGGTTTTTGATTACCCATTGGACAATGCTATCAACATCAGAATTTAATGAGCTCACCATACGCTGCCATTGTTGGTAGTCCATATCCGAAGAACAAGGATGCGAATCTAAAAACGAATATGAGAAGCTGAGGGTATTGTCATAAGCGAAACAATTTAGTTGGTAAGAAGTTTCAGACAAAAGATCATTTATAAAAATAAGGAAAAGCGTTCGGAGACAAAACGGAGCCCTGTACATGAAATATAAAAATTACTGAAGTTGATTGTTTTTTCTAGTCTTACAGTTGGGAGTCCCTTTTATCATTGTGGCTTGTTAATTTTTGTCCAAGAAACATTCTTCTTTTTATCTGTGATTTTTCAACGCACTAAATAATTAGATTCAAATTTATTTGTTTGAAAACGTAGTCTTATCAAATAAACAATAATTCAATTTTCATCCTTCTTTTTTATTATTATGTAAATTTTATAAAATCCGAATTTAACTAGAAAAGGTATATTCAATCCTTCAAATAGTTCCTTCAGAAATTTATATTTCGTTTGAGAAAAGGTTATGGAGGTAATCATTATAAATTCATAAAACCATCAGCCTAATTTAGACCATCAAAAAAACTTTTGTATAATAAAATTTGCACGAAAATCATCCATCAGCAGAAGCAACAGCAACAGTAACAGCAACACCCTTCATTTTGTCAATATAAATTTAATTTCGAACCAATTTCGTTGCCATAATAGCAAAAACCACCATTAACCGCAATCAGTCAATTATCAATTTCTCTTTGTAGTCAAAATCGCACAGAGGCATATCCGGGGATGGATGTGTCGTCGTCGTAGCGTCGGTCGGGGGCGTCGTCGCGTCGTCCTTCGTTGGTGGTTTAACGTTGGGTTTTATAAATTAGGTACAGGTTCGTATATACTATGAAGTACAATCTCCTGACGTTTTATAAAGGCACTATGTAAGTACGAATACGACTACTGTTTATCTGACTGACACACGAAGTTAGGCGTGGAAGTGTTGTTAACCACAAATTGGTTCATCGTTGTAGTTGTAGCTTTAGCTTGTAGTTGATGAAAATTTCTTCGTGGTACAATGCATTCGGGAACAAAAAAGGGGGAGAACAATGTCAAGAGGTGGTATGGCTTGGATTGGAAATAATTATTTTTATTCACACCCTCTAATAGGGAAGTGTTTTATATTAGCAATCTATACAGTATTCGTCGTTTAACTACACCTAACTTAATTGATTTAATTTTTCGAAATTAAGTTCGAAAACATCAATTTATTAAGTTAATTGAACCACGTTTCATTTATCTTTAAAAAAATGTTGGACGAACAAACTCAAAAATTTACTCAATACACGGAGAGAATTGAAAAATCACTAATTGCTAAATTTTAGGTTGCAATTTACGAAAACCCTTTTTTTAGTAAATCAAGACGATTTTATTATAAAATGAATGAGAAAGTTGTAATTCAGCATTTAAATCTTCGTAAAATACAAAATTTTATAATTTGCTAATTATTATTAAAAGTTATAATTCGAACTTGTTGAAATGAAAGTAAATTGCAACTTTTGAGTCGCAATCTACTATTTTAGGGGAATAATTTAATTTTACTACTCATCAATCTTGTTTTGCGAAATGTATGCGGTGATTTAAGCATTCTCAATTCTTAAATCAATAAAATATAATCACAATATAAATATTCAAGCTGCAATATGCAACAGTCGAATATTTCTTCTTAAAAAGTCCCATAGCAGGGAAATGAAAGTGGCTACAGTTTGTCTTCTTTGAAGACTTTTAGCAACTGTATAATTCGCAGTTGCTCTATGCAGCTCGGATTATATGGAGTCTCGATTTATTCGGGAAAGTATGCGTCAAGACAAGATGTAATGGTCATCTTCTGATGAGCCCAACCATTGCATCGGGGCGAAACGCATACATATATGAACACTTATGCTGGTTTATATTTTTCATGATTTTAAATCATATTTTTTAGAATAAGTTTATGTTGTAAATCACTAATGAAGATTGTTGATTTTGCAAAAAAAAATTTCTTGAATCTCTACATGATTGCTTGAAAATGGAAAGTAAATTAATCTTTAAAAGCTACAAATTGCTGCAGAAACTGTTTCAAATTACGACTCAAAAGTTGCAATTTAAAGATAACTAAGTATCAAAACTGTGACTGTCATTTGCAAACTGCAGATTAACCTGTTTCAAATTACAACTCAAAACTTGCAATTTAAAAAAAAAGAAGTAGCAAAACATTAGTTGTCATTTGCAAACTAATGTATATTGTCGCAGTCTAAGAAAACAAGGGTTGAAATTTGCCACTTGTGTGTGTAGGTATTTAAAAAAACGAATCATAATCTACAAGAAAACAATTTCAATCTACAAACTCCTGCTGAAATTCACGATAAAAACAAACATTAAATTGATACAAATTAATATCAAATTGCAATTCGCTGTTTGCAATATTTATTTTCTTCGATCGAACTTTTGCTACTCAAATGTAGTGAAATATGATTTTTGAGTGTCAATATCTTCATTTTGCTCATTTAATGAAATTGCAAACAAAAAGTAGCAATTTACTTATTTTGAATCCAAGGTACAAAACTGGATTAATTTTTCGTGATTTGTAGCTTATTTTTCTTGATCTGATCTAAGAATTCTTTCCGTGTATCTATTTACCTTAAGAGAGTAGTGTTATTATAAGAAGCACTGAAATTGGTCGTAATCAACATTGCATGAGAGCTTCAAAAATTTATATTTTTTCGCAATCTTAAATGCCGCTGGCCTTAAAATGAGACCTGATGAGACTCAGACTCTCAGTCAGAAACGAAAAATGTCACTTTCGTCTCAATCTCTCTCTTGTAGTTTCACAATACGAAGCCGAGACTTTTCTTTATTTTAGCAACCAATTTTCAAGTTTCAATTAATTGATTAACAGAATGGTTTGACTTCTACGGTCTATTGATTGGGGTTCCATTATTTAAATATTTCGGGCAATTCTCCATTTAATACAAGATTATCAATGCAATTAAGCGGAAGGAACTGTATGCCAGTTAAAACTAACCTTCTTCTCATATAATTTCAATGTCCATGTATCGTGCTTATAACAATCTTGATGAAATTTTTACTCAACAATGGGAATATTGAACCTCCTTCCAATCGATCACATTGTTATACAAATAGATGGATACTTCATTTTAGTAATGAATCCGATTTTGAAATGAACATAGATATAAATAAAACGGTACTATTATAAAAATTAAGAAAAGAGGATATTTTGCTCCTAAGGTTATACAAAAAGAGACATTTTTAGACAAAAGTAGACAACAAAATTCCGCATTCAATTATTATTGCATTATCCTAGTAGCTTTATAAAATTTACTTCTTTTTAAGACATGTATTTCTAAATTCTTCGAAAACATTTTCTCTGACTTAGGTCAACAAATTAACAAAACATTCTGTAGCAAAATGTTAAAAAAGATTTGTAATGTTACAAAAGCAATTTATAGTTTAAACGTTTATTTTTTACAAGAAAGAAATCCAATTTATGTACTTTATTTATAAAGTAGTGTTGGTGGTGGTCAAATTTTTTATCTCAAACATTCCGTCTAATCCCATCAAATTTTAAAAAGAACTACATCATTGGGTTCAAAAATATCCCTTGAAAAAAATGTTTACTTATATAATCTGAGACTACATTCAGTGACTTTTTACAAAAAAAATTGTTAATTAATTAACCACCTTAAGTTAAAAGAATACAAATTTACTATCAAAATAAGTCAGTTTATATTTCTATGGTTTCTGAGAATTTTTTCAGACGGATTAAAAGAGCAGGAGAATAAAATATAATTACAAATTAATATTCATTATCAATTTGCAATTAAATTACCTTTACATTTCTTTTCATCTTTTTTTAATTTAAGCGATAAAGAATTCTTAAAAATAGAATCAAAAAATTCTGTTCAGATTATTCACAAGAAAAGTGAGAAAATTGTATAATCTCTGAGATCTTAGAAATATATGTAATCTGTATAAGCTTTCACAATTTAAAGTCAATTTGTCAATGTTTAGAGAACAAACTTCAAACAATCATTTCAATAAGAAACACCCATGTAAAACAATCTCTGGAGCTGGCCAAAGTTTTTGCCAATTCTGTTTTAAGGATGCAGAAAACCCAAACCCCAATTACCAAGCGTATAATTCTTCTTAGATCTTTGTAAACGTTACCTTATCAAATCTTGTGTGGAAAAGAGCCGCTATATAAAGCCGGCACAGTATCGTTACACTTGTCGGCGGCGGAGACTTTAAAGACTCCTACTGTATAAAAGACTTGTTTAAAGTGTTATCCCGTAACTTCAATAGCACACCTAAAACAATATAGGATTTGTTTATTGTTCGATTTTCTGAAATTGCAGATTTAGGCCAATCGCGAAATCTTAACTGGCTAGGCCACCCTTAAATTTTCGAATTATGACCGGGAAAAACTAGTACTCGGTTTTCCAATTTTTGTGTATTGCAAAATTACTCATGATTTCCTACTATTCTAAACTTAAAACGCTGTTTTTTACTGAATTTTTTAAGTTTGTCGGACTCATAACTCTTAAAATGTTCAACCGATTGACTTAAAATATAGAAAATATCTTTGAAAGTGAATTTTCCACAGAAATAGATTGATGTTTTACACTGCGTAATTCGTTTCTTATTAACAACTAGCGGCCCGTCCCGGCTTCGCACGGGTAGACATAAATAGGTGCAGATATTTAAGTTATAAGAATGCTTATTAAAACGACCATGAATCACTAAATTAGAAAACATTTTTTGTCCAATCATTAATACTCTTCGCAGTGTATGCGATGAAAGAAATTTTATGGCTAATTTTTGTACACCTTCGGTTGGTTTTATTAGGAATCTCTAAAAATTTCCATAGTAATCTAGTACTAAATATAGCCTACGTTACTCAGTGAAAATGTAGCTTTCTAATAAAAAAAGAATTATAAAAATCGGTCCAGTACTTTTTGAGTTTATTCGTTACATACAAAAATACAAATCTTTCCCCTTTATAATATTAGTGTAGATTATGTAATAATTTTGTAGGCAAATTTTACAATTTTCTATTTAGAAGTGCCCCATTTAGTCAAATATGTATATATCTCAAAAATCCTACGTATTTTTCTTACAGTTAATGTGCACAATCAACAAAATTTACTAACTCTGTTAGTCCGGCCTTGGACCCTTTAAAAAAGACGTCATAGCAAAATAAGTGCATAGTCGCCATTTTGAAATAAATCACTTCAAAGAAAATTATTTTAAGCAGTCAATGATATGTTTACTAAAACTTCATTTTTGTACCAAACTCCGCAAACAGCCCATTTTATCAGCCTATAGGCCCTAGGGGTTCCTAAAATCTTAAACAAGGATTAGACTATATTGTTTGACGTTACAAAAACTCTGACAATAACTGTCAATGAGTTGATAACAGTCAAATGCATTTTGATCACAAATTGTCTGTTCAAACAGTTGACAAATTTCGTCCCACAACAATTATATTGTCCTATTGTTAACTGATTTCACTTCGCATCAGCACAAAAGTTTTATTACGTCAATAAACAAATGATCAGAAAATGTCAGATGTCTTAGGAATCTGACAGCTATAAGAGCACCAAGTCGTCTGATAATGACGTTTCTGGCATTATTGTCAAACAAAATATTGGGCTGGTTCAGGCAACATAAGGGACTTCATTTGTAGTCAACTTCATTCTTTGAACGTAAACTTTGACCAGGGCAACTAGTTAGTTTTTCAAGTGTCATGAATTTCAAATTCAGAACTTTACTTCACATACCTCTACTTTAAGTTTACAGTACAAAAATTACCAAAAACATTATTGTCTACAAAACACTCCTCAGCAAGCTACAAGTCTATCACGATTTGTATTGTAAGAAATATTACTTATTTCTTTTACAAATTGACAACTAACCCTTTTACAGAAAGCATTGAATGAAGTTGTGCAGAAAATAAATAAATCATAGAGTCATAAAGTTCAGCTTTCAGTTGAATAAAAAAACATTATCAATTGTCATTTTGACAGAAGTAGACTTGAATTGATAGTTATGGAGATTTTCCTTGACTTACTTTTCAGTTAACTTTCCATTAAAGTTGCCTTAATTGGAAGGTAATTTTTTGGCAGCTGGCCAATCAGATAATAGAAACTTCCCTTACTTTTAAGTCCCTAATGTCGCGTCGGCTGAACCTGCCCATTGTTAGTTTACACGACACTTAGGTAATTTTGTTTACTGACAGATCTATCAATATTGTATTTGTATGATTTGACAATCGTCTGTATTTTTGCAAACAAACAAAAATTTGGACACCTCGTATATCTGGTGCAAATAAAATCATTGACAAAAATTCGGTGATAAATATTTCCGTTCCTTAAGAGATGCTCAACCAGATCCAATTTAAAATTTCAAACAAAACATTTCATTGTCACTTTTTGTACTCATCTTTGTGGAGACTTTTTTCCTTGCCAGTAAATCTCTCCTCATCTAGTACAATCCAAGCAAAGAGTACGTACTTAATCTCAGTACCATCTGCGCCTGTCACTATAAAACACAAAATTCTCTTCAAGTTACAGAGTTACACTTCTCCACGAGAAACCAACAATGTTTTGTCTTCTCAAATTACAGCATACTCCTAGGCTGGCGGACTAATTTAATTTTTCGATTCAGTTGCGGTTTGCTCTGTTCGCTCGACGGATGTGTTCGTTGCGTTCGCTTTCCTTTTCGAGTTTCGTTTAAAATTTACCATTTACCTCAAGAAGATACAAATCCTCAAATTCTCTCCCACCCAAAAAAAAACCCAAAGGCCAAAAACCAAGTGTTGCAGTGAAAGTGAAAAGACTTTAAAGAGACAAGAAACACAAAAGTCGCTAAAGTGAATGTGTCTTCAATTTGTGTCTGATGGCATGAATCTTGTGTTGGGATACCTTTTGGATAAAAAAAAATAAATTAAACTAATCATCATCTTAATTAAAATTAAAGACCAACGTGACAATAATAATTCGTACAATTATTCGAGATACTTCTTATGACAGCTTTGAGATAAATATTCATCCCGCAACCATTCTCTCAAAAAACACGGCGACTTATTTTAAATTTACCCAGCCCCCATTTTACCTCAACCTCTCTTGTCGTTGGTTTTCCCTGGAATACCTACCTGCCTACACCTACCTACTCCAACTCCTGTACTACTGTAAAGGCAGGTATATATCGTCCCGGATTACCTCAAAGTAAGTATGTGAAAATAGCTTTTGAATTTTTTACGAATACATCTCGAACTGAATGCTGAAGGAATTTTAGTGTGTTACGACCGACGACGACGAGTAAATATATTATGCAAATCATTCTAAACGACCTTCAATGTTTCATTAGTCTCCTTTATAACAACCCCCCACTATCTCCAAAACAACCCCAAACGTGTTTAACCCCCGTTTTCTGGCCCGTTTGGGTTTTAGCACCTTCCCTCTTTGCCTTCGGCCTGAATGTAAGGTGTCACGACTCAACAGTATACACTTTAGAAGCTTTATAATTAAATGCATAGCTACTGATGATAGGCGTCGTCGTTGTAGGAGTGGGAAGGTTAAGTGGAACGGGATCTTTTGAATGCTATTGCCATATAGCCTTAGCCATAGCCACCCCCTTAGAACCAACCAAACGAACGGTGCGACAAAGGTATGGGAATATGGGGACTTTCACATGAAAGACGGCAGCCACTTTAATAAAAAGGAATTTTGCATATTCATAGAAAGTGAACAACTTTGTGGTACTTTTGGGAGAGGAGTGTGCGAATCACGACAGCCATAGACCCACAGACGTCGTGGCGCGGTGCTACGCGACTCTACCACTGCCATTGCCATAAAGTGGCATATCCTTTTTTGTGTGGCGGAAAATATAAGTATATGTGTATTTAGGATGTGGAATTTCTGAGACAATTCAACTACAGCAGTTCGGACGCAATTCCCAAGGCTGATTATGACGCTATTTTTCGTCTGGCTCGATGTTTGTCTTTTCACTGTGTCTATCCAAAAGTCTGATGCTCGATGTGCATGATGGGGTGAGCTCGAGCATTCGAAGTGCAGAAAATAGTCCTGGAAATTTGCATTTTCCAAGCTCTCTAAGGTTCACTGCACAATAAAGCCCATCACCGTCGTCTATAGAAACATGGGTACCTATGGACCAATAATAAGAGCCGAGGATCCTATATAGGAGCTTAAGCAAATCTAATTCATTTGGACGGTATTCGATTTGGCAAGCTTTCCATTTCTCGTGGTCATGGTCGTGATGCCAAAACATAGCAGTGAGAGATAAACATTGGCGATGTGATGGCATCAAACGTGTTGTTCTTCGATTTAGTTTTTTTTTTCTTTCACCAAAATCCTATTACGGTTTTTGGCTTTCATGGTAGACCACCACCGCACCGTGGCAAGGACCTCGACTGATAAAGTTCTCTTTGTTTTTGTATTCGTACCGTTTTTTGGAAAACTTTGTTTAGTGTGTGCTTTTGTGTGGGAATTCATTCTGGAATTTTAGCGAGTTTGTGTCGCCCTGGGAAAATATCAACGTGACATAGAAAGATGAAAAGGACGAACTTATGGTTTTTCCGCGGGCGTATTGTCTCTGAAAACATTCTATCCTTTGAAAGGATTCTTCTTTTTTTTTTTTGGTTTGTTTGATATGCAAATTGTTGGACTTTTTAAAACAATTTTTAAAAGAAGATAAAACTAGGTATACGAGTACAGGTTTTGTTGGAATTTTGAGAATTTTGTTCTGCATTAGAAAGTATTTAAATAGAAAGAAAAATATTTTTTTTTTAACTTGAGGAAATTCTTATTTTTCAAAAGATAAAGTTTGAATTTTGCTTGAGGTAAATATTTGAGCGTGAGGGCATAGTTTTAAACCTTATAAATATTAAGGTTATGTTAATCAATGTTGCAAGTCCAATAATTATATTTTTGCGAATTTTAGCATGAGTTTGAAAGATACTTGAGAGAAGAGTTTCTGATGTTAATAACTTTTTATGTCATTGGTGTTGTACATTTTTCATTAGAAACTTAGATGGTTATATTTTTGAGAGTTGATTTCTTCAGATTTATTGATTGTTTATTGATTTATTGATGTTTTTCTTAAATCCAGTAACATTAAGTGGAAAAAGAGATTTTGGAGAAGTTAGTGGAAAAAGGTAGTTTTTAGTTGATTTTTTAAAGAAAAAGTAGTTCAAGGTCATAGATTGGGTTCGGTTAAGCAACTACTTACTTTACACTTAAATTTTTGTTGGAATATACGGTATTGAAAAGTAACAACCAAATTTTGATTTCATTTAATTCTCTTTTTTTGAAAACCAATAATACTTAAGAAATAGTACACAGAGTAGTATACTTTATTTTATATTTTTTATGTATTTTCAAAACTGTTTTCTATGGAATGATATCCGACGAGCCAATTAGTTTTTAAAAATTAAATAAGTCTTAACCTAAATTTTTGTATTTAAGGAAAGAATATTTGTGATAGTTTTTGTACTTCATGTCGTAACTGTTCGTAAAAATTGTTATATAAATTTTCAAAAACAATAATTGTTCTTCTCAACCAATTTTCATAAAAATTTCAAATAGCTAACTGTTACGGAAAATAAAGTATTCGAAGAAAATGTAAATTAAAGATGACCAGCACATCCCAACCTTAAACTCTGTAAAATAATAGAATATTTAATGATTGTTAAGAAGGTAAGAAACTCGCTTCCTACGAAATTTTACTTTTCAAGAAAACAAAACATTTTTAAAAACATGAAAGTTGTATACATAAATATTTTACAATACGTAACTTTTTGCTTTTAAAAAAAATTGAATTTCTTTAAACCAGTTCAAATCCAGAAAATAAAATGAAATAAAATGCATGTAATGGTCACATGAACCTGCTTCTGTATCTTAAAAATCTATTCAAAAAGATTTCAAGATTTATAAATACACCTCCCAATTAAGTTCATCTTCAAAAAATATCATGCCATTTGATTTTTGAAAATCTTTACAGCGATTTTTTAAATAAATATTTTGAAATATTTTTAGTACCTATACATTTACTTAAAAATATAAGGTATATACACAAATTTCGTTGAAAAATATTGACTCGTTTTTGAGATATGGAATTTTGAAAAAAAATTGAAATATATTTTTACGAATCCAAACAAAAATAAAAAAATAGACATTTTTGAAAGAGTAATACACGCATATTTAGAGAAAATTTCATAGAGATCTTTTGTGTCGTTTTTGATAAAATTACAATATTCGATTTTCGACCAAGGAATTTGTATGGGGACTACTATTATTTCTGGTCTCACACAAAATTTAAAAAAACAAATAATTTGAATCGATTAAGTTTAAACACAATTGACTCAAGGTTAAGACGAGGTCATACAGTCAGAAGGGCGAAATGGCCGTTCACACTTTTGTCTATTTCATTAAAATATGGAGTTTGAAATTTTGAACGAAATTTATGAAAAACGATTATAAAAGTAGACAAACTTGAGCTTATTTTTCAAATCTGTACGCACGTTTTAGAATTTTTTGTTCCCTCAATTTCAGAACTTTGTTTGAACACCTTTAAAAAGGGGGAATGGATAAGAATATATGGAACCTGGGACCTATTTCACCAAACACCTTTCACTTTGCAACTTTGCATTTTTACTTTGCAAATTACGTTTCACCAAACGTAAATTTGGGAAGAGGAAATTATTGCATTGAAAAGTTTTCCTTTTTGCAAAATACGTTTCTTCAATTTAAATTTGCCAATTGCAAAGACTATTCTGAAAATTGAAAAGTTTTCTTATTTTGCAAAGTATGTGTTCCTTTGTTTTACTAAACAATTAACTTTGCAAATTATGCTTAGAATTTTGAAAAGCTTTTTAGTAATATGCAAAGAGAGTTTGTTAATAAGAGTTTGTTTTGAAAATCTGTCGAAAACTAATACCAAAATGAAAGAATCGTTTTGAAAATGAACATTAACGAATTTACCAAATAACATGTATTTTGAGTTTTAGGGTTAACGCGTTAATTCATATAAATTTTAAAAATGTCTGATTTTATAGAGGTTTTTTAATTCATCGACATCGTAGCCATCCATCAATAGAATTTGACAGTTTATAGCAACATAAATGTTTCTCTTGAAAAGCAGTTATAAAATAATTTATACAAAAATGAATCGTTTTGAAGAGTATTTGAAAACGAAAAAGAGTAGTAATAGTGACCATTGAGCAGTGAAACTAAGAAATAACTTCGATATCGTAAATTATTTTTCGGCAAAAGAGAGTTTTCGAGTAAAGAAAAGTAGTATCGAATTTGTGTTGTCTAAAATTGGAAAGAAATTACAATTTTATAGATAAAGGAACATGTGTTTTAGCCCATTGCAACAATTTTGTCTACACTACATTGGAGGAATGATTAATCTTTAAGTAAAAACATTATTAGGAAAAAACATTAACAGCAAATGTCTCTTGCAATAAATCCATATTCGCTCGAGTTGTGTGACATGTGGGACCGTCTTGTTGAAACCACATATTCTTCGAGTCGTATTTTTCAATAGCAGGCAAAAAACAGTCTGGTATCATATGACCATAACGCTCCGAATTGACGGTGATAGTCGTTTCATCGTCGTTTTTGAAGATGTAAGGTCAAATCACTTCTCCGGACCGAAGAGCGCACCAAACAGTGACTTTTTGTGGGTGTAATGGCCTATCTTCAATTAGCCATGCGACGTATCTATGATGACGTTGTGGATGGCTTCAGTTTTTGTGTGAGCTGGACTTTATTTGGATGTAAGTGTAGATCCAAATACGTTACGTTGCCGTAAGACACTAATAATTCCTGAGAAGGACGAGAAATCGACACATTCGGGTCTTCGGCAACACTTTCACTTACATCAGCGATATTTTCAGTGGTACAATCGAAACGATGATTCACAGGCCTCTTACAATATTTGTAACCAATCCAGTCTCTTCAAATTTCTTCACAATTTTGCCAATTGCTTGCGTAATTGGACGATTATGTAAACCATAATTTCATCTTAAAGCACGACATGTTTCTGTGGCAGAATCACCATTTTTGTAGTAGGTTTTAAAAATTTGTATGCGTTGTGCTATAGTTAAGCGATCCATTTTCGTAAATGTCAGACTTTCAACTGAAAATAAAAATGGTTTAACAACTTAGTTTGGCAGGTGTCGAGTTCCTAGCCTATACTTTTGAAACCGCAAAATGGATAATCTGTTAAATTGTTAATAGGAAGAATCCATGTTGTTAGATAATGTTTAAGCCCCTTGATTTATAAGGGTAAGTTCACAAACGTCAAAGTTTTTTGTAGTGATTAGGCATCACTGCTTTTTTGCGATGCTGATCGTTGCTCAGCTGATTACGATGCGATGCTGATTGACAAAAAGTTGTACGTTTAAAAACAACTTTTGATTTATGATGGATGTGATACTAATAAAAACTCTTATTGTAATTAAAATCTGGAGTCACACATTTTATCTCCTCTAGAACTTTTCTCCACAATACTGACTTTGATTTTCTGCCGGCAATATATTCACCTTCATATTTTAATCTGGTTTCTTTTAATAGTTTAATTTGTGTGCTGGTAAAATATTCCCAGAAATTCATCAAACTAATTAATTTATAAACAATTTAGAATTTGATTAAATACTTTTTATTGTCTTTTTCCGCCATTTTTGCTCTAAATCGCGACGGCACCAACAACTTAACATTAAAATTCTTGATGCTTTTTTTGTTTATATTTGCGCATCAGTTTATCGAAATTTGCAATAATGAACAATTGACATTTTAAGTGATGCCAATTATTTGCGTCAATGAACGTGCTACAGGGATGATCGCAAATCATCTTTGCAGTGAAGCGTTTGTGATTTTACACTAATTCTGTGTCCTCTATCAAAAATAATGCTATTGAACTAAGCTATCTCAAGTGAAGACAATATTTACACTAAAATTCTGAAATAAATATTTAACAGAACTTCTTTCAAAATGCACCTTTATGCCTTTTTTACAACTACTAATAACTTTAATCTCAAATATCTCATAGTTTTCAGGAATGATTTTGACAAAAAATATTTGTTACCATTTAATTTACACTTAAATTGTATTTGTGAAGACGATAAGGAGGATTGGAAATTACATGCTCTTAATTATGGATCATTTTTGAGAAAATTAGAATTGAACTGTTCAAGCTTAAGTCTTAAACCCATTTAGATTTAAACTTGAATTGCAGTTTACAAATTCAGAAGCGAAGGCTTAAACTCGGACCTATAATACAAATTGATACACTGCAGTATTAAGCCCACTTTTTCTTAAGTTTTAATCAGTTACAGTAACCATTTAGAGTTTCAATTTTATTCTACACGTAACTAATAATTTTCTTATTGAGGAAGAAAAAAAATGTAAACTTAGTTCAAAGAATGTATATCATTTCATTGTTCATAAATTTCCAGCAAAACATCCATAGCAATGGTATTTCTCTATTCCTTGTCATACTGTTTTATCTCAATCTTAATTTATATATACTATATCTTACCTTGTTCAGGATTAACAACTTTCCCATTTCACCTTGGAAAAATGTATAGGAACTGACGTTAATCTCTTGAGAGGATTCGCTTTTTTGTAATGAATGTCATAACTCATAACTCATATTTAAGTACAAAAGCTCACTGAACACATCGAAGAATGAATAATTGAAATTACTTCACAGAAAACAAAAATACTTACATTTTCTTAATGCCCACAAGTCGTCGTTGCGTCGTCGTCTCCCTCCCAATGGGGGTGGATACTTTGAACTTTATTCCTTTCTTTCATTTCTAATTTTTTCTTTGCTGTAGCTTCCATGATGATGCTGTAAAATAAAAACCTACTATACATTGTCCTGGGGTTGACTTTAATTAAAAATTTCTATTTTTATGGATGGGAGATGTGACTGATGAGCTATGATGGTCTTTGTGGGCTTTAGTCTCTCAACTCTCAAGACCCCTTGCGACGTAGTCGTTTGTCGTATTTTTTGTTATGGCCATCATACATTTTGAAGTGTTGTATTTTTTTTTGAACTTCTACTTTATTTATTTGGTTTCTCAGATCAAGAATTAAGATTACGAATTGCTTTTAATTTTGGGTAAAGCTGAACAAGAAGAAGAAGAAGAAAAAAGGCAAGTTACGGCAGCAGGTTGGGCTTAGGCATGGGCACCATAGGCAGGTTCAAAATAGATTTATGACTTTTGTCCTTCCCCCAAAATGGCAATGACGCAATTATTCTTTTCAATTTAAGGCAATAATTCATTACTTTTATGACCCAGAACTTTGAGTTTTGTATAGAGATGTCGTTATATGGTATGGTACGTACCATCATAATATTAAGGGGTGGAAGTTTCGCTTATTTTTCGCTTTAGCTACGGTTGAAAGAAACATTTCAATAGGTATATAGTAAGTAATACCTTCTACTATAGAGGTGATATAAGGTTGAGATAGGCAAACGTGCAGACTTTTTTACCTGCGTATATTTTTCTTCTTTTTGAAAATAAAAATGAAAAACAAAATGATAAATGTTTGAAAATAATTTGTGTTAAGTAGGTACTTTAGTGACTTCGTGATCCTATATTTTAATATTATTTAAGCTCTTTTGGTTTGTACGATAATTTATTTAGCGAAAAGTAATATATTTTATTTTTTTTTTTACTTTTTAGAAAACATAAAAGCTTAGTATGTTTTTGAAAAAAATTTGAACAGTTTAAAAGTTTCAGTGATTTTTAATAAAAAGTTATATAGTAGAGAGACTATTTATCATTTTAGCCCACCGGTAAATTTAAGAAATGTGATTGAGCAAAACGATAATTATCAACTTTTGAAGTAAAGATTGGCTTTTGTTCAGCTTTTTTATATGAGAAAATATTTCATTTTCTTATGGAAGAGACAAGTTATTCTATATATTTAAAAACTCGGCGGTTTTGACAATTTGTTACTTCTCATAGGATGTTATTGTAATCGTGCCGATTTGTCGAATTGAAGTTTTTCACATTCCTTGATGTTTGAAGGTCCCTAGGTTAGGTTAGGTTAAAGTGGCTGTCCGTGATGGAGTAGGATACAATTAGGCCAGTTTAATGGCCCATTGTGATATCACATGAATCTTGAGGCATTCTTCTTAGCTCAATGAAACCAGTTTGAGTCCCTTTCGAAACTTGAGAGGCTGATTATAGTAATATGATCGAGATCGTTTAGATCGTTATAGAAGAATTCTCCTAGGTAATTCTTGCATTTTTGAGCTAGAGCAGGGCATGTACAGAGGAGGTGTAGCTTCTGCAAAAGTCATTTGAGAATACGCCTAGCCACGCGGCGTGCTTTCATATTAGACAGTGCCCGGTTATGACACCTATTATCGAGCTTATAAGGCAAGCACCTTGATCGCTTTAAATCTAGCGTAGGCCAGATGTTTTTTGTGAACTGACCTTTGGTGAAGTTATTCCACCTGGTGTTTGCCTTCTTCATAGCGTCCTGTATTAGCAATAGTTTACATGTAGCGATTGGTACGCCAGCATTTGCCAAACATGGTAGAATGGGTTGTACTGTACCGTTCCTGGCGAGTTCATCTTCCTTACAGTTTCCTGGAATGTCTCTATGGAGCGGCACCCAGCAAAGGTGAATATTAAACTGTTGTGCCATCTCCATTAGAGATGATCAACAGTTTTGGACTGTTATAGAATTTGTAGAGACAGAGTCCAGAGATTTGGTAGCAGCCTGATTATCTGAGAAGATACGGATATCAGATGTTGATATCACGTTTTCTTTAAGCCAGGACAAGACTTCTTTTATCGCCAAAAGCTCCACCTGGAACACGCTACAATGATTCTGAAGGTGGAATGAGAGACTTAATTTCAGTCGTTCAGAGTACACACCTCCACCAACCCCTTCTTTTCTTTTTGATCCATCTGTATAAAAATGAATTGACTGCCCTATCCTCCCAGAAAGATCTGGAAGGTATTAAAATCTCTGGAAGTTTGTGTCGAATTGCAGTTGGGGGATGGTGTAGTCTGTGTGCTTTGGAATTGATTCTAAATACTTAAGAATTACGGAGTGGCCAATGTTGTTGTTAATCCACTGCGACGAAGTTTTGAGGAGAATAGCAGAGCTTGAAGCTATTTGTTTGCTAAATATATCAAGAGGTGTTAGGTAGAGTAGGGTGTCCTGTGCCACAGATGGGGTCGTGCGAAGCGATCCGTTTATACATAGGCAAGCTGAACGTTGGACTTTACTTATTATGTCGCGGTTTATAGCTTTTTCTAAAGCAGTCCACCATACTGCCACACCGTACATTAAAATCGAGCTGATTACCGATGTGTATAACTATTGCATGTTACGGGGTTGTAAGCCCCATTTATTACCTACAGTAGCTTTTTTGACTCTTTCTTGTACATTGCGTTTCCATTTTAGTTTTTAGTCTAAAATAAGACCCAGGTACTTAGCCTCGTCTGAGAACTTTAATTGGATTTCTTTAATATAGGAAGGGTTAACAAATGGAATTTTGTATTTCTTCGAAAATAGGACTAATTCGATTTTGTGTGGGTTAACACCCAGTCAATACTGATCAGCCCAAAGTATTAGTCTGTCTAAGGCATTTTGTTAGAGTTCTTTTAAGGTGTTAAGATGATTTCCTGAAATCGCTAAAGGAACGTCATCCGCATAGGCAATCTCTCTGAAACCCTCCGCATCCAGACTAGTTAGGATTTTATCATCACTAGGTTCCAGAGGAGAGGGGATAGAACAACACCTTGCGGTGCCCCAGTTTTGAGTTATTTATTGTGCTAGTCAGTATTAAGTGAATTAACTGCCCAAGCGAACTCTCTACGTTAAGAGATGTTAGTGCAGATGTGATTGCAGATGTGTCCTTGTTGTTGAAAGTACCTTCGATGTCACGGCGGAAAGCAACCATAGTGAACTCTCTAAGATGGAGGGAGGAGTATTCGTACTAGTGTGTGTAACGCCGTTTCCACCGCTTTACCTTTACAGTTGGCATGTTGAGACTAGATAGAAGTCTTGTATTAATACAATGCAATACAAACAAAATTTTCCTAGAATCTAAATCAAAGATTTTTAGAGAGATGTCTGTGTGTGCATACGTTTGAACGTTCGGGAAGACTTTTTCGTCGTACAAATCTCAAGACCCAGTATTTGTCACCTCGAATAGTTTACGAACAAAAATTATTTTAACTCCAAAATAATTTTATGCGACGAAGAAAAACGTTTTTCACATTTGGTAACATTTTGAGAAAAATCGAATTGACAGTTTTGTACAAAAATCTCAAAAAACATTACTATAATTTGGTAAAAATTGATTTCCGACTCAAAAATCTTTTTAAAAATAAAATCATTTTGTAAAAAGTTTAGTTTTCAACATTCAGTGAAATTTGTATAAAAAACAAATAGAATAGAAAACCTATAAAACAATAAAAAGAAATGGTTTTCGACTGAAGTATTATAAGAACTAAAATTTACATTATGTTTAAGAAAAATAAATAGTAGACGGGTGAGGAACGCTCATAAAGATAACTGAGTTAAGCAAAACTTACATCCGATGTATGTATGTGTACATTTTTCCTGATATTTCAGTTTTCAAACAATTGTCTCTAAAATTAAAGTTTTCCATGTTATGAAAGTGCAATACATATTAACATTGGTCTGCAAAATTTTACATTTTTTTTCCTTCAAATAATTTTTTAAAATTATAAAAGATTTAAAATTTCTGAATCTAAATTTGGTTGCAGAAAAATTTAATATATCTCGGAGAAAAAAAGAGATATTGAAACTAAATTTAATAGCAAAAAACAAGTTCTTTCACACACTGTTTCAAATTGCTTCGAAAACACCAAAAAAAAGCGGGTTTTTGTGGTTTTCTGACGGAAACATTTAAAAAACCTGAGCATTTCTGACTTCAGATTCAGAATCAGAATAGCAAAATCCTTTAGAAAAGTATAGCTTTGTTAAAAAGAGGATTTCGTTGCAGACCAGTCTCGATAATATTAAATTTACCCCAAAACAATATTTAAAAGGTTCGGAAGAAACCTTATATTTTTTTTTATTAATTGAGATAATTTAAAACAAGTGTCAGTTCAACACCATGTTAGATTATTAACCATCAGTTACAATCGTTTATATTATTTATTACATTTTTTTTTAAATGACTGCAATAAAATGCAAGAAATAAATAACTACAAATTGTCAGAAACGTTAAGGGAAATGTTAAGCATAAGAACAAAAAAATGTCATAAATACTCGAAACTTAATTAATTAACCACCCTATCATCACCCCATCGCCATTACTCCAAAAATATAAAATCATCTTAAAACTTTTCTCCAAAAATCAACCCTTGATTGAATACGCATTTCCATTTATAGGATAGGAATAAGGATGAAACTTTTCCATTCCAACAAGTTTAGAAATTAACAAGTTGAATGCTTCATAATACAAGAAGGAGAAAAGAATAAGAATGAAAAAGAGGAACAACAAAAAAAAATAACGAAGAGATTTTCAAAAACCCACCTCAGTGGAAGGGCTTTTTTCATTACCACCCTTAATTTTATGCCGTGTTTTATTAAGGTAACAGTTGTTGCTGTTGTTGTATTCCTGTTGTTACACTGAAGTTGTATACAGTCGTTACCAATAAAGGACTCCATAAATAACAAGTGTGTGACATATTTTTCCATTCTGATGTAGTTGAAAGGACGATATACAACAACAACAAACGAATATGAGAAACATGAAGGAAATGAAAGAAATCATAATCAGGACATCCCACTGAGAATAAATATAAACCATTCATAGCAAAGTTCTTTCTTTTTCTCTTTTTCTTTCGAACAAGAATATTTCTTCAAAGACAAAAGGTATAAACGAAAAAAACAAATCCTTGAATGTGTGATTTGCTGTGTGTCCTGAATCTGGGGTTTTCTTTTATCTAACCCTAAACCCACTTCATTTACCTTTAGCAAAGATTTAAAAAAAAAGAAAAGAAAATGAAAACAAAATTGAGAAAAATATGTTTTACATTATTCATATTCCAAAGGATCACATCTCCCACAGCGAGAGTGTTCTCTCTGTGCGCTGTCATTGGAATTATGACAGTACATAATGAAAACTGTTGTGTATATCCTTGCTGTTGTTGGGATATGAAGTGTATAATGAAAGTGCTTTTGTAGATGACATCGACTTCGACATGGCCATGGTACCATTAAGTCTAGTTGAGAGCTTAACTCTATCGTCTTTTTCATTTATGTATGCTCGTACTTTGTTATGATGTCCTTACATATGTACATAACTTGGCTTCAGAAAAAGTGTGAATTGTTTTTAGACGTCATCGTTTTATGGTGAAATGTCAGTTGAATAGACATTTACTTAACGATGTGGAATTTGAACTTTTTAAGTTTTTGACAGAACATAAAGTGATTTTGTTTTTCTAACCACAGGATTTGCTTTTTTTCTTCATTAGTGCACATAAAAGACGTAGGAAAACATTGAATGCAGCCAAGATTAGAGACGGAATTTTATCATAACTCGTAGTGCAATGAATGAAAATTTTTGATTATTAAAACAATTGAAACATCAGACCAATCTTAAAGCTATTTCAATAAGAAGTTTCAGTTCATATTTTGACAACTTAAAACAACGCAATTACTAAAAATGGAACGATGAACGCCTTATAAGTGAATTAAAATTCCTGAAATTCTCTACAAAAATTGTGAACATTTGGAGTCACATTTCGCTAGACCAACACTCTTTCGAACGTCTTCTCGGCCAGAAAAAGTGAAACCAGTTGAAAAGTTTGTTCTGTTGACACAAAAAAGTGATGTACCGAATCAAAAACGTGTGTGTCGCTCAAAGACAACTGAAGATATTTCCGCTGGTGCCTGTAGCATTGACAAAAATCCAGGTCTCTTGATTCCTTGTCGTTCCTTATAATAATCTATTCACCCAACGACATTACACTGTATTTTGTGTAAATACTTAGGTCTTTAGGCATTTTAAATTCAGGTAACATATGAATTGAAACCATTTGGTCCTTTTCGGCTGTAGAGTATGGTCAGCAATGAGACCCGTTTTCATCTCGAAGGCTACGTTCAAAAGCAGATTTTTGCCATTTGGGGGCTCGGAAAATCTAAAAATTCATGTCGAAGATTTACAACATAAGCTTTTTTCCATCATTTGTTTAATACGAAAAATAACACCAGTTTCTATACAATTTTTTTGGTTAAAATCGAAAATTCAAATTTTTTTCATAAATTAACATACATTTTTTTAAAACTTTCCAAATTTTTTTTTTAATTTGGCTTCTTTCTACAAGAAAAATATATTTCGGTATTGATCCAGAAGAGTACTCTCAATAAAACCGTTATTTTTTTAAAAGTTTTCTCAAGAATGTCATTATTTTTTTTTTGATTTTTAAAAATATATTGATTTTTGTTTACAAAACTCGATATCACAGAAAAGGGTCACCATATACTTTGTACCAAAAATATTTTTAAGACAAAATCTTAAAATTTTGTACATACAAATTAATTTATTAAATTTAAAATTAATTTATTAGATTAATTTTTTACATACAAATTAATTTAAAAAAGCACTGTATTGATATCCAAAAAAAAAATTTAGTTAATCTAGTTTTTTTTTTAGAAATAAAATGGTAGGTATTTAAATTTTTGAGAAAAACGTATTTTGCAGATACATTTTTAAATTTCAAAATATAATAAATGTTATTATAAATAAATATTACATAAAATATAATATAGTAAATATACTTTTTGGAAGGCATTTGCAAGTTCTAGCGACCCAGTATTGCATTTTATTGCTTTCAAAATTGATTTTTTGTTGAATACAACAACTTTTAAAATCCTAAAAAATTAAATAAATCTACTTTTTAAAGTGAATTCGCTTTGGATGCTCTAGAACTGAGATTTAAACACGAATTTCAATAATATAAATGTTCCAAAAACAGTAAAAGTGACACTTTTGTTAAATCAACGAATAATTGAAAAAGTACCCGTGGCGTGGTGGTTAGTGTGTAAGGCTGAACTGATATGATAGGGTGAAGCAGGAGAACGACCTCTTTCACACGAGACGGTTTCGTCCGTACGGTTAAAATCCGTACGATTTTTTTCGGTACGGACTTTGTTTTCACACATAACGTATTTTCCCCGTGAATCATCTACGTTTGGTTATATTTTAGATATTTTTCTTTAGTACAACAGTGACCACAAAAACGGACTGCAGACGAATAAAAATCGTCTTTTGTGAATGCGTTCGCGTAGTCACGTACGCCACTGATAAGACGGCGACACGGCACGGTCGCCGTATATTTGAGTCGTTGAGACGGCTGTTTTAAATCGTCCGTACGGAAAAAACCCGTCTCCGTCCAGAGTGAAAGCTTTAGTTAATTTTATTAGTTTACTGTCAATGGCTCACGGATAAAAACCATACGGATTTTAACCGTACGAGCCCGTTCACACGATTCGGTATTTTCGCCGTATCGGATATTTTCTCGATTCGGTGTCTTTCGGTTGGAGTGTTCAGACGGTACGGTAATTTAACCGTACACCGCACTCAACCCTACACCGTACTCGGTGTAAAACACAAAAACGACTATATACTAGCAATAAATTATTCCACAGTAGCCCAGACGAAAAATGACGCACTTTTGGTCAAAATACCGAATCGTCTGAACGCACTGTATATAAATACATTGCCACTATAAACCGAATCGGTTTTTTTTGCCGTACGACCGAAAACGATTTGCAGAGACAAAACCGAATGACAAAATCGACCTAATCGGTGATTTTACCGTATACGGTTAAATGCAGTATCGTCTGAATATACTCATTTAAATTATATTGCCACTGGCTTATACGGTAAAACCGCCGATTCGGCATCGTGTGAACGGGCTCTACGGATGAAACCGTCTCGTGTGAAGGAGGCCAACCAGTTTTGGTGGCTTCAATCGGCACTTGATAGTGCGTAGTCGGAATGGGGTTTTAAGCCTTGGCCAGCTTACATACTTGTTTAATAGTTTTAGGGGTTTAGTTTTAAGTAGAATAGGCACAAACAAAAATAATTACAAAAAAAAATAAAAAAAAAATAGGAGTAAGGAAAAAAAAGGAAAACAAAAACAAAAAATGTGAGATAGTTAGATTTGCTGCTGTGGTTGTTCTAGTTTTAAGTAGTTTATGGGTAGAATAGGAAGTTTAAGAGTTTTAAGTTTTAAGTAGTTTTTTTAATTAAAAAGGAAAAAAGATATTGAAATTAGTTATTTTTAAATTTTCTAATAAATAAAAAAATAAATAAAATTGAATTAAAGTTAAATAGATCTTAGGGCCGAAAGGCATTTGAATTAAGTATTATTGTTTAACTTAGAGTGTCCGTATGGGACCAGTAAGTTAGTAGTTATGGTTAATTAATCGTGTTTTATGAGTTTTTGTCTAGCTCTAAGATAGGTTTGAGATTGAATTAATAAAAATGAATTAAAAAAAACAAAACAAAAAAGTGTGTAAGGCTGTCACGTCAGAGATCTTGGGTTCAATCCCTGCTTGTGCCACATTAATTAAAAAAAAAAGTTTTCACGGGTACTGCCTCTTTCGAGGAATTGACAAATCCTCCAAGAGTAATTTTTGCTATGAAAAGTGCTTCTCAAATTAGCCGCCCGTATTAGCTTTAAAACTGTAGGTCCCCTCCATTACTGACACTCACTAGGCCCTAGTTCTCATGGATTGTTGCGCCACCTAATTTATTTATTTATTTTTAATTGAAAAACATAATAAAAATTTCATATCATTGATATAAAGGCTTTGAATCTCTTGAGATTTTAAGTGAAAAGAGATTTTGAAACGTGTAATTAGTGAGTGCCACACAAAAGTTTCTTCTTAACTAATTTGTTTACCTTGATTTGTTTTTATTTAATTTTTAGAGAAAGTATGTACCTTAATGCACCTACATATTTCCTTATATTCAAGAACCAAACATTTTTCTCTCTTCAATTTTTTAGCTTTGTTGAGTAATTTTAGATCAAAATATTTTCTAGCATCTACGAGTAAGTAGATTGATAGCGATAGTAATAATACACTCCCGAAAATTGAATTCGAAAAAACCACGTCAAAAAAGCCCGAAAATTCTTCATATCAGGCCTCTCCTATTTTCTGGGTTTTTGAATTTTTGTAGCCTTCTTCGCATTATGAGGAATGGAAACAAGAAAAGTATGTATTATTTTTGGGAAAAAGCTACGTTTCAAAAGAATTTCTTACATTTCTGCGTGAAATACACCAAAAACCCTCTAAACTATTGTGTTTTAGTTCTTAAATATGGCATATTTAGAAAACTGTTGGAATCTTGGAATGCTTCCATATGTAGGGAGTCGTCCAAATTAAAAAGTTAGACAATACCTTGCTGGACAACAGTGTTCTAAAATAATTGTACCTATTACTAAAGTTGTCACTAATTGTATTACTAAAGTTGTTACTAAAATAATTATATTACTAAAGTTGTCACTTTAGCCCTTGAAATGTGTAAATGTAAGGTTAAGATGCACATTATGTTATTCAAATTTTGTCAGCCTCTTTACAGAACATTTTAAGCTATGAATAAAAACTCATCTACATAAATGTTAAGTGTGTGACCTCGCCCTGATTAAAAGTCTGGATCCACCATTGGACCTATCGCCATATTTTTAAATCTTAAATTAAAGGTACTATTTTTAAACATACTCTTATGATACAGGTGCAAGTTCGTGCATTTTATGCATCTATAAAAAATTAAACCTATAAAATGGGAAACTCTATAAAACAAGTTTACAGTTTTTATTTTGACTTTAACTGCTTACATTCCCTTTTTTCATTTTTTTGTTCGATTTTTAAAACAATGGAATGTGATACATAAACCTACGAGAGTTCCAAAAATTGTCAAGAAAATCATTATTTTTTTAACAATAATAAATTAATGATCAATGAAGCATGAATACTCAACTACATTTTATTTCCATTCAAAAGTCACACATAAATTAATGAAACTTAGTTAAAATAAAATTTACCTAATTAAATTGACAGAAAGACCCAAGTAGACTCAATTAACCAAAATAAACCCAAACCACTCCTCAATTTAGAGACAAGTAGTTGCAGTAGTTTATTATGATTTCTTCAAGAATTAAGTGGCAAACACACGTCATGTGCGACGATTGAGGCGCCAAAATAAATTTGTCTATAAATACCTCGAAAATCACAAGAATGTAATTAATTTCTCTTAGGACTTAAAGTTATTTGTGACCAAAAGTGATTTTCCTGGGAATTTTCGACAGGGAAAAAAAAAAGATTTTATCTCTGATGCAGTTTGTTATCTGAATTGAAAGTTAATAAATTGTGAGTACTGAATGGATAAATGCATTCAAAAACAAACTAACAACGTACCGTACAGGTACAAGGCAGCGAACAGCTCTGACGGGCGCTGCCGTACCTTACCCATACATACATTTCCATTCACTTTTTAACCAAATGGTCTACGAAGCTTTTTGAGTCACTTTCTAAATTATTTTTAAGGCGGACTCATTTCAAACTTTTAAACAAGAAGTGAAGTTTTAAGTACGTTTTGTATTCACATGTCTGTAAACTGCATGCGTTGCTGCCGTCCGTCGTTCGCGTTTGTTCGGCCATATTCTTCAAATAAAGAGGTGAAGTATCTTCCTACTTGCCTCTTTATTTGCAATTTATATACCTATAGCAAAGCAAAGCAACGCCATTCAGTAGTCAAGTCGAGTGAGTATTCAAGACTTGGTTTGTTTTAACATTTTTAGCTTATTTTTTTTTTTTTTGGAAAACAAAACTATCATAGGCTTAAGGTAGTTATGTAGATACTTCTCCTATTCCTATAATTCCACCCAGCCAACATACATAACATACTTTAGCCATCATCATCGTGAAATCGCGGAAAAGTAAAACAACTTTGCATGAAGTGACCTATGTATAGCAGCAGTTTGAAATTTAATACCACAAATATTGAAATGAGCATAACAGAGCTCAGCGTGTGCGCTGAACGTTGAAAACTGAAGTAATAAGCGGCTACTCGTTTTGAATTCAGATCAACGACCATTGCAAAATTATTCTATGCCTTGCTTACGATTTATAGATATTTCATACCTATGCATATATTTTATATTGGACCACAATACCAATTTCCCTATTTATTAATATCTTAATCTTTGTCGGCATCATGCTGGGGCAAATTTTCTACTCGAATGTCGCAATTAAATGTGCGAATTTTACGTGCGGACTTAAACAGCAGGATAAGTTGTTATTAATTAGAACGAACTAAAGTGTTGTCAGTAGAATGTATTGGTTTCATTACCTCTGGCTTAGGTTTCAAAAATAAAGCATAATTTTTTCTTTTCTTTCAGTTTTGAAATTGGAGTTCTTTACGTGTATACGTGTACGTTGCTTTGCTGCTACCGATAAAAGGAAACAAATGTTAGCATTCACGGGTAAGTTTATCTAAGTTATACGAGTTTGAGATAAGAATAAATTAATGTAGTTAATAATAAGTCAAGGCATGCATATCAATACTTTAAAATATGAAAAGACACAGGTAAGGTATTTTATCAAAAATTTAAAAAAGGTATAACATATTTTGTTAAAATGTGAATTTTACATTCTCATTGGAAGTTCAATTTAATATACAAAGTTGCTATTAAAGATTTATAATTCAAAATCGTTTTAATCATGTTAAGACTTTGAAAGTCAAACGCTGTTTTGTTTATCGTTTAATTGAGATATATCCCTCTTGACACAATCTATGAGTGCTACTTGTATCAATGGAACTTAACAGCTCGATATTCTCCACTTCAGCTTTTCAACTGTTGTACTCGTGTCTCGAGGAAAGCTCATATCAGTTTACGCTCAAGCCCAACTTCAGTCCTTTAGAGAGGTACAGAGATTGGTTCTTTATCCGAACTACATGAATGTTCACAAAAAGCACCTTTCAATGCTTCTCTTTCTTTCCTGATGCTAGGCTTGGACGCACGGATATTGTCGATTAATTCAGTAAACTCAACATTTTTATCATAGTTAAGTACATACACGAACGAGCAACGTCTATAAATTATTAAAATTGTCTACCGAATTTTGGAGTAGTTGGCCAACAAAACTTTAAAAGCGTTAACTTCAATTTTCGGTAGTAATTGTCGAACTAGTAGACAGTTTAGTGTACGAATTTGAGTCTATGTGTTCATTGTGTGATGTTAGGCGCCAGTTATAGCTATCATTGGTTTTCATCATTAATAACAAACATTGGTATTTTTGTCATGTCGTTTCTGTCATTTCGTTTCTGTCATTGAACAAAATTTCCTGATTGAAATCCACCGAAATATTTTTACTCACAGAAATCGGTCATTGGAATTGTGTGAAATTGGAACACAAATATGTGGAACGATACGTTTCACTTTTGAACATAAAAGTATCAGCTGTTCATTAAATTAAATTTCTGTCCGCAAAATAGAAAAAAATTATTTTTATAGAAAAATAAATGCGCAATTACACTTTTTTTCTCAAAAAAATTCTTTGTGTGATTTCCGATCGATCAGTATATAATTTTCATTTCTAATCAAAGGGAAACACTGTCAAATATCGATTCAAACATTTTTCCGGATCGACTTCAATGATAGCTATAACTGGCCCCTTACCGTGTCAGTGAGATAACGGGCTGCATGACAATATTGCTGCCTTTTAGGCGTATTTTGTATAAGGATCTTGGCTTACACCCATAAAATATCAAACTGACTAAAGAATTGTAGCCGATGGATCATTTGAAGCGACGAGACGTACTTCCTTCGATTGGACTCTAGAAAAGATGTGCCAAGATGATGAATTTCATCGCAGAATTATCTTCAGTGACAAAGCTCATTCAGTGACAGAGCTCATTTTTGGCTCAATGGGTTCGTCAGTAAAAAAAATATGCGTTATTGGTCGGGTGAAAATCCATATTTGCTTCATGAATCACCACGTCATTCACAAAAAATAACTGTTTGGTGCTGAAGTCAAAAATAAAGTTTTTGAAATATCTGAAATGGTTTGCGTTTTATTTAATAGAAGAAATTTTTAAGTCCTTATTGAAAAAACCCTAAATTATCACAGGAAAACTTACAAAAAAAAGGCTTAAATAGAAAAACGTGATATAGTTCTGCATTTTGGATTATGTTGTAAAGGCCAGTTAGAGTAGTCTTAATTCCAATTTGCAGTTTTCATGCAATTATGCGAGTGTATTTCCGAGTGTACTATACACTAGGATACAAGTATTTAGGGCTATGTAGAGGTGGCGTACCACTACCCATAGTACCCGTGGCATGATGGTTAGTGAGTTGGACTGTCATGCCAGAGGTCTTGGGTTCAATCAGTGCCTGTGCCATCTAATGTTTTTTCACGGGTTTTTCTTCTTGCGAGGAATTGACAAATTCTCCAAGAGTAATTCTTGTCATAAAAAGTGCTTTATCAAATTAGCTGTTCGGATTCGGCTTAAAACTGTAGGTCCCCTCCATCCCGGACAACAGTACTCTCACACAGGAATTGTTGAGAGTTGTAAGTCACTAGACCCTAGTTCTCAACGGACTATTGGGTCACCTTGTTTATTTATAGAGGTGGCGTACCTTCCCCCCGTTCAAGAGAGAAGCAATTTTCTAAAGGTAGACAAGTGTTTTCCGAATTAGTTTTGAGTGATGTTCCAAAATCAAACTAGTACGTAGTTTTCTGTGTGAAACCCTTTTTCGGTTATTTAAATACGTAAAAATGATGAAGTTTTTATTTCTTAAAGTAAATGCGAAAATAGTTTTTTTTTTATATCTTACCAAACGTGGAAATGCTAACAAGAGCCATAATTTAACAAGAAGTGGCAAACATTTGTTCAGAAACAAAAAATTAAGAAACAAAATTGGTCCTTCGAGCCGGATTTCCCATGTTAAGAAGAGACAACAGACTAATGTTGGGCAGAATTTATAAGAATTTGGGTCAAGATTGTGATTTCATAAGGGATTCCATTAGTTTCGCCTCCAGAATGACAACGAGATATATTTTGGAACAGAAATATTCATACACTTGATGGCCTTTGTAGAATTCCCAGTACTTATATATTTATGATGAAAAAGTCAAAATAAACTTATTTTTTCAAGAAAAGGATTAATTTTGTGCATGTAGATCACTGATTAAAATATTTTTTTTTTAAAGAATAGAAATTGTGAAATAAACTTTATGAATGTTCAATAATTTTTTGTGTTCTAAGAAATCATGAGTAACTAAAAGTCGAGATCCAAAAACAAGCAAGTTGTTAGAAAAAGGACTACATAACAATAAAATTTACCTTCACAGTGCCATAAAATAATTAATTCGAAATTCAACAACATAAAAAAGATCTATAAAATGTTTCCCCTCTGATTTTTCTTACATAGATTTATATTTCCTTCCTTCTTGAGTATTAATTGCCAGATGAAAAATATTGATTGACATAAATCCTTAATTATAAAAATGAATCAACTTCCTATAAATTTAAAATACCAAATCTAATTAGATATTTAATGATCAATTTCAATACTCCTATAATTCCTATATGAATTCTATAAGTTCCATAGTTTCTGGTCCATTTCAAAATGACTTTATGACATCATAAATGCGCATGCCCTTCCCAATGGGCTCTATTTTGCAGTTTAAAATAATACTGTCCAAGATAATACTTATTTCTCTACCAGTTTTGCGACATCATAAAGTGACATGTGACAGCCCTTCACCATAAATTTTTATTTTTACAATTCTACAAAATTCTAGTTAAATACAAACTTCGACTTCCCTTTTTTATACCCTATACACGAAAAGGGTATAACAAAAATTCTCATTAACCAAAGATTAAGTAACGATTCAAATATCAGAAATGTAATTAATATGACATTTATAGACCTCATTAATATAAACGTTCATTGGATGGATTGTATGATTGCCCTAAACGACTTTCATTATAGCCAACAATCAAGTTTTCTCGTTAAAATAAAAGAAAAAGTATTATGTATCCACCTTTATGGATGGTTTGTTATGTTCGGTCTCTCTGATAATGGTGAGCCTGGAAATGTACCTATACCTGTATTGAGCTTTTTGACTCAAATTTCTATCTAAACACCGAGGTAGATATGAGCGTCACTTCCATTTTAATTAATTGTTTAATTAATATGGATTTGTTGATATACACTTAAAAAATATAAAATCTTAAGACTTAAGGCAAGCAACAAATTCCTACAAAGTGTAATCCTCAACTACGTTTTGTTTACGGTCAAGCAGTAAATCGTTCCGATAAAGCTTAAGTTATTTTTAACCTAAGCCCACTACAGTGCAGTTACCGTTATTAAACAACATAAAATATGAATGTTCCAATTCTTCATAAAAATTCTCCATGGCTCATAGCAATCGGTTCTTTTTGCACATTCACCTCTTCGCCGTCGTCGCGTCTCGGTCGGTATCATTTTGGCCATAGAGGATGGAGCACCCAAGCACACACACATATTACTCACAACTTTCACACGACATTAAGTTATCAAAACAACAAAACAAAACACGACAAATAAAAATACTCGACAAATTCCCTGACATATTTGCATTATTTGTTACCAAAACACACCACGATCACACGCAATCATCCACATCCACATCCAGTCCAGATATTGCATTCTCCTTTTTGTTGTTGTGTCGTATATTACAAAGAGGTAGGTAGTATAGGGTATTATATGGACCCACAACCTGTTAACCCAAGTCAATGATGTACACTTGATCCCGTGCGCTTTCTCGGTCTTATAAGCTGTTCCAACTTTAAAAATCACCACGAATCTACGAGCAGCGGCAACAAGCAGCGGCAGCGATCAGCAGCAGCCCCAGCAGCAGCAGCGACAGCCACACCGATCGCGCTCTAAAGATCCATGTTTCCATTTCCATGGATGAGGAACCCAAAACCCATCGACCAATTCATTCCCGTTCCCGTCTCTCAGTTCTTGCAATTCTCAAGACAAGCCAACTCGATCGAATTCCCTCAAACCCTCACACAGCCTCTCTGATGCTCTTCCTCATATACAACGAGCAAATGTCGGCAGTTAGCACACGATTATCTTCGTTTTTGTTTTGACTATCTGTTCCTCCGAGAAGTTGAGTTTCCACGTTCCTTCCACTTCCACCTGTAGTTTATTTTTACTCATTTGACAAAAGTATCTTGTATCTGTCTGTCTGTTTCTCTATACTCTATACAAAACTTCAGTTCAGGTGAACGCCATGCTGAAGCCGATGATCATGCCATGCACTTCTCGTTTGGCTGGGCGCAGCGAAGTCTCTTGGAATTCCTAGCGTTTCAGTCGATACTTAGACGTGGCCGCGTGCGGTGTTTACACAGTTTTATGATATTCTCTTCAGCAACGTCGTCGTCGTCGTCGTCGGCACTGTTTGTCTTTTAAGATACATATTTTTTGTTTTTGTTTTTATTTGTTTTCTTAAGATACATGTATCGAGATACAAAATAATGTCGAATGCAATGTTTAATCAGAATAAGCCCGTGGCTCGGAGGGCGACTCTTATGGCGTGCAAGAATTGGTGGAAGGTGTGTTTCTTTCACAATGACCAATTGAAATTCTTCCAGAAAGTGTACGGTAGACCTCTGACCCTATCGATATGTGACAACGATAACAATAATTCGAAAAGTGAAAGTCCCCAATATCAACAGCCAGGCAGTTTGACCCCAACTCCGTCGCTCTTCCCCAAGAACATGCCTAGCATCCGTAGAAAGGGTAAGGCTAGCGCCAAAAATGAAAACCCACAGACCACGGCAGGGGTGGCGGCGGCGGCGGCGGCGTCGTCGTCATCTGCATGTAATTCCACACGAACCTCTCCTAGATCAGTGAAATCCCGGAATCGTCATAAACGATCCCATAGTGCAACAAGTTGCCAACCAGGTAGTCGGCCAAGCAGCCAACCAAATAGTCGCGCGAATAGTCGGTCAAATAGCCGTTCAAATAGTCGTTCAAATAGTCGCTCGAATAGTCGTTCGACTTCGAATAGTCGACCCAACAGCCGCGCCAGCTGTTCGGAGCCAATTGTTGCAAATGCCAAAGTTGCTATTCTCGACGATACATTCCTTTCGTCGGGAGTCTCCTGTTCCGGGGAGACTTATTCCGATCAGAGTGTGTGTAACGAAGATGTGGATGCCCCTTGGCAGTCGCAGGAACCAAATGCTAACGCGAACGCGAATAATGATGATATCAGTCATGATCACCAAAAGGATCATCAAACTTTAATGGCTGCTGAAGTCGAAGTTGAAGTTGAACTTGAAGTCGAAAAGAACAAGAATAAGAATAAGAAAAGTGACCAAATCAAAATGGCTGTTAGTCGAATGAAAAGTCGAAATTCTGCTGACATGGATGACGATGATGATAAACATAAACAACAACAACAAAAACAAAAAACTAATAATAATTTTTGCGCGTGTGACCGAAACATGCGATTCGAAGAACATGACCTGCGAAACTTGTTTGTGCGGCGCAATCGGAGTGCCCTGTGGGTGCAACATTACAATTATTTTAATTTGAACGTGAATGAGGCCGAATTGCAGTTGAGTGATATCGAAGAGCAATTGGCAACGGTTAATAGTTTGCAACAGTGTGGATTAGTTGCAGGCTTGAATGACAATGATTTATGGTATGTTTGATTAAAGTAATTTTTATTTATTTCTAAAGGGCTATATTGTTACAGTTGCACTAATTTTGTGTAGAGCTTTGATGAGTTTAATTTGTTGAAATCGAATCATGTATACATATTATGTAGGTTCGGTATTTTTGATTTCTTTTGACCAATTTTGTAAGACAAAAGGTCAAATTATGCATAGCTAAGTATATTTTTGGTTATGAGTCAGTCGAATAAAATTAGGCTTGTCGGTAATGATGTATAGCTATAGGTTTAGGAGAATGAATGTAAATATTGTGCATAAACTTCTTTTTAAAATGGGATTATTAATAATAGAATTTTAAACGGTATGTTTTCTTTGCAATCTGATTATTTCATTAATAATTTAATCACTGTATTGACATACGTTAATCTTCAAAACAAATTAACCAATTGCACTAAGAAACGATATTTTTGAATTATTAGGTTTATGTGAGAGCCTCGTAAGCCATTGACTAGAAGTATAAAGGTTTGATGATTCCTACCAATACTTCAATTGATGCTGTTTAGAAATACAAGTTCGTTTATTAAGTTGCGTTATAAAAGTTAAGTCATACATAAATAAAATAGGTGGCGCAACAGTACTTTGAGAGCTAGGGCCTAGTGACTTACAACTCTCAACCATTCCTGTGTACAGTTTTAAGCCGAATCCGAAAGGCTAATTTGAGAAAGCACTTTTCATTACAAGAATTAATCTTGGAGGATTTGTCAATTCCTCACAAGAGGCAGTACTCGTGAAAAAAACGTTAGATGGCACAGGCAGCGATCGAACCCAAGGCCTCTTGCATAACAGTCTAACTCACTAAACACGGGTACTACTAAAAGTTAAGTTGTTTCAAGTTATAAACCATTTGATGAAAAAGATTTTTATTAGGTCCACGAGACTAGACTCAAGAAGACTCTTTCTAGTCTCGTAGAAACCGAACATTTTTGGTCTTGTCTTGATATTACATTGGTCTTGTAGAAATAAAGCTAATATACACGATTGGAAGATCTCGCAATATTGGCCGAACTGTCCAAAGTCTTCCAATACAATCCAATAAGGTGACAAGGGTCAATTTTCTATCAATTGATAACTGACCGTTTCGTTTGTTGATTTTATCCAAATATTAGAAAAATTGTTGGTAGAAAATCGGCAATTTTTTGTCTTCTAATTAAAAATTGTCTGTTTATACCGTTGGAAGACTTAAAAAAGCAGATAATTGGAAGACTCATGGAAAAACAATTTTCTTGACAGATGACAGAGATTATGAAAATTTATTTTAGAAGTAGAAACAACAGATCTTGTAAAAACAATTATAAAAATATAAATCTAAAAAAAGCATCGGTTTAAGGAATTTCTGGGAGATCAATAGATTGTCGCTCGTCCCTTCCGGATTTGTTTGCATTTTGTTAAACTTAAAATTGAAGATTTAGCGGCATTTTGACCATTTGGTTTTATATTCGTTGACAACGGCAATCTCAATGGCGTCGTGCTAAACCATGTTGGATGATTGGCAAAAATATGATCGAAACCAATACCAAATTAGTGGACAATCGTCCAATTATTTAAAAATACAAAAAATTGGATGCTTAGACGATTTCAAAAGATTGCAAGAATTCGATTGTTTACCAATTTTTTTCTGTCACTTTTGACAGATAAAATTTTGTACTTACAAGGTTAAAATTTCTTGCGATCGGTCAGTTGGAATTCAAAGATCTTTAAATCTCAAATCATAATGCAAGAGAAATTCATTCAGCAAAAATGTGATAAACCGAGTTCAGAAACAGTATTCAAAGTTTTTTTTTTTTTTTTAAGTTAACAATTTAAAATTATTCAATTTTCATTTAAAAAAATGTCAAAAATTGATTTGAAGATATGATTTAAACAAGCGATCAATTTTTTAAAGGACATTTTTGCAAGCATATATAGCAAGCAGTTGTTGAAGTGAAACAACATAATTTGAAGATTATTAATTTTTCTTTTTTATTTCATTTATATTAACTCTCTAACCACTTAAATTATTTCAGGAAACTACAAATATCATCCTCTTCTCGTATTCTCTTAAAATCTAGGGGAATGCCTTTTAAATCTTAAAACTTTTAAATGACAGTCTTTATCGGTTTTTTAAATTATTGGTTTGAGGAAGAAATTGTGGAAAATTATCCAATTTAAGATTGGTGAATATCGTTTTGATAACTTAACAATTAAATTTTCTTCTGGTTCTGTTAGAAGTCCAAATAGTCAGATTTCTACAACTTAAAAGGAATAAGAAATCCTTTTGATCGTTTTATCAAAGGATTTAGGTTATATTTTCCGATCCTCTGCTTTGGGTATTTTTCATACATTGATATTTAAAAAAACAAGTATTTTTGCAAAGAAACCAATTTCATTGTAAAGTCGAAGTTATGCCATTTGCAATGTTCAATGATATCAGCAAAATATCAGCCATTCCACTATATCATTTTCATGAAATCTTTGATCACTAATTCGCACTTTTTCACCATCACTTCACGAATTCTACCTTCATTCCATTGTGGAGCATTGATATAGAGTTTATTTTTCACATGATCTCAAAAGTCTAAAGGGCTAAAGATGTAAAATCAATATGACTTCTTGGAGAAATAACACGTAAGAGAACTTTTCTTGTAAAATTTCGATTGTTTCGTTTACATTTATATCTTCACGTTTCAGCCATACAATTAATTAATTATACCTCGATAATAAGTAATGTACCAATCATACCACTAGTATAACCGTAAGGGCACCAAACAGTGACAATTTGAGAGGGACTCTTCAACAATCATCTATGAATTTTTCAAGCCTCAAATGAGATAATCCTACTTAATAACGTTGCCTATGATGTGAAAATAGGACTCATCACTAAAAATGATTTTTCGATCGTGTATTTAAACGGTCCAACCAGCGAATATACGACGTTTCTTGAGATCGATCAGCCTTAGTTCTTGTATTTACAGAATTTTAAAAACTTTAGGACATAATTTCTCATGCAAAACACGGTGATAAGTCGTTTGTAGAAAGTTTACTTCCAAAGCTTGACGAAAAATCGACAAATCTGGATTTTCGTTCGCACTACGGGCTACAGCTCCAATATTATCAGTTATTCTTGAGCGACACACACGGTTTTATAAATTTCTCAACTTGTCAACTTTGTCCACCAGTTTCACTGTTGCCGGCTGAGAAGGTGTTTCACGAATGACCCAAAAGTTCTTTCGTTTTACCAACTCCATGCAATTCACCATCTTTGTAGTTAACTTAAGCAATTTCAATGCAGTGTTGAATTGTACATATATCGTGCCGTTTTTAGTAATATCATTGTTTTTAGTTCTCATACGTTGAACACAAGTGAACACAAATGAAACCTCTTATTGGATAACTTTTTATTAGTACGAACAGTATTTTAAGCGTGTATTCGTATATTATTCCAAAAGCATGGTTCTTTGGTTCTTTTTCCAAGAATTATGACGAATAAAAACAATATCGTATAACAATCATCTCCACCAACGCATTTGCGAAAAATTCCGTTTCGGTCTCGTTCACTTTTCAATCATAACGAACGAACCAACAATCTATTTCAATTTGAACGGACGACGACGAACAGAGACACTGATGATGACCACAGTTCCTAATTTCCTGCTGCTGCTGCTGCTGTGGCTGATACAGGAATTCACATTCTTCCTCAACCAAATTATACGCCATATTCAATTATTGAATATTTCGTTGAAAACAAAAATTGCCAGAGCATAAGAAACCGCAATACGTGATACTCTCAAAACTCGATGATAATAATGATGATGATGATGGTCAAACTTCATATAAATCCATAAATCCTCATACATACATAATATATCTCCTTTCGTGCGCATCAAGAAGCACCGCACAATCCTGAAAAATCAAAAAAGCCATAATAGAGGTCAGAGAGAAGATACATTGACCATGACAACACCAGCAGGAGAAGGCTTTATGTATACCTTTGGTATATTTTGTCTAAAAGTGTGAAAATCGAATATTAAATTTAGGATACACCAGCAATTATGGGAATCGAGATGGAGAGGGCGGTCTGGGGAGTAAAACATGCGGATACAAGGAGACATTCCATGATGTTGTATAGGGTACCTGCGAACATGCTTCCTCGCAGGTGCTAATAACTATAGCCCATTCGAAGCGACGCGCAGCAAAACACAGCAACTTGATTCCAAAATGAAAACATAAAACTTACACTATAAGAGCATGATCGTAAATTGCAAGTGTCGCCTTAATAGCATATCGGGCCACTTATATGTAGGTACTGGTAGGTAGGTACTTGTATCATATGTGCTTCTACATACTAGGTAGTCGGTTTGGAACATGTCGTGTCGATATTCGATGGAAGCCTAAGGGCGCATTTTGTGCGGACTGCGGATGCGGGCTCCACCTTCGATGCCTATTCGAGGGGGTTAATTTGTATCATCTATACATGGAGCCGATGATAATAATTTTGCCCCTCACATTGCTTTGGAATATCGGTAGCAGCAGCACTAGAACCAGCACCAACATTAGCAGTGCCAGTGATGAGGCTTTGTTTTTGCGCCTTACACTCTCTCATTATGATTTATGGTTTTGCGGTTGGGAAATCTCTGCGCCTACAGAAGCTGCTTTTTGCGGTCCTGATGGCAAATGAAGGGGGCCATCGCCATCATAGATATGCGTTCATATAGCATTACCTCTAGAGTACCTGGTAAATGCCCCCGGATACCATGCGAAGTGACGTCGTCGTCGTAGTCGTCGTCGCCGTTGTCGGATGTTGGAAATCATCTGCATATTATATGTATAGCAAGTACAGCAGTGAGTGTGGTTGGTATAGGAGAAGTGGTGATGCCGTGATGCGAAACCGCGGAATTTTCTTATGTCGGCTTTCTTTAGCGTGCAGAATATTATTGTAGATATGCATATATCTACGTTCCTTGCCACGAATGTAATGATGGTATAAATGTTCAATCTGAGGCATTTAAATGGATATGTCAGGTCGAGAACCAACACCACACCGTACGAACGAAGAGGGAAATTTAATAAAACATAGATGACGATAGAGGGACTTTTTTTTGTTGTTGTTGTTGTTATTGTATCCTGATGGGTGGGCTCGTTGTAGAGATTCAGATTCCCTTCTTTATGTCATGTCTGAGACAGTTTGATATAAAAATGAACACAACAATTATAACTTGTCAGAATTTTCCATGAGAATGGTTTTTGTATCTTAATATGAAATCAAATGCCAAAGGCTGTTATAGAAACAAAAAAAAAACTTCATCGATGCAAAAGATATTCTTAAGAATTTTATTGTTCTTCAATATTTTTCATAAGAATTGCTTTTGTTTTTGTTAAAGAAACATTTATGAAAGGACAAATTATGGTAGATAAAATTTTGTTTCCCAGAATTTCTGATGTATATAATTAAGAAAAAATACAAAACACAGGAAGAAGAAAATGCAAATGTTCAATAATAAAGTTCGTATGTTCTTTAATTGAATAAGATTTTAGTAAATATTACCCGTGTTTTGTTGGCAAATCTATCCATAGTAAAGTAGGATTTTACACGAATAACAAAAACAATACCCAGAGTATGAATAACACCGATAAAAGTTAGAGTAGAATCTTACTATGGATGGGTTTTTGACATTTATACGAGTCTCGAATGGATCTTATGTAATTTCGTTCTCAAATGTTGGTACGTTTGATATTGCATTTGTATCTCGATGGCTGCGTTCGTTAAGTAGTTGTGCATTTGACTACTGCGGATCGTTTTGTTGGCAATTTCTCACTTTACTATATATGGAATGCGAACAAAACGCACTTATTTATTTAATATATAAAAATGTCAGTTATTTTGAAATGAAGGCCATTTTGGTGTCAAATTATACTTCATTTGGATTCAAAAGAAACCATCGTGGCCTTTAAAATATATGTTTGGATGTGCTTAGGTAGAAAAAGGAAAATGTTTGGTTTAAACTCATCCTAGATATCTATTTGCCTATACAATTGAAAAAACCATTTATTAAAATTAGAAAATGAACCATTACCACGTAAAGCCTTAACAAAAATATAAATTTACGCCATATTTGTGTTTAAAATTCTATTTAATATTTTTGGTCGAAAAAGAAGGTATATTCTGTATTTTCTGACTCTGTAAAATGATACTTTTCTCTCTGAATGAAAAACAAATTTATTCTACGCATACCTCATGACGACGATTGTTTTGTTGACGTTATCTTATAACTTTTCCAACATTTTGCTCATTTAAAACGTAGAAATGTTTACTACATAAAATTGAAATTTTGTTATGTATTGTTTTTGTTTGATTGTAAAATACCTAGTTAGCGTTATTTATTTTATGAAGATTTAGAAGCGTCCTGAAAAATTATAAAGTACACTATTTTCCCAGTTCACGAAAAAAATGAAGTTTTTGTTTAAAATAGTAGCAAATTCTTATATGAAATTTATTCTAGTTTTCGGAACTGCCCATGGATTTTCTGTGTAAATTTTGCAGTTTTAGATTTTCTGCTGAGACATATTCGAACATAGAAAAGATATTTGGTCCAGATTATGAGCTTCATTGAAATTTTATTTTAGAGTCCGTGGTGTTAAACATAAATCAATAAAGTGAAAACACCTTTTTCACGCTTCTTCTAGAAATCACATGAATTATGTTGAAGTTTAATTTTGTTAAAAAAATCTTAAGACTATACACTCATAGCTTTAATATATTTATACTAGCGGCCCTTCCCGGCTTCGCACGGGTAGACATAAATAGGTACAGATAATGTAGCTTTCTAATGAAAAAGAATTATTAAAATCGGTCCAGTACTTTTTGAGTTTATTCGTTACATACAAAAATACAAATCTTTCCTATTTATAATATTAGTGTAGATATTAACAGTTTTTCCACAATATTTTTACTTAAAATTTAGCTGGTTTCTCATGCAAAAAATAAACCATCTTAGTTTTAAGATGTCAACAAAAATTTCTCAAGTGCTGAACGCACTATTTTCAATATTCCAAAAATTTCGACCATTGATAAATTATATAGAGAGTGAAATCTTTCAAACGTAGTATCAAAGCAAAACATTTCGTTTACATTTTGCAAATGAAATGTTGTCATATGGCAGTTGAAAATGTATATCACTATGTTGTACTTTAATTTTCTTGTTTATATATTTTATTGTATTAATGAAACTGTAATTTAGTAGTTGAAAAGAAATATTCAGAATTATATAGAGCACATGAAATTAAATGAGAAAAAAAGAAATTTCGAATTCCAACGTTGCGCCATCTATGAGAAGTTCACGATAGATGGTCCGACAGTTTTCTGTTAAAAATCTGGTTTAAGGCGCCATCTGTTCGAAACTTATGAAACTTACGATTTATAACAAACATGAACATTGACAATCAGTTTATTGTTAATTATAAATTATTAAGACCATTAATCGAAATATAAACTATCCTATATCTCAAGTTATACCAATTACACATAAAATGCCAATTTTCATCGAAATCGGTTGACTTGGTGAAGAGTTCACTCTGAACATACATATGAAACTGGATTTTTATATATTAAGATATGTATTTCTTTTTAGTTAAAAACTCGGCACCTACAAATTTTCACTGAGATACAGAATTTCAAAAAAATCACTCAAAATTCACAAAATGTTTGTGTTACCTTAACTTTACCGGCGTATGTATAAAAAACGTGTCATTTTGTTAATCCATATCTAAAGAATATTTGTTTATTCGTTGAAATCTGAATTGGAAGTCAAATTCTACGTCTGAAAACTTCTTGTACAATTTTTTAATTTGACGGTAACCACACAGCCCAAAACGTAAAAGAAAACTGAGAAATCACACCTTAAGTTAGGTAAGGACAGACCATGAAATCTCAAAGAAAAAAGACAAACAAAACAAAAAAAAGGATTAAAATCAATTTAACCTCCCCCCTCCGGGTAATTATAAGCAACACAATAATTCTCTGTCATATCATTATTTGTTGGTTCTTTCTTTGAGACCGTATTTTTTAACAGTTGACATTATAAACAAAGATTCATCGGATTTAGGAAGAACTTTAAATATTACTCAATTTTAAATTTTTGATTTTTCCGAAAATTGATGATTTTGAAAAAAAAACTTGTTTCAGCTATGGTGATTAATTATTGTTTGAAAATTCGCCCATGTCTTATTCTCTTACCTATTGTTTACCTGTTCTAAATATTTTGTATTCAATTTACTTATTCACTCCAAGAAAAAACATTTTTATATTTTAGTCAACCACTATTACCACACAATTTTAGTCCATTCATTTTATTACTATGATATGTTTTAAGAAAACAAAAGTAAAGTAAGTCATATAAATTCTTAAATGGTGTGTAGGTTGAATCTGTGATTTCTGATGAAAACTTAATCTCAACCACTCTCTAATCTGACACCTTCTATGGACATCAAAAACATTATAACAAACCTAGAAATTAGATTAAAACCGATCAGAACATTGGAACTAATTTACTTTTAACATTAACCTACTTTTCATTCAAAAAAAATATCACCTCTTAATTATAAATTTTAGAACAATAAAAATACCTTGAGATTGAGATATATAAATAAATTATGTGTGTTAGTAAACTTAACCGAGCAAAGCGTTAGTGAACTCAACTGAACAAATCGAAGCAATAACTTTCTTCATGTCTACAACAATCGGATACTCTACAATTTTTAATTCTAGTGCAATAAATTCATAATTTTCTACCTTTTTGGAATGAAGCTGAACAAATTAAAAAAATATATTATCAGGTAGTAAGTAGTTTTGTTTTTATAAATTAAAGTTCGAGCCTCAGCTCTTTTGTTTCTTAAGTAAAAACAAAATAAATTAAATACTATTTTAAAGAAACTGTTGTTGGCGGTATTTCAATAGATCTTCTCGAGCAACATAATCGTCTTCAAAACAAATTCAATTTACCGTAAAAGGAAAAGGCACATCGATACACAGTAAACTATAAAATGAATGTAATACTTCAAACGAACGGTAACACATAAATAAGAATAAAAGAATTTACTCGCATCAAGGAAGGAAGTGTTAAATGATTTTAAAACGTGACTTTAGACCAAACAAGAGATTCATAAATTTATGTTTGTTAGGTAGAGTAGATATTTATATTATCTTCCATTTTCTCTGACTGACAAACTAAATAATATAAATCATTAACCAAGCAAACATATCGCACACATAAAACTAGGTGTATGTCGTATCTGTAAACGAGGATATATATAATAGAGAAGCACAAAGAGTCTATCTTCTTCTGTGATGAACATTGGATCACCTCGTTTTTTCCCGGAACGAAAGATTCTTTAAGTCAAAGCATTCAACAAGTGCAAAGTCACAGAGATTTATCTGCGTACACACTGGCTAACGCTTGTTACATTAAAGAGACTATATAGTCTGGCCTCTAAAAATATGAGAACATTATGATTTGCCTATATAAAAAAAATCGTTAATTAGTAATTTTTTTTCCAAAATGGAGTGAATAAGATTTATTTAATAAATAAAAGAAATATTAAATACATTTTTCAAACACGAGCTGTCTTAGAACGTTTAAATTCAATTCAGAATATCCGAAAACAAGGATGTTTTTTAAATACAACTCTACCTCTTTAACTATAGAATAGATCGAAAAACAGTTCACCGCATTCGTCGCTGGTCGTCGTCGTCGTCATTGCCATTTAAACTTGGTGAGTTTTCTGTCACGTCTGACTTATTTTCACCTCTTCTCTGGCTTCTTCTATATAACATTTCAAAATGCGCACCTGATGCCTTAAGTTGTTATCATTTCTACAAGCACAGATACCTGTAGGTTAATTCTTTTCAATCCCAGGTTGCCAGCAGCGTCTTATTCAGTCACCGTTTGGATTTTGTGTATGTTGTGAATAACAAACATTGAATGAGCATGTACACATTTTGATGAGATGTGCTGATGATGACCACGCTTCCCTGACTTGGAACAATCTCACAAGAGACACTGATCAGATTAAAAAAGAAGCAGCAACGAGCAGCCCAACGATCTGAAAGAACACCAAACTAAAGCAATGGAAAAATGTTTTTTTTCATAAAAAAAAATAAGAAAAATGAGATACAAAAAAATAAAAAAATAAAACAAGAACAAAACTTAATCCGATTACAGAAGTGACAACGGATATGTTATGTCATGGTAGTTCCTCTCTGTCATATACAAATAGGTCTTAAGATAGATGATGGTGTTATGTGTTGTGTCATCATCATCATAAACATCGTGAGTATAGGATTTCTTACACCTGCGGAATCAGTTATTAATTATAATTTGTGACTTTAGTTTCTTTTATATCATATCTAAGAATTAAATGCAATAATTATGAAGAATATTGAATGATTTCATTTTTATAAGGAATTGAATTCGTATAGAAATATAATTGTGATTCAACTGCTACTTCCACATCTATGAACTCTTTTAAAGTGAATGGAAGATCAATGATCCTGATCTATAGTTCTCTCTGATAAAATTTATCTTTTGTTGATTTTTTTGTTCACTTCCCTTGTGAACCTTATATTCTTCATTCATTACTTCTTCAAGCGTGTCAAATTTCTGTAATTACCCATCGTTTTAGAAGAATTAAAGGGTCCTTTAATTGTGGGAATCAAAAAAATTCTTTAGAAATTCACTTCCTTCTTCGTTTTTCAAAATAGCCACCTGTTGCTGGATGTGGATAGTGAGTATGAAGAATGAGGGTGCAAATCTTCTTCTTCCACTTGTTGAAGAGTTTTCACTTTTATTTGGGACATACAATATTTTTTTATAGATTCCCACACCCTGGGCAGTAATTTAGTGTGTTTCAGTTCGATGAGTTCATCTTCAAAAAAAAAAAGAAATGACATTCATCATTTATTAAAAAAAGGTTTTATTAGAAGTGTTTTAAATGCTTGCTTTATGCTTATAAAGGGTGATTTTTTAAAAGCTATAGGAAAGTTTTCAAATAAAAAAAACACATACAATTCAGAAAAATGCACGAAATCTTTATTTGAATCGATAGTACGGTCCATATAATTTAATGTTTGAAGATTATTTCATGCAAATGTTGACCTTGACTGCGCCTCAAATGGTTCATCCGCTTAGTCCAATTTTGACATAATTCTTTCCAACATTTCGGCCGGTATCTCACGAATAAATGCTTCAATGTTATCTTCCAATGCGTCAATTGAAGCGGACTTATCTGTATAGACATGAGCTTTAACATAGCCCCACAAAAAATAGTCTAAAGGCGTTAAATCGCCGGTCCCGAACGTGAAATAAAATGTTCACCGAACTCGCCTCTCAATAAGTCCAATAAGGCGTGCTTGAAACAAAACACAAGACATACGTCAGCTGTTTGAGCTAGTGTTGCCAAAAAGATAATAGCTAAAAAATCACCCTTTATTTAAATGAACATCAGTTGTAAAGGGGAGAAAACTTAAAATTGTGTTCGAGATTTCCATTTAATTTTATATTCCGACACAAATAACCTTGGTTTTGTCTCATGCGAGACGACATAAGACAATAATATCTAAAAAAAACTTAAGAGACGAGACTTTATTTGACCAGTATTCAGTCTTTCAGGTTTTATAGCTTCAGTTCACAAAATTAGTTTTATTTTGAATTTATTGTTAAAATTGCTTATATATTATTTTATTTAAGAATTAAAAAAATAAAATTGAAAATTGTATAAGAGTGAAAAATATGGTTTGTTGACAATATCTTAAGTCATGAATGAAATAGCCAGTTGCATTCCTCCCCTTAAACAGTTCAACCGTAATACTCGCGCTTCTAGGAATGCTCATCAGTATACCCTCGAGCCCAACTTCGGCCGTACTGTCAAATACAGAGATTCGTTCTTCAGCCGTACTACGCGAATGTGGAATGCCTTACCACACTCTGTCTTTCCCAGTCATTGCAATATTCAGGAATTCAAAACCAATGTGCACCGACATCTCCTTTTAAACCCTCTCTCCTCTTCCAAGTGCTCACACTGTGCATCTGCATAATAAGGGTAGTAATATCCCCTTGAGTGTTTGCTTATCATAAAAAAAACAAAAAAAAAACAAGATATTGCAAGTTATCAAACACCTCGTGCCACAATTAATTTATTGAAGGAAATATTTGGTAACGACATAGTTTCAGGTTACAAGATTTTGCAATTCAATACTGCTTGACTATTTTCAGTGAGGATATGTTAAGTCGCTGGTTTAAGTCGAAAAACCGAAACTAATGACCACTTGGATGACAAAATTCGGAGGTATACAGCCACAAATGTTGGAAAATATCATCAAATATTTGACTTCCAGATTAGACTTACTTACTACTTCCGAGCCAGCCATGGCGGTTATATGCCAGAAATCATATTTAAAATATAATGCCAGAACATTATCTTTCGAACGAACTAAATTTTATGTCAACAATCGTACTTGTTTTATACGATTTCAAAGTTCTGTGACTCTAAAAAAACACCTTATTATTTTCACGGCAGACTTAAGAGTGAACTGCAGAACTGGCCATTTTTTTCCAGCTTCCAACCTACATTAACTGTATAGGTCCCTTTGAAGACCGAAAATGGTTGCGAGTTGTAAGTCATTATGCCTTGCTTCTGTATTGACTGTTGCGCCAACTTATTTACTATTTATCATTTTAATATTAATTACTAATTAATTAATATTTATTTATTTACTTTATTTTTTAAGAGCTGTTTAAGCGAATTAATCCAAAAATGGGTAAAGTCAATTAGTGATGCGTTCTGTAGAGATATTAATACCGACGATATCATCTATCCCTTTAAACTCCCCTGCGACCAAAACACTTTCTATAGGGTTTTTCAATAAGAGCGGGTAGATGATGAAAATGTCAATCGTAGCGTTTGCTGTGTGGCACGTAGTTCCACCGCCGCGCCTGCGCCGTCGTGCTGGAATCACATGTCGTCTAGGTCCATATGGTTCAATTTGGGCCATAAGAAATAAGTTATCATCGTTATGTAGCGCTCGCTGTTGACGGTGACCGCCTCACTAACGTCGTTTTCAAAAAAGTACTTACTAATTACGCCACCGGCCCAAAATCCACACCAAACAATAACTTTTTGAGGATTCAATATAATTTGGTGAACCTCGCGTGGGTTGGTGTCGTCCCATGTACGGCAATTTTGCTTGTTAACACAGCCATTCATCCAAAAATGCGCCTCGTCACTAAAGATGATTTTTCGGCCAAAATTGGGGTCCTCTTCCAAACGATTCGAAGCCCAGTCAGCGAACAAACGGCGTTGTCTATGGTCATGAACTCTGAGCTCCTGTGTCAGTTGGATCTTGTACGGGTGTAGGCTCAAATAGACGCAAATTTCGCCAAGTTGAAGTCTGCGAAAGGCCGAGATCTTTCGCACGGCGAGGAATAGACTGCCTCAGGTTCTGCTTTACACTTTCACGGACCGCGGCGGCGGCGCGGTGATGTTCTCGGCCGATATTGCGTTCCTTGAACGTATGGGTGTTGGCTGATTGTTTACTGAACCGGTCGTCTCAAATTTGGCCACCAAACATTGAAGAGTCGACTGTGAAGGGCCACCACGTCTATCGTAATATGGGAGCAATACGCGCAACGTTAGCGTTAACAAACATTCTTTTGATAATAAAGTTTTATCATTTGAACGTGCTGTTCAATCGTATAACTTGCCATGATGATTAAGCATAAGCAACTGAATAATAAACATAAGATTTGACAGATGTCACCAAAACAAAATGGACGCAACGGGGTGGCGCCAAAATCTACCCGGCGCCAAACCCATCTAAATCTACCCGCGCCAAAGTGCACGGTCGTTTAGATGGGTTTGAAGGCATGGGAGAGTATTAGATAAACGTTAATGTATTGGACTTTAATAGGTTTGAGAACAGAATCAAGAGAATTACTTAAAAATTCGTTACATAATTTGCACAAAGGAAGCAAAAAAAAATATTTTTCCACTTTTATTACACATTTATTTAGGCAAATATTATTTAAAATGTAAGCACTTTTGCCCAAAAAGAACTTTATACAAACAGCAAATCAGCTTATGCACAAAAAGACACAAAAACTAGCGAGTTTGAATGCGTTTATCGATCAGAAAAAAAGTATGTTTGTCACTGGATCAAATACACGTCTTATCAGCAGCTCATTCGGTTAGACAAAAAAAAAAAAAAGAAAAAAAAAAAAAAAAAAAATGCACTCGTGAATTAACGTTGATTTAAAAGTTTCTAGAAAAATGTTTTCGATGCTAATCGGTGGTGCCTATGACTCTTGTAATTCACTCTTGATTCATTTCGATTTAAATTTTTCCTGTGAGAACCAATCTCTTGTGACTCTTGTGAGTCTTAAAGACCAATTTTTTAAAGGCAACCATCCAATAATCTGATTCTGGGTTACCTTTCAGGAACAAGACTCAAGTATTGAAAAAAGTAATAATAAGTAATATTATGTTAGAAATCAATAGAATATCATAATTTGCCACTGTTAAAATGGTCTTTTTGAAATAAATTTGAACTCCAGTTATATTTAAAACCAATATATTCCGCAATTGACTTCAGTTCAGACAAAAATTAGCAAAAAAGTTGAAGAAAAAAAAGGTAGGTACATATGTATTAAATATCAAGTTTGTTATCTTTAGTTTTTTCAGATTTTTTTTTAAACTATAATTTAACGTTATTTCAAAAAATGACTTAAACAAAACTTCATGCTGTTCCTTGGAAAGATAAGACCCCAACGTTGTCGTCGTCGGTCGTTTGAGTACCTTTATAGCTACCATAGTTAAACTTTTTTCCCTAATGCTAATGAAAACTAGTGCATCTCGTTCTTGTATTGCCCATTTCAATATAATTACCACAGTTCAAGTTTTGTTTTTATTCTCAAAACCTACTTAGGTTATCATTTAGATCAAAACTACTTTAACTCAATCTATATGCCAATTAATGAGTATCACATATATGTACATATGTTCTGTTCATACGTACAGTAGGACTTTTTCAAAACAAAAAAAGAAGAAAGAAATGGAACAAATAGAAATACTAGGTAAGTAGGAATATGGGAACCTATCTATAACCTCCTACCTAGTAGTTAACTTGACATAAATCGACATAATGCATCGTGTTCTTTTCTTACTGTTAATATAAAAAGTGAGTATCTACGTATCAATGTATCTATAAAAAAAATAAAACAGGAATGGTTATCGCTTTTCAATCTTTTTTAGACTAATTGTTGCACTAGATTTAGATTCTACGAGTATAGAAATTCAATTGAAAAACCATCCACAGGATTCGAAATACGATTATTGTACTGCTAACCGGATTTGTTCTCCATTCTTTCAATATATAAATAAATTGAGAGTAATTAAAGAGTATCTATCGATAAGTTGAAATAGCTTTGAACACACATTACCGCACACATAAATATATTCTATCCACCGCCATCGCATCGTCGTCGTCAGCAGTCGGTAGGTTCTAAAAAAAAAAGAGAGCTCCCTGTTTTCCATTTAGGGAAATAGCTTGATAAATAGTGTTATTTGGGATGAAAAGTGACTCTGGATATGGTTACCCCACCTGGGATAGATAGATAAAGTTAATTTATATGACATGCAGTATCACTTAAGGCATTATAAAGTTGGAGCACTTGAACGCGCGACTTGTCGGTCGAGGACTGATAATTATTGTGCACGCTTTAGTTTACTAACTTAGTGGGTAGAGTAGGAAATAATTGATCAGCAGCTTAGTTAATTATTTTATTTAAAAAAAAAATCAATAAACTGAGAAATAAACTATCAATTAATTGGCAACTTGCGCGTTGGCATTCAGTGAATGCAGTCTAAGTTATAAACTTATTTAAATGCCAAACTATAGGTACCAACCAGACACGTCAGACAGTTTTTGCTTTCGAAAAATTCGAATTTGAAATGCTTCCCACTCTCATAAAAACCCCAAAATAAAATAAAACCTAAGTAATTTATGCTCACGAAGGTCGATGTAAGATATGTTTTGATTCAATATATCAATACCCTGTCGCGTTTTCTATACATCAACCACGCACAAGTCGCACCACATCGCACTGGCGATGGCGATCGGTGGCGATCGATGGCGGCTGCTGCTGCAAGACATTTTTATATTCATCACCTGTGCCTCAGGTTGTGAATTTAACAACCTTTTCAATTTTTATTCTACCAACGATCGACAGATGAAAATAACAAAAATTACAAACAAACACAAAACAATTCGAAAGTTGTACGCGGCTTGATCGAAAGAGATAATTTCATGTGTAACAGAATACCTGTCAAAAAAATAAAACAACAATAAAATGGTAGTAAAAGACACGAGGCGTTAAGTAGAAATTGTTGTTGGTTAAATTAGTTTTATTTAATTGGCATATTTCTCCAGCATTCATTCAACTATTGGTAACAACACGACAGATATCTTTTTTTTTTATCTGATAGAATTGAACTTTTATAGCTTTTTATTTATATTTTATCGTTATTGAAAATTCTGTTCCGGTTTTATTACAAAGAAGACGATGTTGATTTTGATACTTTTTTTTAAATCACTGTGAAAGTGATCAAATTCTTGATATTTGCATAATTTAAATACAAAATTGTTGGTGGTTCTAATAGGAGAATGTGTAAAAATGAATGTTGTGCTCTATTTCGAACTAGGCATGAAGATACTACATGGGATTATTGTAAGTTCTATATTTCAGCCTTTATCAAAAAGACACATTTTCGTTTTGTTTTTATCTTTATGATATATTTATGGCATAGGCCTTGTTTTTTTTAAGGCGACAAAAGACTAGACTGGCACCCAAAATATTTATTTACATATTTTTGGTCAATCGTCTCAGTTTAGAGGAATAATTTGACATAAATTGTTATAATTCTTAAGAAGAAATAGTTGAACATCTTACTCAGAAAGAAATCGCGCATCACAAGTGTTTAGAATAATAAAGAAAAAAGGTCGCGGTATATATGACTGTCATGCTAGAGGTCCTGGGGTAAATCCCTATTTGTGCCATCAAAAGTTTTTTTTTTTGCGGGTACTGCTTTTAACGAAGTATTGACACATCCTCCAAGAGTAATTCTTGTCATGAAAAGTGCTTTCTCAAAATAAGCTGTTCGGATTCGGCTTAAAACTGTAAGACCACTGTTGCCATTTTGACTTGTTTCCAGTCAGATTTGACTGGATTTTTTCTTCGTTAGCTGGAAATAAAATACAGATCCAGTCAACATTTATTTTTAACTGGAATCAAGTCAAAAATTCGAAACACTTTCTTTAATTATTTAGAAGAACTTCAAAGGGTTAACAAAATATTTGAAAGTGAAAAAGGGGATTTTGTTAATGTTTTGGGTGATTTGGAACTTCTCATATTAATGCTTATCAAAAAAATTGTTAGTCCTGATTTAGACATAAGTTGCTTAAGGCTACCTTGGAGTCGAATGCGAAGAAAAACTAAATGAATTAGAATTAAATTTGGAAGCAAACAAATAAGATATTGATGTATTTAGACAAAACTGTAAACATTTTATTATAAAGCTAGTAAAAGAGTTGCAGCAGAGATTGCCAAAAAATCTTTACCTTTTAAAGCAGATAAGGATGCTTTCGGTAAGCGAATGCCTTTCGCAAAATAAATTCTCCCTACAACTGCAACCTGTTTTTAATGCAATGAATGTCGAGGTAATTTTAGCTGACAAAATTTCTAGTCAATGGGGCAATCTAAACTTTGTAAGATGGAACTACATAGAGGAAACAGTACCTTTTTGGTGTGAAGTTTCATCTTATAAAGATGCTAGTGGAGAAAATCTTTTTAAAGAATTGGAAAAGTTCGCTATTTCGATATTGGTATTGCCAATATCAAACTCTGAGTTGGAACGAATTTTTAGCCAATTAAACTTGGTCAAAACCAAGCAAAGAAACAGGTTTCATTTGATTTCTACAAATGCTATTTTAATTATTATAAGAAACAATTTGCGAGGGGTAAAATGTTGCCATAATTTCATCATTCCAAATGAAGTTACGAAAAAAATTGGAACAAATGTAATTTACCAAAATATTGTCACTATAGGCCCTAGTTCTCCGTGGACTGTTGCGCCACCTATTTAATTTTATTTATTCTAAAGAAAGGGTTTTTTAACAGGGACTTGACAACTTTGAATTTAATTTGTGAATGCAACCTTTCACTATTCATCGAAGGGTCTTTAGACAAGAAATAACAAGTTTAGTGCAAAAATTTGAGCCTTCATATTCGTTATGTGATGTTGCCGTGTCAATGAGACTAGGAGTTGGTCGAAGTGTCAAAAATATCACTGCCGTTTAGACTTCCGTAGCAAATGATCCAAATCAAAATTCCACTTCGTTCTCGAAAATTTAGCATCGATCAGACCAAATTGTGTTGTATTTTGGGTAAGGATCAAGATGACTCAAGAATTGAAGCCAATGGAACATTTGAAGCAACATACGTTCTCCAATTAGGAAAATTGTGAAGTCCTTATTATTCTAATAAGAGATTTTTTAGATCGTTTTTTGAACAGTTGTAATAGTTGAAGCTGTCATTTTTGCTACTTTACAAGTAAAATCTACGCCATTACTATATATATACATATGTATATATATAGAGAGAACGATATAAAATGCTTTTAAACCGTCGTGAAGCCCTGGAAAAAATTTGAGCATCACTGTATTCACGAAAACTCAGGTATGTTGATTCTTCTTCGATAGTAGGTATATGGCATTCCAAAAACGACTTAGGTCGTAAGGCATTTGAAATAAGTAGTTTACACAAAAACTCGATCACCAACAATACCGTATTTTCCTAATTTAGTTACTGAAATTCATCGAAACGAACCGGATCTTCGTCGAAAAATCATCATCTCCAGTGATGAAAGATTTTCACTAGACTAGAAGACTACGTTAAAAAGCAGAATTCTCACTTTTCGGGCTGAGAAAATTAAGTAAAGAATATTGAAAAGCATCTCTATCCTCAACGTGTCGCGAAGTTAATCAGAAACAAACAAATTTAATAGCCCAAGTGAATTATCTGCATGTGTTTATTACGTTAAAAGATGTGGTCTCAAAACTGATCTTTGTGGCATACCAGTGCATAGTGCATATAAAATCAGATAGCTATAATTTAAAACAAATACTTGAGTTAAATCAAAGATAAACGTTTTGAAACAGAATTAAGTATTTTTCAAAATTTAATTGAAACTAGTGTTTCTACAAAACTGATATCTATTAGTTTACGCCTTTACGGATTTCAAAAACTAAATAAAATAAAATGAATATAAGCCATTGTCAAGCTGTTTTTAATTTTAGTTAATTTCTTTTTCTTCGTAAGAATTTTTAGCTTTTACACATTTAATTGATTTTTAAAGAAAACTGATTTTCCCACAACAATTCACAATGTTTTTGCTGGTAAAGGTAAAAAACTTTAAGGCAATGGTTTTGCTCACAATTAGGCACCTTTTCCACATTCATTTGAAAGAATTATTTCTTATGTATAGCTCATATGAAATAGAAAATCATTAAGTGTTATCACTGCATAGTTTAAAGTAGTTAATTACATAGGTTTTTTCTTACTTAAGAAATAAAACATTACTTTATAGTGATGTAAAAAAGAAAGCCCAAAGAATTGTCTGATGTAAAAAAGGTGAAATAACGTATCTTCAGAACAAGAAGTACCTATAGACATCACCACATATCTTTACTCTTATCCACATCTAACTTTGTTGTGTTGTAGGTTGATGTAACAACAAATAAACAAAAAAAAAGTAAAAACAACAAACATAACATAGCTTCCATGATAAGCATCGTTAAGCTTATAATGTCGAGAAAACAATTTTCTCAACTTTAAACCTTCCTTCTAGTACCCGCGCTCGTATAGGAATATGTGTGTGAAAAACAAATTAGTGATGCCATCCCAATGTCTGCTAAGATGCTCAATTAAATTCAAATATTACGTTAAGATCTCTGCGCTTCGCCGCTGCTGGCCAGCCGCCCGGTCTTACACCGGCTGCTGGGCTGATGCACGGCACAGCCGTTCGTGATGGTTATTAACAGGTTTATATGTTAAGCTTCTTAAGATGTCGGCAAATAATTAATTACATCAACTGTTCAAGACTTCTGGGCTGAGGTCATTATTGAAGTCATCCTTTTAGCTTCATATGTTTTATAATAATAATAATAATCGATTCAGCAAATGGATGGGTGGCTCGGCGGCGACGACCGGTAAACTGACTGCGAGAATAGCATTAAGAATGCATATAATGCTCAATATAGAGTGGCGGCATACCTCTAGAGTACCTTCAATATTGGTAAGATGAAGGGTAATTTCAATGTGGATTCCCTAATGGAATGCTATGAAGGTACCTATGTCAATATGAATGTTGGGTATGTAGATGAACCGGAATAGGTTTTTGCTATTAGGGTTCATTATTTGGACTTATGTACATTTGTGTGAAATTGAATTCTGGATTAAAATAAAATAAATCGATTGTACGCGATATAAAATTGATCCGAAAAGAGAGCGCGTTTAAGCAAACTGATTAAAATAAATTGACTCAGCGGGAATCTCAACTAATTCGAACTTTTTTTAGAATATGGGCGGCAGATAATCGAGTAGTGTATTATTTTTTGCAAGCAGATAAAGATCAAAGAATACTTGTATTTTTATGTTTCTTTAATCTTGGAACATCAATTTATTTTGACACATTTATGTTTATTAAAAAATATTCTCAAAAACAGATATAACCGCTTCTCAACTTTCCGAAATTGTCAATTTTTTACCGATAATCCTTGAGGCCTAAACCATCCTTTTTCAACAACTGGGTAAAAACACAATAAATGAGTACAAATTTTAACATCTTCTAGAAGAATTTATAATATGTAAATTCTGATTTAATAGGGACATGATCGTGAGTTATAAAATTGTATTCAAATGACTGATTGCCGGTCGAAATTCCAAGTTTGAGTCAAAATTTTACTAAATTTTTAGCTTTAAATTAGGCAGACGCAGTTGGAGTAGTTTTTCAATTTGGACTTGAATTTTATAACAAGATTTTGTGTATAGTAAAAAAAGTTTGAAGTCTTTCTTTGTTCTCAATATAGTTCAGTCGAAAACCATTTTTTATCAGATTTTAGTTGTTTTTGTAGGTTTTCGTTTTGTTTTTCTAAGTTGTCAATTGGAGTCAATAATATTATCCATATGATAAAATAAGTTTAATTTCAATATCTGTTTTTGTTAACAAGATATTTTTGTCGAAAACCTTTTTGATTGTTGAATTCGACAAATCGAATAATTACAATAACCTTCTTAGTGAATTTAAATAAAGCTATTATTCAATAGAAAACGATATCAGTCAATTGGCTCCGACGGCTACAGTTGTAGCATTATATCCCTTTCATAAAATGTTCGTAAATAATTCGCGATGACTTCACGAATTCCATCTTTAAGACTTTGAAACGATTACATAACATTCACCAGGCCTCAGCGCCATAAATGAGAACCGGGATGATGAGTGTCTTATAGATGGTGCTTTTAGATGCTCGAGAGAGGACTTTACTACTCAATCGCCTTTTAAGTCCAAAGAAGCAGCGATTTGCATGAGTTATTCTTCATTTGATTTCAGCGCTAGTGTCGTTGTCTGAGTTTATGGCGGTGCCTAGGTAGACAAAGTCCTCAACTACCTCACAGTTATAGCTGTCCATGGTGACGTTTTGTCCAAGACGTCGTCGTTCAATTTCCTTTTTTGATGACAGCATATACTTGGTCTTGCCCTCATTGACCACTAAACCCATCTTCTTCGCTTCCGTCGCAATGCTCAAAAACCCTTCACTGACATCACGCTTTGATCTTCCAATTATTTCAATATCATCTGCGTTTCCGAGTAATTGGATGAACCTTTGGAAGATTGTGCCTCTAGTGTTGACGGTTGAGTTTTGCACAATTCTTTCCAGAACGATATTGAAGAAGTCGCATGACAGTGCATCGCCTTGTCTAAAACCTTTTTTAACATCTAATGCATCGGTGAGATCTTTTCCGACCTTGATAGAGCAGCTTGCATTCTCCATCGTCATTCTACACAAATGGATAAGTTTTACAGGGATGCCAAAACTATAGACATTGATCTGTAGAGCTCTTCCTTGCAGATGAGTTGGTGCATGCTCCACTTCAGAGGCGGAATCTCTGATGGCTGCAAGACAATATTGCCACTGGTTTTCAATGATTAATGCAGGCAGCATATGTCTTCTTAAGAGGTTATTAGAGATCGGAGATCGATTGGAAAAAGGACATGGCAGTCTCTTGCGATTGAAGCCGTCTAACGTCGAAACTTCTCACAGTACTTCCTTGTTTTGGCTTAGATCGGGATATCCGTAGCAGTACCTTGGCTACAACGAGGTAGTGGTCCGAGTCAATGTTGGCCGCTCGGAATGTTCGGACATCCTGTATACTGGAGAAGTGTCGTGTCGCAATGTGGTCAATCTGGTTGACAGTTGATTAATCAGGAGATTTACATGCCCCCTTGTGGATATCAAGATGTGTAAACTGCGTACTAGCTACCAAGACGTCTCGCTCCGCAGCGAAATCGATCAGCCTGAATCCGTTTTCGGAGGTGGTGTCGTGCAGGCTGTATCTCCCGATTGTGCCACCAAAGATGTCTTCTCTTCCTAGCTTGGCGTTAAAATCTCCTAAGACAATTTTAATGTCCGAAGTTCGTTGTCCTTATTTCGTTTGCTTGGGTTGTCAACAGTGAATCCGTCCGTATACGAGGCTTGTTGGTGCTTCGCAACTAAGGTATTTTTTACGTGGTTAGGAAGTCACCCCGACGGCACAATACCCAACCTGGAGAGCCAGATCCTTAGTATAACTCCAAGGATGGGGATGAACCACTCCTTATATGCCTGGGCTCCAAATATGTCGTAGAAGCCCTATAAGGTGTTCACTAAGTAGTTCAACCTTAGTGGGACTGTAGACGCCACCGTTTATTTCATCTCGGGAATTCGTCCACTGCCGTCTGGATAAGGAGGGTGCCTTAGTGGAAACACCTCTCCACATCACATCATATTATCAAGTTAGATTAAATTAGCTTAATTTTGTACAGAAGTTTCTTAAATGACAATTTGGTTTATTTAAAAAAAATCATTTAAACATTTCTGATGGAACCAATACTTGATGGACACATCTGTATTTGTTTTAATTGTTTGCTTTCATCGTAATAATTTTTCTTGATTCATCAGACATGCCTATCTCAATTTCTGTAATTGGATAGTACATAACTCATACCCAACTGGGCAATTATTCAATGAAGATAAAAATAATAATAATTTATTTGAAATCTTAGTCAAGCAAAGCAATAATAATTGCATAATTGCTTTAAGATTTTACATTGATTGATTTCATGTCCCTTCATCATCATCATCATCATCATCATCATCGGTATATAAAAATTACTTTGGAAATAAATCGATATTATCGTGTCAAAATTCCAACTCATCAAGTTGTCAATGATAAATTTTTGCTTTCGCTGCGATAAATTTATCAATCTATTAATTAACTTTCAATATAAACAAAAAAAGAGAATTTGCTTTTATGTTTTTAAAGCAATCATTTTTCACAGATGTCGCGATTGGTATTTATCTTTTATCTTTTTATATTTCTTAAGGAATTTAAAAGTCTATTTATAAGAAAAAGATTCATTTTTAATCCATTCACATATTTTATGTGTTATTTATTCATAAATGAGAATCGTAGAATATATGTATGTATGTACATAAAACTTGTTTCACAATGGGACACAATTTAGATGAGTTCCAATTATAGAAGTGAAGATTCCAAATGGGATTCATTCTTATTGAAATCCGAATCCAACATTCTAAGTTTTATGTCAAAGAAAAAACACTAAACTGACGTAATTTAATAGTTTTTATGTGTAATTTTATGGTGATGAACTTGTATGTTTTACTTAATATTCATGTTTTCTTTAAAATATTGTAGCTTTTTTTTTTATAAGAAATCGATGCTTTAGAAATTATTTTACGATTATTGTATCTGGTTTGAAAATAATTTGTTCAAATGGGATTAAGACCAATAGTTTGAAGTATTTAAAAAGTGTACAAATATACGAGCTGTAGGTTTCTTTTTTTACAATCTTTAAATTGGTCATTTTTTGATATTCACACCACAAACGACGACGAATATTTATGAAAGAATTAAAAGGTTTCTCCTACTTTATCGACCGCAAGTAATTAGTTTCTAAAAAGTTGCCTAATGAATGAAGTCAACAATTTAGTTATCAATTAATGCCAAACATTTGTTATTGTTAAAGATTGCTTGGATATCACTCTGCTTAAATGATATAAAACTTTTGATTTCGAGGTCCCATCACTTTTCATATGGCTGATTTTTTACTCGGATATTGTGTATACATCAAAATCTTGTTCCACTTTGTTATATTTATAATTCGGTGCAATTTCTTTACAGGTTTTTGCAAAGGAGATCAGGACGATCTCAAGTTTTCAATTGGTTTCCTTGTATTTAATTCGAGTCCCTTCTCATCATCATTACTGAAATAGAATGACAGCAATTAAGTTTTCGATATTTTATTTTTATAAAATGTTTCAATTTGTTTCATTCTGTAAGATTTTTCAATAAGAGATTTCATTTTCAATAGCCCACTAGATAATTAGGCAGCTGTCACTTTGAAGCTGTCATCTCTTGACATCTGTCAAGTAAAAATACGCCATTGCTAAAAAAGAGCTGTGAAAAATTCTGTACAAACATTTGGTGAACATTTTGCAGTCGCAGAAACAAGTTTAAGTCGTCGTGAAGACTTAAACGTTAAAGCTTTTAAATATCAGTTGACAAATTAATTCAAGCTGGTAAATCATCAGCAATGTCATAGCTTCACTGCCTAAATGCATCAAAATGATTTGAATTCTCGAATCTCGAAAAATTATCCCTAGAAATTACATCCGTTCTAACCTCAGATTTGTTGCTATCAAGCAGAACTGTCACATTTGGGGCTTTAAAGATTGATAACCTGATTTTTTTAATTTTTTTTAAAGATCAAAACTAACAGTGGCCCCATACAATTTTTTTGGTCAAAAAACGAAAATTCGAATTTTCTCAAAAACAAACCGATAGATTTTTTTTTAATTTTCTCTAAAATTTTATTTTTTAACTTGGCTTCTTTTCAAAAGAAAAACATATTTTTGTATTGCTCAGGAAAGGTACCGCTCATAGAACCGTTTTTTTGTTTTTTAATTTTCTCAGCAACTTTTGAACCGATTTCAATAATTTTTTTTTCTGAACGAGCTCTTATATTGCCTTAACAATATTTGATTATCAAAAGTGCAATTTTTTATTGTTTAGATTTTTAAAAAAATATTGAAATTTTTTTTTTCAAAATTATATGTCTCAAAAACGGGTGAACATTTTTTTACGAAATTGAAATATAGAGCGTATATTTACAATCACTAAACAACTGCATACCAAAAATATTTTTAGAACAAAATTGAAAAATTTTATATATAAAAAATTAATTTAAAAAAAACCGCTGCTCTAACGATTTTCAAAAAAAAATGTGAAAAATCAAGGGTTTTTTGATTTATAAAATGGCATTTAAATTTTTGAAGACAAACTTATTTTTCAGGTAAAATTTTGAATCTTAAATTAGTTTTTTTAAAATTATTTTAACTGTATTAAATGTAACCCCCTCCCAAAAAATTGAAAAATGGAGGTTTTTCGACAAATCAAATGGCATGTATATCTTTGAAGACAAACTTATTTTACAGGTATATTTTTAAATATTATATAGATACTTTTTTAAACAGACTCTTTGCATACAGGGACAAGTTCGTGCGACCCAGTCGTGCACTTTATTTTGTTTTGAATGAAACAAACATCGATTGACTTCTCCTAAAAACTACTGAAAATAAACTTCTTTTGGAAATATTGTATTCAGAAGAAGTAGGTGGATACCACGCCCTTTGGAGGTATAATCCTAGATTTCTGAATGCTTACCTTATCTTTATTTCCATACAAATCTTGACTACTCTAATTTTACTTTTTTACAACTCTTTAAAGGGGGATGTTAGTTTATAAATTAAATGAGAATATGGGTGGATAAAACGCCTTTTAAAGGAAAACCTCTATCTTTTTATTTTTCCTTTCTTTGAACAATAATATCTTGGCTTGTGCTTGAATTGAGTATTCTTTGATGGCTAGAAGTGCTTCTCAATGTTGATGATCGTCGGATTTCAATATGTTTGAATTTCTTGTATAAGGTAAATATTTTAAGTTTTAAGCTTTTGACATGATTTTTGTTTAAAGTGACAACCTTTGTCCATGTCGCTGCGTTTATTTTGTTAAAAGCTATACAGGCTACGATTTCATATTTTTATTTCACCGTGCTAAGGAATCGCCATATACTGTTTGACGAGTAACCGAAGCTGTCTGTTTCTTGAGTATTTGCAGCTTGTGACGAATATGCACAGCTTACGTCTCTCATGTAGCTAATGTCAGTGAAAGAGAATTTAAAAAAAATAATCCAATAATTGTTAGGATTTCAACCTGAAGCTTTTTTTCCAGATAATTGATAAACTTAATAGTTCAAATAACTTTAAACAAATTCCATTAAAAATAATACAATCTCCTTTCCTCAAACCATCTCAAACTATACAAGTTTCAATAGATAGATATTTTAAAGGTCATACAATTAAGTACGCCCAGCCTATATACTCGTATGTTAAATAATATTACCATCATAAATACTCATTGGTATTGGGTGGTTAAAAGTTTAAATATATTTAAAAAAGAATGTGATAACATTTGGACACGCCCTTCAACATTTTAAGAACAATTTATTTTTGCGAATTAAAAAAGAAAAAGAAAAATGAAATGAAAACATCGAACATAATAAGATTGGTTTTGATATTATGAACCATACAACTACCAACACCATATAACCTATAGTTTAAAGGAACATCCTAATCATCAAACCAAATTACACACATTCCCGTTCAAATTAAAGACTTCCATCATCATCATCATATTCAAGCCCAACCGCATCCGAGAATGAAGTCGGAATAGGTATATAGAGGTATATGCTTGAAGGAATTCGCCCTGCGTTCCTGGCTATGGATCGCGGCTCAAACGACCATTGCCATAGCCATCGATCGATCGTCCAGTTTTAAACCATAGATGAACTGGTAAATTGTAGATGCTTCTATTTTTAATCACGACATGGAGCAATTTATAAACCGATCGTTATCCTGCACTTCTAGGCATTACCTGAAATTAAACATGATCAATGATCTGTGCAGATTGCAAATTGTTCCCTCATTCACCGCACTTTCAGATAAAGATGAAGATGAAAATGGCGTCCACGTGATATAATTTCCACCCAAGGAAGTTGGTAGCATAGGTACTTTTTTTATGATCATCACCCAACCGATTTACCGTCAGACTCTTTCTATCTCTAGTACAACAAAACAAGATCATGCCACATGATGAGTTTGAACCAGAAAAGCAGAAAACTTAAGAATATATTCATTTCAAGGCTTCCATATTTATTCCAGGTGGTGGAAGTCTGTATAATGGACTGTTAGTTGAACAAACTTCCTATAACAGATGTTGTTGCTGTTAGTTCTTTGGATTTCTTATTTAGATTTTTTCAATTTCAGAAGGGGCATAACCTAGCCAAACCATCTAAGCCCATCAATGCGTCTCGTCTGTAAGCCTTTCTGTAGCTAAGGTTGATGCACAAGGTAAACTATCGCAACGTAATTAATGGTGAATGCATTCAAGTCGGTCTTAAAATATTCAACTTCAGCCACTGCACAGTGCACTGCACACCACCACCACCACCGCCAAGCAATTCTGCAATCTACGAAGACGACGACGACGAAGAAGTTGTTATAGAGGTCTTTCATTAGAATGGCGAGAGGTAATGCTTTTTGTTGGTTCTAATGAATTGGAAGCGTTTCAATATTGCATATGGAGACATTGCTTTTGAAAGCAAGGTGGTGATGACGGCTGGAGGCTTGAACTAGACAACAGCATCTATAGACTCCACTTTATAGTGAAGACGAAGAGGGCTAACAAACACTCCCATGGGTTTGATTTGATAACACCTTTTTTACATTCCACAAGACATCCTTTTCTTACTAGCTTCCCTGCATCTTCTTTTTTGTTAATTTATTCTGTTTATGAATATGAAGATGCTTTTGCATCATTGCAGATGTCGTTGGTGTTTGTGGGTTGTTATCACATATTTGTGCAGACAGTATATTTATATTCCAAGGCTTCTTCTATCTTGTCTCATAGGATTTGTCACACTCCTTGCTAAGTGTCATCCATCCTTAAATGCAAATCAACAAAAAACTAACAAGAAAATGATTAGGTAAGTATAGTTTGGGATCAATAGTTGAATTGCGGTAGTTCCTAAAGAAGTCTTCTAACAACAGTCTTTAGGAGTTCTAGAAGTTTTATCTCAAGTCTAATGATATTGTTTTAAAACCTTGAAAAATAGAAAACAGATATGGAGAAACATGGAAGGATTTATCGTGATTTTTGTGGCTTTTTTAACATAGATATTTCTCACTAAATTCGAATATGGACAAAAACCCATGTTTTGACATTAATATAATTTTAAGTTGTTAATGCCTCAAAGAATTTTTAAGGTATTTTCGGAATAAAATTAAAATATTGAAGTTTTAATTTGTTATAAAACCCTAGAGAGCTTACGAAACCAAGGAAACCGGTGAATTACTGGACAAATGTTCATTCCGAATTAAATAATTTCGTATTGTCTCGGTTTTACGAGGTGAGGTCAATACCTACATTTCTCAATTTTTGATCCTCCGTAAGAGGATTTTTAAAGACTGTGGCTTAAACTCTCTGGTGATGGCTCCTTGGATTTGTATGATTCGTAATTTGAGACTTCTTGAAATTCTTTGGTTAAGGGAAATAATAAAAACCACTTCTGTTTTTTGACTTCATCTTTGCATGGTCACTGAGAAAAATATAAGACTCCTTTTTTCCCTTGTTTTATTTCTTTGCTAAAAACCAATCCTTGTTTAAAAATACCAAATATTCTTGACTGTTTTTTCAATACCTATGATGCCTTCACTTCAGAAATTAAAATGCAACACTGTCTTCTAGACTATAAAGAAGCAAGAACAACAAACTCAGATGAAGGGAACTTTTGTCTTGTATATATTATGACAACAAGAAAACCAGAAGAATTTAATTGCCTTGGGTACTCATAATAAATTGTTACTAGTCGTATTTACGATTTTGTTAACTGAAATTTTTCTTAATTAAATATGTGTCCCTAATGACCATTAGCTACTTATTTCTTGAGAATTAAAAAAGAAACATTATTTTTGTTGCTCATTATGTTGGTAATTTATGGTTTTATAGGGCTTGTGAAGCTATACTTTTGCAATTTTTGTTGGTATGTCTCTTTTACTGGTCGATCATTAAATTGTTTTTTAAGAGATTTAAATTGGTGAGAAAATAATTCACAACTAACTTAATTCAGTTAGTTACTCAATATTAATAATTTATTTAGTAGGAATTTTACTTTTTTCTTTGAAATGAGAATGCTTTTAATTACGTGTTTTTTTTTTGGTTTTAAAAATATGCAAAATGTTTTAAGTTACCTTTCTATTATTGACATTAATTAAAGTGAAGCTGGAATTCGATCCACTTTTAGAGTCACATTCGTGCCTTTACAAACTTAGACCTAAAATTGTTATAATTCACCAAGTTTTCGTTTAAAGAACTTTTCAAATTTTACAAACTATAATTGCTGCTTTTAACAGAGATATTTAAGACATTAAACCAAATCATCAAGGCACTTTCTACATCTAGGAAGGTATAGCAAGAATAAAGAATCTTTTGAACTTTTTTCTTAATACTGGCGCAATTAATTTGCTCTACATGAACTAGATTGGTGTTTGAAGTTCTAAGAGCGTTTTGGGGTTGAAATTCTCGCACTTTGGAAAATGAATCGATATTAGCTCTTCCACGGACTCAGCTGGAGGGGCTTTCTACAATCCATTAGGTTTTTTTTTGCCGAAAACATGGATTACAATTTTATTTTGATAAGACTTTACTAAGTCTGGCAAAAGTGGCGTTCGGTATGCTGTCGAAAATTTGGAGGAATAACTCTATTAGCTTAAACACAAATCTACGACTGTTTCGCACAAATATCGAATCTGTGTTTCTTTATGGGTGCAGCACCTGGAAGGTTACTTTATCCATTACAAGATAGCTACAAGACTTCGTGAATAGATGTCTTCGCAACATCCTAAGGATTTGCTGGCCAAACCGAATATCAGGAACCTATAGACTCTATTATACGAAGGCGTAAGTGGCAATGGATTGGACATACGCTTCGAAAAGGTAACGACTGCATTTCAGGTCAAGTAATGCAGTGGAATCCGCTCACACAAGAAGGAAGAAGAGCACATGGCGTAGGACAGTCGAGCAGGAATCAGCTTCACTAGGCAAGTGTTGGAGGGAGCTGCAACACATCTCCGGAAACCGCACACGATGGCGCGTAGGCGTAGTAGAAGCCATATGCCCCTAAAGGGGTTCCCAACGGACTTAACAGGTCTGAGGACCTAAGTAAGTAAGTAAGTAAGTAAGCCTGGCGGAATTTTGTACCTCTTCAATTGATGGCAGTATTGTCTCCAACCTTTTTTTAGAAATTTCTGTGGGTCGCTTAGAAACTTTAAGACGATTTTTATAGGATTGATAACAATTTTGTTTGTTTTGAGATCTTAAGGCAGTTTTAACTTATGCTTCAATGATTTTAAACCTGGATTCCAAAACTTCTACAGACTCTATGCTCATATTCGGAATGTTGCCTAGTTTGGACTTGACTAAATAAATAAATTAGGTGTCGCAACAGTTCGTTGAGAACAAGGGCCTAGTGACTTACAACTCTCAATCATTCCTGTGTGCGAGTAATGCTGTCAGGGATGGAAGGGACCTACTCTTGAAGAATTCGTCAATTCCTCACAAGAGGCAGTACCCGTGAAAAAAATTTAGATGGTACAGGCAGGGATCGAACCCAAGACCTCTATAGCATGACAGTCCAACGCACAAACCATCACGCCACGGGTACTACTGGACTTGACTATTTGATCAAATTTTCTATGTCGGTTCTATAAAGATTTTTATAAGGAAAAGGAATTTCAGACTCAAAACATACATTCAAAAGAATCCATTTGTGATTTTTGTAACTCTCTGAGAAACTCGTCTGTTCAACTTGATTACGGTAGGGACCCTCGCTTTTAGACAAGGTATAGGAAAGTACCATACATTTACCTAGATGGATTTCCACACCGTCAGCAGACTTTTGCTGTTGGTGGAGAGCTCATCCACAATCGATACTTAGAGGGTGTCTCTATTGACAACCTCACTTAGAGTATGCGATTACGCTGCTCTGGGCGATGTCATACATTACCCTTTTTTCCCGAAAGTGAAGTTAACTCTTTTTCTCAGTTGAAAGGGCCTTTTACTGAGATCTATTATGCTCGATGACCATTTCTTGAGAAGGTACTTTATTTTCTCGTCAGCATCATTGACATGAATTATCCCAGCCGCCTCATTTTTAAAGTTTTTCAAGAATAAAGGTGGCCCTTCTGAACTGGTGCCTGAGAAGAACGCCTGAGGACTGCGAATGCAAACCGAGGGTTTAGATGGGTACTCGCTGGTATCCCTAATGGTATCACAACATCAAAAGTTCCAGTGCTGTGAATACTCAATGTTAGTGCCTCCTGGCTTAAGCCTAAATAGTCATCCTCAAAGTCGGTGGTTGGTAACGTTTACGTTTACCGGATTAAGGCGGAAAATAAGACGGATCCTGCGTCCGAATGAGCTCGTTAGCCGTTGGTGATGATAATTCAAACCATTTTTTTTTTCGCACTGCGATGACAAGAAATCGCATGTGATTTCCTCGTCTGCGAAGATTATTATTTTTTTAAGCTTGAATCACTGGGCTCCCAATGTTTCATTATTTTTGGTCATATTGATTTATCGTTTGGAAGAGTTCCCATCTAAACCAAACTCCACACTTAGAAGACCGGTTGCAATAATTTGAAAATCAATGTATACCATTACAGTTACACGAATAAACCCACGTATTAAAATAAATTGAATAAATTTATATCCATGCCTAGTAAATAATATTTCATTCAATGTGCCCACCAAGCCAACACTTAATCATCATGTCCAAGTCTAGTTCTAGTTTTTTACGCGCAACGCGTCCAAATTGATACTTATCTATCACGAATAGTACGGTGAAAGTGTGAAATCCAATGAATTGAACGCAACCACCAACACCACTCACTATCAATAATAATTGAACTTTAATCAAAGTTAATTAAATTTTGTTTTCATCATCATACAAACATACATACATATATTCGTATGGGAATGGGAATGGGATGGTCGAACTAAATTTTATAGTAGGTTCGTGCTCCAGCTCTCACGATATACATATGTATCTATACGACTTGGAGTATCTATATTTTGAAAAACGAAACAAGTTAAACTAAACTTCCATTTTGTGAAAATTGGTCTTGTGCTATGTGCATTTGCAAGGCATAATCAAAATGAATGGAAGAAAAAAAAAGAAGGCGCGCCCAAACCAATTGAAATCATAAACCCTTTCACATCTCTCCTTATAATCATCAGCAATGTTGAATATTGCAGGAAATACATTACCAGTTTAAATCATCTCTGATGTGAAATCATGAATTTTTCTTCATCATCTATTAAATGTCTGCTGCTGCCTTTATAGAAGAAATAGAGTACCTTGGTACTTAGTGAAGTCAAGCTATAGCGAATTTCAGCAGGTGGTTAAATCTTTGTCGAACAACAACAATAAAAAGAAGAAAAACGACGCACGACGACGCGACTGCTGGCTGTTCTTAAACTCAAATTTCGTGTACTCGACTTAGTGCGAGAAAATATTATAATAATTCTCATTCCTAAATGAATCTTGTTTTTAAAGTTAAGTATGTTAGTATATAGATTTGTATATTACTGTGGGGCATCTTCTAAGTTTGCAAAGATACAATAAAAAAAAAACAACGTTCTGCTTCTTTGCTCTCAATAGGAAAATGAAAACTGGTCCATTTGATGGAATATCTGTTCTTTTGCTTACTTGTAGAACACAAATTTATCTATATGAAGCCATCATCATAGGCCGTCGCGGCGTTGAGGCGGATACACAATCTCTTATAGCCACTATAAAAATGCGTAACACAAACGAAGAATGTTAGTTAACAAGAGTCGGTTTAACGACTTTAACAAACTGGGTAACAATTTAGGGCGTTCATTTTTATAGATTTAAGGTAACAGAAATATATGAAAGGTTTAATTTTTCTTACATCTTAGCAGAAAGCAATTTAAACTTTTATTTTTGATTGCATGCTTTTCGAAGTTCCTCAGGGTTTAAAGCATCAGCTCTAAAGAAAACGTATGGTTTGATTTCAGCTGCAAAGAGGGTATTAGGGTTAAAAAAGTAAGCTTCCGTTCTTTTAAAATCAACCCAACAGGAAGGCCTGCGATGACCACATTCGAAGGACCAAATTTAAGAATGAGTTTTTAATAAGAAATCCTGCAATACAAATTGTTGGTAATTTCTAAAAAACCACTAGGAATTCTTCCTGTTTCTCGGTTCCTACGCTCGTTGTCAATGACACTCCATTTGTTAGCTCTATAGCTAATCTCTTTCCAATCTTTTTTTTTCACCTCTGCAGTAGCCAGAACCCTTAAAGATCTCAACACCTATAAATCCGGATGGCATCCCCGCTGTTGTTTTGCAAAATCACTGCGCAAGCTTTTTCACCTACCCTAGGCTTCAGTTTTCGTTCCGAGTAAATGAAAAACGGCTTTTAAGCCTATACCCCAAAATATGCGAATCCTCCTTCTTAATAACCAGCAGTACGGCTTTCGTAGCAATAGGTACACGAGTGATAGTTCTGGAGAAAGAACGCTTATTGCACTTGATATTTCAAAAGCGTTTGATAGAATTTGGCACTAGGCTTTCTTATCGAATATGAGTGCCTTCGGTTTTGACAAATTCTTCCTTCGTTTGATTAAAAATTTTATTTCGGATAGTTCAGTGCAATATTGGATTAATTTAAGTTTGAGAAACACAACATAATTAAATCCTGGTGCCCCAGGGTTATGTTCTGTTTCCGACATACTTTCTAATTTTTTATTAATGATCTCCTGTCTGAAATTTCAAATCCACTTACCGGCTTCGCTGACGATAGTAGTCTCTGCTTTTTGTATTCGTTTTAATTTTCACAACCCGGCACTTCAAATGTTAATCTTCAACGCCAATGTATGATAAGCTCATTAAATTATGACCTAGACAGCATTGTTAAATTTTGGAATCAATAATCGTGTAGAATTTAATGTGTCAAAAACGCAATACTGTCTAAAGTTGTTAAAATATAATTTACCACTTTTGTCACTATCCATGATCGGCACTTTCTGGGAGACTAAAAACTTCGAGATTCTCCTTTTGTGGAAGATGTTTGGGTTTAAAAAGCAAATGGACAAAGTCCAATATCTGGGCTGTTTCTCCAACAACTTACTTATGTTTCTTGGACAATATTGAACGTATTCTCATAGTCAAATCATTTACGTCAATTGAACACTTTCGTAAAGTTTCTTGTCTCACCCTTTTTTACCGGATTGTGCTCTACAGAAATATCCAGTTGCATTCCTCCTCCCAAGCAATTACACCATAATACTTTCGCCTCCAGGAATGCTCATCAGTATAAGTTCGAGCCCAACTTCAATCGTATATGTCAAGTACAGAGATTCGTTCCTTAACCGTACAATACGAATGTGGAATGCTTTGCCACATTGTCATTGTAATATTCAGAATTTTAACATAAATATACACCGATGGCTCCTTTAAAAGCCCTTTCTCCCTTCCCTTCGGTTTACTTCAAAACATGCCAGTTCCAACTTTGAAGGGCACCAATGGTAAGCCCATATCCACTCTTTTGTTCATTTTGAAGACCACCAATCTTTAAATTTCCTAGGCCCCAAGTTCTTATAGAATCCAGCCCTGATACCAATCCGCACTCAGTTAAGATTCTCGTTCCACTACAAGATACAGAGAGTCTTCACATTGCTCAAGTAGCAATATCATCCTAAGTTTAGATTCCTTATGCAACCAGTTATTCCCGATCATCCAACAAAATAGAAAAAAACAACAACAACAACAAAACCGATTTATAATAATTTAAATGGGAGTCCGTTTGGCAGGTTGTATTATAAAAAATATCTATCTTTTGATTTGCGACCAATTTCTATGGAAAAGAAAATCATTACAGGTATCGTTTGATTGCGAATCACTACCATACCACCCCTTAAAATCAATTCATTACAACATTGTAACCAAAAGGATAGGTTGAAGGTAGGTTGGGTACGGCCAGCTACAAAATATATGACCATCGTTCCCGAGTCGGTCGTACATACCACCGTACAGAAACGTAATTGGGACATAACAACATGGTTTTTAATTTAATTTTCTAAGAGGAAAAACTTTTGCACAACTCTATGGTGATGAACAGTTTTGTTTTGGTTGCCATGGTTGTTCCAGATGTGCAAATGAGTGTGTTTAAAATGTGAAAGTATCTATGGAATAAATGGTACCTACTTTCGAGAATGTTTCCACTATGTGCATTCTCCCAAAAAAATAAAAATTTCTCACTGAAATAAAAAATACACATATTTTTTGGAACTTTCCATTTTTTTTATTTTCATCCGACTCCACATCGAAATAGATTCGAGTTGAGTTTTGTAGCTTCTGAATTATTCATTGATAAAAATCGGACCATCCAAGTTTTAGTTTAAAAATCTATACCACCACAACTTTCCGGGAGCCCAACGACAACGACGAAGACCATTTGAAAAGTTATTTGAATGAAAAGTGAAATTCTTTTTCTAGATAGTTTTGTGTCTAGTTTTTGGGGAATGTCTCATATGCAAATTTCAATGTTAGACGCTTGGGAATAATATGTTTTCATTGGGATTCCAATAAATACAGATACATGTATCTATGTATCTATGCGAAAGTTAAACATCTAAATAGAAATTGAAAGTACGATGATTTCTTTATTGTCTTATTTCCCTCTTTTTTTTTTTTTATTTTATTTTGTTTTGGAAAAAACATATATTATTTTGATTTAAAGCTTAGATGGTAAAGATATAAACTGGATTTTTGTATTTATGGAATAGGTAAGCAAAAATCAAGGCGAATATGCTTTAATATCAGAAGATAACGACCTCAACATAAGGTTTTTTCTTTGTTTAAAACTTAATAATAATTTGCATAGTCTTTTGGATTATTTGTTTATAAAGTTTTGCTTTGTTTTCAGGTTATGTTAATAAAATTGTTCAAAAATTAAAATCTCACATCATTATGTTGAAAAAGCCAACTATTATAAATTTAATTTTAATTCAGTAACTTAAATGAAAATCTGATGATTTAAGTTAATTAATTTGTTATCAGAAGCCCAACCAGAGAGACTATATCGTTTTTAAATTATTGTTTATATTTATAAAATGTGTTATTTATTGAATGTTTGCAGAAAATTTATGTTCCATTTATAAATGTTTTCTATTGTCAACATATTGGGATAATTTTGTTTTTAAATCTTTGAACAGTTTAAATAAATATACATTTTTAATTTATTCATTGTATTCACTTAAACGTGCTAATTATTTATCAATAAACATTGGTGTCATTGCTAGTTTTATGATCATAATAATGATAATGATTTTGAAATTTCAAAACGAAGATTTTGTTTAGTTTTAGTTTTTTTTTTATTTTGTTTTAATTAATATTGTAATTTTGATATATTAAATGTTTGCAAAAAAGAAAGTGAACAATAAATATATGATTTCATTTGAAAATAATTACAATGACTAAGTAGGAAATTAAAATTTAATTATCAATAATTCATTCTTTACTGAGCTATTTTCTACTTTTGGGTTAGAGAAAGGTAATTTTATATTAAGAAAATAGAATGATCTAGAATCTTAAAGAGAGATGTTTTTTACTTTCTCTCAAGTTATACATTAATAAACAATAAAAATAGAATTATAAGTTCGATTGGAATGGAGTTAAGAAGTTTTTCCCAATTTTGTTATATGTATGTATTTGCATTAAATAATATATTGATAAGAACAATTGAGAACAAAATATACAAAATAAATTTACAAGGAAATTGTAGTAAAATAAAATTAAATTTAACTTAACTTAACAAAAATATAATGGCTACAGATTTGAAAGGACTGTTAAAGCTATTTTAGTAATTTAATTGAGCCAAAAGAACGATTCTGTTAATTTTAAATGGTTTTCATATTTAATTACCTTTTCAGTGCTAGAAAATTTTATCCGTTGTCATATTTTATTTTCAAAATAATATTTTTGTGGCCGAAAGAGCCGAACGACTTTAGAAGAGAGTATGAAAAAATAGATAAAGTAGATTAAAACATACAAAAGTAAAATTGAAATGAAGACTCTGGGACTAAATTTACGAATTTCATTAAGTAGTGATCAAAAATTCTTTTTTCTTATTCAGACACAAAAGTTTACTTTAACCTTCAAATTGATTACCAACCTTCATAACTTTAAAAAAATGTTAAATTTCTTACACACAATTTAACATTTCTAAGTTCACTCCTTAAAATGATCAAAATCAAAATCAAAACATACAAAATTGAGATCGCACAAGAAAGGTGTTCGTTTTGAAGTTTAGCATTTCAGAAATGATGTAGTTTATTTTCGTTTTCATATTGGCCTTGAAAATTAAAAAAAAAAAGAGACTGGAATGCGACCCACACTGATAACTTCCCATCCCGTCTGTCGATTTTTCTTGCTTAAAAGTTTTTAGGTTTTCGTGTTGTGTTAAAAAAGTTGTCAGTTGAATTGTTCTTAAAAATTTCAAAATTACCAACAATATTTTGCAACGCGAATTTTAGTCGAAAACCAATGTTTACCAATTTTAGTAGCATTTTTTTAAAATTTGTATTTCTTATATAAACAAATACAAATTGGATGATAGAAATTAATTGAAAGCCAACGTTTTCTATTATTCACGAGATATCGAGAACCAAACATCAATTTTTACCAATTTTGCGTACTATTTTTTGTAGATTTTATTTTTGTATGAAAAAACTGGCGTTAGATTTTTATAAGAAAAACTGACTGAATGTTGAAAACAATATTTTTTATAAAATAAAATTAATTTGAATCCTATATCTAAAATTTTTGAAAATATATTTGAGTCGAAAATCAATTTTTACGAATTTTTATTAATTTTTGTTAGGTATTTATTTTTTGTTAAAAAACTGTCAATTCCATTTTACTCAATTTTTTACTGAATGTTGAAAACAATATTTTTAAGAGATAAAATTAGTTTAAAGCCAATGTCTTAAAGTTTTGAACAGTTATTTGAGACGAAAATCAATTTTTACTAACTTTTATTAATTTTGTTTTTATTTTTTGTAAAAAATTTGTCAATTCGATTTTTCTCAACATTTTACCGAATGTTGAAAACAATATTTCTTTTAAGATAAAATTAATTTGAAGCCAATATCTCAAATTTTTGAAAGATATTTGAGTCGAAAATCAATTTTTACCAACTTTTGGTGTTGTTTTTTTTTAGGTTTTTATTTTTTATAAAAAAAAAACTGTCGATTCGGTTTTTCTAAAAATTTTACCTGATATTAAAAACGTTATTCTTCGTTGCACAAAATTGTTTGGGAGAATAAAACCATTCTTTATTCGTAAAATTTTTGAGGTGACAAATTTTTTTTTTCAGTTTTTTTGATTTATAAAAAAAAACCGTTAATTGGATTTTTTTTCAAAAATATATCTGTTTGGTATCATGTTACAGTATATAATATAAAATTTAAATCAAGTCTCTAGCGTTATTGGTTCGTGAGAGATTTAGGGTTAACCAAAATTTTCACCTTTTTTTAAACTGCTATGGTAAAAAAACCACATACGGAATTTTCTTGAGAGCCTTTTCTACATCTTTCTGCCTTATTATCTGTATAACAAAATTTATTTGAAGTCGATATCTCTTCTGGTTCTTGAGCTATATGGACGACGAAAAAACGTTCGTACGTCCGTACGTACACGCGTACGCACAGACGTCTTTCCAAAAATATTTTTTTCGACTCTAGTGACCTTGAAACGTCGAGAAATTTCAAAATTTTCAATTCGACAAATCGGACCCATTACAATAACTTTCTTATGGGAATTTAATAAAAGATTTACCTATTTTTGGACCAAGATAAAGCTAAAGCTAGCCATAGCTATTACCAGTAGCTAAAGCTAGAAAGTTCCAGCTTAAGCTTTGTTTCTCGCGAATAAAGACAAGATTACACTGAATAGATTTAGCTAGGAATTTCTAGATTAAGCTTAATATTTCTAGCTTTTGTTTTTTTATTAAAATGTTGTTTTTCAGAAACTATAAAACTGTTTTTCTACCTATATATTCAAGAAAGTTCTTGGCATACTGTCCTTCAGCTATGTATGTATGTCCACTGCTCACGGAGCTAGAGCCTATTGGATGGACCGTTCAACTTCAAATTTGGTACAAATATAGAATATTTTTTTATTGTTATTCCCTTGAGCTTGCTCTGTTGTACTAGCTTTTATAGAACGTATCTGTAGGGCATTTAGAATCTTCAAATTTCTTGCATATTCTCGTTCATTATTTCTACAATATATTAGTTATGTTAAAAGTCATGTTGGTTATTCATTAAGGCGGAAGAAACCCTCCTGGTTGATGTATTCATCAGGAAATCCTTAAGGTTTGAAGAAAGCAGGAAGAATATAACCGATAGCTCCAAAAGCTTCTGGAAACAAGTATTTTGTTTGTCCATTTTGGTTGGATGGAAATCTTATATATCCTACACCAAACTGAAATCCAGGTTCACTCAGGTATCTCAAATATTCTCTTCTCAGAGGTCAGTGCACCACAGTACGCTCTATTGATTCCCCTTAAAAGTTATCTGCTTTCACTTTAAGAATTAAAATTAGCTATGAAAGTTATAATCAACAATTTCCGACCGTTTTCTATAAAACTTTTAAATTCACGTATAAACTCGGCTATAAGAACTAGTCAAAGCTTTTTAATCAGGGGACCCGAAATCTTGACATTTTTGTAGATTTAACTATTATATTATTGTTTATGCTATTATTAGTGACTTAATTTTAAATGGAGCTAGAAAAACAACCTAAGGCTACATAAATCTAAAATTATATATGTTAACTAATAACTAATACTAGAAGACTTCTTTTAGTTTTTTAAAGCTTGTTTATAATCACACAAAACTTAGCTTGAACTTAAAAATATATACAAATAAAGTGCTCGATCTCACGAATTTGCTGTATCCAAAGTCTTTTTACAAATAAAACTTATATTTTAAAATTTAACTTATATTTTAAAATTTACCAATAAAATTAGTTTGTTTTTGTTCAAAAATCGTAAGATAGATATTTTTAGTATGTGGTTACTTAGAACTTATTAATATACTTTTTAAATTTCATTTTCGTAAAAAAATTACGAACCATTGCCGAGATATCGAATTTTGAAAAATAAATGCAATATTTTTTTTTTTAAATCCGAAAATAACTTTAACATTTTTGATCATCAAATATTATTAAGAAGAGCTTGTGTTAAAAAGGTAATAGAAATAGGTTCCTTAGTTCTTGAGAAAACCTAAAATCAAAATATCGGTTCTGGGGAGGTACCCGTCTGAAGCAATACAAAAATATTTTTTTTTTTTTGAAAGGAACCAAAATAAGAAAAACATAATTTAGGGAAAATTTAATAAAAATCCATCGGTTCGTTCTTGAGAAAATTCGAAATTTCGATTTTTTACCGAAAAAATTTTTATGGAGGCTACTGATAAGTCTTACAAAACCAAAATGAAAAAGAAGTCTACGCGAATCTGCTTAAAACCGCAAGGTCGAGGACTGACTGTGAAAAAGAAACTGTTAATTGCAACTTTTTATAATTATTGTTACCTTTTTAAATCTCAATAACTTTTTTCTTTGTGGTTTAAATTACATATTTCATATAATAATTAAATTATTTATTAATGAATTTAAAATTGCTTTTAAGATTGTCTTTAATATTTTTATTAATTATTTAATACGAAATAACTTTTTCCTTAATTCGTAAACATTTTCGGTCACATTTTTTAAAACTGTCTTTAATAAATAGATTTGATTTAATCTTTCTTAAGGTCTCCTGTTCGTCTTGATGTTATCATTTGTAAAAAATGTGTCTACTTTTGGTTGTCAATGTCGAAGACCGATTTAATATTGTGTTATTCGTCTTCCATTGATTGTAATAATTATTACCTGAAATCTAAATTATTAGCTGTTTTTATTACTTACTGCATAACCTCATAACTAAGTCCATGAGATATCTCATGTGGACTTAAAAACTCAAGAGGTTATAATTAACGTCGATTTGGTGTTGAATCTTTCCAGAAATTAAATTTAAACATTACTTTCTATAAAATGCATATATTTATATTTTACGGTCCTAAACACTGGCTACTTATTACAACTTTTTAATGTAAACTTATCTTCTTTTATTTCTCTCTTAGAAATTGCATTTATAAATAAATTAAAAAACTAAATTGCATTAATTATAAAAGTGATTCTAATTTCTCAGTTTTTCTTTTATTTTTAATTTCAGTTTTAACCAAGCCAAAGTAAATGCCATGGAATCAACAGTCTTCTTCACACAAACTCAAAGCGAACAAGATCTTCATCGACTAAATGAAACACCATCTTCACTACTTGTCGACCATCAACTTCAACTTCAACTACAACCAGAATCCCAACAATGTTCCGACAATAACCCTGAACTACTTTTACGATCTCTGGATAGTAGTAGTTTTAGCAGTAGTGCAAATAATAGCACGACAACGTCTGTGTCGGGACATTTTTTGCCACCACTCCAAAGAAGATGCTTGCCGCCACCAAATCTGCCCCTAAGTGCAACCTCGTCGCCACTTAGAGGTAATTACAAAAGTTATCATCACAATCATCAGATAGACTTCCAGAGGAATTCACAGTCGGACGATGACAGTGGTTGTGCCCTTGAGGAGTATACATGGGTGCCGCCAGGATTGAGACCAGATCAGGTAAGACGAAGAAGAAAAACAAAACTTTAGGGTGTTTACTCACTCATAGCATTCTTTGATGAGTTTCAAAATATTTATCTTCTCACTTCTGATAAAATAACCTTGACTTGTGGTAACCCTACAAAGTATTTTGTATTTCGTTTAATTATTTTGCAAACAAAAAATAAAAAATAAACGAAAATCAAGTTTTGTCGAATTAAGATCTAAGGCTACTGGGTTTGCATAGCACTTGAGGTTAATTTATTGATTATCATCGTGTTAGGCCTTTATAAATATCCAAATCAGTTTCGCTTATCTATTTGTTTTAAGTTTTTGAATTTTAAATAAATTATTCTACAATTTGTGTTTGTTTGAATAAAATTCAGGTTTAAGTAATTTAGCTCAAATGTGTTGTGCAAATTTTATGTCAAAAGTTACTTTAAAATTAAAATACATAAAAGATTATCAGGTAATGATATAATAATTCATGATTAATGAATTGATTTTCAAATAGACTTTCTAATTTAGTCTCATGTAAAATAAATGGGATGGGAAATACACAAAAATGTCTAGCGACAACAAATTCTAACTTTGACTTTTTTGTCAGAATAAAAGAACAAGGAAATAAACTTCTATTGATTTATAGTTTGAGGAATTGCTGTTTGTTCAGGGTTGGAATAACTTAAAATATATTAATGACAGATGCGTGCCGACTTTTCTAAAAACTTAAACTTAATTTAAACTTTTTAAAACTTAAAAACCTTCTAAATTAAAAAAAAAAACACTATAACAAGGGAAATTTGAGAAATTAAGATTTTACGATAACATAATTTTGCCCAATCTACTACTTTGTTTTCGAAAAATAGAGCCCTGAAAACTCGATGTTTTCGCCTTCAGTTTAAAACTCTTTTCATTCAATATCAATTTTTGGAAATTTTCAAAGCCTTCCTAAAAAACTGATTTTTAACCAGATGCCTAATAATTTTAAAAATTTGCTATAATATTTCACTATGGTGTGTGTTCGACATTTTTCAGGTATATATGCTGTATAAGTTTGTTTTGGAGAGTTGAGATATTATCTTTCTAATGACAAAATTTCTTGGATTGGAACAAGTCATTTCTACATGATTTTCCAATAAGAGGTTTCACTTTGATAATAAAAAAAAAAACAGTATTAAGAGAAATCAATGAATGTTATCAATTATTGTTTGAAGCAAAAGATATCATTTCCACGAGATTTTCCAATATTTATTCGCTCATTCGCAGCTGTATCTGTATGCCGTCGCATCGATAACTTCACTAATTTCAACTTAAAGTAAAAGTCTAAGGTTGCTTAATGGTTAAAGCCACATTTGTAGTTAAATTTTATAAATTAAAAGAGTCGTTGAAAAGTTTGTCGTTCTAGTTTTCGAAAAGGCGTAGTTTTTAATTGTCAAATGTCAAAAAACGACAAATTCGTAAGTCGCTGGTTGTTCAAACTAAAACTTCTCATTGGAATACCATAAATAAAAAGTTGGAAAATATCTCCCTTCTGCCTTTTTGGCTTTTGAATTTCGCGGCTATGTACAAAGCGCCACCGAGCTCGTATCTAGCAATACTATACATCATTTAAAAGGTCTTGACATAATCTACAAAACGACGATATGCATGATTATTTTGGATATTGCTTTCAAAAGTTATAGACTTTTAAACATGAAGTTCACTAACGCCGAAATTCGCGCTATTTCAAGGTTTTCCTTCGTTAAAGCCAAATCCGCTAGAGAAACGTTTCGTGAGATTAATTGCGTTTTGGGGGATGGTACTCTATCACTTCGAACCGCTGAGGAATGGTTTTGACGATTCAAAGGCAGTGAACACGACACCATGAATAAGACAGTGATGACGAATACCGATCAAATCATGGAAAACAACAAGTTAGACCGGCATGTGGCATCTCGTGACATCGCCCAGGGGATTTCAAACCATCTGCAGAAGCTGGAAACAAAAAAAACCTTGATGTTTGGGTGCCACATGATCTGAAGTAAGAAAACCTTCTGGACCGAATCAACGCCTGCGGTGTGCTGCTGAAACGGAACGAACTCGACCCATTTTTGAAGCAGATGGTGACTGGCGACGAAAAATGGATCACTTACGACAATATCAAGCGAAAACGGTCGTGGTCGAAGGCCGGTGAATCGTCCTAAACAGTGGCCAAGTCGGGATTGACGGCCAAGAAGGTTTTGCTGTGTGTTTGGTGGGATTGGAAGGGAATCATCCACTATGAGCTGCTCCCATATGACCAGAGGCTTAATTCTACCATCTACTGCGAACAACTGGACCGCTTGAAGTAGGCGATCAACCAGAAGCGTTCAGAATTGGCCAACAGGAAGGGTGAAGTGTTCCACCAGGACAAATCCAGATCACACACTTGGTTGATGACTCGTCAGAAGCTACGGGAGCTCAGATGGAAGGTTAAGAAAACAGCGACATCTAACAACAGATTTATGACTTAACAGAGTAACATAGAGGTTGAAACCTGAAAAGTTGATAGGTGGTTTAAAAGGCTGAGCTTGTTCCTGTAAAAAGAGAGTAGAGTCTAAGGATTTGGATGTACACTATGGTGCCATTTCATAAGGATCTATGTTCTAATACCTCATACAATGTTAAAGCGGTTCTAAGTACTTTTTTTCATATTTGTAGTTGTCAATTTTAGTAGAAATATTTTTTACAAGTTAAGTTTGTTTTCAACACCTGTTTTAAATGTAAGTAAGGCTAGATGATGAATGTCCTCGATTAGGGGAAGTCAGCTCCTTAAACAAATTAAGCTATTGTAGAAATCACACTTTTTCTGAGAAGTAAAATTTAGAGCATTTTGGAAATATCAAAATCATCGCTTTATTTATTTTAAATTTCGTCACTTTTCATGACATTTAATGTTTAAAAGAAAGTCTAACCTCCGCGATAACTTTTATGAACGCTACCCAGGCGGAGAAATTTGGCATTCGTTTTTAGAGCCTAACCAGGGTTTTTACGTCAAAAGTGCATCAAAGGTTGGTTTATTAGCATAAACCTAAGAAAGTCTAATCAAACGAACAAGGAAATCTATTAACACAACGCACGTTTGAAACATCAAAACGATGGTTGATCTATGACATGCAGCACCTCATGAGGATTGTGTTCACTCAAAAACAATAGTTCTGCTTAATTGCACTTCACTTACTTGACGAAGTCTTCTAAGTTTGGCGAAAAGAGCGAACATTTTGGAAATGAATTCGCATGACTTGCAAATGTTGTTTTGGTGTTAGTTTTTGCATCGGCGATTTTTCAAAAGTTTACTGACAAAATTCAAACACGCTTAATTGGTAAGAAAGCTTTAACGCTTTTATCGGGTTTTTGCAAAAGAGAACTTTGAAACTAATTTGATAATGTACCCTTTCACTAATCATCGAACTTTTACTGTAAATTTATTCACTAAAATCAACATATTTACAAATTTTCTGCCGAAATTCGCAGTCGGCGACCGCAACTTAAGAAGCGTTAACTCCAACTGTCGGTAGTTTTTAATATCCTAGTAGAAAGACAATAATAATATTATAGCACAAAAATTTGAGTATACTACTGTGTCAGAAAGACAACAAGTTTGTCAAGGTGTCGAAAATATTGACAGTAGCACACGATCCAACTTGGCCAATTTAGCGCCAAAGCTCATTTTTGGCTTAAAGGGTTCTTCAATCACTGTTGGCCGTGTGAAAATCCACATTTGATGAATGGATCACCACTTCGGTAAAAAAATGCTATTTGAATGCTTACGCAATATCTTTGTTCGGGATAGGAAGATATGAACATGGACCCAAGCCATACAGCGCACCTTACAATTGATAATTGAGGAGTTAGTTTGTTAAGTTAAAAATGGGCCAGTTTATTGGTCACCTTGTTCGTGCGACTATTTTCTCTGGGGATTTCTAAAGTCATTGATTGTAAGTGTTCGTGATATAACGGATGGTTCTCTGAAATGTGTTGCCAAGTCATCGAACATTTTTCATACGTATCGACCGCTGCTAACGTTCCAGCGGTGGCCATTTATGAACGAAGTCGAGTTCCATTCATTTTTGTTTTTATTTTACATCAAGTCGATAATAAAGTTTTTGAAAGCCCTCAAATGGTTTCCGTTTGATTAAAAAAAAAGATGTGTACTCCTTATTGGAAAACCCTTTATTAAGGATATCTTGGCTCTTACGTAATCTACTAAATTCATTTTAAAATATCTGAACTACGGGCAAGTATTGAGCCATGCTTTTGCTATTAGTCTTAAGGACATTATGTTGCCGAAACATTTAAAATGAATCACTGAGCCAAATTTTGCTTAACAGCAAATAAAGAAATTGTATGATCAATGTACAAACACTAAATTTTCCTCCAAAATTACTACTGTTTGCCCTTTGAATTTAACTCAAAAAAGGGAACCAGATTCGAATATTAAGGTGTATTTAAAGTCCTGCTTTATATAATTTTAAATAGTCACGAGTAAGAGTTTTTCCATTCTGCTCATGTGTCATAATGAACTCGACTCGCAAAAAAGTTTAAACCAAAGTGCATCGGATTAGCTTTCAATGAAAGTTCAACAAGATACGAGTATAACCCATCGACGAGCGATGGCTGGCGTGGCGGCCGGCGGCGGGGCCATTAAACTGTTTGCATACACTATACACGTATGGTTGGCAGTTTTTACATTCGACACAACACGATACATGATGTGATCAACCAACCAGCCAACCAACCAAACCAACCAACCTGTGTGTGCCAACGGGCATTTAATATATTTTTATTTTGGTCAGAGAAATCAAAATCCTCCACATGGTTGCATTCAGCGCGCTATTAACTTTCTTTCGATGGGCGTGAGGCCAAACAAACTGCCTCAGGCTATTATAGTCTCATGTCGTCTACAAATGTATATCTACTATACACATTCAACATGTCAACTTTAAGTGGAAGCCACATTGGAAATAGCAAAAAATGTATTGCAAGTACTCAGTCAAATTGTGTATAAAACTGCTTTGAAACCATATATCCTCTGTCCAATCCACCCCATATCGTAGTCGTATCACTCCATCAGCATGAGTTGAGTACTTGATTAAGCGCCTCACATTAAAGTCGGATTTCTTCATCATGCCTTGATACTCAGACCATGCGACCAAAGCAATGCCCCCTACTGATGATGGTGATGGCGGTACGCCGCCAACCGTCCGCCGCTGTTAACCATTTGATCAGCGATGGTAGAAAAAGTACCTTAATATACTATTTCAAGTCGAGGAAAATTAATTGCTCTACTTTAAGTCCTCCTCTTTCTTATGAACATTCAATTCATCCTCCGCCCGCTGTGCTGCGCTGTTGTTTTGGGTGCGGAGAAAGTTTTCGCGTCATTAAACGTCCGATAGAAGCAACTTGTACTAATTTGGACCATTTCTAACTTTCGTCTTCAACCCCTTTGTGTATACCTCCCTTTGAACTCATAGATAAACATTGCAATAATTTTTCTTCTTCTGTTTTTTCTTTCTTTGCAGGTTCGATTGTATTTCTCGCAACTTCCGGACGATAAAGTTCCTTACGTTAATAGCGCTGGCGAAAAGTATCGGGTGAAGCAATTGTTGCATCAACTTCCGCCGCAAGATAACGAAGTGAGTATACGATTTTTGTGGAGTGCATAAAAATGTATGTTGGCAGTCTCGAAAAAATTAACTTAACTTGTTAACTAAAATTAAATTAACTTGCCATTGTACTTATAAGTATTCTGATTTTTCCTTCAAAAGAAAAAATAAGAACGGTCTAGCGCCACGTCTCGTGGCGTCGCACATATAGAATTGTTAATCCTTAAAATCCTTAAAAGTATTTTATTTTTCTTTTCTTCATTTTTACAAAAGGTTCGATATTGCCATTCGTTGAGCGATGAAGAACGAAAGGAATTGCGGATATTTTCAGCACAAAGGAAACGCGAAGCTCTTGGTCGTGGAGCAGTGCGATTACTTTCAGATGAAAGACCATGCAAAGGGGTAAGAGAATCTACTAAATTCCTAACTTATATATGTATGTATGTATGAAATTTTACTTCCTTTTGTTTGGTTGTTGTTGTTTTCATTGTTGAGGCAAAGCCAAGGAAGAACTTTTAATAACTTTTTCTTTAGTAAGGACTGCGTCTGGTACTTTTAACAATGCAAATTTGATTAAAAAGAAAAACTTTAATATATTGAGAGAGCTGCCTTTTTGTTGTTTTTTGAAAGTTCTATGGAATTTTCTGCAGTAAGTTGGCTATTTTATGCTTCATTGTTATAGGTAGATGGTTTTTACATAGTTCTTGGAAAAAAACCGGAGTTCTTAAAAGAAATCTTTTGTTAACAACAATTTTGTAAAGATTTGGTTACTTCAAATCAGCGAAAAATTATTCAGAACTTTTTTTTTTGTTGTTGTTCATAAACAGGAAAATGTGATTATTTAAAAAGGGACAAAGCAATGACATTGTAATTAGCATAAGAATTGCCAGTACAAAAAATGTTTAGTGAAAAATAATTTGGAGTCAGACAAAATTTTGACTACTTTTTTTTATTGCTAAGGGTTTTTCCAATAACAGCTTTCAATTTAAATAACCCACTTTGTAGGCAGCTGCCACTTTTGAAAGTTAAAACTACGATATTTCTAAAAACACGGTCCACGCTTCAAAAAACACACAAGCAACAAACAATCAAAATCTTACAAAAATTGTTTCGTGGGGACCAAAATCTTGTGATTTAAGATCCTTAAACTTTTTTCTTCTTTAGGGCACGTGAAAAATAAAGTCTATGTTAATGCTTAACAACATATGCAAGGCATTCAAAATGAAATGCATGATGTCAATTAAAATTTTAATTCTAAAATGAAACCTCTTGTTGAAAAACCCCTGTATAATTAAAAGATCACTAACTGAACGCTTTATTTGCACATCTAGATGTTATTATCTTGATAACACAATCTATTTGGAAAAAGGAGAAAAGTGATTATAAAAAGTATATTACTTTATCTGCAATTGCAACAAAGTGGCAACCCTGATGGTACTGACACTGTCAAAATCTTGAGAGCTAAGGCCGCGCTTTATTGGAATTATTTTTCAGATATACTCAAAAATAAATTAAGATTGCTTACAATAATTTTTCTGCGAAGTGATTTATTTCAATATTGTGGCTGTAAAGCGTTTTTGAGATGACATCTATTTTCTGAAGGATCAATGGACTAACGGACTAATAGCTCCTAAATTGAAGTTTTTGATTATTTAATAAGTACTACGTAGAATTTTTGTGAAACATTGATTTTTAGACAAATGGAGCATTTCTGAAGTGAAAAATAAGAATTTGCCTTCAAAATATTCAGATAGTTGTTAGTAACAAATGAGCTACATACATAAATATGCTTTATGGTTTATAAAGAACTTTCAAAGAAAATTTATTCTGAGTCAGGCCAGCTTAGTAAATACAGTATAGAGATAAAAGCATCTGAAGTTTATAGTAGTTGAAAATCAAGAGTAATTTTGTAATATCTTCAATACTTAATGGTCCCCTCCATCCCTGCAATTACTCGCACACAGGAATGGTTGAGAGTTGTAAGTCACTAGGCCCTGGTTCTCTACGGACTGTTGTGCCACCTAATTTATTTATTTTATTTTTACTAAAATGGAACACATAAACGTTTTTCCCGTTCATAATTTTTTAAGGATACCGTGTTTGAGGTCTTAATGGACCATTACCATTTAAAGAAATAGTTTTTTCGAAAACTCTTGGGTGGCCGAACAATAACAACAAAAAATAATTTTAAGATAAAATTTCGAACTCCATCCAGAATTTTCATAGCCCAATTATGAAAATCGTATCGTTGTCAATGGCCACATGGCTTCAATACTTGGTAAGCTCAAATAAGTAAAGAAAAATAAGTCGGCTGGACTCTGGCAATTCCAAATTCAGTTCATCGGTGCCCTTTCGATAAACCTTGTTCTACTTTAATATTTTTTGTTAAGGTAGCTTTTTAAAGAATGCAATCTTCGTTGAGTTCAATCTTAATGGTTTCAAGTTAAGGATTCAATTTATTGAATTCACTTTGAGACTTTACCTTGAAATTGTAAAAACAACAAATCATTCGATATCACGAAAAAGTTAATAATGCAAAATAATTCAATGCCTGCAAAAGAATGCAAACTAACGCATGAAGACTCAAATGATTGCAATCAATAGATTGCATTCAGATGATTGAAAGAACAAATGATTGCCATATTTTTGAGTCAAATGATTGTTGATTAACAAAGTTTTCAAGTGAATTCAATGAATTTCATCATTAAGTTGAAATTTAAAGGTCCAAAAGACCTATACTTTAATTTTTGTTCACCGTGTGAGAGTTTTTCAACACCCAACGGAACCTACATATTATTTTGAATCGAAGGCGAAAACTATCAACTTTTTCTTAAGAATTCAAATAAGCACCCAGCGGGTTTCAGTTTTTATTCGTTTTCCGCATAAAACTAAAATCTCTGCCCTTAACTGTTTTGGTTGGAACTTCGAAACGGTTTTTTTTTAAGACAAAATTATCTTTTTAAGAATGAGCAATAAAAATCGAAGAATTTAAAGGAAAAAAGGGACCGACCAACGAACAACAACAACAACAATCGGTCGCCTCGTTAAATACATTTTTCTTTCGTTCATTCTTCAAAAAATATTGTGCACTCATGTGAATTGAAGTGAAGACGCTGTCATTTGGAACAATGAAGATAAGAATGGTTTTTACCCACGAATCAACTGATGAAGAATCCATAAAGAAAATGAAGAGAACACAATGACAAAAGTATAAGAAGAATAAGAAGAAGAAAAAGAAGAAAATGAACCAACAAAAAGAAATACACACAAGTCCCTGAAGGTGGGATTAAGTAGCCCTTTAGCAATGTCATCGGGCCAAGGGTGTACCAAAAGATTTTTTTTGTATTCTCATTTTTGGGAACCAAAACTTTATGTACCGAAAGGCACGATAACGAGTCTCATTAATAATTCGGCCGAATTTGGGGATTGAAAATGGAGACAAGAAAACGTGCAGAAATTTTGTGTTGTTCGCTGTGCAGATACCCTGGGAGATGGGTATGGTGGAGGGTCGGGTGGTTTTGGTTAGAACAAAGTGTCGATGCTATTTTAACCAGGTTAAAGGGATAGTTGAGTGGAGATTGCAGGACCTTCCATTTTATATTGATTGTTTATTGAAATTTAGGGAAGTGAGTTCTTTCTTTCATTCAATTGTTTGTCCTTTTGTAGACAATAAAAGGCATTGAGATAAATACTTTGCAATTTTTAACACTCTAATAATCTGAGTCATTAGTGTCATCTTTTAATGAAATCTCATTTTTTATTCTTGAAAAAGTTGATGAGGCTTCAGGTTGATATTTATCTTATAATAGTATGAGTGTCATTTATCAATTGAACAGAGCTTTTTGGCTGATATTCTGCAACATGTATAAAGAATGTCATCGATATTGGTCGAACATTTTAAGAGCGGTCACAATATTAGTATAATTTTTCTTATAAATGTTAAATATAACCAAGCTCCTGCGAGTGTTGGTATATAGAAGTCAAGAACTCCTTAATCGATAAATGATAATAGAACTTACATATTGCTGGAAATGTTATTGTTTTGTATTATTAAGAAGCAGTCAGCTGCTATATTATTTTGCAATTCTACGCGCCCTTAACAGGTTTGAGTACCATTAAAGTGTTTAATATTTAAACACAGCATTTTTGATGTGTGGCTGCAAAAAGAATTTCCATACTTGTAAATGTGTCTGAAATCATATGTATCTCAAGGTTTAAAGTGTGTAGATTTCTACATGTTTGAGTATTATAGCAGAATTCTTTAATGGGGGATTGCTACAATCTATTTCTGTTTAGTAAATTTACATTTACATTTTATAGGGGCACCTAATATGCTTCCAAATATGTGAGTTGTACTCAAGTTTTGAATGAATTAAATCTAGCAGATTACAGAAATGGTGACACATTTCTTGATAATAGTAGAAAACCTATCAGCATTTTTGAAACGTCGAATATGTGAGCATTCAATAAAAGGTGATGTGTCGCACCAAGTACTGAAAGCTGATTAGTTTTAGCGGCACGAGTGTCACTGATGGAAAGTGTCATTATAGTCTAAGAGCCGGCAGCAAATTTTGGGAGTGGAGTGATAACCAAAATATATATAAATATATGTGTAGATATACGCAACATTATGCCAAATTCAACCGTCTGGCAGGTTTTTTTTTCAGCCGGGGGCGGGGGTGGGTGTTCGAAAATGGTCATTTTTCCGTTTTTGGGGTCGAAGTGATAACCACTTAAATGCATATATAAACAATAGGGGATGGTGCCCTGATGTCAAAAAAGTGAGTCCAAGACGTTTTGCTTTCAGCCTTCCCCTTGCCAGACGGCCACCAAAATGCGCGAAAATCAACTTTTTGGGTCGAAATGATAACCACATGAATGATACATCAAAAAATCAGGAAAATTCTCCTGATTGTAAAAATGTGTGTCCAAGACGTTTTACTTTCAGCCTTCCCTTTGCCAGACGCATTTTAACACTTTTTAACAGAATTTTTCAACTTAAATCCTTTAATAACTTTTTTCCCATTTACCATAACCAAAAGAATCATATACCAAAATATCAGACAAATTCCCCTGATTGTAAAAATGTGTGTCCAAGACGTTTTGCTTTCAGCCTTCCCTTTGCCAGACGCATTTTAACACTTTTTAATAGAATTTTTCAACTTAAAACCTTAATAACTTTTTTCCTGTTAACCATAACCAAAAGAATCATATACCAAAATCAGAAGATTTCCAATACGTTTTCTTTTCAGTCTTATGCTTGCCAGAAAATCCTAAAGAAAGAATGCACAAAAACCACCGTTTTCCTTTAAAGCATAACAATTGTATTTTATTTAGAAAAAAATTATTGAATCACATGAAATAAAATTGAATGAAATTTATAAATTAGAAATTATAAAAAAAAACTATTCTTCATCATCAGATTCGTCCGATGAAAAATTTTGCGAAATATTGTCTTCTTCACTATCATTTTCATAACAGATAATTAAATTTTCAATGGTTTCTGGGGCAACGACTCCGTTGAACCATATCAATTTGACCATGTCATCCTCCATGGTCCAGCCGCATTGAAATGGGGAAAGTTGTATCCCTGTATCCTTAAATTTTTGTAATCATGAAGTGTTTATGATGTTTTTTTTAGTAATAACTAATAACAAATTTCTTTTAAAAAGTGTGTTAAAATGCGTCTGGCAAAGGGAAGGCTGAAAGCAAAACGTCTTGGACACACACTTTTACAATCAGGGGAATTTGTCTGATATTTTGGTATATGATTCTTTTGGTTATGGTTAACAGGAAAAAAGTTATTAAGGTTTTAAGTTGAAAAATTCTATTAAAAAGTGTTAAAATGCGTCTGGCAAAGGGAAGGCTGAAAGCAAAACGTCTTGGACACACATTTTTACAATCAGGGGAATTTGTCTGATATTTTGGTATATGATTCTTTTGGTTATGGTTAACAGGAAAAAAGTTATTAAGGTTTTAAGTTGAAAAATTCTATTAAAAAGTGTTAAAATGCGTCTGGCAAAGGGAAGGCTGAAAGCAAAACGTCTTGGACACACATTTTTACAATCAGGGGAATTTGTCTGATATTTTGGTATATGATTCTTTTGGTTATGGTAAATGGGAAAAAAGTTATTAAAGGATTTAAGTTGAAAAATTCTGTTAAAAAGTGTTAAAATGCGTCTGGCAAAGGGAAGGCTGAAAGCAAAACGTCTTGGACACACATTTTTACAATCAGGAGAATTTTCCTGATTTTTTGATGTATCATTCATGTGGTTATCATTTCGACCCAAAAAGTTGATTTTCGCGCATTTTGGTGGCCGTCTGGCAAGGGGAAGGCTGAAAGTAAAACGTCTTGGACACACTTTTCTGACATCAGTGGACTATCTACTATTGATTATATATTAATTTAAGTGGTTATCACTTCGACCCAAAAAGTTGATTTTCGCGCATTTTGGCGGCCGTCTGGCAAGGGGAAGGCTGAAAGCAAAACGTCTTGGACTCACTTTTTTGACATCAGGGCACCATCCCCTATTGTTTATATATGCATTTAAGTGGTTATCACTTCGACCCCAAAAACGGAAAAATGACCATTTTCGAACCCCCACCCCCGCCCCCGGCTGAAAAAAAAACCTGCCAGACGGTTGAATTTGGCATAATGTTGCGTATATCTACACATATATTTATATATATTTTGGTTATCACTCCACTCCCAAAATTTGCTGCCCACTCTTGGTCTATTAGTGTCGAGTAATGTTTTAACATCAGTTGATTTAAAGGTCAATAATTCCTCATTAAAATCTGCGGTTCAAGTTTCACATCTGAAGAAGAGTATAAATCTAGAAACGAATAACTATAAATATGTATTGAAAAGCATATCGGAGACAAAACGGAAGCATGTTGCACACAGCGTTAAGTTTTTAGATATCATATTTGAAGCCCTGCAAAAATACTGGTATGAAAGTTAATTTCTAGTCAAACAATACAAAATCAAAATGAAAAAATATCCTGTAAAGCGGAAAGTTCGTATCTTGAATAATTTTTAAATGGCAGCACTCCAAGGAGCTCAAAGCACCTTAACAGCAGGATGAAAACGATTGAGCTCGCTAATTTCCTATAGTACTTTCAATATTATATTATGTATATATTATAGTTTTTATAGTATTTTAAGAATAATGGAAGCAATGGGCATAGCAGATCAGCAATTTTTATGTTATATACATATAATTTTATCTAGCACAAATCGATAGTTGAAACTTTAAACACGTTTTTCTCGAAGCGACATTTTTTAAAATTGCTGACATCATAACCGACAATAAATTGACCTATTCACTTCAAATTGAAACTAAGTATTCTTAAGTATATTTACTATACAATGATCTACAATCTTTAAGATTCGTTGGAAATCGTAAATTTGTTATTAAAAAATGACCATATTTTTACAAAAAAATATGGTCTACAAGCTCCACTTTTTTTAAAACTACGCCATTTTGTATTTCTGTGGACAAAACCTTATGTCCAAAAAACCTTTAAACATTTTATCGAGTACTTAAACATTTTATTGAGTACTTACAATTAGAAGAAATCCCAAAAATTACATAATTTTTAATGGGTTACACTGATATAGTCCCTTAAGCTCATAATTTACCAGTGTTTTGATGATAATGTATTATGGCTGAATCACAAACACGCTTCAGCTTCGGCTTCGTCTGCATTACAGTGGGCCTGCTTTGAGGTTGCTTTGAATGACATTTCTATTATTTCATCCCTCCAAAGAGCAAATATTTTGTTTGTTGACATTTTTTTACAGCTGTTGATCTGTCAGACAAAGCAAATGTTCAGATAATTGAACTAGAGCTTCCGTTTGGAGTTACATTACGTTACATTACGTTATTTTCCTTACGATTGTCAAACGAAACGTGAGGTCGAAGCTCCATTGTGATAGCATGCATTGAATTCCTATGGCTGAACTCGTAAACGTCAAGCGAAGCTGAAGCGTGTTTGTGATTCAGCCATTAGTCTTTTTCAACGTTATAGAACACGTCTTCAAAAAAATAGGAGAGATATCCTGGCCCCCATATTTGTGAATTTCAAGTTTATTCAAGGCTCCCAAAACTTAAGAACAAAAATGGCTTAGTAAATTCAAGCCTTTGGTGCATTTTTGGACAGCCTCCTCTTTAAATATTTTGGATGTGTTTGAAATTAAAAATTTCTGGTTTTTGGAAAATGTTTTAACAATTTGGATATAATTTTTGAATATTAAAAATATGATCGAAAATTTATTTAAAAAATAAAAGTATTGCTTGCGTTGTATACCAAGTATATCCACTTTTATAATATCAAAAGTCTTCTTAAATAGTTTTTAGAACCAGTTCTTAATAACTTAAGACATAAATTTTCCAATATATTATTAAAAAGAGCAAATAAATATCGGCTTACTCCGGCTAACTTCGTGTCATAGATTTTAGGATACTAAATATCAGCTACAATTTATATAAGATTATATCCAAAGACCTTCAGTGGTTCCATTGATCTTATAAACTTAAACTAAAATCTCCAAATACAAAGTCAAAGGGACTTCTGTAATATATTTTTCTCTCAATTTCATAAGCATTTAGAAAAGTAATATTCAAAGTCTATTTAACCTCAATTTGAAAACCCTAATCAATGACTTATTAAGCGTGCCTTATCGAGATAAACACCACATAAATAAGATTTCCAATAAACAAACAGAAATAAACAATTTAAAATGAAATCAACTTAATAGCAAAACATTTACTTTAACTTCCTTTTGTTTAAGAACAACTCTGCCAGCTCTTTATGTGTAGGTATTCAAAAAGAAATCCTTTACAGCTTTGTTCTTCCCTTAAACCTCTGCATCACATAAAAACAATTCTTTTCCTTTTTTTTCTTATCACGAAATAAAATCGTTTTCCCTGAGAAAAGTTAATAGCGGATACGGAAGCCTCTAAAGCGGTTTCCGCCTTTCATCCCAAAGCTTTTCCTTCGATCCCGTATAGTCATTTTTTATTTACATGCACATCCCTGCAGCGTATAACAGGAGCCACCATCAGCTTCAGCACATAAAGGAAAAAAGGACTAAACTTAAACAAAAGGAAAAGGATGAGTAAAGAAAACACTAAGTAGTTTGCCATTCAAACCCTGCCTCGCCTCGTCTCGTTGGTTGGTATCTTAGTCTCGGCCTCTATTAAAGTTTAAGGAGTAAATTACTTTCGTTAGGCGGGTATAAGGTTCATTTAGACAGAAAGATGTACGAGTATAGTTAAGTTTAGTGTGCCTACAGCCTAAATGACTTAGGTTAAATAGTCTGGAAATCTTTGAGGCTATTTAGGTTTTCATATTGTATATTGCGAAAACCTCTCTCTAAGCAAGGTAAGAGGTCATTCAATAATGAAGCTATTCGCAGGTTAAGGGTAATCGCACCCATTCCTTTTTTTTCAACAAGCAAAGTTGAAACTCGTGTAGGCCAGAGACTCAATTAACTTTTGTTTGTTAACTCTGCGAACTTCTCTTTATAGGTTTTGTTAATTAGCAGCTATTAGCCATTATTCACTTTCTCGCTGGATTTTTTCAAATTGTGAGTTTAAATAAAGGACAAACAAAATATCATCTAGGTTAAGGAGAATTGCACTTCTGGGAGAGCAGAAAAACTCTTGAATACATTACTCATTCATTGCCGCATAGAAAATAACCTTTAGCTTAATTTTGAATGGTTTCATGATTCTGGCACAGTTAACGAGCTTGGGGACTGTGCTGATATTCCTTTGGGGCTTTATTTTTAAGGACTTATTTTTTTTTGTTTTTTAAATGATTTTATAAAGTGGATTTTTTCTGTTTATTTTTTTTCGTACAGTGTGAAGACCAACTCTCACCCGGTGATATTGTTGTATTTGCCCAGAGGCTCGGAGCAAATGTTTGTTGGCATCCAGGATGCTTTGTGTGTTCGGTATGCAAGGAAATCCTTGTGGATTTGATATATTTCTATAAGGATGGTAGCTTATTTTGTGGCAGACATCATGCGGAAACCATGAAACCACGATGTTCAGCTTGTGATGAGGTGAGTGTCAAAGTCGATGTTGGTTAGTTGAGAAATATGCATAAGACCCTTAACCTCACACCATTTGAGCCTAAAAATATGCAAATAATTTATCCTCTCTTTTTCAGATTATCTTCTCCGATGAATGCACTGAAGCTGAAGGAAACACATGGCATATGAAGCATTTTGCCTGCTTTGAATGTGACCACCAGCTCGGGGGGCAGCGTTACATAATGCGTGATGGGAAACCTTTCTGTTTGACCTGTTTCGACACCATGTTTGCCGAGTACTGCGATTATTGTGGGGAAGTAATTGGAGTGGATCAGGGTCAAATGAGTCACGATGGCCAGCACTGGCATGCTACCGACCAGTGTTTCTCTTGTTGTACGTGTCGCTGCTCGCTGCTTGGAAGGCCATTTTTACCCCGAAGAGGAACAATTTACTGTTCAATTGCGTGTAGTAAAGGTGAGCCACCAACGCCCTCGGACAGTTCTGGTCCAGGACCCAGACTGACGAAACGCTCTTCATCCCATACCGAAGGACAAGGAGCAAAGTCTCCGCGAGCAGGCAAACGGTCCAACGCAAACCAAAAAGACTCCGTCAATAGGAATCTCGATAGACTTATACTCGAACGGAACATGGAAAAGGCAGTCCTCGACCATGATTCTCTACTCAAAGATCACCGGAGAGAACCCATAGATCTGTCGGAGTTAGGAGTGAGCCTAGATAATTTGCGATCGAGTGAACGAACTGATTTTCCCGATCAGAACCTAACCTCATCCCTTCCCGAATTGTTGCTTTCGAAGGCAGAAGACTCCCATAGCTACCAAAGTATAGATAAGATAATCATCAACTCTCCCAGTGCCTCTGAGCTGACGCAGAGCACTCAGGAGCTTACACAAAATGACAACGAAGATGTCGACAACGAAAATGCCAACAACGAAATTGCACACGATTCCCGTGGGAGTCTAGGAAATAACGACGATGATGACGAAGGCGATGACGAAAATAACTACCACCCCCATCACCACAACCATCACCAACATTCACACAACCTTGCCAAAGAAGTGCGATTCCATAGCGGACACGACACCATGTCCCGCTCCAAGAGCTACACTGACAACTCCACTTCCCGTCGACGCAGGCGCCGAAGGAACCAAAACCGGAGTGCTTCTGAAATGCAAATAAATCAAAAGAACCTAACTCATCACAATGCCCAACCGAAGCACGAACGGCCGGTCTATGAGAATGCGACTGATGCTTCGAGCGTTTGTTCGACTTGTTCCTCCAGTTCGTCGAGTTTGGACGAATATGTCTATAGAATTCCAGCCCGGAAGCACTATGGCGGAGTTCGAGTATCGTATGTGCCGAATGATGCAATCGCATATGAACGAAAACGGAAACAGAATTCAACGAGTGACGTTGACAACAAAAACTGCATCATATCATGACAACCTTTGTCTATATCGGATGAAATACCTCTTGAACAACCCTGTTCATGTCGCACAGGGTGTTTCAAGGGAATTCTGAAACTTTTTCAAAAACCCTGCGATCCAATAAATTCCGTTTAGAAGAAAAAGAAAGTAGTCATCATATCATTTTGGTCTTTCGTGTAAATATTTTCTTTGCATTAAAAATAAGAAAAATTCATATTTAAAAAAAAAACACAAAACTGTTAAGTTTAGTGATTTAAGTTGGACTTTTATTTTTTTATTATTATTTAAACTATATAAAATATGTAATGTACAAATAAAAATTACAAAATAGATATATAATGTATTTGTGTATGTCATTTAGAAAACCGTTATATAGGTCCTTGTAATTAATGTTTTAGATTTAAGATGGATTTCGATTTATTTTAAAAAACCAAATCAAACGAAATAAGAATGCTTCCAATATTTTTTATCATTGTTAACCTCATATCGCACAAGAATCGAGCATTATCAAAACAAAAAATAAAATGTTTAAAATAGAAACATATTATTTATATCTACAAAGGATATGGTTGTATAATGTATAATAAAATATAACGAAACTAAGGGTTTTTGTTCTTAAAGTAATCCTAATCGTAAAGTTGATTTAATATAAAGAAAGAATCCATATCGCAATTATACACATTATAAATTCATTATTTTAATTTTATTGTAAATTATAAGTGAAGGTAATAATTTGTATAGGAATTGTCACAACGCGTACAAGTATTTAAGAAAAATAAAAAAAACACATCATTTTTGATAAGAAAATAATAAAATATAAATATAAAATAAATGTTTAAATTTTAAATTTGTTGTTTTATTGCAAGAAAATTCGTTGAAAAATTACAAGGTCGATGTACAATTCGATGTTCTATAGACTTTTGAAAATAAAATAAATGAATTAGCTAGGTGGCGCAACAGTCCATTGTGAACTAGGGCCTACTGACTTACAACTCTCAACCATTCTAAAAGAAAAACCATCATGCCACAGTACGGTATAGACTTTTATAAGATTGAAAAATGTGGAAGAACATTTAATTTAGGTCAGCGATGTTACAGCAAATAATCAAAGCAGAAATTGACCTAAATTAACAAAATTTATCAATTTAAACAAACAAATTTATCAATTTCTACAAAACTAAAAATTTTATTTGAAATGGACAAAAGATGTTTTTTTTTCAATAAAAACATCTTCCTGGGATCGGGTTATTAAATAATATTTAGTTTATAATTTTTCCAAAACTAAATAAAAATAAAAAATTGACAACTAAATAGGAGAAAAGATGAAGATCATAAAGCATGACCAGCTTAAGCGAGTTACTTGTAACTTTAAGCATCGATTTCAAAGCTATATTTTGTACAAAGGACACACATTTAGTAAAATTCCACTAGCAACTCACTCAACATCAAATATACGTTGCATGCAACTTAACATAGCTGACACTCCTAATGTAAGTAGTCGCTTTGAAAGATACAAGTTTTTAGGAAATGTATTTTCTTAATTGGAAAATTAAAAATAAAACTACTATTATAAAGAAGTGATCATAAAAAGAAAATTACAAAAACTGATCTTCAAAAAAAAAAGATAGCGTTAAAAAAAGATCGCAGCTAAAACATTGAACATGTTCTTTTTTAAAACGTTACTATGAACATCCTGTATTTTTAAAGGGTTACTATTTACATCCTATATATATGTCCGTATGAAGATATCGTTCCATTGTTTTGGACCCTGGAAAATAAAGCAATATTGAAAATACTACATAACTACGAAGAATTGGAATTGACAATTCAGTTGAACTCAAAATTGCGAACAACACGAACGTAGGAATGGTAAAGTTGTAAGACAGGAGGCTGTGGTTTTTCTTTTACCGCTCGTATAGAATCAGCCATAATGACATTCCAGCCATAATGACTTGATCGAGTTGATCTGTCAAAATTTCTTACTTGGCCCGTTTATATATCCAAGATTTTTGAGAATTTTCTCAGTCGAATTTACAAAGCAGGAGAGTGAAATATCAACAGATTCATTGTCAGTGGACAATTATCTGGCTTAAGCTTACAGAATTATCAAAAAGGCATTTAGAAACTTAAGAAAATCTCTAAGAAAACTGAACTCCGTTGCAATCGTTGCATAAAATGAACAACTCTCACTTTAAAGATGTCATTTTAACATTTGGCAAGAAAATTATAAAAAACAGAACTATATACAAAATTCAACAAAAATAATGAAAAACTTTCTTGGCCGACAATTGTTAAAATGGTTGAGAGATTTCAGGTGTTTGTTAGAATTTAGTGATGTGAAAAATTGAAACAAACCATGTTCATCACTTAAGAACAAATGGAAATTAATGACAAACAGCCACTAATGTTCAAATTGACCATGTTAAATTTCATGGAAAAAATTAAACAATATGGTTGACCCCAAATATCTCACGAGCCAATACCACTACCGACTTAAATTCATTTTTATACTAACTCATTGTGGTGTCAAACCAAACTGTTATTAACTAACAAATGTCAACTACAAGATTCTTTAATAATCCAAAAAGTGGTACAAAATTGACTCTTTTAAATACTTTAACAACAAATGAAGAAACTTACATATTTATTACTTAAATTTTTTTTATATTTGAGAAAAGTTATAGAAAAAAAAATTGAATTGAATACCGCACTCGATTGGTTTAATGTTTCCGAATATTTCCAAAAAGCAGCCTTAACTTAAATTATTGATTGCATACTTTTCAAAGTTTCCTAAATGACAGTTCAAATTATTTAAAATAAAAATACTATTTTAAAGAGCAATACAATGTTTTATTTCTGGGGAATTTACTTTTTTTTTATTAAAACACAAACATTGTGTTTGTTTGTAAACTTATAAAATATTTTGTTTATAATGGAAGTCGCTACGATTTAATCTTTGTACATAAAACTTATCATTTCTGTCATTGCGAGACTCGATGAGGGCGGCATCTAGTTGGCAACATTAACTCGAGCAGACTCTTTTTTCTTAATATATGTATATGCATATAGTATATTAAGTTTGAACCTTGACATTATTTGTGAAACACGAAATCATTTAAATTCCATTGAGTTAATTTTCCACCACTTTTTGACACTTATTGGGCAGTATCCCAGCCATAACTTGGCGAATGTTGGTTTTTAAGTGCTCAAGAGTTAAAGGTTTATCTGCATAAGCACTGTCTTTCGCCTAGCCCCACACAAAAAGTCCAGCGGTGTCAAATCACATGATCTTGCTGGCCAGTTGATATCGCCACGACGAGCGATTACGCGGCCAGGAAATGTCTCTCGCAATAAAGCCATATTCGCTAGAGTTGTGTGACATGTGGGCACCGTCTTGTTGAAACCACATATTCTCCAAGTCGTATTCTTCAATAGAAGGCAAAAGAAAGTGGGTTATCATATGAACATAATGCTCCGAATTGACGGTAATCGTCGTTTTCGAAGAAGTAAGGTCCAATCACACCTCTGGACCAAAGAGCGCACTAAACAATGAATTTTTATCGATGTAATGGCCTCTCTTCAATTACTTGAGGACTCTCAAAACCCCAAATATGACAATTTTGTTTATTAACATCCCCACCGGGCGAGAAATGTGCTTCGTCGCTGAAGAAAATTTTGTTCGAAAAATCGCCATCTACCGAACGTTGTTTAAGCACTCGTTCAGCTGGTTTCAATTTATGCAGATCCAAATGCAAAATACGCCATAATGTGCCGTTAGACAGTCCTAATTTCTGAGAACGACGAGGAATTGACACATTCAGGTCTTCGGCAACACTTTCACTTGCAGCAGCGATATTTTCCGTGGTACGAGCGAAACGATAATGGACAGGCCTCATCAAATTTATTCACAATTTTCCCAATTACGTACGTAGTTGAACGGTTATGTAAGCCTTAATCTCCTCTTAAAACACGATATATGGCTGTGGCAGAATCACCATTTTTGTAGTAGGTTTTAACCATTTGTATGCGTTGTGCCATAGTTAAGCGATCCATTTTCGTAAATGCCAGACTTTAAACTGAAAAAAAAATTGGTTTAACAACTTAGTTTGACAGATGTCGAATTCCTACTTTTGAAACCGTAAAATGGATAACCCTTTATAACCTCCAACGCATCTACGACCGTAGCTATAGTTTTTATAATTATATTTACAAAGATTCCATTCGAATTCAATCTTTCATTCCTCTTTTAATAGAGCATAGCAATTTAACTACATCGAAATCTGATTCGGATTCTATTCGATTTCTCAATCCACTCTTGTAATCGGAGTATTAGTTCAACATAATTCTATTCCATGCATTTCAACCCAAAAATAAAGTATGAGGAACGCGGCCATTAATTTATTATTTACTACATCTTCTTTACCATTGCTCTTTGGTTAGTACAGTTGCAGTTTGTGAAATTCTTGTGCTCGCGATCGTCTCGAATTGAAAAATAAAAAAATTAATTTAAAATATTTATTTTAAATTTCCGGTAGAAAAAGTTCAAACAAAATGTTTATCAAGTTCTAAAGTTTAATTTTATGTAAAAAAATATAAGTTAATTCAGAAGCTAAGTTTTCTTTTTTTGTAAAATGTGAATTACAATTCAATTCATTTCTATTTTTACTCATCACGGTGCTCGGTGCCGCCGCTGCTGCGTGCGTTCGGTCGTCGCCGCCGGATGGTTGGTCGGTTCGGTAGTGTAATGTTGGTTGGCTGTGTAAATTGGCGGTTTAATTTGAAAATTTAAATGTGTGGGTTTGTAGTGAGAAGTTCGTCTCGAGAAAAAATAAATGAATGTGTCTTTTTTAAATGTGTAATATGAAAGTTAATTAAAATAATAAGTGCGTATAAAAGCTAAATTTGTGAAGTTAAAAAAAATCGAGGTCTTGAGTTTTAAGTGGTTTGTTGTAAATTTATTTAAATTTTGATTTAGTTGAATTAATTTCAAATATTCATTTAAAAAAGTGCATTTTTGGTGTTGGTTGGTTTAAAATTTGAAATTGAAAATGAATTTATTATTCAAGTGGGTAAGTAACATTATTTCATATTTTAAAATTACAGTTAAGAACTTCAATATTTCTTCTAAATGATGGAAGTCTTCAAAAGACACTCAATAAGAATTGGTACCGTGGTACTGTGAAACGTTTACCGCACTAAAACTACGGAATTATCAGGACCAATGCACTTACACTTTTTGTCACAGGAATAGGGAACCGCTTCTTTTGTTTTTATTTGCTGATATTTCTTAAACCCTTAGGTTTTTTGGAAACATTTTTGATTAAGTTAATAAATACAAATTTGTTTGCGGTTTATCCGAAAAAGGTCATATGGATATGGAAAAGATCTTAATTTACCTGTAAGACCCTTTAAAGTAAACCAAATAACAAACAATCTTATGGTTTAGGTAAATATTGGTATTATTGAATAGTTTTAAATAATTTTTAGTAATATGTGCTGCCTCCTGATTTGTGAATTACTTCAAGTAACCTGTTATGTATGGATTCATAGAGTGCTGTGACATAATTGAGCGAAATTTGGGCCCAGACCCGTTTTATCGCTTCAATAATCTCTTCGGTTTTTTGGTATTGCCGTCTTCCTTTGTAGACTTTTCTTGGGGTGAGTACGATAACTTTGGCGACAAAGTTTAATGACGGATTTGTATAGAACAGTTAAAAACAAGCATTTTTTTACCATGGGAGGGGGGGTCTATCTCCCCCGTTTAGGCGGTAGGGGCAATTTAAAAAAATATGTACATTCAATGGAAAAAAAATAATTAAAAAATAACGGTAATACTTACAATTAAGTATTATACCTTTTTTTAAAGCCATCATTTTTGTCTATTAGTTTGTTTTTAAATCAAGTCAAAACTATGCATAGTTTTTGAAAAAAATTGTTTTAAACTAAAAATGTATGCAAAAAAAATAAAAAAAAAGGTTTAAAGTGTAATTTTTCAAAAAATTAAGATTATCTACTATTGTTTTTTTATAATTCATTGGTCTTATTTGTTTTTGATCAAAAACTGAAAACAATATGACTTTATGTCTTCTAGTTCTTGAGAAAATTGAAAATTACCAAAAAAAATATTTTAATTAAATTACTTTTTCCTTGCTTAAGTATTAACGTAGTCTTATTTTGATAGTAATAATCGAATATGGATTAAGATACACCTAGGGTAAATTAATTTTTCTTAAATCCAGCTTATTTAAATGCAAAAGAAACTTTGCATGCACCCCATCTTGCACCCACCGAACCTTGTCCCCTCCCCACCTTCCACGCACTCCAACTTGCACCCACCCCAAATCCTATAGTGTTCCCAAGCAGGGGGGTTGCATACACCCAAACTCGCACCTACCATTGTTACTATCAAAATAAGACCACTCAAGCAAAAAAAAAGAGTTAAATTAAAATAGTAGTTGTGGTTATTTTCAATTTTCTCAAAAACTAAAAGACATAAAATCATCTAGTTTTCAGTTTTTGATCAAAAACAAATAAAAACAATGGTAGATAATCTTGAAGTATTGAAAAATTACACTTCAAACCTTTTTTTTTAACTTTTTTTACTCAAATTTTGAGTTTAAAATTAAATTAAAAAGTGGCTAATAAAACAGAATGTTGGCTTTAAAAAAATGTATAAAACTTAATTGTAAATATCACCGTTATTTTTTAATTATTTTTTTCCATTTAAAATAATCATTTTTTTAAATTGCCCCTACCGCCTAAACGGGGGGAGATAGACCCCCCTCCCATAGTAAAAAATGCTTGTATTAAGCCCCTCTACCAAAAACCGTTATTATATCTTGGCGCCAAAGTTATCGTACTCGTGCCTTTCATTGATTGTAAAGGGTGATTTTTTAGCTATTATCTTTTCCGCAACACTGTTTCAAACAGCGGACTCACGTTTTGTGTTTTTTTTCACTGTCAAAAATCTTCAGTTTGGACCATGACCATGAATCGCTTTACAAACAAACAACGCTTGCAAATTATTGAATTTTATTATCAAAATGCGTGCTCTGTTAAAAAAGTTCATCGCGTTCTTCCAGCGAGCGACGATACTCATTTTTGGCTCAATGGGTGCGTGAATAAGCAGAATTGTCGATTTTGGAGTGAATATCAGCCAGAAGCATTGCAAGAGCTACCAATGCATCCACAAAAAGTCACAGTTTGGTGCGGTTTATGGGCTGGTGGCATCACTGGACCGTACTCCTTCAAACTTCAAAGATGATGCGAATCGTAACGTAACTGTGAATGGTGAGCGCTACCGTGAGATGATATCCAACTTTTTTTTGCCCTAAATATAAGAGCTTGACTTGCATGACATGTATTTTCAACAAAACGGTGCCACATGCCACACAGCATACGCAACAATGGACTTATTGAGAGGTGAGTTCGGTGAATTCATTTATTTCACGTTCGGAACCGGTCAATTGGTCGCCTAGATCGTCCGAAATAACGCCTTTAGACTATTTTTTGGGAGGCTATGTCAAAGCTCATATCTATACAGATAAGCCCGCTTCAATTGACGCATTGGAAGACAACATTGAAGCATTTATTCGTGAGATACCGGCCGAAATGTTGGAAAGAGTATGCCAAAATTGGACTAAGCGGATGAACCATTTGAGGCACAGTCAAGGTCAACATTTGCATGAAATAATCTTCAAACATTAAATTATATCGACCGAACTATCGATTCAAATAAAGATTTTATGCATTTTTCTGAATTGTATGTGTTTTTTTTTTTTAAAAACTATAGCTTTTAAAAAATCACTCTTTATTTAAAAATGTTTAAGAGTCATATTTTAAAAACTTGATATGATACAAAATTGTATGGCAAGATTTAGAATTTAGGAAAATTAATTAATAATATAATAACCAGTGTTATTGATTGCAAAGTTATAGAAGTTTTTTATATGCCAAATTTTGCTTAACAAATAAAATATGACTCTAAGGGCCCACAGTGTTAAGTTTTCAGTATGAGTTTTCTTTCTATGTTACATTTGACTGGGTGTTCAATAAAGAAAAATGTCACCTAATAGAAACGAAGAAATCAAAAAGACAAATAGCATTTTTAATGTCAACTTGATAGCTGTTTCAAAAAAAAACACTTAAATTCTAGAGATTCTTAAAATATCGTAAACACCTGCGGTGGTGATTTCTATCACTTTGACTTACTCACTCCCAGTATCCCAATAAATTTATACCTAAATCTTGAAAAAAGTGTCCACATTATCACATCTTTTATTTTTAGTAACTTTCTTGTGCTTTTTCATAACTCCATCAAGGTTGGTATAAAGTTTGTCGTAAAGACAAGATTTATTCTCAATGACGATTGTCGAAGAGGAATTCCACATCCATTGGATCCACCCCTATACATATAATTTATCAGCCATTACTTTGAAGTACGAAATCAATAATTCGCCTTGGCCAAGTTGATGTTGCCATTGCCATGCCATTGGTATAAGTAAAGTATTGCAATAACCAGGAGTGTCAGAAATGCGAAGGAGGAGGCAGATAGAAATAAATGTAGGTGATGGTGGTGTGTAGATATTGTTGGGGGCCAAAGTTAAACCATCTCGAACCTCGAACTTGCGTGTCAGCGTGAATTCCACAAGGTCGTAAATTACACCTTTTCACCAGGCACCAGGTAGTTAGGTATAGGTGTAGCAATGGTGTGTCTCTAGAAATCACCCAAGAGATACTTTATGTCAGGTGGTGTTGGAAAAACCTCCTTTTTTATAGCTCCGTATAGTCTAGAGTCTACATCGACGACAACAAAACAACTACGACCCCAAAACGAGTGTAAGTATATGTTGTTAGAGTGTGAGTGTGTGTTAAGAAGGCGATGATGATGACGATGACGATGGCAATGAGGACTACGGCAGAAGGATAAATTCTTTTATATACACTCCTCGTCTTCCAAAAGTGGAAAGTAAATATTTTATGAGGCAATTTCCAAAGATGTCGTGATTTCATCTGCGGGCGGAAGATTGTTGTCTCTTCATAACGCAATTGGCTAAACGTGATGTGACTTCTTCGGCTATACAACGACTACGACTCTTCGTCTTCGTTTAGTTAGCTCTTCAGGAATGATGACAAATTTAATTAGCTTCCAAAATGAAATATCAAATGAATAAATATTCCTTATTCGATATCCTGCTATATACTCCTTGTATAGCTTTGACTGCTTTGACTTTATGGCGTCACGCCCTACCTCGAGGGAATGACTCGGTTCGGTTGAATCTGAATGACCCATCTCGAGGTCAAACGAATTGTTTTGTTATTGAAAGGCCAATATTCGCATACCTTCTATTCAAACAAAGTCGTCCCGTTGTTGTTGTTTTTGTTGTGGAAATATTAGGTCCACTTGACTGACTTCATTCGGAAAAAATGACTTGACCAATATATGTATATAACATACTATATAGGTACGTTAGTATGTTCTGGTATTTATGTATAACTCGAAGCTCGAAGTATTTGCAACTCATTTCGGAGTCTCTTATGGCAACCAATTCTCGTTTGTAACTTTGTAACTCGGTTGGTTAAGCTTTTGTTTAGCAGACCAGGCAGCAGAGGGCATCATAGGATATCCTTGGCAACTATAGAATATACCAATACTGACAACCCGTCATCGTCGTTGTCGTCGTCGTCGCAGTCCTAGTCCCAGTCAGTGCATTCTCCTGCAGACTCATGCGGTTGACGTATCAGCAACGAGAAATCTAATTTGTTACTAGCTGCTCTTGTCTGCCTCTGCGCTACATGGTAATGGTGATGTTGATGATGATGGTGATGGTTATGTGAAACCTATGTTTTCTGTGGCAAGCTGAATGAGTGAGTCTACTGTCATATAGAAACACCGCTCCGCACCACCACACAAAATACAGTGTGATCTATTATTCTGTCATAATGGAAAATTTCCGATTGTAATTTTTCGATAAACCTTTCAAATTGAGTCGGCAGAATTTCGGAATTCCGGAATTGGATTCGCCCGAATGAGTCCTGGCGTTTGTATAATGGAGCAAATAATTTGATCTGCTGTTGCTGATGAACATTTTATTGATGGTTCAACAGATTGCTATGTACCTACATTTATCGGGGATTGATTAAGTTCATCAAAAGTTCAAAGAAAATGATATGGTATAGTCATTTAAAAAAATTTGATGATATAGAATGATAGGTTCCGCAGACATGGAGTTGTTAACCTTCTGACATTCTTTTGTTCCTAGCTTACTTTTAAAACTGTATCACAAGCTTTCAAGTAGGTAATTATTTATAATGTAATTGACTGAGAAATAGGTAAATTTGATATTTTTTAAAAGATGTTACACTTTATAAGAGGCAGGGATTGAACCCAAGACCTCTGGAATGACAGTCCAACGCACTTTTTTTTTTTGTTAAATTCATTTTTATTAATTAATTCTTAAAACTATCTTAAAGCTAGAAAAAATTCATAAAACTAGCCTAATTAACCATAACTTACAACTAACTTACTGGTCCCATACTGACACTCTAAGTTAAACAATAATACTTAATTCTAATGGCTTTTGGCCCTAAGACCTATGTTATTGTAATTAATTGTATTAATTTTTTATTTATTAGAAAATTTAAAAAAAACTAATTTCAATATCTTTTTTATTTTTACGTAAAAACTACTTAAAATAAGGTCCTTAATATAAAACTTAAAACTAACTTAAACTACCTATTCTATAACCTATAAACTACTTAAAACTAGAACAACCACAGCAGCAAATCTAACTATCTAACATTTTTTGTTTTTCATTTTTTGTTTTCCTTTCCTTTCCTTTCCTTTCTTTTTTTTTTTTTATTTGTTCTTATTTCATGTATTTTTTTAATATTATTTTTTTTATTTTGTTTATACAATTTTTTTTTTAATAATTTTTTTTTGTGCCACCATGCCTATTTTACTTAAAACTTAACCCTAAAACCATAAAAGAAGTATTTAAGCCGGCCAAGGCTTAAAACCCCATCCCGACTACCCACTATCAAGTGCCGATTGAAGCCACCAAAACTGGTTCTCCTGCTTCACCCTATCAGTTCGGTCCCGTTCGGACACAGCCCTACTGAACCGAAGGAGCTCTGCTCCGTCTTGTGCCATGACGTCCCGATTGTACAGGAGCCGCCTATCCACGGTTCGTCGTCTGACGTGGTAGATTAACGGAACTGCCAATCTATCCTGTATCAGACCGCATCTATCTAAAAAGAGGAATGCTTCTGGTGGAATGAAGCCGCTCAAGCGTGCACTTTCAAAATACTCGTCGTTCGGATAGAACGCCCCGAAAATTAAATTGTTGGTCGAAGACAAAGCTCTTGCAATGTGACCTCGAACGAGTTTTATCACGAAATAGTCAATTCTGTTGATTCGAGCCCCGTTGTATATTACCTCGTTGGAATAGTAATGCACGTAAGAAGATTCGGCTGTTCGATATAAGCCGGTACAGCATCATAAACACTGCCGCTCGAACACCCGAGACTTCTCCATCTGGGAAGGGGCAACGTTGAACCATACAGGACAACCATAAACGATCATCGGCCGTATGAGGGCCATGTAGCAAATTACCTTCACTCTGGGGTCAAGCCGACTGCTAAAAAATAGCCGTTTCGTCAGAGCGAAGGCTCCTCTGGCCCTGGTCAGAGCAGCATTATATGTCTGTCGAAAAATAAATACTGATCTAACCAGATACCGAGGTACTTCACTACACTTTTGCTCACTAATCGCTGCCCGTGAAGATCAAGGAGACTCTCTTTCGGGCCGTTCTGTACGCAATTAGATCGTCGGCATACGCAATTGCCTTTGTAAGACTACCAATCAGATCGCTGGTGTAAATGCTGAAGAGAATCGGCGAATTCACCGCTCCCTGTTGAAGACCATTTTTAATTAAGAATGTTGTGGTAGAAGTTACATTGCCACTTTTGACAACAAACTTGCTACCGTTAAGCATATCATAAAGTATATACAACAATGGCTTGCTTATGCCAAGCCTGCTCAGTCAAAGGCCTTTTCCAAATCAACCATAACAGCACCTGTACATTGTTGTTTTGCTTTATTCCATTGGATATCAGAAACTAGTTTAGACGCAGCATGAATTGTGTCATGACCCGCCTTGAACCCGAACTGTTTATCCGGAATTATTTTGTTGTCCGCGCCCCACTTAGTCAGAGCCCTATTGATGATCTTTTCGAAAACTTTGCTGATGCTCGGAAGAAGACTTATCGACCGAAGATTTGACGGGTTGGAGTTGTCCTTTCCCTTTTTCGGGAGAGGATGAACCACAGCGGTCTTCCAATGCACTGGATAATATGCATTATTTAGTGCATTATTGAAGAGTGTGGTGTAAATGTCAATTGCCTCCATCGGTAAATGTCTTAGTACAACGTTGGATATACCATCGACACCTGCTGACTTTTTAAGAAGATGTGCTGAAGCTCAACCTTCGTCAACTAAAAGGGACTTGGTCCCGTTTGCTCGGCGATTATGGCAGTAGCCAAGGAATCGTCATCGAACCGCATGAAACCGCGGTTCTCAGATCGCCATTGTGTCATATCATTTCGAAGGTAAAAGTGATTAAGTAGGGCTCTGTTTTCCAGGTCGTGGTTGGGGCGAATGCTAACTTTCACCTTGTACACTTGCTGGAAAGCAGATCCCACCGCCTCCACTTTTTCCTTCGGATCTTCAATTATGTATATAAAAGTCATTGTCAAAGATGGCTTCTTCTGGATCTATTTGCGATGTCAAGAGTACGTCTCTGTTCTCTTCAGTTCTTTGGAGTTTCAGACACGGAAGGTCATTGTCGTTCTTTTTCCTGAATATCTTGTTGATTTTAGGGAACATACTAGGGTCACTGGAATTAACTGACCGGATCTTGCGGTCCCAGTACAGTCCCACGCACTAATCATCGTGCCACGGGTACTAAGAATAATTGAATTAGAAAAAAAGAAATTAATTAGACGTTATCACCACAGATTTAGTAAAGTAAAATAAAATCAGTTACCAAATAATTTGTCTTATATTGAAAGCCCTAGGCTTTCAAGGTTCTTAAACTCCGATCCCATTTTTGATATAGTAACAGTTCCTTAAGGGAGCCACCTTAGTTCTTTGATATTTGTCTTAACGATTAACGACGTTATTAATGTCAATGATAATTCAACTGCTTCTATTTACGCTGATGATATGAAAATAATGAAGGTCATTTCTACTCCATCTGATTCTACCCTGACACATTTTAGACCCGTGAGCGATTACACAGTCTGCACAATGTTACCATTAAATCTGTCTATTCTTTTCGTGGTATAGGAGTTATTTAGGGCCCATTTTGATCATATTATTTAACAACTCATCAATTTGTTTCGTCCAACGTTGGCCTTAAGAATTCTCAAACCTCTATATCACAAAATTTCTAAATCCCACCTTTATAATACCTCTCTATACCACGTCTTTTCTCCACATCAAAATTCTCATCCTCAAAGAATTGAAATTATACAACTCAGATTTCTTTGTTTTTTACTCCGCGGTGTTCCTTGTCCTAATAATCTAATCTTATCACGTTAGGAATATCGTTTAAAGCGTATTAATCTGCTAACCCTTAAAAAACGCCACAAAGTCCCTGGTATTCTTTTTGAAACAGCTTTTAGCTCACCATTTCTTCTATAAAAGATTTCTATTTATAAAATTTACGTCACACATGCCCCTACCTCATTCCGTTACAAATTACGACCTGAACTTCAAGAATTCTGCGTATAGCTAAAAACATTAAAAAACTATCTCTACAGCCAAACCTCGGGTCGGTACCTAAAATTCTTTATGAAAAATACCTTATAATTTTATTTTGTGGAATGCCAAATCCAAAGATCGAAGAGGAATCGACAAATCTGTGTTTTCGTCAGCAGCAAAAGACGAAAACGGTTTTGATTCGTCACATACACCACTAACTTGTCCCAACAGTCACTATTGCCGACCGAGAAGTTGCTTGATGACATAAGCCCAATGAGGTTGTAGTTCTGTAAATGCAAAATATTCATAAGTATTGTAGTGAATTTTAACAATTTCAATACGTTTTTGACCCGTTTACCGTTCCATTTACGGAAATTCAGTTGTTTTTACGTTTTAAACAAATGAAACATTTTATAATGTGGGACCCTTTAGTTGTATTCTTTTAAATCATAGAAGCTTATATCCATTATTTTAAACCATAGAATTGTACCTTATGCCATACTATGAAATCCGTTTTAAACGAATTTAAAGGCTACCGCCAAGAAGCTTATCACGTCTCTGTTCCATCAAAATCGAAAAATGTCACTCTCATTCCAATCTTAGTCATGTGGTGTTAATAGTTCAACTTCTAGTGTCGTCTAGTTTACTTCTCGTTTTGTTAATTGTGTTTAAGATTTAAAGTTCTTCCAATTTTATTTACGTCTAATGATAATTTTTAAAACTGTGAGAAAATAGAATATAGCTCAATATTGAGAAAAAATCTCTTTTTATATAGCCACTGAGTTGTTTTTTTAAGCTTCTGATTTCTTTTTTAACTTTTAATTTAAATTCCTAAATACCGGTACACAATCGACTTAAAAAAAAAACTGCTTTCAAACTTATCATCATCTCACATTTTCCTAAAACTCCCGAATATTCTCATAAATTGCCTTTTTTTTTCTTTTTAGAATGTTTGCAGTAAAAACTTTTTTAATTAAAAAATATCGCCAGTCATCTCGAATCAGTAAAAATACCTTAAATTCCTACCTTTCCAAATACCTTTGTATAAAAATTCCTGCCTCTGTCAATGTTTTATATTCAAATTCCTTATTGCCCAGATTTATCGCAATCAGTTAAGTATACTGTACGTCATCAATATAAGAATGATTTTTAAAATCACAAGCTTCGATCAACTCGACTCGATAAAATGGGAAAGAACTTAAAAGTCAGCCACTTACCATAACTGCTGTTATTCCACCCACATATGCTTCTTTCTCAACACTTCTTCAAAATACAACCAACTTTTTATATATTTTTAAGGACTTCTTATGGTTTTTCGTTTTTGGTTTCTTTTTTGTATTTTATTTTGTCTAAGTGAACAACGAACGGTTAAAATGTTTTTAAGTTTAACACTTCCAAGAACTCCATTAAACTTTTAGAGTAACGCAATAGACGAGAAAAGAATTTACAGAAAATGAAAAATAAAAAAAAAAAATTGTTTGAGGTGGAGTTTTTAAAAACCTAAAGTGCTTCCGTCCTTTTGTTGAACTTTCTCTGCACTGGAAAATTTACAATATAGACTTAAAGCCACCGAGCCCAAACCCTTGTGGATATAGAAGTGTGAAACCAATCGTCACTTTTAGCAATCCAAATGTTCAAAATAGCAAAATTGATGTTTCATTTTAAGAACGAGAACATACTTAGAAAAAAAGAACGAGTTCAATTCCTCTGTTACTGTAATGGATTTTCTTTTTCCGTTTCTATTCTTTGGTTAAAAAGAGGTCCTTTTTTAGTACAAAGAAAAAAGGGTTGTATTTTTGAAATGGAAATAATTTTCGCCTACATTCAAGTCTCCTCCTCCAATGGCATTATGATTTTATATATAATGAATATGAGCAACTTTGAATGCATAACGGATTAAACATCCCTATAACACTCGACTATAATGCTTATGCTATATAGATACATATAGTAATCATTATCCTTAACCGTTTACTGTTCATTCCAATGAGCTCATATTGGCAATGCTTTGGAATTAAATTGGTATGGTAATTTCGGTAATTAAATTCCATTGGGTAATAAAATTGCTTACATACTCCAAACTCCAAGAATGTAAGCCAAAAGTTTCCACAGCACGAATGTTTGGTTCGATTTTCTATGTTGTGGTTTCCTGGGTTAAAGCAAAAATAGGAAGTTGTAGAGTGCGAGAACAATTCATTTTTATGGTAAACCGAACTTTGTTGAGTTAAGTTGAATAGTTTTGTGTGTAGGTTTTGAAAAATTTGGAAAAGTTTGAAATTTCAATTAAGACATTTTTGGAAATATCATTGTTCTATTTGGAAGAGACTATGATAAGCGATAGGATTGAGAGTTGTACGTCAACCGTCACCCGTCACCTTAGACCAATATTTATTTTATTACATTTTTAAGCTTTCGTACGAACTAAATTGCCTCTTAAAAAACATGATTAAGAATCATGAAATAAAAAGATTTAAGGTTTATGATATAGATCCAAAGTTTTCAACCCTCTTGTTACATTTTTTGAGAAATTACAAAAGCTTACTGCCTTAGCCAGATTACAAGTGCTTCTTAACAGAAACAAAACAAAATAAAAATAAAAAAAATAAAACGTCCTTCCGGCTTACTTCCATTCAGCCCCATGTTGAATTTTTTTGCACACTTATATTTAACGAACAAACGTGCTTCAACCAACAACTATATAGAATACAGTCCTTCTGCAGGCAGGTTATGAATAATTACACCTTTTAAATGTGAAAAGTAAGGCTATTTTTCATGGCGCAATTAATTATATTGCGTGGCAAAAATGACATCCGGACTGGCAACCTGAGCCTATTCAACGCTTATTTAAACAAAAAAAAACAAGAAAACAAAAATAAAATCCTTAAGGCTTCACTCGTGCACGAATAATAATAATTGTATATCGTAAGTATGTATAAATATCCTTTTGGGGACAATATTGCACAAGTACAATCATTAACAACTCAGAAGTAAATTATTTACCACCCCAAGCTGTTACAAAACAAAGCAGAAAAATAATCCTTTTGTCGAAGTGATGCACTTGATATACATACCTTGATACTTTCTCTCAGGGATTCATCAGGACAGGCATCAGTTTGGATAATTGCATTAAATTAAAACACAAAACAAGCTTTTGTTACGTTTTTAAGTCTTGAAATTGTATTGTTGGAGGATATGAGATGTGATGTTTAAATTTCCAACATAACTCTTATGATAAACATTTCTGTTCTGTTTATGTGTTCGAAATGTTTTCATAAAATTGTGTTTAATTATTTAATTTTATGTTTCCATTTTAAAATCCAAGGGACAGCATTTGAAACACTCAGGTTATGAGATTAGAGATTTTTTTGAAGGACAGCTAAAGAAATTCCTTCCTTCTGCATTACACTGAAATTACCTTTTGGATAATTCAATATAAGTTGTATTAGATTTATGGAATACATACAAAATAAATGGTATGCCACAGGGCTCTGTCCTGTCTCCGATACTCTTTCTAATTTGTAGTAAATGACATCCTGTGGTACAATAACCTACTCGGCTTGCGACTGTAATCAGGTTTTCATTTTTAGATTCACAACTCTGCTTTTCAATGCGTATCTTATACTGTTTTATGGTACCAACCTTCTTTCGCACACGCACAGTAATGAGAGTTCTGAATGATCTCAACATACACAAATCCGCTTGACCGCATAGCATACCCGATATTGTTCTGAAGACGTTGCAAAACCACTGCGAAAGTTTTATCATTTACCCTACTTTTCATGTCTCGTTTCGAGCAGATGGAAACAAGCATTTGGCAAGGCCAAATCCAAAAAAGGTGAATCCTCCTCCTCCTCTTGTAACTAACAATCGATTGCATGTCTCTTCTCTCCAAGGTCATGAAAACGCTGATTACTTATCAGCTATAGAAATATCTTCTATATCCAAGACTTCCTAATGACCGGCAGTTCTGCTGTCACAGGCTGGGCACAAGTCTGAAAACTACAAAATAAATGGTGGGGTACCCCAAGGCTCCATCCTGTCTCCAAGACTATTTCTATTATTATTGATCTCCTGTCTGAAACTTGGAATCAATTAACCTGCTTCGTTGGTGACAGTATTTTCAGCGTTTCATATTTGTTTTAAGATTTAAAATCCTTCTCTTCATTTGTGGATCGTAAATGGAAACGGATAATGAGCTCATGCTTGACATAATTGTTGAATGGGGAATACATACACAATAGTTGTGTAGAATTTAGTACATAGAAGTGTCAATGATCCATATCGTCGTGAAAGTGAAAAATGTACCACCTTTGAAACTATCGGGTTTTTCAATACAACCGTTTTTTTTAAATAAAACAAAAACGGTTTTAGATATCAATGAAATTCTTTATTCCTGTGGAAGTAAGTTCGATGCCATTATGTATGGAACTCGATTTCTTTTGCATGGCCATCACGGGCACGCTTGCAAAAGTCCAGACACTCAACCCAATTTTCGACGGTTTTCAAGCAAAATCGACCGATACTGCTGCAATTTCACGTTCGATATTCGTACGAATTTCATCAATCGTCGCTGGCTCCACAGGAAATAGTCTAACGACGTCAAATCGCACGACCAAGGCTGCCAAGCGACTGGACCACTTCGTTAGAAAACACCTTCTAGAAACTTGGTTTCCAATAAATTGATTGTGACATTCGCTGTTTGGCTTGTGGGGCCGCGCCCGTCCTGTTGGTACCACATGTCCTCCATATCATCCAATTGGGGCCAAAAATATTCGGTTATCATTGAACGGTAGCGATACCCATTTATTTATTTATTTATTTATTTATTTATTTATTTATTCATCTACGGATATAATTCTTACAGATTACTAACAATTTTGATATAAAAATATAATTAAATACTTAAAGCTAATTTATAATATGCTTTGCAATTGGATTTTAAATTCACATCTGTTTGTAGAAAGATCAAGTTCATTACATATAGTGTTGAAAAATTTTATGCATCTAGAAAATGGTTCGTTGCAACCATAATTACATCTATGTTTAGGATTGTTAAAGAAATGACGAAGACGCAATCTTCTTTCCGGAATATAGATTTCAAAATTATAGATGATTTGTGGGCATTTGATACGGTATGAAAATACATCATGGACAAACAGTACACATTGAACAGAACGCCTTTTTTGTAAAGAATCAAGTCCAATCAAAGCACATCTTGACGGATATGAAGGAGTATCAATTCTCCATTTCAGTTGCCTAACAACAAATCTTGTGAAAGCCTTTTGAACTCTTTCAATACGAGTTATCCCAATGGAAGTAGAAGGACACCAAATAATTGAACAATACTCAAGGATCGGACGAACTAATGACATGTACACTGATTTCAGAGCATAAGGGTTAGAAAACTCGTTGCAGTTTCGCTTGACGAAACCAAGCATTGAATTAGCCCTTGCAATTACATAATCTATATGTAACGAAAAAGACAACTTCGGATCAAAAATGACTCCAAGATCACGAATCTCAGATTTGCGATCAAGAATCTGGTTGAACATATGGTAGTTGTGGATCATTGGAACTAAAATACGATGTGCCGTAAACACATTACATTTTTTGATATTTAATGGAAGGATATTCCTATCACACCAATCAGATAAAGCATTTAAATCATTTTGAAGATTTTGCTGATCAATTCCATTTTTGATACAAAGAAAAATTTTCATGTCATCAGCATACATCAAACAAGAGGCATTTTTAAGAAGAGAGGGGATATCATTAACAAATATATTGAAAAGAAGTGGTCCCAGATGGCTACCTTGAGGAACTCCTGATGAAGGTTGTATGATATTAGAAAAGAATTTCCCCAATTTCACACATTGTGTTCTTTTATAAAGGTAGCTGGAAATCCATTTCAGAAGCAATCCGTGAATGCCAAAAGCTCGGAGTTTAGCTAAAAGAATTTCATGACAAATAGTATCAAATGCTTTTATAAAGTCTGTGTAGATAGTATCTACCTGATAACCAGATTCTAATGAATCGACGACATATTTACAATAAAGCATGAGATTTGTTGAAGTAGACTTGCCTGACATAAACCCATGTTGTTCAACGCAAATATGCTCTTTTATACTAAAATACAAACGATCTTTCACTATAAGCTCAAATAATTTAAGTATTGCAGAGAGCTTAGTTATAGCGCGGTAATTTATTACAAGATTTTTTGAACCAGCTTTGTAAATAGGACTTATATATGAGAACTTCCACTCATCAAGAAATTCGCCAGTACAGAGAGATTTATTAAAAATTATTAGTAGTGGGAACACTAATGTGAATTGACATTCCTTCAGAACCAGAGATGGAATTCCATCTGGACCAGGATTTGAGCTAGATTTTAATTTTGAGATACCATTAAGAATGTCAGACTCAAAGAGATGAAGTTTTGAGATATTAGCATTGTTAATGCATACATTTTCTGTTTGATGAAGCTTTAATTCGGAATGTTGAACATAAACCGACTTAAAAAATTTTGAGAAAAGTTCACATGAACTCTGCAAATCAGAAGAAATACTACCATCATATTCCATATTTTCTTGAAGAGCTAAAGAACGTTTCTTTCCATTTAAAAAAGTCCAAAAGGCTTTGGAATCCGATACTTAAATACAAATACTTGTTTAGAAAATCATATTCTTTACGAAATTGGCAGAAAAGCTTTCTGTCAGCTTCGGAATTTGATTTTCTAAATTTGTTAAAAGCTTTATTTTTAACATTTTTCAAATTAACTAATCGTTTATTAGACCAAGGTGTTTTAAATGATTTCAAACATTTCCTTTTTGGAATATATTGCCTTAAGCCAACCGAAAAAATATCTATAAACTTTTCAAACGCACCTTGAAGTGATAAACCGGAAAGATCATTCGTCCAGTCAATGGACTGAAGGTAATTGTTGAGTGCAACGAAATCTCCTTTGTTGAAATCAAAAAAATCATCATTAGACAAAAGTACAGAGTTTTTAACACAGTTTTCAAATTTTAAAATAGAACATATTGCAACATGATGAACTGAATTTTTCAAAAGTGGAAATTGAACTTGAATAATTTCAATATTAATATTATCTACAAAAACTAAATCTAACAATCTATTAAGTGAATTATAAATATGATTAACTTGAGAAATATTCATAGAATACATAGAATCAATAAAATTATATTCATAATCTTTTTTCATGTTAAATGGAATAAGACACTTATCTTCATTTGAATAATTCCATATAATATCACCTAAATTAAAATCCCCAACAATAAATGGGTATTGATTTTCCAATAAATTGCCTATGATATTTTCTATGTTATAAATATGACTTTCATATATATCTGTTGCACTCTTTGGAGGTATATAACTTACAATAAATAAAATATCTTTACCAAAAAAGCTAACATTAATACATAATTGTTCAATATTTTCTCCAGTCTTACATAAAACAATACTTTTGCTTGGGTAAATGGATTTAACTGCCACTAAAACTCCACCACCTCTTTTTAAAAAATCTGTATATGATCTATCTAAACGATAAACATTATAATTAGAATGAAAAATTTCAGAAGACGAATAACTCGCATTTAACCATGTCTCTGTAATAATAATTACATCATATTCATACATAGAGCTAGAAATATATAATTCGTTAGTTTTTGTTCGAAGACCACCAGCATTTTGGTAGTAAACATTAATAAAATCTAAGGTATTTGAAATTTTTAAGTTTGTAGAGCAGATTGATCCGGATGCATCCCCATTTGTTGTATTTTTTTGACTTTGAAGTTTTTTGGAAAGCTAATAAATTGCCTTACCAACACATTCTTCGGCCAGTTCAATGGATTTAGGGCAACATCAAATAAATGGACAGGAAATCCAATTTTAAATGTAACATACGCCAAATCATTTACATTCGTATCTCGTTTCACCAGCTTAAAACATTTTATTTCACCTTTATCGCAATTAATTTTCGCAGCCACATACTTCTTAATTGATTCTTCGCTAGTTAAAGCACTGAATTTTGAAATATGTAACCATTTATAAGGATTTATCACATCAATCTCAGCATTTGTATCATCAATAGAATCTGTACCAACAACACGAATTGTTTTGGCATTTAGTTCCTTTCTTTGCTGCATAGTATTAGCAACAACAACACCAGTATGAACACCGACAACAGTAGCAGCAACGACACCATCAGAATCAAGAGAATTTTTTTCCTCCACAACAACAACACCAGCAGTTACACTAGCATCAACAGCAACATCAGTATTAGAAGCAACAGCATTTCCACCATCCGCGCGCCTCTCATCAACAACCTTTTTACTTTCGCCTACCGCAACGACAGCTTTATTAGATACAGAACCAGATGAGTGGGGGGCATATTTATTTCGTTTCCCTTTTATTTTCCATTCTGCATTCGATACCTTAGAAGCAGTAGCATAAACATCGTCTTCACTAGCCTGATGCACCTGCACAACATTATTATCAATAGGGTTTGGCACATTATGATTGTCCATTTCATTTACAACAACAGCATGAGTTTTGTTTTTTACTTTTTGACTGCCAATATTGTTGTTTATATCATTCAAACTTGAGTCCAGAAGATCAACTTTTTTGCATAACGCATCAATAACTGGGAAAAGTTCATTGACTTTAGAGAGCAAGCGCACAATAGGTAAATTAATGCAATCATTACAACGATATTGCACATTCGTTTTTGACTTTAAAATGCAATTTATCACTTCATCGGATAGATTTAAACACAGTCTATGATATGATTTACCGCAGAATAAACTACACTTTATAGCTTTTTCTTCTTTTAGAAGCAAATTATCACATTTAAAGCATTTAAGACCTGACATTGTAGAGCAAAGCAAAAAACACGACCGCACTATAGAAGCTGCAAAGCACATTAGCAGTAATGTGTCGGTCTTGATCATCACGGAAGAAGTACGGCCCAATGACACCGCCGCCGGCCCATAAACCACACCAAACCGTAATTTTGTCGGGATACAATGATGACTCGAGGAGTACGTGTGGATTGCTACCTGACCAGTACCGCATATTTTGTTTATTGACGAAGCTATTCAGCCAGAAATGAGCCTCATCGCTGAAGATGATTTTTCGATGAAAATCGGAATCATTTTCAAGTTGTTGCTCAGCCTAATTTACGAACATACGACGCTTCTGGTGGTCAAGCGGCTTCAATTCTTGCGTCAATTAAATCTTGCAAGGATTCAGGCCAAGATCGTTTCGCAAAATTCGCCACAACGACGTCCCAGAGATGCCCAACGCTTGAGAACGACGTGTGAGAGAAACATTTGGGCTTTCTACAACTGAAGCCTCAGCGGAAGCAATATTCTCGACACTACGGACACTTTTTTGTCTCAATGGCACGAGAACATTATGTACATTATGCCTTTGGATTAAAATTTTTCCACTAGACCTCTTGTGGAACGATTACATACTCAAAACAAATTCTGCGTTCGGAATGCTGTCCAAAAAAATATAGAGAAACAGCTATTTTAGCTTAAAAACCAAGCTACAACTGCTCCGTTCGAATGTGAAATGTATGCTGTTTTATAGATACTGACACTGCCACAAAAAAGCTGCAAACGTCCGTTAACAGTTGTCTTCAAAATATCCTGAGGATTTTCTGGCCCAACCGTATCTCCAATGTCGAGTTTCATGCGAGAACGGACCAAGAACTCATAGACTCTTTTATACGAAGACGAAAGTGGCAATGGTTGCATGACCGGCCAAGCTTCTCATACAGGAGGGCAGAAAAGTTGGTCAATCTAGAAATACTTGGAGAAAATGGTCAAAAAGACCTAACTGGCGAAGAGTTAAAAATAGCCGAAATATATCTCCAGAAATCGTACACTATTGCTCGTACAAGAAGTGAAGGCAAGGGGACTTTACGACAATAATAGGTCTGAGGACCTAAACAACTAAGTTTTCCTATCCTTAGCACCTTCAGCAATACTTATCAGTATAATCAGAGAATCGTTCTTTAACCGTGCAACGCGAATGTGTAATGCTTTATAGCATTCTACCTTTTTATGCCATTACTATTAATTAATTAATTAATAATCTGCACCGAAACCTTCTTTCAAACCTTTCTTCATTTCCTAATGTTTACACTGTGTCCTTGGTAAAATAAAGGTTCCAAAACTTCTAGAATGCACGCTTAGTATACAACAAAAATCACAGTTAAATTTGCACTAAAATCTTTGACTATTTTATCTAAAAATAAAAAGTCCAAATAACTATTAAACCTACCTAAAATAGCTTTATGGTCAAGTCTTGCCTATATTTTGAGACACCCTTTATTTCGTAAAAAGTAGGTGGGTTTAAGAACCTGTCTATTAAATTTGAATCCTTCATACAGTCTTTATTATTTCGTGTTGATATTAAAGAATTTTTCCAAATATAGTTTCCTAATCAAATCATCTAGCTTACAACCTCTTTAACCGCCTTTTACGCACACATAAGGGTCAAAATTTGGTTAACCATTATAATACATAATATCTTTTTTGCGTGTCTTTGAATACTAAATGCTGAAAAATTACTTTTCTTTAATCATAACCGATTGGATTTCTATACTTGCTTTTCCTTCTTCCTATATAACATACTTATGTATAATAAAAATATCAATCTCGGCATTAATTCGATGCGAAGACTACCGACGGACGACCGTTAGAAAAAGCGCGTGTACAAATCACATTAAAAGGACGGACAAAAAGGTTTTCTGCTTCCATCTACTACGCCTAGATTTTTCTAACAAAAAATAATAAACAAAACAAACAACAAAAGAAAAACGTAAACTAAAATTTTATATTTTTAGTAATTTTATATTAACGTGGAATGTTAATTAAAACACAAACAAATTTAGTGCTTTTTCTCTTCGTTCGTTCCACTTCAGAATGACCCCAAAGCAGACGATATGATTTATGGTGTTGACATAGTAAAGAATCCCTCGAAAACAAATAAGGAAATTAATTGCCACACCAAGTGTTGAAAGGAGAACGTAAACATTTAATGTAAATGTTTTCCAAAGGTAGGTATACTTACATACCTTTAAGTTCCTTTATAACGTTGGACTTTTTGTGAAACGAAGTTTATTAAATATCAACTACTTATAACGACTTCCTTCGAAGGTTTGTTTTAGACGAAATCAGTGAATCCTCTATAGGTACATAAATCCCTAAGAACACAAAATATTAGACAGTTTCAGACTAAAAATACCTTAAGAATAAATATTATCACAGAGGATCTTTAAATAAAGAAACAAGCATTGAGAAATAATTTTGTTTGTAATCGGATAAATTCTTCAAAGCAAAGAACTTATTTGGCTTTAATAAATAAATAAATATCTACAACGAAAATATTTTTATATCTGTTCCTCCCTCTCTTCATACCTATAGTTTGTCGCATTGGCAGCTCGAAATGTAGGTACATATAAAACGGTCTATCTTCCAGCATGATGATGAAAGACTTGAGTGAAGGAAAAAATACCATTAAATGGGGAAAAGTTTCTTTTTCGAATGATGGATGGATTCCTTCACCTGCACAGAAGCTTAGGATTAGCAACAGGAGAATGTTTTCGTTCGTTTTAGAAGAAGAAAAACTTTTCTTCTAAAAGTATTTTTTTTTCTGTTTCGAATGCCAAATAGAATTAAGGATAAACTCTCATGTATTCATGTTTAGCTAACGTTATTTTCCTTAAGGATTTCTTATATTCTTTCTTTTTGTTTGTGTGGATTATAAGGACAACAGAATTGTGTATACAAAATGATATAATGTTGATTTTTTTTTGTGTCAGAAACTAAAGCATGGCTAAAAATTGAAGAAAACGAAAAACACTTATACAAACATTCAATGAAAATAAGAAATCTAAGAACTATCTAACTTTAATTTTATAGAATTTAAGTTAAATAGTTATTTAAAGAGTGCTTTTCTTAGACGTGTGGTTTTCAAAAAGACTAAAAACTAATATTTTTTAGTGTTATGGCCAAAAATTTAGCTTTATTATTAAGATAAGAGTTTGACATTGTGTTTTAAAAGTAATTTTGGGCAAACGGCCCTCGCGGCTGGCTCTAATGAATTCCAGCGGAAAAGCTCCATTTTCCACCACTTTTTGCCTCATCACTTTGCGTCACTTTGGGGCCGTATGTCAGCAATAAGACGCCAAATATTCTTTTCAAAGACCTAAATAGTATTGCGTTTATCTGGTCAGCTGCGTTAATTCACACGATATTAAAGGCTCTTAAGAGAATCATCACTAAATTGGAACGGCAGAAGATCGGCCTAATTATTGGGAGCGATGTTAACGCTCACCACACTATATGGGGAGTACAGATATTAACAGCAGAGGTGAGTCTCTTTTTGATTATATCCTTGGTACTAACCTCTTAGTAAGTAATGTTGAAAATAAACCAACCTTTATTACTAAAACTCGACAAGAAGTCCTAACTCTTGTCTCCGATACTATTCAACATATGATCTTGGACTGGAAAGTATCCAAAGAACACTCGTTCTCTGATCATAGTTATATCCAATTCAATATCAATGTAGATGAAAACCCTAATCCATTGACTTTTCGAAATTATCGGAAAACTGACTGGGCTACATGCAGAAACATATTACAAAGTTTACTAAAACCTGGACTATTTAGTCCTTCCTCTAACGCTAGTGAACTTGAAAACAAAGTCAATGGCCTCACCTTAGCTATGAATAGATCGCTAGAAATTGCTTATTCACTTATACTCATAAGTGGGAACCACAATGGTGGGCCTCAAAGCTTGACTCGCTCAGAAGAGAATGTATTAGCCAAAGCAAAAGCTTACAAAGAATCCCTTAGAATTTATAAGAAGGCACTAAGGAATTCTAAGCGATCTTCCTGGTGATCCTTCTGTGGCACGATAAAAGAAGCCTCCAGGCTACGGATGCCAAGCTGTCTCAAAAATGCAGACGGCTCCTGGACAAATTCAAGAGAAGAATCGCTTCAAACATTGTTGCGCCAATCCTTGAGGCAATTTTTATCAGCTGTCTACATCTGGTCCATATTCCCTCGGCATGGAGAGAAGTAAAAGTTGTTTTTATACCCGAAGCAGGTAAATACTCGCAAGTCAATCCTAAAGATCTACGACCTATAAGTCTATTATCATTCCTTCTTAAGACCTTAGAAAGATTGATTGATATCCATTTGAGGGCAAGTATTGATACAAGACTTCTGTCTTCGTCTTAACATGCCTACTGTAAAGGTAAATCGGTGGAAACGGCGTTACACACCTTAGTACGCACCATCGAATATTCCCTCCATCATAAAGAGTTCACTATGGTTGCTTTCCTTGACATCGAAGGTGCCTTTAACAACGTGGACACATCTGCACTAACATCTCTGAACGTAGAGAGTTCACTTGAGGAGTAAATTCATTTAATACTGACTAGCAGAATAATTAACTCAAAACTGGGTAAATTTCCTGCTAGAAGATTCGTTAGTAGAGGGACACCGTAAGGTGGTGTTCTATTCCCTCCCCTCTGGAACCTAGCGGAAAATGATATCTTAACTAGTCTGGATGCGGAGGGTTTCAGAGTGATTGCCTATGTGGACGATGTTGCTATATCGGTTCTTAGAAAGCATCTTAACACTTTAAAAGAACTCTTACAAAGGGGTTGGTGGAGGTGTGTACTCTAAACGACCGAAATTGGTTCTCTTATTCCGCCTTCCCAATCATTGTAGCGTGTTCCAGGCGGAACTTTTGGCGATAAAAGAAGTCTTGTCCTCGCTAAAAGAAAACGTCATACCAACATCTGATATCTGTATTTTCTCAGATAGTAAGGCAGCTATCAAATCTCTGGACTCTGTCTCTACAAACTTTATAACAGTCCACAACTGTCGATCATCTCTATAGGAGATGGCACAACAATTTAATATTCACCTTTGCTGGGTGTCGGTTCATAGAGACATTCCAGGAAACTGTAAGGCAGATGAACTCGCCAGGAAAGGTACAGTATAACCTATTCTACCACGTTTGGCAAATGCTGGCATACCAATCGCTACATGTAAACTATTGCTAATGCAGGACGCTATGAAGAAGGCAAACACCAGATGGAACAACATCACCATGTGTCAGGTTACAAAAAACATCTGGCCTATACTAGATTTAAAGCCATCAAGGTGCTTGCTATCTCTTAGCAGATCGCATATAAGCTCGATAATAGGTGTCATAACTGGGCACTGTCTAATAGGAAAGCACGCCATGCGGTTAGGCGTATTCTCAAATGACTTTTGCAGAAGCTGTATGCACAAGCTCAAAAATGCAAGAATTATTTAGGAGAATTCTTCTATAGCGATCTAAACGATCTAAATCATATTAGCATAATCAGCTTCTCACGTTTCGTAAGGGACTCAAACTGGTTTCATTGAGCTTAGAAGAAAGCCTCAAGACTCATGTGGTATCACAATGGGCCATTAAACTGACCTAAGTGTGTCCTATTAAATCATGGACAGCCTAACCTAACCTAACCTTGGTGTCGTATATGGTCTCCCTTCTATATCAACCGAGGAACAGTCGATCTACTAGCATTGACCCCACTTCTGCCTTGAATTTACTAATCGAAAGCCTTGAATTCCAAACATTTTTTTTACTTTTGTTTTTTAAAAAAGGGGGTATGTAGTGAGTGTGTGAAGTTAGCCCCCTTTTTCAATTTTCCTATTTTAGAAAGTTGTTCCAGGTTGTTCCCGGTTTGTTCCTCATTGTTCAAAAGTTTTTTTTGAAAAACACCCAAAAATGGGGGTTTTAGACCCGAAAAACAGTTTTTGACGACAAAAATTCTAGCCACCTTTTTTCTAAATTCCAACTTTTTTTATTTTTTTTAGGTTCTACAAAGTGTTCTTACCATTGTTCCAAAAACTAAGAGTCGTGAAAAGTATATTTTAAAAGACGTTGCCCCCGATTTTTTTTCAAAAATGTAAAATACATACGTGTCCCCATTTTTTTTTAAAGCCTACATTTTTATAAATTATGAATAAGCACATATACAGGAACCTAAACTTGGCTTATAAACTATTATTTACGCTGATGATGGAACTTCCAAAAACCCCACATTTAAAAAATATGCATAATCACTCAGATCAAATTGTTCCAAAGTTTCATTCAAATATGTATGTATGCCCAAAAATAAAGATATTAAGTCCAAATAACACTTAACAGTGTAATATTCTGTTAACCATATTCTGGCCCCAATTTTCCGAAATTCAATTGTTCCGGGGCTCTTCTAAATTGTTCCAGAGATTCATTTCTTAAAATTAATTTTTAATATGAAAAATTTACAAAATCAATAAGTGTAGTGCTAACTTGATATCAACCTAGCACTACATACCGATACCACTTTTTTAAAAATCGTCAAGCTACAAATTTTTTTTTCCACAACTAATTAACAACAAAAAAGCTACAACTAACTGCATACTCAGTTTTTTAAATTTCGAAAAATGTAGTGCTAACTTGACAGTCGTAAAAAACTTCATGAGTTTACTAGTTTCTTGATAAACTACTTTATTACTAGTTACTAGTTTGAACGTTCGTCTGTACCAATTTTCATAAATATTTTAATTATTTCAAAATAAAATTTCTATACAAAATTTATCGTATCATCGAAACTTTTCCCAAAAAATTCCAAAAATCGATAAACAAATTAATGATTCTTTTACCTATAAATAAGCAATGATGAATATAAATGAACAAGGAAGGTATCATCTATACAATTATTTATGTATCCTTTGAGTTCCTGTACTTTATTCATAAAAAAGAATGCCAGAAAAAACATCATTATATCAAAGTTTCAAAAACATATTTATACCGTAATGCGATGTCATGTCAGTTACAGGACCATTTTTCACTTCCAGAACGCTTGACACCTAAATCCAAATCCAAATGGTTTTAGTCTCGGGTGCTGCCGTGCCAGTGTGATGGAATGCCAAAAAAGTCCTTTTTCCTTTCGTCCTGTGTTCCGTGCATGTCAAACTCAAACCTGCTATAAGATTGGGTGAAAATGAAGAAAAGCAAAAAGGGCTCGAAAGTAAAAACATTCGTACAACATAGCTAAGTATAGACTATAGAGCTCCTGGCAAAAAGAAACGTAAACAAAAGCACGTATAAGAAGACAGACTACATTTGTTATTGTGTGCCAACTGATGAGACAATTTGTCATCGTTGCCGAGCGAATATGGTATCAAGGGAGTGCCTCATTATTGCCGCATTGCCATATTACACATATGTGTTAAACGTACCAAAAGCTCCAGAGTGCAGAAGTCTCGTATTTTAACACCTGTGACCGAACAAATAAAAACCAATCTATCACATTCAACCTTTATATATGAGTACATGGAAAACCTTTAAAAAGTCCTTCAAAAAGGATGCCATATAAGTGGATCGTGGATGGCATGGAACTTAGTCAAATTAAAAATGACAAATCATCCGACACATTTCCCTCATTTTCATTCAGAAGCATCAACATCAGGATCAGCATCAGCATCCACGGCACAGCGGCACACTCATAATTAGGATTCCTTTGTCTGTTATTCAAAGGATGGTGAGGATGGAACTCCATTGAAGTTCCATTGCATCCGTATCCTTTTTAATTTATATCCACCGACAACTTTTTGAAGGTGACTCCTTGCGTACGTGTTAACGGAACTTCTAATTGAATAGGAGTTTAACTTTGAGTCATATCTTGGTTGGTTTTTTCTTTAAATTAAAATGAATACATATTTCTGACATCAGCAAGGACTCGTACGTTTTCTTTTTGTTTTTCGTGTCCTTCGGGGGTGTATGCACGAGTATTTTTGGCAAATTATGTTGGAAAAGATGCGTGGGATGAGCTTGAGTTTGGTGATCTAGTTTATTCTAAGAAACAACTTAAAATTCTACTGATGTCGTTAATGTTTTGGCTCTGAAAAGCTTGGATATGGGTATGGTGTATAGGTATGGGGAAATATGCTGTTGTTTTTCCTTTTTGCTGTCTACAAGAGAGCCTTTGGCTGATATATATATAAAGTGAAAGCGCTCATTTGCAATTCCTTTTGCATAATGATGGTGGTATATAGAGGATTCCATCAGATATAGAAATCCTCAAGGATCGTTACGGCTGATGTGTTTAGTTAAAGGATATGCTATATATACGGACTTTGTGTACGTGCTATAAGAGACACAGGACAGCAAAGAATTTTATTTGCAAAAGAAATAATATTTTATGGCTTAAACAAGAAAATCTCTAATTTTGATAGAGGCAATATTTTCGTTTTTTCGTGTTTTGTTTCCACAAAAGAAATGATAAGGGGAATTCAAATTCAAATACTTAGGTTTCTTGCGGCTATAAAGATTAACCTAAGTAGAAACAGATATCTATGTCTCTTAGCACATCGCATTAGACTTAATTTAAAGATAAGAATATACAAAATACAATATTGTGAATGACATTTGGAATAAGATACACACAATCATTGCAATACAAAACAGACAGATTTTAATATTTTTAGCGCAGATATTCTACAATTTTTACTTTAAAAGGTTAATTTGAGATAAGTAGATTAGTTTGAAGAGGAACTATCGGAATGCGCTGTTTTTGAGACATCGAATTTTGAAAAAAAAATAAAATATAATATTTTTGATCATCAAATGGAATTTAGACAACAAAAGAGCTTGTTCAGGAAAATATTGGAGGTTTTAATTCGTGCCCTTCTGTCGTTAACAAAATAATAACAACAATATTTTGTGCTAGATAAAATATAGTCGAAAACCAAATTTTACCAATTTTTAGTAGCATTTTTTAAAAGTTTTTATTTCTTGTAGAAAAGACACCGATTGGATTTTTCTAAGAAAATGTTCCCAAGTCATAATATATTTTGCGTAAAGTTGTCTAGATTTTCGAATATAAAATCAGTTCTTACAAATTTTGTGCATATTCCAGTAACTATACATCAAGCCATGATTTAAACTCGTTAGTTCTGAGCTTTTGGTTACTTTTTGATTAATGTTTCCAACCTCGGGCGCTTACGCAGCATGACCGAAAATCAAACAAAACGCGAAAACAACCAATACTTTCCGAAATACAAAACTTATAATAATGAAAATATCAATACCAAATCAATATAGTAGGTATAAATAAAATACAATTAAATTAATTGAAAAATTGAAGACTATTCGGAAATCTTGTATTTTATTTGTGTTTTTCGGAAAATATTGGGTATGAAAAATCGGGATTGGGCTTAAAATGAAGACAATTCAGTTAGTTTGAAATCGTAAAGTGTATTTCGGTAAGTTGAAGAAATTAGCACATCTGGGTTAAATATGACAATACCTGAAAAAAGTAACGATTTTCGCGGTTTTGTTGATTTTTTTCCATGTTGCGTTCAGACCTCTAGGTCGAAAACGTGGGTTATTTATAAGACTAACGTCATAAACACATTGGATCTACCAGACTTACGGAAACGGCTCTTTCTGTTCAGAGAAAAAAGCAACATTTTTTAAGAAATTACTTCAAGAATGGGTTTCTGGGTTTCAGAAACGTTATACAGGGTTATCCATTTTGCGGTTTCAGATAAAAAATATTTTTGTTCATGATATTTCTTCTTAATTATAAAATTTGAACGTTAACATTATGTGTGAAACACTACATCGTTTAAATGGCTACCACGCAAATTGTTGTAAGAATTGATTTTTTTGAGGTTATTTTCGACAACTTTTTGACACATATTGGGCGGTATCTCAGACATAACTTGACAACTGTTGGTTTTTAAGTGCTTAAGAGTTAAAGGTTTATCTGCATAAATACGGTCTTTCGCATAGCCCGACAGAAAAAAGTCAAGCGGGCACAAATCTTATGATCTTGGTGGCCAGTTACTACGAGAAATTATGTGGCCAGAAATGTCTCTTGCAATAAAGCCATATTTGCCAGAGTTGCGTGGCATGTGGCTCCGTCTTGTTGAAAACAAATATTCTCCAAGTTGTATTCTTCAATAGCAGGCAAAAAAAGAGGGTTATCATAGGACCATAACGCTACGAATAGACGGTGACATTCGTTCCATAGTCATTTTCGAAGAAGGAAGGTCCAATCACACCTCCGGACCAAAGAGCGCACCCAACAGTGACTTTTTGTGGATGTTATGGCCTCTTTTCAATTACTTGAGGGTTTTCAGAACCCCGGGCTTCGTCGCTGAAGAAAATTTTGTTTTAAAAATCGCCGTCCACCGCCTTTTGTTCAAGCACCCATTCGACGTATCTACGACGTTGTGAATTTCTTCAGTTGTTGTGTCAGCTGGGCTTTATATGGATGTAGGTGCAGATCCAAGTGCAAAATATGAGAAATACCGGACTTAACGCAAGGTCTCCAATTTGAATGAGAAAGTTATTGGCTTTAACTTCTAGAAGTATTTTTTGTAGATTTTTATTTTTTTGTAAAAAATTTTCTTTTCGATTTTTTTAAAATTTTACCAAAAATGTCAAAAACGTTATTCTTTGATGCACACGATTATTTAGAAGATAATATCATATTTTCTTCGCAAAAAATTTGCCATGACAAATAAGTTTATAATGGTTCTGTTAAGGTACCCTTCTTAAGAGATACAAAAATATCTGATACACATATGCATGTTGAAAGAAGCGAAATTAAGAACAAACAATTTGAGAACATTTAATAAAACCTATATGGAGTCGTTTTTGAGAAACTAGGAATTTTTGATATTGGTTAAAAATTCGGTATTGGTACCGATATTTTTGTTTTTAAAAAATTAAATAAGCACCTTCTAGAATCAGCTTAAAGCTTTAATTTCCAAATTTAAACTCAACCGACCCAATAGTTTAGGTTGTAATTTTAGGAGCCAGTTTCTAATGGGTGATTTTTTTGAGGTTAGGATTTTCATGCATTAGTATTTGACAGATCACGCGGGATTTCAGACATGGTGTCAAAGAGAAAGATGCTCAGTATGCTTTGACATTTCATCATGAATAGCCGAACGATCTGCCACAACGTCGAGTTTTCAGTGAATGGGCCCTAGAAAAGTTGGCAGAAAATCCGCTTTTTTATCGACAAATTTTGTTCAGCGATGAGGCTCATTTCTGGTTGAATGGCTACGTAAATAAGCAAAATTGCCGCATTTGGAGTGAAGAGCAACCAGAAGCAGTTCAAGAACTGCCCATGCATCCCGAAAAATGCACTGTTTGGTGTGGTTTGTACGCTGGTGGAATCATTGGACCGTATTTTTTCAAAGATGCTGTTGGACGCAACGTTACGGTGAATGGCGATCGCTATCGTTCAATGCTAACAAACTTTTTGTTGCCAAAAATGGAAGAACTGAACTTGGTTGACATGTGGTTTCAACAAGATGGCGCTACATGCCACACAGCTCGCGATTCTATGGCCATTTTGAGGGAAAACTTCGGAGAACAATTCATCTCAAGGAATGGACCGGTAAGTTGGCCATCAAGATCATGCGATTTGACGCCTTTAGACTATTTTTTGTGGGGCTACGTCAAGTCTAAAGTCTACACAAATAAGCCAGCAACTATTCCAGCTTTGGAAGACAACATTTCCGAAGAAATTCGGGCTATTCCGGCCGAAATGCTCGAAAAAGTTACCCAAAATTGGACTTTCCGAATGGACCACCTAAGACGCAGCCGCGGTCAACATTTAAATGAAATTACCTTAAAAAAATAAATGTCATGGACCAATCTAACGTTTCAAATAAAGAATTGATGAGATTTTGCAAATTTTATGCGTTTTTTTTTTAAAAAAAGTTCTCAAGCTCTTAAAAAATCACCCGATATGTATGTTTTTATTTACTCTCTCAAAAATGAATACAGTTTAAACAATTTTTAAACGACTGTCAACTTAGCACTACCTTTTCGCCACAAAACAATGAATAAAATGGCTCAGGTGGCGGAGTTAACAATGGCAATATCACTTTACCACTAAGGCAGCATAATCCGGGCGTTTCTCCGGAAATACTCGTGTTCTGTAAGATTTCTTGTCCTTCTTCAGTCCTTTCATTTGCAGTGTTTCGTATCCTTCTTGCATTACGGCTTTGTCGGGAAAGATTCGATTGAACTTTACTTCTACTTACTACACAACTCAAATTTTCAACCATTCATTCATAGACAAAATTACTTAGCTGTTTGAGATGCGCGTTTGGTATTCCAAGTCTGCTACGTTTTTGGCTTAGCACCTTTTATAGTTCACTTCATTTTTTATTTAAATAGGCAATGGCTTATTATTACATTATGATTGTTAATTATTTATTTAATAGAAATAGTTTTAATATTGATTTATTACAAAAATCAAACTGTCACCCATACGTCCAGCACATAGCTGTCATTTACGTTTTGTTATTCCAAGTCTGATTCTTCTTTGTTTTACCACGTTTTATAGTGACTGACGTTTTATGTCAAGTTACACGGGAATGCTGTCGAACGGGATAAACACTATCCTATGTCCGTCTCCTGGCTCTAAGCTACCTACCCACCAATTTTCAGCCATATCGGTACAGCCGTTCTTGAGTTATAAATAGTGTAACTCACACGACTTTCTTTTATACTCTTTTGTACTCTTGAGTACTCTTCTGTACTCAAAACACTATATCTATATGATCAAAACAATGTATTTAAGTAAAAATTCTGTAGGTAATGGTAAAATATTTTCACATCGATTTCTTTTCACTCTATTTACAGTATTTTGTGGTAAAGAACTTTTAAAACGGAACTTCGAAAGTATCATTCATTCTTGAAATTTATTATTCAAATCCCTCCAATGTCTTTTTTTCCAGAGACATTTTACGAGAAATTGATTTGAACCAAAAGCCAGAAGCAACACAGATATTGATGGTTAAAGGGTGTTTTTTTATGGAAAACTGATTTACATGTTAAATGCTGAGAAAAAATGTCTTGTACAAAAATAATGCGGTATTTTTAATAGCTTTAATGTCGTTTTGATTCCAGCATTGAACTCAAATTTTGACTCTAATTTTTTTGAACTTTAATATTAGTTGAAAACGGTCCAACATAACATACAAATTAAATTGTGCCTCTTAACATTTACAAATTAGCAATATTTTGAAATTTCTATATATTCTGTTATATTCATTCTTCGAAAACAGCAGAAACTTTACAAATTATAATATTCGATAATATTCACAAAAAATTAAATCATAGTTCGCACTTTTACAAACCAAACACCAACATTTTTTCTATGTTCGTATATCGTTTTGGTCAAAGTTCCATGTCAAGACAAAATTATAGAAAAAATGGCCTTACTTCAAAAATAAAAAAAGATATCATAGCTCCACTACAAATTATAATAGGAAGTGTTTAGGACGTATAAGGCTCTTCAACAAAATTCAACTTTATCGAAATTTTTCCCAAGAGAATATTTAATTTTTAAGGACTAATACATTTATTTCAGTAAATAAAAACACACATAAACCAGTAGCTATAGTATTTTAAACTCAAACCTTTCACAAACAGTCTTCAATCATAAACAACCATATGAACGTCCTGCGAAGCTTCTCTAACTCTCCCTTAGGACTTTAAATATCCCATAAAATCAAGCAAAGTAGGCAGTTTCACTCATAAACTAAAATGCAAAATCACATAATAGTGCGGATGCAAATGAGTCAATCCTAAAGCAACATAATGTTTATTTTTATATTATTTTTCTTAGCCGAAAATAAAAATAAAATAAACCCACCATTTTTGTGTTTCGTATCTAGTTTACAGTAAAAAAAGAAATCTTTAAGGATTCTGATTTTTAAATAAAACCAAACCTTTTCGTCCTTTTCGCTATAAGCACAAAGAACACACACAAAAAAGAAGAAAAAGTATATTTAGTATATATTTTTTCTTCTTTAAGGATCCATTTTGAGAGATCTTAGTGTAGGATTATGTCCTTATGGCTTATCGCCTAAAGCTGACCTTAACACAAAGAACATTTTCATGCTTGTGTATGACCGTCAGCGAGCATATTTTTCTTCTTATATACCCTCATTTGCTTTTCAACAAAAATAAAAAAAAAGAAGGAAAAGAAGGTACTTTAGACAGTAAAACTTCCATTCGTTTTATTGGGGATTATCATTTTATTCCTTTGGCCAAATCCTTACTAGGTTAAGCAATGAACAGTTGATATCATTTGAAGATTTACAATTCGGACAGGAGTAGTGGCTGTGGAGGAAGGGATGAGGGGGGGGGGGTGGTCGTATGGTAGCTGGTTTAGTTTGAAATCAGTTGCTTCAATCTATTGAATGCGTAAATCCCTATTAAATACCATTTGGTTTTTTCTCAAAGGTTTCCCTTTTTTTCTTCTTCATTTCACATCCTCTCGCTCTAAATTACGAAACCTATACCTAACTGAACCTAAATGATTTTTGTTTTTGTTTGTCATACCCAGAGATAGAGATACCATCATCTAATTTATTTCCTTGAAGCGGTTCGATGATAAGGAATACGAAAATTACCGCAATTTGTTGGAAAGTCGAAAAACGCGCTCCTACAGAACATCAGCTTCAAAGTCCCTACGGCAAAAAGTCCTTTAAAAAATGGTGTAGTTCAATTTTACTTAAGGTTTGGGGAACTTTCACAAGGGTTTTAATTTACTCTCGAATCTCGATATCAAAATAAATTGTGGGCCTCTAGGAGGAGGATAATAACGACTTAACCCCATTTTTAAATATTGCTTCTGTCAAACGGTCGGTCGTGATCGGTCTCAATTTTCCATCTTAATCCTAAATGTAGCTTATGAATATCAATATTGATGTATGGCTCGTGTAGTGTGGGGTGCTGGCTGCTCCGAGAAAATAAAGCATAAGTTTAGGCTTTCGAAAGTAGCCCAAGGGTATGTTATGTATATTTCAACTTCTTGCCTATTCAATCCTAAATACATGACAGATTCTTGGGATTAGAAGATAAATGTTGTGCCCGTTTTGGGTTTTAAATATTCCTTATGCGGTTGCGGTAATAAGGGTTGTTCTATGATGAGATGATGCTGTGGTTTTAACCAAACAAAAATTCAAAAACTCCCCACTTCTGTGGACCGGTTAGGTGGTTGTGCTTGTTATGGACTTAACTTTTCGAATTTAATGCTATTCCTTTTCATATTTGAATCTGATTTGGAATGGGGTTCTTTTGTGCTATGCATACATCATCTAAGTCTTTGTTTGGGGGTGGGGGTGGTTTATATATGTATATTTTATCCATGTTTATGAATGACAGATTCCTATGTTTTTGAGTTTATGACGAAAAGATGAGCGATGTTGTCTTCTTTTGCTGCTTATTCCGTATGCCAATTATTCAAAGCCACAGATTTACGATGAAACAAAGTAAATAAACGTAAAATTGAAAAATTTTATAACCAACTGAACGTTCGCCGTGCGTCGTCGAGACACAGGGTGAATATGATTGGAAACAAATTTGGGACATGCTTCAATTTAGGAGAGGGTAAAATCTGTCGAGATGTGAGATATGTTTGCTTAGGTGTATGATGGTAGGGGTATAAACAGGAATGCAACGTTATTTGTTTTTAATTTAAGGATTTATGTGGATTAGGTTGAAAACCCACAGTTGGGGAGACTTTTTGTTCCATATTTTTGTTTGCTTATGTGTCTCCTTAAATCATATCCTTTAAACAGGATTCTTATATTAAATAACGCATCCTCAGATGCCTTTCCTTTCCGAGTACCTCTACCTTCCGACATTCTTATATAAGAAAACTCCTCTTAAAATCAAAAAACAACAAGACATCATCGCATCGTACGAAACTTTGTGTGTGCAATTTCATTTTGTCGTTAAATTTTATGGTTGCAGACATTTTGAAAACGATAATTATACGTGTTATACGATTAAGGACATGTGTTGCGGAAGTAATTTCGAGAGAAGTTAGTTTGAAACTAAATATAGTTTCAAATGACATGCAGCTTTTGCAGCTTTATATAATGATTTTGTAATACAAAGTTATTTTAGAAAGTTAGATAATACTTAGGTCTTGTTTCATGAATATGCTGGTATAGAGGGACTTTCATAAATTCACTAAAGCACTGTGTTCATTCAGATTAAAATTATTCGCTGTAGTTGTAGTAGTTTTGTATATAGATATAGCCGATAAGATGGTTTTTCTTGTCATGTGGACACGATTTTGCACCATATGGCGGTCCATGAGGGTTTATTTTGGCTCCCTGAAATTACGCCATAGGAAATTACGCCAAAACAATAAAATGGAAAAAACGCCAAAAATTATCCATACAATTTTTTGGCTTTTTTTCCTAGGAAAAAGGATCCAAAGAGTTTGGTGTTAATTCCGGATTTTTTGGCTATTTTTTCCGAAAATTTCTTGGCGCTTTTTCCTTTTAGAATAATGAAAAAAGGCCAAAAAAATTTTGTTTGGAAAAAACGCCAAAAATTTGCTTTTGGACTTTTTTTCCAAACAAAAAAGGAAAAAACGCCCAAAAATAAACTTTTTGGTTTTTTTTCCAAATCTTAAAGGAAAAAACGCCACAAAACAAACTTTTTGGCTTTTTTTCCTAATCGAATAAGGAAAAAAAGCCAGAAAATTAACCGTTCGTTCTTCCAAATCAAAAACAAAAAAATACATGTTTGTCGAATGTATTCATATGGTATACAGAAATAAATAACGGCAAATAACAGTATTTTACATGTTTTTCACGAATTTTGAAGAGCATATTTTATGGATGAGAACCCGCGAAGCGGGCCACCCACAGGTGCTTTTATTCAAAAAAGCTGTTGATATTGGCGCCTGCCTGGCGACTTTACATACCCTAAGCGGAGCAACGGAGTTGCATGAGCGGGTGTGAACCCCGAAAAGTAGAGTTTAAATCCTGAGATCCCGCGAAGCGGGCCACCCACAGGTGCTGTATGTAAAGTCGTCAGGCAGGCGCCTATATCAACAACTTCTTTCAATAAAAGCACCTGTGGGTGGCCCGCTTCGCGGGATCTCAGGATTTAAACTCCACTTTTCGGGGTTCACACCCGCTCACGCAACTCCGTTGCTCCGCTTAGGGTATGTAAAGTCGCCAGGCAGGCGCCAATATCAACAGCTTTTTTGAATAAAAGCACCTGTGGGTGGCTCGCTTCGCGGGATCTCAGGATTTAAACTCCCTTTTTCGCGGTTTACACCCGCTCACGCAACTCCGTTGCTCCGCTTTGGGTATGTAAAGTCGCCAGGCAGGCGCCAATATTAACAGCTTTTTTGAATAAAAGCACCTGTGGGTGGCCCGCTTTGCGGGATCTCAGGATTTAAACTCCAATTTTCGGGGTTCACACCCGCTCACGCAACTCCGTTGCTCCGCTTAGGGTATGTAAAGTCGCCAGGCAGGCGCCAATATCAACAAATTAATTTTGGAAATTAAGCCAGAAAAAGCTCTGTTTATTCTTTTAAGGCTTAATTTCCAAAACTAATTTGGAAATTACACCAAAAAGTTCTTATTTTTTTGGCGTTTTTTCCATTTTAGTATTTTGGCTCTTTTTCCAAAAGTTTGGCGTAATTTCCACACTTTTTGGCGTATTTTCCTTTTTGTTTTTGGGCGCTTTTTCCTATTTTTTTACGCCAAAATTTTTTGGGCTTTTTTTCCAAAACAGTTTTATTTGTTTTTATTTTTATTTATTTTAAATTCGCAACTTTTGTTGCTTACACGATGTTATTATATGTTGAAGTTAATTATGACCATAATGAAAAAGTGCTAGAGTGTAAATAAAACATGACGTTTCAATTTTATTTGTCAAGAGATGCAACTTAGTTTTAATATACGCATATTTCATGTTCTAGCATAGTTAAAAATGTCAAAGTTTTGATGTATTTATTTTTTTATATAAAACATAAAATAAATAACATAAATAAATACGATGATAAATTACTGAAAAGTGTTTCATCTGGCTGATCTTTTTTTCAGGGATATCCACTAAAAGCCTGAACCGATTTGCTTAAATATAAAATATATGGGTATCTGCATTATATTTTTATTATCTTGCATTTTCTTATTTTGAATATAAAGGGTGATTTTTTAGCTGTTATCTTTTTGGCAACACTGGTTTAAACAGCTGACGCACGTTTTGTGTTTTGTTTCACTGTCGAACATCTTCAGTTTGGTCTATAATTTAACCATGAATCATCTCACAAACGAACAACACTTGCAAATTATTGAATTTTATTATCAAAATGTGTGCTCTGTTAAAAAAAGTTCACCGCTCGCTTTTTCCATTTTATGGTCAGTTTAATCGACCCACTGAAGCGGCTATTCGGGCTATTGTGACTAAATTTCGCACCAAATTTACATTGTTGGACATTAAATCACCAACACGCTTACGTAGAGTGCGAACTGAAGAAAATATCGCAGCTGTATCGGCCAGTGTTAATGATGACCATCAATTATCGGTTCGTCGGCGTTCGCAGCTATTGGGCCTCTGTTACTCAGCAACGTGGAAAATTTTCCGAAAGGATTTATGTAGGTGTGATGCCTTTCAAAATACAGCTGGTGCAAGAATTGAAGCCGAACGACCTACTGCAACGTACAATTTTTGGTGAATGGGCTCCTGGAAAGTTGGCCGAAGATCCACTTTTTTACCGAAAAATTGTGTTCAGCGACGAAGCTCATTTTTGTCTCAATGGGTACGTAAATAAGCAGAATTGTCGATTTTGGAGTGAATATCAGCCAGAAGCAATGCAAGAGCTACCAATGCATCCAGAAAAAGTCACAGTTTGGTGCGGTTTATGGGCTGGTAGCATTATTGGACAGTACTTCTTCAAAGATGATGCGAATCGTATCGAAACTGTGAATGGTGAGCGCTATCGTGAAATGATATCCAACTTTTTGTTTGCCCAAAATGCAAGAGCTTGACTTCCATGACATGTGGTTTCAACAAGAAGGTGCCACATGCCACACAGCACGCGCAACAATAGACTTATTGAGAGGCGAGTTCGGTGAACAGTTTATTTCACGTTCGGGACCGGTCAATTGGCCGCCTAGATTGTGCGATTTAACGCCTTTAGACTATTTTTTGTGGGGCTATGTTGAAGCTCATGTCTAAATAGACAAACTTGCTTCAATTGACACATTGGAAGACAACATTGAAGAATTTATTTGTGAGATACCGACCGAAATGTTGGAAAGAGTATGCCAAAATTGGACTATGCGGATGGACCATTTGAGGCACAGTAAGGTCAAAATTTGTATGAAATAATCTTTAAACATTAAATTATATAGACCGTACTATCGATTCAATTAAAGATTTCATGCATTTTTCTGAATTTTATGTGTTTTTTTTTTGAAAAACTTTCCTACAGCTTTTAAAAAATCACTCTTTATATATTGACAATGCTCACGACACTTGTTCCATTTTTACAATACAGTGGCACATAGTCTCGATAAATACTCATCAGCTGGAATAGGCTGTGCCTGTGATTGAAATTAGCTTAATAATCCTTAATCTTACATCATCCATCACTGAAATTTAAGGTATTCGACATATTATAAAATATGATATTTCTCTTACGAAAAATAACAAAAAGGAAGGAGTTTTTGATGTTGACTAACTTTACAAATATTAACAATAATAACGCCTCATTCCATAATATTATGCCTGTACTCAACACAACAAGGTACACAAAGCTTTGAATTTTAATGTAAATATTTTTCTTTTGTTCAACCATAGAAACCATGAAACTTACCAAAAAATGTTTTTAAATAAAAACACATTTTTTCTGTGTTCTTGCAAATGTCCATATAATAGCCCATAATATTGTCACTGTTTCCCTTGAGGGCATATTCCAGCGCAGACATCATTGTGCGGGAAAAAGAAAATAAATTAAAAATTCCTTGTAGATGTTGCCATATTTGGTGACATTGATTCCCGTTTTTTGTTTTTGTCTTCTTTTATTTTATTTAACTTTGTTTTTTTTTTTCTATTTTAATGTAAAAGGTAGCTATCTATTCTATACCTACAGCTTGTCTATTTCCTTTTAATTTGAAAAGAGCTCATTACGAACATCCGTAAGAGGCATTCTACAATTCATCTCTGCCGGTAGAAGTGTATACTAGCCCAGCTTGTTGTCGTCACACTTTCAATTTTTTTCACGTCAAGGGACGTAGTCTCGCGTTACTACCATATCAGGATGAGAACAGATGACAAACAGACAAGAACGAAATAGATAGGACAGCGCATAGAATTGTCAACTCTCTGTCGAAATGATTTGGTCACAGTAACAATGAGCAAAAGAAGGAGTCGTGATGGTTTTAAGATGGAAGTGAAAATATTGAATAGGAGAAGCTTTCTAATGACCTTAAGAATGTTGTCAAAATATACAAAAACCTTAGAACCACCAACACCGATTAAATTAAGATTTTTCGACAAAAAAATTCGCATATAGCCTTAGACGAAGAACTCATAAATACAAATCTTTAATCTACATTATTTATTCGAACATAAAATGAAACCGTGTGTTCGAAGTAATGGTGAATTTCACCAGTTATGGTTTTTGTATTTTAATTTAGTGTCTGTTCAATTGAATAGAATAGATAATCAGGGACGGATTTAGAGGTCCAGAGGCCTCGGGCAATAAAGGAGCGGAGGCCCCCCACCCCAAATTATTTTCAAAATAAAGTAAAACATTTTTCTTCACTCGAGTTTTTCAATAAATAAATTATTGTGAAACCAAGTAGATTCCTTTAGTATTGAACAAACACATACATATAATAATATAAACGGAAAAAAGAATTATCTGAAATTAAATTTTAGAGTTAACGAACGGAACCTTTCGAGCTTTTTTCGCCGAAAAATCGTTGATGATTTCGTTGAAATCCAGTTCTCGGAGTAAATCGCTTTCAATGCTCAGAAGAGAAAGCTTCGATAGACGGTTTTGTACCATCGTGGTTCGAAGCCTATTTTTTATAATTTTCATTTTTGAGAATGAGCGCTCTCCAGTGCAATTTGTTACCATCAAAACCAAATACATTCTCAATGCAATTTCGAGGTTTGGGAATGTAGCTCTGAAATTTTGATTTTCGAGAATTTGGTAGTAAAATAGTTCCGGCGATTGATCTGTTAGTCCATAGTCCTTTTCCTTTTTGTATGAGTCAATCAAAGACACAAATTTAACCAACTCATTACCAAGACTAGGCTCTAAATCATCCGGATACACTTTCACAAATGCCTCTGCTGCAGCGTGCAAATTTTCAGCATCCATCTTCTCGATGTGATTCAGGAATCCAAATTTCGAACGTACAGCTTCATAGGCATGCAATCTTTCAGTTAGTGAAACGGATAGCTGGTCAATCACTGGGATGAAGGCAGATACTTTGTATTTTTCCTTGGGTGACAGATGTGTGTCTTGTGCTTTCCCGTAATCGAGCGGATTCAACCTCACATTTCTCGTTCTGGTGCGGGTGCGTGATTTTACATATTCGTCAGTATGGGATATTTTTTTTGGATGCTTCCTCGTATTTATCAAAATCCTTTTGTTTGGATTCCACGAATGATTTCAATGATTCTATTGCACGCATTGTCGATTCAAGAATCAATTTCGGGTCTTGCAACATCTTTCATTGTAGCGTTGAATCGCTCCAAGATATCGTTCCAAAATGGTGCAAACAAAGTGGTTTCGAGACCACTCATCTTCTCTAGAAGGTGCGTTGCTTCATTCCTCACGATGTCTTTTTGCTCTTTATTGGAAGATATGTTTTGAAACAAAAATTTTCCAAAATCTCTATTGTGGGGGCCCCCCGTTTGTGGAGGCCCCGGGGCTTCCGCCCGGTTGCCCTCCCCTCATTCTGGCCCTGAGTGTTCTTCCTTTCTTATGTCATGAAAATAGTAGTCGAAACTATCTGGCCCATCCAAATTGAAGCGTTTTTTATCAGAAAAAACGATTTGATACCACTCCCTGACTCCCTGTTCCATGACATGTGACTCCAAAAAGAAAGCGAGCATGCTTACGAGACTCAGTAAGCGGTGGTTTTTTTTTAATTTTAATCTTTTTAGATGTTTTGATTTCCTTATTACTCTCAGTACGGTAGCCAACTTTCATTTAATCTCAAATTTAATCGAATTTCGGCTGCAGAAAACATTGAGTTTGAGGCTTCTCAGATTTTCATATTTTTTCCATAACTTGATGGATTTTTGAGAAAATGACAGACAACACTCTGACTCCTGGAAATTTTTTCTGCTTTTTGCCTCATTGTAAGGTTGCTGTCGCGATAGGCTCTTTTTTTTGCTCTTTTCCTCCGAAGTTAAAGCTGCACCACGATCCATTTTTTCGTTCACTTAATCGATAATTATACGAAAATAACTTAATTGACCTTTTAACTTGAACAGCTAATCGCAAACTAAAATTACAACCTCTGAGTCTATTCTGGTGATCGCCCAAAAAGAACATTTTGCTGGCAAAAACAAATGCCAATAAGAATAGAAAATAATTGTAAATTTTCTGCAGCCAACTCTTACCTCTTAAATTTGTCTTACTGTTTGCTCTAAAAAAAAACAACAAAAGTTTGGGCTATAGGTTTTTGCAATAAAGATAAAATCAAAGTTTAAAAGACAAAACATGTTAAGTTTATTTGATTAATCGGTATTGTAAATTGAATTGAAATTCTCCTTGATTCGTTTGTCTCAATAAAGCAAAACTTAAGTATCATCAACCGAATTCCTACATTTTACATTCTGTCCCTTTTGCGTGAAAAAAATGTGCGACATAAATACCTTTGCGTAGGTCTAAGTTAATAAGTAAGGATAACTATACAATATCTAATTTTTATTTATGTATTCCTTGCAAATTTCTTTCCTAGCTTGTTATGGTTGTATATTTCTATGCCTATAGACCTTCTTTGTGCCTTTTTTTTCGCTTTCATAAAGGTACGATTTAGAAGCCAGGCCAGGTGCTTGTACTACTTGTAAAGCAAACTCATGCAATGGCTTTAAATGTCAAGTTTAAATGAGAAGTTACCTGATTTGGTCGAATGGCATCTTTAATGTTTGATGCTGCACTGCATTGCATTGGACTGCATTAGATATGCAGCTTAAGTCCGATTTCAGTGAGTGACAGTGACATTAAGAAATTCAATAATATAATAGCAACATATATACATAAATAATACGAGAATAGTTACTGTGATGTGTGCCTGTACAGTGTTCACGTAATACGATGAAACGTGATGGTTAAATTTTATTAATTAGTGTTTTTACTTTTAGAGAAGTTTTTCATTTTTCTTTTCCTTGTGAATAATAAGAGATCGATGTACTTTGATTTGATAAATGGACAAATTGATTTTTTCCTCTCAAAATTACATTATAAGTTGATACTTTATGCTTAAGGAATGATGTCATTTTTATAGAAAATAAAGAAGTACTTCAAGGAAAGATGAGGAAGAAGCTCTTAAGAGCGATGATGGATTGTTTTATCTCAATAAAATTTATAAACCAGTATATTTTTTCCAAATGATTTATATATTATTTATGTTGAGTATTAATTTTGCCCTATTTGGCTTTTAAGATAGAAATCCTTAATGAGACACTTTTATGTCGCTCCATTAAGGGAAAGAGTTTTTTTGTTTGTTGTTTTAAATTTAAATAGGTATCTATTACAAAATAGGCTAATTGATTTTTAATTAGAATTCTATAATTTCAGGTGGTCATTAATGTTTTTTTTTTAAGATATTATTCTGTCTTATAAAAATTATTATAAAGACTTTAACCAGAAACAGTATTCATGAACGTGAATAAATCTTATTTTTACTCTATTTGGAAGAGTATTAAGGGTTGTCAGTGTAAGAAAAGCTGAATCGCCAAAACTAGAAATTTTCCAATGTTTAAATCACCAAGTTTAAGAACCATTTGTTCATCGAATTAAATTTTATTTTATATTCTTTTAAATTTGTGATTAAAATACATAAATAATCATGTTTTTGGGGTGCATCGCCAAACCGATTTCAGTATTGACAAATGAAATTTCAATACAGATGGTGACTTCTTTCTGGAAACATGGCAGCTCTATGAAATAAATATTATTAAGTCTATCATTCTGCAAGTTACAGTTAAAGTTACAGAAACGAAACACAAAACTGGGAAGAAGCTTGGAAAGTGAACAGTTTAACAGATTGTGAGATATGTGGGGAAGAACAACGAAACATCTATTAAAGAAACGCTTAAGAAATATCTTACAAAAGATTGATAAACATGACTTAAACATAAAACAGCGAAGCGAAAAAGTCGTTCTTGAAAAACAATAATGAACCAAAACACATACAAAAGCAACTTGGAATGGAAACGGTCTGTTACAAAATGTAGCAGAATTAAACATATTTTTAGGTAATAGAGATTGTTTTGTGTCTGAAATTCATTTCACTATAGATCAAAATCTTTGTCCAATATTCAAAACTCAAAGACGCTACTTTCTCGGGAAAAATAATCTTACCCTACAAGAGACTATAAACATCCTTAACGAGCATGATTGGAAAACAGTACATTTTTGAAAGATATTTACAAGTATAGATTGTTATTTATAACAGAATTCTATTAAATTAAAACATAAATTTAAATATTCTAAAGTTTTTTTTTTAACCATAGCACTTAAATTCAAAATATTGTATAAAATTCTTGTAAATTAATGTAAATAAATGAATTACTTACTTAATTAGATCAAAATCTCAATAATAAATTACGAAATAAAATGTGTTATCACGACTCCTACCCAGATGCAAAGTATAAGGTTAGGATCGGCAATACTTATAAAGAAGTGCTTGAAACACTATTAAGAACCAAAGTTTACTAATACAAATATACATGCTGCAACAATTAGTGTCGGTATAAAAAGAAAAGCCTGTAAGATAGCAGTTTTTTATTGTCCTCTGAGGTGGTTTCCAACTGAAGAAGACTATGCAGAACTCCTAAATATTTTAGGACCTTACGGCTATACCCAACAGGTCGCAAATATAATTGTGAATTTTATTCTTCTGGTTCGCCTATACATATACTAGCTATTTGATCCTAAGAAAATACCAGACCCTATAGACTTTTTCCTAGTTAAAGGTATTTTAAGAATGTATCAATGGTAATTGCGATTTATTATCATACTCCAATAATTGTATCACTGAGTGAAGCGGAAATAAAATTAAAAAAAGAGGAGATGCGACCCACACTGACAACTTCCCATAACGTCTGTTTATTATTTAAACATTTGTAGGTTTTCGTGTTTTGTTAAAAAAGTTGCCAGTTGAATTATTCTTAAAAATTTAAAAATTACCAATAATATTTTGCATATAATGAATTAGTTTGATTTCAAAATTTTACGTAAACGAGATTTTTAGTCGAAAACCAATTTTTACCAATTTTAGTAGCATTTCTTAAAAGTTTGTATTTCTTATATAAACAAATACAAATTGGGTGAATGAAATTAATTTGAAGTCAATATCTTTTATTATTTACGAGATATCGAAAACCGAAAATCAATTTTTAGCAAATTGGCGTACTTTTCTTTGTAGATTTTAATTTTTAATGAAAAAACGGACTGCTGGATTTTTATAAAAAATTAACTGAATGTCGAAAAAAATATTTTCTCTGAGAAAAAATTATTAATAAAAATGATTTAAAATCATGAAATAAATATAAACCAGCAAATGTTCATATATGCGTTTCGCCCCGGTTTAATGGTTGGGCTCATCACCATTACACCGGGGCGAAACGCATATATGAACATTTGCTGGTTTATATTTATTTCATGATTTTAAATCATTTTTATTAAAAATAAACAATGTTCAGGAAAAAACTATTTGACTGTTAACAGTCAAATATTTCTTTTTCGAGAAAAAATTAGTTTGAAGCCAATAGTTTTTAATTTTTGAAAATATATTAAAGTCGTTTTATAGTATTGTTTTTTTGGGTTTTTATTTTTTGTAAAAAAAATGTCAATTCGATTTGTTTCAAATGTTTGTTTTGTTTCAAACACAATGTTAAAAACAATAATTCCTATAAGATAAAATATAGGAAAAGATATTTGAGTCGAAAATCAATTTTTACCAACTTTTATTATTTTTTTAGGTTTTTTTTTGTAAAAAAACTGTCAACTCGATTTTTCTCAAAATTTTACCGAATGTTGAAAACAATATACTTTATAAAATAAAATGATTTTGAGGCCAATATCTCAAGGTTTTGAAAAGATATTTGAGCCAAAAATCAATTTTTACCAAGTTTTAGTTATGTTTTTTTAGGTTTTTATTTTTTGTAAAAAAAAAACTGTCAATTCGATTTTCCTCAAAATTTTACCAAATGTTGAAAACCATATTTCTGATAAGATAAAATTAGTTGGAAGCCATAATCTTAAATTTTTGAAAATATATTTGAGTCGAAAATCAATATTTACCAACTTTGAGTAATATTTTGTTTAGGTTTTTATTTTTTATAAAAAAAACTGTCAATTCGGCTTTTCTCAAAATTTCACCGGATCTTAGAAATGTTATTTTTCGTTGCATTAAATTATTTTGAAGATAAATTTATTTTTTGTTCGTAAAATATTCAATGTGACAAATGTTTTTTTTCGTTTTTTTTTTATTTTTAAAAAGAACCGGTTATTAATTTTATCCAAAAATATATATATTTTGGATCACGTCACAATACATAATATAAAATTTAATTCAAGTCGCTAGCGCTATTGACTCGTGAGATATTTTTGGTAAACCCAAATTTTCATCTATATTTTAAATTGCTATGGTAAAAAAACACCCGCTCAATTTTTGGGAGTCCTTTCTGCATCTTTCTTTGTTATTATCTGTTTAACAAAATTTATTTGAAGTCGATATCTCTACTGGTTCTTGAGCTATGGACGAAGAAAAAAACGTCGCGAAAGTACAGACGTTCAGACGTACGAACGTACGTACACACGCACGCACAGATATCTCTCTAAAAATCTTTTATTTCGATTCTAGAGACCTTGAAACGTCGGGAAATGCCAACATTTTCAATTCGACAAATCGGACCCATTACAATAACTTCCTATGGGAAGTTAAAAATAATAAATTAACATGTAAGCAAGTGACCTGGCTCATCTCTAGACCATTAGGAATTGCAGCCAAGTGGTAGCACAATTAAGTTGTTGTTTGTAGTATTGAAACTTTTTTAAAAAGATAATCCTAATATCATAAAAAAAACAAGCTGGAACGAATTCAAAGATAAACTTGAAAGTTTTATGAACCATAGATTTCCCAAGCAAATAATTGAACAAATTAATAATGAAGTTCAGCAATTTATTGCTGATGTGAAACAGGCTGTGGTGGGAAGTTCTCTAACTATTTCGAATGTGAGAGAAGCACGAATAAAACATCCTGTCGAAAAAGATAAGCTGATTTTGGAAAAAGTGAAAATCTTAAATGAAATGACTAGTTTTCAGATTTCTAGATGATTAAACATTCTTCAACTGTCTTAACAACAAACTAAACAAAAGAACTAATGAGTTCAAAAATGATTCATTCAATAGATTTCTAAATGGTTCAAAGACAGATGCTTCTGGCGAATACTTTTAGGGGAAGTAAGCAAAGCTGCTAAAACGACCACAGACACAAAACAAGTCATTAAAATTTCAAGATAGCAAATGGATCGGAAAACCCGAAATAAAAAGCTGATATTTTTGTTGAACATCTCGGGAATGTTTTTTAACTATTCCTAGCAGAAATGGCTACAAATTTCTTACAGTTTGTTGATAGGTACGACAAATATGAAATTCCTTTTGTGAAGTTCAAAGAAGTTGGAAGCATGTGTCAACATAAGTTACAAATAAATAAATAAATTGGGTAGCTTCACAGTCCGTGGAGAACTAGGACCTAGAGACTTACAACTCTCAACCATTCCTGTGTGCGTGTAGTGTTGTCAAGGATAGAGGAAAACTACAGTTTGAAGCCGAATCTGAACGGCATATTTGAGAAAGCTCTTTTCGTGACAAGAATTACTCTGGAAGAATTTGTCAATTTCTCGCAAGAGTCAGTATCCGTGAAAAAAAACTTTGGATGGAACAGGCAGGGATTGAACCCAAGGCTTCTGGCATGGCAGTCCAACGCACTAACCATCATGCCACGGGTACAACGTCAACATGTATCTAATAAAAAATCACCAGGGTAGCATTGCTTAAGTTTTGAAAGCAATGTCCTCCGTAATCTTGAAAAAACTCCAAATTATAATAACCGTATTTCTTATCATTTGAAAATTGCAGAAGTCATTGTTATACTTAAAAAAGACGAGTCACCAAATAAAGTAACATCTCACAGACCAAAAGAGTTTTCGGAAAACTGGTACTGAAAAAGCTCAGCAAAAGAATTCAGGAAAAAAGACTTATTCCGAGCCATCACTTTCGATTAAGAAATAAACATTCCCCAATATATCAAGTGCATCGAAATACACATGTGAAAATGCACTTGAAGAAAAACAAGTATGCTCGGGTACATTCTTAGATGTTGCTCAAACCTTTGAATACAAACGGCTAAGGGACTTTCCCAGGCAGCACTACGAAATAATGAAATCAAATGTTACAAACTTAATCTCACGACCAAAATTACTCAGAACTAAAAAAAATAGAAGCTGGTGTACCGCAAGTATTAGTCCTAGGACCAAGCTCGTATGTTTTATATATAGAAGCGATATTCCAGTGGATACCAACGCTATCATGGCCATCTTTGCTGATGATACTGAAATATTGATGATAGATAGATCCGTTGGGATGGCTACGCAAACATTTTCAAACTTTTACCAACAGCCAAAATATGCTCACTAGTTTCATTCTTTCCACCCAATAAATTGTTTCAGGATGACCCAAAATTGCTTAAGTGTACTTTTAAGACAGAAGATGACAGATTCAGAAATGGCTTTGGAGCTACAGTTATTTACTGTAATTGACATTTTTCAACTTATTTCGAAACATTATAATGAAAGTAAAAGGTGTTTTCTGTTTTCAGGGGTTTATGTGTAGAAAAATATTAAGGGTTTTCTAACAAGAGCATTTCTTTCGATAAGCCCTCTTTTCTTACAGCTGTCACTTTTAAAGCTGCTAACTTTTCGTATTTAAAAGCCCAAAATAAATTTGTATTCAAAATATAACATTATACGCAATTTCCGTAAATTAAAGATGTTGACCAACGCAAAGATTCTGAAAGACGATAACTTTTTTCTAACTTCTTTTTTAATCTCATCAAAGAATGAAACAAAAAGAAAATCTTCAATCTGATATTTGTTAGTACATCCCGAATGGACTATGCCGATTCCGAGAACAGACGTATATCTGTCGATGTTAACGAGACCTGACACGAGACTATCTAAATTGACAGACCTTTTTCATTAAAATATTTCATTTAACACAGTTTTCAGTTTTAATGCGAATGAAATTATTTGCGATGAAAATTAAGGGATGTTTTTCTGTAATCTACGAATTTATAATACCGTCACTATAAATATTTATAAGAAAATCATAAGTCAAAAATTCTATTTTCAAAAATTTTAACTCCATCTCATTATGAAGAACAAATAATATCCTTCTCTTTTATCAATTCTTCACAAACTTTGGCCCACCCTCACTTTTTTCTTTTTGTTCAAAACAAAATAAAGTTTACTTAAGTTCATCAAAGGATTAAACCCAATATCCTCGTAGTACCCGCAATAGAAGAACATTTCATTCAATTTTCCGGTATTTGATTAAAATCCCTTGGGGCAGTAAAATATATAGAAGGCAAATTTTTGGGAAAAGCGAATGTCAAACAAACTGAATCTTTAATTTCCTAAAATAAACATTTACATTCCACAAGAGAAAAAAATGTTTAAAATAAAATACGCACCCATGCTGGTTAGATTAATGACAAAGAATTCAAAACAAAGACTCAAAAAATACCTCCTTCAATTTTAAAATAAATATATAACCCAAAAAAAAAAACTCGGTTAGAGAAAAAACCAAAATAAAAAGACCAAGAATATATTTTTAATTTAATTTTATATCGAACAAAGAAAAGCGTTGACAGGGAACTGTCTGATTCGAGTGTGATTAAAAAATTATCAAAAAGAAAGGAAAACCCATTTGGGGTCATGTATTAATGGGTGTCTTATGCAAATGATGCTAAACACTCTGACGGAGGTCTCGCATTCGGTCCTATATTCTCATCCTAAAAATAGCCTATTAGCATCGCCTTTGTACTTGTAGTCTTTTACCTGAGACGAGATTATGTCTGGATCTTCAACTGGGGTTGATTCAGGAATTTTGTCAAGCTAACACTATGATAGCAGTTCAACAACCTGGCCCTAAGTCTGTCGTCTCCGGAGCCATACTCCAGGGCAGAGATTAGGAGTGATATCACACGCAGTATTGACTTTAAAGTCTTTAGGTACCCGGAAACATTTAGTGTGATGCTGCTTGCTCCATATCTCCAGTAAAATCCCCCAATGACAAGTGCACCAATCCTCCAACACACGGTTCATTGACTTTAATTCACCTCTAACCGTTACATGTATTTCCCAACTTTAAGAGAACCTCGCCATTAAAAGGCGGCTTTGGTTTGGTCGGCGGCGCGGGCGGCGGCGCGGCCTGAGCGGCGATGCGATGATGTTGATGGCGTCTATTCGCCGCTGAGTCTACAGAGAAAAATAATCGCGCTTAACATCGCTGGAAGATCATTAATTTGTAAATCGTGATTCCCAACGAAGCTACTAACTGTGTTACCATTTTGGGCTAGAAAGAGAAAGAGTGTGAGAGACACAGGGAGGAAGAGAGGAAGGGGCAAGGAGGCACAATCAACACACATTGCCCGCACAAAGGTGACGATAGATATCTCTCCCCGGGTATTGTCACGTTCTGCCAATTGAAGGATCAATTTACTTCGTCTCTCAAACCTCTATAAGACTTTAAGACTTTGTCCACTGGACATCCCATCGCAGAACCTATCTTGTCTATAAAGAGCCTCTATACTTAACCATATATAAACTGTGGAACATACCAATACAAACATTGTAAATGGAATGCCCGGAAAAAGTAGCACGGAGATTGTGTGCTCCATTAGGCTCGTTTTGGATGTTTAAGATGCAAAAACCACAGCAACAACAACAACCTCGAATCAGCTTAGATACTTAATTCCTTTCAAAATATTGAAAGATATCGAACAGGTAGTTGTTGTCCTGCGAGCTGCGATGTCACTTGCGATGTATGCTGCAAGCCTGACATCCAAATTAGCATATAAAACAAAGTAAAAGAGTGCTTGGTGACGGATGCTACGGCAACGATGACGACGAGGACGTCGACGTCGGCGTGGACCTGATGAAGAGTGAGTGGGATGAAGTGAGCTCTGACACTGAGCAACGCCACCATATCGTGTGTTCAAAAAGTGAACGACAACAAGCGTTTTGTTATCTCAAACATATACGAACGAACATCATCGCAGAGCGAATCCTTTCGATTTTGGTTTTGAGAATCTCAATGGAATGGTTAAGATCGATCGTTCGACCGGAAAAATGTCACTTTGGCATTTTTCTGCCATAGCCTTGTCTATAGCCTGGCCTGGTCTGGTCATGGCATGGCAAGGCTATATAACGCTTTACAATCCAGCAGCTATTGGCCCTGTTGATGTGCGGAAGCATGGTTCAAGGTAATTTGAATAAAAGACATTTTGTTACATTGCAGATGGTATGGTGACTGCAGTCTTGGATTTACCAAGCGTATATAAGTTTATCTATAGGTTGGACACTCTCTAGGCTAGGATGATGCTGAGTATAACGTATTTGCAAATGATAGAATTGCATCAATTGAATTTAAATTAGATTGCAAACTCGGCCAATGGCGGTGTTTGGTGGATAAATGGAAATATTATGTTTCTATGTATATCTATACAAACATATTTACAGGCATATATGTATATATAGATGTTCCAAAAAGATATTAGAATATACAGTCAATTTTTCGTCAGATAAAAAAAGAAATATTTTAGTAACACAATCTTGAGTTAGAAAGCTTGATTTAAGCTTCTCTAAAAATAAGAGAGAGTACAAATTATACACTTTATATTTTTTAAGACATGTTAGTAGATTTTTAATTTTCAAAAAAAATAATTGAAATTAACTGCATGTAAGTTAGCAAAATTTTATTAAATCAATCAAATAAAAAGTGGGTGGATTGCGACCCACACTGATTAGTTCCCATCTGCGCCCGCCTGTGGATTTTTCCAAAATTTTAACAAAATATTAATAACAATATTTTATGTTCGATACAAAAATTCGAAGTAAATATCTTTCTTTCTCCAAATAATATATTTGTGTCGAAAACGATTTGTTATTAGCTTGGCAGGTTAATTTCTTAAAAAATGAACTAGAAGTTAGCTACAATATTTTGCTTATTGTAAACCAAGTTTGATTTCAATACATGTTTTCGTTCCCGAGATATTTTTTTTTCGAAAAACATTATTTTTAGCAAAATTTCTTGGAGGTTTTTGTTTCTTGTAAAAAAATAAAGACTGGATTTTTCTATTAAAATTAAGTTATTCTAACAACAATACCTTCATTTATTCTCGAGATTTCAAAAATTCATTCATTTTTTTTTCCATCAAAACTGTCAAATGGATTTTTCTAAAAATGTCACCAAATGTTAAAAACAATATTTTTATAAGATAAAACTAGTTTCAAGGCAATATCCTAAATTTTTGCTAAGATATTCGAGATGAAAATCAATTTTTTAAAACATTTAAAAGTGATGCTATAGAAGTCGAAAAAAGTGGGCCCCCCAATTCCGCCCGTCTGTCTTTCCTGGCCCCTACAGCTCAAAGCATTGGGACGATTGACTTCAAATTTCGAAAGTAAGTTTTTTGAGCCGTTTCACGTCTTTTTTAATTTGAAATGTAAAACATATATGTATGTACTTATAAGCTATAAATAACTGCATACCGAAAATACAGGGTTATCCATTTTGCGGTTTCAAAAGTAAACGTAAATAAAACACATATAAAGTATTTGTTTCATGATATTTCTATCGTTTATATGACCACCACGTGAATTGTTGCAAGCATCGATTCTTTTGAGGTAATTTTCGATTACTTTTTGACACATATTAAGCGGTATCTCAGCCATAACTTGACGAATGTTGGTTTTTATGAGCTCAAGAGTTAAAGGTTTATCTGCATAAACACGGTCTTTCGCGTAGCCCCACAAAAAAAGTCCAGTAGTGTCAAATCGCATGATCTTGGTGGCCAGTTGATATCGCCACGACGAGAAATTACGCGGCCAGGAAATGTCTCTTGCAATATAGCCATATTCGCTCGACTTGGCGAAAGAAGTCGGTTATCATATAACCATAATGCTCCGAATTGACGGTGAGAGTCGTTTCGTCGTCGTTTTCGAAGGTCCAATAACTGCTCCAGATTTTATGGAATTTCTTTAATTACTTGAGGATTCTCAGAAATCCAAATTTGACAATTTAGTTTATTAACATACCCACTGAGTGAGAAATGTGCTTCGTCGCTGAAGAAAATTTTGTTCGAAAAGTCGCCGTCCACCGTGAATGGTCACCTGGCTTCAGTTGTTGTGTGAGCTGGACTTTATGTAGATGTGGGTGAAGATCCAAATAACAAATACGCCATAATGTGCGGTTAGACAGTCCTAATTCCTGAGAACGACGAGGAATCGGCACATTCGGGTCTTCGGTAACATTTTCACTTACAGCAGCGATATTTTCAGTGGAACGAGCAAAACGATGTCTGTAACCAATCCAAATTTTCACAATTGCTTGCGTAGTTGGAGGACATAATCTCCTCTTAAGGCCAGAATCACCATTTTTGTAGTAGGTTTTAACAATTTGTGTTGTGCGATAGTTAAGCGATCCATTTTCGTAAATGTCAGACTTTCAACTGAAAAAAAAAATTGGTTTAACACTTTAGTTTGACAGATGTCGGATTCCAGTCCTATACTTTTGAAACCGCAAAATGGATAACCCGTTATTTTATTTGTATAATAAGCACACACTCAAGGGGATAATACTACGCTTATTATGCAGAGGCAGAGGTTTAAAAGGAGATGTCGGTGCACATTGGTTTTGAATCCCTGAATATTGCAATGACTAAGAAAGACAGAGTGTGGTAAGGCATTCCACATTCGCGTAGTACGGCTAAAGAACGAATCTCTATATTTGACAGTACGGCCGAAGTTAAGCTCGAGGGTATACTGATGAGCATTCCTAGAAGCGCGAGTATTACTGTTGAACTGTTTAAGGGGAGGAATGCATAAGCCGTTAAAATAACGGTAAAAGTAAATGAACTTATGATGATATTATCATCTATCAATTTAAATTCTCTACGTTCAATACTATCCAAGAGGCTTAAGTAAGTTGCAGGAGCACCAGCCCAGAGATATGAGTTATACTCAAGCTTTGGACGTATGTAAGTCTTATATATAACAGCCAGATCAGAAGGGGTGAAACATTTCTTGCATCGCCTAAGGAAACCCAAACACCTTGCGGCATTTTTGGCGACATCGCGTATGTGATTGTTCCACAAGAGGTGGTTGGTAACACACATACCGAGAATATCGAGGTGTTCAGTCTCATTGATGCAAGTGCCATCCATGGATAATGGCAATTGGGGTATATCTCGCTTTAACGATACAAGACAGCATTGAGTTTTCGAAGCATTAAATTCCACACGGTTTTTTAATCCCCATTGAACAATGCTGTTTAGGTCGAAATTTAATGAGCTTATCATATTTTGACCTTGCAGTTCCACGTCCGAAGAAGAGGGATGTGAGTCTGAAAACGAATATGAAAAGCTAAGAGTACTATCGTCAGCGAAACAATGTATTGGATTAGATGTTGCAGACAGGAGATCATTTATAAAAATGAGAAAGAGTACTGGAGATAGAACAGAGCCCTGGGGCACACCAGCATTTATATTATGGTTTTCATACTTGAATCCATCCAATACTACTTGTATTGAACGAATACGAATTGTATCAATACAATTTGATGAACAAAAATATCTTTGTTTTTATTTTTATTTTTTATTTAAAAAAAAATATTAAACATTTGGACGACTTTTTTGGTGAAAGTTAGAGATTCTCCGTAATGGACACTTTTGTCTATAATTAAGTTTCACAAAATATCAATGTTATTGAATTAACTATTACGGTTTCGTTTACAGAACAAGAAACTCTTGTACAAATTGAATCGAAAAAGTACAAATAATAGATACATGAAAAGTGAAAGTTGAAACCATTTTTTAGATTCACTTTACGCAGCTACAGAATTCACCTTCAGCATATTTATCAAAATGTTACAATTTGAAAATGATCAAATACAAACATTTTTTAATTTCACTATAGCTTCTTTGTTGTTTTGACACAGGAGCTAATTTTTGAAAAATCACAACAAATTTTGAACTTATAAAGTCATTATTGTTAATAGACACACTGTTTAATGTAAATATTACATGTTTCAAATCAAATTATTATAATACGTTAATGTTTATCCTATCCAAAGTAAGGCCTTAAACTACCTGTAAAGTTGTACAAACTGTTAACTTTCATATAAGCTAAATATCACAATAAGGTCCCTGTCCTCTTTTTTTTTAAGTTTTTCGTAACGAAAAAAGCCAAGAACTAAATTTTCCCATATTCTGAAGCATGTGTATGTATAGGCACACAATATCAAAACTTTTTAAAATGCCCACTTACCTACCAATGCAAACATTAAATTACAACTTCAAGACATAAATCCTTCAAAGATCAAGTTAAACTCAGCATCAGCATTAGCATTGGTAGATATAGGGCCAGTTGTTATATGTGGTTTAACTTTTACCTTTACACATTCATCTTCTGTGCAAGTCCGTTTACGTTTGTTCGTCCAGTTTCACTTTACGTTATTGTGTAGCAAAACAAGAAAACAGTCCTTTACAACAAAAAAAACGCAAACAACAAAAACGGACAACAAATAAAACAAAAACTTATAAAATGTACGAACGTATGTCGAAAGCACCTGAAAAAATGCAAGAAGATTTAAATCGGCCTTTTGCACTGCAACAAGTGGAAGCAAATGTATTTTGTAGTTTGTGTTTTGAGATCAAGGATGTGGACTCAGGGGATAAAGTAAGGCAGTTTTAATTTCTCATTGAAAGTAATTGTAATTATTAATTGTAAAATTTTAATTTTTGTAATGTCTCAAAGGTTTAAGGACTCTAACAACAAAAATAATATTCCCTTAGAATTATTTTATTATATACAAAATTACGTTTTTGATACCTTGTAGAATTCAAAGAAAAGTTTTGTCTGCGAAAATGATCACATAAAATTATTAATTGCATAGTTTTCGAAATTCTTTATGAGAAAATTTTGGCATATTTCAAACAAAAACATATTAGCTTCAAGTTTTTCACAGAAACAAATGGGGAGTTATCAGAGAGGGTCGCATCCTAGCCTATTTTTGAATTGTTGTTGGTGATGTTTTATGTTGAAAGGCATAAAAGTAGAAATGAAGTTCGAAAGTTTTATGATTAGGTAAAACGAAATTCACAAGTACATAAACCTTGAACCGAAGGCCGCAAAGCCGAAAGTGGAAACATAATAGTGGAACCGCAGTCAATGCTGAGGATATGGAAAGACCACGAACTGAATTCCGCTGTCTTGCAGGATGATCTATTCAATATAGACTAAAGCCAAAAATTCCGTCTTCCCGACTTAGACGAAATAAAGATTGCCATATCTAAGCAGAACTCGCCGAAACAGATAGCTTGAATGCCGAGCTCTTCAAAGCAGCTGGAGATAATTTGGTTAGGAGCATGCACCAACTTATCTGTGAGATGTGGTCGAAAGAAAGCATGTCCGATGAATGGAACCTCGGTATTGTTTGTCCGATACTGAAAAAGGAGACCCCTTAAACTATAAAGGAATTAGTCTACTTAACATCGCTTACAAAATCTTCTCTGTCGTAATATGTGAACGTCTAAATCAAATCGTCAACAGACGATCCATAAAGGTTGGAAACAACTGAAGAGAACCTTTCGATGTCAAAAAAGGTTTTAGACAAGGTGATGCGCTGTCATGCGATTTCTTTAACATCGTATTTGAAAGAATAGTGCAGAGCTCTCACGTCAACACTAGAGGCACTATGTTTCAAAAGTCCTTCCAATTAATAGCATATGCTGATGACATTGACGTAATCGGAAAAACTCAGGGTGATGTCAATGGGGCTTCTGTGAGTATTGAGGCAGAGGCGGCAAAAATTGGTTTTACGGTTAATGAGGGCAAAACAAAGTACATGCTGTCATCAAGAAAGGACCTACAACCCCGACGTCCCGGTCAAAACGTCACCATCGACAGGCGTAACTTTGAGATAATTAAGCATTTCGTCTACCTAAGCTCCGCTGTAAACGCCGAAAACAACACCAGCGCTGAGATGAAACGAAGGTTAGCAAGAGTTAGCTAACCGCTGTTTCTTTAGGCTAAGAAAGCAATTTAGTAGAAAAGTACTCTCTCGAGGGACCAAAGTGTTGGTATATAAGACCCTCATCGTTCCCGTCCTGCTATACGGTGCAGAAGCATGGACTATGACAAGAGCGGATAAAACCACCTTGGGTCGTTTCGAGAGAAAAGTTCTTCGTGTGATCTACAGTCCCGTATGCATAGAAGAGGAGTGGAGGAGAAGATGGAACGACGAGCTGTACGGGCTGTACAGCGACGCACGCAGACTTAGCCAGAAGGGTAAAAGTCTAACGACTAAGATGGCTGGGTCACGTAGAGCGCATGGACACCAATGCTCCGGCCCAAAGAGTCTTTAAATCCACACCCACAGGACAGTAGAGGAAGACAGCGGGTCAGATCAGGTGGCGCGGTGGGAAATGGCCTCACACAACTTGGAGTGCGCAACTGAAGACATCTAGATAGATGGAGCTTGTTGGGTGAGGCTCTAGTTCACACAAGACTGTAGCACCACCTTAAGTTAGTAAGTAATATAAAAATAAATAAATTAGGTGGCGCAACAGTCCATGAAGAACCAGGGCCTAGGGACTTACAACTCTCAACCATTCCTGTGTGCGAGTAATGTTGTCAGAGATGGAAGGGACCTACAGTTTATATGCCGAATCCGAACGGCTAATTTGAGAAAGCACTTTTCATGACAAGAATTACTCTTGGAGAATTTGTCAATTCCTCGCAAGAGGCAGTACCCGTGAAAAAAGTTAGGTGGCACAGGTAGGGATTGAAACCAAGACCCCTTTCATGACAGTCCAACGCACTAACCATCACGCTACGGGTACTACTATACACAGATACCCCCAAGTAAGTAATATGGTTTATCTAATTTGGTTTCTTTAGGGTTAAATTAATAAAGACAGGTGTATCGTTTTTTTATTCTTCGCGTTAAAATTTAAGATGTGCTACATCTTTCGTCGTGTGTTAGTTTTTTCTTTTAAACAAAAACATTCACAATGAATTAATGTGAAGAAAAATAACGTAATTCGTCCGCAAGAAATATTTCTGGTATTTTTTGTCTGACTTTGCCGGCTACCGTTGTCATTTTTAGCTCTTTACCTTAAAAACCCCAGTAATCCAAAGAAATTAAAAAAAAAAAGAAGCAACTTCAGTTAAACAAAAACAATAAAAAGATATTTAATTAACAAAAAAGTTGAATTTTTAAGAAATAAATAAAAACAACAAAACCCAAAGATATCATGTGAAAAGATAATTTAAGAAGCCGACCAACAAAGGCCTAAGAAAGTGTGATCAAGGAAGTCCAAGCTATGTGCTGTGCATATGTATGTAGTTTTATAAAACCTAAAAATATTAGGAGTTGGTTTTTGCTGATGGTAAAGCTGCAGTATTTTTCTTAGTTTCGCTGTTATTAAGTCTGTCTCAAATTGTCGATGTTGCCAGACAACTGAGAGTTGAATTTTTCATAAAAATAAAAACTTTATTTCGGCCCCTGAACATTGAATTTCGCAAATCTTTAAAATTATAAAAAAAAAAATATTACGTCAGTTACGTAAAAGACGATCTTCGATCTTACTATTTCTTAACATTTTTCTAAAGTGAAAATTACAAAACGGCTACCTTTAAGTAATTTGATAAATCTGAATGACTCCTGAGTTTCTGACATTTTTCAATTAATAAGTTTAGGTTTAACTCTCTTTTTTTCACGAACTAACAGCGAGTTCCAATTCAAGGAAAACAAAATATAAGGGATTTAAGTTTTGAAGACTGTTGTAAATTCATATCCCTTAAAAAACGTTATTTACAATTTTGTGCCGTTGTTTTCCCCTTGTTTTCGAAAGGTAGTTGAACATATTTGCTAAATTTCACCTTAACTATGATGATTTCTTCAATGGTCCCCACATAACTAATAAAACCTATTTCTCCAACTTTGGCAACCATGAATTAAAAAATCCATTTGGTTTTCAGTTTAAAAATTAATTTAAATTGGTAAGGCATATGTACGTCAGGAGTCTTACCACTTGACATATAAATTACTAAAAAGGGCATGTTAAAGGAAATTGTGTTCACGATTGCTGTGTTAAATTTGTGGCTCTTAATTGTGGGTTTTGAAACATATACCAAAATGGTCTTAAAAATGATTTGCTAATATGCACACTTTGTTGTTTTTTTGTATGATATAAGCCATAAAATATAGAGTAAAGCTTCTGAAAGGCTCAATAACTTGAAAATGGTCTTTAAGTTAAAGTCGATCATTAGGGATATTATTTATTGTATAGTTTTCCTTAAAATTATATGAAATTAGTAAAGGTTGTTGCAGTTATGATGCTTTATATCTAATTCTTCGTTCTATATTTTACGGTAATAACACTTTTTCCACGTAAAGCAGAAATACAAAATGTATGAAAGTTACACAAAACTGCAATGGACTATTTGTCAAAATAAAATAAAACCATTTTTATTTCAATAACAAATTATAAAGGGTGGTTACATTTTAAGGGGCGATGTTGAATGTGAAGCACACCTAAACGTCAAGTTTTGTATGTATTTCATTTGACATTTCTTTGCTTACAAGGTGCAATTTACTTAAGAACTAAAGCCTCTTGACCGTTTCAATCGTTGTCAATGGTCAGAATAGTACCAAGAAATGGCAACAGTACATATAAGGCTCGTCGTTTCAAATGACGTCCAGAAACTTCCTTTGTGAAGTAAAACTCCAATCTTGATATTTCAAAAATATCAGATTTTTGAGAACCTGAGCTTCTATTGCTAAGGTAGAAGACGCGAGATTTAATCAAACTTTTTGAATTATTTTACTGGACTCATTCGAATTGGAAAATTTTAATTCAAATTGTATTCAATCGTTACTGTGTATTTTTTTTTTTTAATTTTGATATTATTATTCCATAACTCATGTTTAAAATTGAAATATCAGATGATTCAGTTAGAAAAATAAATGTCAAAGTATTGAAAGCCTTACAAAACTTTGGACTTTTAAAAATAAAATGTACTTCGGATTCAAATTAATTAAATCCGAAAAAAGAACCAGGGATGCGACCCACATTGATAATTTACTATCCGTGCCCATTTGTCGATTTTTTTAAAAGTCTACACAAAAAAATATTAATAACAATGTTTTGTGTGAGATGAAATTGTAGGTAAAAACTGTCTTTGTTCTCATAAAACTTGAGTCGAAAACCATTCGTTTTAGTTGTTTTTATAGATTTTCATATTTTGTAAAAAAAGTTGTCAATTGATTTTTTTTTTTAAACATAAGCTAAAAGTTAGCAACAATACTTTCCATATTATAAAATAACTTTGATTTCAACATAAATATGTTTTTTCCCGACATTTTGAATCGAAAACCAATTTTTATAAATTTTAGCAGTATTTTTTTCTAAAAGTTTTTATTCATTAATAAAATAAATATCGATTGCATTTTTCTAAGAACATTATCTTACTATCAATATTTTTCATAGAAAAAACATAAAAAAAACTGACAGTTGAAGTTTTATAAAATTTTAAAGTATTTTAAAAATAATATTTTGTAGAACGTAAAACTAGTTTGAAGGCAATATCTCAAATTTTTGAAAAAGATATTTGAGTCGAAAATCAATTCCTACCAACTTTTAGCAATGTTTTTTTTAAAGGTTTTTATTTTTTGTAGAAAAAAAAACTGCCAATTCGATTTTTCGCAAAATTTTACTGAATGTTGAAAACAATATTTTTTATAAGATAAAATTAGTTTGAAGCCAATATCTCAAATTTTTGAAAAAGATATTTGAGTCGAAAATAAATTTTTACCAACTTTTAGTAATGTTTTTCTTAGGTTTTAATTTTTTGTAAGAAAAATTGTCAGTTAGATTTTTCTAAAAATTTTACCAGATGTCAAAAACGTTATTCCTCGTTGCACACAATTATTTTGGAGATAAAATCATTTTTTGTTCGTAAAATATTCGAGGTGACAAATTTTTGTTTGATTTATAAAAAAAATCGTTAATTGTTTTTTTTTGAATATATTTGATTGGTATCACGTTACAATATATAATATACAATTTAATTCAAGTCTTTAGCGTTATTGGTTCGTGAGATATTTTGGGTTAACTAAAATGTTCACCTTTTTTTAAATCGCATCTTTCCTTTTTGCATCTTTCTGCATTATTATCTGTATAACAACATTTATGTGAAGTCGATACTTCTACTGGTTCTCTAGCTATGGACGACGAAAAAAACTTCCCGAACGTTCGTACACACGTACGCACAGACATCTCTCTAAATATCTTTTATTTCGACTCTAGAGACCTTGAAACGTCGAGAAATGTCAACATTTTCAATTCGACAAATCGGACTATTACAATAACTTCCTATAGTAAGTTAATAAATTAAAACATTTTATATAAAAATAAAATGCACGACTAGGTCGCAGGACCTTACTAATATATAGAAAGAGTCTGTTTAAAAATATTGCTTGTATTTTAAAATTTAAAAATGTACCTGATTTTTCTTTTTTTTTTAATTTAAATGCCATTTGATTTATCAAAAAACTAATATTGAAATCGGTTGATCAATTCTTGAGAAAACTTAAAAACAAATTAAAGGTGTTATAGGGGGTATCCTTCTGGAGCAATATAAACAAACCAAAGTTAAAATTTTTGACCAAAAGATTTGTATGCTGTTATTTTTAAACAAGAATGAAAGAATATTTAAGTAAGAATGTTTTTAAAAAAAACCTCTCTAACGATTTTCGAAACACAATTTAATGAATACAATTTTTTTTGGGAAACACTATGTTTCATCATTTAAATATTTAAATATCAAGAAAAACTTATTTTGCTGGTATATTTTTAAAATATGAAAACAAAAGCATTGTTTTTAAACAGACTGTTTGGATACAGAAGCAAGCTTGCGCGACCCACTTGTGCATTTTTATAGTTCTTATAATTGATATCTTGTCATTATTACAATACTGATGCACCAAAATTGACCCACAATGCACACGTATTTTGAAGGAAATCATTTTAAAAGTAGCAAACTTGTAAGAAAGGATGCTCCAAAATGTAATTGTGAAGTTAAATGTTGGGAACACTTAAAAGAAACGATTTTGCATTTGGGTCAATTTTTATTAATTACACAATTCCACCGAATGACCACATCAATAATTGTTTTTTTTTGTAAATATTTAAAAAAAATCAATCTATTTAAAATGTCCTTTGTAAAAACAACTGTCAATTGAATTCTTGCAAAATTTGTACCAAGTTTAAAAAGTCCTTTTTCGTAGTTCAAAAATTATTTTGAAATAATTTTTTTGTAAATGTTTTTAATAAGAAAGGGACTTGTTCTGTAGCTCTTTTTCATTCTAAAGTATTTAAGTTTCGTTAAATTTTTAGCTACAAAAATGTGTTGTAAATAAACAAAATAATAATTAGTTTCTAAAAATATAAGTTTATATTTTATTAAAAAATTAATGTACAAATATGAAGTTATTTACAATTAAGTGACATTTTTTTAAAATTAATTTTTTAACTGGTATATGATTGATGATAAGTTTACACGTGATGATTGGACGATTGGAAATCTATTCATAAAATCGTTGATAGTTTCTTTAGATTTTTTCGATCTTTCAATACATCCTTTTTTAGTTTCTTCAATGTCCAATAATATAGTTTTCCAATATGACGACGGACTTGGTAGATTTTTAAGAAACGAGCTTGAAAAAGTCTCATGCGAATCAAATTCAAAAACGACAACGTTAGCATTTTGGTCAATTTTAGTATATTGGAAATCCATTTTGATAGGTTTGTAGATGAAATGAGTGTGTTGAGGATGAGCTTGTGAATATGACTGATGCTAATTCCGAGTTCAATATTTGCTTTTATATGATAATACTTATTCTTTTTTGAGAGCAGTAAAAGGATTACAGGATAAACTACAGGATTACCTTTTCTTAATTTTGTATATGTTAATAATTTAAGAAGAAAGGATATTTTTGTATCTACCTGTGATAGAGTTAAGTGTAGATAATGATTTTAACTTGTAGGATTTTACTTTTAGTAGATTAATGTTATATGACAATGGATTTAGGGGTGTTGAAAATCGTACAAATACTAATCTTAGAGAAATTGGCGCATAATTATACTCAATATTTAGACTCTGATAACAGGTCAAAAAAAAGTTATGTTAAATTTAAATTAATTTTATTAGAGTTGAAATCATGACACTTTGACTTTGACTAGGGATGGTTTACCAGGATTTTCAAAAAAAATATCTTATAACCCTATTTTACATAACGACTTAGGTCTTAGAATTGTAAAAATGTAGTTAAAATAACGAGCCTTTCCCGCCAATTTATCGTAAGCGCCAAAATAAATTTGATCGTAAACAACAAATCAAAAGTTTACTGCTGGTCCTTGAAACCACTTGTACCCATAGTCAGCATTGGAAATTATTAATTATGCTTAAGTTAAGACACGACAATAGCCTGCAAGGCTCTATGTGTTACTAGCAAATTTTAATAAATAAGTTGTCTTTTTTATTTAAAATGTCGCGTACGATAAAATGGCGGGAAGGGCTCGATAAGAACATAAGCAACCAATCACCAGCAATGTAATGTCTTATCTTCAATGATTCGAGTTCTTGAAATGCAGACAAATTATCCGAATTTTCATCGTAAAATTATCTTTAGTGATGAGGGCCATTATCACTTTAGAAACTGCGTTAATAAGATTTTGGGACTTTGAAAATCCGAGAATGATTGTTGAAAAGTCTCGCTATATCCTCAAAGTCTGATGCAACTGTTACGGTCGCTGATATCGTTTGTTAACATTATTAATTTTTAACTTAGAGAATGATTACTATGAAATAAACAAGAAATGGTACAAGTGACGAACTTGCAAGAAATGCAATTAAGTTTACTACGTTTACAAGAATTTTTTAAACTCACTCTCACTCATTCTTAGCATGAAATTAAAGAAAAAAGAAACATTATGTAGAGTAATATCACCACCTGCTAGACGCCAAAAGCTGATTTTACCAATTTCTCTAGGAAGGTGACCTAACTGAAAAACTTTTTTTAAATTCTGACATACCATTTATTTAGGAGCAATTGCAAAATCTGACTTCTATAGAAGCTGCATATAGGGACAAAAAGGTATAGGACACTGTTTCTCACCCTCTAATGTAAATGCCGCATTCTATCACAAAGACGAAGGCTTCTTCTGGGATACATCTACACAACAAATTCAGTATTCTAACTAATACAGTTTCTTGAGTGTCTTTTCATAAAATTTAAAAAAAAATCCGATCTGTAATCTTCCGGGAGATCAATTAATTCCAAATAAACCTTAACAATACTTAGTGATGTATTTTAAGTAGATACTGACAAATAGTATGACGAAACGTTATTAGGGAACTGTTTTTTCTTACTCCTTACATTGGATGACCATGAAAAGCATCTTTAAGTTACTTAAAACTGCACACATTTCACTGATGATAAACTTTGACTTACTTTAAGTATGACTTGTTTAACAAAGTTGACTGTTTGATGAACAATATTGTCGTAAAATCATAAGACAGCAGATTACTTAAAAAATATATCATGAAATGATAAAATATTGTAGTAGTTATTGTCTTGGGTTTCATTACTTAACATTTTTTGCTGTGAAATATGTAGAAGGAAACATTTATGCAAGCAAACAAATTGTCAAAACAAAATTTCAAAAATTGGGCTTGAATTTATTTCTCCATCAAATGTCCAGCACATGCTTATAGTTCCCAATTTCTGATCGGTGATTTGGGGTCATCCATCACAAAAATTAAAATTAAACTCATTAACTGTCAAAATAAAACACCCTTAACAAAATGTACCTATTCCCACTTACGTTCGCACACATCTCCCACCCACTATAGTTTGCTTAAATCTAGAATTATGTCTTGTTGAAGTGAAGCTTCAAACTAGACAGACAGAACTCACGAAACATCGCGTGTCACAATTCTGCGATGTGTCAGTTTTTTAAGACAAATTATCTTGATCTACGCCTGCGAAAACTGTCAACTAAAATCTTTTATAAATAAAAAAACAAAGAAACAACAAGAACCAACAAGAACCAACAACAACACAGAGATTTTCCTGCCACTTTGCCAATCCAAATCCAAGTCCAAGAGAACATATAAAATACCCAATTGCTTAAGAAGACAGCCCTCAACAGATAGCGTCTGTCCATCGACCATAACACCATTACAATCCAGTCAGACCAGACAGCTACAGCTTCACTTCTTCTACTTCTATGTAGTTACGAGTATAGCTTCAGTTTCAGCTTTAGCTTTAACTTCAACTCAAGTTCGAGTTCGAGTGTTAGCAATTGAAAACAAATGCCACAGATATTACTGTGGGTTACATGAGCTGTAATTAAGGCGGTGGCACTTACACACATCAAGCTAAACGCTCCTTCGTGTAATGCGAGTTGTATGCGGCTCATTAATCATTTTCCTTCCACTGGTCGTGGTCTGGTCCTGTTTATACCAAGCCTACCAACCAAGCCGCCATCTAAAAGCCAGCCGGTAGACTAGAAGGGTTTTTAATATATTTTGTTTTCTTCTGTTTGCCTTTTCTTCTTCATGCTTCCAAGAATTGTTTATGAAATAATGAAGCTTTCTCTCTCGCTCATCTTCTTCTTTTTCGTTGTAGGAATTATTTGTGGAGGCTTAAAAGGTTTTTCCTGTTCTGACATTTCTGCACATTTCTGTCGCTTGCTGGTCACTGTCTTCTTCGTTAATATCACATACAGCATGGCAATTTTTATATGGACGATGGCAGAAGTCCAATTGCCCAGTAGTCCTTTAACGACAACAACTACTGGTTTTTATTTCGTTTCGCAAAGGTTCCACCACACAAATTTACTTTGTGTGCTCTTGCTGCTTCTGCTCCTGCTTCTGCTCCTGCTCCTTCTGACTTATTAGTTGTTTTTTGTTTGGTTCTGTTGGTCTTGGGTTTTGTTGGAACTACGATAGTGAACACGAAATTGTTTAACGATGCTCCATGAGCACAGGTGGATTTCTTATATAGAGTCCCTGTCGCGTGGGCTTCTGATGGGTTTTTCTTCTGCGGACTGCGGGGAATGGATTTGGCTTTGCTTGGCTTCATTGCTTCGACAAAACGATTCAACATGGTCTTCGCCTTCCCGCATAACCATTACCATCACCATCATCATCATCATCGTCATCGGTCCTTCCTTTGTTCAAATTCAAAAAGTGTAGGGTAGCATTGGTCATAACATTTTGCTCTGTCATCTGTGTCCACTTTGTCCATTTGGCTGGACATCTTGTTGTGACAGATATGTGAAATGTGTGCATTTATTATATGGAATATAGAAGCAGATAGCAGAAAGCTAGAAACATTCTTTTAATTATTTTAATGTAAAATAGAAGATCTTCCTGTCCAAGTTAGCTGTACCCGCCTGCGCTGCCCTATCGTGGAGGTTTTTTTTTCTTTATCCATGTACCTTTAAAGGTAAAAAGGTACAATCTGGAGGAAACTTGTCGCCATCATTGCATCACCACCGCTGCCGCCGTAGACTTCGTCGTGGTCTTCTTCATCGTCAGCGTCATCATCATCATCATCATCAGATACAAAGTTGAGCAGAATGATGTCGGCATAATCACGCCCATGTACTTAGCGGCTGCTGTTGCATTGCTTTTCCGAGGCTTAAGAAATTGTCTAATTAAGCGAGATATTCGTGTGATCATCCAACACACATCGTGAAGCTTCTATAGAGATACAAATGCGATACAATTTTATACTCTCAAGTCTTGAGTATGAGACTGGCTTTTGTTACACCTCACACTCATGGGTTGCCTGTTTTTTTCCCTTTGGGAATGAATAAAGGAACAAAATGAAGTTACTCTTTCTCAGTCTTTCTGTAGACCTTTATTATGGAAGAGTTTATAAGCAAAATATGTGAATACGTCTTGTGTGGCGGAATTACAGTGATCTAGGAAGGAACTTAATGTAATAATAGTGTGTCAGTTGTTTTACAATTACATTTCGTAATTACACATATTTTTATACAGATCACGCTTATGAAAAGCACTTAATCCAAATTCAAGGGCTTGGGGGAGATAGGAGCACTTCTCTGTGTGGTAAATGTTTGTGTCATGATTAATTATTTAGATCAGATATCATACAAATTTTATGTTACAAAGTTGTTCTTAGATTTATTTGAAGTTCTTATGTCTTCATATCAATTAGTGTTTCTGATAATTAAAGAAATGCTAACTTTGCTTTTACTTTGCTTACTGATTGACCTGTATTTGAAGGCAACAAAGTATGCACTCAAAATGAGGAAATTCATTTAAATTACAGGGTTATTAATTTTGCGGTTTCAAAAGTATAGGGCTTTAATTTGACACCTGTCAAACTAAGTTTTTGAACCAATTTTTTAAAAAAGTTAATGTTTTGAAAAATTACACTTTAAACCTCTTTTTAACTTTTGTTTGCCCAAATTTTGAGTTTAAAACAATTTTTTTCAAAAACTATTCATAGTTTTCAATTGATTTAACGTACATATTTTTTTAAATTGCTTCTACCGCCTAAACGGGGGGAGATAAACCCCCTACCATAGTAAAAAATGTTTGTTTTAACTGTTCTATATGAAATGTATATGTATATTATACATATATCTGTAATTAAACTTTGTTGCCTTAGTTATCGTACTCTCGCCGATTTAGCAAATTGATATGAGTTAAAGCAGCAATTCCGTATTAAGAGATAGTAAAGTAATTAGGTAAATCATCTTTTTAAGCTTAGTAAATGACTTAAAATGGTTTAAACATTTTAAATTTTTTCATGAATCCCTTCATTGGATTAGTAATTACCTTTCGGATCGTTCAAAACAAAAAGTATTGGATGGATTCAAGTCTGAAAACCATAAAATAAATGCTGGTGTGCCCCAGGGCTCTGTTCTATCTCCAGCACTCTTTCTCATTTCTATTAATGATCTCCTGTCTGCAACTTCTAATCCAATACATTGTTTTGCTGACGATAGTACTCTTAGCTTTTCATATTCGTTTTCAGACTTACATCCCTCTTCTTCGGATATGGAACTACAACGACAAAATATGATAAGTTCATTAAATTCCGATCTAAACAGCATTGTATAATGAGGATTAAAAAACCGCGTGGAATTTAATGCTTCGAAAACCCAATGCTGTCTTGTATCGTTAAATAGAGATATACCCCCTATCTATAGATGGCACTTGCATCGAGGAGACTGAACACCTCGATATTCTCGGTATGTGTGTCACCAACCACCTCTTGTGGAACGATCACATTCGCGATGTCGCCAAAAATGCCGCAAGGTGTTTGGGTTTCCTTAGGCGATGCAAGAAATGTTTCACTCTTCTGATCTGGCTGTTATCTACAAGACTTATATATACGTCCAAAGCTTGAGTATAACTCCCATCTCTGGACTGGTGCTCCTGCAACTTACTTAAGCCTCTTGGATAGTATTGAACGTAGAGCATTTAAATTGATAGGTGATAATATCATCAGAAGTTCATTTACTTCGCTTCATAAGGTTTGTTGTCTGACCCTTTTTTACCGTTATTTTAACGGTTTATAATCTAGTAAAAAAGTCAGCTGCATTCCTCCTCTTAAATAGTTCAACCGTAATACTCGCGCTTCTAGGAATGCTCATCAGTATACCCTCGAGTCTAACTTCGGCCGTACTGTCAAATACAGAGATTCGTTCTTTAGCCGTACTACGCGAATGTGGAATGCCTTATCACACTCTGTCTTTCCTAGTCATTGCAATATTCAGGAATTCAAAACCAATGTGCACCGACATCTCCTTTCAAACCCTCTCTCCTCTTCCTAGTGCTCACACTGTGCCTCTGCATAATAAGGGTAGTAATATCCCCTTGAGTGTTTGCTTATTATGAAAAAAAACATAATATTTCCTTGCTAAATGTCAAAAGATGACAGATGTGTCAAAGATGTCAAAGCTATCCAAATAGGCTATTCAAAAAGCAACCTCTTATCGAAATTACACTTATAAGTTGATCACGCGTGTTCCATGAAGTAAATCTTTTATCCAAAAGACTTGCTTAAAACACAATCTTGCGGTTTTGAAAAATATATTTAACTTTTTCTGAATTCTATTGTTATAGTTGAATATATGGCTTCTATTCCAATAAATAATAATTTAATAACATTTTTTAACTTTAAATTAGTTAATTTCCCTCCATTGTCAGTTAAGACAAATTATAATAATCATTTAAGTAATTCGTAAACAAACAACCCTTTCCGATTCTGCAATAATGGCCCCTAATTTTTCTTTTGAAATTACTCTAAGTGAACTTCATTCAGTATCAAACATGCAATTACGTTTAATAGTTTGAACTTATATGGTTTTTTCTTAACATAGAAAATGATCTTTACAGTATTTTCAAAATTTAAAAGGAAATTGTTTACATTAACCGTTCTCTGTTTTAATTACTTCCTTTTTGTATATTTCGATGCAACAACCAACAATTTATAAGCAAACGAAAACACAACAAAGATCAAAACATTTCAAATAGGTAGGTAGGTAGGTATAGGTATCTACCCTAGGTCCATGGAATCGTTCCAGAAATAGATTCGACTCCTCCGCGCTCCAGGTCACCTTTCGTTGTAAACATTTAAAGTTTTACAGAAAAAAAGTACAAAACAATACAAGAAGAAGAAAAATCCCTTCTTCTGCTTCATTTCGTCTTCATCTCGAAAGTCGAAATGCGCTACTTGATTTTCAGTAGATGTTGTTTACTCGTAAACCTTTCCCCCACGATCAACATCATCATTCATCTGAAATCATTGCATCATGTTCCGAAATATTGCCTGCCCCAAGATAAAAAGGAACACCGAATGAGTTATTTTATCTGCCTCTATGAGCTGCGCTGCCTTATGCCTTATATCGGAACCATTATTTTGTGGTGCATTATCCGCTGCACTTCGTTGTGGAAGTAAATAATTGTAGCGAACCAGCAAAACCTGTCTTTTTCCTTCTTTATATTCGAGGGACCAAAGAAGACCAAAACTGATGCCAATCTCTAGGAGGAGTTTGATGGCTTTGAATTGAAGTTGTTGTTGTATTTTAAGAGAAATTAAATGCACCTGTACTACGATCCACATTCCACAAGAAATCTACTCAAGAGCAACAAGTCATGAGTCGAGTTCCCATTCAATTCCACTCAATTCATTTTAGTTTCTGCTCAATGTGAGTGTGGATTGGAGCAAAATTTTTGGAGAATGGAGATCACTTCGAGTGAATTCAACTCAAAGACGCCAAGTTATCTTTCAGTTCTCATTGGACTTCTTGTTGGATGGTTCATGGAGCGTATCCCGGTTGAATATAGATACGTTTTTCCGTTGCCGGTTTATTTTGTTTTTGCACTAAGAGACCGGTAAGGCTCCGTCTGCATTGTCCTCCCACTCGTGCAGCCGTGCTACTTAGGGAGTTTGGCGTGGAGTCGAATTGAATCGAATCGAAACGACTACTCGAACTCGACCGACCTTTTGGTGTGTTTTGTGTGGATTTATGCACCCATCTCATTGGTGTCCCGAAAGCACTGCATAATTTTGCATTTCTAAGTTATTGCCAGTCATTATCTGCGGCAAACAATCGCGTTCGAAGCTTCGTCTGGGCGTCTTGGTTGTCTTCGTTGGTTTCATTGGTTTCGTCGCCATAACCATTGAAATCGTCCTCATCCGTCGTACGTCGCGTCGCTTCGCGTCGTTGTTGTCTTGGTGCATTTCCTCGTTCAATAAATTCAACGAGGAGTCTTTGCCGCGTCTTCGTCGTCATCTTCATCTTCATCGTCATCGTCGACTGTTCTTTGGCGTCCCGATCTCTGGACTTGGTCTTGGTCTTGGACTGGGGGCCAAATCCAAGTTGCGTGTCTCGGGATACTTACTATAGGCAACCGCGCACACGCGCGGCTGGCGTGGCGCGGATTCTCTTGAAATGTCGACAAGAACGTTTGGATCAGCAGCAGCAGCAGCAGCAGAAGCAGCAACATCAACCTTCATGATCACCGTTTTGGCGGGGCCCAAACGTTGACGTTTTCAGGAGGCGCAAAATTAATTTAAATAAATTACTGTGAATTGTTAACGAATGCGAATGCGGTTCTAGAGTTACGTTTATTAATTAATGTGCATTACGGATATACGGATACTTGCAAAAGTCGTGGGTTGATTTTTATTCCGATCCCTAGAGTATCGAAAACCTCAGTGTTAAGGTGTATGCGTGTTTGCTTCCTATATTGAAGCTTGGATGTGTTTTTGTTTGTTTGATTTATAAAATTTTTTGGGATTACTCAAAGGAAATATCATCCCACATCTAAGTAATTAAAAAGTGATTTTATTGAGCACAATATTAAAATATTCAAAAGAAAGGCTCAAAAGTCTTAAATATACTAAGTTATATATTTTTCCATTGGATTACTATATATTTTTTGGATTACCACAAAACACCACTCCTCTTCGTCGTACAACAATCACTCAACAACTTATACCTTTTGTGGATTATAAAATAAGTAAAGTTGCCAGAATTTATCACCACCATCATCTTTATCATCATCATATCAGCATGGAACAACAGCTAAACAGGTATGTAATATGCCGTCTTTACATTATGCAAATATTAAAATTGTTTCTTCCTTCCTATACCAACCTACCTATGCAATTTTCAAAAAAGACAAGGCCTGACGCAGATAGAAAGATAGATAGATAGAGGAAGGAATAAATATGGGTGCAGTTAGGATAACCCTTACTGTCACCAGCGTTGTTGTATGCGATTCAATTGATTTTTATAATTCCATGGATGCATGCTTCAGTTCCTATATTTATCTAAGTAGAACAAGGGCTTTTATTTACAAATGATAAGTGACTCTTGAAGTGATGTCAATAGTGAACAAAATAACGTTTTTGAGTGTTAAACATTTAAAATGAATCACACATTTATGATGGTGACCTTGAATATATTTCAAATTCTTAGAGAAAACTATTAAGTTACTGAAGCTAATGTTTTGAAGATTCATTTACGGCTCAAAATATCCTAGAAATGACTTATTGAATATTAGTTTAAACGGATTTTTCTTGAATTTATTAAGAAATCTATGGTTGAGCAATCACTTGAACTTGATTAATTCTTATTGACCTTTTAAAAACATATTTAGAATAATTCGCTTATGAAGTTCAGAAAATTTTTTAAAAAATTTCAACAGGCACTAAAATTGATCTTTATTGACATTCCACACATTTTTAATCTAAGATCCCAGTGTTGTTATAATCACATGAGAGAAAAGTTATACAAATTAAAATAACCTAATATGATTTTCTTTCTAAGAGTTATGGAGCTCAGTCTATTTCATTTTCTTTTGTAAAGAACTGGAAGGCATTTAAAACACAAAGGTCTACTTTTAGTTCTTGTCATAAAATCAACGTTTAGGGGATGTGTTAATGAAATCATTTTAGATGTATTTCGAGAATATCAACTTAAGTTTTAGAAATAAGTCACAAAATGTATACCAAAATAACATATAAATTATATTGAGGATTTTCGGAAATGAAATTTGTATCGAAATTTCTGCAATCAACGAAGTATTGAAATATCAACAATTTTCTTTGCAAGCTTACTCAACAAAATAAGAGCCAAAGTCACCAAGAAACCTAATTTCACATTATTCGCGTTTTCAAATGTTGATGAAGAGAACAATTCCGTTGAAGATTTTATTTACGATAGTTCTTTTTGCATGACGCCGGACACGTACTGTCACAGTCTAGAAATTCAACTCAGAGCCCATTTAAGATATTTTAAAAACAACGTTATCGAAGCTCTGATTTCCTATATATCAATCCGTCCGCCATTTCATAGTGCGGACTTTCAGACTTAGTCAACTCGCTTGCAATCGCAATTATTTTAGGATCTTGTTTTTGGGCAATTAAATAAATTCGGAATCACCTTACAGCATAGACTATGGACAAGGTCTCGAGTTTGTAGCTATGTAACCTACTTTCAGTGTCAGTCGTACGTTTGGAGAAATAAAACACTGGATGGAATTTACCATCACTTGGATTTTGCAACAGCATAGCTCCCAATCCATACATGCTGGCATGGCAGTGTAGTTCCGTGTAATTGACAAAACTGACGCCGTAATCAGTTTACTTTTCAAAAAGTTAAAAACTTCTTTTTCTTTTGGACCAAAGATAAATGTTGCATCTTTCCTCAACAAATCATAAAGAGGTTTGGCTTTGTTAGCAAATTGATTTATGAACTTCCTAAAGTAGTAATAAAGTCTAAGAAAACTGTGGGTGTCTTTAGTTGAAGTAGGGAGCGGACAATGTTCAATAGTTTCAAAAATTTGTTTCATTAGGGCTTACATTGTTTTCATTAATTTTGTAACCTAAATAGGTTATCTCATTTTTTAAGAAGACACATTTATCCAATCTGAGTTTCAATCCTTTTGTGACAACTATATTAACTACTTCCTCAATGTTTTCTGTTGTGATGAGGATGTCATCAAGGTACTTCAACACTTTTTATTGCTGTATGAGTTTATCAAATAAATGTTTCATGTAACGCTCGAAAACAGAGGATTCCTCTTCAAGTGAAACATGATAAAAACCATTTTTCAAATCCAGTGTAGTATATTGATGAACGATTACACTCGACAATGCTGTTTTTATGACTCTGACAATGATGAATTTTATCAATGAAGTTTCGTCCAAGAACAGCTGAATAATTCATAGAATAGTTTTCAACCGACTGTTGCGCCACCTAATTTATTTATTTATTATAATATCAACGACAGCGGCAAGTATTTTTCCTTGATGAAGCTTATCGGACTCCCTGAGTGTTGTGAGTACAGATGAACATTCAAAGCAGCTCTCAATGAAGCGATTAGAAATCGTCTTCTCAAAACTGTTGGTTTCTAGGCTGCATTGTTGTTGGATTGGAATCTGCTTCTTTCTCGATCAAATCTTCTCAGTTCAGTCCACGTTTGAGTTTTCAAATATTGTATAAAAATTCTTGCAGTTCCACTAGAGAACCTTTTTTCCGAAAATGAACTTGGTACGGTCGTCAAGATGGAGGGTTTCAGAATATTCCTCAAAATGTTCGACCCAACTGTCAATTATTGGAAAGTTTTCATCCCCACTGTATGGACACATTAAGTCTTCCATATCTTTAAAATTATTAGAAACATGTGACCTTTGACTTGGATTTTCATGAGCGGCGTCTGCGATCTGCAATTCCTTCAGCTTACGTGTGAGTAGAATAATCTCTTCTTGCATGCTTTTTGCGGATTATTTAACTCTTAATCGATGTCATCACTTTGTCCAGTAGGTGGTTCTCCTTCCAGCTAAGACTCGTGATCGTCCAGATGATTCTGACTCGTTGCGGTTACGCTTAGCCATGATATCTTCTGCAAGCTTTTGCAGGTCTTCCATTGCATAACCTCTTACTGCGTCTTGGACTCTCATTTTTAGCATTGCTTTTGTGCCATCGGTTTTTTCGTTAATTGATCGTAAAATTTCTTTGAGAATGGCAACTGTTGCTTTGCTAAGAAAATTGTCAAATTCTTCTGACATGTTCATGCGAAACACTTCGAGCTTATTCAAGGTACAGTTTTATTCGATAAAAGAGGGTAAATACTTAACGAAGGCTGTATTAATAGCTTCAAATAATTAATGCATAACATAGGTGACGTGAAATAGTACCAAATGAAATAACACCAAATTTCAAATTTGGCCTTATTTCGTTTTCAAAAACGAAATAATGCCAAATTTTTTGAATTTGGCTTTATTTCATTTGGCGTTATTTCACGTCACCCATAACATAAATTACGGGAAGATCATAACGATTAGAGTATTTAACAATTTTCGGAGAATTATTAGAATAAAATGCCTACAATATAAAGTTGCCGCTGATGAAAAACTTGACCTATACCGTCAAATTATCTACAATTAAATAAGTCAGGTCTTGTGACTATACTTAAAGAATTGTATTTTTTTAATAAGAGTTTGACAAAAATATTAGCAGAAAACGTACAGTTTTATTTTTATTTTTTTTTAAATTAATATTTGCAAAATATACAAACATTCTATAACAACGCTGTTGATTTTCCATATGAAGGAACTCATCAACGAAAACCTAAAAACAAAACAGCAAGTGCAGCGCATCAGTCCATATCAAGGGTTTGAGGTAGTTTAATCTAAAATGTAATATATTTGTATCTCTGTACTGTATATAAAGTTGTTGTTGTTGGTGTAGTGTAGGTACTTTTAGTTTGATGCCAACTGGAGTTTTGGAGTCAAGTCTATACGAAGTTTATTGCCATCGTAGTTGTTGTTGTTGTTTTGTAGGGATTTTAAACGAAAGAACCACCAGAGAGACCAAGAGAGGGCAACGGATCGGATAATCTGGCACCGAACATGTAGCTCATGGCCAGGCCAGAGAACCACTATACTAGCCATCACAGCCACCTCTTGAATATATATACCTACATGCATGGCTTTGGGTTCGGTTCAACCATAGTTAAGCTGTTTACTTTGTACATAATGCAAACTTTATAACAGAAAATAATCATAACGATAGTAACAATCATAATCATAACATTATGAATAAGAAAAATAAAAACGAGCAACATTACATTCACTCAGGTTGGCTTTTGGCTATGTTGCTTCCTTCGGCCCGGGGAGGCCATGAGGGAAGCACATTGGAACATACCACTGCTTCAAAGTTCGTGTGCACCGTTCCTCGCGCGCTACTAAAATGTCTGGGTATGTGGATGTCGATGTCGATGGTGGCGTCGTGCGTCGTCATATTCATCGTCGTCGTCGTCATCGTCATCATCGTCGCTGTCGACGAGGACGTTACTTGTTCGGGCGCTGGCTGTGGTGCTGGAGATTGCCATGCAAAAAGAGGAAAGAAGTTGACTACGTGGGCTGTGAGATGTCTTCAATTGAACATTGATTTGACATGCAGTAAAAAAAGAAAAGAAATATTTATTTTTACGTGATTTTCATCGTGAAAATTATTTTTTTTTCTCATTGACTGTGATTTTTCCCGAAGAGAAGATTAAAGCTAGATTGCTGCGATTGCGATGCGGATTAGGTCTTAGAAGTTTTTTAAAACTCGTACCTAGTTTTTTTTTTAAATTCTGTTGATGAATGATTAGATTATGACGAACAAGATTTACATTTTCCGGCGAATCCGCCACACATGTCATACTCATACCTACATAATATTGATTTAAAAATAAATTAGAAATTTGAATAAAATTAGTTTATTAATTTGGTATACCTAGAAAAGACGGTTTGTATTTTATGCAAATTAAATCAATTCAGGTAGAGAACGATGCCTAACCTACCCCACCCTGGAAGTATTAGGCTATATCTCTAATTCTACTTAATCCTCTATTTTGCAGATTAAACATAATTTTATCAAATTGTTTTCTGATTTTATGGGATATTTTTCATGGTATTATCGAAATGAGAATTCAAGACTTATTGACATTTAGTATCATTAAAACGCTTAATCCGGCAAAACTTTGTGAATATCAATATGGCGTGGTTAATAATTTGAGTCCGTTGAAAATTATGTAGTTATACAGGTGAAAAAATGTTGTTTTTACACAAATTTTGGTAATGCTGATTGAAGGACAACATTGTTAATCAAATTAGTCAAAATGTTTGTTGTTTCTCACAAAGAGGAAGCTTTCAAATCAAATTGCCTGAAGTTGATTAATATTTATTTGTAATTTTCAATTACTTCTAGCTCAGTATTTCAAACTACAGGGTGGATCAACTAGTTACTTCTTTTTTAAATCAAAAAACTCAAATCATTCACTTCATTCAAGGCCAAAATTGACTTAACAATGAAAGCGCAAAAACATTCATTTTGTATCGCTTCGCTTTTGTACAAATTTGTCGCTTCTGGGGCTCAGAAAACCCGCACGCGTAATTGAAGAAAAGCCAATTCATCCACAGAAAGTGACAGTTTGTTCCAGATTGCTAAGTAGTGGCATAACTTTTTTAACAACGGTGGGCGTTAGAGAGCAATTTGATTTGAAAGTTTTTTATTTTACTGACAAATATGGATTTCGAAGAAGTCTTTTTCATGCAGAATAGCATGCCATTCCACAGAGCCCATTCCACAAAACTTAATTCCGATATTGTGTTAACAAATATAAGCCATCTTGGCGATGTCAATTAGTTGCCTCGAGCTGATATTTGAACCTTTGGTTATTTTTACTGGCGAAATATAGAAACTATTTGGCAAGTATTGTATTTGTAAAAATTTTTTAAACCGAAGTTTTAATAAAAAAATGACATTGAAATGGCGTAGAAGTTGAAAAAAATGTGTTCCTCGGTCTGTCTGTCCTCGTCTCACAACCAGAACCAAACTTGGAAATTAAGATATTAAACAGGCGTTTTTTTTTCATTTTTTAAAACCAGGTAAGGCTAGGTTTAACGGAACGGTAGACCGAAAAGAATATCACTCGTATTACTGTGCATCCATTGTTCCAGGAAATAGTAAGGATTTAAGACGATTATTGAGACCTGCCTAGTTGCAAAAGATATGTGGGTTTTCCTTAAGAAATATTTGGAAAGTTTCAAGAGCCGACAGCCTATTGTTTGCGATTTCAAAAAAACTTCGGTGAATTTGCCAATTTACTTGATCTATTGCTTAAAGATCATCCGTTTGTATTTAATTTGTCTCCTCTTTCATTTCCGTCAGTGTCACATTGCCCTGAGACCCAATGAAGGGTAACCGATTTTTTTTTCGCAGAGTGAACGTAGCTCCCTTCAGCACAGGTTTAAAAGTTTTGACTTTGTTCCAGTGGTAGATATGGCCTTGATAGCTGCTTCGCTATCAATAGATATGTCTATGTTTTTATTTAACAAATTGTGTTAAGAAATGTCTTAAGCTGCTTCAGAGACTGCGAACATTTCTGCTTAAAAAATACTGCAGTAATCGAGCTTTATTGATCTTTCTAGGTCCCCTCCTCGGTTTTAGAACCATCCGTAAAGACGTTTGTTTTCCATCCATTCCTCCCTAGTAGGGATACTTAATTAAAATCTAATCTAATCTAGTTAAGGTCAAGGTCAGTTGTGATTTTTATTTTCCCAGTTATTATACTGCATTAGACGTAATGCACTTTTGGTTGAAAGTTCTTTTACAAATATACAGTGCCGTTCGAATAATGTTGGTCAAACTTTTTTTTCGATTTTTTTCGAATTTTGTCAAATGTGTTAAGATAACGACATATTTTTTAATGAGGTTTTGTTTTATTATGCGGTTTAAATCATTTTGTGATACAATAAGAATTTTGAGATTCTTCTAAAATGGTCACGGGAGTAAAAAGTTATTATACCGAAAATGAGTTTTTTAGATACCTGTCTCATTTTTAAGGATTAAAGAAAAATACCTTATTGGTGCAATTTTTTTTTTTTTTTTTTTTAATTGCTTCTCAGAAACATATTTTATCTAATTATTACTTTGTTGGACTTCCTCTTGCTTTTATTACGGCTGCACATCGCCGAGACTGAGATAGGTTTTTCCATGTGTCTGCATCAGGTATTGTGTTCGAGGTCCGGTAAGTAGTTTTTTTAATTCATCAACTGACTCTGGGCGCTTCTTGGCAACCTCAAGTTTCATTATAGACCAACTACTCTCAATTGGATTGAGATCTGGACTGTAGTGAGGCCAACTTACTACATCAATATTATTTGCTTCGAAGTACTTTTTAACCTTAGAACTAAAAAAAAATCCAAATATTAGTTTTAGTCATAAAAGTTTTAGCTTTCTTTAAAGCTTAATATTAGTCACGTCATGGTAAAAATATAAACAATTTAATTTTTACAATTTTGGCTGTATGACAAGGAGCATTGTCCTGTTGAAAAATGAAACTGCAAGTGTCCCCAAAAAGCTGTAGCACCGTGGGCTGCAATACGTTTTCCAGGACTCGAAGGTAAACTTTTGCATTGAATTTGGATTGTAGAAAAGTCTCCAGAGAAGCATCCCCACACCATCGCACCTTCAGTTTTGGAGTGCATCCGCAAAATGCAATCAGAGCTTAGTCTTTCTATCGGTGCTCCTGAGCCCAGAGAAATCGTTTTTCTTTGATTTTTTTTTTGGAAAATCCGGCTTCAGTACCGGCTGGAGTGCTCTAAGTCCAGCTTTCACAAGCTTTTTTCTAATTGAGCTTGACGAAATTACTTTGCCTGTAGCTCGACACAAATAGTTTTCAAGGTCCACCGAAGTTTTGAACCGATGCCGACGACTGTACAACACCAAAAAACGATCTTCCACTAGATTCGTCTTTTTTTGGCCTCTCTGAGCCTTTTCTCCTGCTAGTAGTCCCGGTCTCACGATATTTTTTAAAATTTAATGCCACAGTTTGTTGAGCAATATTCAATCTCTTAGAAATTTCACGTGTTGTCAAATTGAAACGTGACAAACACAAAATATTATCTTTATGTTCTGAACTGATTTTTTCTATTTTGTCCACAAAATCACTTCGGTTGGTATTGGACTTCTATCACGAGCCAAATACGGCTCTTATTGATAATAACATTAACTTTAATAAGCATTTGAATGACATGTAGTTATCTATTGCAAAAAAGACCCGTAGCATTCCTAAATTCCAAGAACTGATCTCGAAAAAGATAATAAAATGTTTGACCAAAATTTTTCGAACAGCATTGTACCAATAGAGGCAATTGAGAGAAATGTCTCTAGGGCTGAAGCTGATGTAGTCCTCATGGTTGTAGTAAAAACTATGCATGCTATTGTCTGAATGTTTGTCATATTCTTTAAGGTTGGTGTCCCTTTCAATGGCTGAACATAATACCAAACATCAGTGTAAAAATATTGGCTTTGAATGGCTGTATACATCCACAGAACGGTTTTGGGGCTTGGACCTCATCTTCTTTCAAATATTCTGCTGCAGGTATAGAAGGCAACTTTAGCTTTCTCTAAAGTTTTCTTTCCAGTTTAATTTGTGATCAACTATACTAAAACGAAACTTGTATTCGACCCACCCTTTTCAAGTTTAACTCTGTCCAAAACGGAACGAAGGTCCATGAATCATCGTCCAAGATTATATCTTATTTCAATCGACTGTTACAACAACAACAAAAATGTTCGGAGGAAAACAACAAGACACGAAACAATTATTTAAGCATCATCATCACCATATAGTCGGTAAGACTCACTGGCCTGACGGACGACCGGGCCTATCGCGGTCTCTATGCTGTAGGTCTTTGAAAAATAAAAACACAAATCTAATTTTGTTCGATTCAGCAAATAAAAGATCTCGCGCAATAAGAAACCTTGTCCAAAGTGGGTAACTGCCCACTCAAACGAGATCACTTCTATATTGTACCTATACAATTTAATAGTTTTTACTTGATTATTTTCGAGTACCTTATACCTACCTTACCTTCCTTCTTGTCGTTGTTGTTGTTGTTGGTGGTATTATTATACAATACAAAACCTACATCTATTTTGGGTTAAGCAATTAAATCTGGACAAGCGGTATGGAGCAGTTATTTCAATCTTTTCTTGTGGTTTGGCTGATATGATGGCATAAATAAATTGGGCAATGAATATGGGCAGGGGGTAGCTATAAGAGTATCTATTAAATTACTTTAAGGTTCTCTCGTTACTATGGGCTCGGATTCTTGTATTTCATCGATTGTTATCTCATCGTTGGTATTTATATAACTAGAAGTCTCTTATTTTTGTGCCTCTATAAGTCGAAAAAGAAGTCGGGAGGAACTTAACTTGCCTACAATTTAAATCAGATATAATTGTAGGTTTCATTACAATTATTTACAAAGTTGTTTCAAATGCCTTTTGCGCAGATATTTATGAAACATAATCGAAAACACTTATCTATGTTTATATTTCAAGGCTGCCTCTCCTATAAAAAAAACAACAACATATTTTGGGTGTTTGAGTCAAATGTTTATTTTTTTCTACAACACTAATTGTACATTACAACATACGTAGATGTTCGAGGTGAGGGAGGAGGGGGACTTCAATTCCTTTGATTGTTTATAAATGATTCGTTGCACCATGAAGATCATCTTAACGTAGTGAAAAATTGCTGTCTTCATGTTCTGAAGGTGGTGTAGGATCTATTGTAGGTATACAACTTATGCCTTTAAGATAGCAATAGTTGAGTGTTTTATGATGCCTTTGAAGTTTTTCCGTCTGATGCATTATAGTCGGCTTGTGCTAGAGTTATAATGTGGGGGACAAAAATGGAGGTAATGGGAAATATTTGAATTTTTGTTCAGTTTTTTTTTTGAATTGATAAGGAAAAAATGCATGCAAAGTGTTCCAAGTTTGGCAACAGAGTCGTAGACAGTTTCCAAATGCAATTCTGTAAGGAAAAATATGAAATTACTATTTTTTTGTATATATGAGGTTTCATTTTCAACAGCTCACTTTTTGTGCAGCTATAACTTTTGAAGATGCCATCTCATGGTATTTAAGAAGTGAAAATATGCCAATAACAAAAATTGAACGATGAACTCCTCAACAACGCTTTGAAATTATTAAAATTCGTCACAAAAATGCTATAAATTGTGCACTGCAACAGTTCGCAAAACTTAAACGCTTTTGGGACGTCGTAAAGCCCCCACTTGACCAGAAATAGTGCTGTTTTATTAAGCTGTTAGATTTGTGACAAGTTCGCTGAAGAACAACTTAGAATATTGCAGTTTTATCAGTTTTAACTCCCAAACTTAAAACAAACCTATACCAGCTAAGTTTTAAATTTTACTTTCAATCGAAATGAAATTGAAATCCATTCAAAATATAAATTGGAGTTCTGAAATTCACTTAAAACGAAGGGATTTACGTATTCTACATATCAGTAGTAGAGATCCACTTAAAGGAAATAAACCTTAACTTGTGTAAATAATGCATTTGATTCGTAAGAAGTTGAAGATTATTATTTGTATTTAAGGATATGGACAAAGCATTTAAAATGATATTTCAAAACACCAAATGTTTTTACTATTTCGAATAAAACAATGTTCTTTCAATTACTTTAAAGACACATTTGGAAACTCGACAACAGCATCTTACCTAGCCGATATTTGGAAACTACTAATCGTGGAAAAACGAACCCACTTGGTCCAATTGTCCTAAGTCAATTGTAACTAAAGACAATATAGGTGACTTTTTACTTCCGATCCGACACGTAGGAACTACATATGTTTATATATTGCAAGTATTGTAAAATAACAGCCCAGGAACAAGTTAATTTTCGATTTAAAGTTTTAAAATAAAGAGAAGACAACTTTTCTTAAAGAATTATAAATCAATTTTTATTTTCAGAATTCATTTTAAATTCTTATATAGAGTTAGTTTTAAAGTTAACGAAAATCAAATCAAGCAATATTCAATATTTAATTTCTATTTTCAAAAAACATCGCAAATTGAATGAAAGATTTAATTTAGGGTGCAAACAAAAGCAATTTATTTAATACTTTTTTAACAAGTATTGCATTCGTAAAAAATTCGAACACAAAATTTAATCAAACACTACATTACGATGGTAGAGTAGTCGAAAAAAAGGGTCCTCCGATTCCTTCCGTCTATATGTTTGCCTTCGCCCCTACAGCCCGAACCGATTGTGTCGATTGAGTTCAATTCAAACTTGGAAATTGGAATTTTTAGCAGATTCGCGTAAAGTGTTTTTTTTAATTTTTTTTAGGACTAAAAATAACAGTAGACACCATACAAAATGGTTTGGTCAAAAATCAAAAATTCGAATTTTCTCAAAAACGAATCGATAAATTTCTATTAAATTTTTTGTTTCTTAATTTTTGCTTCTTTAATAAAAAAAAAAATATGTATCGCTCCGGAAAGGTACCACCCATAGAACCGTTTTTTTGTTTTTTAAGTTTTCTCAAGAACTGATTTGAATAATTTTTTTCAACACGACCTTTTATCAATCAATGATCAAAATAGTTATGTCTTTGTTTGTTTTTTGGATTTGAAAAAAAGATGCTAAATTCGATATATCGAAAATAGGTCATAATTTTCTTACGAACATCAAATACAAAAAATATACTAAAATTGTTTGTTTTCAAAATTCGCTATCTCGAAAATAGGTCATCATTTTCTAATGACTATAAAATGTAAATTACGTATATTAATAAGCTTTAAACAACTGCATAATAATCTAAATCTAATTAATCTAAAACTAAACAAATAATATATGCATGCAAAATTAATTAATTTCGAAAGAAAAATAATAAGTCTAGGTTTTTTTGATAAGTTCAATTTTGCCAGTTTCCTGACATTGTTATCCCTCGAAGTTAAAAGCATACCTTCCCCTTTAACATGAAATAGTCGTCAAATGATTTTTATTTCCCGTAGTAGTGAATAATTTCAAAATTTGATATACTTTCTTTCATCCATTTCATGCTTTGGTTTGATTTTCTAAATAGTTGATTTCTGGCTTTAAAAAAAGTTGTACCAGAATAATGTAAGTGTACTTGCTTTTTTTTTAACTTCCCATAGGAAATTATTGTAATCGGTCCGATTTGTCGAATTGAAAATTTTGACATTTCTCGACGTTTTAAGGTCCCTAAAGTCGAAATAAAAGTTTTTTAGAGAGATGGTTGTGCGTGCGTGTGTACGTACGTTCGTACGTCCGTACGTTCGCGACAGTTTTTTTCGTCGTCCATAGCTCAAGAACTACTAGAGATATCGACTTCAAATAAATTTTGTTGTACAGATAATAATGCAGAAAAATGCAGAAAGGACTCTCAAAAAAATTGAGTGGGTGTTTTTTAACCATAGCAATTTAAAAAAAGGTAAGGTTGAATTAAATTTTATGTTAGGTATATATTTTAACTTGATACCAAACAAATATATTTTTGGAAAAAAATTTCAATTAACGGTTTTTTTATAAATTAAAAAAACTGAAGAAAAAAAATATTTGTCACCCCGAAAATTTTGCGAACAAAAAATGATTTTATCTCAAAAAAAATGTTTGCGACGAAGAAACGTTTTTAACATCTGGACAGTATTAAACGTAGGGCATTTAGATTGATTGGTGATATTACCATCATAAGATCATTTACGTCGCTTGAACATCGTCGAAATGTTTCTTGTCTCACCCTTTTTTACCGTTACTTTAACGGTTTATGATCTGGAGAAATAGCCAGCTGCATTGCTCCACTTAAACAGTTCAACCGTAATACTCGCTCATCTAGGAATGCTCATCAATATACCCTCGAGCCCAACTTCGGTCGTACTGTCAAGTACAGAGATTCGTTCCTTAGCCGTACTACGCGAATGTGGAATGCTTTGCCACACTCTGTCTTTCCCAGCCATTGCAATATTCAGGAATTCAAAACCAATGTGCACCGACACTTCCTTTCAACCCCTCTCTCCCTTTCCTAGTGCTCACACTGTGTCTAGATAATAAGGGAAGTATTATCCCCTTGAGTGTGCGTTTATTATAAAAAAAAAAAACATCTGGTAAAAATGTGAAAAAAATCGAATTGACAGTTTAAAAAAAATAAAAACTTATACAAAAAATGTATAAAAGTTGGTAAAAATTGATTTTCGACTCAAATATCTTTTCAAAACTTTGAGATATTGGCTTTAAACTAATTTTGTTTTTTAAAAAATATCGTTTTCAACATTCAGTAAAATTTTGAGAAAAATCGAGTTTACAGTTTTTTTTACGAAAAACTAAAATCCTAAAAAAAACAATACTAAAACTTGGTAAAAATTTACTTTCGACTCAAACACTTTTCAAAAATTAGAAATATTGGCTTCAAAATTATTGTATCCCACAGAAAATATTGTTTTCGACATTCAGTAAATTTTTAATAAAAATTCAACAGTCCGTTTTTTTATTAAAAAAAAATAAAATCTACAAAAACTAGCACGTAAATTTAGTAAAAATTGATGTTCGGTTCTCGATATCTCATGAACAATAGAAGATATTGACTTAGAATTAATTTCATTCATCCAAATTGCATTTGTTTACATAAGAAATAAAAACTTTAAATAAATGCTATTAAAATTGGTAAAAATTGGTTTTCGACTAAAAATCTCGTTAACAAAAATTTATTTCGAAATCAAACTATTTCATTATATGCAAAGTATTATTATTAATTTTAAATTTTTTAAGAATAATTCAACTGGCAACTTTTTTAACAAAACACGAAAACCTACAAACTTACACTGAACCAAAAAGGTACGTAAATATAATTAAAAAGTTCGTTGAGACAATAAATAAAATGATTGAGTTTGTCCAATAAACATATTAATTGTGTCAGTGAACTATCGTTTATTATTCTCCATTTCCGGGTGAAAATTTTACAAACAATTCTAAATTTTCATTTATAACCACAATAAACTGAGTTTACTGATTTTAATAAATCCATTAATAAACATAAACAACCGTTCATTATTTCCGTTTATAGTATTAATAAACCCGTTTATAGCCTTAATGAATAGAGTTTATTAATTTTAATAAATACGTTCATTAATATAAAAATCCTTTATTATTTCCGTTTATAATATTAATAAACCTGTTTATAATCCCAATGAACAGAATTTATTAATTTTAATAAATGCATTCATAAAAATATAAACAAATGTTTATTATTTCCGCTTATACCTCTGGTGGGGGGAAGCCTCTGTTAATATCCAACTTACTTACCAGACCACTGATCCTTGCTTAGCGGCGATCAAAGTCCAACTGGTTTCTGCGGTCTGGTTCACTCTTTTCAACTTCCTTACTTCTATTTCTTTTGCTTCTACTTCTCTTTTTCTGCTTCTACTACTTTTTTGTTGGTCTTGTTCGGTTCTACTAGGCAACCTTTTGGTAACAGCATAATGTGAATTATATCCTTGCGAATGACAAAATAACATTTGCAAATTAATGTCACCGAGTTCTGGCCAAGTTGAGCTGAGTGTGAACACAATGCTTGGTGTAGTGACAGAATGCATGTAATTTGTTCGTGTTTTCGTTGTAGATTTGTAATGCGTGAATAAGGTTATAAAAAATAATAAACTGCTTGTAAATTTTCCAATTCGTCTCTTAATAATGCTGTTCATTGCAACAATAAACGGTTTATTATTTTTCAATTGACAAATTTGTATGTCTCAGTGAATAAGGTTATAAAAAATAATAAACTATTTGTAAATTTGAGAATTGGTTGTGATATTGGATGAAGGTTGGGATATAATCTTTAACAATCCATTTTCAAACATCTTGTTTATTGTCGCAATAAACGATTAATCATTTTTAATAACTAAGATGTTTGCGGCAATTAATAGAGTTATTAATTTTAATAAACGGTGATTAAGTGCTTTATTTTTCATTTAATAAACGGCCGTTAATAGTATTAACAAACGATTATCAAACGCTGACATTTTTTTTAATAAACCGTTCACTCTGAAAAGAAAAAGTTTGTTGTGACAATAAATAAGCAGTCAATAAACGCCGTTTTTTATATTAATGCACGTTTGTTTTTTCAGTGTATAAGCAAGACTAACCGACAGACGGGATGGTATGTTATCAGTGTGGGTCGCATCTCAGCCTCTTTTTTCTTTTTTTTTGATTTTGTACTTAAACTCTCATCTATCCCTAAAGGGGGACATTTTGTTCTTTTTTTGTTTTATATTTTTATTTTATATTTATAATACAACTTAAGCCGAAATTTTTGTTTTTGTTACATTACAATAATTACATTTGTCAAATTATGGCAAAAACCGTATTTCACCCAATTTTTAAATAGCTGTAGCATCGAATTTCTTAGATCTCTTATCTATTATTTTAGCAATGTTGCAATTGGTGCTCTAGATAGAAAATTGGATTACTACCAAGCGAACATCAAAAATAACTCTTCGGAAAATAGAACCAAGTGAAAGAAACCCAATTTTAAAAAATTGGCACTTTTGCACTATACAAAATGAAACAAGACCAATTATCAGCATTTGATCATATTGCACTTCGACAAATGAATTAATTCCAACATATTTTGTTAAATAAGACCAACTTATTTCTACGGTGCGTTTTAACAATTAGGTATGTAAGGGGGAACATGCTGCCACCTTGCAGGTCCTTGTTTAAGTGTAATAAGACCAACTTCTGAAAACTGGGGTATATTGAACTTTACAAAAGTGAAATAAGTCAAATTCTTGAAAGTTGGTCTTACTTAACTAGCCTTTTCTTAACGGCACCTTTTTTAAAAAGATCACTTAAAAATTTAATTTTTGGATTAAAGAAAAGTGTTTGACTCTCTGATTTTGTATACTCAACTTCGTTCTGGTAAACCTCAACTAGCTGTTTTTGTATTATTATTATGCCACATTTGTCCAATTTGTACAATCATTAAAACTCTTTTGGAACAAAAAAGGTGTAAAGGGGTGCTTAATCACAAAATATCGATGGTGGATTGTTATCATCTCGTCGACCAATAATATGGCCATGAATCTTTTTTTGAAAAATTGCGATTACCTTGTTGCTTGTTTGGCAAGAAGAACCATTTTTAGTGTATTTTAACAATTTTAGTACGTTTTTGAAGCATAAATTGTTACAATTTTAATAATGTTGTAGTTTTTACTTGTCAAGTTTTTAAATATGGCAACTTCAGATGTAACAACTGCCTAAATAGCGGGCTGTCCAAAATAAAACCTCTTATTGGAAAACCGTTTAGAGTCAATTAATTATGCATGACTCTACTACTTTACACGAGCAAATACTTACTTAGCACATTAAAGGGCACGAAATTAGTAAATATCAAACTCATTTACATTATTGTGACAAATCAATACCATTAAATAAAAACACAAAACAGGTTTATCCAAATTCATTTAGAGCAATCAAACAGCCATTAAAAATCATGTGGGTATATTTTATACGACCGTATCACACTTAAATTAATTTAAATTTTAAATAAAATTAACTATAAATTATTTTTATTTTTGAACGAAAAAACGACATTGATCAGATTTGGTTTGTCAAAAAGATAAAACTTGAGCTTATGGCAGAATTCCTAACATTCTATATGCTCCTTTTTATCAATATACACAATTTTTTGAAAAAAAAACGAATAGGCATATTAAAGATTTAAAAGCTGTAAAAATTTGTAAGACTTTTTAATAGATGGATACAGTTAAAAAGTCATAAAAGTATTACAAAGGAATTTATCGATTAGTTTTTTTTGGAATGAAATAAAATACTTCTGATACCTCCTGCTTACCTATATCTTAAAAATATCTTTAACATCTTCTTTTTTTTTTAATAAGAATTCAAAAAGCAAAATGATTGAGAGTTCCGTTAAACGGATTGAAGTTTACGACCCGCACAGAATTCAGTAAAATACATTCTAACATATTGCTGTAAAAAAAAGAAGCTACATGTTTATGGAAATCCATAATCTGGTTGCAAGAAGCTGTTTAAAAACTTTATAGCCTCGTAAAAGCATGAATTTTCAAAAGATGTCTCTTTTGTAAAGCTTTATATCCCCAGTTGTAGGTTATCAAAGAACAAGACTTCCCGTCTTTAACCAGATATTTCATTGCTTTTTAATTATTTGCGTTGTAAAATACAGAACCGAACCACTGATGTTCTGTTTTATATGAATAAAACTTCTTAAAACAGAAACAAATAAATCCATTTTCAAGGTAAAACTTTATTTTCCACACAGTCTTTCAGCAGCAGCAAAAAAACAAAAACAAAACAAGAAAAAGCAGAACTTAAATTAAAACGTCTTAACAAGCCTGGTGTCCATAAGAAGTTCTTGTTTGGCAAGTTTTTCTTTTTCTTTGTGCCACCGGGCAGGCAGGCAAAGCCGTTTGCCATTTTGTCACACCTTCGCCTTTACTTATGGCCCCATCACCATCATCAGCCTCGAGAAGCTGAGAGAGTAACTGAATACCTTACCTTTTTGTCTTATCTCTTGTGAGACTACATACCTTCAACTATGACTATGCGAATAAGCGAACAACATTGTTCAGAAGCTCTAGCTTTTGCTTAACTGGTATACTATGGAAGCATATAGTACATACTCGTATTGTATGGTAGGCCCTCGGCTAGAATTCATTGGATAGTTTTTTATTTTTCTTCTAAAATTAGTCAGTCACAAAGTCGGCACGGTATGGAACGCTAAGCACTAAGGTAAAGAATTCTGTCAACAAATTCGCGCGCTAAACAGCATTGCATTCTTTGGAACTTGCATATATACAAATATATGGACTACGTATGCTTAAGATACACCATTGAACAAGATTGTTTCGTGCAGACAAGAAAATCTGTAACCTATACAGTACCGACATATATTTATACATACATATGTACATTATATAGGGACGTGATGCAAAATGGAAAAAGCACCGACAAACTGTCTGCATTTATCACGATACCAATTTTGAGGATTTCATTATTTATAGTGTCGCTACAGTTACTTGTTTTTTAAATTTTATTTAGGTTCTGTCCTGAATACTTGCAAAACGTTGACGTTGATTCTTTTATTTTATTATCTTAATTTAGTTCTTCGACTTTGCATTTTGAATTTAAAAACTATGCTATCCTAGCCAATAGCTCTAATTTTGGTAGCCAATTAAGTATCCATTGAGGTGACCATTAAATAAGAAAAACAAAAATTGTGATAAATAATGTACAATGTTAATATCCATTTTTCTTTCTTTGTTTTTAAATTTTTTGAAAATTATTTCATTTTAAAACCGTGGAGAGAAACAACTTTATTTATTTAAAAATTGATTACTGGCATAAAGAAAAGTTTTTAAAAAAATCGCGAAAATAACAAATTGAAAAATTCCAAAGTCCTGGGAAAACTTAAAATTCGTTCTGCAAATCACAAGAAAATCTTTAAAAACTGTTTTCCTATAAAAATTCGTTTATGGAATATCAAATTAAATTGCATATTAAAAAAAGCATTTTTTCAAAAATAATTTTACCAAATTTGCGTACTATTTTTGTAGATTTTATTTTTTTTATGAAAAAGCGGACTGTGGGATTCTTATAAAAAATTTACAAAATGTCGAAAACAATATTTTCTGTGAGATGAAATTAGTTTGAATCCAATATCTTTAATTTTTAAAAAGATATTCGAGTCGAAATTAAACTTTTACCATGTTTTAGTACTGTATTATTTTCTTAGGGTTTTATTTTTTGTAAGAAAGCTGTCAATTCGATTTTTCTCAAAATTTTACCGAATGTCAAAAACGTTATTTTCGTTGTACAAAATTATTTTGACAAATATTTTGTTTGATTTATAAAAAAAAACTTTGATTGTTTTTTTTTTCCAAAAATATATTTGATTGGTATCACGTTACCAAACTTCGCGAACGTACGGACGTACGTACACACGCACGCACAGACACCTCTCTAAAAATCTTTTATTTCGACTCTCGGAAGTTATTGTAATCGGACCGATTACATTAACTTCCTATGGGAAATAAAATGCACGACTGAGTCTGTTTAAAAATATTTCCTGTATTTTAAAATTAAAAATGTACCTGCAAAAAAAATCAAAACACCTATCATGAAATCGATTGATCAATTCTTGAGAAAACTTTAAAAGAAAATAAAGGTTCTATGGGGGGTACCCTTCTGGAGCAATACAAACAAACCAAAGTTAAGAGAAAAAAAAATGTTCAGAAAATTTAATTAAAATCTATCGGTCCGATTTTGAGAAAATTCGAATTTTCGATTTTTGACCAAAAAATTTGTATGAGGACTGCTGTTATTTTTAGTCTTAAAAAACAGAAAAAACTTATTACTCGAATCGAGTAAGAACCTTAATTTCCAAATTAGGGAGGGGCGAGATGAAATTTTTTTCGAATGCAATACTTGCCATATAGTTCCTTAATGAAGCAAGTATGAATGTGTTTTAAAAAAACCGCTCCAACGATTTTCGAAACAAAATTGGAAAAATTAATTTTTTTTTGGGAAACATAGCATTATTTTAATATATTTTGAAGGAGAACTTATTTTGCTGGTATATTTTTAAAATATGAAAACAAAAGTATTGTTTTTAAACAGACTGTTTGGATACAGAAGCAAGTTTGCCCGACCCACTTGTGCATTTTTATAGTTATTACAATTGATATCTTGTCGTTATTACAATACTGATGCACCAAAATTGACCCACAATTAATACGTATTTTGAAGGAAATAATTTTAAAAGTAGCAAACTTGTAAGAAAGGATGCTCCAAAATGTAATTGTGAAGTTAAATGTTGGGAACACTTAAAAGAAACGATTTAGTTTTTGCGCCAATTTTTATTAATTACACAGTTCCACCGAATGACCACATCAATTACTGTTTTTTTTTTTGTAAAGATTTGCAAAAATCAATCTTTTTAAAATGTCTTTTGTGAAAACAACTGTCAACTGAATTCTTGCAAAATTTTTACCAGGTTCGAAAAGTCCTTTTTCGTAGTTCAAAAATTATTTTAAGCTGAATTTAAGTTTTAAATTTTTCTTTAATGAGGAAGGGACTTTTTCTGTAGCTCTTTTTCATTCTAAAGTATTTAAGTTTCGTTCAATTTTTAGCTACAAAAATGTGTTGTAAATAAACAAAATAATAATTAGTTTCGAAAAATATAATTTTATATTTTATTTAAAAATGAATGTACAAATATGAAGTTATTTACAATTAAGTGACATATTTTTAAAATTAATTGTTTAACTGGTATATGATTGATGATAAGTTTACACGTGATGAAGCTTCGTTTTAGTATTTTCTTCCTTCATTGAATATCGATTGGAAATCTATTCATAAAATCGTTGATAGTTTCTGTTGATTTTCTCGATCTTTCAATACATCCTTTTTTCGTTTCTTCGATGTCCAATAATATAGTTTTCCAATATGACGACGGACTTGGTAGATTTTTAAGGAAAGAGCTTGAAAAAGTCTCATCCGAATCAAATTCAAAAACGACAACGTTAGCATTTTGGTCAATTTTAGTATATTGGAAATCCATGTTGATAGGTTTGTAAATGAAATGAGTGTGTTGAGGATGAGCTTGTGAATATGACTGATGCTAATTCTGAGTTCAATATTTGCTTTTATATGATAATACTTATTCTTTTTTTGATAGCAGGTATAAGGATTACCTAATTTTAATCTTGTTGTAATCAACAGGATTACCTTTTCTTAATTATATATACTCGTATATGTTGATAATTAAAAAAGAAAGGATATTTTTGTATCTACCTGTGATAGAGTAAAGTTAATATAGTGATTTAAACTTGTAGAATTTTACTTTTAGTAGATTTATGTTATATGACAATGGATTAAGGGGTGTTGAAAACCGTACAAATACTATTCTTACAGAAATTGGCGCATAATTGTAGTCAATATTTAGACTCTGATAACAAGTCAAAAAAGGTTATGTTAAATTTAAACCAATTTTATTAGAGTTGAAATGATGACACTTTGAAATTTATAAAAATGTCAAAAAGATACACAAAAAAAAAAAAATTATACAATTTTTTACTAACGTTTTTTTTATTTTAAAGAATTACGGACCAATTTTCCACCAGCCCATAAAGTATTCCGAACAGTTAGTTTTTTTTCTAGATATAACGGTGTCTTAACATATACACTTGAGGATTATCGCCACTCTACATACCTACCGCAGTTTTGATCATTCACCAACAACAACATTCAACCAAAAGTGATCTTCATAGCTAAACAAAATTCGCTTATGAACATTTTGATCAAGAGGAAAATCTTTCCATTCACCGAATCTATACTGCTAGTTATCCGGTGGCTTCAAGTCAGACTAATTTCATAGTAAATCACTTTACAGCTGTCAAAATGGCAACCAATTACCAACTAATTGTGCTATGGCTCTAAAAAAAAAAACACCCGTAAGTTATCAATTTTATGAATACTATTTAGCAATTTATTGGCTTTTTCAAAATTTGAAACCTTTGTTTACTATTAAAAATATTAACTCTCTTTTATTAGATATCTGAACTCGAAAATTTTCTTGCAAACCTGCAAAATGTTCGATATTTTGTGGTAATATTAGAATCTTTAATGCATTGTTGAATCGGTTATCGTTCCATTTTTAGTAATCGCGTAGCTTTAACTTGTCAAATGTCAAAAAAAGACAGGGTTAAAAGTAACATAAAAGGCTGAGTGGTATTTTCTATAATAATTTTCATTACAATAACAATTAAATATTAATATTTTTCTTCATCATTCGTAGATTATTGTTATTGTTTTTATTTTTGACATGATGAAACCTTTGCTCCTTGATACTTTTATCAACAGCAGCGTGAAATATATTGATGAAAGAATTTTACTTTCTAAAATCAAAGATTGTGGGATTTTAGTTCCTGATAAGATTTAGCACCATACTTAAAAGAGGTTTACTTCCACAATCAAGTCTGCCTGGTCCAAGATTCAGATAAAGACCTTCTAAAAACTGTGTAGCCTGTCTATACTTCTACACCGTGTCAGAGTGTTGTCAACAAATCTTGTCATGTGTTTATTTTGTTTCCTCTAATGCTCTCACACAAAATGTTTATTATTACTATTCTACTACCCACTCATAGCTTTTAACACTCACGTTCAGGTTATCTCATTTATAGCCAAACACTCACATTAACTTTACTGCATTTTATTTTATCGGCGCGGCGGCAGAGCATTTGCCACTGCATTTTGTATCTTTGTATCTTTTTCGATTTAAAATAAACATGACCTCATTTCACGCATGTTCACATCTGATTAACTCAGAATTGAATTCAGGATTTAATTGATGTTGTCGCACAAGTTGTGGTGCAATAAATCATTTTCAATGCTGTGTGTTTGGCACATATGTCGATCAATTAATTAAATGGCTGTCGGCGATTATATGTGCATAAATTGTAAGGCAATTTTGAGCTTGTTCCCCTTCCCAGCTTTATATTTATATAGAGACAGCTAACAGAGAGTCTACCACAAAAGCTACTTGCAGCAAGCCGCCTTATGTTTTGTCAATGGCTATGGCATTGCACTTACGCTGATGGCGTTCGCGTTCGGCTCCATCTCGAGGCATTGCATAATGAATGAAATTATTATCGTCTTACAAAAATTTAAATGCCATTTAATTGAGTGCTAATGGACAATCGAATGACGAGCGATAATCTCCATTTGATATGCACATCGAGATACAAAGATCCAAACAGTTTGTTGTAATCTCTGCTTCGTTTATTTGTTCACATGACACACGACAGTAGCGCCGTCGACGTTCGCCGCTCTACAGAGACAGCCAAAGAAACAGAGTCAGTGGAAGAACGTAACATAAAATACTTGTGGGCTTGAATTGTGTTTTAAATGTTTCGAGATGAGTTATTTTATTGAAGCACATCGCCTGCTTCAGAGCGCATCTTGAGGCAGAAGTTTTATGTAGGTATAAGTCGTGAAAGACGCATCGAAAATCATACACTGAAGAAACGATGTAATATGGTACTTAGACTTCATGTATCCGTAAAAAACACTATAACGGTGTATTAGAGAGCATAAATCAAATGTAATTGCAGCTAAAAATTCATGCACGTTCAGAATTACAAGCTTTGTATACAACAAAATCATCCCGCGTTGTACTTCGCTACATGTATCTTCCTCCTCGTGGTGGCGGCGATGGACGGCCGGCGTTTCGTTTATAAGCCGCATTTGCTCGTTGTAACAGCCATCATGAAATTGAATAATGAGAGTGTCTAGAATTGAAGCATGGATAAGAATGCTTTCGACAAAATAAGAAACAAAAATCTGACCTGATAATCTCTCTTGGATTTGTGTATCTTTTTCTTTACCCTGTGATTACACTATGTACATTTTAACAGCGGAACGCAGATACAATTTATAGATGATGCAGACAAAGTGCGTAGGTGTAATGGTTTGATTTATTATTTCATCCCATAATTGGTCAGGAAATTTGTTTGCTTTTTTTGATTGCATCCAACAAAAGCGATATAAAAATTAGAAGAAAGAAAAGATACAAATTTGATCTCATTTTTTTGTTGTTGTACGTGCTACATGCCATACGGGGGTTAATTTAGACCAGCCTGAACTTTGAGAATTCTGAAAATTATACTGCATTGGTAAGCATGTCTTTTCAAACTCTTAAATATTCGCCATTTTTGTACTACAGTGTATCCTCATGTTTGACAGATGACAGCTTACGGTTAAGAAAATAGAGAAGGATATTCTCAAAGTTTAACATTTTCAAAGTTCACCATTAATAAAACAGTTGTCAAAATTTTACAAAAAAAACGAGGAAAATTAAAATCTTGTATCATCACGTGATGATGATCTTCAAGTGTATGTTGAGATACCGTTATATCCCCAAAAACTGTTGTGCTTTAGGGGTTGGTAGAATAATTGGTCCGTAATACTCTTGGAACAATAATAGCCAGATCGTTGTAGTCACTTGTGACCGCTATAGAGCCATGATTACTGATTTTTTCGTACATCAATTATTGAACAACCGCGATTTCAACAAGACTGCGCAATTGATTTATCAAAGGAAACGTTCAGTAACTGCATAGTTTCACGTTAAGAACCCGTGAATTTGTCACCAAGCTCTTGTGATTTAACCCCGCTTGACTAATTTCTGTGGGAATCTGAAGTCGCTTATCTATGCCAAAAAGCCCGAGACGACTAACCACTTTGAGGATAACTTTTTTTGATATACGGCCACAAGTGTTGGAAAAAGCTATCGAAAATTGACCCCCAGTCTTATGCCAGAAATCATTTAAATTATAATGCCAGAAGGTTGTCTTTCGAATTAAATAAATTGTAAGTCAATTTAAATATTTGTTTTATTACATTTTAAATGTGTATACCTATAATAGATATGTATGTATGTCGTGTTGAGTAAAAAGGGACACCTAACCTCAGTAATTCTTCACCTTAAAGTGTGTTATCATACAAAATGAAGCTAAACAAAAATGTCGGATTTTCTTAAACTATTTTTTTTAAGCTTCGTATTAATTACTTACTAAAACCTATTTTAAAATCACGCTGTCAAACTAATTTTCTTTGATGTGTTCATATTGTTCACTTGAAAACGTATCTTTTATGACATTTTTATAAAATTCAAAGTGTCATGTGGTTCGTTTCTGATACGAAAAAATAAAGATTTTAACTTTCATAAAATTAATTAACATTTAACATAACATTTTTGTGCATCTGTTATCAAACTAATAATACGACATCAAACTTTATTAACGCCAATTTCTGTGTGATTCGTATTTTTAGGGTATTCAACACCTCTAAGTCAATTGCTATAAAACATTAATCTGTTAAAAGTAAATCCTACCTAGTTAAAATTATTATTATAACTTTAACTCAGGTAGTTATAAGAATATCCTTTCTTCTTAAATTATAAACATAGGTATACATAATTAGGGAAAGGTAATTCTGTTAATTGCAGCAAGATTAAAATTAGGTAACTTATCCTGTAATCCTCCTACCTCTTCTCAAAAAAAGTATTAGTAGTATCATAATAAAAGCAAATATTGAACTCAGAACTAGCATCAGTCATATTCACAAGCTCATCCTCAACACACTCATTTCATCTACAAACCTATCAAAATGGATTTCCAATATACTAAAATTGACCAAAATGCTAACGTTGTCGTTTTTGAATTTGATTCGGATGAGACTATTTCAAGCTCTTTCCTTAAAAATCTACCAAGTCCGTCGTCATATTGGAAAACTATATTATTGGACATTGAAGAAACCAAAAAAGGATGTATTGAAAGATCGAAAAAATCTAAAGAAACTATCAACGATTTTATGAATAGATTTCCAATCGATATTCAATGAAGGAAGAAAATACTACAACGAAGCTTCATCACGTGTAAATTTATCATCAATCATATACCAGTTAAACAATTAATTTTAAAAATATCTCACTTAATTGTAAATAACTTCATATTTGTACATTCATTTTTGAATAAAATATAAAATTATATTTTTAGAAACTAATTATTATTTTGTTTATTTACAACACATTTTTTTAGCTAAAAATTGAACGAAACTTAAATACTTTAGAATGAAAAAGAGCTACAGAAAAAGTCCCTTCCTCATTAAAGAAAAATTTAAAACTTAAATTCAGCTTAAAATAATTTTTGAACTACGAAAAAGGACTTTTTGAACCTGGTAAAAATTTTGCAAGAATTCAATTGACAGTTGTTTTCACAAAAGACATTTTAAAAAGATTGATTTTTGCAAATCTTTACAAAAAAAAAAACAGTAATTGATGTGGTCATTCGGTGGAACCGTGTAATTAATAAAAATTGGGCCAAATACTAAATCGTTTCTTTTAAGTGTTCCCAACATTTAACTTCACAATTACATTTTGGAGCATCCTTTCCTACAAGTTTGCTACTTTTAAAATTATTTCCTTCAAAATGCGTGTTAATTGTGGGTCAATTTTGGTGCATCATTATTGTAATAACGACAAGATATCAATTGTAAGAACTATAAAAATGCACAAGTGGGTCGGGCAAACTTGCTTCTGTATCCAAACAGTCTGTTTAAAAACAATACTTTTGTTTTCATATTTTAAAAATATACCAGCAAAATAAGTTCATCTTCAAAACAATTAAAATAATGCTATGTTTCCCAAAAAAAATTAATTTTTCCAATTTTGTTTCGAAAATCCTTAGAGCGGTTTTTTAAAAACACATTCATACTTGCTACATTAAGAAACTATATGGCAAGTATTGCATTCGAAAAAAATTTCATCTCGCCCCTCCCTAATTTGGAAATTAAGGTTCTTACTCGATTCGAGTAAGGAGTTTTTTCTGTTTTTTAAGACTAAAAATAACAGCAGTCCTCATACAAATTTGTTGGTCAAAAATCGAAAATTCGAATTTTCTCAAAATCGGACCGAAATATTTTATTGCTCCAGAAGGGTAACCCCCATATAACTTTTATTTTGTTTTTAAGTTTTCTCAAGAATTGATCAACCGATTTCAATATAGGTTTTTTGATAAATCAAATGGCATCTAAATTTTGGAAAACAAAACCCTTTTTGCAGGTACATTTTTAAATTCTAAAATATAGTCAATATTTTTAAAAGGAATCTTTGGATATATGAGCAAGTTCCTGCGACCCAGTCGTGCATTTTATTTATGTACAAAATGTTTCAATTTATTAACTTCCCATTCGTCGAATTGAAAATTTGGATATTTCTTGATGTCGATTTGTCGAATTGAAAATTTGGACATTTCTTGTCTGTTCAAGGTCCCTAGAGTCAAATAAAAGATTTTAAGAGAGATGTCTGTCAGAAAGATATAGAAAGGACTCAAGAAAATTGAGTGGGTAGTTTTTTTTACCATAGCAATTTAAAAAAAAGGTGAAAATTTTGGTTAACCAAAAATATCTTACGAACCAACAACGCTAGAGACTTGAATTAAATTTTATATTTTATATTGTAAATTGATACCAAATAAATATATTTTTGGAAAAAACCTAATTAACAATTTTTCTTTTATAAATTAAAAAAATGAAAAAAAATATTTGTCACCTCGAATATTTTACGTACAAAAAATGATTTTATCTCCAAAATAATTTTTGACATCTGGTAAAATTTTGAGAAAAATCGAATTGAAATTTTTTTTATAAAAATTAAAACCTAAAAAAAAAAACGCTTAAAGTTGGTAAAAATTGATTTTCAACTCAAATATCTTTTCAAAAATTTAAGATTATGGCTTCAAACTAGTTTTGTATTAAAAGAAATATTGTTTTCAACATTCAGTAAAATTTGAGAAAAATCGAATTGACAGTTATTTAACAAAAAATAAAAACCTAAAAAAAATTACTAAACACTGATTTTCGACTCAAATAGCTTTTTAAGAATATAGAGATATTTGCTTCAAATAATTTTATTTTATAAGAAACATTGTTTTCAACATTCGGTAGAATTTTGAGAAAAATCGAATTGACAGTTTTCATACAAAAAATAAAAACCTTTAAAAAACAAAATATATTGCAATCGGTCCGATTGGTCGAATTGAAAATATTGACGTTTCTAAAGCAAGGTCCCTAGAATCTAAATCAATTTTTTTTTAAACTTATTAACTAACTTATAAAAAATATTTGTCTTAATGCAGGGTTATCCATTTTACATAAATAAAACACATATAATTTCTATTTGTTCATGATATTTCTTCGCCTTGATTCTTTTGAGGTAGTTTTCGATCACTTTTTGACACAATATTGGGCGGTATCTCAGCCATAACTTGACAAATGTTTGTTTTTAAGTGCTTAAGCATTAAAAGTTTATCTGCATAAACACGGTCTTCGCGTAGCCCTACAAAACATTGTGTCAATTCGCATGATTTTGGTGACCAGTTGATATCGCCACGACGAGAAATTATGCGGCCAGGAAATGTCTCTTGTAATAAAGCCATATTCGTTCGACTTGTGTGGCATGTGGCACCGTCTTGTTGAATCCACATATTTTCCAAGTCGTATTATTCAATAGCAGGCAAAAAAGAGTTGGTTATCATATGACCATAACGCTCCGAATTGTCGTTTTCGAAGAAGTAAGGTCAAATCACACCTCCGAGTCCTGACCAAAGAGCCAACCAAACAGTGACTATTTGTGAATGTATTAGCCTCTCCTCAATTACATGAGGATTCTCAGAACCCCAATTGTGAAAGCTTTGTTTATTAACATACCCACTGAATGAGAAATGTGCTTCATCGCTGAAGAAAATTTTGTTCGAAATATCGCCGTCCACCGTCTGTTGTTCAAGCACCCATTGGACGTTTCTACGATGTTCTAAATTGTCAGCTGGCTTCAGTTGTTGTGTGAGCTGGACTTTACATAGATTTAGCTGTAGATCCAAATGCAAAATACGCCATAATGTGCCGTAAGACAATCCTAATTCGACGAGCAATCGACACATTCGGGTCTTCGGCAACACTTTAATTTACAGCAGCGATATTTTCAGTGGTCCGAGTGAAACGATGAAGGCCTTATAATGTCTGTAACCAATCCAGTCTCTTCAAATTTCTTCACAATTTTGCCAATTGCTTGCGTAGTTGGACGATTATGTAAACCATAATCTCCTCTTAAAGCACGATATGTGGCTGTGGCAGAATCACCATTTTTGTAGTAATTTTTAAAAATTTGAAGTGTTGTGCGAAAGTTATGCGATCCATTTTCGTAAATGTCAGGCGTTCAGCTGAAGAAAAAACAATTGGTTTAACATCTTCATCCAGCCCAATAGTTTTGAAACCGCAAAATAGATAACCCGTTATTTCGTACAATTTTAAGAAAAATCCAAATGACAGCATAATAATCTACAAAAAATATTACCCAACATTGGTTAAAACTGATATTCAACTAGAATAAATTCGAGTTCTGACTTAAAAAATATTTCGTTATTTACAAAATTTTGTTGTTAACATAATGATATTTTCTTAAACAAATCAAATTAGATTTTATTCAATGAGAAATACAAAACTCTAAACTTTGGTAAAATATTAAAAGATAGTAAAATTATTGTAACTGTTGATATTATTAGAGCCAGTGTTACTGTTATGAAAGGTGTCTAAGCTATAGTTTAGTACAGTCAGTTTCAAAAATTTCTAATTTTCTATTTCTAATTTAATTCCTACCTACCTACCGCCTTTGTATTGTGTCATAATTTTTTAAAGTGTTCAAAGGAATTCTAAATCACTGTACGCTCTACTTTACTCACAAGATACGAGTATGTTTCCTTTCACGAAATCATGTGAACTTCCAATACCTCACATAAATCTACCCCTTCTTATAAAACAATTCAAGCTCAACATCATTTTACTCGAGATCAATGTCTCTGATGCAATTAAACTTGAAAAATTGTTATTAAATGTCAGTTGTCAATTTATTAACACAAATCTTACGGCAATTTTCTTTATCAACCCAAAACAAGGAAGAAGGGAGAGAGAGATAAAGAGAGAAAGGAATGGACACATAAAAACAGAAGTAAAGATGGGACCCCTTCAAATTCCACCAATAAAACACGGCAAGTAAAGAAGAATCAGGAAATAGCTACGAGGTATCCCACTCGTTATCGTGTTCTTGTTGACTACCGACGACGATGACGATGTTCGATGACTTCTTCGTGTGGGATGTCGTTGTCATGGCTCCAGATTTTACTTTCATGTCTCTCAACATGCTTCCAATATACCAAAGTACACAATCATACAAACTACAAAAACAAAAAACGAATACATCGAGTACCTATTGCTTTATTTTAACAATAATTTTTTCAGCACATGGTCTAGCCAGGACAGGCCAGGCCAGGCCAAGTCATCATCAGGCTTAAGCCAAGTGAGAGGACAAAACAGTGCAATGCAGAGGCAACAATATCGAACTCACGAACCGGCCAATCTTCATCTCTATTAGAAAAATTTCCTAAGGCTGTCATTTGGTGACTTAAAGATTTCGTGCAACCGCAAAGCTTTCGAACCATAACTCTTATAACCGAAGCGAAGCGAGATGCTAGTGCATGTGTCGTTTCCACGCTTCTCCTTCCTCCCTTCTACCCTTCCTACCTATTTTTTCTATCCAAAAGTCCATTCAGGAGCACTGCAGAGGCAGAAATAAAAATCATAATCATTGATTGTTCACTCTGTGTAGTTCCAGAAAGTGCTACTTGTCGTCTCTACTTTTGGCCCCGTGTGGAACGTGCTTCCTTAATGCATGAACGAACAACTGGATGTTGTGGTGACACTCTAGGCTTGGTTGGGTTCTTTAGTTTTGTTTTCATTTTTTTTTTGTGTGGATTTACCTCGGATGATGTTGGAAGATTCACTGGATTGTTGTTCCAATCCATCTACGAGTAAACGTTGTTTCAATCGAAGGTTTTTTGTAATCCTCCGATTGCATTATTGGCTCTGCTGGCGGACTCGGTATTCGGGAAGAGGGCCACGACTTGTCTGGATTGAATTGGGCTTGGAATTGGACATGGACATTGCTCTGGTTGCCTGCCGTAGCAGTACAGGTTGGAGACCTCTCTTCTTTTTATCGTAATTTTACCTAACCAGAGACAGGCCAACTACGAGTATAAGGTGAAAGATATTTCTATATATTCCGGGGCAAGGTGCAAGATACAACAAAATTCTTCAAGCTGCCTCCTATCGCATTTATCTTTTGCTGTCAATCTATCGCCTGTCCGTCTTATTCGTATCTTGTTTGGTTATAATTTCGTATTTCGTCTGAACTTGCGCGATACGTGGTCAAAATAAACGCCTCAACCGATTTCGAATCGTTTTCGTTATACCAAACGTCGCGTCGCGTCGTCGACTTTACGTGCGGTCATGTGAGATCGTGAAGATATCTTTGGGATCGATGAGAAAAAGAGAGAGGCCTGCCTTCTTAATGGTTAGCCCTTAATTTAAATTGTCCAAAGCTATTTTTTGTTTTTTGTTTTTTATTTAAATTTAATGATTGCTAAAGAAACGAAAACCATACATAGATATTTATGTTTATAAATTGTGGATAGGTTTTATTGTGGCTGAATGGATGGCGTTAGAAACATAATTTGTTACATGTGACAAAAAGGAGGGACAATTTTGTTATTTTGCATATAAATTTTCATTGTTGAATTATGGAAATTTTATAGAAGCAAACCAGGTTTTAAATTATGTGTTGATATTTTCATTTTTGATAAAGGTGATGATGTTGTAAAGTTATTTGGGATTAATTTATAATCTTTTAACATCATTTTGGCCATAAGTCAAGGAAAGGCTGTTCTCGACTTCGAATAAAATACCGAAACAATTTATTCAATTATTTTAGAGAGCTTCCTAAATCATTAGATATGGAATGAAATGCTTTTAAATTGATGTTTTCGCGAAAAGACCGAACATAAATATTTTAAATTTTTGAATAATTTTTGTTAGCTTTTGAAAGGTTTTTAATTTATTATGTGGTAAGTCAATTTGGTTTTACCATCGATTTACATGAACAACTTCTGACTTTTAAGAAATAATTTATTAATCCATTATCATATTCGGGGTTTAGCTTATGATTTGCGAGTATTCAACTTAAACATTAACTTTACCGAATAAAAACTTCAATACCCTCACTTATTCTCCTTACAGTAGATTTTACCAATTTGGATTTTCCAAACAAATTTCAAATGTTAAAAACAATATAACACAAAAATATACACAGAATTTACTCTACAAAACTTTTATTTAGATTCTATAGGGAGCTTGAAACGTACAGAAATGTCAAAATTTTCAATTTGTCAAATTGGACCGATTGCAATAACTTGGTATGGGAAGTTGATAAATAAAATTAACTACACGAATCAAACGAACTTCAAGAGTCAGTTTAAAAATAGTAAAGTTCAAGATTTGAAAACGTACCCGCAAAATAAGTTTATCTTCAAAAACTTTAAATGGCATTTTATTTCCCAAACAAAATTCAGACATTTTTGATCATCAAATATTATTTAGACAATATCAGTTGCTCCCAAAATTGAGCGTACACTTAATTGAGAATTAGTTATTTGTTACTTTTCATATTTAAGATGCAATGTTTTTGGAAAATTCTTTTTAATTTTTATTTTTTACTAGCAAACCCGGCGAACTCCGTTTCGCCACCTGATGGCTTCGTTTTTTGTAACATTTCGTTTGGGGATTAAAAGATGAGGAAAAATTATTTTTTTTGTTTTATACATATTTGAAAAGGAAAAATTTTATTTCATTTCACAACAGTAATGAATCCATTTCAATTACAAACATGAAGTGTAATTTAGTTGAACTTCTCTAAGTAAAAAATGAAAGTGAATGCAAGTCGAGTACCGTTGCAAAGTCGCGGTGGATTCAAATTACGCAATATCATAATAATTGAACCAACTTTGAGTTGCAAGTTATGTGGTGGAAATCCTCTAAACTCCAGAGAGTTCAAAAACTCCGTTGGATAATTTACTACATCATCGGGATTTGTTATGGAATCAACGGATTTGTATGTCACCAAATCGCCAGCGATTTTTGATTGAATGGTGAAATTCAGTGCGTGTACATCATTATGCTTTGCGGTGAGAATTGCTCGTTGACTTAACCAAGCATAATTCTGATAATTCTCACTAATGTTTTTGGAAAACACTTTCAATAAGAGCTAATTGAGAGTCTATACAAATCGGCAAAAGTCGTTGGTAAGAGTAATTAATTCAGTTGTCGCATCAACTGGCACTTTTCCATTTCCAACAGCTAACAAATGTTTGGAAAATTGTGCAGCACTTTGATCAATTTGAAGTTGAACTCTCATATTAGTGGTTAGCGATAATGTTTTTACGTTATTTCATAAAAGTGATGCCTTCAGGCAAGCATTCAATTCATCTGCAGGCGTTCCACGGGGAATTATTGGCATCAACGTCTGCTTGTAATCGCCTGCCAACAATATTATCAAGCCGCCAAAGATGTTCAGTGTGAAGTTAAGTGCTTCAAGTGATTTCTTATGTGCCATTGTGCACTCATCCCAATTAATGAGCTTGCATTGCATCAACAATTTTCCCATTGCACTGGATCGGGAAACATTGCATGTTGGAGTATCAATTGTGTTTAAATTGAGTGGCAACTTAAGCGCAGAATGTGCAGTACGACCACCATCTAGAAGTGTTGCCGCAATTCCAGATGATGCTAACGCCAAAGCTATGTCACATCTTGATCGAATAGTGGCCAAAATCAATGAAATGACAAATGTTTTCCCTGTTCCTCCAGGTGAGTCCAGGAAGAATAGACCACCAGTATTATTGTCTACTGCTTGCGTTAATGTTTCGTATACTTGTTTTTGCTGTTCATTCAGCAACGGCACATTATTTCGAATGAATTCCTGCAATGTATCAACATTGTATTGCAGTTCTCGATTTAATTCTTGGTTCAATGCATCGCGCATCGATCGATTTGGCGCAATTATTCCTACTTCAATCAGTAGCTTGTTTGCAATAGTCAAGCATTGATCCTCAATCAGAATCATTTCTTCATTGTAGATTTCAAACGTTATTTGAAGTCGATATCTCTGACTTTTCTAGAAATATGGTTGACTAAAGATTAAGATTTTGAATTGAATTGAATTGGTTAACAAAAAAAGGTTCCCAAAAATAAGCTTTGGTTAAGAATATAGGGCCCTTGAAACGTCAAAAAATTTAAAAATTACAATTCCACAAATCGGAACTTTTAGAATATCTTTATATGGGAAGCTTAACGGAGTTCACCGCTTTTCTGTTGAAATTTTTCCTGAATTTTGTCTGCTATAAACCTCACGGAGCCCGAGACCTTTCCAACGAATGCAAAACCGTGGCAATCGGTTCGTGCGTTCTGGAGTTATAGCGTCAGGAAGGAAAACCCGACTTATTTTTATATAGTAGATTATTTTTTTCTTACGAATACATAAAAAACAATAAACAAAACAATAAACGAAAGGTAATATTTAAAAAAAAAAAAATTAATTATCTCAACATTTCATCCCACAAAATTGAGCGTACACTTTATATTTAATAAAATAAATTAGGTGGCGCAACAGTCCGTAGAGAACCAGGGCCTAGTAATTTACAACTCTCAACCATTCCTTTGTGCGAGTACTGTTGTCAGGAATGGAGGGGACCTACAGTTTAATGCCGAATCCGAACGGCTAATTTGAGAAAGCACTTTTTCATGACAAGGCATTACTCATGGAGAATTTTGTCAATTCCTCGCAAGAGGCAGTACCCGTTTTTTTTTTTTTTAAATTAAGGTGGCACAGGCAGGGATCGAACCCAAGACCTCTCGCATGACAGTCCAACGCACTAACCATCATGCCACGGGTACTACACATATTATATATAGTATATTTATGGCTTCTTAAATAAAGTATTCAAAAAATGTACCGCTATATTTATCGAGGAGTAAAACAATCTTTTCTCAGCAAGACGAAGACGTACGTTCGTACGTCCGTACGTCCGTACGTCCGTACTTCCTTCGCGAAGTTTTTTTCGTCGTCCATAGCTCAAGAACCAGTAGAGATATCGAGATTCAAATGAAAGATGCAGGAAGGACTCTCAACAAATTTGGGTGGGTGGTTTTTTTACCATAGCAATTCAAATAATAAGGTAAAAATTTTGGTTAACCCAAAATATCTCACAAACCAATAGCGCTAGAGACTTGAATTAAATCTTAAATTATATATTGTAGCGTGATACCTAACTAGTATATTTTTGGAAAAATCCAATTAAGTTTTTTTTTTAAATCAAACAAAACTGAAAAAAAAATATTTGTCACCTCGAATATTTTACGAACAAAAATGATTTTATCTCCAAAATATTTGTTTGCAACGAAGAATAACGTTTTTGACATCTGCTAAAATTTTGAAAAAAATCGAATTGACAGTTTTTTGTATGAAAACCAAAAAACCTAAAAAAAATATTACTAAAAGTTTGTAAAAAATGGTTTTCGAATCAAACATCTTTTTAAAAATTTAGTATTATGGCTTCAAACTAACAGCTTTTTAACAACAAATAAAAACTTAAACAAAAATACTAAAAGTTGGTAAGAATTGATTTTCGACTCAATCTTAAAAATTTGAGATATTGGCTTCAAATTGATTTTATTTAATAAAAAATATTGTTTTCAAAATTCAGTTAAATTTTGAGAAAAATCGAATTGACAGTTTTTTTAACAAAAAATAAAAACCTAAGAAAAATATAATTAAAATTGTTAAAAAAGATTTTCGACTCAAATATCTTTTCAAAAATTGGCTTCAAACTAATTTTATCTCACAGAAAATATTGCTGAAATAAAAACTTTTAAGAAATGCTACTAAAATTGGTAAAAATTGGTTTTCGACTAAAAAAAATATTGTTAGTAATTTTTAAGAATAATTCAACTATGGGTTATTCAAAATTCAGCAAGTTTCGATTTTCGGTTAGAAATTTATTAAGGACAAATATGTTGAGATTTTATTCTAAACATTTTTAGCCTTTTATAGGGAATATCAAAGTCTCAAATATGTAAAAATCAGCTATTAGACATTTTTCAAACAAAATTAGTTTTTAAATATTAAATTTCAATATTTTTATTATTTATTTAATTATTATTTTACAATATTTAAGGTAAATATTTATGTATTTAGGGCTATTAAATGGAACATTTTTAAACAAATAATTTACATTAAGATCACTTATAAATTAATAACTTCATTATAAAATATCAATTGGAAATCTATTCATAAAGTCGGTTATTGATTCCTTTGATTTTTTCGATCTCTCAATACATCCTTTTTTACTTTTCTCGATGTCATCCAAAATTGTTTTCCAATAAGACGATGGACTGGGTAAATTTTGTATAAAGTCACTTGAAATTGTTTCGAAATCAATTTGGAAATCAACAATATTAGAATTCTGATCCATTTCTGTATATAGTACAAAATAGTGTTGTAACGTAGAATGCTTTGAAAGGAATGGTAATTAGATGAGGAAATAGCCTGTTCTTATATCAAATTTAAAATCCTGTAGGATTTTACAACGTGTATCGATATTTTGAAGATTGGAATAACCCTTTTTTTCAACTACCTGTGCATTCAACTACTATACAAATATTAACTGTTTTTATTAGCACTAATTAGCTAAAGCAATATAAAAGGATATAAAAGGGATTAAGAGTTTCAAGCTATGAGCAATTACTCAATATGTTTGTGGTTAGAGAAAATTTGGTTCTAATTGTTTTAAAAAACAGTTTGAAACTCATAGAAATAGTAGTGAAGAATTATGTTTATAAAAATGTTCTGATAATTCAAAATTTTAATTGTTCATTGAATGTTTAATCATCTATGCCCTCCTCTATGTTTTCTACAATACTTTACTTATATCTTGAACTTGAACTCTTAAACATCAAATAATTTATAATTAGGTATCGATCGTGTCTTACCTTAGTATCTCAAAACCAACGATTGATGTATGAACCTACCTACCTAATTCTTCTTTTTCATCCATTCCTCAAAATTAACGTTAAGCCATTTATTTTATAAATTAAATTTAAATTTTCAGATAATCTTTTTCGTTTTAATTTTTATTTGTTGGTAAATCCGCCTGATTTAATGCCTCATAACAGGCAATATGTGATTATAAATGATATTATATCTTTTTGTATATGAGAGATAATCTCGCAAGACCGCAATAAAAATGAATTCACTAAAAATGAAATTCAAACAGAACTTAACTACACACGACCTTAAATCACATCATTGTGCCTTAAACATAGCAGGTGGGCGATAGTCGCTGCCTTTGCCGCCGCTATCGCATTCGCCCGCCGCCGCCGCTGCTGCCGTTGGTCGATAATTCGTTACCATTTCATAAAATGATAAATGAGTCATTTCAACTCAAGCCTTAGTTCATTGGTAATAAAACCAACCAAATTTTATAACATTTCAAGAAATGATCAAACCAAAAGTGCTCAGCATGAACATACTCCGTTTGGTATTTATGAAGCTCTCATAAGATTTTATAAGAGCTTATAAAAAAGGTACAACTCTACTACCGTGATTTCCATTCCGTATTTCCAGCTGGACATATTAAAGAAACAGTTAAGAAACAAATTACAATTTTATTATCTTTTTTCCCCGCTTAGTCTTACATTACAATTTGACCTATATTTTGTGTTGTTGAAATTGCTTCTTAAGATCTTGCAAAATTGCAGCAGAAGTCATATACATAAATGAAGTAATAACTCTTTATTTGTCTCGGCCAATCTCTTGAATATGCCGTAATATGCCTGGGGAAGCATCCGTTTTTCTTGAATGGCAGCTTTTTTTTATGAGTAATGTTTAAGTACCTATTTGATAAGAAAAAAAAACAAGAAGAAGCAAAACATTTGCAATAGACCTGGAACCTATGTAGCCTCGGATACTTCAAGTGCTATTGGTTGAAGATCAAAGAGGCTGAGTTGAAGTGTGCGCGCCGGCGCGCATCCGTAACCCATCATCGTAACGAATCATGATTAATGAAGGTGTTTGGTCAAGGCAGTTTTTTCTTAGTGCAACAGGGTGATTCAGAATTTTTATTAATGTTCACTTTTTTACAGAAGTAAAGAAGAATTAAACTTTATTTATCTTTATCTTTATCTTTTTCGTTATTATTTCATAACTGCTGCAGTAAGATATTTTCCTGAATATTTCGAATATCTCAATACCTTAATAATTAAAAAAAAAAACTATGTGTTCACTTTTTTACTGTGTCAAACAGTGATAGAGGCTGAAAAGCGGAAACAACTTGATTGATGTTATTAATTTGAAGAAGCAGCCCAACGGACGTTTTACGTACTTTTAATAATGCTCCTTAGAAATTGACATAAAACGCTATGAAACTTCATTCAAAGGTTCTTAATTTGTGGAAAGGTGTGACGAGATAGAAGGTAAAATTATTGAAGTGGAAGAAAATTGGAAAGTCGAAGACCTAAAAGATTGTTGCCAAGAACGCAATTTTTTATTTTTTTTTTTAAATAAGAGAAAAGTTGAAATGTGCTGCATTTACGTGGTCTTGTATTAACGAATTGCCTTTTCCAAAATCTTCAATTTCTGGAGTTTCGAAGGAAAACTTCCAATAGGAAGTTATAAGTGCGGGTTGCATTTCGTCGCATAACCATCATATTTGTATTCAAATTGGAAAAGTCCTATGATAGTTTATAGCCTTGCTAAAACGTATTTCTTCCGTGAAAATGCAATTATCCAATTCGTTTTTCTATTTTTTGCCATGAGTATTACGGAACACCCTGTTGTACAAAAACACTGTTTTTCTAAGCCTTCTTCTTTTTTTTGCATTGCTGTCGAATGCTTATAAAGTGCACTTTAATAATTTATCAAATCATACTTTTTACATATACATTATAAAACCATCACATACACTAAGTGTTTCCTTGCAAGACTTTTAAAGCTACAAAGCAAAAGTCTAAAAATTTCTATCAAAAGATTTATCATAGTACAACATACATACCTACTACAAAGTTATCTAGTTTCTAAGCCGATGATGGATTTTATCCTTTTCCTATATATGAGCCCTAATCAATAGTTTAACACTTAATAGATAGGTTTTGGGAAGAGATTTATAATCTTTTACTATTAAGAAGGACTGGAATTCTGTGTTGGAATACATAACACATAAAGTTGACTCTCATAGTGGCGCCAGTGTAACCACAAGCGGTAGCTAATTGAAAGTCAGCGATTCAGGACACTAATTAAGGAAACTTGGAGATAAGAACCTTTTAAGCGGAAGATGTTTAAGATCCCGCCTATAATTCCTTTTCCCCAGAAGCTAAAACTTTGATGTAACACAGGTTTAAAATGGAATGATAAAAATCTGAAAATACGATGTACAAGAAAGTAGGATGGAGACTAATAATTTTATTTTTTGTTTGATGCAACTTAAAATTCAATATGTTAATCTTATATTCTTTTTAACATCGTTTTGAAAACAATTATGATAGTTACAAGGTAAGCCTTATCTTTTTTCTGAAGATCCGGTTGACCAGATGACAATCTATAATGTTTCCGTTGATAGTTTTGAATAAAATCAGAAGTGCAAATCAGCATAAAAGCTTAGAAGCTTAATTCCTGCTTCGTAGCAGTTTCGGACTTAAATTGTTGATTTGTGAGTGTATTCGAGATAAATCATTTATTTATTCTGTAGATGATGGTCCTGTGAATAATAATCAACCGTTTGTCCCTTACTACTGGCTTATACAATCGCTGTTGATGTAGATAATTTGATAAGTAAGCCGAATAAAATTTGCTGTCCAATCCCAATGTACTTACGCCCAGGCTTTGAGCGCAAAAACTAAAATGATTCGAACACCATGATTCACCCTCGATTCAGTCTAAGGAAATCAGTACCCCACCTATAGTCTGAATCTAATGCTAAAAGTTAAATCACGCTGAAGACCGAACAAACAGTTGGCCAACTCCAATGGATGCCTCGAAACGATCGATGTTGATGTTCATTAACGTTTAACCCAAAACTGCCCATTCTTACACAACAGCAAGCCAGACATTATTGTGCAGTTCACATCTATACTATACACTGAATGTCAAAGTTTAACTCATTTGATCTAAAACTCTTATAGAAGATCAACGTTTATTGCAACTTTAAAAACAGCTACTTGGTTTTTGGTCTTGTAAGCTTATATATAGGATATCTAATGCCCAACCCAACCAAACAAACGGCAAAAGACACCAAACAAGCTATACTAACTATATATGTACCAGCGACTTTAGGTGTAGTAGGTGCCTCAATTGACATTTAGACGAAACTATTTTTATCTTCATACAAAGTGCAGAGTGTGCAGAATGTATAGTGTATATCTTTATACATAGAAACGCAAACGATTCGAAATGGTTCACTAAGTGCTGAAGTTTTCAGTGCACAACTACACCACCCATTGAGATGGCAAAGCCTTTCCATAAGCTGCACTTAATGAACCATGACGAATAATATAAGCAACATTTTAGCTGCACTGCGCAATGCAGCGAAGGAACGACGACGACGATGGCGGCGGCGGCTGTGGTGCGGGAGCGACGATGCAGCGCGTCCGGATTAGTTCCAAATGTGTACAGATATACACGTACATGATGTTGCCGCGCAGTTAATCCTCATATTATTGTGGCGTGGTCTTGGTACACATTGTGAAATTGTGGTCTTCCAATTCGTTGTTGCCTACATTAAGCTCCGGATCCGACACTTCTTGACCGGCATCGGAGTGACGATGGTGCAGCGGTTGGTTTTTGTGTTTAGCAGCAGCAGCATTTGACTGCTCTGCAGAAAATCCAGTTTGCAGAGGAAACAGCGACAAACTCAAAAAATAAACAACAACAACCACAACACGACAAGAAAACTTAATCCTCTGCCCCGATTAAGAGTGTTGCACATTGAGTGCTGAGTGTAAAAGATCCGAATGCATGCAATGATCTGGAAAGAGGTCTTTTGCGTGGATATATGTAGTTTTGGGCTAAGCATTTCGCAAAACGTACCTCGCTACAACTGCATCCGGAAGATTGTTAAACGACAAGGATTGTGTAACAGTGAATGAAGGAATATATGCAAAGTAAGGTACATGGTTCGAGAAGCGCTGAAAGATTAAACGTTTCTTCGGTGGCTGAACAAAAAGGTCGACCTTAAACTACTAACTATAATTTACATTTTTATATAAATGCGAATGAACGTTAATGGGGTCAATCCAAATTCGCATGTTGTAGCCTTTTGCCTTTGCCTGGACGGCTGGTATGGCCGTCAGCCAAACGGATTGGGATCAGGACCTTAAAAATATTTGTTCTTTTTATAACGCTTGTCCGATAACAGTACGAGTAGCTATATTGCGTATAATTTATGCATACTACATGTAGACAATAAATACATCCCTGGCGCTACACGATAAAACCCGTTAAGTCAAAAAATTTACAGTTTTTACAGGAAATGATTTTATAATTTAAGGGGTCTTTAAAATGTAATAGCATTATAAGTTATTTTCATTCTTAAATATTCTTGAAAACCTTTTTTCCAAAATTAAACAAACAAAATTAATATGACCGTTTTTTAAGTATTGGACTTTTAAGCAAAAAAAGGCTAAAAAACAACAAGGGGTTATAAATACCCTTACAATGATTAAATACGCTCCGAGTATTTGGAAAAGGGGGGTAAGATTAGAAAGGATTTACAGAAGAACATTAGTCTCGAATGTCTATAGGTTGTAATGAGTGGGAAATAGAGCCACGTAAAGTATGCAACATTCATGTTGTGCGGCTTAAGAAATAATATCTATACTTGATAGTACGTCCAAAATCTAAGAACTTTCTTTGACCTCTTAATACCTAGTTTAAGGAACATCTGCTTAAGATGTGACTGGATAGGTAAAACCTTTGACTTCTATATAACAATGTAAAATTTTGTCAAAATGAATTTAGAACCAACGTTGTCTGAGAAAAAAAAGGTACCAAGGTAAGATGTGAGGTCCAAACTACTTCCATTTATAGGACTTACCCTCTATTTCTTACTGCAATTACATTAGGCCATCTTTGTGTTATATGATTTATCCTTAATTTGAAGAAGGAGAAGAAGAAAATGGTTCTTGCTATACATTGGTGTATGCAGGCATCATCATTATATAAGTCTTTCGATCTGGAAGACGACCTAACTATTACTTTATTCCATCATAGCCCCCTCCCATCATATACTACTCGTACTTATACTTTATTTCAAAAAAAAAACTTTAAGCTCTTAAAAAATGATTACATGTTCCAACAAGAAGGCTGATCTATAAAAGAACAATCAATCCAATAACGCGTTGACCGGTTTCGACCCTGATGCTATTTCTGGGTAGGTTAGGTATATTTGCTATGCGCCTTATGCATCCACCACACTTAGAGACTCAGGCCATAATTTGACTCGGTGCACCTAATAGAGCAGAAATTATGGCATCACGAAATGAAAATTTATAGGACTCGACTTGGAAGAAGAGTATATGATGGCGGTGCTTAAGTGCGCACGTATCCGAATCTAAATGCAAGGATGTAAGTCGCGCATCGTATAGTACGAGTACATGTCCATATAACAACAATAGGTTCTTCTTTCTATATAACCGCCAATGAAGTTGTGCGTTATATTCCACTGATCGAAAGCGATGATGGTACGAGCGTAGTATACAGGTCCAAATCCAACCTAGCACCAACATAGAAGATCTGGATCTGGGATGCTCGTAGGTGTACCTTTTTTTTCACTCTTAGAAGACAAACAACAGATGCCACATCGTCGTGTGTTCTGGTAGGTATATATGGAAACTGGAAAATGGTGAAATCGTTTGGCCATTAAGATGAATTTACGACGTTTGATTGTGCGAACCTTTGGGGGAAGTCCTGTCAGGTTTATTTTTCTTCTTCTTCTTGTTTTTTTTTTGCTGTGCTCGCGCTCGAATTTTCCTAACGAATTTATGACTAAGGAATTATATGGATAAGGTTATAAACCATGAAATGTGTTATTAATATATAGATCGTGCCTTGTATATAAAGAACACTTTGAATTACACGATTAACGTTATTTAATTATTTTCATGATGCGAGCTTTAACTTGGTGTTTTTAACGCCTAAGCCTTAGTCATAAAATCATAAAACTTTATAACTATGATCTAGACTCAACAGGTTGAGATAGTGATTTGTTTTATGCCATATCATAAGGGATTGTATAAATTAAAATGCTCAAACTTGTTACAAGAAAGACATAAGGGTGAAATCAGGTATATATATATAAAAGATGGCAGTATACCAAGTCAATGAATAAATGTTGAAGGCCCGATTTTGATTTATTAAAAAAAATGCAATATCAATCGTTTCGATTGTAAAAACTAATAGTCTTTCTTGTCAATTTGGTGGTGGTTACATGAAGCTGTGGTTACCAATATACCATAATTTTTCTAATTGTTGAGTTTAATACTTAACATTTACATATTTATTACATTTTCTATTTTTCATCACCTACGGTATAGTCGCCAAAAATAATCAATCTGAATTAGTTCCATACAAACAAAAGAGCTGATGCTCGAACCTTTAAAATAATTCTATTGTTTTTAGTTTTTTTTTCTTTTTTTAATATTATACCTTTTCCATTCTTATTTTAAAAATATAATAATAATATTTATAATGTATATTTATTTGTTGCAGGTACGTCCATAATTGAATTCAATAATTGCTTAGAAGTAAGTTACTTTGGATAATTGAGAAGAGGTAAAAAAATTGTGAAATTTTAAAATGTTTATAATCTTAAATTTAATCTGTATTTCTTATAACTAAATCAATGCTGATGATTTAAGTTATTAATTTCGAGAAAATAAAATTTAAAACTGGCCCATGGCCTTCTTCATATCCTAACTTTTAGTTTAGTTACAAACTTTAGTTTAGTTACACTTTTAATTTTTTTTTAGAATTGCTAAAAATTTAAATTCATAGAGACTCAATTCGTAAAAATTAAGTTAAACAAAATGTTTCGCTAAATTACACACTTATTTATTGGTACCAAAACCCGTGCTTCCTTGATATGGGAACATTCGAGAGGAGTGCTAAAAACTAACTTCTAACTTCTTTTATAGAAATTTCAGTCAACCAAGTTAAAATTGTTTTAGACAATAACTCTGAGCCAACAGACACAAAAACAGAAACAAAAAATTGTTGCATTTGATTTTAAAAATATATTTTTATAAAAAAGTTTAAAGCATATTTGAAAGTATTAAAATCTAATTTTTACTAATTTAGTGCCCATTAGTTCTATGATATCATTGTTCCCGTAGTTTTTCCTTTCATCTAAATTGTGTGTTCTATCTGGTCTGGTCCTCATCATCATCATCTACACTGGATAGTGGAAATCTTTCCATGAATTCAGTTATTGTTTCAGATCTTCTTCGCACTCTTTCAATACATTTTGATTTTGAATAAACCATATCATCTAGAAAATGTTTCCATTGTGAGGATAGACTTGGTAATTTCAAAACAACTGAAGAAAGTTTTTCACTTATTTGAATTTGATCGTTTAAATCTGTTAGATGATATTCATCAATATTTGTATCGTTAGCTGACATTTTTGTTGTAGTATGTGCTTTATGTTTATTCGGAGAGTTGCCGAACTGATTTAAATATAAATTTAAAATTCCCTTTCATCTTATACCATCTTCAAAGGACCTGGTTCAGGTAGACATGTATGAATTAATCACTTTACAAATATTTAAATGATTTTCTAGAAGGATTACCGAATAAAGTTCCCATGATTTTGTAGTTGTAATTACATTTTTATTAACAGGTATAGTAGATTACTTCTCTAATTCCTTATTTGTATTATCTACCTGCCTTGTAGATTTATTTAGAAAAATTTTGTTCGTAGTTTTTTTATTACAACAAAATTATGGTGAATTATACTTAACATTTTACATTAAAGAAGTATTGGAGAGATTCGTTGACATGTGTTTAACTAGTTCGTCAGTTCATTTTAAATACTTAGAATACATTAACAAGTAATGATGTTTAAACTAAAGTAATACGTATTTAGCTTCTAATGAGAACATGGGATTAACTACTTTTAAAATTCCACTCAGAAGGAAAACTATTTTCCAAACAAAACTGCTATAATTTTTTCAAAAATTTAATGTTTTTATTTGATTGACATCTAAATCAAATTTTTAAAAAATAAAAAATTTAAAACCACATTTAATCTCGTTTTGCCGTAAAACTTGTTTTGAATTGATGATGTTGCATCACCATTACAAATTAATTGTTGGGAAATAATCTTATTTTACTGATAGACATTACAGTGTTGTCTTCAAAGATGACTATTCTAATTCGTTTATTTTTTATTCTGGTGTACCTTAAGGTATCCACCTTGGTCTGTTGTTATTTGTTCTGTTTATAAATAAACCTTCTTCTATCTCAAAAAAACTCGTTGACATTAATAAACACAGATGACGTGAGAATATTTCGGACAGTTAATTCCTTAACGGACTGCGAATTATTACAAGATTATCTACTTCGACTATGAGAATGGTGCAATACGAATCGTTTAATATTGAATATTTGCAAATTCGAAACAATAATTTTTACACGCAAACATAATGTACTTGACTATGAATATATGTTAAACTCTACAAACTTGGAAAAATTCTCTAGCTTCTCAGACTTATTCATCATTTTGGACTCAATATTAACTTTTACCGATCATATTAACTGTATTTAAAAATAAAGCTTATAGAACTTTATAAAATCATTTGGTAGAGGTTCCAAGATCCTTATGTCCTTAAAACTCTATATGTATCACTTACCAGATCAGTCCTTGAATACGGTTATTTTATTTGGGCCAATTATTACTCCACTCATATTCATAGACTTGAGGGTGTCCAAAGAAGGTCCTTATCTTGATAGGCTAAAAGTAATAGGTCTTTATTATTATTATACATCATCTTCATCAGTTTTGTGTCGATTCCATTTTAATGTTAGCCAAAATAACTTCAGAAATCGACTGACGATTCAAACAAATCCTAGCCCATCAAACTATTGTTCTAACAGACAGAAAATAACTGTTTTTTTCAAATTCTATAAATCAAAATATAAAACCGGTTATTTCAAAATCATTTTTATCAGTACTAATCGGCTCTCTGAACTGATAAAACGTTCTCTCTGTGCGGTACATTCTAAGAAGCAAAATTCAAAAGCGAAATCGATCTCCATCTTATGCTGAAGACTTTATGTCTTTACGCAATAAAAATCGGAAAATGAATTCTGATGATATGAATAGGTGTGGGTATTATACACCCTTGCAATGTCATCCAGATACGGATATTGATTGTGAAGATGAAGTTATATCAACTCCAATTAAAAAAATTAAAGTCCCTTCCATTTGTGTTTTGCAACAATCCTCTGTAAATGTGCATTCATTATTTCGTGAAGCTAAAATTGACAACTATTCAATTAAAAAAATTTCGATTGGTATTAAAATTATTTGTGGAACAAACGAAGTTCATAAATGTGTTTGCGATTTGTTAAAAACAAAAAACTGGCAATTTTTTACACATGATCTTCCATCTGCAAAACTATTTAAAGTGGTTCTCTTTGGCCTGGATGAAGTTCCAATTGATACTCTTAAAAATGAACTTATCTCCCTAGGTTTAAAATGTGTAAACATAAAAATAATTAAAAAACAATACGATCAATATTTAGATGTATTTTATATCGTTTTTCTTGAGAGTGGTTCAACTAAACTTGTCGACCTTAAAAAAAACATAAAGAACATATTTAAAACTCAAATCAAGTGGGACTTTGCAAAAAGACAAAAGCAAAAAGTCACTCAGTGTTACAATTGCCAAATGTTCGGGCATGGTGAAAAAAATTGCCATATAAAGTCTCATTGTGCTATCTGCTCTGAGAACCATGAAACAATAAAATGCAATTCAAAAAATATCAAATGTGCAAATTGCAATGAAACCCATAAAGCCAATGACCCCATTTGTATAGGCCGAAAAAAATTCTTTGAAATGAAAGAGAGACTCTCATTTAAAAACAAACGGCAACTTCCAGCTGTGATTCAAAGAGCACATCAACCTCAAGCATACTCACTGAATACATCAGAATTTCCCCCACTCAATCATCGGAATAGAGTTGTTATTGCTGACTCTGTTGTCCCTCCGCCAGTGATCACTCCAATTGAAAATAATGCTTGGACTCCAGCATCGATGAACAACAACAACAAAGGCAATGATCTTTTCTCTATGGAAGAAGTCAATCAGCTGACAGCAGAAATGATAACGCTCTTAGGTAAATGTAATTCTAAGGCAGATCAATTCAATGTTATTGCACAATTAGCTATAAAATATTTATATAACTCAAAATGAGTAATTTATCATTAAAAATAATATGTTGGAACGCTAGAAGCGTTCGATGCAAATCAATTGAGTTTTTTGCTTTTTTAAGCAAATATAACGTAGATGTAGGTTTAGTTTCTGAAACTTGGTTAAGTTTTAATGATAAGTTATCAAATAAGGATTATTATTGTTATCGTCTAGATAGAGATGAGAGTAGGGGTGGTGGTGTTGCCATCGTAGTTAAAAAAACAATACGACATAAAGTTTTGCCAATTGTCGATACTAAAATTATACAAAATGTTGGTATTGAGATACCTTTTGCCAACGGATCATCAATAAAAATTTATTCTGCTTATTTTCCAGGAAGAACTGCTACACCTCAAAAACGTTTTGATTTTAATAATGACCTGAGAAAATTAATAAGCATACGGGACTTGTTCTTAATAGGCGGTGATTTTAATAGCAGAAATAGAAACTGGGGGTGTTTAAGAGCTAACACATGGGGTAATATTCTTGCTAATTTGAATCAGAGACACTCGTTTGATATTATGTACCCACCTCACCCAACTTATTATCCTTCAAATAATCGATCCAATCCCTCGACTTTAGATCTTTTTCTTACCAATATGCCAGGGATTTTCAGTCAACCTATGGTAATTAATGAACTAAGTTCGGATCATCTGCCTGTCACAACGGGGGTTTTCGAATCCCCTGTAGCTCAAATTAATAAAGTTTATGACTTCAAAAATGCAAATTGGCGCAGCTATAAGAAAAAATTAAACTTTAAACTACGACATATGCGTAACTTTCTGACAGGAGATTTCAATGAAAACGATATTGACGAAAGTATATCTTTCTTTACAACTTCAGTTATTGAAAGCGTTAATGAATCCGTACCAAAGAAAACTATACGAGGCGGTAATCCAATTCAACTACCTGGCAATATTATTGAAATGATTAAAGTGAGAAACAGATTAAGGACTAGATGGATGAGAAATAGGGATCTTGACCTGCTCTCAGAAGTTAAAATTCTCAATGCCTTAATTAAAGATTCTATAAATAATTTTAAAAATAACAGTTGGAATCGTAAATTACAAGACTTAGAAGTTTCTAGTAAACCCTTCTGGAATATTGTAAAAGTAATTAATAAAAAGAAACCGTTTATTCCCGCTCTAAAAGTTGGTAATTCGTTAATGGTTACAAGTTCCGAAAAAGCAAACGCTTTAGCGCATACTTTTCATGCAAACCATTTAGTGTCTAATTGTAATACAACACTTGAATCTGCAGTCAACACATCCATACGTTTAATAGATACAAGTTTAATTGAAGAAGATAATAATGTTGTTTGTCCAAATGATATACAAACTATGTTGTCAACACTAAAAACTAGAAAGGCAATAGGATTTGACAATCTTAAAAATATATATTTAAAAAATCTTCCAAAATCTGGTATAGTATTTTTAACAAAATTGTTCAATTGTTGTTTCAAACGAGGATATTTCCCATCACAATGGAAAACTGCAAAAATAATACCTATCCTAAAGCCAGGTAAGCAAGCCAGTGATTCACTTAGCTATAGGCCAATTAGTCTCTTGAGTTCACTAAGCAAATGCTTTGAAAAAATTATTAAAATAAAATTGTTATCTCAAATCAATCAAAACAGCTTATTGCCTCCCGAACAATTTGGGTTCAGAGCTTTTCACAGTACTGTACATCAAGTTCACAGAATAACGAAAGATGTAAAAAGCAATTTAGCGATAGGAAGAAGTACTGGAATGGTCCTACTAGACATTGAAAAGGCATTTGATACTGTTTGGCATAATGGCCTTATACACAAACTATTAATAATGAACTTTCCAATGTATCTTATTAAGATAATAAAGTCATTTCTTAATTCAAGGAAATTCAAAGTTTTTGTTAATAATAGTTTGTCCGAAATGTATAATATTGAGGCTGGTGTTCCTCAAGGATCAGTTCTTGGTCCGATCTTATACATTTTATTCACATCTGATTTTCCCAGTTTAAGATATTGTGAAAAGGGAATTTTTGCAGACGATACCTGTATTTATGCATCAGATTCAGTTGGTTCCGTAATAGAAACCAACCTGCAATTTGATTTAAATACAATACAAGAGTATTTCAATGACTGGAAGATAAAATTAAATGCTTCTAAGACGCAGGCAGTCTTTTTTACACGAAAAAGAAAAGCATGCCTCTTACCAAGCAACAATCTTCAAATTGGTGGTTCTACTCTAAACTGGGAAAAAAGTGCTAAATATCTAGGAATTCATCTTGATGAAAAACTCACTTTTGGACTACATATACAACAAATAATTAAAAAAGTTAATCTAACTATTAAAATTCTTTACCCATTCATAAATCGACGGTCCAAACTAAGCACCAAAAATAAACTCATAATTTTCAAATCCATATTCCAAGCTATTATGTTTTATGGGTCTCCAGCTTGGGGAAAATGTGCAAAAACACACATTAAAAGACTTCAAATAAGCCAAAATAAATTATTGAAGATGATGTTAAATCTACCGTGGCATTTTTCCACTTATGAATTGCACACCATAACAAATATTGATTTTGTGCAGGCAAGAATTCATAAATTATATGAAAAATACAAATTCTCTTGTGAATCTTCTGATAATTCACTTATATCAAATTTGATATTATAACTGATGTACGAGTATATGTACTTGTATTTATTACAGTCAACTTTATATTTATTAAAAAACTATCTGTTATTTGATAAATTTGTTTGCTTAATTATATTTTATATTCATTCTTAAATTCCTGTTGATTATATAATTATTTTTCTCTTTTTAAGTTATGTGCAGTTCTATTTATATGTATCTGTACATTTATTTTACTTGTTTATCTCTTTAATTGTTAAATTATTTATTTGACTATTTATTTACTTATGTACTTATTTATTTAATTGTTAAGTTATTTATTTATATATTTATTTATTTATTTATTTATTTATTTATTTATTTATTTATTTATTTATTTATTTATTTATTTATTTATTTATTTATTTATTTATTTATTTATTTAATTATTCATTTATTTATTTATTTAATTATTTATTTATTTATTTATTTATTTATTTATGTATTTATTTATATACTTTTTTTATATATTTATTTATTTATTAATTTAATAATTTGTTTATTTATTTAATTATTTATTTATTTATGTTTATTTATTTAATTATTTATTTATTTATTTCTTAAGTGATACTAACTGTGATATTATTTTTAGTTGACTATAAGACTGATTTTGTAATTATTGATCATACATACTATTAATTGTAAAATAACTACTGGTACATATATCTTGATTGAGATATATTTATCCAATAATTTACCTACCCCCCTTCTCTCATCTCTTCTAAGACCATAAATTATTGTATTATGTATTATTATTGTTATTATTTTGAATGAAGGTTTTGTTGTAGTTTTTCCTTCGAATTAATTTAAATTTCAATCGAAACCTATATCAAAAAAATAATGTTAATTGTCATTAGTAAGGTAGTTTATAACCATATCTATGTAAATTGTGCAATTCTGCCATATTTAATAATGTATTCATATTTTGCTACAATAAAAATGAAAAAAAAAAAAAAAAATCATTTTTATATTCACATTATTTAAATTCTTAACTTTCTGTTAAATTTTTGGATCAGTTATATTTAACGTATTCAATAAAATTGAAATGTATTACATAATCATTTATTTAGTCCTGTTTTTTAACATAGCCTTAGTATTTAACGTAATGAATAAATAAAACAACCATATTCTTAACTTCCCATAGGAAGTTATTGTAATGGGTCCGATTTGTCAAATTGAAAATGTTGACATTTCTCGACGTTTCAAAGTCCCAGAGTCGAAATAAAAGATTTTTAGAAAGATGTCTGTGCGTGCGTACGTACGTTCGTACGTCCGTACGTTCGCGACGTTTTTTTCGTAGTTTAAGCTCAAGAACCAGAAGAGATATTGACTTCAAATAAATTTTGTTATACAGATAATAAAGTAGTACCCGTGGCATGATGGTTAGTGCGTTGGACTGTCATGCGAGAGGTCTTGGGTTCGATCCCTGCCTGTGCCACCTTAATTTAAAAAAAAAAAACGGGTACTGCCTCTTGCGAGGAATTGACAAATTCTCCAAGAGTAATGCTTGTCATGAAAAAGTGCTTTCTCAAATTAGCCGTTCGGATTCGGCATAAAACTGTAGGTCCCCTCCATCCCTGACAACAGTACTCGCACACAGGAATGGTTGAGAGTTGTAAGTCACTAGGCCCTGGTTCTCTACGGACTGTTGCGCCACCTAATTTATTTATTTTTATACAGATAATAAGGCAGAAAGATGCAGAAAGGGCTCTCAAGAAAATTGCGTGGGTGGTTTTTTTTTACCATAGTAGTTTAAAAAAAAGGTGAAAATTTTGGTTAACCCTAAATATCTCACGAACCAATAACGGTAGAGACTTGAATTAAATTGTATATAATATATTGTAACGTGATACCAAACATCTATTGCTATATTTTCTGAAATAAAATCCATTTAACGGTTTTTTTTATAAATCAAAAAAACTGAAAAAAAAATTGTCACCTCGAAAATTTTACGAATACAAAATGATTTTATCACCAAAACAATTTTGTGCAAAGAAAAATAACGTTTTCAACATCTGGTAAAATTTTAAAAAAATCAAATTGACAGTTTTTTTATAAAAAATAAAAACCTAAAAAAAAACATTACTCAAAGTTGGTAACAATTGAATTGCGACTCTACTAACTTTTCAAAAATTTGAGATTATGGCTTCCAACTAATTTTTACTTATAAAAAATATTATTTTCAAAATTCGAAAAAATTTGAGAAAAATCGAATTGACAATTTTTTTTACAAAAAATAAAAACCTAAACAAAGAAATGAATAAAAGTTGGTAAGAATTGATTTTCGACTCAAATATCTTTTCTAAACTTTGAGATATTGGCTTTAAGCTACTTTTATCTTTTAGAAAATATTGTTGTCAATATTCAGTAAAATTTTAAGAAAAATCGAATTGACAGTTTTTTTATACAAAATAAAAACCTAAAAAAAAACAATACTAAAACTTGGTAAAAATTTACTTACGACTCAAATAGCTTTTCAAAAATTAAACTCTTTTTATTTCACAGAAAATATTGTTTTCGCTATTCAGTAGTTTTTTTTTATAAAAATCCAACAGTCCGTTTTTTCATAAAAAATTTAAAATCTAAAAGAAATAGTACGCAAATTTGGTAAAAATTGATGTTCGGTTCTTGATATCTTTCAAATTAATTTCATTCATCCAATTTGTAAAAATTTAAGAAATGCTACTAAAATTGGTTAAAATTTCTTTTTAACTAAAAATCTATTTAACAAGACTAGATTTTCAAACTAAACTATTTCTTTATATGAAAAATATTGTTGGTAATTTTAAAATTTTCAAGAATAATTCAACTGACAAGGACAACTTTTTTAACCCAACATGAAAACCTACAAACTTTTATGGTACATATATATATATATATATATTTTATTGTAGCAGTAATAATTTACATTTTTTCTTATAACTATATTGCACAATTTACACTTTTAAGCAAGACAAATCGACAGACGGGGTGGGAGTTATCAGTTTGGGTTGCATACCAGCCTCTTTTTTTCTTGAAACATTCCATGAACAATTCTTGCATTTGTGGCTGTTAAGTTCCCGATAATTTGACGAATCTCATATTTAAGGTCTTCAATTTATTGTGGAGCAAAATCATAGACGTAGTACCCGTGGCGTGATTGTTAGTGCATTGGACTGTCATGCCAGACGTCTTAGGTTCAATGCCTACCTGTGCCATCTAAAGTTTTTTCACGGGTACTGCCTCTTGCGAGGATCCCCCAAGAATAATTCTTGTCATGAAAAGCGCTTTCTCAAATAAGACGTTCGGAATCGACTTAAAACTGTAGGTCCCCTCCATCCCTGATAACATTACTCGCACACAGGAATGGTTGAGAGTTGTAAGTCACTAGGCCTTAGTTCCCAATAGACCTATTTTTGAAGTAGCCCAAAAGAAAAGTCTTACGGTTGTGATCAACTTTTTCAGAAATAATACGGTCATTGAACTTTTTTATCAGAATTGCAAATGTTTCGTTGCTTATGTAGTACGGATAGCTCCGCTGCCGTCTTGATAAAGAAAATGTTGCTTCATTAGTTTCTTCCAATTCTGGCGACACAAAATCTTGATTGAAAGCTCGGAAGTGCAATCCATTCACAGTAACAGTTGCATTAGCTTAATTTTTGAAAAAGCAAGATTCAACACTGCCACGCCGCCGCCACCGCAATCGCCAACAGCACCAATATGTGGCACACAGAGGATGCAAAGTCTTTTCATTGTAGGAGCCTCATATGAAACAATTCAGCATATTAACTCCAAGGCCCTCAGTCTCATCACTGAAAATGATTTTCCGATAGAAATACGGATCATTTTGATGCATTTCATGGACCCAAACAGTGATGATAAAACGTTGCTGGTGATCGATCTGTTTGAGTTCTTATGTTTCTTAACTGTACTTTGCTCTTTGGTGCTTAGGTCATGGGTTCTCCTACCCCTTAAGTAATAGATTCCCCCAGCTTATTTGATCTCTACCTTGAATAACTGAACTTTAAAAACCTTAAGACTTAGCTTACAGATAGGCTTTGTTTAAGCGTATATCTTACCATCTTCAGAGTGGCGTAGTTTTTACACTTCAGATAACAAAAGAACTCAGAAGTAACAATTGACCAAATAGCAGGCTCCTCAAAATAAAACCTATAATTGGAAAACCTTTCTTTGGCATTTTTCTTGTCCGGTTGAAAGACTTTTAAGGTGTCGCAAAATGAACAAAGGATTTAAAATAAATATTGCTGTCAATTAAGCTTCTTTCTGAAGATTCCTTTTACCAGTTTACCATGTCCTTCATTTAAAATGTCAATTATCGACTTAAATGTTGTAAAAAACAACATTTTTGGGGCACCCTATATTTTTTTCTCAAAATAAATATAAAACGAAAATATTTTTAGGAACACTGAATTACATTCATTTATCTATGTATGTGGAAAAGAGCATTTAAAACTTGATTACATTTTAGTCTGTGACACTCCACTGCACGGAACATTGATTTTCTAAATCATGTTAATCCGACGCGTTTTGTATAAAAGTGAATTTCTTTTTCTGTTAACAAATACAAAACATGCTTCGAAAAGATGTAGTATGACTAATCTCATATAAACTCATACATAATACATACTCTAATTCAAATCCCCAAAATGACATTTAAATTGCGTGAGAAAGAAGTTAATTAAAATGTCTGTACCTACTCTGTAAAAAAAAACGAAACCAGAAAAATTTCGACTCAAACAAATAAAAATCAACTTAAAAGTTTAGTTCATGAAACTTAAAAAGAAAAAAACGAAGCATTATCGTATCCCATTTGCGTGCGTCAATTTGCGCAAAATGATTTAATCCCGCAAATTTTAAAACCACCAGTGACACCTTGTTGTCGTTCATATAGCGATTCCAGTACCGATATAGGAAACCTGTTCAAGCAGCATAATAAAGCAGATCGCAGCGCATATATTGCGCATTGCCCCATAACGCCGCTATCTATCGCTCTGTACATAAAAGAGTCTAAGCTATCGGAGTGTTTCGAGAACTGTCGGCCGACAACGCCAGATAGCCAACTCGTGACTAATTATCTTGCCATAGAGGTCGCTCTGGTGCCATTAGCCTTTTCAATGCAGCCATGCAATTTGTTGTCCGTCTTTGTACGAACGGTTTTCACGACACAACTAAGATATATGTGTTGTGTATGGCGTTATTACAGCCGAGCCGAGCCGGTCGATTGCAGCGCTGTTTAGTGCAGTGCGGAGCGAAGCACAGTGATCTAAGTTAGATATTTTAGAATCAAGTCCATAAAACCTACAGGCACAGGCACAACATCATCAGGTATGCCAAATGGTTAGGTTTTGTTGTTCAGTTCATTTTGAGCCTTTCATTTTGCCTTCTTGGAGCTGCGGCGGCGGCGCTGTGCTGCACTGCGCAAGCGCAGCAGTCTAACAAAACTACTAAAATCGATTGCACTTTCTATTTTCTTGTGATTTTTCAAACTTGTACGCCTGCCTTAAGGTTCGGGCGCGGCTGTGGATGCGGTTTGCGGTTGCGGCACACAATGAAATCCAGTTTAAAAGTTCGCTACTAGCTTAGAGCAGGTTGTCATCGTCTATATCTATCTAGCTCTAGCTCTGGGTTTCTATACCAGAGCAAAGTAACTGTTCCTTTAAAAGAAAGAGAGAGAAAGAAAGAAAAAAAAAGAAAGACAGTTGCATTGCTATTAAATTGGAGTTCTTTAGGGGCTTTCGTTGGAAGTATCTTTGTTTTTTGTCAGTTCCGTGGGTAATTTAGGTGGCAGATACTTTTACCCATCAACCTCTCTCTTATTGTTGCATCAGGAAGGTAGGTTATAGGTAATTGCAGAGTTGCCGGGGCTTTAAACACATTTTTCTACTCATTTTCATTTTGAACCTTCAAATACTTACGTTTTTGCAGTGTTACAAGAATTCTCCTTTCAAATAAATTACCGGGTTTCTCGCCATCACCGCATCGCCGCAGTTAAACATCCAAGTTTAATCCTTAAGGTTAGTTATGGAGCTTGGAGAGCATATTAAGGCAATGTTCTTTTTTTTTCTCGCAGGGCATCTTTGGAATTGTTAAAACGAGTCGAGCTGAATGTGAAGATCACAAGATCTTCCCCGATCGCCCGATTGTGCCGGCAAAGATCGTGATTGCGTGATGGATGTGATTTACTCGAAATGAGCAATTGCTTGTTTTTTGTTCTTGTTGTTGTTATGTTTGTATCCAAAAAAATAAAAGATGAGAATTGAAGAACATGCGCTAAGACTGTTGCTATATCTGTTTTGATGAGAAGTCTCACACAAGCAACGCATAATATGACGAGAGAAGAAGAAGAAGGGAAGAACTCCGTAAAATTAAGTGGATGAAGATTGATAGGTAAATTGATTGTTTCGTAAAATTACATACCCTGTTACGTGTTGACCTCCTTTGCGCACCACCAAATCAAAAACGAAACTTGGATAATGAAGGTAGTCTATCAGTCAGTCAGGTACCCTCTTAGTGGAGTTATTTTGTAGGTGTCTATTTTTATATGATTTGTTTAAAAAAAAATATTGACATGGGTTTGTTTTTTTTTTAGTACCTATAAATATGGGCTGGATAGTTCTTAAGAGTTCGTGTTTTTGGTCATCGAATTAATTTTTAGTAATGACACTCAAACATATGTATCTTACTGTACACCTTAAGTCAGACTTCTTAAAATATTTTTATTTCTTCAGTTTTCCAATTTTTCGGAATTTATTAACAATAATTTTTCATCTTGAAAGAATTTTTATGTAGGTATAAGCTTTTCAGAATCTTTTTGAAATGAGAAATTATAAATTTTACATTTAAATAACAGTGTTGCTCTTCAAAAAGAGGTTACATTGCGAAAATAACAGTATTTTTTAGGAGAAATTAATGATAATCATTTAAATGTAAAGATAATAACGCTTTTAAAATACAAATAATTTCAACTAAATACATACATATAATGGCTTCAGTTGCAGAACTGTATCCTTTTCATGAACTTTGTATGTTTTCGGTAACTTGACGAATTTATTTTGTAAGATATCAAATCGATTGCTTAATATGAACTTAGACCTTATCTTTTACGTGTCCCCAAAGAAAAATCTCTAAAAGTGTTAGTTCTCAAAATGTCGGTTGTCAATTGTGATCACCTCTTAAAAAAATAAATCAGCCTGGAAACTTTCTGGTAAAGTTGCGATTGTCGTGTTTCATTTTTAGCCGTCTTCTTCTTTCACTTACTTACTTGCTTAAGGTGCCGCTACAGTACTGTGTGAACAAGGGCCTCACCCAACAAACTTCTGCATCTAGCTCGGTCCCTAGCTAGATGTCTCCAGTTTCGCGCTCCAAGTTGGGTGAAGTCACTTTCCACTTGTGCGCGCCACCTGATTCGCGGTCTTCTTCTACTGCGCTGTCCTGTGGGTGTGGATTCGAAGACTTTCCGGGCCGAAAGTCCGACCCTTCTGGCTAAGTCTACGTCGCTGTACAGTGTACAGCCCGTACAGCTCGTCGTTCCATCTTCTCCTCCTTTCCCCTTCTATGCATACGGGACCGTAGATCACACGAAGAATTTTTCTCTCGAAACGACCCAAGGTGCTTTCACCCGCTTTTGTCATAGTCCATGCTTCTGCACCGTATAGCAGGACGGGGATGAAGAGGGTCTTATATAGCGACACTTTGGTCCCTCGAGAGAGGACTTTGCTACTCAATTGCTTTCTTAGCCCAAAGAAACAGCGATTAGCAAGAGTTATTCTTCGTATGTTCCGCGTTAATAGCGGAGCCTAGGTAGACGAAGTCCTTGATTACCTCAAAGTTATGTCTGTCGATGGTGACGTTTTGACCAAGACGTCGGTGTTGTAAGTCGTTTCTTGACGACAGCATGTACTTTGTTATGCCCTCATTAACCGTTAAACTCATTTTTGCCGCCTCTGCCTCAATACTCATAAAAGCCCCATTGACATCACGCTGAGTTCTTCCGGTTATGTCAATGTCATCAGTATATGCGACTTTTGAAAGATAGTGCCTCTAGTGTTGACGGGGGAGCTCTACACTATTCTTTCAATTACGCAGCGTGAATTCTCCATGGTCATCCTGCACAAACAGACGAGTTTGGCTCTATACAGCTCGTCCCTGTAGATGCTGTCATATGCGGCCTTGAAATCAATTAAAAAATGGTGGGTGTCGATTTGGTGTTCTTGGGTTTTTTTCAGGATCTACCGTAATGTGAATATTTGATCGACTGTGGACTTTCCTGGGTCTAAAACCACACTGATAAAGACCTATCGAACTGTTGACGATGGGCTTTAGACGTTCACATATTACGGCAGAGAAGATTTTGTAAGCGATGTTAGACTGATTAATCTATAGTTGGTGCAGTTTAGAGGGTCTCCTTTTTTCAGAATCTTCTTTATCAATAACTTCTAATTTCAGCCACACAAGAAATCATTAATCATAACTTGTAAGCAAAATTCATTCAAGTTAGGGTCCTACCACTAACACAAAAACTTCACCAACTTATGGAAAAGCTTTTCAACAATCATCGTGTTGCATCTGAGGTGTATATTTTATATATGTATATTTTACAAAGACCCAATCAGCGAAGATACGCCACCACATCGTTGCTGGTGAAAGACAAGCTTGAGTTCTTGAGTTAACTAAACCTCTAAATACTTATGGAATGCTGATTCATTCGTTTATGGAATGCTGATTCAAAAGATCGAAGAATCGCATAGATAAACCAGGCTTTCCGTTAACACTTGTTCTTGAGCGACGCACACGGTTTCGAGTCCTTACATCACAAACCTGTCCCAGCAGCTCAAATTTGATCACAGTTGGTTCAAAACAAAAGTGATCTCGATCTGCTAACTGCCTACGAAAAAATGTCTCCATTTTTGAAGTGAATTTAAACTTTTCCAATGCACTTGGAAGCCTGCATTGTGCTATAATTTATAATGATGTAGTTTGTACCTGTCAAAAGTCAAAATATGACAGCTTTAAACCTGACAGCTGCTCAAAATATAGGCTATTCAAAATGAAATCTTTTAATGGAAAACCCCACTGTTTTCTTATTTATCTAAAAAGTACATACAATAGGGAAATAAGTTCATCAGACAGATTAATTCCAGAGCCTTGCTACAGAACTTTAACTTGAATGCACGTTTTTGCTTTGATGAACTACCAACACCCCCTCCCCCCAACCATTTAATTTTTCAATAACTATCTTCACAGTAATTAAGACCCGTTTCGTGATCATTAGCACGTAGGTATGTCATGCAAGAGGTCTTGGGTTCAATCCCTGCCTGTAACACCAAGACTTTTTTCTGCACGGTCTATTTAAGAAATTAACAACTCTTCCAAGATTAATTCTTGACATGAAAAGTGCTTTCTCAAATAAGCCATTCTGTTTCAGCATAACACTGTCAGTCCTCTCCATCCCTAAAATTACTCGCACACAGGAATGGTTGAGCTTTGTAAGTCACTAAGCTCCGGTTCTTTACGAGCTGGTGCGACACCTAATTTATAATCTTCACAGTGAACGAAAGTTAATCAATATTTTATCCAAACACTACTCCTTAGGCTGCTATTAGATGGTGAACGCGTTAACTCTCTGACGTAGAAATTACGTCAAAATCTGTCCCAAAGGTCTCAAAAGGTATAATCGTCAACGAGAAATGTTGTCAACGCGTTGACTAGTACATTTACCTTCGCAGGAAAGTTTTGAGTCTGAATCAATACTAAATTGCTACATGATGACTCGTTTTTGTTAGTGTCGATCATCCCAATACCCGTGGTGACAATGTCAAACATTGAATGGGCAGCATTTTAAAACTACTCTACAAATATGTGTCATATGTAAATATTCTTTAAATTACCATCAAAATGTTGACTTACATATATTTAACTTCCTATAGGAAGTTATTGTAATCGGTCCGATTTGTCGAATTGAAAATTTTGACATTTCTCTAGAAAGAAGGGACTCTCAAAAAAATTGAGTGGGTGGAAAATTTCGGTTAACCCTAAATATCTCACGAACCAATAACTCTAGACACTTGAATTAAATTTTATATTATATATTGTAACGCGATACCAAACAAATATATTTTTGGAAAAAATTCCAATCAACGGTTTTTTTATAAATCAAAAAAAACTGAAACAAAATATTTGTCACCTCTAAAATTTTATAAACAAAAAATGATTTTATCTTCTGAACAATTTTGTGCAACGAAGAAAAACGTTTTTAACATCTAGTAAAATTTTGAAAAATATCGGATTGACAGTTCTTTTTATAAAAAATAAAAACCTAAAAAAGATACTCAAAGTTAGTAAAAATTGATTTTCGACTTGAATATCTTTTCAAATAATTGAGATCATGGTTTCCAACTGATTTTATCTTTTAAAAAATATCGTTCAACATTCGGAAAATATTTGAGAAAAATCGAGTTGACAGTTTTCTTACAAAAAATAAAAACCTAAAAAAAAAATTAATAAAAGTTTGTAAAAATGTTTTTTCGACTCAAATATGTTTTCAAAAATTTAAGATATTGGCTTTAAATTAATTCTGTCTTTTGAAAAGTATTGTTTTCAGCATTCAGTAACATTTTGAGAAAAATCGAATTTACAGTTTTTTTTTACAAATAATAAAAACCTAAAAAAAGCATTACTAAAAGTTGGTAAACATTGATTTTCGACTCAAATATCTTTTTAAAAATATTGGCTTCAAACTTGTTTTATCTCACAGAAAATATTGTTTTCGACATTTAGTAAATTTATATAAAAATCCAACAGTCCGTTTTTCATAAAAAAAAATAAAATCTACAAACAAATTTGGTAAAAATTGATGTGCTGTTCTCTATGTCTCGTGAACAATAGAAAATATTGACTTCAAATTAATTTCATTCATCCAATTTGTATTAAATTATGTAAGAAATAAAAGCTTTTAAGAATAGCTACTAAAATTGGTAAAAATTGGTTGTGACTAAAAATCTCATTGACAAAATTATATTTGGAAATCAAACTGTTACACTATATGCAAAATATTGTTGGCAATTTTTAAATTTTTTAGAATAATTCAACTGACAACTTTTAAAAAAAAAAACACGAAAACCTACAAACCTTTTAAGCAAGACAAATCGACAGACGGGATGGGAAGTTATCAGTGTGGGTCGCATCCCAGCCTCTTTTTTATTTTGTCGAATCGTGTGATCGTCAAAGTTTAGCGATTCAACGCGTTGCAAAATTAACTAAACATTATGTTGGCCCACATTCTCGTCAAAGCATTTTTGGGCACCGTTGATCGTGTGATAATCAACGTTTTATACATTGATACTGTGAACGTTAATAAAATTTCGATTTTTTGGTGATTTCAGAGAATCAACGAATTGAACCATTCCGTTGACCGTGTAATTTAAGCTGTATTCTAAAAAATCATAAGACAAATCATATTAAGGGTTTCCAATACTTCTAAAAGACGAATGACGTACAATTCAAATCTTGTGTTAACAAGACACCCTCGCATTTTCCAGCAATGTTATTGAACTTGGTTTATATCTCTTTTTCAATTTGTTTTAAAGATTTTATTTATTCTTTTAAATTTAATACCGTCGATGAAATTCTATATCCATTGCAATACAATTCTTTTTCCTTTCAATATTCCTTCCTTATTGTGAATATGTGCAAAATTCCCGAACCAAAAATAAATTTCGTATTTGAAAAACTAATAAATTCACTATAACAGCCGATACCGGCACCGAAAAACAAACAAACACCAGATGCAGAACGATCTATGTTGGCAAACGCAAAATGTCGAAACTCACTCTTTCTCTCATTACATTGCATTGAAGATACATCTGACCATCGAAACCGAAGACATTTGCCAGTCGTTTGCCATATTACCATCATACCATGCTCTGCTCTGTAGCTGTTGTTTGTTGTATTAGCCAGCTCCGGATATTAATAATATTATTGTACCAAAGGAACATTCCTCATTGGGAATCGAACGTGCCTCCCAGGAAAGAAACATCTGCTGCTGTTTCTTTTAAAGGATGTGTAAAAATACTTCAATTATTGTTGCGTTTGTTTTGCTGCGGAAAGCTGCAGCAACTTAACACTAACGTGTTTCTTTCATTTTATTTCTTACTTATTTTTAAATGCCCCAACCAGCATTTGATGGAGATTTAAGATAGACAGTATACATGTCGAAGTTATTTCATTTAATTTTCCAGGTCTATGCAGTTTTTCTCTTAATTAAGTGTCACTTAAGATCGTGATTAAGAAATTATTTCTATTCACTTAAAGCGAAAGATGTAAACAAATGGGAAATAAAATGGTCTAGGAATTGTTTTTATTTGCACCATAATTTCAAATTGTTTTTTTTTTTTGTTTACAAGGTGTTACATAAGCAATGTTATGATTTATTTGAAAAAAAAAAAAAAAAAAAAAAATACTTTAATAACAATAACTAACAAGTTGTACGTTGTACCCAAAATGATTGCATTGACCTAAAGAACTTTTAATTAGCCATCATTTTTATTTACATTTCTCTGAAATTTACTTCAGTTTCAAGTCTTAAAGTTTAAAGTTGCTATAAATTGATATAACATTGCAGTTAGGAATTTTTAAAGTAACAATTCCTTGTATGTGAAGGATTTTGCGGTAGTCCGTTGTTTAAAGAAAGACCCTCCAAGGTGACCATTGTAACTTTTCCAAAATTACATAATATGAAATAAATACAAAGTTGCGCTACAGTCTTGGGCTTAATCCAAAAAACTTTTCTTGCTCCTTAAGTAGACGTTCGCCAGTTAGGCACTCCAAGTTGTTTGAGGGCACTTTCCACTTGTGCGTGGCACATTTACGGCCTTCCTCTACTGCCCTGCCTGATGGGTGTGGATTTGAAGACTTTCCCTGCAGGAGCATTGGATTCCATCCGACCTACTTGCCCCAGCCATCTCAGACATTAAAATAAATAAATAAATTAGGTGGCGTAATAGTCCGTTGAGAACTAGGGCCTAGTGTCTTACGACTCTCAACCATTCCTGTGTGCGAGTAATGTTGCCAGGAATGGAAGGGACCTACAGCTTTAAGCCGATTCCGAACGGCTAATTTGAGAAAGCACTTTTCATGACAAGAATTACTCTTGGTGGATTTGTCAATTCCTCGCAAGAGGCAGTACCTGTGAAAAAAAACTTTAGATGGCACAGGCAGGGATCAAACCCAAGACCTCTGGCATGACAATCCAACGCACGTACCATCATGCCACGGGTACTACTACTTAGACATTAAACTTTTATATTTCTGGATAGGTCCACTTCGTTTTAGAGCTCTTAAATTAGTCGCTCCATCACCTCTTCCTCTTCACTCTGTGCCCGAGATCATGCAAACAACTCTTAGAAACTGTTTGATTGCTAATGAGAGCACTACATAGCAGTGGCCATGCAGACAATGTCCTTAACTACCTCAAATACGTAAATATTTCAAAACTCACAAAAGCCCAGTTAACATCACGCTGAGTTTGTCCAATTGTGTCAATGTCATCATTAGACTTGGACGGACTTTCAAAAGTGTTGACGTGGGAGCTCTGCACTATTCTTTTAAGGAAAATGTTAAAGAAATCAAATGATAGCGCATCTGTTTTTCTTAAGGCCTTTTTTGACATCAAAAGTTTCGGTTAAGTTCTTTCCAGGATTTTTAAAGAATCGCGAAAACGGACGAGTTTAGCAGGGGTGCTTAAACTAGAAATGGTTTTATACAGTTCGTCTTTGTAGACGCTTTTTTTTTTGCGCACACTCAAGGGGATATACATATATATAAGGAATATTACCCTTATTATGTAGACACAGTGTGAGCACTTGGAAAGGGAGAGAGGGGTTGAAAGGAGGTGTCGGTGCACATTGGTTTTGAATTCCTGAATATTGCAATGGCTGGTAAAGACAGAGTTTGGCAAGGTATTCCACATTCGTGTAGTACGGCTAAAGAACGAATCTCTGTACTTGACAGTACGACCGAAGTTGGGCTCGAGGGTATATTGATCAGCATTCCTAGAACCGCGAGTATTACGGTTGAACTGTTTAGAGCATAAACCGTTAAAATAAGGGTAAAAGAGGGTGAGACAAGAAACATTTCAACGATGTTCAAGCGACTTAAATGATCTTATGATGGTATTATCACCAATCAATATAAATGCTCTACGTTCAATACTGTCCAAGAGGCTTAAGTAAGCCCAGGCTTAAGTAAGCCCAGATATGGGAGTTATACTCAAACTTTGGGCGTATATAAGTCTTGTAGATAACAGCCAGATCAGAAGGGGAGAACAACTTCTTGCATCGCCTTACCCTTAGAAAACCCAAACATCTTGCGGAATTTTTGGCAACATCAAACATCAACACAAAAGGTAGTTGGTGATACACATACCGAGAATATCGAGATGTTCAGTCTCTTGGATGCAAGTGCCATCTATGGATAATGGCAAGGGGGGTATATCTCGCTTTAACGATACAAGACAGTATTGAGTTTTCGAAGCATTAAATTCCACGCGGTTTCTTAATCCCGATTGTACAATGCTGTTTAGTTTGGAATTTAATAAGCTTATCATATTTTGTCGTTGCAGTTCCACATCCGAATAAGAGGGATGTGAATCTGAAAACGAATATGAAAAGCTAAGAGTACTATAGTCAGCGAAACAATGTATTGGATTAGAAGTTGCAGACAGGAGACTATTAATAAAAATGAGAAAGAGTGTTGGAGATGGAACAGAGCCCTGGGGCACACCAGCATTTATTTTATAGCTTTCAGACTTGAACCCATCCAATACCTACAACTTGTATTGAACAATTCGAAAGATAATTACTTATCCAATGAAGCAGGGATTCATCAATACCAAATACACGCATTTTCGATAAGAGAGCCTGATGCCAAACCCTATCAAATGCTTTTGAAACATAAAGTGCAATAATCTTACTTTCTCCAAAACGATGTAAAGATTTGCTCCACTGTTCGGTGAGATGAACCATGAGATCACCAGCGGACCTATTGCTACGAAAGCCGTACTGTCGCTCATTAAGAAGAAGCTTCCGATCTTCGAGATATTTCTGAGCGTTTTCATGGCCTTGGAAAGAAGGGACGTAAGAGCAATCGGCCGGTAATTAGAGGGTAAGGAAGATTCGCCTTTTTTAGGGCTGCTGTTTTAAATAGCTTTGAAATTGATGAAAAAATAATGGGTGAGGATTTGATGTTCTTGGGTTTTTTCAGAAACGGTCATGATATGAATTTTGATATTATCTAATTATTAGTTAAAAATTCGACAAACTATACATTTTTGGAAAAATGATCGGCGATCGAAAGTTAAATTCCAGATTTTGGTCAAAAAAACCACTTAATTTTTCTTGATATTAAAAAAGTATTGTCGAATAAATGAATCCTTCGATCAAATATTTTTTGATATAAAAAGAGTATACATAATTTCAATTAGATCAGTTCACTTATTTTTTAGACATCGTGGTCACCGATTTAAAAAAAAAAAACTATTTTAAGAAAAACACAGTTAAAGCACGCACACCGTTTACCGAACGAAATAACATACAATTTTCAAAGAATTTTAATAGTTAAATATAAATATAAATAACCAATTTTTGATTTAGCTTTAAAATTATACTTACCTAACTGTAGTTTTGGGTTTTCAAAAAATGTGAAATTGTCTCGATTTTTCTGATTTTTTTCGCGTTTGGCGGGGGGATTAGAAAACTTTGAATTATTAAATAGGACAACAACGTATACATATATAAGACTCACAAAATATCGGAACTGTCAGTTAAACCCAAGGTCTCTTTCCATTCAAAAGACAAATTAATGTCTAAGTTACTACAGGGAATAAACGTGTCACATTCCAAGCCCATTTTTATTTTGCGTTTAAAACATTTTTGTACTTATTCAAATAGATATAACTTTTCACTTCACCATTTCTGTGTTAAAATTTACATCCTCTTTAAAAATTAAGAAACAAACTTAAGGTCATATGGATTTTTGCCAGGATATTAATTTAAATTTTGATGTTTAAAATTGCATTTGATTCAAATTTATCAGCGTGATAAATTTCGGTTTCGTTGATTGTGTCTTTTTTTTTTTAAATGATTTAGAGGGTTGAGTTTTTCAATTTTTTTAATGGAAATTTTAGCTCAATACTTTTGTTTTGGGATTATATAGTGCATTGAACTCTTGATAAAACCTACTTCTTTATCGCCAACTTCTAATAACGATACGAACATTTTTAATAGTTATTTGTATTTATCTTCTTCAGAAACAAAACCCTTTTAAAAACATATTTTGGTTGAAATAGTTTGAAGTTCAACGGAACTTGATACGGGTATGGTTTCGTGTAACCATTTTCAAGAAATTTCGATACATGCCAAATCCCAAAATCCTTTTATCAGATTTCGTATCACTACTCGTATCAACAATAACAATTTCAATTAAAACGAACCCAGAGGATTCCCTTCTTTACTTACCGAACTGTTCAAAGATAATTGTGTCAACAAATCCCTTTCACTGTTGGAAACATGTTACCTACGTCAAACAACTTAATCTCTCTGCCTATATTTATAATAACTCAATACTCCAGGAAATTCACTCCGACCATCATATAGTGGTGCGTTAAGCACTTGATTAAAATAGGGCTATCTGCCTCTTCACAACTTCCCATCATACACAAAGAAAAAAGGGAGGGTCTTATACGTTTACTCATATATGTAGGAATTCCCTTACATCCTTCCAAACTGGATGGCGCCACAGTTTCAGAATCCGAATTATATGCACACTTCAAATTAAATTAAATCAAATCAAGCATTGGTAAAATTTAATAACTCTCTTCTTGCATTGTTATCGATCTTAGAAATCATTCGCTTATGACGGAACATCGCACAGGACTATCACCATCATCATGGTAACATCCCTTGTAATAATTCACCCTCGGTCGTTTCGTTTTGTATACCTTTATAATGTTTGTGAGTTACTTTTGGGTTAGGAATGGAAGTTTTTGAGAAAAGGTAATGAAATTCTCTTCTAGCTTTGTATGAAATCAGGAAATTTGCAAAATATTGTTCAACAGAAAAGATGGAAACCTTTTTCTATAGATATCACATCACTCTGCCAAATGTTGGCATAGGGTTGTAAAATGATTTTCTATATCAAAAAAGGGTGGCGTTTTTTGTTGTCTTCTTTTTTGTTTGCAATAATGAAATTTTGGTGCCGTAATCTAGAGCAGTGTCCCATGGGGAATATTAAATTCGGTATGTCTGACAAAGCCCACCATTTAAGGGTTGGTAAGTATGTTTAGAACTGCGGGTTTTCCCGCTCATCCTTCAAGTTTGGTTCGAGTATTTGTTCCTGCTTCCGGTGGATTACAATTTCGTTCTCGTGTTCAAAACATCCTCATACTCTTCGAAAGTCGAACATGCTGCGTAATTAGAAAGTGATATCGTCTTCTCTGAGTGAAGTTTGAAAAAATAAAAACCCAAACTATCCTAATCTTGAGTCGCCATTGTTTACTGCGTACATTTAATAGTGTGTAACTGTACGTACGCATGATGTTTTCCTTAACCCAAATCTCTTGTCTGTTATATTCATCAGCACTCGAACTATTACGCATCTTAAAAAGATCACATCCCTTTCGCTTGTTTATTAATGATTTTGTTTATAAATTTTAAACGACGACGAAGTAGAAACACCCCCAAGCAGATTATGCCGTTTCCGAGGAGTTAATCTGTACCGTTATGGATTAAACAGGGGTTGCATACTCTGACACTGGCATTCTGGTAATTCTCTTACCTTTGTATAGACCACAAGACTCTAAACTAAAGCCACCCTTTTTCTCTCTCGAATATAAACAACATTGCAGAACTGTATATGAAGTTGATTTTCGTTTATACCATCAAGCGAAGTGGTGGTTGCACGAGCATCCTGTGTTATGGTCGTCAAGAGAGGTCGGGTATTTTTAAGGGTGGTTTTTCAGGTTTTCTGTAATTTCATTCACTTTCAAAAAAGGCATATTTTGGACGTACGAGTATAGAAGTAGAGTCTTAGTGAAAACTGCGAGTGTACCTATACCAAACCAAGCACCCTCTTTATTAATGTTTAACATGTGCGTTATTTATTGGATTGTAATTTTTTACTTGTTTTCGTATGCCGTATCTTTATGCATGTACGTTTGAATAAAAAGAGAAACTGTAAACGTATGAGTTTCATTTTTTAACAAATCGTTTTAGGGTGGATTTTTAGTCAAGTGGGTTTTGATTTTGAAAAGAAGAGAAATGCAGTGACGTCCCTTGGAAGAATTCTTTAATATTGTAAATTATGCTTACATACAAGTTTGGGTATACTAAGTACGCTGATGAGCCTTTTTTCTAAGCCTTTATAAGTCTCTCAATATATCCCAGTTGCGCAAACCAAAGCTTTGGGTGCTCTGATCTACGCAATATTTCCAGCGTAAGCATGGTCTACCACGCTGTCACCTGCCATAAAATGTACTTCAAAAGACTTTCCGGGCGGGTTCCTTTTCAGTCATGGGAGCGAGGTGTCCTGCCCACCGGATTCTATCGAGCTTAATTTTTGTCACGATATCTGCTTCCAAATAATAATAATAATTAATACCCGTTCCTCTAGAAATGCCCATCAGTTTACCCTTGAGCCCATTTTCGGACGTACTGTAAACTACAGAGACTCTTTTTTTAGTCGCACAACACGAATGTGGAATGCTTTACCAGACTCAATGTTTCTCACTCATTACAATGTGCAGACATTCAAAACCAAAGTGCATCGGTATCTCCTTTCTAATCCTATCCTCCCATCCTAATTGCTCGCAATGTGATTAATCATCATAAGGATATTCATATTCCCTTGAGTGCGCGTATAATATAAAAAAAAATAAAAATAGATTGCATACAATGCAGTTCATGATTAAAGCCTCTCCGAAATCGTCCTTCCTCACATAAGGGGCCAACAACTTTCTGTAAGAGAACTCTCGAACGCGTCTTAGAGGTCGGAGTGCCGCTTAGTATACTAAACACCCAGATTTCGGATACTGGCAGAATACATCAGCAGCTTGGTAATTCAGGTAAGATTTCTGTATTTAAACTTCTATTGACATACTATAGTAGTACGTGTTGGCTTTGAGCAGTCGCAAGCGTATTTCTTCTTCTATGTTGTTATCGGCTGCTACTATTGCCCCAAGGCAAAATGATCTGCTCGATCTAGATGGAGGCATCGTGTACAGCTTGTTTGGTTCTTCCGATGATGTTGATGTTGTCTGCGTAGCCAGTATCGTTAGCGTGCCAAATTCACGGATTGGTTTCTCCAACGCCTTATTGAAGAGGAGGCAGGACAAAGAATCCTTTTGTTGGAGTCCAGTGTAGATTGGTCTGGATAGCAATCCATCTACTTTAACCTGGCTTGTTTTATTGGTCATGATCAATTTACATATCGTGTCAATTTATTTAGGAAGCCGAACTCTCTCCTGGCTGTTTATAGTTCTACCTTGGCATTGCTATCAAAGGTAGGCTTAAACAAGTATAATAAGGTAATTTTAAAATGTAGACATCTTTCCTTCACCTGTCTTTACTGTAATCTTAAGAAATAATAAAGTCTGCCAAATTCCTGACAATTTTTCATTGAAAGGAATATGGCTTTTGTCATACACGTATTACTTACAGATCTGACAATATTTTTAAACCTTGGCACTTAGCTTCAGTTATAGGAGATAGATTTGGTCAGAGGACAATATTATCATAAGTCTATTTGAGATGATTCTTCTAACGCTGGCTGTAAGGTTGGATCGTACTTTCCATATATTGAAAACCCGAGTATTAAACCAACATTATTTCGACTTCCCATATGACCAATTTGCACATTTGCTACTATTTCTCCTCGATAACTTCACACATTCCATCTTGTAGGTCTTGTTTTGACTGTGGAGCATTGGCATAAACCCTATCTTTCAAGCGGCTCCAAATAAAAATTTCTGAAGTTGTTAAAATACAATGTTTCAGTGGCCAATTGTGATCACCTCTCCGAGAAATAACACGGTCAGGAAACTTCTATTGCAAAATCATGACTATTTTGTGGCTTCTGTATTAAGTGGCGTCTTCTCGTCTTGTTGACAAAAAACAACATCGTCCACAGTTATATATTTTAATTCCAGCCATACAAAATCTATTTTCCGTAAAAGTTGCATCACCCTCATTTACAAATAAGTAAGTGGCAATAGCCCAAAAATCAGGCCAAACATTGACACGTTTAACATGGAGAGACTTTTTCAAAAATCTTTCTTAGATTTCTGCCGCTTGTTAATTGAGCCTCATCTCTGAACATGATTTTTCGATGAAAGCTTGGATCATTTTAATGGATTTCAAGGACCGAATCAGAAAAGATACGACGTTGCTAATGATCTACCATCAACTTGAATTAACTAACCTTCAAAGCCTTAAAACCTCTGTCTTCATTCAAAATATGGTGTAATATCATTTTTGGGATGCCTGGTTCAAAACATCAATTCTTTTGATTCATCTCATCATCAAATTTTCCTAACAGATCAAATTTTGTCAGTGGTTCAATTATTCCATCAGAAAAGGAACTTTTGTATAATGGCATAGGGTTTCCTTCATAAAAGCCATTAGATGACAACTTCAAAAGTGACAGCTATTCAATCTGTAATATCTTATTGAAATACATTTTTATTAAAAAAAAAATACTAATGGAAGGGAAAACCCTACGCCACTGTATTTTTACTATTATTAAAGTTCACACTCCTCGTAAAATTGTGCCAAACAAAAAATAAGTCTCGGGCATCAGCCTCACCTACCTATACGCATCACCCTGAATCCACGATAACAGTAAAAGGTAGAAACACACAAAAACCAAAAAACGAATAAAGAAAAACGAAAAAGGAAAAAAAATAACCAAAACAAAGAAATGTTACACATTTTTATATCTCTTTGTCCGCCAAAATTTATACAATCATCTGAGTCTCAGTCTCGCTTCCATGCTCAAATTGCTGCTTCTTCTGCTGCCGCTGCTTGTGGAAAAAGGGAGGACTCACGTGGACCAAGTCTAATACGATACAATTTATCAAATACCATCCTGATGTTGAAAAAAAGCACTGAACAAAAATAATAAACAGTCACATCAGGAGCACTGTACACGAGATCTAATTTTCAATGTTAGGTTTGAAGGACGAACAAAGACCGAGGACAAACGTCGGTCGTCGTTGTCGTCCTCTTCGAAGGGATGCCGCCACGAGCCACTAACTGTACCTACCACTCTCTATTCTCATACCAAGAGGATACTCCTGTACCATCAGCAGAGGGTTGCGATTGCGATGTATGTTGTTGGTTTTTATTGCGTCGCTCGTCGTTCGAAGGTTACCAATCGGTCTGGGTAGTCGAACTCAGAGAAATGTCCTGGAATGATCCCAAAACAAAGTCGAGCAACCCTCTGATGTTTTTACGCACAAACACAAATACATATACAAAGTCACTGTACCTATAGCAAAAAGGGCGAATGCGAATGAGACTCCCCTGTCCTCTTACCCCTTAGCATACATAAAAAGCTGCAGCAGATCGAGCTGGCCGGGAAAAGATTGCTGCAATCAGCTCTGTTTTCTGGTTCCATGGCACAACACTACTCCTCGTCCTTGACGAAGTGAAGGCTTGCTCGCTACGGAAAATAGTCTGTGGACACGTTAGGGTGAACCAAGCACAGTGGCACAAGCACTGCCACAGCCACTGCACAAGGGATGGTATACATTCTTTGTACTTGCATGCGTTTGTGTGTGGCACTTAAGTCCTTTTTTACGACCGTAAAACTCCCTGGACGAAAACATAATAATGGTGGCTGCCGCTTGGTATCGTACCGTCGTCGCTCGTCGTAGTTGATTCCACGTGCATTATGCCTTTTTCGTAGAACCAAATGCGAAGCCCTCACGCTATAGCCAACAGCTCAGTCCTCAGTCAGTGTCACTCGAACACACACAAACACAAAACTGCACTAATACAAACGAGAGAAATACGAAAAGGGATTGAAATCTAGAATACGGTAAAAGTAAATTTCTGATTAGATTCTGTTCGGCTCCTTGAACGGTGCGGAAGTTCTTCGCGAATCCTGCTGCGTAATTATTTGTTTTGTAAGTGTATTTTCTTGGTTAACATCTCAAATCGCACGTGGGAAGGCTCCATGAGCATCCTTGCGCATGACGTGTGATTGTCATGATCCATCATCAACGTACCGGCCTTATAAATCTCAAAGCTTATGAATATCCGTTAAATAGTTCGAAATAATTGCATCTTTTTTCTCTCCATAATAAAAGTCAACCTACCAGAAGTGTTTCTCAATATTTAGCGTCGTCGTAGTCGTGAGAGCGTGTTGTAAAGTTCCTTTTTTGTTTTTATTTTTGTGATGCCATCGAAATGAACGATGATTCAGATGAAGAAGTCGTCGAAGGAATGGAATTGCTCGAAGGCAATTACCAAGTCTTCAAACAATGGATACCACCGGCGCCCAACTATTGGGATGCACCACCAAAAGCTGTAATTAAGTCTGCTGAAGTCAGGTGAGGCTTATGTGACTGTGACATTTCCCTATTATAATAAAATCGTTGTATTTTATTGCCGGCAAAATATACAAAAGGGTGGTTGTTTTCAAAACATATCTGCTGCCATAACGTATACTCGTGGTTTATAATGTTGTTATGATGGTTCGATTTGTTAGTGTGTACAATGTTGGGGGAGTATAACGCATGCTCAATATACATATAGCTGCTTTTCTTACAACCACTTCCGCTAAAGTTTATGTAAAATACACGAATCTCGATATAAACAAATTATTATTTTGAGTGAATTTAATTCTTAAATTAGCTGTGATTGTTTAATTTAGTTGTCTTTCTTTTTTAAATGTTCATTCATCAAAACGGACGAACTTTTAAAATTGATGTCTATTTTGTAGAACCTGTACGCAATTTTATATGTGTGTTATTTTCTTAAACTAATTTATTTAGAAACTTAAAATTGAAATCTGCCTTTGAAACCATTTTCGAAAACTTGAAAACTGAAAAGTGCTCTTTTTACTTGGCACAAGTAATTTTGACGTCTAACAATTTCACTTCGCTGTCACTTTGTTTTCTCACCACAAAGAGAGAAAGAGGGAAGTTATGGTTTTTTTAATGAGTGGGAGTGAGATAGAATGATGAAAATGAAATTTAATCGGAGATCTCTAGTATTTTAAGCTACGCAAAGGCAACTGTCAGATATGTCAATATTGTCAGATCTGTCAGTAAACAAAAATTATTCCAAATGTCTTACAATCGTGTGAATTTACGATGATGTTTTGCTAGAAATGTCATTGTCAAACGACAATATTTGAAATTGACAGATATCGCTGTTTAAGCCGGCCATTCAAGACACAAAATAACTGCCTAAATTGACTTGAGCAATTAGCTGCACGAATTGCACAGAGAAACACATTCAAAACAAAACTTAACTGAGGAAAATCCAATTTCCGCCGATTTTTGTTATTCTTATTATGTCTCGAATGGCTGGCTTCAGGACATTTGGCAACTGATGACGAGTTGTTCAGTGTCATTGTTTCGATGTTTTTTTTAAAGGTATCCAACTTTCTTTTAAATAAAAACAACAAATTCAATGAAATTACCAAAATTTAGCTGTTATTAGTTCAAAAAATTCAAAACATTTAGTGTTTGACAATAATTTTTGGAACATGTCCTCTGCGCTGTATGAACTTGGACACCTTTCTGTAGGTTAGTACAATTTTGCACAGCACACCCGTTGTTATTTCATCAATAGTGAGTTGATTAGAAGTATCCGTGGAGTGATAGTTAGAGCATAGGACATGTCATGCCAGAGGTCTTGAGTTCAATCCCTGTCTGTGCCACCTAAAGTTTATTCTCGGGTACTGACCCTTACAAGAAATTTACAAATCTTTCTAGTGGAAATCTTGTCATAAAAAGCGATTTCCAAATTAGGCGTTCACATTCGGCCAAAACCTGTAGGTCCCTTCCGTCCTTGAAATTATTAGTATAGAGGAATGGTTTGGAGTAAGTTGTAAACCAAGGCCCTGGTTCTCTACGCCTTGTTGCGACATCTTATTTATTTAGTGCGTTGAATGTTGGCTTCTAAATGATCAATTCTTGCTAATAGATCAGATATATTTGACGTATCCTCACGAAATTTGCCTAAGTGTATTATATCACACGAAAGAGGTGGCCAAATTACATGCCCATTTCTTGAGCTGACCAAGAGTTTGGTTCAAAAAAGTCGTTCGACATACGAGCTGTTTGCGCCAGCGCGCCCGTTTTGTTGTAAATTTTCTCCTAAAAATAATTTGCCATGAAATGAGAAGGAAGAAAATCACGAATCATTTGTGAATTGATAGTTTGACATTGAAGGTAATATTGTCGCCGGTTTCGGATTTAATGAAACGTAATACGAACCTAATAGAGTCCCATAGGAAGGTTATTGTAATCGGTACGATTTGTCGAATTGCAAATGTTGACATTTCTGGACGTTTCAAGGTCCCTAGAGTCGAAATAAAAGATTTTTAGAGAGATGTCTGTGCGTGCGTGTGTACGTCCGTTTGTACGTGAGTACGTCCGTACTTTCGCGACGTTTTTTCGTCGTCCATAGCTGAAGAACCAGTAGAGATATCAACTTCAAATAAATTTTGTTCTACTAATAATAATACAGAAAGATGCAGAAAGGACTCTCAAAAAAATTGCGTGGGTGGTCTTTTTACCATAGCAATTTAAAAAAAAGGTCAAAATTTTGGTTAACACAAAATATCTCACGAACCAATAACGCTAGAGACTTGAATTAAATTTAATATTGTATATTGTAACGTGGTACCAATTAAATATATTTTTGGAAAAAATTCCAAATAATTTTTTATGAATCAAAAAAACTGAAAAAATACAATAACGTTTTTAACATCGGGTAAAATTTTGAGGAAAATCGAATTGACAGTTTTTTTTATAAAAAATAAAAACCTAAAAAAACATTACTCAAAGTTGGTAAACATTGATTTTCGACTCAAATATCTTTTCAAAACTTTGAGATTATGGTTTCCAACTTATTATTATCTTATAAAAAATATTGTTTTCAACATTCGGTAAAATTTTGAGAAAAATCCAATTGACAGTTTTTTTTTTTACAAAAAATAAAAACCTAAAAAAATTAATAAAAGTTAGTAAAAATCGATTTTCGACTCAAACATCTTTTCAAAACTTTAAGGTATTGGCTTTAAATTACATTTATCTTTTAAAAAATATTGTAAATATTCAGTAAAATTTTGAGAAAAATCGAATTGACAGTTTTTTACAAAAAATTAAAAACCTAAAAAAAAATTGACAAAAGTTGATGAAAATTGATTTTCGACTCAAATATCTTTTCAAAAATTTGAGATTATGGCTTCCAACTATTTTAATTTATAAGAAATATTATTTTCAACATTCGGAACAAAATTTGAGAAAATCGAATTGACAGTTTTTTTTACAAAAAATAAAAACCTAAAAAAAAGCAATACTAAAACTTGGTAAAAGTTTACTTTCGACTCATATAGCTTTTCTAAAATTAAAAGTATTGGCTTCAAACTTTTTTTATTTCACAGAAAATATTGTTTTCGATAGTAATTGTTTTTCATAAAAATCTACAAAAAATAGAACGCAAATTTGGTAAAAATTGATGTGTGGTTCTCGATATCTCTCAAATTAATTTCATTCATCCAATTTGTATTTGTGTATATAAGAAATACAAACTTTTAAGAAATGCTACTAAAATTGGTAAAAATTGGTTTTCGACTAAAAATCTCGTTAAAAAAAATAAATTGCTAAATCAAGCTATTTCATTATATGCAAAATATTATTCGTAATTTTAAATTTTTAAGAATAATTCAACTGACAACACGAAACCTACAAACTTTTAAGCAAGACAAATTGATAGACGGGATGGGAAGTTATCAGTGTGGGTCGCATCCCAGCCTCTTTTTTTGGAATGAATTGGAGTCTCAAGTATCTTATGAGCGCTCACTGAAAATTTAAACTTAATCTTGCACACTTACATACTTATTAAGCCAAAAATTAGCCAAAAGTCTAGAGAGGACTTCACTATAAAAATCAGGTTCAAATTTGAATTTCGAAAATAAATGTCCATGTTTAATTGATTGACATTGATCTAATCTAAAGTTAATTGTGACTTGCCAAAGTGTGCTGAAAAAATTGAAACACAGTTTATTACTTTGACAGCTAGTTTAACAGTTATCCCTGTATAAGAAGTTCTATAGCTCTAAAAAACAAAACAGCGGATATATAAAAGCTTATCGGCTAAGGATAAATAGAATCCCTTCTAACAATGAACTTTAAGGACTTAAGAGCTAAATCTGTCAACCGCGTGCACAGTAAATTTTTAATTGTAAAGTATTTTGATACTGTCAGACCACTGACAAATCTGAAACTCATCTATACGTATTCTTAAAAGCATGTGTATAAGATTTTTCCATCTTTTTAAATGAAACAAAGTATGTAATTTAGATTTAGATACCATCACTGCCTCGCTGAGTAATACGCACACGAAATATCAAATTTTCTTCAACTTTGGCCCATGAATCGGACCTAATTTTTCAGATCTCACGGTTTTTATTGCCTGTGGTTTATTTGCTTAAACCTCCGATTTCAAGAAACTTTATACAAGGCAAAGTCTAACTGAATCAAATTTCACAATTTTGGTTTATTTTAACTAGACAAAAGTGGGATGAAGGGATAAAGATGCCTTTAAATCCCTCGTATGGAGTTTTCAATGCGACGGTAATAATTTGGCACGTAATTCCGTCCTGTGAAATATGGATTCCTCTGAGAAATGTGGATCGATAAAGTCACCAGCCCAAAATCCACAGAAAGCAGTTGTAAATTTTCAAGAACGCATTTTAAGTGAAAGTCAATTGACATTTCCCCAAATTGGCCTATAAATAGACAGAAATGGCCCTAAAGAGGATTTTTTGATGAAAATAATGATCAGTTTCCAACAGATCTGCTCCCCATATGAATACATCTAATTGTTTATGGTCGTCTACCTGGATCATTTGAATTTTGTACCTGCAAAAGTTTCGCTTAATTGTGCACAGACCAAGGTACTTGATATCAACTGTCTCAGATTATCCTGAACACTCTTGCGAAGAAAGGCATTGTTTTTTTTATAGATCTTGCGTTTTATTGAATCAAATGGTTATTGTCTAATCATTAACCGAATTAGTAGAATTAAACTTATCCACAACAGTTACATCATTAAAAGATTATATCTCACCGATTGCTATTCTATATTCATTTAAAATTACTTTATTTTAATCTACAAGATTATTACTAGATATATCTTTTTAATCAAATACGACTCCAACTTTGGTTTCATTCTCATAAGTTCATAAAAAGAACATGTTGATTACTACTTACTTACCAATGCAATATACAGTAAATCCCGATTAATAGAAGCACAAAATATCAATTCTTTTTTTAAAACGAGTTTTTCGGTTAACATTAGTGACATTCAAATTAAATGTCACTTAAGAAGGTTTAAAAATTCCACAAAGCTGAAATTTAACAATTTTTAATGTTAATATTTTTTTTAATAATAATTATATTTATGTTTAAAAGCTACAAGGACATAATCAAAAATTAAAGTTTCATTTTCATACAGAAACATTAAAACATAAAATAAAATAAATTGGGTAGCGCAACAGTCCATTGAGAACTAGGGCCTAGTGACTTACAACTCTCAACCATTCCTGTGTGCGAGTACTGTTGTCAGCGATTTAGGGAACCTAGAGTTTTAACCCGAATCCGAACGGCTAATTTGAGAAAGCACTTTTCATATTCCTCGCAAGAGTTATAGTACCCTTGAAAAAAAACTTTAGATGGCATAGGCAGGGATCGAACCCAAAATCTCTGGCATGACAGTCCAACACACTTATCATCATGCCACGAATACAGAAGCATTAGTCACTTTTAATCAATAAAAAAACGTTTTTCACTGAAGCGAGTTCTACTGTACATTCTTTTATTTTGCACAACTTGAGATCACAGTTGATTGAGTTATTGGCAAAAGTACCCATATTAATTTCAATTATTAAAAATGAAAGAAATAATTTCTACCTAATGTATATTGTATGTGTATAGATACAATATAAATAAACTTAACTAAAATACAGGCATTTGACTGCTTTGTTTCTTAATTGTTATTTCTGGCTCAGAAATTCATTAATATAATTTTAGCAATTTATCAACTTTTGGCCTCTACCGCATTCTCACCCAGTTATTATAAACCATCAATCATTTGTATAACAACATCCATCCCCAGCTGTTGGCTGTTCTGATCATTAAATAAGTCTACTCTGCATTTTGGGATAAATATATATGTACCTTTGTATGTAGGCTTTACGATACGGTGATGGAGCACCTCCCACCCCATAGCATGAGCCAAACCATGTACACTTATACATACATATATCCATCATTCATCAATATGAAACAAAATAAAAGCAACAGCAGGAGCGCGGTGTGCAGAAAATTAAATAAAACAGCCTTCAATGGTTTTGAGCTCAAAAACATTCCCTACTGCCTCTTTGTGGCCAACGCCAACAAAAACGAGGATAGGCAGGCTATATTGATGGGTTCAACACTTGCAATTTCCTTTGTGATGTGATACAGTGATGGATATTCACTCGTCCTTTGGTGGGTCGTGGTCGTTTGCAAGGTATTAACATCTCGAGTTGAGCTGTGCTTCGTTCCGTCCATCAGCATAATCTTTAGGTGCTGACTGCCATTGCCGACATTTCGCTGTTTGTTTGCTCTACTTGGTTATGCCGATGACGATGACGATGGTTATGGCGTTGACGGCAACAGCCCCATTATTATTGTATGAATGCGCATAAGCGAAACAATTCGTGGTCTTGAACTTGCAACTGTTTATGGCCTGGCCGCCATCAAAAACCAACAAAACAACAAATCTTCTTCGTGGTCAAAAACAGAAACAGTCCTTTGTTGGTATACTTCAGAAACCCCATAGTCAGATCAGGATTCGATGGTCTCTTTTATGACGTGGATGTTCGGTGCGGTGATGGTTCGGTTTGGTCTTTGCCTGGATGGTAGCTCGATGGACCATTGATGTACATATGTCAGAGCAGGGCTAGAATTGTGTATATGGCTCGATGGACCATTGATGTACATATGTCAGAGCAGGGCTAGAATTGTGTATATGGTTTCTGTTTTCTGTTCGTTTATCATCAACACTGTAGGTATGCTCTTAAAGGACGGAGTAAAAACGCGAGTATGATGATGGACTTAGATGCATGCATATCACCGGCACATGGAGCATTTTGAGTATAGGAGTTGTGTTTTTGGTAGGCGACGAGGACGACGACGACTTGCTCGAACTTCGTATTCCACTTCCACAAACATTGGGTTTTCGGATTTTGGATGGACAGAAGGGAGATGTCATAATAAATCACGCTCATGACTAAAAACATCCCGTCAATGGACAAAGGTGTATGGCTCGTTAGCATTTACAGTGCTAGGTTAAACTTTGCACATTAAACAAGTGTCAAGAGCACCTGTGGGATACATGTAGGATGTTTATAGGTTGTAGAGAGAGTGTTTTTTTGGGTTGAAGAAGGAAGGTGCCAATTTATGGTATTGTTTGTGCCCATGATCCGAGATACACATTTTAAACAAGAGTTGAAAATTTTAAAACGAAACTTAATAAAAAATACAAAATGGTAATAAGTTTTTGCAGTTAGGAATTTGTATAAAAGACTATACTGGATCACAGAGATCTTAATATGGTTTTAATATATTTTTTACTTTTTATTTTTATATATAAATTATATATTTTTATTAAGTAGGATGCTCCCTATGCTATAGTTCAATTTTAAGGATGCTCCCTATGTTAGTTCAAGTTTATTATATCTGAGAAAAATCGTATGTTTTAAAATAAATTCTATATTTTCCTGGCAACACAATACGATTAAGATATAATATAGAAATCAATTTAACATGAAAAGTGATTACATCAATTTCTCTAAAGTAGGCGTAAATAAAAGTATATATCTAAGGAATTTCAATTTTTCGTTAAATAATTCAATCTTTGAAACAGAGTCACAAACAAATGAATTTCCTGAAAATCAAACCAAACCATTCGAAACACTCGTTTCCTTTAGTCCTCTCTTTAAACTATGATATAACATATACCATCTGTAGATGCACCTGAGCGTATACGCACTTTTTTTAATTTTATAAAGCAACATATTGGAATAAGCTTAGACATTTGATCTTATTTAACTTATAATCTTATAATTAAGTACCCAAGCATAACTTCAATATCAATAGAATAAATAGTTGACTTCTAAATTATATTTGAAAAAATAAAACTATGCTATCTTACATAGATTAATTACAAGTGCTCTAACTACCCCTTATCAAAGGCCAAGTTAACCAGTATGCGGGGTTCATTGGAAAATTTGAGGACACAATGTAATAAAGAGTAGTATGGATGGCACGTTTTGGTAAAATATCATACCTGTTTTTTCGAATTTGTGTCACGGGAAAAAAATGTTCTTCAAGATCGCAGAAATTTGTAAGAGTTTCATAAATGAATTTCGACCCCATTGGTTGTAAAGATATTATCAATCAAAAGCAATAGTACCATTTTTGACAAAAAGTTAATCAAATTGATAATGAAAAAAAATCTTATTAAAGCTAAATAAACAGGCTATTTGGTCCACATCATTGAAAGTCCACACTGATAACTTCCATTCGTGTCCGTCTATCGATATATCTTAAAATTTAACAAAAATTAATAATAATATTTTGTGTAAAATGGAAAAAGCTTGAAGTCAATATTTTTAGTTTCTGAAAAGATATTTGAGTCGAAAGTAAATTTTTACCAATTTTTAGTAATGCTATTTTTAGGTTTTTATTGTTTGTAAAAAAAAACTGTCAATTCGATTTTTCTCAAAATTTTACCAGATGTGAAAAACGTTCATTGCATACAATTATTTTAAAAGGTGTTCCATCTTTTGTTCGTAAAATAGTCGAGGTGACAATTATTTTTGTTCAGTTTTTTTGATTTATAAAAAAACGTTAATTGGATTGTTTTCCAAAAATATACTTGTTTTGTCAAGTTTCTAGCGTTACTGTTTCGTGAGAAATTTTGGTTAAACCAAAATGTTCACCTTTTTTTAAATTGCTATGGTAAAAAAACCACCCACTCAATTTTTTTAAGAGTCCTTTCTGCATTGTTATCTGTATAACAAAATTTATTTGAAGACGATATCTCTACTGGTTCTTGAACTACGGACGACAAAAAAACAAAACTTCGCGAACGTACGTACACACACACGCACAGACAAATCTCTAAAAATCTTTTATTTCGACTCTAGGGACCTTGAAACGTCGAGAAATGTAATCAGACCGATGACAATAACTTCCTATGTTAACAATACTGGTGCGAAAACTGATCCTTGAGGTACACCAATATTAACGGATGTAGAATCACTAAAAACACCATTAAGCTTTACTCGTTGACTTCTCTGAGTCCCGCTTTGTAAAGTTTACTCAAAAGTATTCTGTGATTGACCATGTCAAAAGCTTAAGTGAACAGAGTTAAACAATTGGAATTATTATTAAAGCTGTCATAGATTTCACTACAAAGCTTTAAAATTTCATCCTCAGTTGATCTTCCTTCACTAATCCCAAACTGATCGTTACTAAAAATTTTGTTTTTGTTTAAAACTTATAATTCGCTTTTTTTTAAGCTTTTCAAATACTTTGCAGAGTGTAGGAAGTAACGAGATAGGCCTGTACTGAGTCAATAATCTTCGATTTCCCTTTTTGAACAATGGAATAACCTCAGCTATTTTTAAAGATGAAACCATAATTCCACAATGTAGATACGCTACGATTAAACAAATCACTTAACACATCAACGACAAACAAAGAAATTTGTTTGAGAAGGCCGTTAGAAATGCTATCAGAAGTGCATGATTTCTTATTATCTAGGGAAAATATTTGTTTATGGACTTTAAGTGCCGTAAACGCATTAAAAACTAAACTATTTGTTTGAAATGAGTCATCAACAATATCCACATAAGAATTACAATTGCAATTATTTTGTGAATGAAACAATGGACTTAAAAACTTAATGAATTGATTTGCAAATACTTGAGTCGAAAGTAATTTTAATCAATCTATAGTTGTTATTGTAGTTTTTCGTGTTTTGTAAAAAAAATTGCCAAATTGATTTTTCTAAAAAATAAACTTAAAGTTAACAATTTTTCATATTAGAAAATAAGTTTTATTCCAATATCATTTATTTTGCCAAGATTTTGCAATCAAAACCCAATTTTTACTAATTTTATTAGCATTTTTCGAATTTGTTTGTTTCTTTTAAAAAACCCAGTTAAACTTTTCTTAGAAAACTTGTTTTAGTTAAAAACAATATTTTGTATAAAATGTCAATAAATTCATTTATTCTTGAGATATTCGAATCGAATATCAGTTTTTACCAATTTTGTTTTTTAATAGATTCTTATTTTTATACAAAAAAATTACAACCGGATTTTTTCTACAAATTTTATAAACTGTTAAAAACCCCAATTTTAAGATAAAAGTAGTTTAAAGGCAATATCTGAAAGTGTTGCCAAGATATTTGAGTAGAAAATTCATTTTTACCAACTTTTAGTAGTAATTTGTATATGTAGGTTTTAATTTATTTTTAATAATCATTAAGATTTTTCTAAAAATGTTACCAGATTACAAAGACGTTATTCCTTGATGCATACAATTATTTTGGAGGTATTATCAATTTTTGTTAGCAAAATATTCGTATTTATAGTAGTATTTATAAAAATTTGATATCACGTCACAATGTATAATATACATACAATTTAATTCACTATCGTTATTGGTTCGAGAGATGTTGGGGTCTACTAAATTTTTTTCTATTTTTTTACATAGTTATACTAAAGTAACCAAACATTTTAATTTAGGTTTAATGGACCCTGAAATGTCAAAATTATCAATTCGAAAAATTGGACTTTCTATGAAACGTTAAAAATTGAACTTTAAATAAAATACACAAATATTTGTGTTGGAATACCTACATGTCATTTGAGAAGAAGGTTTTATCTTCAAGATATCAGCAGACTTCTGTGGAAAATTCATCATAAATGCTCTTCAATTTTCTATTGCCGCCATTGGTTAACGAGATATAAAGTTCACAAATAAAATTGTAACACCGATATGGTTTAAGAAAAATAATAATAAATAAACAATCTAATTGGTCCAGATCATGACATCATTGTAAACATTTCTTCAAGTCCTTCTAAATAAAATAAAAAAAAGAGGCTGGGATGCGACCCACACTGATAACCTCCCATTCCGTCTGTCGATTTGTCTTGCTTAAAAGTTTGTAGGGTTGGGTTAAAAAAGTTGTTAGTTGAATTATTCTTAAAAATTTTTAAATTACCAACAATATTTTTCTTATAAAAAAATAGTTTAGTTTAAAAATCTAGTTTTGTTAAAAAGTTTTTTAGTCGAAAAACTAATTTTTACCAATTTAAGTAGCATTTCTTAAATTTTTACAAATTGAATGAATGAAATTAATTTGAAAGATATCAAGAACCGAACATTAATTTTAACCAAATTTGCGTACTATTTCTTGTAGATTTTAAATTTTTTATGAAACAACGGACTGTTGGATTTTTATAAAAAAAACTACTGAATATCGAAAACAATATTTTCTGTGAAATAAAAAAAGTTTAAAGACAGTATTTTTAATTTTTGAAAAGCTATTTAAGTCGGAAGTACATTTTTACCAAGGTTTAGTATTGTTTCTTTGTTAGGTTTTTATTTTTTGTAAAAAAACTGTCAATTCGATTTTTCTCAAAATTTTTGGAATGTTGAAAACAATATTTTTATAATTTAAAATTAGTATAGAGCCAATATCTCAAAGTTTTGAAAAGATATTTGAGTCGAAAGTCAATTTTTACCAACTTTTATTAATTTTTTTTTTTGGTTTTTATTTTTTATAAAAAAAACTGTCAATTCGATTTTTCTCAAAATTTTTCAGAAAGTTGAAAACAATATTTCTTATAAGATAAAATAAGTTTTAAGCCTTAATCTCAAGTTTTTGAAAAGATATTTGAGTCGAAATTCAGTTTTTACCAACTTTGAGTAATGTTTTTTTGGGTTTTTATTTTTTTATAAAAAAAGCTGTCAACTGGATTTTTCTCAAAATTTTACCAGATGTCAACAAGATTTATTTGAAGTCGATATCTCTACTGGGTCTTGAGCTAAGGACGACGAAAACAACTTCGCGAACGTACGGACGTACGAACGTACGTACACACGCACGCACAGATATCTTTCTAAAAATCTTTTATTTCGACTCTAGGGGCCTTGAAACGTCGAGAAATGTCAAAATTTTCAATTTGACAAATCGGACCCATTACAATAACTTCCTATTGGAAGTTAATAAAACAATTTCCAAACATTTCTTATCGCTGTAATCCCTAAAACTGCGTAAATCAAAACGATGTGAATTTTCAGAGCTTCAAAATATCCATATTTAATGAGATAAAGCATTTTGAAATTTTAATAGAAATCTAAAATAAGTTTTTGTTTCCTTCGTTGTGAACGTGTCGAGTAAAGTAAATATTTGAGTAGAGAGTTATTTCTATTGTTTCCAAAATCGTGCCCCGAAGCAACATGGCTCATAAATCCCTCTTTGTCTCTTATTTGCGTTTTTCAACTAAGAAAAACGAAATTAATTAATTTAAATTATTCCTAGGAATTGAAGGTTAAAAAACTACAGCAGTTCACTCAACTGCAAGAAAACAAACACAAAATTACAGAATTTAAGTATGACTCAAATTTACTCAAATTTGTTTCCAATACAAATTTTGTAAGCTTTTTTTTTTTATTGATGGCACCAAAAAGTATAAAATAAACTCATTTTAAAAAAGTGTTTCAGTTTTCCAAACTGCAAATTTTTCACCATTTTTATTATGAATCTTAGAAATTTTAATGCGTCATTGATTTTTGGTAATGAAGCATGTCAAATGTCAAAAGCTGACACAAATAGTGGTCATCTCAAAATGTAACTTTTTATTGGAAAATCTTTTACATAAGCTCACATAATTTATGTATGTGGAAAAAGATTAAGCTATAAATTGCCCAATTTTATATCTCCTCTTCCACGATCATTATAAATCATTATAATATCTCTAGGCAATAATGCGAGTAATTTTGTTAATCATCATAATTTTTAATGAAAATCCAAACTGTCTTATCCACGACAACAACACAACATAACAAACACCCTACTTGTTGCAAATCAGATATGACGAAATTTAAAATTACAATACCCCTCTTATATGATGATATACCTCATTCATGTCATTTACATAAGTGCACATACTCGAGGCATACAATGTTCTCGACGAACAAACTTTTACAAATTCTTATCTTTCATATCAGTTTCATCGCGCACCTACTATCAAAACCATGTAACTATTGTGTTTCCATCATCGCATGTGCGAGGTGAAATTTACAAGTGAAGCTAACTCAAAACACAATCTCTCATCCCATTTATTTCGATATTATATTGTTGACAGAAAAATGAGCCTTTCCGGATGCACTTTGTGTTTTTTTTTTTTTTTGAATTTATTGTCGTCGTTGAAGGAAGTCCTCGCCTCGCTCCATGATGCCTTGACTATACCACATCAGATCTTTTGTTTGCCTTTTTCTTGGCCTATTATCTGGATGGCTTTTCTTGAAGATTTCTTTAGAGTCGTTGTTGTTGTTGTCGTCATAGGTACCTGCCTATATAACAATTACTGCGATGGCATGTGATTACAATGGCTCCACAAAAGCTGGGAAGTGCACTGGACTGATTATGAACAATATAGTGTGTGTGTGCTTCTTCAGCCATACATGGTGGTAACTTAACTCAAAACCTTCATCAAGAATCAACAAAACTACCTACCTACCTACCTACTGCTTTTTGTTTAAGGTAGAGGCTCTTCTTTTCTGATGCACTTTTATACCTATACAAAATTATATATGCAATCTCAAGGCAACAAAGTACAAAAGAGTACAACAAGATTCGAGAGGCTATAGATGTTAAAAAGATGAGTTTCGCACTGATGATGGAAGGAAGTGTAATTTCATGTCTTCTTGATTTCAATAAACCAACTTCGAATGTGAGTCGCGCGTTCGCGTTCGCGTTCTTCTGCTTCTGACTTCTGACGACAAACAATGGACGGACGCGGACGTCGTCGTCGTTGTTGTTGCAAATATGTACTTATGTTTGTAAACCTAAAGATTGCGGTTTGAAGCCTATTTACGGATGCAGCAGTGCATGTAGTGTGATATTAAGTGGTAAAAAAGGTTTTGTTGCTAAAATCCTATGTTGGGAATGCAACGATCTGGAAAAGCGTATAAGAAAAGTAGGGTTTGTAGAAGTATGATACGAGGTAAACAAGATCAAAAAGATCAAATTAACAAAGAGATGTTAATCATAATGCTTTGACATTTTCACTTGTGTCCATATTTTAACACTGTTGATGATTGTTTTTTATTGCAAAAGGATATACATACCTTAGACATAGGGATGGAGTTTGTGCTTCCATATTTCATGCATCAATTCCTCGCACACAGTTATGTCAATCAATTTCGAAATTGAAAAATCTAAAGCAATAAAAATCGTAACATTTCACTCCAAAAGAGCGGGTGAAAAAGGCACATAAAGGGAAAAAAAATAAATAAATTTCTTAAAACGAAATATAAAAAGGTTCTCAACACTATAGCTGCCAGTTTAGCTCCCCCGTCTTGTCCCAAAAGGCGCTTATATTTTCTTCAATTTAAAAATGCAATCAGCCGTAAAATTTATGTAACTTTCCGCGCACTGATTTCGTTTTAAATTTATAATCCGCTATTTGCATTTTTCGTCCTCCTGGAAGCAAAAGAGAAGAAGCTTCAATTGAAACTTCCTTCCTGGAATCCAATTTAACACCCCAAGTAATGGCAGGCTTCTTCGCGTTCCTCCGCATCCTTCTTTCTTTGCAATGCTAAAATTCGTTGAGCATTCACTATAAATAGCAGTGAATAGCTTCGTCGTCGTCTTTAGAATTATTGAGGTTGGAGACCTCACTAGTTGTTTCGAATTGAAATTGAAATTGAAGTTGAAGAATGCAAAGTTTTGTATTTCGAAACAAAAATTCATTTTTGTAACATGCAGCTGCATCGTTTCATGATTCTGATTCATATTTCCATCAAATGATTGTGTCATGCCAAATGTTAGTTCCTTTGCAATATGAGGCTGTATGTCTGGTTCTAGTGGTGTGCTATGATGATGATGAGCCCCCATGAGCTTCAATTCAACAAGCCCATACCCATCATATGCTGAGCTCATGCCCACCCAAAAGGAAAAATATACTTTTTTCTGTTGTTTTGTTTCTTGTTTTGATTTTGTTGAGGGGGGTAAGGGGCAGGGGGAAAATGAAAACATTTTCGAAATTGTGAATTTGCTTTTATATTATTTTCTTTTGTTGTGTTGTGTTTTTTTGTTTGTATTTTGTGCAGTATTCCCCCTTTTCTCTTTGTGTTTTTGTGCTGACGTAACAAGGACACAAAAATAGACAAACAATTTTAAAATTTATTCAGGATCAGGTGTAAAATGATTTTATTTCAAATTGGATTGTTTCCTCTTCAGTGAGCTGAAGAAGTGCGCTCTGGATAGTATAGGTAGGAAGGTTGGTAGGTTAGGTATATAGGGCTATATAGACTTTAGAAGTATACTTTAGAACAAGAACACAGGCGGGCAGGATAGATGGTATACATGTGTTGATGATTATTTTTATGATTTCAAGTGCCGACGACAGAATAGTGTTCGCTTTGTTGATTTGAGAGACATCTTTTATACCATAATGTAGGTACATTGGTGTATAGCTTAAGTTTAAAATTTTTTAAAGTAGTTCTTTGAAGTGAGTACCTAATTAATTTTATTGTTGGAAAATAATTAAGGAGACAAAAGATACACAGATACCTACCTTTGGCTTATACCACAATAGTTGAATGAACTAAGCCTTTATTTTCCATAATAGGTTTTTACAAATTTCCAATATACATATATAAAATATATACATAATTGTAAAATGAGTGATTTTACAAAATTACCAAGTAAATATTCAAACATTTAGTGAGTGGGTCGATATAAAGAAACTTTGTATATGCCAAATATTGCATTCGTAAAAAATGTCGATCTCGAAATTGTATTCAAATGTTATTTTTTACGATTGCAGAGAAATCGAAAGAAGTTTGTCTTCATCGGAATTGTCCTAACTCTTGGGTAGATTGAGTTCGAACATGGAAATTAAGTTTTTAAGCAGATTCGCGATAAGGTGTTTTTGCACAAAAAATTGAAAATTTAAATTTTCTCAAAAACATCCCAAAAGATTGGTATGAAATATTTTCTAAAATTTTTTCCTACTTCAATGCTAAAAATATTTGCCTGTACTATTATTCCAGAGGGGTACTCCCTTAGAAAGTTTAACATTTCCCGACGCACGTTTCAAGCTCCCTAGCACCTAAATAAATTATTTTTAGGGACATTTATGTGTGTGCATGTGTACTCTATGCATCCGTACATTCGGGAATTATTTTTCGTTGGTCCTATCTTAAGAGCCCTCAGAGATATCGATTTCACCCAAATTTTGTTTTTAAAAAATTTGAGTTAGTCGTTTTTTTACCAAAAACATTTTTTAAAAACCGTGAAAAGAAGAAAGGTTGACCCCAAATATCTCTCAAACCAATAACGCTTGCTATTTCAATTAAAATGGATATTATATATTACCCGTGTTTTGTTTTAAAATCTATCAATAGTATAGTAGGATTTTACACGAATAACAAAACCAATATCCGCAGTATAAATACTACCGATAAAAGTTAAAGTAGAATCTTACTACGGATGGGTTTTCGACATTTATACGAGTCTCGAATGGATCTTATGTAATTTCGTTCTCAAATGTTGGTACGATTGATATTGCATTTGTATCTCGATGGCTGTGTTCGTTGAGTAGTTGTGCATTTGGAATCATGTGTTTTCCATTGGGGAACAAAATCAATCTGTTACTGTTTAAATTATTTAGTTTTGTTAATAAAAATGGACTAACTGGGCTTATTTTGCAAGAGAAAACAATAGAAACAAAGGCTTATCTAGATTAAATAAATCTATTTCCACAGCACAAGAAGATTTAAAAATGATTAAGTTTGACAGCACATTCTCAAATGCAAATGGTGTTTCGATGTTTCTTATGAAGTGCAAGTGAGATAGTTTGATTCGTGTTAAACAATGAAAAACTGAATAGTTCAGCACCATATAAGAATATGCTACCTACTCCATGTGCAATTTTTTTTTTAATTTGATTAAAACAAAACTATATTTTTTGTACACAAAACTGAAACTCCTCCACACAGGTTTTTCTTCACAAATTTTGACTTGACTCCGATCCCCGAACGGAATAGAGGCGAATCAAGCTCATTTCAACTCGATTCAGGTATATAAAGAATTGAGGAGAGCTTCAAGCTCGCTTCAACACTACATGTTAATGTAGTATAGTCTACGAACAAACCCCCTTCTTGAAATTTTTATTTTATGTCAAATTGTTTGGTTAAAACTTTGAAATCGACTATCACATTACACAGACGTACATATTTTCTTGATTTTGATAGTCAACTATCAAAAATCAGCTTACACGATTTCACCCTTGGTCTGAATTTATCTATTGTTTTTTTTGGAATTTTTGGATAAATTATTCTGGCAAATATTCAATTGCATCAACTTTCAAATATAAAAACCGGACTACTGCGGATCGTTTTTTTGGCAATTTCTCACTATACTATATATGGAATACCAAAAAAATACGGCTTTTGTAGCGTCATGCTAAATTCATCTTAATTCAAAAATTTAAAAAATTAATAAACGGTTTTTTTTTCAATAAAAAAAAACTGAACAAAATATTAATCACCCTGAATATTTTGCGAACACAAAACACAAACACAAAAAGAAATATCTAAGTGACAGTACAAAAAATACCACCCTTGAAAAATTCTTCTAAAAGTAGATAAAACTTTTTAGACTCAAATATTTTGGCAACCATTAAAGATATTGCCTTAAAACAAATTTTGTATTGTTAAAAATATATTTTTTAAAAAATTAGTAATTTTTTTTAGAATAATCCAATTATATCAGTATTTTTATTCAATAAAAAATAAGAATCGACAAAAAATACTACACAAAATTGGTAAAAACTGATATTCGATTGAATTATTTCGTAGTACTCACTTTTTTTTGTTTAATAACGTAAAATAATCTTCCTATCTGTATTTTTTATAAGAAATAAAAACTTTCAAAAATGCTGCTAAAATTGATAATTAGTTTTCGACTAAAAATTTTGGGAAAAAGAAATGATATTGAAGGAAAACTTTTTTTATCATATCGAAAATATTATGCTAATTTTAAGTTATTTTTTTAAGAAAAATTCAATCTACAACTTTTTTTACTAAACACAAAAACAACACAAAATTGAAATTAAACGGTTTTCGACTCAAGTATTATGAGGAAAAAGAAAGATATTGACTTCAATTTTGTTTGCCTCACACAAAATATTGTTATTAATACTTTGTTAAAGTCTTAGAAAAATCGACAGACGGGTACGGATTGAAGTTATTAGTCGCATCCTACTCTCTTTTTAACTTTTCAAAGGAAGTTATTTTAATCGGTCCGATTTGTCGAATTGAAAATTTCTGACGTTTCAATGTCCCTAGAGCCGAAATAAAAGATTTTTTACGTTCGTACGTCCGTATGTCCGTATGGCTGTACGTCCGTCCGTACGTTCGTGACGTCTTTTTTTAGTAGTCCATAGCTCAAGAACCAGAAGAGATATTAACTTCAAATACATTTTGTTATACAGATAATAGATAAAGAAAATTGCGTGGGTGGTTTTTTTACCATAGCAGTTTAAAATTTTGGTTAAACCTTAATATCTCATGAACCAATGACGCTAGAGACTTGAATTAAATTTTTTATTATATATTGTAACGTGGTACAAAACAATAATATTTTTGAAAAAAAATCCAATTAACGGTTTTTTTTATAAATCAAAAAAACTGAAAAATTTACAACTCAAGTATGATTTCATCTCCAAAAAAATTTTGTGAAACAAAAAATAATGTTTTTGACATGTGATAAAATTTTGAGGAAAATTTAATTGACAATTTTTTTACAAAAAATAAAACTTTAAAAAAATTACTCAAAGTTGGTAAAAATTGAATTTCGACTCAAATATCTTTTCAAAAACTTGAGATTAGGGCTTCAAACTTATTTTATCTTATAAGAAATATTGTTTTCAACATTCTGAAAAATGTTGAGATAAATCGAATTAACAGTTTTTTTTACAAAAAATAAAAACCTAAAAAAAAAATAATAAAAGTTAGTAAAAATTGATTTTCAACTGAAATATCTTTTCAAAACTTTGAGCTATTGGCTTTAAACTACTTTCATCTTTCAAAAAATATTAACAAAAGTTAAAAAAAATTTAACAAAAGTTGGTAAAATTGATTTTCGACTCAAATATCTTTTCAAAAATTTGAGATAATGGCTTCTAACTAATTTTAACTCATAAGAAATATTGTTTTCAACATTCGATAAAATTTTGAGAAAAATCTAATTGGCAGGTTTTTTTTACAAAAAATAGAAACCTAAAAAAAAACAGTACTAAAACTTGGTAAAAATTTACTTTCGACTCAAATAGCTTTTCAAAAATTACAAACATTGGCTTCAAACTTATTTTATTTCGCAGAAAATATTGTTTTCGATATTCAGTGATTTTTTTATAAAAATCCAACAATCCGTTTTTTCATAAAAAAATAAAATCTACAAAAAATAGTACGCAAATTTGGTAAAAATTGATAACTATAGACAAACTTTTAAGCAAGACAAATCGACAGACGGGATGGGAAGTTATCAGTGTGGGTCGCATCCCAGCCTCTTTACATTATGAAATGGTGAACCAAACTAAGCATAAATCAAGTGACAGCTATCAAAAAGGTCAGTACTGGAAAAATTGTTGCCAGATTAAAAGACACACGTCTAAAAAAACACCCGTTACTAAAGAAACGAATGATTTTAGAGAATTTTCAAGTTTAAACATTATAACCTAATATAACCTAGCCATAAGTCTGAAGTAGAATTGGCTAAGTTGATAAAAACTGGCACTTTCAAAAGTGATTATCAGAAGACTTTGGCTTTGACGTTGACTTTGACTATAATTTAACAAAAGTCCGATTCCATCCCTGGTTTATTTTTCATTAATTTTTTTTTAAGTGAATATTTGCTAAGATAAGTTTACAACGTATAAAACTGTTTGTGAGAGATCATAGCGAATGAATTCCAACACACCACTGACTTCAAATTCTCATTTCTCTTCAAGCGGGCTATAAACTAGAATTTTTTAATTATCATCATTTGTTATAACTTTTTATATAATTTAAAAACAAAAAGTTCCTATTTCCTGTTGTAGCTGTCAAATATTCCCTTATTTGAATTTCCATTATCATGTTTGTCCTTGGAATGAAAGAAACATAAATTATTTACAAACAAAACCACAGAAGGGACACAATTTTCCCATTTCTATGCAAATACAATACGAATGGAAAAAAATTATTTTGTGAAGACAAGCGAAAAAAAAAATATATTAACAAAAAGTTTCGCATTTCTTGAAACCATTTTTTTTTCATTTTGCAAAAACAAGTCACACAGTCTTTAAACCCCCACTCTTACCAAAAAGAAACATCATTTTGGCCGCATATTCTTAAAGTACGAGTATACAACCTACGTACAGATGTCTTTTGCCTTTGAAAATTAATATTTACGTTAAGGAAACATGAAAGTTAGGAACAAAACAAAAATTGGGCTAATTGTCACTACGCAGGTTTGTTGGTTTGGTCCTTGAATTCTTGTTTCATGTTCCTCTAGAAAGAAAGACATTTTCTCCAACTTCACTCTGGTGCGGCGCGCGTTGTGGCAACATAACCATTTATTTCACATTAAAATTATGACAATCGTCATTGGGGTTGAATATGTTTGTATGTATTCGTATGGTTTGTATGTTAGTGCATACAAGTATGTTGAAAGTGTTCTTTTGGGAACACAGCTGAGTGAGTTTCTTTTGTTAATAGAAAATTCCAAATTATTATGACTTGTCACACACGCTTCTTGTTTTCCTGTTTTATGCTTACAATACAAGTAAGTTGGACAAAAACGCTCCTTTCTCCACCAGAGTAGGGCTCTAATGCACTCTAAGGAATAGGATATGATTGCTATTGCTGGCACGACAAGCAATGACAAACGTTCATCATTCAATTTGTGCGGTTGAACGCATAAAAAAAAGCCTGTCACGTCATCAAGACGACGACGACGAATAAATTTAATAAAACAACAATAACAAAAATAGAAAATTATGCGTTGGTGCGTATATGTTGAGAAGTTTTAACGTGCCCGCGAGACTATCTTTTAATTGATTTAAGTGACTTACCGCGTGAAACTTTAAGTGACTGCGAATAAAAGGCTGAGTTGATGGCATATATTTCAGAATCATGCCAAACGCAAATTAGGAGCAAAAGATATCAATTAAAACAAAAATGGCAGATATGTCGTCAAAATATAATTGTTATCAAATGCAAAGTTACGTTTTGTTTTTGTTTATTAAGAATCAGGAAACGTTTTCAGTAGCTTATTATTGTTATTATTCAAAGCTTTTATTGCCTTAGTTCGATGATTGCATTTATTTATCTACACTAATATTATAAAGAGGACAAATTTGTGTTTTTGTATGTAACGAATAAACTCAAAAATTACTGGATCGATTTTAATCATTATTTTTTCATTAGAAATCTACATTATCACTGAGTAACATAGGCTATATTTAGTACTAGATTACTATAGAAATCTTTAGAAATTCCTATTAAAACCAACCGAAGGTGTAAAAAAAATAAGCCATAAAATGTCTTTCATCGCATACGCTGCGAAGAGTATTAATGATAGGACAAACAAATGTTTTCTAATTTAGTGATTCATGGCCGTTTTAATTAGCATGCCTATAACTTAAATATCTGTACCTATTTATGTCTACCCGTGCGGAGCCGGGACGGACCGCTAGTATAACACTATAAAAATAGATTTTGGATTTTTTAGAGGTTTTATTTTGAATAGCCCAGTATTTGGGCAGCTGTCACTTTAAGAAGCTGTCGTCTTTTTACTTTTGAAAATTGAAAACAAGGCTTTTACAAAACTTGGATCGACAAACGATTGAAATAGTTGAAATTCATTTCATAAATGCTGAACATTTTGCCGTTTGATTCGCAGTTTGGCAAGAAAATTTTCTTAACCGTATTATTTCTTAAAGAAATGATAACAATTTACCACCGATATTTTGTGATTAAGCAACGAAAATTGGGTATTTACGTTTTTGTAAAAAGAGGCTGGGATGCGACCCACACTTATAACTTCCCATCCCGTTTGTCGATTTGTCTTGCTTAAGTTTGTAGGTTCTCGTGTTTTGTTAAAAAACTTGTCACTTGAATTATTCTTAAAAATTTAAAAATTACCAACAATATTTTGCCTATAATGAAATAGTTTGATTTCAAAATCTATTTTTGTTAACCAGGTTTTTAGTCGAAAACTAATTTTTACCAATTATAGTAGCATTTCTTAAAAAATGTTATTTCTTATATAAACAAATACAAATTAGATAAATGAGAAATTTTTTGAAGTCAATACCTTCTATTATTTACAAGATATCGAGAACCGAACATCATTTTTTACCAAATTTGCGTACTATTTTTTGTAGATTTTATTTTTTATGAAAAAACGGACCGTTGGATTTTTTAAAAAAATGTATTGAATGTCAAAAACAATATTTTCTGCAAGATAAAATTAGTTTAAAGCCAATATTTATATTTTTTGAAAAGATATCTGAGTCGAAAGTAAATTTGTACTAAGTTTTAGAATCTATTGTTTTTTTTTTTTAGGTTTTTATTTCTTATAGAAAATTTTACCGAATGTTGAAAACAATTTTTGAAAAGAAATTTGAGTTGAAAATAAATTTTTAGGACCTTTTAGTAATTTTTTTTAGGTTTTTATTTTTTTGTAAAAAAACTGTCAATTCAAATTTTCTCAAAATTTGTCCGAATGTTGAAAGCAATTTTTTTATAAGACAAAATTAGTTTGAAGGCATAATCTCAAATTTTTGACAAGATATTTGAGTCGAAAATCAATTTTTACCAACTTTTAGTAATGTTTTGTTCAGATTTTTATTTTTTATAACAAAAACTGTCAATCCGATTTTTCTCTAAGTGTTTTACGAGATGTCAACAAAATTTATTTCAAGTCGATATCTCTACTGGTTCTTGAGCTATGGACGACGAAAACAACTTTGCGAACGTACGGACGGTACGAACGTACGTACACACGCACGTACACACGCACGCACAGCCATCTCTCTAAAAATCTTTTATTTCGACTCTAGGGACCTTGAAACGTCGAGAATTGTCAAAATTTTCAATTCGACAAATCGGACAGATTACAATAACTTTCTATGGGAAGTTAAAAAGAGAGTTACCTCTACGGTCTCCTTTGATGTCTTGATGTCTTCAAACCCGATTGCTTCTTTTTTTTTTATACGGTGATAATCTTTCAAAAACATTCGGTAAAATCCGGTCGGGCTTAATCTCCGAATATTGTAGCGTACATTTTAACACGGTCTCCATTTCGGTGTTGGTATACTCGCTGATTGTGTGATACTTCTTGTCTTTTAACCGCTTCTGTAACTATTTCACTTTGAAGGTCACAATGTGCATAGATCGCTATTTCTTATAAATATGTCAAGGGACATTTCTTAATCCAATGAAAGGCTTTGTTTTGGAATTTTTGGGAAAACTTCAACATCCGTTTTCTTTGTACAGCCCATATTTGAGTAAGGTTGTTGCGACGCAACATGCATCATCTTCATCTGAATACCTAAAATCTACATTTATACATTTCGCAAATCAAAGATGCAAATCGCCGACGGCATTCTCATTATAAAAGTTGAATGCAATTACCGACGGCAAAACATGCATACACTTTTTTCATCGTTTGGTCCATACATAATCGTACCTATTGCCAAAATTGGGAGCGCATGAAAGATGACACCAATTATCATAATCAATCATAATCAATTCGTGGGAGTTAACTCCGAAAATAGGTTTCGCTCTATGAATATTTATCCCCTCCCACTATGCGATGTTTTTTTGTGTATGTATGCAGTGGATGGTCAAGCAGCAGTTGTCGATCTATCGTGGTTTCTAAGCTAAACGAAGAGGATGAGAGGTGCGAGGAGAAGCTTTGTGTGTGCATTTGCATATGCATTGGATGGTCATGGTCAAGCAACGGTGGAGAATATATCGATGATATTGACAGTTCAATGATCTATAGCTGGACCAAAAGCGGAATCAGCTGTAATACCGAGGTTTTATAATAATTGTAACTTGCATGAAAATTTATTCCCAATTCGAAAGCTAAATAAAGAAGTTCTACCTAAGAAAATACAAACTAAATAAAATACAAAATTTGAATTTACATAGTAAAATAAAAACTGTTTTTTTATTTCAAAGGGTTAAGTTCGTTAAATTCCTTTGCCTAATTTTGGGCACTTGCAATCGTTGATTGAATTTGTGCGATTCTTTTTTTGAATTACCGACGGCAATTTTATGTTTGTGACTTCGCGACAGTTGGACTGCGGAGAATAATCTTTATAAAATTTGTATGCTAATTGTCCTTGCGGCAAACATTGGTCCTTCGAGCCGGATAAAGGATTCCAAAAAAGGATCATTAAAAACAATCGAAAAACAATCAAAAAGTGCGTGAAAAAAAGATACAATAGTTTCGTGTGCGTATAGGTTTAAAATAAACCTCAAAGACAATCGCGTTCGTGTGTATCTCAAAGACAATCGTGTTCGTGTGTCGGAAAAACAAAAAAAAAAAAAACATTTGAAGTTCGTGTGGTCGATTTTTTAAATTATCCTGTGAAGATCTGGACTAGAAGAAGCTGATACAACGAGGGAGCAACGCATAACTACAGGTGTGTGGCTTTTAATTAAACATTATTTTATATTTTTTAATTTATTGATCACATTGATCTTAATTAAAACGTGTGTTGTGTGTTCTCTGGGTAATTAATTGAATATCTTTGACTTCAATATGAGTAAGAGCAAACTTCCTGGTTTAATAGATGCGGTTCACACCACTTTACAAGATTTAGATGCTGACTATAAAGCATATAAAAAATTAGATTCATCAAAAAATACGATACATATGAACGAAGTGCGTTTAACTAATTTAGAAACATCTTTTGATGAGGCTAGAGTCCTTCATCAGAAAATCGTTGAAGCTCCTACTGAAGAAGCAAAGGTTAAGTATATGGATGCACTTACTTTTCATAATTTAAAGGAAATTTACTTTAATTATTCGTGCGAGTTAAAAGAGCAGATTTCCAAAATTGAAAGCCAAGGTTTTCACAATAAGTCTCTGATCGGATCAAATGCACCATCACCGTCGGTCGAACTTAAACTCCCTCCAATTAAAATTCCCACTTTTGATGGTTCGCTTAAAATGTGGCCAGAATTTAAGGGGTTGTTTGAAGCAATGGTTAATAAGAATAGTTCGATATCTGATGCTCATAAACTCCAATATTTAAAAGGTAATTTATCCGGTGAGGCGGCTCGAATTCTTCGAAATACAGACACAAATTTTGAATCTGCGTGGGCGTTGTTAGTGAAAAGATTTCAAAATATCAGATTATTGAAAGATAATCAATTCAAACTTCTTTTCGATCAATCCAAAATAACTCAAGAGTCATCAGAAGATCTCAAACTCTTATTAGATACGACAAACGAAGCGAAGCAATCATTAAAAAATCTTGGGGTAGCTGTGGAATCGTGGGAAGATGTTCTCATATTTCATACAGTGCAAAAACTTCCTTATATAACTCGTGGGCTTTGGGAATCACATATTTCGACGCATGTTGATTATCCTCAATACAGCGTCTTAGAAGATTTCATTTTGATGAGATCGAGGACATTAGATGTCATTGGACAGTCCTCCTCAGGTTTAAATCACCAAAAATCTAAAAAGACATCGTCAAATACGGTTCGTGTTCACAACTCTAAAAATGTCAATAAATGTTCGCTGTGTCAGGGCTTACATTCTATTAGAAATTGCTTTAAATTTAAAGCATATAATGCAAAAAAAAGGCATGAATTTGTTAAAAAGAATAATCTCTGCTTTAACTGCCTTTCAAATTCACATTTTACTCAAACCTGCACAAGCACATTCACGTGTTCCATTTGCCATCAAAAACATCACTCGTTACTGCATTTAAATGATGCAGCTAATGCAACACAGGTCACCGAAAACATTCCTGTACCACAATTAAACAAAGCGACTTCCTCTTCCGCTCATACTTCTCAATCGGGATCAGAAAGCACTGCACCTTCAACTGCAATTGCTTCAGCAAATAACGCGTGTCTAGCCGAAAACGAAATTGCACCTGTTCTTCTGGCTACGGCCCTCATTAAGGTTTTGACACCTGCTGGCCAACCGTTGCTGCTGCGAGCATTATTAGATCAAGGGTCAGAATCGTCTTTCATTACTGAGTCTGCCGCTCAACTTCTCAATTTGAAAAAGGAAAAGAATTACGTTAAAGTAATTGGCGTTGGAGAGAGCAATGTAAGTACCTCAAATTGGAAGGTCACTTTAACGATTTTGTCTAACGTGAACAAAGACTTTACTCTTCAGTTAAATGCATTGGTCCTTCCAAAACTTTCAGCTATTCTTCCCACACGTAAGATACCTATGTCTAATTGGAATCATCTTAAGAATATAGAACTTGCAGATCCTAAATTCAACAAACCAAGTAAAATCGACATCTTGTTAGGCAGCGATGCGTACTCTTCCATTATCCTTGAAGGATTAATAAAAGGACCACAAGGTACCCCTATAGCCCAAAGAACAGAGCTTGGCTGGGTTCTTTCTGGAGGCATTTCACCCGATAGCCATTCACAAGTACAAGCCTTTCACATCAAAACTGAATCTGAATCCCTAGACCAAATGCTAAGAAAGTTCTGGGAACTTGAAGAAATTCAAGATCGAAAGTTTCTATCACCAGATGAAGAAAAATGTGAAAAGCATTTTTGCAGAACACATCAGAGACAATTAGATGGAAAATATGTTGTCCAACTTCCTTTTAAAGAAGGAACATATCCCTCGATAGGGTTATCTCAAAGGTCAGCGCTTGTACGATTCTTACAATTAGAAAGAAAATTCAAAACAAATTCGTTGTTCAAAGAGGAGTACACAAAAGTATTCAATGAATATAAAGAGCTTGGACATATGACTGAGGTATCACTTGCTGCGCTTAATTCTCTTCACTACTTCTTACCTCACCATGCCGTGGTAAAAGAAGCTAGCTCGACTACAAAACTGCGGATTGTTTTTGATGCGTCTTGTAAAACATCCGATGGTACGTCGCTCAATGATCATCTATATATTGGTCCTAGATTACAAGATGACGTTTTTGACCATATCGCAAGGTTTAGGAGATTCAAAGTAGCATTTGCAGCCGACATAACTAAAATGTATAGGCAAATTTGGGTCACTCCAGGTGATTCAATGTATCAACTTGTGCTATGGCGAGATGTAGAAGGAGGAGAAGTGAATGCATACCGCCTTAATACAGTCACTTTTGGTACTGCCTCTGCACCTTACTTAGCCATCCGAACGCTCCAACAATTGGCATCTGATGAACGTGATGATTTTCCTCTTGCATCGAAAATAGCCTTAAAGAACTTCTACGTCGATGATGTAATTCACGGGGCAGACTCAGTGATAGAGGCGGTGGAGATGCAGACACAGCTCATAAAGATGTTGAAGAAAGGAGGGTTTCCATTACGAAAATGGGCAAGTAACTGCGAGGAGCTGTTGATGTCTGTACCAGAGGAAGATAGGGAGGTACAAGTCCCATTATCGTTTGATAAACAAAATGCAATAAAAGCTCTTGGCATTCAGTGGCATCCTGCAAAGGATATTTTTGCATTCAAAATCTCGCTTCCAGAACATACAAAAATTACAAAGAGAACTATACTATCAGATCTTGCTCGCCTGTACGATCCAATGGGTTGGATAGCACCTTGCGTCATCGTTGGAAAAATAATAATGCAAGAAACTTGGAAAGATAAACAAACATGGGATTCTGAGCTCCCATCATCAATCATCTCTGCGTGGCAAAGTTTGAAAGCTGGACTGAGCCTTTTAGATGCCATCGAGATCCCTCGCTGGTTAAATCTCACCAATGAATCACAGGTCGAGGTACACGGATTTTGCGATGCATCTGAAAAGGCATATGCGGCAGCAATATATCTTAGGGTTACCACCGGAAATGGAACGTTCATTAATCTCATCGTATCAAAAACTAGAGTGGCACCTCTTAAAACTAAATCTTTAGCTCGGTTGGAGCTTTGTGGAGCTCTGTTGCTGGCACAGTTGTTGGTACACACTGTGGATACGATGGAACTTCAATCTGCAAAACTGTTCACTTGGTGCGACTCTAAAATTACTCTAGCTTGGATTAAAAGCGCACCCTACCTGAGAACAACGTTCGTTGCCAACAGAGTGGCAGAAATCCAAGAACTGACTGATGCTGGCCATTGGAATTACGTTCCATCTAAGGAGAACCCCGCTGACATTGCATCTCGAGGAGTCTCTCCTAATGATCTCATTCAGAATCGACAGTGGTGGCATGGTCCTGAATTCCTAAAATCGTTTGATGAAACTCTTCATACGCCTGTTGAACTCAAACCTACAGAACTGGAAATGAAAGGGTTGCAGAGTTTTAAAACCAAAAGTAAATTGCTAACATCTGGGTACCCCATAAGTAATGTTTTTCAGCTCTGTGTTCACTTCACTACTTTTGAATCGAATCAATCTTTTTTCAATCGTTTTTCATCTCTTAATCGGTTATATCGAGCTGTAGCATACTGGCGTCGATTCTTAACAAATTTTCAATTTAAGGCAAAGAAACTAGAAACTCGTGTGCGTGGACCACTTTCAGTCGATGAAGTATCTTCAGCACGATTACGTTTGATTGTCTTTATACAACAGGAGCATTTTAATGAAGATATCTCCAAACTAAGAAGGGGAGAAATCGTCTCTAAAAAAAGCAAGATAGCGAAACTTTCACCATTCTTGGATGAAAAGGGTATATTACGAGTTGGGGGTCGTTTAGAAAACGCTAATCTGCCTTACTCACAAAAGCATCCTATAATACTCCCATCAAGTAACTTTCTTACGTCACTCATCGTCCATGACACCCACATGAAAACTCTCCATGGTGGACAGCAATTAATGATGGCTACACTTCAATCGGAATATTGGATTCTGCACTTGAAATCTACAGTCAAACACTGTATCCACAAATGTCTTAAATGCTACAGATTCAATGCAACAGAGATGCAGCAGAAAATGGGCAACTTGCCAACGTTCATTTCAAACATCGGGAGTCGATTATGCTGGTCCTGTTCAACTCAAAGCTTGGAAAGGTCGATGTAGCAAAATTACAAAAGCGTATATCGCGATTTTTGTATGTTTTTGCACAAAAGCAGTTCACCTCGAGCTTGTTAGCGACTACACCACATCCGCATTTATCGCAGCTTTTAGACGTTTCACTGCTCGCCGTGGAATATGTTCAAATTTGTACAGCGATTGTGGTACGAATTTCAAAGGGGCTGCAAATATCATGGATGCAGAAAAAACCTTCATGCCAAAGCAGTGGACAAAAGACATCGCAAAAATTCTTCAAGAGAATGGTACACAATGGCATTTCAACCCCCCTGCTGCTCCACATTTTGGTGGTCTTTGGGAGGCAGGTGTGAAGTCCATGAAGTACCACTTAAAGCGCGTAATTGGGCATTACACCCTTACCTTTGAGGAATACGCCACCATACTCACTCAAGTGGAAGCTTGCTTAAATTCCCGCCCACTTTGTCCTGTCAATGAAGATCCTGATGATCTCTCAATCTTGACACCAGGACACTTTTTGATTGGGTCAGCACTTAACACAGCACCAGAAAAGGATTTCACACAACTTAAAGAATCTCATTTAGATAGATGGCAACTTATGCAAAAAATCCACCAAGATATTTGGAAAAAGTGGAAATCTGAATATTTGGTTCGATTACAAAAGCGTCCAAAGTGGCTAACGCCAAATAATGATCTCAAAGTGGGTCATCTCGTACTTTTGCCTGAGGAACAAACACCCCCCACTCTTTGGCGGCTCGGAAAAATTACGGACATGCACCCTGGAACGGATGGAAAAGTTCGTGTCGTCACAATAAAAACTGCCACCGGTTCATTAAAGCGCCCTATAGCTAAACTTTGTTTCCTGCCGATGGTAAATGAATCAAGCACACAAACCCACACACACACACTTTAATCATTATTTGCATCTCTCATATATATTTCTTTAAACTAACAAACTAATTTAAACTGAATTTAATACATTTTAAAACTAATAATCCATAACTTACAACCCAATATAGCCACACACCATTCACCATACCTACCTTTTCTTTTCTTCTTTTTCATGTACATTACATACCCGTCACACGTCGAGGATCCATGATCAAACATCTCACAACAATATCACATCGAAAATCAACTCAAGTTTACCCAACCATTCCCTTGATGTCATCGTTTCCTGTCCCGGGGGGCCCGGCAGGATGTTGCGACGCAACATGCATCATCTTCATCTGAATACCTAAAATCTACATTTATACATTTCGCAAATCAAAGATGCAAATCGCCGACGGCATTCTCATTATAAAAGTTGAATGCAATTACCGACGGCAAAACATGCATACACTTTTTTCATCGTTTGGTCCATACATAATCGTACCTATTGCCAAAATTGGGAGCGCATGAAAGATGACACCAATTATCATAATCAATCATAATCAATTCGTGGGAGTTAACTCCGAAAATAGGTTTCGCTCTATGAATATTTATCCCCTCCCACTATGCGATGTTTTTTTGTGTATGTATGCAGTGGATGGTCAAGCAGCAGTTGTCGATCTATCGTGGTTTCTAAGCTAAACGAAGAGGATGAGAGGTGCGAGGAGAAGCTTTGTGTGTGCATTTGCATATGCATTGGATGGTCATGGTCAAGCAACGGTGGAGAATATATCGATGATATTGACAGTTCAATGATCTATAGCTGGACCAAAAGCGGAATCAGCTGTAATACCGAGGTTTTATAATAATTGTAACTTGCATGAAAATTTATTCCCAATTCGAAAGCTAAATAAAGAAGTTCTACCTAAGAAAATACAAACTAAATAAAATACAAAATTTGAATTTACATAGTAAAATAAAAACTGTTTTTTTATTTCAAAGGGTTAAGTTCGTTAAATTCCTTTGCCTAATTTTGGGCACTTGCAATCGTTGATTGAATTTGTGCGATTCTTTTTTTGAATTACCGACGGCAATTTTATGTTTGTGACTTCGCGACAGTTGGACTGCGGAGAATAATCTTTATAAAATTTGTATGCTAATTGTCCTTGCGGCAAACAAAGGTACTTCTGTACTTTTCATAGAAATTGGAACATACATAGCTTACATTTCTGTTTTGTTTGTAAGGTTTATATGCGTCGATTTAGTTTAATACGCCATTATTAACTTTATTGACTACATCATGAAATTTTTGTGTAGACTTCGTAATGGATTTATCTGGTTTCAATATTGCAGTATCATCATTAAAAGTAGCGACTGGAATATCTTGTGAATAAAAAAGATACCAGACCCAAGGACACTTCCTTGTGGTACACAGGCTTCAATTTTCTTTAGTCCACAATTTTTTTTGGTCGTACACTACTTTTAACAGTCGGTTTGTAGAAAAGGATAGGGAAAGTTCCTATGCAGTTTTTACTCAAGTCCCAACCCAAGTGCCAAACCTTGGCATAGGCTCGAGCAATATCTAATCATATTATAGCCGTGTCTTTTCCACCACATTGTTAGTTCTATGTACTTGGTCTATAGTGAATGTTTATTTCTGAATCCCAACTAATGGTTCGGAATAAGTCTTCTTTCTTTAATTATTTTTCTGATTTTTTTCAGTTTCAGTTTCAGTTTATCGAAAACTTTTGCCATAATTGGCAAGATGATACTTCTGTTGGTGGCTTACCTTGTTTAGGTATAACAATGACTTCTGAAATTTTCTAATGATGTGGTACATTATCTTAGAGTAAATATGCGTTTATTAAAAAGTTTTTTTAAGGCTTTGGAAGATATTATATATTTTTCAAAACCTGAGTTGTTATAAAATTGTAACCTTCACATGTACTTCGTGACAAAATGAGCTACACATTTTTATTTCTGTTAACAAACTGTAATGGATCCGTAACTATTGTCTGCTGAAAATTTTCAGCAAAAAGATTTGCTTTTTGTAGCTTTTTAATATTTTATTATTGGATTTTTAACATCTTACTGCAAGTTGAGCGAAAAGCAAAATGTTTTCTGAACTTTCCGAGATTGTATTATAAAACAAACTTTAAACCTAAGTAAGTAATTTCCGTTTCAAAAATTTGAGCTTTTGTTCAGCTTAGTACTATATGGGCTGCCTTGAATTAAATAGTTGATTTAGTGATGGGGTAAAAAGTTAGTTTCTTTAAGCTTAGTCTCCAATTTTGACTCAAAAATTAGTAGGTTATAATTTTGCAGATTTAAAATATGCTTAGAACAAATTTTAAAGCGTTGAAACACTTAATAGCAATTGTAACGTATTTTAAAATAGCTACATACATTTTTTATCTGATAAGAGACTCTACTCACTGGTCTGGCCCCAACCCTATAAGGTCAATAGCCAAGCCGTACAACTCGGAACCATAACGCTGGATTATTGTACTCCTATTAACAGACATTTTCAATTACGCCCCAACAACCATAAGCCTCCAACCAAAACTGACGTTTGCAATGAAATTGTTTTCTTTGTATTTTATTTTTCAAAGTAACTCACAGCACAACATGGTTATGTTAAGTTCAATTAAACTTTGCAACATATGCAACAATATGGGTTACCGTCAATTCGATCTTGTCGTTGTCAGAGTGGAAAATTAAAAAAGACAAAATGCAAAAAATTGCACTAAAAACTTCCAAGTGAATTCTTTCGATACAAAAATATTTCATTCTGCAAGTAAAAATGCCAACTTATGTGACGCTACGATGCAATGACGACGACGGACGTAGTCAATATTACAGAGAGTCTTATGATGCACGTCTATATGGATTGGATATGGACGGAATTGGTATATGGTGGGATGGTGGGAAGCTGGCAGTGGTGGCCCTGTCAAAATGGTTTTAATCTGCAAAAAGTGAATGGCATGCCTTGGCTTTGAAAAATGTCTATACAATATACATGCGTTCCGCGTCCATCTACTATACAATAATCTATACCATATCGAAGCCTTAGTCGCTTCGCTATGCAGCCCAGCCGGTCGAACTTAATAATAGCGGTCATCCCGTCAGCTTGCGGGTGGCTGACTTGACGTATATGAAAGACCCCTCATTTGGATTGTTCTCCTGATATAGTGGGGATGGGGAACGTTCAGACCTTTACCTATGGAGATACTCCTAGATGATGATGCTTCCCTGACTATATGTAGGTAACGAGCTAGATGGACCAAGTTGCCGGGGTTGATTGAGTGTAAAATGTTAATGGTGACATTCTGATGAAGTCACTTCACTGCCTCATCGGACGAGGGACTACGTCAATTGCATCGGACAGAAAAACATGTACACATTGTCCAATCTAAGGCCACTGGTTTGGCGAACGGTCGGCGTTGTCGGTCGTTGGTGATGGTGCTATGGTGTGGTGTGGTGCAGAGTGGTAGTGGTGTGGTGCTACCAGAAGCAAAAATCTCTGCGAGAATTAATATTAAATGGAGTTCATTTGACCAGGAGGCAACGACGCATACATTTCCTAAGCAGCAGCGCCTGTGCGGATGCGGAGGCTGGCAGCTTGCGGAGCATATTTACGTCCATCAGGCTTTGTGCTTAATTGGAATCAATTGCGTATATAGTGTATAAACTTTCTGCATAAAAACGAATGGCATCTAAATTGGGCACAGCAATAAAGTAGTTGAACTGAGCTGAGAGTATACAGCATCGCACTAGAGCTGAAGTCGAAGCTGAATCTGAAGTTGATGCATGAAAATAGCTATCTATATTTTTCTATAGTGATGTGTGGTTGCATAATTTGGCTGTTGGCTGATTGGTTGCGATAAAAATCAAGAAACGGCTAATTAGTCGCGCTGCGCTGTGCTGTAAAGTTGACCGGCTTCCTGACTGAGTGGGACTTATACGCTGCATTAGAGCAAAGAGGGTAGATACTTTAAAAGATATACATATGCGGTGGTATGTTCGAGCGTTGAACCTCAAATTTAGGTCAATGGAATAAAGTGGCAGAAGTTCAATTAAATTATTTAAATTACCTATATCGGTCGTTAAGATATAACTAGAAACATAATTAATGCAATTTATTAACGTCATATGCCTTCAAGTCAGTTTATCTAATAGAAATGTATATGCATATCTACGTACAGTACGAGTATACAAGAGCTCGTTAAGCTTCAATTTATTTTATAAGGAAATTCAATGAATTTTGATAGTTGGAAAAATTCAAGTTATGCATGCGCATTCATAAAAATTTAATTTTACATTTACGGCTGTTTTTGGAGAAACATTTCGGTACTGACATCATGACCATTGGAATTCGTTTGATTATTGAGTAAATGAAAAATAAAATGTATGACTGAATTGCACGTACATAAGTGATTACTCTTATAGTGTTAATGAATTGACGTTTAAGATAAAAAGGATGAACATACAGTAATAGACAAAACAATATATCCACTTTTAATGAGCTTTATACATACAAAAATCTAGTCGTAGCTGTTATTTGTATAGCTAAAGCCAGACAGTTCTAGCTAAAGCTTTGTTTCATGTGATTAATTAAAATATTGTCCTTCATAGCTTTTTCTGTAAAATTCTAGCTCAAGTTTAATATTTCTACCTTTTATTTGTTTATTTACATGGCTGGGTTAAGAAGCTTAAGTTACTGTCATTTTCATTACCGAAAAGCAAAAGTAAGCGAATTTAGAATTTTGGTTAATCAAATATATTTTTGCTTTCATGTAAGAAGAACATTTCAAGATTTTAATACAACTTGACCGATGATTGATGGACAAGTCCAAGGAAATTTGTGTTATACTTGATATGGTTTGTTTGTCTCCAAAATAATAATAATAAACAAATAAAAATAATGTTATTTAGTTTTATTTTATTTTAATTTAATTTTAATTTTTTAATTTACAACTTAAGTTTATATATTTTAATATCACGACGCGTTTCGGAGATGTTTCTCCATCATCGGGTGGAACACTTTTGTTGCTAGTGTTGTTGGTGGTTGATGTGTCAAGTTGGCTAAAGCTTTGGTCTTTTATTGTTGTTGTTGTTTATTATTTTCTTCTGTAGTTTGGTTTTTATTGTGATGTGGTGTTTTCTTTCTTTCTTCTTTTTTCTTTTTTCTATTGTTGTTGTTGGTTTATTGTTTGTATATTTATATAAGCTTTAATGTATTATGTTGTCTTTTTCTTTCTTTTATTATAGTTATACTGTTCTATAACTATGTATGTTCACTGCTCATCGAGTTAAAGCCTATTCGTTGGGCCGTTCAGCTTTAATGTCATTCCCTTGACCTCGCACTGTTGTGCTAGCGTTTCTCCAATACACTTTTGAATTCTTAAGCTGGAGTGCATATTGCTTGCACATTAAGGCTAAAAAACGACTCCGGTTAAATTATTTATCAGGCAAAATTAAAGGTTTGGAGATAGCAATTTGATACAATCGGTAGCTCCAAAATCTCTAGGAAACATTTTTCCTGAATATTTTACTTGTTTGCTTCGATTTCCCTACGAGTCTGTTGGGATTGTATTTGATGTTCTACAATTGAAGCACTGTAAGGTTCTGAAGCGTATGGCTGATCCATTACCGTAATCTTTGATAATTTGATGAACTGAGAAATCCTCTAGTGCTAGAATACCCGAAAGCCTAGAAAACAAATTTGGACAAAATAAGATAGTATTTAAAAAAACTCAGTACGCTATAGAACGATAAGTTATGACGATAACTATGTGAATAATATACTTCAAATAGTGCAACATTATGTTCAGTATTGAACATAAAGATTCTGTTGTAAATTAAGCCATACAAAATTTTTAACATTCTTTAAAGTGGGCCTGCTTTTTAGCGACAATTGGTTTTCTAAAATCAAAATCTGTAAATTTACTCCATTAGACTTCTTTTTCTGGAAATGTTTAAAGGGAATAGTTTTTTTCTAACAAGCCGAAGGTTATATGCAAAAATAAAAGTTTTAAAGACTTCAGTGAGGCATACATTTAAAAAAGATTTAAACAAAAGTTGTCGAACAAAATCAATCACACTAACATAATTAGTACATAAATAAATAAATTAAGTGGCGCAAAAGTCCATGAAGAACCAGGGCCAACTCTCAACCATCCCTGTGTGCGAGTAATGTTATCAGAGATGGAAGGGACCTACAGTTTATATGCCGAATCCGAACGGCTAATTCGAGAAATCACTTTTCATGACAAGAATTACTCTTGGAGGATTTGTCATTTCCTCGCAAGAGGCAGTACCCGTGACAAAAAGTATGGTGGCACATGCAGGGGTTGAACCCAAGACCCCTTGCATGACAGTCCAACGCACTAACCATCGCTCTACGGGTACTACATAATTAGTATAGTTCAAGTTTTATCAATAACTACAATTGGTTTCATAGAGTTTAAGAGAATGGGCCAACAATTGGCCTAAGTGTGTTCTACTCTGCATCATGGAAAGCCACTTCAACCTTTCCCAAGAACAAGATTCTAGTAAAAGACATTTGCATTATTCCAATGTTTTTGACCATTTTTCTCCAAATCGGTCAATTTTACGGAAAAAGTGCGATACTCTTTTTTGTAAAATTACACTAGCTACAAAGTGAACCCACAAGTCTTTTTTAAGACACCTCTAGTTTTCAATTCATTTGGAATAAACTGAAATCCCGTTCATCAACTCCATCCCGCCTTTAAATTTGTTACTTTACTCCAAATAATAGGACTTTTTTAGGAAGTGTTCCAGCATGTCTATTTTTCTTCAAAGTTTGATTTGTCGGAGTCGTAAGTCCATTTTTCATTTTAAGTCTAATTTCCTCTACCGAAGTAGAGGTCACTTTAAAAATCTGTGTTTTTATCATTTTTTTTATCACCTTACCAATTTTTCAATTTTGTTAAAGATCATTTTCCCATTTAAATTTCAGTTACAAACAAAACTAACAATTACTTACTTACTTACTTAGGTCCTCAGACCTGTTAAGTCCGTTGGGGACCCCCTATACGCGCAATCGTGTGCGTTTTCCGGAGATATGTTTCAGCTCCCTCCAGCTCTTGCCTAGTGACGCTGATTCCTCCTCGACTGTCCTGCGCCATCTGCTTCTTGGTCGTTCAGGTCTTCTTCCTTCTTGTGTAAACGGATGATATGCAGTCATTACCTTTTCGAAGCGTATGTCCAATCCATTCCCACTTACGCCTTCGTATAATAGAGTCTATAGGTTCCTGACCTGTCCTTCTATGAAGGACCTCATTGGATATTCGTTATGGCCAGAAAATCCTTTGGATGTTGCGAAGACATCTATTCACGAATGTTTGCAGCTTCCTTGTAACGGCTGAAGTAACCTTTCAGGTGCTGCACCCATAGAGAAGTACAGATTCGACGATTTTGCGAAACAGTCGTAGCTTTGTTCTTAAGCTGATAGAATTATTCCTCCGAATTTTCGGCAGCATACCCAAGGCAGAGTTGCAAATAATGCATTGAATTTTATAATGCATTTTGAATAAATTAGAAAATATTTTTCAATTTTTAATTCTACTTTTTTTGAATTATTCATTAAATTTTATTTTTCAATGTTACCGTATGGCATTAATAATTTAATGTTATTTTTTAATTGTGTTCTATCAAATTAAAATACTATTTTCCAATGCAAAACTTTTGAAATAAAAATACGTGTTTTTATTTTATTTGGCAGACTTTCGCAATTATTAATTAAAATACTTTAAGTTTTTATTTCCAAAATTTTTAAGCTGATTAATGTTATGACTTACGTTTATCACGCAATTATAACACAAAAAACAACTATTATTCAAATATTATAATATATTATTATTATTGTTCGACCGAAAAACGAATTTTTTTTTCAAAATTTATTTGCTTATATCAGTCAATCTTCAACCTGGGACATTTTTACGTCAATTTTTCGAATATTAACTGAAATAAATGGAAATAATTGAATAAATTCCCACTAGGCATTGAATTAAAAAAATTAGCTCATTTTGAATTTAATTCAATTTTAATTCAATAAAACTCGAAATAAAATACCATTTATTTACTAATTCAATAAAACTTGCAATAAAATAATTTTTAATTTTTAGTTTAATATTGATGGCAATAAATTAAATTTTTAATGGGTAATTCATAGATGACAATTAGCATTATATATTTTATTTCAGTCAAAGAACAATATCCATTAAAAAAATAAAAAGTAATGCATTGAATTGACATTAGAATTTTTGCAACTCTATACCCAACACGGATTTTGCTTTGCCGATGCGGCAGATGACGTCTTGTTCGGTTTCGCCTTTGATGGAGACGATACTTTCAAGGTTTTGAAAGCTCTCCACTTTCTCCACTGGTTGTGAGGAAATATTTTTTTGAGAGAATGGTCAAGTTCCGAGGTTGACCATTTTTGTTTTACCGGAATTAATTTTCAGCCCCACGATTTCTGCTTCTCTCTCCACACTTGTTATCATTTGATGGAGATCCATGATCCTATGAGGGAGTAAGCAAACACCGTCAGCGTAATCCAAGTGCTTTAAATAGGATGTCAAAGTCCATTGGATCCCTCCGCTACCTGACAAAGCTGCCCTCAGAACATCGCTTATCACCAACAAAAACAATATTGGCGGCAGACTCCGTTACGGACTTCAAAACCATCTGACAACCTACCATCGTGCGGAACGTGACACTTGGATCCATCATATGTTGCTTTCATAACAGCATGGGATGCCTCTCCTCCGCAAAGCTAACCAGATGTACACCCTGTTGACGCTATCAAAGGCCTTCTCGAAGTCGATGAACAGCAGGTGTAGCTGTGCTCGATATTCAACGCGCTGCTCAATAATGATCCCCAGGGTGTTGATGTGATCAATACAGAAGGATCCAGCGAGGAATCTTGCTTGTTCTAACAAAACTAACAATTGCTTTTCAAATTTAATCCTAATTAAAAATTTATTATAACACAAAAATGTAACTGCTACACTAATTTTTCATAATCCTAAGCCACCATGCGCCGCAGCAGTCGCAGCCACCACCACGCTTTCGTTAATCATCATATTCAATTATTAAAAATTCTTAAAACTTATTACTCTGGTCCATCAGCGACGAATTGAAAATATTTTCTGATTAAATGAATCCAAGGATTGCTATAGCAAACATAATAATCCCTCGTTTTAATGCAGTCTACCCTCAAACCACCATCCACCCCCCCAAAACCACCCATATACATCATCTTTACAAATTAAGAAGCTTTAAACTTTCTTTTAAACATTTTCGAAAAGACAAAAAAAAGATACAATCCTTTTGCAAACTTAAAGAGATCCTTGGCATTTTTCTCCCTATCTTTGTATGAATTTTAATGACAAAAGAAAAATGAAAAGGTCCTTTTGTATATATTTGCTGGGTGCAGGACTGGGATTGTGATATAGAAAGAAGGTTGTTGCCAATGGCAGGTCGCTCGGGCGTGTGTATTCTGATGGTGGCCCCCTTTCTTCTGAAGATACAAACACTTGCAATATACATACGTATCAAAAGTGGAGTTTGTTGAATTTTTAATTAAATGCGACACACAGCGAGCTACAAAAGAGAGGGTGGCAGTTTTTGTTGTTACGTTGTTGTTATTTTTTATTTGTTAATATTTTTCTTTCTTTTCAACCAAAAATCATTACAGCATTACACAAGTACCTACCTACTGTTGAATGTGTTATTTTGATGACAATGAGGTTTTGGGGTTGAGTGACATAAGTACATGAAGTAGGTACATGCGGTGGTATATGCGTTATAAGGGTTGAGTGTGGCATGTGTTAAGTACACTGAAAAGTGCGAATGAAATTATGAAAAATATTTATATGGCAGATATGAGTAGAGTACGACGCCGTATGTAAGCTTCAAAAATCCGGAAATACCTACTGATATGGTTATACTAATGAGTCCTTTAGCTTTAGCCTGTTCGTATACATGTTCATAATTTGAGTGTGCTTAAATACTTAACCAAGTTTTTGAACATTTTTAATTTATGAATTGTGAAAAAGTTAAGGATTTATTTTAAAATTAATGCGTAAATTGGACTGCTTTTGTCATTTAACAAAAAAGAAAAACTTCTAAGAGTTTTCTGCTCCCATAATTTCTTCTCTTATTATAAGATTATTAAGGATATAACACACGAGTACACATGTAAACAAAATTTGTATCTCCTCCTTAAATGACACATTTATTTGACTTTCACGTTAAAAAATTTTCCTGTTATATGACTTAGGGTCTGGAGCGAGAACGCTGTAGTTAACTTATTTAAACAAAATATGTGCTTGGATTTAAGGGCATTTTGATTCAACACATTTTTGTAAAAAGTTTTGAAATTATTGTAATCAGTCAGATTTTTCGAATTAATTAATTTTGACTTTTCTTTACGTTTCAAGGTCCCTAAATTTTGAATAAAGTACATATTTTTAGAATGTTGTATTTGCAATATCTCAAGAATTAGTAGAGATTTCGATTTTAAATCAATTTTGGTTTGCAGACGGGTTGATTTTGAAAGATAGTGATGGCCATATTGTTTCTTTAACTTTCTGTCAAAGTATCTCTTTTTAATCAGTCACTTAAGATGAATCATAAAGGATTGAGCAAAACGTGCAGATGATAAAGCTTTATTATCAAAATTAGTGTTCTCTAGTAGCAAGGTTGCGTGCGTTGCCCCCTTTTTATGGGGTACATGGTCGTTCTTCCAAGTCAACTATTCAACGTTTGGTTGCAAAATTCGTGTCCATCTTCTGAGTGAACAATAAGCAAACACCTATTAGTCAAAGAAACGCAAGATCTGCCAAGAGCATCGCCACTATTCGTGAAAGTGTGCAGCAAAATCCCTAGGAGTCAATTCTGCTTCGCTCACAAGAACTTGGCCTGTCGCAGACAACAAAATGGCAAATTCTGCGCCGTGATTTGGGAATACATTAATACAAAATCCAACTGACCAAAAAGCTGAACCAAACGACAACACACAGCGTGTTGTGTGTCCGCTAATTGAATTTTGGAACAGTTGTTTTGGAGTTTGGGACGACATCAATCCACCCAAGATTAACGCGTTGCGAATTCATCCATATAAAGTTACTGTTTGTTGTTAATTTTGGGCCGAAGGCGTTGGTCCGTACTTTTTCGAAAATAATGCTGGCCATCACTGTCAACGGGGAACTTACTTACTTACTTAAGGTGGCGCTACAGTCCGGGGTGGAACTGGGCCTCAACCAACATGTTCCTTCCGCCAGCTCGGTCCCTATCTAGCTGTCTCCAGTTTAGCACGCCAATTTGGTTGGGGTCTCCACCCTCATGTGTGCGCCACATGAGTCGCGGTCTTCCTCTACTGCGCCGTCCCTCGGGATTGGATTCGAAGACCTTCCGGGCTGGAGCGTTGATGTCCATTTGCTCTACATGACCTAGCCATCTAAGTTGTTGGACTTTAATTTTGTTAACTAGGTCAGTGTCACTGTACAGCCCGTACAGTTCGTCGTTATATCTTCTCCTCCATTCTCCATCTATGCATACGGGACCAAAAATCACCCGAAGAATTTTTCTCTCGAAGCATCCTAAGACGCTCTCCTCTTTCTTTGACAGGGTCCAGGCCTCAGCGCCATAAATGAGAACCGGGATGATGAATGTCTTATAGATGGTGATTTCAGATGCTCGAGAGAAGACTTTACTACTCAATTGCCTTCTAAGTCCAAAAAAGCAGCGATTTGCAAGAGTTATTCTTCGTTTGATTCCAGCGCTGGTGTCGTTGCCTGAATTTATAGCGATGCCTAGGTAGACAAAGTCCTCAACTATCTCAAAGTTGTAGCTGTCCTTGGTGACGTTTTGTCCAAGACGTCGTCGTTCAATTTAATTTTTTGATGACAGCATATACTCATTGACAACTAAACAGATCTTCTTCGCTTCCATCCCAATGCTCAAAAACGCTCCACTGATATCGAGCTTTGATCTTTCAATATCCAATATCATCTGCGTATCCGAGTTATTGGATGGACCTTTGGAAGATTGTGCCTCTAGTGTTGACGGTTGAGTTTTGCACAATAATTCTTTCCAGAACGAAGTTGAAGAAATCGCATGACAGTGCATCGCCTTGTCTAAAACCTTTTTTGACATCAAATGCATGGGTGGGATCTTTTTCGACCTTTATAGAGCAGCGAGCATTCTCCATCGTCATTCTACACAAACGGATAAGTTTGACAGGGATGCTAAAACAAGACATTGCTCTGTAGAACTCTATCAACGACGATCGCTATAGGTAATAATCAGCAACTTCTTGTGACCTGAATTGTATGATTTGGACACCGAGGACATATGGTTTTAACAGGATGCCGCTACGTGCCAAACAGCTCAAGACGTAATCGATATTGTGCTTGAGCGGTTTCATGCATGGTTATCTCGTGCAGAGGTGACGGAATTGTCCACCAAGATCTTTTGAATTGACCCATTTAGACTATCTATGTAAGGCTTTCTTAAGTCGTAAATCTTTGAACGCAAATTTTTACAATTATCATTCTTTTTAATTTTTTAGTTTTTGCTTGTTAAATGTCAAAAGATAACCGCTTTACAAATGTCAGCTGTCCAAATGGCGGATTATTTTAAATGAAACTTCTTATTGTAAGACCCTTTAATTGAATTACTCCTAAGATTAATCTTTGGTACTTATACTGAAATAGTCATTAAATACTGAAGTACAAATTGTGAAGTACTGAAGTACAAAATCTAGTACTTTTACTTTAGAGGACCGAATCTTTGAACTACATATTTAAGTTCAATACAAGTCTTCTTAAAATGTAAAATTCTTGTATAAGAAAAGAGAATAGATCAAAATCTTACAACTTCAAATACAACGCTCGTGTTTTTGTATTAACATAAATTGTTTTCACCAAAAAAAAACATTTCCATTGTGAATGACCATTTAGTTCCTGCAACAACCACTCTCCACTTATCTTGATCCCTCAGAAGAGAATCATCATCACGCATGCCAAAAGCAAATCTATAAACCTTTTTAAATATCTCTTAAAAATCTAGTACAATTTCAATTCATACAAAAATATAACAGTTTCTCTTAAAAATTCAAGTACAATGACATTTAGTACGCGTTTGCGCTTTTTATTCACCAAAAATAAAAGAGAATGAGAACCTAAAAGAGTCTTTTAACAATAACAAAGATTTCGCTTTTACTTTTTCCAAAACTCCAGACAAAACAGCGTGTTGTTGCTTTATTTTCATTTCTCTCAAATGAATGACCGAGGAAATACATTCTACATACGTCTCCGTCTCCGAGGCCGCATAGCTTGAGCTTCAGCATTTCGGCCTCAGCTATGGTAATTCCACTCTAGACTCTCAGTTTCAGTTTCAATGGACACCATGTTCGTTCCGTATGCATGGTAGATATAGTTTTTGACGGTTGACTCTCCGATAAGTAGACTTTCGTATTTTTTTTTAAAGAAGAAGTTGAAGTTTATTTTGTCGAAATGTTTTGTTGCGTCGTCGTCGCCGCTTGTAAATATGCAATTATTATTGTCGGTGGACAAACAACGATCTGTTGATTCGAATTCGAAAATAGTATAGTTTTTGGTGCTAGTTAAATGGTAGTTATAGTTTCAAAGTGGATTGATTGAACTAAAAATAATCAAAAAAGGTAGCAAAAACCGAGTATCAAGAAATTTGTAAAATGAGTCAATGTTTATTATGTGATAGGTTATCCTTAGAATTTAAGACCGGGTAAATGTTTAAAATAAATGAAGAAGAATAAATTGTGTTATTGAAATAGGCTTCCTGAAACATGCTCAATCATTGGAAACATATATTTACGATTACTCTTCAAAAGATTTTGTTGATTTAAGGTAGTTTTTTTTTAATTTACAAATAGCTGTAAATTAAAGCGAACCCTCAAATGGAGGTTAATATTATACTTCTGATGAACAATTTAGCTAACATCTTAATTGCCTTCAGATAAGTTGTGTCTATTGTTTGCTGTTTTTAACACTATTCTGATTTTTTTGGCGTCATGATAACCCAAACATTTGGGTAAATGACATTTGAACGGTTATTTCAAACATGGATACGAAAAGACTGATTACAATTTAAATATCAATAGTAAATTTTTAATTGGAATTTCCAATATTCATCTCGCAAAATATAAAAAAAGTACCATTTAACATCGGTACTGTGAACATTCAAAATTTACTCTTTTAAGGCATATGTTACAAATATTAAAAGTCACAGCTTCGCACATGTACTTAGGAAAAAAATAATGAATTTGAAATGTTGGTAACATTATGTTCAAATTACAAGCTTTTCTTTAGACAAAGATATTGTGTAACGTTTTAGATCAAAATTGATTGAAAATTAAGTCTGTTAAGAATTGTGTCAATACCTCATCCAACCCCTTTTAAACAAATCCCATATATTTTATTTAAGTCATTCCTTAGTAAAACCTGTTGATGGAAAGGAGTTGCAAACATAAATAATGTTAATACATGTAAAGTACATAATTTAAAAACTTTATCTCCGATTTATTGTTTAAGATTAAACTGTAAAATGATGCAAAATTTACAAATGTTAAAGATTTTAAAGAACTCAGAGATTTTAACTGATAACATTAAAAAACTGAAACTAGACAGAAAACGTCCTTACGCAATTTATATCAATCTGACAAATTGCTAAAATTGCTATTAAATTAAGTGTGGCTTTTATAGATACAAATTAGTGCTTTAAAGAAGTTGTACTAATCATAAAAATTAATCTCAAACAAAAGTAGGACCAAACAAAAAGGAATTTCACATGTGGACACTGTGGCGTATGAGTACTTTTTTGAATTACAATAATTACTTAGAAGCAGAAATTTTAACTAACTTGACTGTTTGTATCGGGTTTTTTAATGAGAGTGCTACAAACGTTTTTTTTTTAAATATAACAAAAACGGTTTTGGATATCAATAAAATTCTTTATTTCTGTGAAAGTACGTTCGATGGCATTATGTATGGAACTTGATTTCTTTTGCATGGGCACGCTTGCAGAAGTCCAGACGCTGAACCCAATTTTCGACGGTTTTCAAGCAAAAATCGGCAGATACTGCTGCAATTTCACGTTCGATATTCTTATACGAAGTTCATCAATCGTCGCTGGCTTGTTGGCATAGACCATAGACTTGACGAAGCCCCACAGGAAATAGTCGAACGGCGTCAAATCGCACGACCGAGGCGACCAAGCGACTGGACCATTTCGTGAGATAACACGTTCTCCAAACTTGGTTTCCAATAAATTGATTGTGACATTCGCTGTGTGGTCTGTGGCACCGTCCTGTTAAAACCACATGTCTTCCAAGTCCATATCATTCAATCGGGGCCAAAAACATTCGGTTATCATTGAACGTTAGCGATCCCCATTCACAGTAACGACACGTGCCGGTCTTGATCATCACGTAAGAAGTACGGCCCAATGACGCCGCCACGCCGGTCCATAAACCACACCAAACCGGATTTTTTTCGGAAAACAATGGTGACTCATGGAGTACGTGTGGATTTCTGCCTAACCAATACCGCATATTTTGTTTATTGACGAAGCAATTCAGTCAGAAATGAGCCTCATCGCTGAAGATGATTTTTAGATGAAAATCCGAATCATTTTCAAGTTGTTGCTCAGCCCAATTCACGAACATACGACGCTTCTAGTGGTCAAGCGACTTCAGTTTAAGAATGTAGGCCGAGATCTTTTCGCAAAATTCACCAAAACAACGTCACAGAGATGCCCAACGCTTGAGAATGACCTGTGAGAGACACATTTTTGCTTTCTGCAACTGAAACCTCAGCGGCAGCAATATTCTCGAAACTACGGGCACTTATTTGTTTCACTGGCACGGGAACATTTTATGCTGTGCCTGTGGATTCAAATTTTTCCACTAGACGCTCAATTGTTGATCTGCTAGGACGATTATGACGACCATAAATTGGACATAGCGCTCTTAACGTTCAGGCCACTACGAATTTCGCTAGTAAATTTTAGAATTTGGACTCGTTGTTGTCTCGTAAATCTGTCCATCATGAAATGGATAACCTTACTGAAGAGAAATGTCAAAAAAACGGCAAGAAATATGGCGTCGTTTGCTGTCCCTGTCGCTCTAATTTTATAGCGTCCCTGTTGAAAAACCCAGTATACATATATGTGTATACTACGAGTATTAGAATGCCCTACCACATCAATATATAGGGCCATTCATTTCATGGTTTAAAGTAACTAACGCTGGTATTTGACACCTGTCAAACTCAGCTATCATTTGAAGTGTCAAAATATTACTCGATAATATTACGCCTTAAAATTAACTAAAACCTACTACAAAAGTTATGATGAAGCATTACTAATGTCGTGAATCTTGTGCATTATCGATTTCACAGCGTTCGCTACAATTGAACTTGTCGTAGCATTTTTGTTGCCATCTGGCGTTTAAGATCATGAATTTTATTATATATGGCTGAGGATGGGGCAACAAGCTACACAACATGACCATTGACCAATAATGGTCTTATTGTATTTTGTCAATGTCAATTGGCTATCAATTTCAATTTGATATTATTATGTCTGTGGATCTTAGCAAAAGACAGTGTTAACTCGTTCCCGAACTCAAGGTGCATTACAAACCAACATTTCTATAAAAGTAAATATGAAGAACATTTTGCTACAATTGTCACTCCTTAAAGTTTCATTTCTTTTAAAACACTATAAAAATTAAAGTTCAATTCTTTGCTCCTAAAAATCGTTCCCTTAAACACAAAAAACATTTTCAAAAAATCCATGACAACAAAAAAGATTCTTTTACCACAAGAAGTGTTTGAGGGTAAAATTGGAAGTTATTATTAATTTTTTGTCCGAAAAAAAAGAAAATAAAAACAATTTCTTTGGTTTGTTCGTTCTCTCGAATAATCAAAGGACCACAATATCATATCACACAAAAACCACACTGAAACAACAAAATTGATGCAAGGCTTATTTTTTTGTTCTATAGCTAACGAGGGTGAAATGAATACACACACAACAACAGCAACAAAAAAAAATATCCTTTGATCTTAATAATGTTTCATAAATGTGAATTTTCTTGGTTTTTCATTTGATTTCTTTTTTTTGTTTTCAAATCAAAAGCTTTAATTAAAAGATGTGGTTGTTAATAATTACTATGAATATTTTTTTTTTTCTTTGTAATTAAAGGCAGTATTAGTCTATCACATATGTGTATGTAGTGTCCTTGAGAAGGAGCTTATAAGTAGATAAGTTTAATTTGTTTATTTTGCGTGGAAAGGAAAACCTTTAATTTGTAAAGAAACAAACATGTCCTAGTTTTATAAAATCTATATAAAGGTCTCTCTAATTAGTCTGAATTATTTTGCATTCCTTTGATAAATTATTCTGTAGCCTTTCAAATTTTCTTTTAAAAACGAACTCAAGTTGCATTTAAAAACATTAACCTATTAAATTTTGAGATGCAAACTTTCTTCTACTTTCAATTCAATTCAAGTTGCATTTAAAAATGTTGACCTATTCATTTTTAAGATGAAAACCTTCTTTCTTTATTTTTATTAAAAGAGTTAAGAAAATTCTAAGATTCTGTGCAAAACTCTTTGATTAATTCCTATGTATGTATTTCGAGTTAGTTTTAAACGTTTTTTATTCAAAGCAAATCTACTTTATGCCATTTAAATATCTTTTTATTGTTTTCTGATACACAACAAATGAGAATAATGGAATTTTACTTCACTTTAAATTCACTTTCCTTTTCTTTGAGTTGAAAGTTATACCTTTAGTATATAATAAAACCAAATCGAAAAGTGCTTAAATTCATCCATAAACCATCATCATCACCATCATAGAGATTTATTTCAATTCAACAAACCAATTAAATTGATATTCAATGACCCACTTCATGTTCTCTTCTGTGTCTATATACTTACGCACTGTGTGGGTAGATATTTATATATAAAAGGGATTCCCATTCAACATTGGTGTTTCCTAATTCAGTTGGAGTCTTCTGGGGTAAAATATCCTATGCCATACCTATTTAATGTGTCCGCACCTGGTACACCATAATAAAAAAAAAGAAGAACATCATTCCAAAAACTCACCATCAGTATGGGGCAGCAGCAAAACTCCAATACCTAATGCCTATAGAGATTCTATTTTGAAAACAGAACATCACAGCAGAGAAAACCCCTTAATGGAATCAATAAAATGTCTCTTATCGTCTTATTGTCATTCTCATGATTCCTTTTGCCGAGGACGAGGAGAGGCTGCAGAAGAAATAAAGAAGATTTGAAGCAAGTCGCAATGGAAATGTAATCGTCTAAATTGTGCCTTAGGGATGAAATCGATAAATTTATTTGGGATCCTATTTGTTTTTTTTTTTTTCCCTTAAATTTTTGCCAAATATACTTCTTTCATGCCTATGTTACTTTTCTACCTTCTATATAATATAACTCACTTGTCGTAAATTATTCAAAAAATATAAATTCTATTTTCTTTCGTTTCAGGTAAACTTAATTTTGAATATAAAGAATATGAAAAATATAAAGCAGTATCTACGCGATACACAACATGTATCAATAAAAGTGAGTAGAATTTTATAAATCGTTAAATTGAAAGAGTTTTTGTGAGGAACTTGAAGACGTTATACGTTGATGTGTGATATTTGATGTAATATTTTATGCAAATAGCTAAGAAACCCTACACGCTGGTGATGGTTCGATGAAATATTGCAAAAGTTATTGGAAAAATGAAAGATCAAAGATACAAAATTTTGACAGTTCAATGATGTTTGAAATTTACAAAATTTAAATATTTAATATGTATAACATATCTACGAAGTAAGAAAAATATATGCATATTTTATATTTTTAAAGGGTCCTCTAACATATACTATACATACGAAAATTCTGAACATATTGGTATATTTACAAAATATGCAGGTACTATATTTTTGAAAGAAACAAGTTTCAATTAAATAATTTCTGTGGCATATGTGGTGCAGCGGACAAATAAACTGAATAGCGGAAAGTTTTAATTCATAACGTAATGTCTATAATACTTTTTGTGTCAGAAAGGTAAAAACGAATTGATACTTAGTTTAATCACTACAAAATTTGCAATATACAACAGTTCAGTGGGGCGTATACATATTTTTTTTTTTTTTTTTTTGATATTTCGTATAATTTTTCTTTCTTTAACTTCTAAAATGACTTATTTTAATAGTTCCAATTAAAACTTGTGATATTTCTTGACGTTTCAAGGTTGCTAGAATATAAATCCGTGGTTTTTAGAAGAATACTTTTTTAGTCGACCATATCTAAAGAATTCAAATTCGGAAATTAATGTCTTAAGAAGATTCACCTTAGGCATTTTTAACATACAAATAATTTTGGTAAAAAAGAGAAAAATATTTTTTTTATAATTTGATTTTTTCAACACATTTGGATATTTAAAAATATTTAATTTTTTTCTAAAATATCATGTTTCGAAAACGGGCAAACATTTTTTAACTAAATTTAAGTATGAAACGCAAATCTATAAAATCTAATAAATGCGTGCCAAAATGAATTTAAGAAAAAAAAATGCTCAAACGATTTACGAAAACAAGTTAATAAATTAAGATTTTTTGAGGAATCTATACAGAACCAAAAAATTCATCGTATTGATTATTTTGGTAGTCAAATTGACTATTTGGTAGTCAATTTTCAGCTGATAACTGCGAAAGTCAATAGGACAATTTTCGGCTGTCAATTTTGGGATCCGAAATTTAGTAATCAATATCACAACTTTGGTTCAAGGAAATTGAAACCACGTTTGTTATTTTAACTAATGTGGTAGTCAAAACGACAACTGCGGTAGTCAATATTACAACTGACAACTGCTGTAGTCAAAAGGACAATCGCGGTAGTCAATATGACAATTTTTTCCGAAAACCGTTATCTAATTTGACTACCGGATAGTCACTATAACAATTCTTGATAGTCAATTTTTGTAGTCAATATGACAACCGAAATTGAAAATCGAATATTGTTCTATTGACTATCCAGTAGTCAATATTTTACAATAAGGTTGTCATATTGACTATTTTGGTAGTCAATGCGACAATTTGATTATCGACGATTTCTAAAACGACAACTTTTTTTCTGTGTAATGGGATTTCAATTTTAGAAGCTAAATTATTTTGACAGTATATTTTCGAGCCTTTAATATAGGACAAATCTTGTTTCAACTGAAAATTTTATCTTTGAAAAATATTTGGCACTTCAAATAAATGCTTGCAAACGAAGAATAACATTTTTGAAGTTTAGTAAAATGCTCAGTAGGTAGGCTCAGTAGTACAAAAAACCACTTCCCCAATTTGAATGAGCAGAAAAATATACATACATACAATTTATAGAAGTATGCACTAAGTCATTTAGCCCAAATCTAAATAATAATTTACAGGGAAATATATGTCCCTTTTTTCCCCCTCTCATTCTAAATAGTAAATTCCAGGGGACTTTATTAACTTTTCGATTTCCCTTATTCTAAATAAGTTGGAAAAATACTATGGGGAAAAAAGTTGCCATTCTAAATGTCATAAAAAGGGAAAATATAAATTCATTTAGTCCGAGTTTATTTCCGACACTTTAGCTGGAGAGTTACGAAAATAAGTGTTTAGTTTTTCTTTTTTTTTAAATTATTATTGACAACAACATTTCAGTCTTGAGGCCAAAACAACAAACAAGGGTCAGCTGCAAATGCTTTTAAATTTGACTCAACAGGATATTATGTGACACTCATGTTTTAGCAAGTGCTGGAAAATGAGTTGAATCCGTGTGGACCATCAGCCACCTTTTTTTCTAGACATAGTTGCTCCTCCAAAACGTTTATGACTTTGACAATCACCTTGCTAGACCTAGTTGGGCCAGCACAACACTGAAGAATGATCCCACCCCCAGTTTGAATTCCTTCTTCAGCGATTAAACGCAAACAAGCACTTAATTTTACTATTGGTGAAATTTCACAAATCTTTTTACCTGAATCACAGGACCTAAAGAGCATATCTAGCAAATACTTGAAGACAACCTTGATAAATCTATAATATTATTGAAACCTAAGAATCTAGAAAAACTAATTGAGAAAACACCTTTGTTATCTTACGAGTACTTTACTTAAAACCATTGAGGCAACTCCAGAGGGTTTGAACTTATCCTAAAGGATCTTCTAACGGGCTTTGATGTTTTTCTTACTCCTCTTTAAACAAAATTCTAGCCGCAATACTGAACATTTTTAACTTCCCATAGGAAGTTATTGTAAACCGTCCGATTTGTCGAATTGAAAATTTTGACATTTCTTGACTTTTCAAGGTCCCTAGAGTCGAAATAAAAGATTTTTAGGTAGATGTCTGTGCATGCGTGTGTACGTACGTTCGTACGTCCGTACTTCGTTCGCGAAGTTTTTTTCGTCGTCCATACCTCAAGAAGCAATAGAGATATCGACTTCAAATATATTTTGTTATACAGAAAATAATGCAGAAAGATGCAGAAAGGACTCTCAAAACAATTGAGTGGGTGTTTATTTTTCATGGAAAATTAAAAAAGGTGATCATTTTGGTTAACATTAAATATCTCACGACCCAATTATGCTAGAGACTTGAATTAAATTGTATATTATATATTGTAACGTGATACCAAACAAATATACTTTTGGAAAACATATAATAATTTTGTGCAACGAAGAATAATGTTTTTGACATCTGATAAAATTTTGAGAAAAATCTAATTGAAAGTTTTTTTTATAAAAAATAAAAACCTAAAAAAAACATTACTCAAAGATGGTAAAAATTGAGTTTCGACTCAAATATCTTTTCAAAAACTCGAGATTAAGGCATCAAACTTATTGTTTTCAACATTCTGAAAAATGTTGAGAAAAATCGAATTGACAGTTTTTTACAAAAAATAAAAACCTAAAAAAAAATTAATAAGTTGGTAAAAAATGATTTTCGATTCAAACATCTTTTCAAAACTTTGAGATATTGGCTTTAAACTACTTTTTTGTTGTCAACATTCAAAAAAATTTTGAAAAAAAATCGAATTAACAGTTTTTTTTACAAAAAAATAAAAACCGAAAACAAAAAATTAACAAAAGTTGGTAAAAATATTGATTTTCGAATCAAATATCTTTTCAAAAATTTGAGATAATGTCTTCTAACTGATTTTAGCTTATAAGAAATATTGTTTTCAACATTAGGAACAATTTTGAGAAAAATCGAATTGACAGTTTTTTTTACAAAAAATAAAAACCTAAAAAAAATTATAAAAGGTGGTAAAAATTGATTTTCGACTCAAATATCTTTTCAAAACTTTTGAGATATTGGCTTTAAACTATCGGGTGATTTTTTAAGAGCTTGAGAACTTTTTAAAAAAAAAAAACGCATAGATTGGTCCATGACATTTACTTTTTGAAGATAATTTCATTTAAATGTTGACCGCGGCTGCGTCTTAGGTGGTCCATTCGGAAAGTCCAATTTTGGGTAACTTTTTCGAGCATTTCGGCCGGAATAGCCCGAATTTCTTCGGAAATGTTGTCTTCCAAAGCTGGAATAGTTGCTGGCTTATTTGTGTAGACTTTAGACTTGACGTAGCCCCACAAAAAATAGTCTAAAGGCGTCAAATCGCATGATCTTGGTGGCCAACTTACCGGTCCATTCCTTGAGATGAATTGTTCTCCGAAGTTTTCCCTCAAAATGGCCATAGAATCGCGAGCTGTGTGGCATGTAGCGCCATCTTGTTGAAACCACATGTCAACCAAGTTCAGTTCTTCCATTTTTGGCAACGAAAAGTTTGTTAGCATTGAACGATAGCGATCGCCATTCACCGTAACGTTGCGTCCAACAGCATCTTTGAAAAAATACGGTCCAATGATTCCACCAGCGTACAAACCACACCAAACAGTGCATTTTTCGGGATGCATGGGCAGTTCTTGAACGGCTTCTGGTTGCTCTTTACCCCAAATGCGGCAATTTTGCTTATTTACGTAGCCATTCAACCAGAAATGAGCCTCATCGCTGAACAAAATTTGTCGATAAAAAATTTGTCGATACAAAATTTGTCGATAAAAAAAAACCGAACACTGATTTTGGTAATAAAATTCAATGATTTGCAAGCGTTGCTCGTTAGTAAGTCTATTCATGATGAAATGTCAAAGCATACTGAGCATCTTTCTCTTTGACACCATGTCTGAAATCCCGCGTGATCTGTCAAATACTAATGCATGAAAATCCTAACCTCAAAAAAATCACCCATTACTTTAATCTTTTAAAAATATTGTTGTCAACATTCAGTAAAATTTTGAAAAAATCGAATTGATAGTTTTTGTATAAAAAATAAAAACCTAAGAAAAAACAATACTAAAACTTTTTAAAAATTTACTTTCGACTCAAATAGCTTTTCAAAAATTACAAATATTGGCTTCAAACTTATTTTATTTTACAGAAAATATTGTTTTCGGTATTCAGTAATTTTTTTATAAAAATCCAACAGTCCGTTTTTTCATAAAAAATAAAAAATAGTACGCAAATTTGGTATTGATACATATAGACAAACTTTTAAGCAAGACAAATCGACAGACGGGATGGGAAGTTATCAATGTGGGTCCTCTAAAAACCTGTTCCTACTTTATTCATAGTTCTTCGCCAAACACCATCGTCTCTGATATGTACTGTACATCATGGAAGACTCAACTAATTTTATTACTCAACGAAGCATTTTAATGATTATAATTATTAGATTCTCAATTTTCTACTTATGCAGTTTACCTTTTTTATTACATTTATATGCTCAAGGCATATTGAAACCGGTTGAAAACAAACTATTATATAAAAGCAAAAACACCTTTTTTTAAAATTGAACACAAAATTCGCTGTTCCTTTCCTTTTTGCAGGGAGGAGAGGCTGCAAGAAGTTGTGTTTTTCTTTAGTTTAGCTTGTCGCCATTTATTGTTTACGACAGACTTATTTAATGAGCTTTATTATACCTTTTATAAGCATCTCTTTTCTTGGTCTAGTAATATCATATACGAGTATACTTGGCTTTGGTGGCTTAAATTTATGTTATTTTTGTAGTCCATTGAGGAGATCTTTCTTATTTATATTGGCAAGTTGCAAGGTATAGAAACTTGTATACTTTACTTCCCTTTTTAACCATTATTTCCCTTACCTATGCCTTGACACTTACATAATGGGCAAAGCATATTATACTCTTAAGGAAGGTATAGTCTATAGTCAAGAGTAGATAGTTTTTAATTGGAAGTGATCTTCAAGTATGGATGGCATATAGGCTTTTTATGTTCCCAGTTTTTTAACCGCTTGCGTTTGATGCTTCTCATGTTCGAAAGTCGCGGATTAATTAAACCATATACGCGGTTCGATAGCATAAAAAGCCCGTGAAACGATGCCGATGAAGACGAGGACGTAAACGAAACGAAACGAAGACGCGCCAGCCAGCATCAGTGTGGTGATGCTGGGACTTTGAGTACCTTTATGCTGGTACGCAATGCATAGTCTTTAAAAATTCATTGGCCATAACTGCGTCTTAGCTTAGAATGCTTTAGTTTACTTGTGCATTGCCTACACGCTCCTTTTGTGTGATCTGCATAACAGCTCTATCGAACAGGAAAACACTTTTAGTGTCTAGGACGTTGCTGTGGGCTGTTCGCTCAAGTCCAAATCCAAGACCTAGACCAAGTCCAAGTCCAATCCAGATAGCTACGAAAAGAAGTGCAACCATCTGCTCTGTGAATCTCGATATAGGGATGACTGTTCTGTTGTTCCTTTTTCCTTCATCTTTGTAGGTCGCTGATCTTACACGGTCTTCTAATTAGCCATCGGCCTCTGCCTGGCATCTTTTCTTCAGCCCAGAACTGATGCAGCTTCTAAACTCCTAAACTTTGCTCTAAATGACGATGCGATGGTGGTGAAGGGAGTAAGACAAATAAAACTCAACACGGTATCCCTCTTGTGGTATCAGATGTAATTGGATTATTTGACCATCACTAGTCGTCGTCGTCGTCTTCGTCTTTGGCGTTGTCGTTCTCGTTGTCGTCGTCTTCGTCGTGGTCTTCTTTGACCAAGGATGCCCTCATGCCATGGCACTTTTCTGATTAAGCCATACTTAAATACCAGATAATTACATGTGCATATGTTGGGAATGTAATAATACAGGATCGCGACAAACTGGAGAGGAGATGGACCCAAAAGCACTTGCAATCAGAATGATTGATGTCATCTGGTTCCCAGGCACACTGCAGAAAATCGAGAGTACTTTCGATGATAACGCGCCTTAATCTCTTTTCAGATTCAAATGAATCAATCATTCGCACTTTTATTGCGTTTTGTTATTGCAGAATGAATGATTAATTGCCCTTGGGAGTGCATCTAGGATAAGTGGAACATCTACGCAGAGGGTACATCATCCTGTACGATGACGACGACGACGACGGCGACGACGAGTGAAGCACGAGTTGGATACGACCATTGGATAGATGGTGCAGTAAATGTCGTATCGAAGATAAAACTAACGTGTTCGACACAACTGATGTGGAAGATTTAATTTTTTTTTTCAACTCTTTCGTTTGAATTTGTATTTAGGTATGTAAATTTTACTTTCAACGAATAAAATGTCCTTGCAGTGGGTTGGTTTTAATCATCTGGTGCCGGCCATCTATGTATAAGAGGAAGAGTGGAGTGAAATGGGATCAGATTGTATATATGAAGGAATTATTTCGATGGCTATGGTGGATTAAAGAAAATTTGTAGTCCATTAATATTTACGATTTGATCTATTTTGACAGATTTACTTGAGTGTAATTTAGAATTAACTCATTTCTGTTTCTGTGTCTGTTTATCTGTCAATGTGGGAATCTAAGCCAGTTTTATCTTTTTTGAGTCATTGCCCATATGGGGCACATACTTTTGGGATATTATAGTGCCAATTCAAATCACAGTGATTAGAATATTTTAGAATAAGTCTTTTTAGAATTTATTAGAAATCTGATGATGTTTCCCACGTCTAAGTCACGTTGTGTTAAAGGCTCATCTAAATATCAACATCATTTTCCATATTTCTAACTGTTAAAAATGTAAAGATTGTACTCTAATTTTGTATGACTTCTTTTGAGATCAGAATTCAGAAAACATTCTTCAGCAATGTTTCCAAATTCGCTTTGGAATTTTCTTTTCAGATGTTTTATAATTCTTCAAATAATATTTCTGAAGGTTTTATTAACCAATTAACAGAGCAGGAGAATGACTTATGAATACAATTCACTATTCATTCTTACCTAGTAATCCAATGTATTTCTGTTCATCTTTTTTTAATTGTGTTTCTTGAGAAATCGAGTCATACAAATTCTGTTATCAGATTTCTGACAGCAAAAGTAAGAAGTTTGTATGAGAAATTTGTGTTTCTAAGAATATGGACATTTCTGAGATTTTAGAAATATAAAAAATCCAAATCATTGGCGCAATTTTAAATAAAAACATTATAAACTCTACTCATTGTATCAAAATTATTCACAAAACAATACATTTTTGTTTTTAGTGTCTTGTCATTCAACAGTTTAATTTGAGCATTATGAGTTTGAGTTATAACACCTAAGGCATTTGTACTTACATAAATGCAATATTAAATAATATTTTTAATAAGCAAATAATGACATATGTATAAACAAACAAAAAAATTTGATTTCTACTTAGTTTCCAAAATAATTCCTTTTCAAAAATTATTTTTGGATTTTCCCAGCTCTAAATGCGACAGTTCTAATTTTTATTGATAATAGATAATATTTTTATAATACGAGTAATTCGAATAATTTGGAGGACCGATACGTTGCTAGTAATTGACCGGTTTGAGTTCTGGTATTTTACTCAACTTTGAAAGCCTAAAGACCTAAGTCTAATGTACGGTTTTGATTCTTCGAATCACCAACTTCCCCTAACTGTTCAAATTTTTCCACAAGTTTACAATATTTCCGGTTGAAAAGATACTCACGAGACGACCCATAAATGTTTTAGTCTTGCAAAAGATGACTGCAAATTTGTACCATTTTTATAGTGAACTTTTACATTTCAACAAGCATGTGTATCTCGTTATATTTTTAGTAATGTCGTAGTTTTTACTTGCCAAATGTCAAAACATGACAGCTTTAAAGGTTCCAGCTGCCCAAATCGATGGCTTTTCTAATTGAAACCTCTTACCTATTAGAAAATTCTATATAAATAAATAAGGAGAATGGGCAAAAGTATACGAGACCTGGTGACCAAAAACTTAAAGACTTATAAAACTCATTGTGTACTATGGAATGTAGGAACGTAAGAGTATTTTGTATATCCTAAACAATGGGAGTTGGCTAAAATAAGCGACCAACAAACAGGAAAATTCGAATAAACAAAAACGAATTGCTTTATATCTTATATTTTTATATGAACGTTTCATCAAGAATTACAAAGCTCATATTGTACACTAAAAAAAACTGGTACCGGTGACCAGATTTCCCGCTAAATTTATCCAGAAAAAGTGGATTTTGGATTCCTACCAGGCGTAAAATTTTCCAGAAAATCCTGGTAAATTTTACCAGGAGATTTTTCGAAGAATTCCTGGTAAAATACGGTAGAATATACCAGGAGAATTTTTTTTCCTGGTAAAAATTATACCGGGAATAAACCCAGTATTCTGGTAAAATATACCAGGAATATTTTTTGTTTCCTGGTAAAATTTTCCCCAGTATTCCTGGTCAGAATTCTGGTAGAATATACCAGGAAATTTCTTTTTCCTGGTAAAAATGTACCAGAATTCTGGTAGAATATACCAGGAATATTTTTTTTACTCAAAATGTAGCTGAATTCTGGTAGAATATTAAGCTCTTCCCGCCAAATTATAGTAAGCGCCTTATGAAATTATGAATTATGCGTAGCATATATTTAATTGTATTCTTCCTACTAAAAAGAACGCATAAGATATAGGTAATATTCCTAAAGAAAACATTCACATCAACATCGTCTCTAATATGTCCAAGAAAAAAAGGAATAAAGATTTTTCTCTAAACTAAATTATCGGAAGCGCCATGTAGTTTACGGTTATTTGGCGGGAAGGGCTTGATAGGTATACTGTACTAAAATTTGATGGTGAAATGCTCCAGAAGACTGGTTTTTATCTAAGAGGAAAATATATACTAGACAATAAAATTCCTGGTTTTATTTTCCAGATTCCAGATAATCTTCATTTTACCAGGAAAAAAAATACTTTCTACCAGGACGCTGGTAACATTTACCAGAAAAATTTCTTTTAAAAATTTTACCAGGAAACCAGTTTTCTGGTATATAAAACCAGATTTCTTTTTACCAGGAAATCTGGAGTTATTTACCACGAAATCTGGACTATTGTACCAGTTTTTTTGGTATGGTATTTTCTAACAGATTTTGCCTACCATTCAAATTTTTTGAGTGTAATCTGAGGGTATGAAAATGTATAATCCAAATAGATCCTCTTCATATTTCTATTGATCAAAAAGTACAAACATTCGTATTCAGTTCTGTGAAATTTTTTGCAACTTAAAACTAAAATCATTTTTAAAAAGAAGTTAGGACTATATGGAGTAAATGATCAATAAAACACTTGGTTTCTTCCTTATTTATTCTTTGAGATTATCTGGAAAAGCAAGCTATAATTAATTTTATCATGTTAAAAGGAAGAATCTTTTTTGTATTATGCTGCCTATGCCTTAAATTTAAGTGTCCATATTAAGAAATGATGCTCTTAAGCTAAAAACTCCTTCACAATTGGGGGCAATAGGTAGACGAAAAACCTATTCTCCTTTCGAATTTCTAGCTCAGATATCTCAAAACCTACGCATGCTGCATATCTTGAACTTGACAAATTTAATACATATACCAATATTCATCTTAACTTTTATACAACTAACGAGCGGATAGCCAAAAACGCCCCTATCTTTAAACACTTTAAAAGTTCAATTATTAATTCTTCATAACATAGAACAAGAGCCCACCGCAAATTCTGTGATGTGAAAGTTGACCGATAAATAAAGACATGAGTTTTTAACCCGCTATTAGAAACTACAAGACATCGATTTTTGTCATAGGACTAATCACAGCACTAAATTGTTTCGCTGATAACAGTACCCTCAGCTTCTCATATTCGTTTTTAGATTCTCATCCTTATTCTTCGGATGTGGACTACCAACGACAGCTTATGATAAGCTTATTAAATTCATATCTTGACAGCAGGTGCTCCTATTACAAACTTGAGTCTCTTCGACAGAATTCTAAAGAGAGCCCTAAATCTGATAGGTGACCGTTGCCTAACTGAAACTTTTGTATCTCTCGAGCACCGTGCGTCGTAAGGTTTCATGCATGTCATTATTTTATCGCTACTTTCATAAACAATGCTCTAATGAAATAGCCAGTTGCATTCCTCCCCTCAAAGAATTCAACCGTATTACCCTTTCTTCTAGGAATGCTCATCATTTTACCCTTGAGCCCAATTTTGGACGTACTGTAAAGTACAGAGATTCTTTCTTTAGTTGCACTACACGAATGTGGAATGCTTTACCAGACTCAACATTTCCCACTCATTGCAATGTGCAGACATTCAAAACCAATGTGCATCGTTATCTCCTTTCTAATCCTATCCTCCCTTCCTAATTACTCGCACTGTGTTTAATCATTTTAAGGGTATTCATATCCCCTTAAGTGTCCATACTATTTGGTTAACTTTCGCAAACCCAAATCAGCTGTAACTTGAAGTTTAAAGTGTGAAACAATAGTGTAAGGCAAAAAATTAGACTGGTCTACAAGGTTATGTATCTGGCAATCAATTATCTCCTTTCTAATGTTTTTGATGGCTTTATTTAGAATCCGGCTTCAAAATTTATCTATCACGTCAGGTTTTTGAGATACAACCTTTTATAACTCGAAAAGACCTTATGTTATGCTTTTTGAGGCTATGTTAATAAATGTAATCTGTTTTTTTTCAATAACATTTGTGATGGTTTACAAATCTACAATCCCTCACTTCAATATTTCGTTTGAATACTTTCAGTATCTTATTTATTTTTAAAAATTCTCAAGATTCTACCTTTCACACATTAACCTTAAAAGGACACTTAAGCATTTATGCTGAAACAGTCGTTAACAGGAAAATCGCAAAACGGTATAAAAGAAATTTGTATTCTTATTAAAATTCGTCTTTTTAATGTTGTAACATCAATTTTTTGAAATATATTAAAGAAAACATGCAACTAATGTTGAAAACGGCTATTTCTGAGTTTGAGCACATAAAACTCAAATCAGAGGTCGAACGCGGAATCAGCACTAAAAATGTACTCCAAAACGAATTTTGAAAAACCACAACGAAATTACATTCAAGATTTTTCAAAACTTCAGACAGAGTCAAATTAAGACCCATAAGCCATCTCATAACTAATGAGAAATTACGAAAACTTTAAGTGAGATACTTAAATGATTTAAACTTTATTTCTATAAGAAGGTTTTATAAAAGTAAGCAATAGTCAAAACAATTATCAGAAAACTTCATCAAATTAACTATCAATTTCATTTTAATATTTGATATCAAAATGTTACACTCAAACTATGACAATTCTCCAAAACAAACACCCTTATTTTTCAACACTTTTAAAATCTTCTCAAATCAATAGATTTCATTGTTGAATATATTTGTTTTCAAAGTCATAATTACAAAAGGCCTAAAGCAATATACAACTTACAGTGGCCTACAAAACACCATACTCATCTACCAAGCCAACCGAACCGCGACAAGATCGACAAGTTCATACCTCATCCACTCTTGAGTGTCTTACGAATAATAATAAAAAGAAAAAACATCACTAATTCACTTTCATTGCCATCATCATCAGATCGATGGTCGTCGACGGTCGTCGGTCGTTGGTCGTTGGTTCGAACAGATAACAAACAACCCAACTTAAAACCTGGCTTAAACCTTCAACCAAACAACAAAATTCGAGGTTCTTAAGCTGTTCGATCAAACCTCACGATCAGTAAGTGAGAAAACGTGATCGCGATCGGTTCCACCTGTTCGTCGGACAGGTAAAACTTTCCAACTATAATACTCTTCCAAGTCAAGGAAGACAACAATATAAGCCAAGAGCAAAAGATACAACAACAACAAAAAATACTGCATTTGTTTCTGAATACACTTATCCGCATTGTCGCATACCTACGTTAGTGACGTGTGTTTTGATAGAATTTGTCGTCTTAGGTTATTTTTTGAGTATTAGTGTTTCCATCTCGAGGATAACAGAAGGCAAAGTTGAAGGCGACCGAAGAACGCACGCACGCACTCACGGTCGGACGGACGGACGTTTCTTCACACCTCGCTGAAAAGTGTTGACAAAAGTATTAATGAAATTCGTGTTTCGTGGTTGCGAGGATTACGTTTTCGTACATGCGCTGTGCATAGTCCTACAAAAACGCCTCTGTCCTTTCTCCGTCTCTCATACATAAGAATAGTTCCATTTTTGCCCACTCAAATAAGGGACTCAACATAAAACCAAGTGAGAAATTCATTCACTGTGAATGTGAATGTGAATGCGAAACAACTGTAGATCGAAGTGTTACGCGTCCCACGCAAATCGCATCTATCCGTTGAATCAGTCAGCAGCGTGTAACAAGGATTCGTATTTTGCTTGCTCCCGGGTGTTGTTTTGAGTTCTCCCGAGTCCGAGTTCAAGTCCCAGTCCCGAGTTCGGACGTGTGTTACTGTTTGAATAGAATACGCCGAGCCGTTTCATTAGGACGGGCAATAAATCACAACTTGCAACGCTTACACGAGTATAAGCGGAATCCCAAACAAAAGTGAATAAGTGCGTTCGAACATTCTGTTACAAGCCAAAAGGTTTACCTGTGGTCATTTACATTGCTTCTGGTTCGGCATCGCTATTGTATAATCGTAAAATAAGCCGTAAAGGCTGTGATTTGATTTCAAAGATTCGGTTTAAAAAAAAAAGATTTAAATAAAGCCTTTCGATCGATTGTGAACACCTGGATATCGCATATAGGTAGTTTACGACGACCGACGGACGACGCGACGAGTACAGTGAAGTGAGGGTGTGTGTCGGAGTTCGGAGTGGACTTTAGAAAGAACCCACTGGAATAACACCAGGGCTAGTACCAGTGCCTGTTCCTATGCCATTGGGCGTTGGATTTTTTCAGAACCATCTCGGACAACTGCTGAATGGATAAATAGCAATAAAATTATACGGAGACGAAGGTGGGTTTGGCTGACTGAGCTGAGCTGCGAGCTGAGCTGAGGCCAGTTTTGATATCGCGCTTATGCTGCATGTTGGTGGATATGGATATTGACTTGGACTTGGCTTCTCTTCTTTTCAGAAGCCATGTCAGCTTTAACTCTAACATATACCACTGAATGTGTGCTAAGTTGTGATTTTCTGTGTTTAAATGCATGAATCGTCGTCAACGACGGCTTGTCGTCGTCTTCGCGCACAGGTTCTTTTTGGAACTCTTTCTCAACTTGTATATAACAAATGAAGAACCTAGGTGATGCGGTGTCGAGGGAAAAGGGAAGATTTTTTTAATACTTTTCTAAGGAATTCCCTGAAGTCACTTATAAATGTTACATCAACATTTTGCTATAGGTCTTATCTTCTCTTCTATCCCATAACGCGGACATTAGCAACGCGAGTCATTCTTGTTATTTTTTTTTTTTTTTCAAGACGCTAAATGCCTTCACATAGATATTATGGTAATCTTGGTTTAGCCAGAAGGATTTAACATGGTGTTCTATCACAAAGTTATTACCTTGATTGTATAGATGGGCTCGTTTTGTTGTATAAAAATGAGTGTGTACAATATTATTTTATTCAAAAAAGTATATTTCGATAAGAATAGAAACGCTTCTTATAACAAATGGTTTTGAGTATATTTTTCGTTTTCTTGGAGCTACCACAAGAACCCGTGTATCTGTAGAGTGGCTTGGAGACGTTAACAAATGAACAAAATAATGAGTTGAAATTTATTCGTGTCCCCTGAATAGCTTTTATCATAAAATTAGCCATAACTGAGATATTTCTGTTCTGTGTCATTTGATTTTTTTTTTTGAAGAAATGTCTTAATAAAAATTCACTTAAGGGGCCTTTTTAAAGTTGAGGTTAGTGTTATTGCGGGTTTTGATTTATCCCATTGGCATGCGGTTTCATACTTTTGAATATTCCGACAGGAAATCAGAAACACCGAAATATTTATATGTAATATGATTTTGTCAGTTCTTCTATTTTGCGTTTTATCAAAGCGAAAACTTTGACTCCCGTGAGTCATTTCATAAATAAGACAAACAAGATCTTTAAGTATTTTTATTTTGACAAATTATTAGTTTGCTTTCCTTCCAAAGAAAGTCTTAAATTTCAGTTAATGATTTTTGATCATTAAATATTTAAAGAAAATTTGTAGAGTTTTTTAAATGTATGTTTCATATTATTTTCGTTTATGAAAAAAAAAAATTGAATCTAATGTATCAGACTCATAATTTTGAAGATTTGATTTTATATTGAAACATAAAGGGCGGGTTTTTCAGTAGCCATATTCTTTTCTGGCACATTTGTCTCTCGAAAATTGTGTATTTTATCTATATGCATATGTTCATTTATAATCTCTAAAAAAAGCAGAATGTGCAAAATAACTTATACAAATTTATTTAAAAAAATTAAGAAAAGCTTTTCTAATATCGTATTATTAACATTTTTCCCAATTCTTTATTTTGCTCTCTGTTATAGTAATTGAAAAAAAATTTGATTTACAATCTTTTAAATAGTTTTTTAAGCATCTGTAAATAAAGTTAATCATTGAAGTTTTGATCTCTAATTTTGAAGCATTACAAATCAGAAACCAGAAAAATCAGTTAAGCCGTTTCGTCTCATTTCTTGACTTTATAATTTTAATGAAAAACTCCCTAACCCAAGATTATGAAAAACATATTTTTATGTGCATTACTGTGAAAGCTATTTGGGCTAGAAATTTTTTGCCATATGTACATTTGTAAATTGACCCCTGACATATCCCAAGTTTTAGCTTAAGTTATAGCTATCATTGGTTTTCATCATTGAAAACGAATATTGGATTTTTTTTTGACAAGTCGTTTATAGCTATCATTAAAAATGTCTGTCATTGAACAAAATTTCCTGATTGAAATCGACCGAAAAATTTTTACTAACAGAAATCTGTCAGTGGAATTGTGTGAAATTGGAACACAAATCAGTAGAATGATTCGTTAAGTATCAGCTGTTCAGAAAAATGAATTTCCGTCCGAAAAATAGAAAAAAGAAATTTTTAGAGAAAAATAAATTCGCAATTACACTTTTTATTCTCAAAAAAAATTCTTTGTGTGATTTCCGATCAATCAGTACATAATTTTCATTTCTAATCAAATAGAAACACCATCAAATATCGATTCAAAATTTTTTTCGGATCGATTTCAGTGATAGCTATAACTGACTCCTAAGGCATAAATGGTGAACTTTGTTTATTTGGCACGATAATTCCGCAAAAAGTAATCGAAACAAACATAAACTTTGTCATCAAAATAATCTTATTTTTTTTATAACAGAATGTAACAACATTAATCATACTTGTAAGCAATTAAAGTATAAAGAAAATTTAAGTTTTATGTTATCGAGCTCATCCGCAAAACATATCAAAGACATTTATGACATATTGAAACACCTAAAAGTAGAAAAATTAATTTGATATTTATAAATAATTATTTCAAAAAAGGGGAGGAAGTAAGGGGTTTCAGGAGATCGTGTACAATAAGTGCGCTTTCTCCTGACACCCTTGACTTCATCCCCTCATATTTAATTTCATATTTAACAATACATTATTTTAAAAAAACATTTTGTAAAACTATATTTTCACCCCAGCCAAAAGCGTTTATGCTAGTGCTGTAGTTTATTTAAGATTAGTTTGTAACCTTTATGTTGCGATTAATAAATAATAATAATAATAATCTTTTTTTTTTTCTAAATATCTCATAATTGCAATTTTAAATTTGGTTTGCTAAAGATGGTTTCAGATCTTAGCAACTTTGAAATTTTCAAATCGACAAATACGACCGGTAACAGTAGCTCTCAATTAAAGAATGTTAAAGTTTGACTTCAAAATTCCGATTTCCGATATTTGTAAAGCTAAGAACTTTAAATCCTGAATGTCCAAAAAATAGCTAAACATTGGAACTCCATTAAAAACTTAAAAGAGTTGTGCATAAAATTAAAATGTGATTCTTATCTAATACATTATTTAAAAAGGGGATGGGATACTACCCTCACTGATGAATTCTTATCCGTGTTCATTTGTAGATTTTTCTGAAAGTTTAGCAAAATATTAAAAACAACATTTTGTGTATGATACAAAATCACGTGAGTCGAAAACCATTTTCTGACAGTTTGATTGTTGTTTTTGTAGGTTTTCATGTTTTGTAACAAAAATTTGTCACTTTTAATTTTCTAAAAAAGTAACTGAAAGTGAGCCACAATATTTTGCATTTATGATAAAATAAGTTTTTATTTTAATATTTGCTATTGTTCCCGAAATTTTTATTTGAAAACCAATTTTAGTAGCATTTTTTGAAAGTTTTTATTTCTTATAAAACAAAAATATCGATTGGATTTTTCTAAGAACTCTTACGTTAAGAAATGTTTGTTTAATAATTTTGAAGCGAATACCTGTTTACATTCTCGAGATATTCGAATCGAACACCAGTTTTTACAAATTTTGTGTAGTAACTTGTTTAGATTCTTATTTTTGTATGCAAAAAACGGACCATTTTATTCTTCTAAAATATTTACTAAATGTTTAAAAGAATGACGCAAAATTTTGAACAGTACTCATTTAAGCAATAAAACCGACCGTAGTTAAGGCAGTTCCTTATTCCAAAAGTCTTGTTTAAGTTTTTTTTAAATTTTAAACACTTTTCTTAATAATTTAAGTTTTTTAACGTGACCGCATTTGTATGTTTTTTTATGAGCTGTGGTAGAATCTCCGGTTCAAACCCTTGAAAAAAAATGTTGTTAAGACTTATTTTTTTAACTCACTTTAGCCAATTCACCTTTTCAGCTAAGAAAACGGGCGATGTTGTGAGCAGAAAATGATTTGCCGTGACATTATAGGCCAACATTTTGTACCACATTCTTTGTTATTTTTGTTAGGCCGGTCGACCGAATATTGTATATTGTTTGGTGTCATAGTTAAATGAATCGGGGTGTAAAAGTGGTGTTATTTTGTTGTGGTAAAAGTTATTTGGTACATGCACCACAAATTCAAGCCAAGACAGCTTTCGTGATTGTTGATTTACAAGCTTAAAATCATCTTCTCATCTTCAAAAAAATATTTGTATTTAATTTATTTAAAAATAAAGAAGCTCTTTGTTGTTTTCAAAGTTAGACGAGTGCTTAAGCGTTAAACTCAACCCTTATTGAAAATTTAGAATGAAACAACAACAACTTGTGTGTGCTACCACCAAGTTTGGCTGGAGTTATAGCTATTTCACGGGGGCCAACCCGATCATCAGACTCCTTTAGTGGTGCTTAATCGCTTTTTGTTCAATTTAATTTTTTGAAGAACTTTTGCCCGAGCTGGGCTTGAACAAGCGACCTAGCGTGTGACGAGCTAGTGCACTACGCACTACGCCACCGCACCCACATGAAAGTTGTAAGCCAATTACAGGTTTTTTCGTTCTATCGAACTATACTGAACTGATTAGCATTTTTCTAAGTACACACAAGTAATTGTTGTTGTTTTATTCAGGTTCTTTCTATTATCTCCTCTCTTTTTCATAAGCCAACAATTCGATTGGATTCGTATGAGGAGGGAGATGAGGCGAAAGAGTTTGACGCTGGTCAAGATTTTTAATTTTAACAATTTTAAGGGGTTTTGTGTGAAATTTTACACTCGCAGGTTAAGGCAGCTGCTTGCCGAATTTACAATTGAAAATTTAGAATGAAACAACAACCCTTATTCTTAAGTTCATTTTTAGAGTCGACTTCGAATTTAAAAATTATTTAGAGTTGGTTTTAAATGTTTAAAAATGTGTGTTCTTATTTTTTGATGCATACAATTACTTTGGATGTAAAATATTTTAGGTGAAATCATTCTAAAAACCTTTGACTAAAATCCTAAAGACCTTGAAACGTTGAGTGATGTCAACAATTTTAATTCGATAAATCGGACTGCTTACAAAAACTTTATTGAAAGTTGAAAATAACCTGTTTCTTATTTTTTTAAAACCTTGTTTTTAAATTCAAAAGCGCAAATTCTTGATGAACTTTAAGTTTTATAAGTACACTCGGGCCACTTTTCCAAACAAAAAAGTTTTTGTGAACTATGTAGAATTTTATCTGCAAACCCACTTTAATTCAAATTTGTATTTATTTTGGAATATCGTGAACACGTGAAGACAATTTGACAGTTATTAAAAAAAAAAACTTTATACTCTACTCTACTTCAAAAAATTTGTATAATCCTTCATAACTATGGGAAGCCCAATTTATTTATTTATTGGTTCAGAGTTCATGTTTCTACTTAAAATATGTAATTTGTTCCTTTATACATACATATTTTCCCGATGTTTAAATTCATTCTCAACAATATATTTGTACAAATGAGTTAATGCATATCTGCAGAAAAAGAAAACTAATAAAACATTTTTGTAACTTTAATTTGGTAGTTAAAGATACAGGGTTATCCATTTTGCGGTTTCAAAAGTAAACGTAAATAAAACACATATAAAATATTTTTGTTCATGATATTTCTTTTTATTATGAAGTTTGAACGTTGAAATTATGAGCGAAACACTACATCATTCAAATGACCACCATGCCAATTGTTGCAAGCATCGATTATTTTGAGGTAATTTTCGACCACTTTTTGATTGGGCGGTATCGCAGCCAGAACTTGACGAATATAAGTTTTTAAGTGCTCAAGAGTTAAAGGCTTGTCTGCATACACACGGTCTCTCGCGTAGCCTCACAAAAAAAATTCCAGTGGTGTCAAATCGCATGATCTTGGTGGACAGTTGATATCGCCACGACGAGAAATTACGCGGCTAGGAAATGTATCTTACAATGGCTTTATTTCGCTCGAATTGTGTGGCATATATCACTGTCTTATTGAAACCACATTTTCTCCAAGTCGTATTTTTCAATAGCAGGCAAAAAAAGTCAGTTATCATATGACCATAACGCTGAGAATTGATGGTAACAGTCGTTCCATTGTCTTTTTCGAAGAAGTAAGATCCATCACACCTTTGGACCAAAGACCGCACCAAACAGCGACTTTTTGTGGATGTAATGGTCTTTCTTCAATTATTAAATAATACACTTTCACTAAAAACGACACTTTAACTTACAGCAGCGATATTTTCAGTGGTACGACCGATACGATAATGCACTGCACAGGCCTTACAATATCTGTATCCAATCCAGTTTCTTCTATTTTCTTCACAATTTTGCCAATTGATAGCGTAGTTGGACGATTATGTAAACCATAATCTCCTCTTAAAGCAAGATATGTTGCTGTGACAGAATCATCATTTTTGTAGTAGGTTTTAACAATTTGTATACATTGTGCTAAAGTTAGGCGATCCATTTTCGTAAATGTCATCTCTAGATAGAAGACTCTCTATTTATAGAAGACTATACATCTTTCTATATATAAAAGCTAAAGAAGTTAAATTATTTTAGTTTATTTTTTGTATATAAAACTACTTCATAAAATACTTCAGAATGTATGTTTAACAATGGTACACATTATTTTGTTATCTCTTTTATAAGTAAATAATCTAATGAGCATTTGTACAAAATCTTGCAGAAATGACATAGTTTCGTAAAACATGAAACAATAACACTTCTTTTCAGGTATATAATTATAAAATGTCTTAATTATATGGTTACTCTACAACGAGTACTGCTAGATGTATTTCCTACCTGAATTTTCTATAAAAATAATTATATAATTAAGGTATGCTACACGAATTTTATAATGAACATATAACAAAAACAAACAAATTAGGTTTGATTACCTACTTAAAAACAAAATCTTCTAAAGCAAAACGCTGAACAATTAAAATTGCTCACCTAAAAAACTTAATTCTGATGGTGAATACACCCAATATTTACCTTACTTTACCAACCAGTTTTGAGTTTGTTAGTTTCTCCTCTAACTAACCTTCTTTTGTAATTATTATTACTTTATATTCCACAAACGAACTCATAGAGTTATTGTTGATACTTAAATTTTAACGCCCAACCTTCTTACTACTGCTTACCTACAGTGATGCGCCAATTAAACCAAATGCTTATTAATCTCAACACACTCACACAAAAAATAAAATATAAATATATCATCACATCAAAAACCATCAAAGCCTTCAGGGTATAACGTAACTTTGTGAATTTCGAGACGTTTATAATTATGTTATTATTCAAAATTCAAGACTCTCCCATATTAAATCTCCCAGCATCAGCATCTTCGGAGCCCGTATTTTCCTCAAACAGCAAAATCCAAACAATTCTTAATTTATCATTCTATCTTTCACTTCTACTACTACTTCGTAGTTCTTTTTTTTTTAAAGTGATGAAGTTTGCCTTAAAAGTTTACTTTTCCACCAAAAAGAGTTGGATATCATTTTTGAATTAATCATTCACCATTAATTATGAAATAAATCTTTAAGAAAAAAAAAAAATAAACTCAGCTCTGGGAACATAAAAATAGAAAGACACACAAACAATTTTATTATGATTTCATCATTCAAATTATGTTATTAATAAAAATGTCTACTCACCTTTTTTATTTTTGTCGATAAAAACTTTAGAAATATACTGATTCAGAAGTTCTATGAGCCTTTGCTGTTGATAAATGTGCATGGAGGGATGTCTGCTATATGTTTATGAATACATAATTCAATAATCCAACGACTTTCATTCAATTACTTGAAATGGCTTCCATTCAGTTAAGCCTACTGACCATATTTCTAATATTCATATAGGTCAATAATAGTAATTCTGTGGCTTCCCAACAGATCTTTGTCACACTATAAATGTGACCCTAATCTGAAGCCTTTATAGGCTCAAATTATTTGTATTCATATTCAATAAAACATGATAATTCTATTGATTAAACTCATAGTTGTAAATGAGGAATTTATGTTTGCTGTAACTAGCCAGGGCCAGGCACGTAGCTAGAGGGAGGCTTTAAACGATGAAATGATAAAGAAAATATGTTAAAACTGCTCTGTTCAGCCAAATACTTTGTTTTAGGCAAATCTTATATTGACACAGACTAAAGGAAATTAGTCGCCTCCCTTTCTCATTATTAGAGCTTAGAGATTTCTAAAGTGTTGTTTTCAACTACATCTCAATTCATTACGTAAAAGGTTTTGAGATATCCCCTTTTTAAATTCGAAAAAAAAGAGCTTTCCAATAAAAGGATTAATTTTGAATAATCCGCTTATTGGGCATAGCTGTCGCTTTCGAAGCTGTCATATTTTGACATTTGACAAACGACGCCATTTCTGAAAATGGAATGATACACTCCAACAACACGTTCAAATTGTTTAAATTCACTACAAAAATGATACAAAAATTTTACACTCAAAGTTCAAAAAGTAAACAATTTTTGGCCACCGAAGGTATTCTTTTGACATATGGTTTATAGCCTGAAAATTCTTAAGTTGGAGTTTGTCTTTTTGACAGCAGGTTGTCACTTGATATATGCTCAGTTTAGTTTGCAATTTCATAATGAAAAGACTTAGCCCTGAACAACGTTTAAAAATCTTGCAAATGTATTACCAATTTAATGCTTTGATTCCTGCAGCCCATAAAACAACCAATTTATTAAAAGAACCTTTGGTGACAGCATTATCTCACGTCGCGGGCCCGTGAATGGCGTGGCCTCCAAGATATTGCTACTCAACACTGTTTGAATATTTTTTGATAAACCCAAGGCGATTGACGCCTTGAAAGAGAATATTCGCTACTTTCCCGAAATCATTCTTAAATCATAATGGAAAACCCTAATCTTTAAAATAAAGCTTAATTCCTGGCTGTTAAATTTAATCCTGTGCGATTTATTTATTTTGAAAAACCATACGTTTAAAAAAACAGCCTTTATATTAAGGGCCCCCGCAGACTGCAGACTTTTTATCGGCCGATAGTTTGGTCGGCTTCTTAATCAGTATGGAGAGGAATGCATATGCGCACACTACAGCGATTCAGTATCGGCCGATAAAAAAGTTTCATGGGCTACCCGATTACATTCATACTAATCTGTCGGCCAACTATCGGCCGACTGTTTAATCAGTATTGGCGCATACACGCCTGCGCATACATGACGATTGTTTAGTCGGCCGATAGTTCAGTTCGCTCTGTGATTTGGCCTCGTGTGCATGTATTTTCATTTTCATTGTGCGACCGCTTCAACAGTCAGTTACAAACTAGTTCGAGAATATTCGGCCGACTGTTGAGTAGTCTGCGCCCTGTTCACCAACCAAACTGTTTAGTTGGCTCGGTGTGCACACTTTCAGCCCAACCCGTATAAACTATCGGCCGATAAAAAGTCTGCAGTCTGCGGGGGCCCTAACAATCCAAGTCTCAAAAAACAACCAAAAATATTGCTGCAGTACCCTTAGTGTTGTCGAAAATTCAAGTTTAGAAAATGTCAGGTTTTAAGACTTTTAAAGTTTAGTAAATACAGGAACTAAAAATACTCGTGGTGTGATGGTAAGTGCTAGAGGTCTTGGATTCAATCCTTATCCGTGCCATCTAAAGTTTTTTTTTCACTAGTACTGCCTCTTGCGAGGAATTGAAAAATCCTCCAAGAGTAATGCTTGTCATAAAAAATGCTTTCTCAAATTAACCGTTTGGATTTGGCATAAACCTGTAGGTCCCTTCCATCTCTGACATGACTTGCACAAAGGAATGGTTGAGAGTTATAATCCACTAGGCCCTGGTTCTCTATGGACTGTTGTGCCACTTATTTATTTATTTTTTAGTTTTAATCCAACAACATTCGAAACAATTCAATCACACTAAGATTTTGAGATATTTTCTTTTCAAATTAGAAAAAAAAAACGTATAAAGGATTTTCCAATAAGAGGTTTTATTTTAAATAACACGCTTTTTGGGCAAATGTGACTTTTGAAGTTGTGGTCTTTGTTTAAAGCATTACTGGAAATGAAACGAAACACTCTAACAACGCAAAGAAATTATGAAAAATCACTACAAATGTTATAAATATTTTGCACTCAAAGCTCGAAAAACTAAGCAACTTTTGGTTCATCGTGAAGTACATAAAGAATTAAAGCCTTAATAACAACCAAAAGTATTGCTGCTGTATTCCTTACTGTTGACAAAAATCCGAGTTTGTGGCTTCCTTGTCAATCTTATTTTGAACAACGTCTTAGGTTTTAAGGCTATTAAAGTTCAGTTAATAAAAAATCTCAACCCGGTCGATCAACAGCAACAACGTATCTTCAATGATTGGGTAAATGAAATGCCTCAAAATGTTTCGGATTTTCATCAAAAAATTATTTTCAGTAATGAGACCCATCTTAGAGCCTACGGTAATCATCATTTAGGGCTAAAAAAATCAAAAAAGGATTATTGAAAACCCTCTTTATCGTCAATGTCACTGTTAGGAGTGGTCGAAAAAAGAGGCAAGTGCAACTCTTACGGTTTTCTGACCGTTTTGCACTGTATCAGTGATAAGACAATAAATTGTATGATACTTTTAAAATCCTGCTTAAAATAAAATATCACAAAAGAGCTTTCAGTTTTCAACATGTGTTAAATTTACTTTTACTTGATTTGTACATCTGATCCCCTCAACAAAATTAAATTTTAAACGTCACCGGCCCTGCTCATCAAGTAAATGAAAAATAAATTATGCATGTAGTGTTACACTATCAAGCTTAGAATTTCCATCATTGTTACATGGAAGAGCTGAATGCATTTTATACACAAACCTAAGAACTTCAAAAACCTTAACATCAATAATAAGGAAAACTCCTATTCTCCTCTATTCTGTACAAAATAAAAATAACAACTAATTTACATAACCACTTTCCGTGTTTTTGTTCTTGAATATTATCTATCATAGTTTAAAAAACCACTAAAGAGTTTTATTGATGAAAAGATACAACAATACAAATTATAAAAAAAAAAGAAACTGTAAGCATGTTTTTGAAAAATGTATCTAACTAATTGATCATCATCGTTACACGGGTATTAACCTTTTATTTTTAACCATCTTCAAAGAGGACAGTGTTTTTATTTATTATTTATGATTTAATGAAGTATCCATATTATGCGTATATAGATAGATATAGCCTGTAGAAAAATTATACATATCTATATCTTTACATTATACTTTTCAATTAACTTCAGATTGCCGCATAATATTTATGCGAAAAATCGGTTAATTTTTATGAGAGAATAAATTAATAATCAAGAAGTACAGTGGGACTGATAAAAGAACCAAAATCACAAATTAAGTCAAATGTTTGCTTAAAGCTATTAACTTTGTAATTTAAAAAGAAGTCTTATGGACTGTCAAAACTGACCATTATTTAAAAGGATGTAAGACTTTTAACTGTGACTTTCGTTTTACCAATTATGACACTTTGTTGAATCAAAGTTAATTGTGTTATTTTAAGTAAATTCAACTTACATGAATGACAGATATTCTTCACTTTACTTCTGTCAGTTCGTAATTGTCATTAAAATTACTCCAATATGACAGAAAAATGTCATTTTGCCAGACATTCAAATTCAGCCTTGAATAAGTGAAAAGTGGGGGATATTAAAAATGACAGCCTAATCGATTTTGTTTTAATGAATCACAAGTTTCCAATTTAAAAGTCATTCAACCCCACTGTTCGATGTAATAAAAATGTTAATTGTTATTTTTTCAACCATTAATCTATTCTTGTCGGCTTAAAGAAGCCAGTTTAGTCTCTTTTGCTCTCTTTGGAAAGTCAATCGAGTGTATATGTACATGGCAAAAGCTATTGATACTATAAGTCAGCAATCCAGTATCAACTCCACTATAGCTTTAGGTGCTATAGTGCCACCACCACCTTTCAATTCGAGATGAAATTAATGAATGAAAATACACTTTAGGCAACAAATTAAAGCAGCTGCTCCAAGCGCTTGCGATGGCAAAAGGTGGTGTAGGTTTTATATGGTCTTGTTTTGGACATTGCAATTTCCAACGTTTTGCTGCACTTTCCAATACATGATACCTCCTTCCGACCGACCAAGAGTACGAAAGACTTTTCTACAATGGTAGCTTGGCTTAGGTAAAAGGAAGGTGTATTATAACACTTTCGTCAAAGATTGCGGGTACAAGCGCTATAGCTCGTCTATAACCTATACTAAACGAATACTTGTCTAGCATCTTAAGTGTCTGTAATTGGATCGAATTGATGGACAACATGGCTAATTGGTGATGGATACAAAATCGGAATGTTGCAACGCTTTTTTTTTTACTTTCTCCCAACTTAATTGGTTTCAATGAAAAAAAAGTAGTTTGATGTTATGTTTAAGAGTTGTGTACCTACATATATATTTCCAAGGAGACAAATTAAACATGACTTGAGATTTCAACATAAATAATTGTTGAATTTCAAAACAAATGATAAAAATGTTAACTAAAAGAATAAATCAACTTTATCTGGATCTAATTGAGACCATGTACGGTCACTCCCTCAAACAGGGAGTCATTTAAATACAAAAATGCCACTAAGAAACGAGTGAAGAGAGTGTAATTTTTCTTGGTCAAGAAACATTTCTAGCAAAAGAAAAGATAAGGCTTATCTATACAGCCCAACAAGCTGTGTAAAAGATTTATAGAAAAGCTTATTTTAAGCACAAACGATATACAACAAAAATATTTAGCTTATGAGACTAGAGGTTTGAATGGCCACTTAATCGATTGAAAGCTTGATTCCAATGACATGGATCATTTTAAGTTTTAACTTTTAACGTCATATATTGGAGGTGGAGGTTTAAAAAAAATACGTCGAAAGTGACCCATGCGAACTAAATCAGATTGCAAGCCTATTCATACACTTTTGTCTATCTTTTAAAATTGTTTGAGTGACATTCATATCTCTAAGCTAAGTAATTCTTGGAATTGGCTTAACTGGTTTGAAGGTCGTGAGCTTGGACTATTGATTATTATTGATCATATTGTTGCGAATTAAAACACATCAGTGATTTTTGAATTCTTATATGGAATTTGGGTCAGACATATGCTCATAATTAAATGCAAATTTGCTAATCCTTCTGTTACATAATGCTCCAGAATGTGCAAATACATATTTTAAACTTGTTTGTATTCTAAACATCTTCTTAAATTTTATTTAATTTAAATTTAAAATATTCAATCTTCAAATTCATAGACCACCAAAAAAAAAAACATTTAATTTTGTTTGTATATAAGAAACGTTATAAAATTAGCATACAGATGTTGCAAATTTAACCGAGTTTTTTATAAAAACGTTCAAAAATATTCAAGAATAAAATTAGTTAATTTTAAAAATATGTATAAAGAACATATCACATAAATTTAATTGATCAAATTAGAAAGGTCACTTATTTTAGAATATAAACAGACGTCACGTTTTGTGTGTATAAATTAAAACCCTCTTAAGAGACACGAAAAATGTCACTGTCTTTCTTGCACCTAAACCTTAACTGGTCACTTTGATTCCTTGATAGTGACGTTGACTCAGGTGCATATTTTATCACAAGTTTAATTTTTTTAGGAATAAGAAATTTCTTCTCAAATAGGGTTAGAATTGTTATTTTTATTGTACTATTCGTACTAGAATGTCAGCTTGTTAGACTTGACCATTCCTTATTCCGTCAATTTCATTGAATGTTTGAACAACAACAACAACTTAAAGGTGCTACCACTCATTGTTTTGGCTGGGTTAGAAGCATCAGCCCCAAAGCAAACGCATGCTTTGATTTGGGCTGCAAAGAGGTTATTAGGGTTAAGCAAGTGAATTTACGTTGTTATAAAGCCAACCCAATTGAAGGAAAACCGGGAAAAAGTTCAAGGAAGTGAAGGAGGCTTCCAACACCGCAATGAATGACCAAAAATTAAGGCAATAAATATTGTCCCAAAGCAACACAAATTTTCGGCGATTCGTAAAAAATATGACGAGTTCGTTGTCTTCCTTGGTTGACAAAGACACTGAGAGTGTTTTGACTCCGCCAGTACTTGAGAGTTAAATTGTTTCTATGGGTCGAATCACACCCGTGCAGTAGACACAGTCCTAAGAGATTTGTACACACAAATCCGCAAGCCCTCATGGCATGGCGGCTATTATTCTGAAGAGGTGTTCTTCAACGCTGTCAATAACACTGCCTAAGACTTTTTATCTTTTCTACTCTTCGAGACCTGAAGAATAGATGGAAAACGGTACAGCCGATACCCAAAAAAGGGGAATCTTTCCACTCAACTTTCCCACTCAAAATATCTACCGATCGCACTTACGACACTTCCATCCAAGTTCATGGAAACGCTTATTAACTATCAGCTCAAGAAATTTCTCAAGACCGGAGGCTTCTTGTTGTCCGGCAGTATGGCTTTTATATCAACAGGTCCACTGGTAGTCTGAAAGCTAATCTCACCTAACAGTGGAACAAATCTTTAAATCGTTTTGCAAAAAGTAAGATTATTGCACTTGTTATTTTAAAAGCATTTGATAGAGTTTGGAATCAGGTTCTCTAATTGAAAATGGCGTACCTTCCGTTTTTACGAATCCTTACTTCGATGGTTTATAAATTAAATTTCGGAAAATTCAATTCAAAAAGTATTGCATAGATTCAAGTCTGAAAAAGATAAAATAAATGCTGGTGTACCCCAGGAGTGTGTTTTGTCTCCGACACTTTTTCTCATTTTACCAATTGCTTATACTTACCATCAGCTTTTTAAATTCACAAATCTGCTCTTCGGATGTGCATCTTCAACGGTAATGTATGATAAACTCATTAAATTCAGATCTAGACAACATTGTGAAATGGGTTTCCAAAAATCAAGTAGAATTTAATGCGTGAAAAACATAATTTGCCACTATGCATTAATTGCACTTACATCAAGGAGACTAAAAACTTCGAAATTTTCGGTATGTGTTTCTCCAATCAATAAAACTTATAACCGTTCAAAGCTTGAGTATAGCTCCTATCTCAGGGTTGGTGCTCCTGTATCTTACTTAAGTTTATTGAACATTGAACTGTATTTTACGTAGGGTATTCAAATTTATTGGTAATGATATCATAATTAAATCATTTACGTCGCTTGCACACCGTCGTAGAGTTTCATGTCTCATCTTTGCCTTATTTTAACGGATTAACTCTAGAGAAAAATAATCCAGTTGCCCTCCTCCCCTCCAGCAATTCCACCGTAATACTCGCCCTCCAGGATTTCTCATCAGAATACCCTTCACCCTAATGTAAAGTGCAGAGATTCGTTCTTTAGCTATACTACACGAATGTGGAACGTTTTATGTGGTAAACTCTGTTTAAAAATTCCACTTAGCTGAGATTTAAACAATTGTTTTCGTTTTTTGAAGCTGGTTTAATAACCATCAGTTAAACCCTTTGACTCAAAAAAATATACAAACCTACAAAAATTGGATATTCTTAAGCTTCAAAGACCCTTACCCTCTAATTGGTCTCACGCCAGAAACAACGCAATCTATAATTGATTTCAAAATAAGCCTGGCTTAATAATGTGTTTGATTATAACTCATAAACTGATTGAGTTTTTGTACACCAAGTATTGAGAACGTTAGATGGTAAAACCACTTTTCAACATTTTGATTGATATGCATGAAGTTAGTCTTCTAGCACATATGGGATCAGGGACATTTTTAGTACCAAAGGGAAAATTTTATTAGAGCCTTCTGGTATATGATTTCTTCAAAGTTGTCTATGTTCTTGTAGAAACATTTTCAAAAATAATACAAAATGTTTTGTTTTCTTTGTTTGAATTGTTTTGTGTCATAAGAACAGAATTGAATTTTCTTTCTGAAGATTAGACCTTACGTCAATCTTAGGTATCTTAACATTTAATTTGATTTTTCAATGTATGTATATCTATAGTTTCTAAAAAATCACTTCCATTTTATGCAACCGTAAGTTATAGGGTCAAACATTTAAACCAATCAAAATATATTAAGAGTGTTTGATTTATCGTTAAGAAATATAAAAAAAACACCAACAAATTATCATAATCAAATTTGTTCACACTCAAAATTCACAAGATTAAAAATAAATACCTCAAATATTTATCGCTTTAACTCCGAAAGTTGATAATATTCATCAAAATCTTATGAATCATGTGAATCAAATTTTGAACTCTTGTTTTTCAAATTAACCTAATAGTTTATGAGTTCATTTCTTGACATAAAAATTCCAATTCCCAGCAAGTTTCTGTTTGTAAAAAAAAAAATAAAAATTATAAAATATTCATAAAAACCAAAACGTGGTTTTCACAGAAATTCCACTCATTTATGGATTTTAACTCAATACCTTTAATACCTTTACTTATTTATTTGGCAAGAGTTTAATTAAGTTGTTTCTAGTTTTCATCAACAAACTTGTATGAATATGTAAATAGAGTTAGAAATGCCCTTTAGCTATTTGTTTACTTATAGTTATAATCTTTATAAAAATGACAAATTAACATTTGAATGAAAAATAATTTACCACTTTAAATGATTACAAACTGAATTAACTTCTTTTTTTTACCATAATCCATGGTGGAACAAACAAACGATTGTTTTTAGTTTAGTCTACAGATTTTGTTAAAGATATGATTCAAAGTTATGCTATTTCAACTAATAAAGACTTTAGTCAGCATTGTAACATAGAACATAGATTAGTATTTTTTTGGACATCGGTTTTGCGGAAACTTTTGAAACTGATATTGTTTTTATTTTTTGTGTTCAATTTACTTTACTTCTTTTCAATTTTCATAGTTTTATAAAAATGTGAGAAATTCAAGGCCATGTATTAAAAATTTTGTTGATCATTTATGAAAGATGCAATAATTCTTGAGTAACGAAAACGAAATCTCAATATTAGTTGTCATAGCCTTTGCACATTTTTTGTCTTGCCTTATATCTCAGTACGAGTCAAAACTTGCATAAAGAATAAACCTTTAAGAATTAGTTGGATTGATAAGAAGTAAACTTTAATCCTTAGAATGGAGACCTGCTTACTTACTTAAGGTGGCACTACAGTCCGGGGTAGACCTTGGCCTCAAACGACATTCTTCTCCAGCCAGCTCGGTCCCTAGTTCCTCCATAAGATGCTGTCATACGATGCCTTGAAATCGATGAAATTTCTGTTTTTTTTTTCCAACATCTGTCGTAATGTGAATATTTGAACAATGGTGGGCTACTATGGTCTAAAGCCACAATACGTTCACAACGTTCACAAAAAATGGAAGAAAGCATCTTACACTCGATTTTTAGGAGGCTGATACCTCATGTAGTTGGCTCAGTTCAGAAGTTGTCCTTTCTTGAGTATTGGGCAAACTATGCTGATATTCCACTCATGGAGAATACTTTCTTCAGACCACATTTTGTACATAAGTTCATACATACTCCTTACCAAGTCATCGCCTGCTGCTTTGAATAATTTGGCAGCGATACCATCAGCTCCAGCAGCTTTGTTGAACTCCGGATTTGAAGTACCTATACCCAATTCGTCGAGGTCGGGTAGACGGAATTGTTACTTTGTATCGCCTTAGTCGAATGTTTTCATCCTTTGAAGTGACATTCGATTGGTCATCGCCGTAATATAATTTGGAGAAGTGATTTTTCCATAGACTGCAGCTCTACTATGATGTTCCACTATTCGTCTTTACAGTCTTCGGTACCCATGAGAAGTGATCATACCTATTGGTAAGATGTACGAACCTCTTTCTCCTCGATGGCAAGCTTCTCATGATCTTTAGCTTTTAGCTGCGGGCGCTTTCCGGCACTTGTCGTCAAAACAGAGGTTTCGCTGTGATGGCCGTGTCTAACCCAGCACTTTAGGGGTGGCATTTCTGATGGCTGTTAGTTTTCAATATTTGATGATGGTTAGAGACTTGATCTCAAAAGGCATGACAATCTCTTGCGATTTTAGCCGTCTAACATCGAACTTTCTCACAGTGCTTCCTTGTTTTGGTATCAATCGGAATATCGGTAGGCGTACCTTTGCTACAAGAGGTAGTGTTCAGAGTCAATGGATCCCTCCCAACTAATAATTTTTGTTCCTAAATTCATCAAAGGCACTTTCTTATAATCAAATTTTTTCATTCATTAAAGATTTGTATTAAACTACAAAAATTCAAAAGCATTACTTTATTACTTTCTCATAGAGTCTTTCGGTTTGTTGAAGGTCTAAATCATTTTCTGAAATACAATTCAGAGTTTTTAACAATGTGATTAGTATTTTTGTACGCAATAATTCAAAATTATTTTTGTTGTCTATAAATGAGTAACTTTTTCGACAAAGCTCCAAACTCAAAAACTTGATTTTTTGAAAAACGAGAATCTTGACTAAGTCATAACACACTTGCTTATTTCTGGATCTCTTTTCAAAACAATGGTGCAAAATTTTAGGCATTTTACCTAACTTTTATAGTATTTAGTACATCCATAAGATTTCTGACAGTTTCTAACACAAGATCCATACGATTTCTGACAGTTTCTAACATTCCATATCTATAGGCCTGTTCCCCAAGCTAACAAACAATTACTGTTTAGATGTTTTCAGATCAGATAATGGAAAAATTTTGTGTTCAGGCCTTAGGATTTTAATATTTGAAATGTTCTAAATATTTAACATTTTAACAGTGGTTCCCAAATTGTACTGCTTCCAATTCCGAAAACAGTACAGCAAATTTTTAAACGATCTTAGTGAGTCACTAAGATAACAAAAATTGTTCGCCAATTTTAATATTTTTAAAGAATTGGATAGTTATAAAAGCTAGTTAGTAAAATAATGAAATGTTCAAGTATCACTGAGAGAACGAATCGATTGCGACAAACGAAAAAATTGCCCAAACGACTTTTTCGTTTGCTGAACAATTTTTCAACTTCGCTTGCAGCGAAAATTTAAACTTATGTAAAAAGCTAAGAATAGTTAGATACTTTAATCCTATCTAGGTGCATCATTTTGTCAAACAAATAACTAGCTAAATAGGCTTTAAAAATTTAGTAAAGCTTAAGCAAAATTGTTAACTTTTATTTTAATTCTTGTTATTTATTTTCCAATAAATGATAAAGTTCTGTTTTCATTGAACTTCAAAGAGTCAAGGTGTGAGCACTTTAATTACCCTTTGTACTTTCTTTCACAACAAACAACTAAATCCGTGTATTTTATTATATTTGGCCTCAAATTGAAACAAAAATTATGCTAGTAAGCAAAATGCACAATATTTATATTAAAAATCGTGACCATAAGCCAAAATATGCATATAAAACAATTTACGTTATAATTTATTTTAATTTGAATTTCCAAACAAAATTGACGCACGTATTTTTATTGACTTTAAAAAAAATAAAACAATTCATGTGTGTGGTGTGTCTTTGTTGGACAGACATTGCCAGCAGTCATCATCGTCATTGAAATTGGTCTTTTTCTTCTTCTTTTTTAAAGTTCAATCACGTGCTAAGCATTTACAATGTCAAAATAACAAAATAAATGTTTTGAAGACATGTTATGTTATGGGTTTTTCTGATGTAGGTACCTAACTCTGCCTACACCCACATCACATTATTGTAAAAATTATTCTGCTGTTGAAAGCCGTTTTTTTTTTTTTTGCTTGAAAGAATTTTCAGAACGAATGAAAAAGAAACCTTTCAAAAAGCTTTAGGCAACAGAAATATAATTTGAAACTATATTTGAATTTATTCACAAATGAATCTAATTGGCTAATTATGTTGTAAATCTCATTATAAAAGAGAGTTGTTTTTCAATTTTATTTCGAAGGGAGTAAAGCTGTGAAATAAATGTTGAAAAATTAATAAATCAAATCAAATAATATTATTAATGATTTAAAAGTAAATTTCAAGGTTCTTGCCTAAGGGCGTCAAAGGTCTATTGTTTTGATCTTGATGATTCCATATTTTTTTTGAATAAGGTTAACAACCTTCTTTCATTTTATTTTAGCTATTTTCTATAATTAATAGCCGCTTTGAAAAAGTATGTAACCATCAAAATAGCTTTAAAATTATAAAATTGATTTAACGTCTGGGTCAGCATGTGGTTGTTAAAATTTGAGAGAAGGTGAACAGTCAAAACATTGCTTCTGGAATTAAAACATAAGCACAGCGTTTCCCAATAAGAATTAATTTATATTAATATTTAGAAAATGAGTATTTTTTAGAATAAATCAATTGATGTTTATTTTATTGAAAAGAGAAAAAATCCCACTAACAATTAAAAACGGTATCAGCCTGTTACGGCCATTGTTACTGCACTATATTCGTTTTGATGAAATGTTCACGAATTTGCGGCTTTACGTCCTCAATAACTTCACAAGATCCATTTTTTAAGGGTTTTAAATGATTGTGAAGTATTGGGATTTAGATGTCAGCAGGCAGTTGATATCACATCTTCGAAAAACAACATGGTTAAGAAACTTCTTGCAAAATTTCGAGCATTTCTTCACTTTTGTGGCAGCTAGCTCCACGCCGTCTTGTTGGGCAATAACTTCGTTTACATCAATATCTTCCAATTTCAAACAAAAACCGCAACAAGCGCGTTGAAGAAAGTTCCTGCAAAATGTTGAGTTTTTTTTCGCTTTTGTGGCAGCTACTTCGTCTTCATCAATGTCTTCCAATTTCTCATGAAAACTGCAACAAACACGTTGAAGATAGTGAGACTATTAAACGATCATTTTAGCATTTTCGATCCTCAAATTCGACTATTCTACTTATTCACGTAGCCTCCGTAGTGAAATGGGCCACATCCCGATGATATTTTTATGAAAATACGGATTATTTTAAAGCATTTTAATAATCCACTTATCATAAATATGAAATTGCTGAACTTTTTTTGTTAACCGCAAAAAGTTTGCAATGTTGTTTGTGGAACGGAGTGCGCGCGAGGATTTAAGAGAAGATACTAGTGCACGTTGATCTTAAAGTTTTGAATATAAAAATGGAAGTAAAAAAGAAAGTTGGCTAAAAACCTTTACATTCTCAATGTACGGTTGAAAAAAAATCTCTATACTCAAGCTCTCTATCTCTATAGCTCAAGGGTAAACTGATGATACAGATCAGAAGGGGTGAAAAATGTCTTGCATTGTGCGGCGGTGAGACAAATCCCAAACACCCAGCAGCAGCATTTTTGGCAATGTCGAATATGTGATCATTCTATAAAAAGTGATCTGTTATACATATACCGATTGCTGAAAGTGATAATGCCACTCATGGATAGCAGCATTGGGGGTGTGGTACGCTTTAACGACAGGAGACAGCATTGAGTTTTTGAAGCATTAAATACTACACGGTTGTCCCCATTGGACAAAGCTGTCAATATCGGAATTTAATGAGCTTATCAAACGGTGCTGTTGAAATTCCACATTTGAAGAACAAAGATGTGAATCAAGAAACCAAAATGAAAAGCTGAGGATATTGTCGTCAGTGAAACATTTTAATGGATTTTAAGTGACATACAAATGTTCTTGATCAAGGCACATGGTTTTGGTAATTCACATCACTTACTATTTCCAACAGCTTATTTGTTCGATCAAAAAGGTACTACACAGCAAATTTCTTTTCCGACTATGGCCGCTAAATTTCGTTGTTTTTGCCTTATAAAATTTTCAATGTGTTTTTTAAGTGAGTATCGTTCCATTTTAAATATCGGCGTTTCTTTATATGACAGCTTCAAAAGTGACAGTTGCCCAAATAGCTAGTTTTTTAAAACAAAACATATTATTGGAGAACCCTTGATATAATCTCTTATGTGAGAAATTTGCTTAATATTTATTTTATCATCAAAAAGACCAAATGACAGATTTCTGATGTTTTTCGGAAGTAGAACCTATCACTTTGAGCGAATGAGATCTAACATTGCTCGCTTCTAACAACGAAGTTAAAAATAGTTATGGTAGTGGTCGAAGTTATCACAATTTCTTTGTCCTGCAAATCCAGTGATGATAGTTTTCACTAATATGTCACATTACAATCGGCCAACGCATAGACCTAATATGACATTATTCTAATGTTCAATGTGAAAGAGCTCAAACATTTTTTAGTGAAACGAAAGCGTTCTTTATGTAATTTAAAAAAATGAATTTTAGTATCTGTACTAATATTATAAAGCTGAAGAGATTGTTTGTTTGTTTGTTTGTTTGTATGTTTGAACGCGCTAATCTCATAAACTACTGGTCCGATTTGAAAAATCTTTTAGTGTTACATAGAACATTTGTCGATGAAGGCTGTACGCTGTATAACGTCACGCTAAGAATAACAAGAGCGTTGCACCAATGAAGAATGTTTTAAATTCGGAGATTTATTTCCCTTTCGATAGCTTCCACTATGTGCACTACGGAAACGGTTAAAGTTTTGCTTAAAAAAATGTATGACTCAATTATTCCCTTTAATAGTTTTAAAAAACTATCCGCGGTAGCATATGTCCCCATATTTTAAAGTTGGATCACTATAACCTGTTGTATGCTTACCAAAATGCTTTAAAATAGAGCTTTAAAATAGAGTAACACCGTGGGTTGCAGCTAGTTCTTCTAAAAAGAAAATAAAGGGTTGCGCAATGCAAATTGGAATTGCAAAAGTAAGTAATAAAGAACTAAAACAATTTTTCACTTTTAGTTTGAAAAATCTTTCCAAATGTCAGTATTATGCGAAACCTTCTACATAATTCTGAAATTAGCAACAAACTTCATCCAAATACGAGCAGTATTCAAACTAGCTTGTCGTATTAATTCAACAATTAGTAAAACCAAATGTCAATATTAACTTCTTCAATCTTGATTTACCAGTTTTTGAATTAATCTCATTGACATGGTCATATTATAAAAATATTTTGCACTGCACACACTTCATTTTATATGCTAATGGAAAGGGGCAATAGTTGTGATGATGTGGGTGTGTTTTCATTAAACGATCAATTTATGTCAATTAATACGCGCAAATGCCCAAACATGATGTCAACTAAAACATTTCTTTGCTCATATAAAACACAAACTACATGTGTAGAAAAAGGCATGTATGTATCTCTACATTGACTACGTCCGTCCGTTCCGTCGCGTCTTTCAACAACAACAACAACAACAAGCTATAACTTTGCATAACAGCAATTTCAACAAAACTAATGCACAACTTCATAGGAGACACAACAAATCAATTCCGTTTCTACATAAGCTCAAAAGTCGTATCTAACACCTCTGCAAAAAAAGTCCAAACTGTGATATAGGAATCTTAAAGGTAGAATATAGATACTACCTTGTAGATAGATATACGACTCTAGAGTAGATCTATCTACAATATGTATCTTATAGTCTTTCGGCCGGCCGTGCAAATTTATTTTCTTTTCCATGTGGCTGCTTAGCAGCGGCTTGGGAAGGTATATGCAAGGCGGCTATGCTGTGCAGGCTAAAGTGACAACAACGACGACGGAACGACGCGACGTTCTGTGACGATGACGACTCTCCTTTGGTGTTTTTAGTTTTTGTTGTTGTTTTGGTGTCGAATTGAATTGAATTGAATCAGGCAAAGAATTTGCTGATTGGAAAATTTGTATGTTGTGGGAACTTTGTTTGCATATGGAATTATTTATGTTGCAGTTTTGCCCACGTAAGCTGGAAAAAGTCAAGAGCATGGCATGCACTTTCAATTCGCAACACCTTTTTCGAAATTCACTAACAAATTGGAGCATATACGAGTGCATTTAGAAGTATTGCAACAGGAAAACTAAAACGAACACGAACAAAAATAAAACTGCTAAGTCTTCAACATCCTAGGAAAAAGTTATTTCTTTTTCTTTTTCTTCGTGCCACAAAAATTAATCTATCTATAGACAAAGCCTCGTGATGATTACACACCACCATCACCATCTCCACCATAACCAAACATCACTCCGAATCCGACTCTGAGTATTTTAGTTTAAGATTTTGTGTTATGTTCAAATCTGTCCATTTTGACAGGAGGTGTCGTGTTGCATTCCAATTGAGCGGTACCCACTCGTAACTCGTATGAAACTTATCTTTCTAAACATACATTCATATATTCAAAGTGATGTGTGGCTCTGGAGCCCTTGATGCAGATTTCTGCATTCTGATGCAGAAGAACAAGGGTGCAGATTAAAACTGCAGCATAATAGATTAATGCACCCAAGAAGATATGGATCACAGATAAATTGGTTTCGATTGTACCACCACACTATACTATCCATAAGATGTTGATGCAAGATTGTAGGTCTAGTTGAGAACATAGGTAGGTTGGTGTTGTTAGGTCGATAAGGGGGCAGACATCAAGCATCATGCATCACAATGTTAAAGTTGCATGTTTTGTTAGTAGAGTAAGTTTTGGTGGGAGAGAGGTTGAGAGAGGGGGGGGTATACACCAACGAACACTCGTTTTCGATTATAATAAAAACAAAAAAGAAATGCCTTCATCATCGACGTTAACGTTGGTTAGTCGGCATCATCATCATCGTCATCGTCGTCCCTCGTTGTCGTTGGCATAGATTTGCCACTTGATATGAGTCGACATTGAAGAATGATATATTTAATGGGCAACGATGCAAATTTGATTTGATTTCCAAGAGGCTTTGCTGAGGCACCTTTAAAGAAATAATAAAAAAAAAGAAACTATGCTAACATGCAAGATACTAATTGGTACCGCATAATCATATCAAATTAAGAGAGATTTAGGTGATATTCTTTGGGAAAATGTTGAAATATATTCTTATTTCAATATCAATTACTTTAAAAGCACTCGAAACCTTTTAATCAAGGAATTTTATGAATATGCATGGATGGTACCACATTTTTGTAAACACTTATTTTCGAAGTAACAACAAAATTCTTTTTGTATTTTCAAGGCTCATGTACCCGTAAGTCTTTAAGCATGAATTATGACTTTGTATATTGTGGCTTCGAACGCTTCTGGTACACGTACGGTATGTACAATGACTTATGACCTAGGCGCTAGAAACTATTTGATTTTGACTGATAGAGTGGGCTAGGTAAAGTTGGTTTGAAGTTATTGCGCGTTATGCAATATGGGATCATCTGCAAGCTTAGAAATAAACACAGGATAATATGAAATTAGTTTCAAAAGTAAGATGGAAACAACTTGCTAAATGTTTGAAGTAACGAAAATTAATTTTTCAAGTTCATCATTTTAACATACGTAGTCGTGCCATAAGTTCTGTTACAAGTATAAAATACCATAAGAAAAGAATTATATAATATTTTCTATTCATTGTTGTTTCATTTATTTGGTCATAGTACAAGTTCAATTAAAAAAATAGTTTTATTAGAAATTACTGACCTTAGCTTTAATGAAAGCCCTTAAAGGTTGTGGCCATCAAACTATATTGGCACGCTCTGTTTCTGTTGAAAGTTTAAAAATTCCTGTAAGAAATCTTCGAGGCACGCTCTAAAATTTTGACCACAAAAATTAAATTAAGAGCCAATCTTATTAAAACCTACTATTTTGACCCTAAGGCAACTTTGTGTTGTCTTGGCTTTGTTTGTCGCACTAGAATCTTGTAGAAGAATTCATCTATCTCCATTAAAAATTGTATTTGTTAAACAATTTACCAAACCCTCTACCACTTCTGTTTAGCATAACTTGTCAACCGTTTTCACATTTTTCCCCAAAACTGGCGTTATGTGACACTTTGAAGTGAGACTTTCAATCAAATCATTACAGAAGGGTGATGGTTAATATTGAATCTTAGAATGCTAGTTTTAGTTTGTAATGATGATGTCGCATGAATTGTATCATTTTCTTTGTTTTAAACTCCTTCAAAACGTTAAAAATCTTTTCATTAAAAAAAAAATAATTATTTCATACTCATTTCTTCCGTGCCACAGTAAAAGCCCTTTGACTCTTCTAACGATAACTTTTTGGAGTCGAGGTTTTAAAATATGATCTGATGATGCTATCTAATCAGTATTGAAATGAATCTAGTGAATAAATCCGAACCTATGGACATTATCTTTCTCTTCCGAAGTGGTTTTAGTGGTATTCGTTCCCGAACTGCTTTCATAAGGGTTCAAATGTGGGCAACGCAAGGACAGTTTCTTTTTGCGCTAGTCATCTTCTCTTGAAGATATAAAAAAGTGTTTTTTAAAACGAAAAAATTTCGCCATCACTCATTTCTTACCAATGGTAGGAATTATTGCGATTCTATTTTCTTTAGCGCTTCAGTTTATGGTAACAATAGCAAAACTAAAACCAAATTGACATTTATTCTTTGCTTACTAATTTTTAAAAATACTATAACCAATTTATATCAAATAAATGTTTCGGCCAACAAGATCTTGAAGTTTTGTAACCGAATTTATGGCACGTAAATGTTCAAATAGTATTTTTTAATTTGTTAAAAAGAGCGTATACGCCCCGTTTAACATTGTTTAGTTTTCCCTAAGAAAAATTAAACTACCTAAAACGTTATATTGCTACAATAAAAACAAAAACAGACTGAATTATGTTCCCCACCCATAACATCTTGTTTGTATCCTTAAAAGCTTGGACCTGATTTTTTGTAATAATAAGCAAATTTTTCAATTTTTGTCAACAAATCTGTCACTTGAATTTTTGAATAAAAGAATTTCCAAATTATTTCATTCAAGATATATCGATGGTTTCAGTCATTGTAAATGTTTATTTTCCTGAGATGTGAAAGCCTTTGGTATCATAAAACTAAACAAATTCTAATGAAGCTGAATAGGTTTTCCCTCGCGTACATATTACAGAGAGTGCAGAATTAATTAAAGCTACCGTTGTATGGTATGCCACTTAAGTGGAGTTGCTCGCATCTTGATTTGAATAGTAGGGAGATTTCTTTATATTTAGCTTAAATCATCGCGAAAGTAATTTGTACATGAAAAGTTATGTCTGAGCTACGAGTCGATGATTCTGCTTTCAGATTCACGTGCTTTAACAACTAGATTATTTCGAGCTGCATCTTCTTGTAAATGTATATTAATCTCAAGATCTTATTTAAGTTGTTTTACGTTTTGAAATTTTCTTCACAGATTATAGCGAAGGTCTGCCATTTCATCAACTAGGAGTCATGTTTTCTTCTTTGATACACACAGCAACTATTTTGGCAGCTTTAGGGTGTAGATAAGGTTAAAAATTCCTCTACTTCTTCAAATTCATCTACATATTTCTCAGACTTGGGGAGTATAGCACAACGTTGATTTTACGACACTTTCAAAAATGTTGTATTTGATTGAGGTCATTTTGACCAAGCTTGAAGCCGCCGATAGAATTTATTTTAACTCCCATATACTTGTAACTAATTGCCTTAAGCTATATTTCCTGAACTATTATGAAAAATCATAATTTTCAATTTCTCAACGATAATTGTAACTCCACAAGTTTCACAATAATCCGAAAGTTGGTTTATCAGTATTTGAAGAATCAGATGAAAATATAGCAGTGCACTTAGCCGGCAATATTATTTCACTCCAGAGTCGGTCTTAAACAATTTCGAACAGCCAGATCCTTCCCAAACCACTGCTGTTGTATCCTTGTACATTTCTTTTAAAATCTTTATGAATCTGAATGATAGACCCATTCGAAAACGCTTATACATTATTGCAAAGCGATTGACTAAATCAAAAGCAGCAAAACCAGATTGAAAGGAGTTTGAAGTTTCTTCAATGTTTGGATCGAATAATAATTTTTGTATTGAAATTTTAATTAAACTTCTGATGAACTTAAAACTCGATAACATTTTTGCCGTAAAACTGGTTTTGAAGAAACTCTTTAATATGAGCGTAAGTTGAAAACGATCTCAAAATCCAAAACTTGTAAGAATTACATTACAATTTTTTTTTCACCTCAAACAAAAATTAATCGCAAAATTCATCCCATGGTATTTTAAATGATCAATTTTAAAAATGAATAAAAACTTTATTTGACAGCCTTAACTAGAGAACAGATTCATTAAAAAGGGTGTTTTCTTAGAGGTATAGAACTTCGAAAATTGAATAAAATGCAAATTTTTTTGTAGTAAATTGAAATGAAATTTGCTTTATTCGAAAGATAATTTAAATATGATTTCTATCAAATGACCGTCACAGCTGGCTCGGGCGTAGTCTAATCTGGAGATCCAATTTTTGATGACTTTTTCCAACATTTGTAGACGTAAATCGGCAATAATATCGGCGAATGTTGTTCTTCAAGTGGTCAATCCTTTTGGGCTTATCGGAGTAGACAAGCAACTTCAAATATCGTGGAAAATCTTTATTTAAGCGGTGTTGAATCGCACTATCTTGAAGGTTAATTCACGGGTTCGTTACGTTAAACTATACGTTTATCAAACCTTTTCTTCAATTTGTGGCCGTGTGACATGTTGCCCTTATTGAAACTAAAGCTCCTGCACATCATGTTCAAATAGAATTACTGTAAGCGATGACACCAACAACTTTTTCTGTATGCACTGTACCACGTCTATGTGGACGCGTATTAACATTAAGAGTAAACGTGCTTCAAAAACGCTCCATAGTTATTCGAACTAATTGTTTTAATGGAGGATTATATATAATGTATAATTTTGCACAATTTGCAAGCGTTCTTATAAGTTATGTGTCCTTAAAAAAAACACCCGCTTTAAAAACAAAAAGTACGTCGACTAAATATTAAAAAAAAAAAATTAGGTGGCGCAACAGTCCGTTAAGAACTAGGGCCTAAAGACTTACAACTCTCAACCATTCCTGTGTGTGAATAATTTTATCAGGGATGTAGGGGACCTACAGTTTTAAGCCGAATCCGAACCGCTAATTTGAGAAAGCACATTTCATGAAAATTATTACTCTTGGAGAATGTGTCAATTCCTCACAAGAGGCAGTACCCGCGAAAAAAACGTTAGATGGCACAGGCAGGGTTTGAACCCAAGATCTCTGGCATGATAGTCCAACGCACTAACCATTAAACCACGGGTACTACAACTAAATATTAAAGGGAAGAATTGTGAACTTATGTTTGTATTTGGAATGAATGAATTTACATACAGACACAATAAGAATTTATATTTGTGCTTTTGTTTTATTTTAAAAGGTAATATCTCAAAAACCAATGGTAGTAAAGTAATTTGATGGTCAGTTACAAAAACATCTCGGTCGCTGATATTAGTGTTTTAAAAAAGTTATTATTTTAGAAAATAACAATTCTGTATACCTTCCTTCATGGTATATTAAGTTTTTAGGTCTTGCATGATAATCCAACATATTTGTAGAGAAATGATAATTTTGTTTCTATTTTTCCTATCTTCTACATAGATAGTATGTTGGTAATGTGACTATAACGACGTTAATTTATTTTTAATTTATGGAAATCATATGCAATTTTCATCTTCAAGTAATTTTTATATACTGAAACATTGAAGAAAAAATAAAGAACTAGTACTCGTACGTGTGATTACTATTTTAATGTTGTGTGGGCATGTAACGATGTGATGTGATGTGACCCTAAATTTATGCATGTTGGTACCTACCTTTGTACATGGAAAACATGAAAGAATGTTTCAGACAGTGGTGATAGAGACATGTAAGAATTATTGATGATTCTGTATAAAATTTATATAATGTACATGTAAAAGTTTTAAGCAAATTCATATTAAATTGTGGTAAAATGATAAACATTGGAGTGGGAGACATTTAAAAATTTTGTTCAAATTTTGTACATTAAAATTAGTTCTATTTTATACTTACATAATTTATAAATTGGTTCAAAACCTCATTTATCGATTATTTCTTTTTTTCAACTAAACTGTGTGTTTTTACTTGGAATTATATATTGATTCAATATTTATTTTATTTAGTTTTCAGAAAACTAATTTGTTCTTAAGATCTTTTGTTTCTATCATAATGTGTTGGCAACCCTTAAAAAAACAAAATATTTGCAAGCTGATAGACTGGTTTCATTTTCTAAGATAACAGAATATTTTCACTATTGTACAATGTTTCAAAAATAATGATGGTTTTACTGCCCACAGTTCAATGATTTGCAGAACTCTTATCAATATTTTCACGCACTTTTACGATATTGACAATAAGACAACCACTTAACTAAAAGTTCTCGTAGTTCTGTTGTTTATTGTTTAATTTCAACTGACCACTGTTAACTGTCACATTATTATTCCATAAGTTTCTTCAATGTTTAACTAAACAAATTACGATTTATGTTCTGACACCTTGTCATTATTTTTGTTCGAATATTAGATTTGATAATTTGATTATTTTAAATTTTTCTTAAGTTTTTTTTTATTCAATTCTCATCATATGTCAAATAATAATCAAATAAATATCAAGAACTATCTCGTATTTCACTTTTGATTTATCTTAAACTCTTAAAATAGGTATTTCTGATGGAAGTGTAGAGACTAACAGAGATTTCCCACCCGATATTTAATTTTATTTTATTTTTGACATCACACATCCGTAGCAAGTCAATTAGTCTTATCTTAACTTCATTCATTTAAAGGTACCTTTTTTAAGAAACATAATATAGGATTGTTATATTGATGAATATATCCGTTGATTTATATCTTTGACTCTTTGACAGTACAAGAACCTTATAACAAGATAGTTCAAACTTCTGTATTAACGTATAACCAAACATCTTAACTATACTATCCTATTAAAAAGCATTAAACTTTTATAATATAAAATAAACATTTAAGTATTTTATGCAAATTAAAATTGACTTCATCAACTAACAAAAGATAAACAACGGTTAAAATAAATTATTCAAAGAAAAAAAAAGAAGGAATAAATTATGCAACTTTTTATTTAAAGAATATAATGAAAAAAAACACACTCACAAAAAGAATTAAAAAAGAAATAAAGTCAGTCTCTCTACATATCTATGCATACTTTTTAGGCTTATTTTTAGACTTCTAATGATATAAATCAGTATGAATGTGTATCTTAAAACGTTTTCGGTTAGAAAACTTTACAAAGGAAGTTGTGTTTTGAAGATGATATATTCATAAGTTGTTGAAATATTGTGTAAATTGATAGTTGACCCTTGTTTATGAGATTGATCTATGAGGTGAGATTATCAAGAAGTCAATCTATTTGTTTTTAATTCTTTGTGTATTTGTTGAATCTTTTTTTATTGAGATTTATTAGAACTTTTATTTGAAAAAAAGTTGTAAAAATTAAATACAAGCAAATGCATTTTTAATGGGTAGATTTTTCTTAAAGCTTGTTTTAATTAAAAGTGCATCCGCCACCCTTTGTTTTTTTTTTTGATTTGGTGTGAAAGAGATGTTTTAATGAAGATAAAAACTATCACGATGGGTTTTCGTGTCTTTTTTTTTAAGACATTTAACTTTTTTTTTAATAAAAGACAAGTAATTCAAATGGTGCGGTGACATAAGGGCAAGTGACATAAGACCAAATTTTAGAATTTGGCCTTATGAAACTTTTCGAAAGCGTCATAAGGCCAAATTTCAACGGTTGGCCTTATGTCGCTTTCCAATTTGGTCTTATGTCACTTTCAAACTCTATCTTTATCACTGAGAAGATTGGAGATGTACCTTAAGGTACGTGCATTATACTTGTACCTATTTCCAAAGCTAAAACTTCAAAGAGGACATTAATAGCTTTAAATATTTTTATTTTGTATAATTGAAAACAAATAAATTTTTCTATATCATGGTTATCATGAGAGAAATGCACTATAAGGAGCTGCTTAAATCCACATGATGGCACAACACTAAAAGTGCCATCCAAAAGATAGTGTCTTGGGGAATAGTTTGGTAGGTTTTGAATTAGATTTGATATTGTTGGTGACATAAATTTCGAGTAGATAAAGTTATCTTCAATGATTGTGTTTTACCGAGGGTTCATCTGAGCATCGAGACATGCCGAAACTGTTCATTACGGTTTCTGTTTTGAACAAGTCCAGCACATCTTTAGCAGTAGTGGGAGTTTTGGGGAACGACTTGTTTCGAATTTGCTGAGCTGCCGTCTTACTTTTCCAAATTGAACTTAATAATAAAACATTTGGCAAACAAATACAAAATTTGTATGCTACTTCATCTAATTTAGAAGCTTTCCTGTGGAGGGTTCTCACAATCACTTGAACATACTTCATTGAAGACTTCGCGTATGCCGCTTCTTTTTACTGAAACATTTCCACATTGTTTTTTTAATTTCATTTATAGTTTTATTTTTTAAACTTTCATTGTCTGTATGATTATAAGCGGCACTTGATTTCGGGATCCGAACTAAGTTTTCATTGTGCAGGTCGATTACCGCACTTGCACTGCACACTATTATTATAGCATACATATCTTTGGGATAGTTTACAATTTCCTCTAAATTTATATAATTTTTTAATATCAGGTATATGTATATAAAAGTTGGCTGCGTACTCTTAAACATTCACAAAACTCATACTTATAGATCAAATCACTTCGAACATCCATTTTACGACTTTTTCGTACAAGGCAAAGAACACAAATGAGTAGCTTGGAACTTTCCTGATTACATTTACTTACCATCTGTTGTTACTCTTATCATAATTCTAACGGTAAAGGCCGCTTTTTGTTATTGAAAAAATATCAAAACAAATTTGGTCTTAAGTCGCAAACAAATTTGGCCTTATGACACTTTCTAAAAAGCGACATAAGGCCAAACGTTGAAATTTTCAAAAGCGTCATAAGGCCAAATTTCAAAATTTGGTCTTATGTATGACACTTTCCCTTATGTTACGGCACCATTCAAATTCAATTAATTGACAAAAATTCGGTTTCTTCCCTCATCCATTTCATAACATAAATTCTGGTCCGGATGAAATTCCACCTATTGTTTTAAAAAAATGTTCCGTCGCTCTGTCTAGAGTTTTGTATTTTGTGTTTAATAGTTCGTTAACATTTGGTGTATTTTTGCCAGAATGGAAAACTTCCTTTGTTACTCCTATTCACAAATGTGGTCCAAAACAGGAAATAACAAACTACCGACCTATTAGTAAATTGTCCTCGATACCAAAAGTATTTGAAAAAATTGTTTGCGATAAATTGAATTTTTTATTAAAAGAAATCATATCCCCGTACCAACACGGTTTTGTACCCGGTAGATCAACTTCCACTAACCTAACCATTTTCACGAATTGTATTCTCAATTCATTAGAAAAGGGTTACCAAGTGGACGTTATCTACACCGATTTTGCAAAAGCGTTTGATAGGGTGCATCATAAAATTTTATTAAAAAAATTAGAGAACATAGGTTTCCATTCCAACATGCTAAAATGGCTGACAGCTTATCTTACAGGGCGCAGTCAACTTGTTTCAATTGATTCCATTACCTCTCATCCCTTTTCTGTAACTTCTGGCGTTCCGCAAGGGAGTCATTTAGGTCCGATGCTGTTCCTTATTTTTATTAATGACCTACCTGATGTCCTTACAAACTCAATGCGTCTTATGTTTGCGGATGATTTAAAATTTTTTAGACGCGTAAAAAACTTAACAGACTGTACACTTCTCCAAAATGATGTAAACAATCTTATCAACTGGTGCAATATAAACCAATTAGCTCTAAACATATCCAAATGTCAATGTTTTTCGTTTACCCGTCGTTTGTTACCTATCGTTTACGACTACAATATGCAAAGTCATGTCCTTGATAGAGTTTCTATTAAAAAAGACCTTGGAGTCATTTTTGATTACAAGCTAAACTTTGTACAACATACAGAATTCATGGTGAACAAAGCCAACTCTATGTTGGGTTTTATTTTTCGTAATTCGTTTGGTCTTAGGGACCCCTACACACTTAAAGCTCTTTATGTGGCTTATGTTAGATCAATCCTTGAATATTGCTGCGTAGTGTGGAATCCTCATTACAATGTTCATATTACAAGAATAGAAAATGTCCAAAAAAAATTTACAAGATTTGTAGTACACAAACTAGGCTGGAACATTGAAATGCCTTCGTATAACGTTAGATGTCAGCTTATTGGTATGCAGACATTAGAAAACCGCCGTAAGATGTTTGCCATAAATTTTGTCAGAGATATTTTATCATATCATATTGATTGTCCTTATTTATTATCGCTTATTGATCTTTACGCTCCTTCTAGAGAACTAAGAATTTGAACATTATTCCGGGAAAACGTTCATAGAGTAAATTATGCGTTTAATGAACCCATAACTCGCAGTGTTAGGGAGATTAATAATGTATCACATAATATAGATTTCAATTTTCATTTGAGTCGAAATTCATTCAAAAATATGTTAAACTTGTACTTTTTAACAAATTGAATAATGTAATTAAATAATTGTAATTTTTTTTTGTATATAGCTTTAACTTTATATTGATTCAATGAATATTTTAAAAATTTCATTAGTCTATTTGAGATTGTAAACTCTAATTGATATTAAATAAATAAACTTAAACATTTGTTGTTTAGAACTAATATCTAGCGTGTTATTTATGAAATATGTTTTAAACTGTTATTTACGCACCCATTTTTCTTATTTCGTCAATAGTTGGCATCTAAACTAAATACTAAATCGTTGCTAGTTTAGCACCATGGAAAACAAAGTAGTAGCCGTGGCGTGATGATTATTGCGTGACAAAAATTATTTTCATTAAAAGTGATTTTTCAAAAAATCCGTTCGGGTTCGGCCTAAAATTATAGGTCCCCTCCATTCCCGAAATGATTGAGAGTTCTATGTCACTATAGGCCCTAGTTCTCAATGGACTGTTGCACCATCTAATTTATTTATTTTTATTTTACAACAGAGATTGTATTTGCCCCCACAAAACGTAGTCCAAAAGTGTCAAATCATATGAACTAAGTTTAGTTCTCTAAATGATTCGGATGTCAGTGCTTTGTTTTAACAAACTATTTGTAGCACACGTTTTATAGCAGGTTGCATTTCTGGAACCATTCCTCCTCCAAATTAATTGCGATCAGAAGTAGCATTTGCCGTTCAAAAAATGTTGACACCAGTACCACACTAAACAGCAATTTTAGGAGTCTCTAAAGTGACAATTAAGCTTCTATTTACATACCCGCTTTAGACAGAAATGAGCCTCGTAGCTGAAGATTATTTCGCTGTTTAAGTGCTCCATAAGTTTAGTAAAGCGTACATTTTGGAAATAAAATCCAATGATTAGTAAACTTTACTCAGGTGTAACTCTTTAAAAGTACATATATTGAAAAAAGACAAATAAACTTCATTATTGTGACTGTTTGACTGTTCGGAAGTTCCATACCTCTTTAATGGTCAGTACTTTGATACTCGTTTTCACTCCGAAATGCACAATATCAGTTGCTTTTAAATTCTTTATTTTTATATTATTTTATGAACCAGTACCAGGGCACCAAAGCATAAGTTCCTGTACCTAGTAGACTCTTCTACTTGAGAGAACTTAAAGCCTTACTGATTCCGTAGCGCATAAAAACTGTCATACCTGAGATCTAAGTTTAAAGACATAGAATAAGTCCTCTCTAATCCTGTTCACCGAAATAATTGAGATTTGGAAACGATTATGGCCTAAGTCTTAGGGATCTTACATCATTAAACGCAATTACTTATTAATTGAATTCGATTCGTACTAAAGTTAATTTGTAATTCATATAATTATTCACTAGTCTATTCTTTTAGTCTAATAAATATAAAATAAATAAAAATCTTAAAGAATCTGTCAATTCAAAGCATCCAAAAAAATAAATTACTTCATGTCATTAACTTCTACTTAGCATGATGATAAATCTTATTTAATTCCACTTAATTAGACATGATTAATCACAAATGACATACTTATTGCATTGCAACTATAGGTTTTAATAACATCATTTATAAATAAATCATGTACATGAGTATGAGGGTAATATAAAAGATATAAAATATTATACTGCCTACCTGCTAAACCGCAATAAGACATTCGACCTCAAGTTACAAATTGAATGAGAAAAATAACAACCTTCTTTCAATTTAAAAAAAGATACATTGTATCTGCACTAAACATATCTCAATCTTTATATCTATACACAGGTATTAACTTATGCAAATATGTTGTAAGCTTGTAAGATGTCATTTTAAAAAAATTTGTCTTCTGAAATCCATCTAAGTGCGTTGTTTTTTGTTTCATTTGAGATTTAAGTTACTATATAGAGGATGCTTTATATGTTTAAATAGGTTTGTAAAAGTGATTGTAGTTTGAGTATTGAATTTCATTTAAAGACAACATTATGCGTATTTTTCAAAATAATTAAATCTTCTGTCATTATGCATCATTGTCAAGTTTTGTTTTGTTTTCATTTAAGTAGGTAATTAATCATTATATTCCTTTGGTTTGCGGTCAGGTATAATAAAACAAATCTGTAATATTAAGGTGTTATTAAGAATATGGACTTTAAAATACTTTAAAACATTTTAAAGATAGAATAAGCTTAAAATGGTTTTGGTTATCAAGTCAAAACATAAACATAGTTTAGAAATACAAGATTTTTCAATAAGAGGTTCCATGTTGATTTTAATAATTCGTGTTTTTAAAAACAAATTATAGGATGTTTATTTCATTGCAAAGACGAAGGTATACCCTTAAAAAGAAAAACAATACTATTTTAGCACCATATCTTTTTCCTGAAATGTGTTATGACCAATTCGCATTTTTGCTATAACTTCACTTATTCCATTTTACCGATCTTGAAACAATTGTGGAGTTTTGGTGTAAGCCTTCTATTCAGTTGGCCCCTAAGATAAAAGTTTAATGGTTCTAAATCATAAAATCTCACTGGCCAACAGTGATCACCTCTTTTAGAAATAATAAGCGCCAGAAAACTCTTCTTGTAAATTACTTCTTATTCCGGAAATAAGAAATCATTAATTATAACTCAGTTGCAGCAGTATAATTTTCGAATCAGTAATTATACTCAAAAACAACAGCAAAAGAGTAACACGTTGTTGACGGAGAGTTCTTTTCAACCTTTTCTTTTTTTCAAGTTCCTAACCTTCGAAGTGAAAATGGATTTAAGATGATTTCTTCCGATGAAAATCCGGATCGTTTTGATGCATTTGAAGTACCGAAGCAATTACTGTTGATCGACAGACTTGAGTTCTTGTGTTTAATAAACTTTTAAAGACTTTTAAGAACTAATTCCTTATTCAAAACACTATTTTATTTCGTTTATGGACATATTGCTTGTCGACTAAGAATCGACACTACTGGCTGTAATAGTAATTGATATTCTTATAGTTATTTTTGAGCGGCGCAAAATGTTTCGATACTTTATAAAGGGTGATTTTTTAGCTATAACTTTTTGGCAACACTGGTTTAAACAGCTGACGCACGTTTCGTGTTTTGATTCACTGTCAAACAACTTCAGTTTTGTCTATAATTTAACCATGAATAGTCACGCCTAAGTCAAGCTTACGTAGAGTGTGAACTGAAGAAAATATCACAGCTGTATCGTCCAGTGTTAATTATGACCATCAATTATCGATTAGTCGCCGTTCGCAGCAATTGAGCCTCTGTTACTCAACAACGTGGAAAATTTTGCGGAAGGATTAAGGTGTGATGCCTTTCAGAATACATCGGGTGCAAGAATTGAAGCCGAACGACCTACTGCAACGTAAAATTTTTGGTGAATGGGCTCTTGGAAAGTTGGCCGAAGATCCACTTTTTTACTGAAAAATTGTGTTCAGCGACGAAGCCCATTTTTGGCTCAATGGGTACGTAAATAAGCAGAATTGTCGAATTTAGAGTGAATATCAGCCAGAAACATTGCAAGAGCTACCAATGCATCCAGAAAAAGTCACAGTTTGGAGCGGTTAATGGGCTGGTGGCATCATTGGACCGTACTTCTTCAAAAATGATGCGAATCGTAACGTAACTGTGAATGATAAGCGCTACCGTGAGATGATATTCAACTTTTTTTTTGCCCAAAATGCAAGAGCTTGACTTGCATGACATGAGTTTTAAACAAAACGGACGGAATGGACTTATTGGGAGGCGAGTTCGGTGAACATTTTATCGTGCGATTTAAGGCATTCAGACTATTTTTTGTGGGGCTATTTTAAAGTTCACGTCTATACAGACAAGCCCGCTTTAATTAATGCATTGAAGACAACATTGAAGCATTTATACGTGAAATACCGGCCGAAATGTTGGAAAGAGTATGTCAAAATTGGACTAAGCGGATGGACCATTTGAGGCGCAGTCAAAGTCAACATTTGCATGAAATAATCTTCAAACATTAAATTATATGGACCGTACTATCGATTAAAATAAGGATTTCATGCATTTTTTTGAGTTGTATGTGTTTTTTTTTTGAAAAACTAGCTTTTAAAAAATCACCCTTTAGAACCAACTTGACCCAATAGCTCAAATTTGTTCAAAAGTTTGAGTATTTGTAAGCCCCATTTATTACCAATAGATTGGCTGCAACATTTTCATAATTTTTGTATTTAATTTTAACAATTTCAATAAGTTGTTGAAGCATACATATATCGTTATATTTTAATAATGGCGTATTTTTTCTCGTCAAACGACAAAAGCTTCAAAAATATAGCGGCAATAGAACCACTTTTTGGAAACCCCTTTATTTTGATAACATTTTATCATATTTAACTTCCCTTAGAAAGTAATAGTAAACGGTCCTATTTTGAAAAATTGAAAATTTTGACATTTCACAACTTTTCAAGGTATTTTGAATCCAAATAAAAGGTTTTTAGAGAGATGCCTATACGCACGCGTGTGCGACTGTGCGACTGTGCGTACGTTCGTACGTTCTGGATACCTATTTTCTTCGGCCATATCTGAAAAACCTTCAGAGATGTCGACTTCAACAAATTTTTTTTTAACAGATAATAACATCACATGAAAATATGCAGAAGGGACTTTCGAAACAAATATAAGGGTGTTTTTTTTTACTGTAGTACTTTTTGAAAATGTGAAAAATGTGTTTGACCTCAAATATCTCTCGAATTAATAACACTTACGACTTTAACTAAATTCTATATTATACATTGTAGCGTGATACCAAATTGAAATACATTCGAAGAAAATTACTTTAAAAAAATCAACATTATTTATAAAAATGAAAAAAAGTTGAAAAAATATTTGTCACCTCCAATATTTTACGAAACAAAAATGATGCTACCTCCAAAATAAGTGCATGCATCAATCAAATCAATAACGTTTTTGACATCTTGTAAAATGTTTAGAAAAATCTCAGTTTTTAGCAACTGCTCCAAGAAGGTATTTTGTAGTTTCGTATTAGTTTTTTAGTCATCATCATAGTGAAACATCCTTCAAGCTAGAAGCATTAATCTAATCCTACGTTCGTAGTGGGATTAAAACAAGCTCAGCTCATAATAAATCACCAATTGAAACTTTTTGAACTTTCACAATAAACTACTCAAAAAAAACAACTGGAAAAATCCATATTCCATAAAGTAGACTCGCTTAACTACTTTTCTGTAAGCCTCATACCGACCTACAAAAAAATTATGACTTATGTAGGTATAGGTATGCAAATTTTCATCCTTTAATATCCGCTTTTGAAAAGCCGATACTTTTTGCAAAAGCAGCCAAAAGCGGAAATCAATCAGAGTCAATAAATCGGATTAAAAATTAAAAAAATGTATAAAAATAAAAGATAATTCTACCATACCCGCTTTATCTATACAGACGACATCACACATATCGACAAACAAATCTAAATACATACGTACCTTTTAACAGTAACATGAACATATATACTTACATTTATAAGTTTAAAAACACTCTGATGGTACAACACACAGTTATATGTACCTATGTTTTGTAATCTGCTTTCAAAGTGATTATTTTCCATTAATTTCCGGTGAATGTGAGGCAAACATATTCCCGTTATACTTAACGAAGATAGCTGCCACAAACTCCATACTCCAGAGAGTGTGTCTGATGTTTACAGTATTCGCTGGATGCTGCCGCTGCTGCTGCTGCCGCTGAAGTGCTGATGGTGGTGGAAAGAAATAGAAAATAGAAAATTGAAAAACCTCTTTCAATGAAAAATAGACCTCTCAAATTGTGTTGTAGACCCATTTTTAATGTGTGGCCCCTTTAGCAAGCCCCAAACGCGTACATATATATAGAGTATAGACGGACGTGACTGACTGACATTTTGATGATGCCTAGTTTGAGTATAATCGCTAGTAGGTATCTGGACCTCAAAACTCTGAACGCTGAAAGCTGAAGCTTTAAACCCAAACCCCTGGGGGCCTTTGTTGTTTGGTGTCTTTCATTCGTCTTTTTTTTAGAGGCCATATAAGGTATATCGAATAGTTTTCGTGTGCTTGGGTCCCGCACTGCCCATCAGTGCCCATGCCCAAGTCTTCAATCATCTTTGCACGAGATGGAGGTATACGAGTATAAACAAAGGTGTGTAACCAAACCAATGCGGTCACCGTATTCGGTGATTTCAAAATCTAATCATTCAATCTAATGTTCCACCATCATTCAGGCCGCGACGAGAGTTGGAGTTCGAGTCCCCGTTTGATTCGATTAAGGGTAACAACAATCTTAATATAGCAATTAAATATGTTCATATATAGTCAAGCTATACTTTTGTTTAGACCTATAGTACGACAATGCCAAATCAGATTCTGTCCAGTTTGTTGGACTTTGATGTGTGCTTCCTCCATTAGTGATCATCCAGAGGCTCATTGTGGTCTTGGACATAATTAAGACAAAGTTTTAAGCAAAATCTTAAGCGATCGCCCTCCGTCTTTCCTGACCACTTGCTACATAATATGCTCACTCTCATGAGATTCCTATATACATATGTAGTGATACAGTGAATTATGCAAGCTTACTGCAAGTAACGCAAGCCGCACCCGGCCACACCATCCACTGCACCACCGTTGTCCGATCATCAATTGATGAACCGATGCGATGCTGAGAAATGGTGGACTCTATCTGTTTAATAAGACATTTCGAATAACTTATGATGTTCTCGAGTCGGTAATGCCTGCGACTGCGACTTCTGTTGGAAAGATATGGACTTACCATTCGCCATCATCAACCAAAGGCGCGTTATGCACTTGGGAGTGGACTGCGTCCGAGACTATGAGTTGAGTGCCACATGCCTTCAGGTAGGGCGATGGCATCTCAATGCACTGTGGTTCGGCTGCTGTTTAAGTACATGATGCGGCTGCAGCTATAAGTTGCACTGTATAGAGACAACAACAAAAAAAAACGCATCACTAAGGCTTTGTTTCTGATGTTGCGACGGACACGGACGCGGATGGGCCTATCCCGATCCCGTGCAGTATGATGCCATTGAACCAGTGAACGTGAATTCCATAAAGTGCAAAAGTGTATTTCAACATTCACCATCACCATCGCCATCACAATGATGGAAGTGATGATGATGATGCCGTAGTTTGACCAAGACCAAGGATAGTTGGGAGTATAGCTGATGGCTATACGCAACAAACATAACAGAAGCATCATGTCCGACACTTAAGGCGGCGCGGTGCAGGCCAAGCCGCAGCTTATAGACCTATATGAATTTTATGAAGACAAGAACAAAAAGAAAACTTCTCAGAATATATTTCCGGTGTTGTCCGACGAAGGCTTATAGAGAACATTAAAAAATCAATTAGGGTCAGCCACAATACATATCTGTATATTCTTTTTATCTGAAAAGTAGCAACCAATATGGTATAAATATACACATTATAAGAAACTGACTGTTATCTTGATGATGATACACTAAGTAATATTACAACAACAAAAAAGTGGATAACTTCTCAGGGTATATATCATGTAGATATACAAAGGTAGATGATGGAGGTTTGGAGGAAAGTATCTTTCTGGAAAATTAATGTGTATAACATTAACTGTGAGAAAAATTATTTTTTAAAGGAATATTAATGATTTTTAGTAATTAACTTTAAACTAATAAAAAGTGATTGGAGCTTGCAATCAAATTTGTCGTAATGATCTTTTGAGAAGAATTTAATAGTTTCCAAAATGAAATGTGCCGTTCAAACTTCTTGAATTTTTTCGTCGAATGAAATTCCCAAACCAAAAATACTTGTCAAATCTGACATTTCTAATATTTTGCTGAACTTTTTATAATATCAGTAGTACCCGTGGCTTGATAGTTAGCGCGTTGGACTGTCATTACAGAGGTCTTGGGTTCAAACCCTGCCTGTGCCATCTAAAGCTTTTTTTTCACGGGTACTGCCTCTTGCGAGGAATTGACAAAAACCTCTAAGAGTAATTCTTGTCATGAAAATTGCTTTCTCAAATTAGCCGTTCCGAATCGGCTTGAAACTGTAGGTCCCCTCCATCCCTGACAACAATACTCGCACACAGGAATGGTTGAGAGTTGTAAGTCACTAGGCCCTAGTTCTCAAAGGACTGTTGCGCCACCTTGCTTTTTTTTATTTATATCTATAATATCAACCTTATAATTAATCTACAACTTGTTTCACCTAGAGTGCCAAAAGGTACAGAAAGATGAAAGTCATCAAACCATCGTTTTACAAACTGGTACAAGGGTATTTCCCTATGGTACACCATCTTTAATAGAAATTATCTTGTGACCACCTAAATTTGATCGAAGTTCATGCTACATTAGCAGGATTAGGATTTAGAATACGTTACAAATTTTGTTTCCTTATCTAAGGACAAAAGTAACTAGGGCTGGCTGCGAGACAAGACCCAACGAAACTTTTACTAATCTCACCTCGGTCTCGTCAAATCGAAAAATTTCAGTCTCATCCAGGTATCGGTTTTGGTCTTGTATAACTAAGTCTCGTTTCGGTCTTTCTTTTTTCACCTCAGTTGTCTAATCGGTAGACTCGTATCGCCTATGACTATTTTTAAATATGAACTCCTACAATTAGGAATGTTGGAAGTTGTAGCTGTTTTACAGATATGCAGTAAATTTACTTTTTTAACATGTTTATAACCTTTTTTCTCCATCATAGTCATCCTCAGACGAGGCTAAGTATCCAAGTCTTATTTTAGACAAAAAAATAAATTGGAAACGCAATGTACAAGATAGAGTCAAAAAAGCTACCGTTGTTATCTTTTCTGGCAAAAAATTGGTAGTAAAAATGCGGCCAGTTAGGCGCCAGTTATAGCTATCATTGACATCGACCCGGAAAAATTTTTGAATCGATATTTGACGGTGTTTCCCTTTGATTAGAAATGAAAATTATATACTGATCGATCGGAAATCACACAAAGAATTTTTTTTAATGAAAAAAAGGGTTACGCATTTACTTTCCTCTAAAAATTTATTTTTTATTTTCCGGACGGAAATTCATTTTCCTGAACAGCTGATACTTTTATGTTCAAGAGTGAAACAAATCGTTACACTGTTCCAATTTCACACAATTCCAATGACAGATTTCTGTCAGTAAAAATTTGTCGGTGGATTTCAATCAGGAAATTTTTTTCAAGGACAGCACTTCCTCCTTACCTTACTCTGCCTAACACCTATTGATATACTTAGCAAACAAATAGCGGCAAGCTCTTTTATTATCCCCAAACTGCAATTCGACAGAAACTTCCAGATTTCTATACCTTCCAGATCTTTCTGGGAGGATATTGCATTCCTGGAAGACGAGTCAATCCATTTGTCACAAACAAAAGAACGGGGTTGGTGAAGGTGTGCACTCTGAACGACTGAAATTAAGTCTCTCATTCCGCCTTCCTGATCATTGTAGCGTGTTCCAGGTGGAACTTTTGGCGATAAAAGAAGTCTTATCCTGGCTTAAAGAAAATGTGATATCAACATCTGATATCCGTATTTTCTCAGATCAGGGCGCTATGAAATCTCTGGACTCTGTCTCTACAAATTCTATAACAGTCCATAACTGTCGATCATCTCTAATGGATATGGCACAATAGTTTAATATTCACCTTTGCTGGGTGCCGGGCCATAGAGAGATTCCAGGTAAAGGCAGATGAACTCGCCAGGAACGGTACAGTACAACCCATTCTACCAAGTTTGGCAAATGCTGGCATACCAATCACTAATTGTAAACTGTTTCTAATGCAGGACGCTATGAAGAAGGCAAACAGCAGGTGGAACAACATCACCACGTGTCAGTTCACAAAAAAATCTGGCCTACACTAGATTTAAAGCGATCAAGGTGCTTGATATGCCTAAGCATATCGCATATAAGCTCGATAATAGGTGTCATAACCGGGCTTGGTCTAATAGGAAAGCACGCCACGTGGCTAGGCGTATTCTCAAATGGCTTTTGAAGAATCTGTATGGTCGAGGAAGAGGAGGAAACAGTTCTTCACCTTCTCTGTACATGCCCTGTAGTAGCTCAAAAATGCAAGAATTACCTAGGAGAATTCTTCTATAACGATCTAAACGATCTAAATGATATCAGCATAATCAGCCTCTCACGTTTCTTAAGGGACTCAAACTGGTTTCATTGATCTTAGGAGAAAGCATCAAGATACATGTGGTATAACAATGGGCCATTAAACTGGCCTAGGTGTGTCCTATTCCATCACGGACAGCCACTTTAACCTAACCTTAATATACCATAGTCATCCTTCAATGGAATTCGACAGTGTTTGCCATCTTAAAATGGAATTTGACAACCATATACTATATTCTGACACAAATAAGTGCTGAAATTAACCTTTTCTGGACAACAATTTAAAATTAAATGTTTCTTAGGTATCGGTTCTAAGAGACGAGACCGATGCTAGTCTCGTTTAATAAGAAAATAATATAGCGCTAGAGATTGCGAACAACCAATGCCTAATAACCTTCAGCTCTCCACTAGGTATCAGGACAGGAGGGGACCTACAGTTTTGTATTCCAAATCCATACGAATAGTAGTTAGAAACCCTTTTTATGCCACGAAATGTTCTTGAAAGATATGTCAATTGCTCGCAAAATTACTAGAGACAAAAATTTTGTACGTATTTGGGAATCAGAACTTTTTCGACCCAGAAGTATAGCTTGAGAGTCCTGCGCACTCCATCACGTTACGGAATTCACTGATTTTGACAATAGCCTATTTTGTAAAAAAAATTATAGTTTTTGGAATTATTTTGTTTATCCAAAAGATTTTATAGAAAAAAATATTATTTTGCAATTTGACTCGAATTTGTATGCAATAAATTTAGTAAATTAATTAAGTTTAAACAGCGATTTTGTTTATTTTAAGAGACTTTTGAATTTTCCTTTCTCGAAACATTTTACCAGATAAAATTACAAAATGGCTAGTTCAAATTTTAATAATTTTCTTGATTCATGTGTCTTCTGAGTTTGTCATATTTCATATTCATAGTACCATTACTCAGATTAAGGTTTTCGTATTTTTCTATGAACTGTCACAGTTTAGGCGTGTTCATGTTCAGTGTTCACTGTTCATATCTATACAATGTTTGATAAAAACGCGAAAATTTTACTAAGGGCTTAAATTTCGGAATAGTTGTGAAGAAATAAGTTAAATTTGTCGTTAACAACAAGTTCTTTGAAATTGTGCGCCTATCTCTCATAGAACTGTGGAAGCACATGTGATCCCACCGTGGAATTTAGTTCTTTTTGTTTTCATAAAATGCAATTTATAAATTTTGTACGGTATAAAACTTAATTATTAAGTTCATAAAATAATGGAGTGATGTCTTGAGATAGAATTTTTTATAAAGATCACAATGTTTCACTTTGAATCGTCTTTGTTGATAAGTATATTTGCTTCGTTCTAAATTATGATTCGCTATTGAATGAATAGTCTTACAGGTTTTATTAGCAACATGCAAGCCTTTGCAATTACAAAACCAGAAATCAGTCTAACGCCCGGCGCTTATTATTTCCTTCTGGCTGTATATAATTATTAATTGTTTCTTATTACCAGATCATTATTTTAAAATTATAAAGGCAGAAATGTGTTAAGTTATTTTATTTATTCTAGATCTTGTTCGTTTCTTGGTTAATACATTTTTTAAAAACAACATGAAATACAATAATTTATAATAATATTAAAGTATAAGAACCTTGATATCGACAACCTCGTTTAAAACAAAAAAAAAACATAAAACTTAGTACAAAAATGTTAAGCTACAGAACACAAAATTTATTCAGCCAAGATATCGCGGCGTTGACAAGAGTTTAACAAACCATGTCGGACATCAGACATCACATCATGCAACCCATATCAGAGATAATCATGTTTCATGCGTCCATGAATGACAGCACACTTATGAAATCTGATACCATTTTTATATTGCTCCATAGCGGAGATAAAGTTTTTATTTCTTCTTTTTATTAGAATTTTAGATTAGTTGTTTTAAGGCTTAAAATCAATGTGTCATTCAGTATATTGAGTGAGTGCTGATGCTGAGTGTATAAAGGTGCTCGAAAAATTTATAAAGATTTTATTGCAATCAATCGGACGTGTTGTAAAAACTCGTGTGACTTTTGAGAAATTGCACAGTTTGAATTACATATGTATGTAGGTATATAATTTATTGCTAAAATGAATTAAAGATATAAAATAATGCTTAACAGTTAAAATTGAGCTAAAATAGTTGTGAAATTCATTTCAAACCTTAAAGCATTCATGTACTTATTTGGTAAAAACTGAAATGTCAAATGTCAGTTTTGATGTGAGATTTGTTCATTTCATTGAAACATCGATCTTCCTAAATCGTATTTTCAAAGAATAAATCTGGAATCAAATTGGGAAGTAAATTCTCGGTTTTTTGGAAGCCAGAAGCCTAAACTTGTTAAGTGCAACTTTATTAACTTCCCATAGGAAGTTATTGTAATGGGTCCGATTTGACAAATTGAAAATTTTGACATTTATCGACGTTTCAAGGTTCGTCTTCCATAGCTCAAGAACCAGAAGAGATATCGACTTCAAAAAAATTTTGTTCTACAGATAATAAGGCAGAAAGATGCAGAATGGGCTCTCAAGAAAATTGCGTGGGTGGTTTTTTTACTATAGGAGTTTAAAAAAAAGGTGAAAATTTTGGTTAAACCTAAATATCTCATGAACCAATGACGATAGAGACTTGAATTAAATTTTATATTATGTATTGTAACGTAATACAAACAAGTATATTTTTGGAAAAAAATCCAATTAACGTTTTTTTTTTATAAATCAAAAAAACTGAAAAAAAAAATTTGTCACCTCAAAAATTTTACGACCAAATTTTGATTTCATCTCCAAAACAATTCTTTGCAATGAAGAATAATGTTTTTGACATCTGATAAAATTTTGAGAAAAATCTAATTGACAGTTTTTTTTATAAAAAATAAAAACCTGAAAAAAAACATTACTCAAAGTTGGGAAAAATTGAATTTCGACTCAAATATCTTTTCAAAAACTTTAGACTAAGGCTTAAAACTTAATTTATCTTATAAGAAATATTGTTTTCAACATTTATTAAAATTTTGAAAAAAATCTTATTGACAGTTTTTTTTACAAAAAATAAAAACCTAAAAAAAAATGTATAAAAGGTGGTAAAAATTGATTTTCGACACAAATATCTTTTCAAAACTTTGAGATATTGGCTTTAAACTACTTTAAGCTTTCAAAAAATATTGTTGTCAACATTCAGTAAAATTTTGAAAAAAATCGAATTGACAGTTTTTGTACAAAAAATTAAAAACCTAAAAAAAACTTAACAAAAGTTGGTAAAAATTGATTTTTGAATCAAATTATTTCAAAAATTTGAGATAATGGCCTCTAACTAATTTTAACTCATAAAAAATATTGTTTTCAACATTAGGACAAATTTTGAGAAAAATCGAATTGATAGTTTTCTTACAAAAAATAAAAACTTAAAAAAACAATACTAAAACTTGGTAAACATTTACTTTAGATTCAAATAGTTTTTCAAAAATTACAAATATTGGCTTCAAACCTATCTTATTTCACAGAAAATATTGTTTTTAATATTCAGTAATTTTTTTTATAAAAATCCAACAGTCCGTTTTTTCATAAAAAAATAAAATCTACAAAAAATAGTACGCAAAAATTGATTTATATGGACAAACTTTTAAGCAAGGCAAATCTACAGATGGGATGGGAAATTATCAGTGTGGGTCGCATCCCAGCCTCTTTTTTTTTTTACTGTTGAAAATTTAAGCTAAGTGTACACGATTGGAAGATTTTCAAATATCGACACAATTTTATATGTCAAAAGTGACATAACAAAAGTTGGAAGCCAATAATTACTGCCCAATTTTCTATCAAAAAATTAGCCAACTTCTTGCAATCGTTTAAACTCGTCTAAAGACAATTTGTTTCGTATTTTCAAATAAATAGACGATTTTCTACTAATTAAATATTAGATGATGTTCTTGTTCTCTTGAAGGCCGTCAACGAATAAGAAGCCAAACCTGCGCACAACCTTTAATTTTAACTTTGACAAATGTTTTTACTTTTAAATCAAATTTTCATATACTCTGTCATCTGTCAAAAAAAATGTCCTTTCAATAAGTCCACCAATTTTTTGTTTCCCAACATGTAAACAAACAATTTTTAATTGGAATACACAAAAATTGTCGGCAATTATTAGCCAATTTTCTACCAAAAAATTTTTTTTTTGGTTAAAATCAACCAAACGTATAAGGGACAAAATTGTCATTCATAAAAAATTGACAAATTGACAACTGTCACCTACTTGGATAATATTGGAGGACTTTTGACAAAACGGCCAATATTTGCAAGGAATAAACAAAATGCCACTATCAAATGATTTCCAACAACTTTCGTTATTGAACTATTAATATTATCAAACCCGATTAAGCCGATGTTTTTGGAGAGATTTTTTGACACTTGGTACGATAAAAATGACATTTGATTCCTTTCGCAGCCTTTTCGTCAGAATTTGTTATCGGTCTAATCATTGTTTGCAGATACAATATGTTTGCAAAATAGGATTTACACGTCTCTATATTCTCAAAACATTGTGGAAAAAAAAGAAAAACGACAGAGAAATGTTCAGAACAATTATTTTAAAATGTTGCACGGTGTACGAACTTCTCCATCTATCTTGGTCCTTAGCTAGATGCCTCCAGTCACTCACTCGAATTTGGGTGAGATGACTTTCCACTGGTTCGCGCCACCTGATCCGTGGCTTTTCTCTATTGCGCTAAACTGTTGGCTTGGATTCGAAGACTTTCAGCTACTAGATATTAGATCTTTTTTTTTCTTTGCTTATTTGAGACCCAGTTTCGAATAGTTCCCGTTGCCAAATTATCTAAGGATAAACGTTGAAACACCCCTCAGTTTCCATTTTCGCAATAAGAGCAAAATTTAAAATTGTGTATTGGGCTATTAGTGATAATAAGGAATAGGGTGCCTCTTTTTTTAGTAAACTTGTTTGTATTGATTCCATACAAAATGGTCATAAATGTATATCCATTAAATTTATTTCTAGACCTTTAAGTATAAATACCTTCAAGCGTTGTACATAAATGTCTGCAAAAAATTCTGAAAAATGAGCCTTTGTTAAAAACGTTTTCTTAAAAAAAAGAGTAAATACTAAACTTAACCCTTTTCCCACTGTTCACCGTTTTCCTACGTTCTATTGACAAGAAAAAAACTCTATGGCCGTTGTCGAACGATTCATGCATTTATTCCAGATTAAAAAGAAATTACCTTGTTTCACTGACAATGACATAATTTATTTAGGCTGCTGACACCGCAAAGGGCATCTTCTCTCTATCCACATATAAGGCTGACTTTATCAACAAGAAGACGAAAAAGACGACTGCAACGACAACGAAGCTACGCGGGCAGCTACAAAAACTCACACACAAAATTCAAAAGAAACAACACAAAAAATAAAGGATCACTAACTTATATAAAATTCAGTTTAGCTCCAGAAGGCTCAAATATTCCAGACTTTAAACCAAAGATTGTAAACCAATAGATTATACCTATATAAACATATACATACTCGTATCTACGTATATATATTTATGAAGAAAAAATTACATTGAGCAACATGGAAAACATGTCAGCATCAATTGAGCCGGTTATGCCGCGCACTGCCAATTTGCTGGCGTGCAAACAATGGTGGCGTGTTTGCTTTTTGTATGGCGATCAACAGAAATATTATCGACAGGTCTACAGTAAAGCGGCTGCACAACGCTTGGCATTGTCATCCGTTGGCCAACAGCACAAGAATCCCGAAGAAGCCACCACTAATACCGCTGATGCTGATGCCATGGCAAACATAATCCTGGCCAGTGGCGGTGGCGACGAGCAAAATAATAACAACAAGGCCAACAACAATAATAATGGCGTTAATAAAACCACCAACGATAGCTGCTCCTCAGATATTGCCAACGCCAACACAGGCAGCAACAGCCACAGCCACTTCAGCCCACTGCCATTATTTCCTCTCAAACAAAATTCTCAGTCCCAAAGGCGCAGCAAGAAATTACTGCGATCGTTACGGGGCAATAGTAGCGGCAATAAAGCCCCCAATGATGTAAATAGCACTGAGCCTACAAAATCGAATGCCCGTGTCACGGTCCTAGACGATCCGTTCCTCTTCGGCGTCGATGAAGCCACGGTCAACCTCAGCTTTACTGACGACGATGGGAATCTCGATCCACTTACATTGTCCACCAACTATCCAGACTCGCTGCTGCCAAATGATGATCACATTCAAAATTATTTCAGCATGTGTGCGGACAATGAGCCGGGTCAGGAGCAGGTGGACTTCAATCATCACCTAGTCCCCGAGGACTATGAGAAACCAGATTTGCCTCCGAAAAGTGGTAGAAAATCAAATGATCCTTTTACTTCGATGATGCCGACGACGATGGGAGCAGAGGGAAGACTTAATGATAATAATGGTGGTGGCCGTGGAAGTGTTGGAAGTGAACTGCATCTTAGTGAAAGTGACTTGAAATTCTTGAATTTGAATTTGCGCAATCGAAACGGTACACATGAGTTCAGTACTTTGCCAAAGAGCTCGAAGCCATACAAGGATGCCCATGATATTAGTTTCACATTTAGGGAAATTGCCAATGGCAATGGTAAAGGGAACAAAATCCAGGATAAGGGTGATGGATTACCAGCACCACCGGTAGTTATCGATGGCAGTCAGGATCACACAAACGAGTAAGTTAATGAATATTTTAACATTTTTTTTTGTTCCTTGTGTCCTTGTTAATGGAAACTGGTGTTTATTTAAAAGGAGTGCTTTAAATTCACAAGGGATCGTGGGAGTTTTACTCAGGTCGTGTATATTGAAACTGAGTGGCTTCTCTGTAAGTTGTACAATTTGTATATTTAAAATTTCCTGGATGAATTGTTTGGAAAAACAGGTTAAAGGAAGGGTTTGTTTTTTTATTTTGTATATTAGATATCATAATTTGATAATTTATAAAGCATTTACATATATGTATGTTCAAATATTAGTTGATGACACTTAAGTTTATCGAAGGAAATAAATGAAATTATTGGAATTGAATTCAAATTGGCATTCAAATGCCTTTAAAAGGAGAACAAATGTGTTTGATCTTTAAAATCTTAATTTTAAGAAATATTTCAAAGTGCTAAATAGAAAGTTCTGTTTATTTACTTTTCCAGATTCTTTATTTATAGTCTTAAAAAATTAAAAAAAAAAAAAAAAATTGCCGTTTTTTTGAAATTGTTAGTTTCTATAAACAATGAGAATTTGACAGATTGCAGTTTGACAGCAACAACATGGAATAAAATAATGCGCCGACTCGCTTTGAAAAAAAAAACTGAGAATGATAAGTTGGTTTGACAGGTCAAATGTGTTTACGTGTCACAGTACATCGTCGAGTAAATTTCAAATGTCACATTATTGGTTTTTTAGTTTACTTCACTGTAACTGTCATAATTTCATACACCAAAACTCAGTAAAATGTAAACTGTAACAGATTTATATGAATATGAATTTATACATTGAACTCAACATTTTTGTAGTGAATGTTAAAATTTTGAATATCTTGTTGAACCGTACAACCTTAAATTTTGTATAGTGGCCTAGTTTTCACTTTTTAACTGTCAAAAGTGACAGCCGCAAAGGTATCGGGTTATTAAAAACGAAAACTTTTGATGGAAAAGCTCTCAAACCTTTAAAAATCAATGTAATTGTTTAGCAGCTCCAATACTTCAAACCATTTAATGCCTTAAAATAATTTCTGGCATATGACCTGCTTATTTTGTCAATCGACAGTTAACTTAAAGCATGGTTTAGCAGCATAGATCAGCAATTTTCCAGAAAGTTATCAAAGTATTAAATAAAGCTTCACAAATTGATGATTGAAGGCTTTGTAAGGGTTGTTGCGCCCCTTGGAACTAAAGGGTTTCCCAATACGAACTTGACAACTTGCAAAACCGTTAATACGTCGGTCGCTTCAAATGGTCTATCGGCTTCAGTTTGATCTTGTACCAGTGTAAACCAAGATCCAAGATTACGCAAGCGATACCCAGTTCTTAAAAATGCCTTGGAATTGACCTTTTTATTCGTTTTCTACGGACCTACCGTAGCTAAATTGTTGACACTTCGACCAACCCGTTGTGTCACTGACACGGCAACATTACACAAAAAATATGTTTGTATATAGACTCAAAAATTTGTACTAATATAGATGTTGACTGACTACTAGGACGAGTGTTACGATAGAAATTAGGAGTTAACGCTCTAACTCCGAATTTCGGTAAAAAATTTTGCAGACCTAGCTTTTTTGTGTACTTAACTTATAATGAAAATGTTGATTTTACTGTATAAATTTACAATGACAATTCGATGATTAGGTCAAAAACTTAATTCAAAGTTTTCAAGCCCCTATTAGATAACCCGATATATTTCCTGTCGATGTTTTTCAATGACAATAATCCCGAATCATTTGCCCGTAGCTTTTGCCATTCTCGTTAAAGTTTGGATAAAATAAATTAGGTGGCGCAATAGTTCGTAGATAACTAGGGCCTAGTGATTTACAACTCTCAAACATTCCTGTGTACGAGTCATTTCAGGGATGGAGGTAACCTACATTTCTATGCTGAATCCGAACGGATAATTTGAGAAAGCACTTTTTATGACAAGAATTGCTTGCAATTCCTCGCAAGATACATTACCCTTGAAAAAAAAACTTAATGGCACATGCAGGTATTGAACCCAAGACCTCTAGCTCGACAGTCCTACGAGCTAATCATCACTCCACGGGTAACCCTTCTGATCTGGCTATAATTCACAAAGCTTTTATTCGCCCAAAACTCGAATATGATTCTCATATTTGGGCTTGTGCCCCATAACATACTTGAGTCTTTTGTATAGAATTGAAAAGAAAGCTCTTAAAATTATATGCGATCGTTCTAATTCTAAGAAAATTTGATACTTTTGAATAGTGCCCCAAGGTCTCATTTCCATAAACAATGTTCTAGTTAAATATCCAGTTACATTTCTTCACTCAAACAATTCAATGGTAATACCCGTACTTCTAGGAATACTTATAAGTCTACCATTGAGCCCAATTTTGGACGTAGTGTTAGGTCAAGATATTCCTTCTTCTGCCGCACAATACGAATGAGGAATCCCTATAATTTCATGTGCGGACATTCAAAATCAATGTGCATCTGTATCTACTTTTTAATACAGTGTCATATGACACTGTTTTTAATCATTATAAGGGTATTGATAACCCCTTGAGTTCGAGTAAAATATATAGACAAAGAAAACCCGAATAATTTGACTATAGCGTTCACCATACCCGGTAAGGTTTGGAACATATTTTAGTTGTTTTTTTTTAAACAAATACGTCTATAACACCTTCGGCACAGCAACAAGCTGTATTTTTTGAGATCTTATAGATCCTTAAGATCCGCTCACTCCAAAAACTACATTTCTTCTTGTTTACATACCTTTTAAGAACTAATCCTAATTGCTGAAGACTATAAAAGTGATCCTTGATTTTCTAGAGCAGAGAAAAAATATTAGAAATATAAAGCCTTTGCTTGGTGATTTTTCAAAGTACGCTAATACAAAATCAAACAACATTCGTTAGTATGACAGCTAGTTTGACAGTTACCAATATATAAAGGTCTACATTTCTAAAATAAAACAATACCAGATACATCAACTCTCTGTTCGTTTTACCCACTGTCCTCCAATGACTCACATATGTCTCCAACAATTTTCTACAGTCTTCACAATTCACTCTTAAAAACCTTCGAAACACCTTCTATGTAGGTATACAAAAAACTAGCAATTTTTTAAAAATGTTATTTGCCACGTTGCGTTCCAAAAAATAAACAAACCAAAACCATTAGACTGTCAAAAGTATCAATAAATCACACGTTTTGCCAGCAAATAAAATGGAGGCAAGCAAACACGGAAATGATAATAATAGTTTCATCAGCCACACCTTTTTTTTTTTGAAAATTTTCTCCATAAATGTATCTTTATGAATAATAAAATCTAAGGTGCCGCGCAGCTTGTCAATTTCGTTGGTGTTGTTTCCATCAAATCCATCTATATCGTCATCCACCCATGTATAAGAAGGTCGATGTCTTCGAATCTGGTGCAGCACTTCTGTGCTCGCTGTGCATTTCTGTGCACTCTGTGTGCAATGTGCCTTTTTACCTTTTGGATGATTGATTACATATTTTTTCGAAGTCACCCATTCCCAAGGGGCTCCATTGAACACAATTCATCAGTGGTGAGCTGTGATGTGCTGTGCTCCTTTTTGTTCATAACCATTGAGCATACCTTCGGTGGTCTGGTCAGGCCACATCCTGCTTTTGAACTGTTTGATCTTTTGTTACACTTTTTTGTGTTTTTAGTTTTGCTCTTTTTTTTGCAAACCATAACGAACAAAAAACTTAAAACTTGGCATTACTCGCGCATCTTTGCAGGTAACATGAGACCGGTCTTTGATGTGTAAACGAGTATACCTATGTAGGAAAGACCAATATTATGGTGGCGTTATGCTTGAAGCCTTCGGTGTGTGACACCTTTTTGAGGTCAGACATTCACTCAATCGTCTCGGTCGAGACATTGTCAGGTTTGTCACATTGTCTCCAAAATCATTGGAGCCAAAGGAAAATGAATCATCTCGCCACAGTGATTTTATTCTTCATCATCATTATCATCATCATCGTGAAGAAGGAATATATCATATCAAAACCATATCACATGTATGAAACAGGCTTCTCTCCATCAAGAAACCCAATCCCTATGGTCGTTTGGTGATGTGAGCTTGGGCAGGTACCTCTTCCATAACTCAGAGCTCATGCTTTCCCAATTACCATAATATCTTATGCTGCACTCTGTTGACTAAGGAGTTCGAGCTGAGAGGTGACTGGATGCGGATGGTTTGGTTTTGCATGAAATCACATCATCATTCCTTTATGGACTTCGAGTATGTGGATTTATGATTTATTCTCCTTTAAATTTTGTCTCTTTATGACAATAGATTGTGACATCCGTGAGATATTTTTAAATCATTTCCTTCTCGATTTGTCGTCGGTTAATGTTAATAAAGTCACTTCTTTTTTTATTTCCCATATCTTTAAAATCGCGTGTTGGTTTTATTTCAGTTTTATCGTTTTTTGTTTTCTTATATCCATATGAATAAAATGAATAAATCTTAAACGATCTCTTTTGATGGTGGATTAATGTGATTTAAGTAAGACGAAACAGAAAGTCTTTAGACGTGTAGGGGAAAATATTTTAATAAAAATTTCAATGATCATGATTCTGTGATGCGTGTTTTCTTTTTAAAAGAAGAGATTTGTTTGTTTGACTGGAAAAGATGGCACGAGTTGAATTGATTTAAATATTATAAGAATTCACCTTGAAAAACTATAAGCACGATATTTTTGTGAATTTACTTTCTTACTTTGGTAGTTTACATTCAATTTTGTGACGGGAAAGTATTTACTATAATGTTATTCATATTGACCTTACCTCAGTCGTTTGACAAAAATAGAAATAAAAATAAAATAATAAAGTTTTTTTAAAGTTATGAAATAAAACATGAAGAAGTCATTAACCAATAGACAAGTTCAAACGGCCACAAGACTAGAATTTCGGTACCAATATTCTTGATTTGTTTCTAGATTATTTGCTTGAAGAGCATTTTGAAAAAATAGAAAACAATCTTAGGTTTGGAGATGATAACATTTTTTAAAAACGTGACTGATAAACATTCCATTCATTCCCGTCTGTCAAAAAAGTCTAAAAGTCTTAAAAAATATTAATATACCAACATTTTGTGTTAGATAACAAAAGTTTGAGACGAAAATCATTTTACAGGGTTATCCATTTTGCGGTTTCAAAAGTAAACGTAAATAAAACTTATATAGAACATTTGTTTTCATAATATTTCTTTTTTATTATAAAGTTTAAACGTTGACAATATGTGTAATACACTAAATTATTAAAATGACTTTTACTTCTTTTGAGGTTATTTTCGACCACTTTTTGATACATATTGGGCGGTATCTCAGCCATAACCTGACGAATGTTGGTTCTTAAGTGCTCAAGAGTTAAATGTTTATCACATAAACACCGTCTTTTGCGTAGCCCTACAAAAAAATGTCCATCGGTGTTGATATAGCCACGACGAGAAATTACGCGGCCAGGAAATGTAGATTCAAATGAAAAATATTCCACAATGTGCCGTAAGACAGTCCTAACTCCTGAAAAACGACGATAAATCGACACATTCTGGTCTTTGAAAACACTTTCACTTAAAACAGCGATATTTTTAGTGGTACTAGCGAAACGATGATGCACAAGCCTTACAATACAATACCAATCCAGTCTCTTCAAATTTCTTTACAATTTTGCGAATTGCTTGCGTAGTTGGACGATTATGTACACCAAGCGCGATATGTGACTGTTGCAGAATCACCATTTTTGTAGTAGGTTGTAACAATTCGTATGCGTTGTGCGATAGTTAAGGGATCCATTTCCGTAAATGTCAGACTTTCAACTGAAAAAAAAATTCGTTTAACAAAATAGTTTAACAAATGTCGAATTCCAGCCATATACTTTTGAAACCGCAAAATGGATAACCCGTTGTATTAGTTTGTATCTGTTTCTATAACTTCTAGTTTTTAGTAAAAAAAATTGTCTATTAGATTTTTTGGAAAAAAATAATTAAATATAATATGATCAAATAAGGCCCCGGAAATATTATAGTCTATTCGAAAACTAATTTTTGTTAAAATTGTCAATTGCATTTCGCTAGAAATCTATCCAGATGTTGAAAATAATGTTTTTTAAAGGCAAAACTAGTTCGAAACCAATATCATTAATGTTGGACAAGATTTTGATAATCGAAAATCAATTTTTACCAACTTTTAGTGTTTTTTTTTTTAGATTTTTATTTTTTGTAAAAGGTTTTTCTAAAAATGTTACCAAATGTCAAAAACGTTATTCTTCAATGCACTAATTATTTTTATTGCAATATAATTTTTGTTCGTAAAATATTCAATGTCACAAATATTTCTGGTCAGGTTTCTTGGTTCATAACAAAAACCATAAAATTAAATTTTTCTAACTTATACCAATTTATTATCACGTCACAATATATAATTGAGTTATTGGTTCGAAACATATTTGAGGTCAGCTTAATTTTTCACTTTTCTTTTCAAATTGCTGCAGTAAAAAAACACTTTTTGAAATTCCTTCGTGCATCTTTTAATGTTATTATATGTAAAACCAAATTTTTTGAAGTCGATATCTCTGCCAGTTCTTGAGATCTGTCCGACGAAAAAAAGTAATCATAAAGCACAAAAATCACTCTTATATAATCTTTGATCCAGATTACAGGACCTTGAAACATCGAGAATTCTATTGGAAGTTAATATTGAAGAAGCAAAAAGTTCAAGATTTTCTCAAATCGCTAAAGAATTTCGCCCAAACAACGTTTGAAACGGAGACAAATTTTGAATAAGTATTCATTGATGTCAAAACCATTTTACATAAAACCTTATTCAGGACTGGGTTTTTATTGTGTTATTCAACACCAGACAACGCGCACGAGGTGTACTTCACATACCACGGCACTACAACACATATGGAAAGAGACAGTTGGCATACGTTGTCCCGACAATCATCAATTCAATGCCTCAAGAAATTAAACAAATACAAAATTATTTGTGTTATTAATTTATTTATTCAATTTTTTATAAAAAACAAAACAAAAAAATGCAATAGTACATGTAAATCATAAGTAAGAAAACAACAATAGAAATAGTTCAATACATTGTAACATATATTTTAAATCTTCAGCTAATAAATTTGGAAAAATCCCTTGAAGAAGCTGGAAAATAGCCAGCGAAACGTCGGGTAACAGAAGATGAATTAGTTTTTTATTAATTGCATCAAGAATATTGATCATTAAAGCCCAATTGAACAAACATTATATAGAAAAAAGCAATTAAAATATTTCTTTTTAAATGATATAATTAATTAAATCCTTTAAAATACAAAAAAAAAATGTAAACTGAATTATAAAATTTATTTTGAAATATTACTTTTATTAATCTCTTAATTCTAAAAAAAGCTCACTCTATCTAACTATTTAATTATAATTATATCTTCTTTAATTATAATTATCTTCTGCAGAAAAGCTTAGGCTTCGCAGGAACATACAAATTGTAAACTTTACCTAGTAGATAGTAAAGCTTTAAAAAAAAAAAAAAAAAAAGTTATGCTTACATTTGTATAAACTCTCCTTTTTTTCAAATCGGTTTGGCAAAATTATGTTTAAGTCCCGAAACTTTGTCATATATATAGATGGAGAATTCGGAGTTAATTCCGGTATTTCTGATTTTTGGTTGGTTGTTTATAATACTGGCCTAATTAATAATTCAAGATTTCCGAAAAAAAACGCCAAAAATGTAAGCTTTTTTCGCTTATTGGTATTTTTTAAACTGAAACAGATTTTTTTTAAATTAAACACTATTTTAAGGCACATGAACTAACTTCAATTAAATCCTAAAGTTGTGTCTGTAGATGTTTAGGTTTTCAGAATGCCTTTGTTCAAAAATTAGCGAAAATACGGTTGTTACAAAAAATATTAGAGTGTAATAAAAAAGTTTAAAAAATGTGTCTTCATTTAGTTTTGACATTTTAGTTGAATTTAAATTTTCTTGTAATTTCTTTGTGTTCTTCAACAAAAATTATTACAACAGCTTCTTGAAAATTCAATTTACAAAAATATTTTGTTAAAATACTACTAATATTCATTTACTAAACGCAGTACTAACTATGGTACACTTGGGTGTATACGCACTATTTTTAAATGTTTGTTTTGTTTCTTGTATGCACTTTGTGGTGCTGTATTTTAATGAAACCATTATTCGTGTGAGTATACTACTCGAAATTTTTTAACATTCTAAACCCCATTGTGTCACCAAGGTGGGTGCAACAAGTTTTGAAAGGTGTACAAATATTATATATGTGAAACGCGTCCCGAAACCAAAACTTAAATCTCGTCAAAAAGCGAACAGATTGATTTTAGCTGAAAAGTGTCAATTTTTTCGAATGAGGCGAAATTGAGGAGGCTCAGACTGTTGCCAATAATTTTGGCATGATAAACGAACTAAAAGCAGCATAGAAATGCTCGCAGTTTTGAAGGTGGTACGTTGATGGTTTGGGTTGCCATAAGCTGCTGTTTCTACCAAAATAAATTTCCAAAAATATACGGATGAAATGAAAACGCTGCTATTTATGTTTCAAAACCCGAACCCGATTGAAATCGTTTGGGCAATTTTAATACAAATCGTTTTTGAAAATAGACGTAAATTGTACACTATAAATTATTTGACAAGAGTTGTTCAAGAAGAGTGAGCGAAAATTAATATGTGTCAAACAAAATCATTAATAATTTGAATACCACGACGTCTACGAGATGTTATTCAACGAAAAGGATCAAGCACTAAACATTGAACGCCTTTTTGAAAACTTTAAGTTTTACTAATAATTGTTTTTAAAAAATAGTCTTAACATTATTTCGTTCTGAAAAAAAAATAAACCATATCAAAATTATAAAGTAAAGTCTAATTTTTATATTATTGTTTTTCTTTATAGGTTTAGTTGTTAAGATACTAAATTAGTTTGATAAAATCCAATAAAAAATAAAAAAAAATCGTATTTTGTGTTTGTCCTTATCAGTATTTCGTAGAGTGTATCATATTGGATTTGCAATTTCCTAACTGAAAACACTGATTAAAAACTTTCCTTTTCAAAGAGAAAACAAATTGTTAATAGTATGCCAATTTATATTGTGAAATATTGAAGAATAAATAAAATAAGCCTGAAAAATTTGGAGCCACTATTTTTTGGAATAACTTATTTTATATATTTTCATTTCAAAAGAATGAATATTGCGCTTTTAAAAAACACTTATTTGATTGCAATTTTTACAATGAAAAGAAATATCAAAATAACCGCTAATGTCCAACTGATTGCCAAAGAGTAAAATGTTATTGGCATAAGCCAATTGATTGCCAAAGAATAAAATGTTACCAATTTTAAATTAAATGATTCTAAATACCACTTTAGTCACAATAACAACATTTTACTTTAAATGTATCGACGTAGACAGAAAATTTTTAAATATTTTTTAAAAACCCAAGTCAATTCATGAACTTTTTATTAAAACTTGGAATTTGAACAGAATTACTTTTGTCGCAAATTTCAATCAATTTTGTGATATAAAAATAACTCTAGGCCAATGGCATGGATTTATGCATTTTATCAAATATGTATTTAGCCATGAGTACTCGTACTAAGCCTGAATATATTTAAATTTTTTATCATATATCTCATCGTTAGTTTTGAAATTGAAAATCGACATTTCAATTTGCATAAATCTTGATATCATAAGAAAAATATTTTAACTTTCCTTTAATAAGAAATACCAACAGATTTTTATCAAGATTTATTATTTTTCAATCGAAAAGAAAATAAAACAAAAAATTATAGCTGTCACTTGAAATTATTGACATTATGAAAAAAAGAAAGAAGAAGATTATCTTAAACGTTTTAAAGACCGCTTGAGATATTTTATACACACATACAACATTTTATATTGCAAATTTATTTTCTGTAACCTTTTCGCTTTTGTATTTTTTTTTTTTAATTTTTATTTATTTCTTCAAAAAGATAATAATCTAAAAAAGGATCAAAACCCCATTAACCATTGTAAATGCCATAGCCTATTGTGCAGACATTTTTAACGATAACACAAAACTTAAGGACGTCATCCTAATGATGCTACATACTTATATTATTATGGATGTTTTGTATAAAAATATGTAGAGTGTTGTATGCTATGGGTATATGTAGGTAAGTTAACATGCTCTGCCACTAATAATATCCGTATCTGCACTCGTTTAATTATTAATTAGTTTTATATTTGCCTGCGTGTTGTAAGCGCGCACTCATTGCGCGCTAAAGACGATAACAACAAGCCAAAGACAACGTTACGTATACGACGATGTATACAAGGGAACAACAACGGCGACAACGATGAACTGACTATGGGACAAGTGACATTTTAGAATTAGAACTTTTTAAAATACTTAACAACATAGAGTACAAATTTGGAAACTAGGAAGACTTAACCAAGCTTTTGAATTCGACCATAAAATTACATCTTAGAGAATCACGAAAAATCAATTTTACTTCATAAGAAAAACAACCCTTAAAAAAAAAATGAGGGTAAGATTACATAAGGTTATCATTTATCTTAAAATTTTACTTCGAATAAGACATTCAAAAAAAAGACCCTCAATTTATTTCTACTTTTTCACCGTGTTTGTCCCACTGTTTTTTAAGTTGAGTTGATCTCAATGGCGACTGTATGTTGCAGCTTTGGCTTCGATGCAACAACCGATAAAATCGTCTTTAAACGTCGACTAATAAAATTGTAAATAAATCATCGGACCTTGTAAGACGACAACGATTTGTTTGACCGCAGTAACTTTTTCTAAAGCCTTTTTTTTTAAGTCTTTAAAAGTTTTGGTATTCTTTTTGTATTTTTTGTCCTCTCTTAATTTTCCTGCCGCACATCAAGACAGTGAGTCCTGAAGTATTTGTTTTTATTTTACCGTTTAAGTCAATGTGCTATGTTAATTGCAATCCAAGTCCTAAGCACTCTGATGCGTGTCATTAAGGTGTACACACACAATTTTCTAATAGTCCGGGAGCTAAAGATTCAATTTTTCAAGATTTTAATAAGATTAATCGAACCTGGTTAAGGTTGAACTGACAAAATGCACACCTCGTAAGATGACTTAGAAGTCATACTTTTTTCCTTCGAATTATTTAAATTAAAAAATTAAACTCAACCCCCTTTGACTATAAGCGCTCCTTTAGGACTCCAATCGCAGCAGTAGTGGCACCAAGAGTGGCGGGATAAACAAGTTTTCGATGATGATCTTTTAATAGCTCCGAGTAGATACAATCGCAACTCACAATCCACAACCGTTAAGCTAACCAAATATAAATATAAACACTCACGAAATAAGAAGCATCTTATAATGTCTAAGAGTCTAACGGCTTTAAATTTTGTTTAAAAATCTGTAGCCCGGATATGATACACCTACGACCGACGACCAATCCATGAACGTATATACTTACTCCAATCAGATTATTATGATTTTTCTATTCTGACAGTTGAACTGTCAAACTGAATGACAGCGACGAAAGATAGTCACCGATTTAATTAAAATTCCACTCATCCGTCAGAAAATATTGGCTATAAAGGTATAGGTAAGGTAGGTAGGTGAGGTACCTAACCTAACCTACTCCCTGGGATGGTGATGTCTACGGGAGGAGAGTGCTTATAGGTATGTACAATGTACATGAGCACGAGGTTGGTTTGTTCCTGGAAGTGTTGATCGTCGCCCAACAATCAAGAGGCCATCAAATCAAAGTGGAGGCAGGCGGCAGGAGCGACAAGCTAACATCTAACTTTGGCTTCGCAACTTCATCCACAACAACATTGTCTGTTGGGTAGTGTAGGAAAACTTGAATGCGAAATTACCGGGATTCAGGCGCATGTAAACACTCCCGTCGCTCGTCGTCGTCGTCAGAGTCATCGTCAGAGTCATCGTCAGCGTCATCGTCATCGTTGACTTGAGCGATAGGCTCTTCAAGTTCCACAAACTCTTGATTTGTCCGTTGTATACGACTACGAGCATATAATGGGCTTACATTCATTTGTATCTTTATGCGAAAAGAAGCAGCAAGCTAATTCTAGGCTACTGCCAATTTATCCTGCGTTGATGTTGATGTTGTTGTTGTTTTTGTTGTTGCTTTGTGTGAGGTTTCGATTTAGATGGCGTTCCTGACAGATTGCCTTGAGGGCTTTCAGTTGCTTCTTCAAATCTTGTTTTAACTTTAATTTAGGGTTGGGTTTTGGTTCTTCTTGATTTTATATAGGCTTACCCTTTGGTCTTTGGTATTTCTTTTGATGCAACCAGCAGACAAGGAAAAATTCAGATTTCTGACCGCATTACTGTAATTAACATTGAGGAACGGTCAAGTGATGGATGCTACTTTGTTGAGCGTAGTAAAGTATTAGGTACCTCCACAATATTAGCAAGTGTTGGATAGAGGTATATGGTCCACTATTGTGCAACAAAAAATGTAGTTTCTGGTAATCAAGAAAATTCCATAACACCCTTAATAATTATGTGGCAAAAGGGAAACGTGATCTTTTGAATTTATTTAATTCAGAAATAAAATAATATTTCTACTCGTAGAGATGCAATCGTAAGAAATTTCGTAATCAATCATCAGAAGAAATTGGTAATATAATTTTATATATCAATTCAATACATATTCCTTGTACGTGTTTAGGTTAGGAAGGTTAATTTAGCTGTGTCTTGATGAAATGTGGATAAGAAAGTTACTAAAATTGTATCTTACATAATGAATATAATTTAAATTTTGCCAAATTATTAAGGTCGAAGTTTTTCGGAGAGTTGACTTATTTAAAGAAAGTTTTCCTATTAAAAAAATCACTCCGGTCAAAATATTTTAAATTCTTAATTCGAAAAAAGCGAGAAAACTCACAATAAGAAGAACCCAAGACTAAGCAATAAGCATATTGAAAATGCACTTAGCATTTTTGAATTTAAGATAGTGAAAGAGTCCATTCGATTGCTTGAATTAAATTTCAGAATTCTAAAACTAGAGAACTCAAGAAAAAAAACAAGAAAGCGTTTCGCATTCGTGTAGTCCGGTTAAAATAAAGAATATCAGCATGTCCAAAATTGGAATCAAGGGTTAATTTATGAGTATTCCTAGAAATAAGGGTAAAAAGTTTGAATTGTATATATTTCCCAATCAACAAAAAGGCGATCATATGTCCTGCAAAAATAACAGAGGCATAAACGTGCCAAATGTTGCCTTCAAGATTCTATCCAACGTTCTCTGTGAGCGTTTTAAACCATTCTGCAACACTATGATCGGAACGTACCAGTGTGGCTTCAGGCAGATCAGCACAAGTCGCCGGGATTAAAAAAAGCTGATCCAACTAAGCCGTATGACGTTACAAAATACGTGGTGCAACGTGCAAATGAGTGACTACTAAATAAATAAATTAGGTGTCTCAAGAGTCCGTTGAGAATTAGGGCCTAGTGACTTACAACTTTTAACCATTCCTGTGTGCGAGTATTGTTGTCAGGGATGGAGGAATAAGTGACTACTTATCCGAGCTATTCTACACATGTGCAGGATTCAGGCAAGGAGATACGCTATCATGCGATTTCAGTAGCAGATATTGCGCAAAAGTGGTGTTAACCTGGAAGGCGCTGTCTTTAACAGGTCTTCACAATTGCTTGGCTATGAGGACGACATCATCGGCCGCTCCAAGTGAGCTGTCATAAAAGCATTTACAGATATTGAGGAATAGATGAAACGCTTTGGTTTAATATTTAATATTTATCAACAAACAAAGTCTCATCTGTCCACAGCTTATAAAACAAAACGTCACAGTTGGTGACAGTAATTTCGAGTTATTCTATAATATATATCAACTCCACAAATGACACTTTAGTGGAAATCCGAAGAAGCATTAAACTAGCCAATCGCTGCTACTTCTGTTTGGCCAAATAAATGGGTATGGAACTCCTTTCTCAAAAGACAAAGAGCCTTCGGAAGATATTTGGTACTAGGAGAAGATTTAATTGTGAACTTTACGAGCTGTATCAAGATTTGGATTTATTCTAAAAACGAAAACACGTCGAATACACTAGCTCGGCTACAACAAGCAAATTCACAAATACACTCCAGCATGATATTCTACACGGTTTATGATTTAATATTATTACTGTCAGAATCTGAATTTAATGAGCTTATCGTTATCATACGCTAACGTTGAAGTTCCACAGCTAGAGTCTAAGGGTCCGGCCACGCAATGAGCGACGAGCGACTGAGCGACCGAGCGACGAGTCGCTGAGCGACCAATCTGAGCGATGGGTGGCCATTTACTAAACGACACGTCGCTGAGCGATTAGTTGAAAAAAATAGACCTGTAATAAGATCGAGGTTCCGCAGATTTGGTGTACACCCCATAAATCGTGAAAGGGAAAATTATGGTCGCTCGGTCGCTCAGTCGCTCGTCGCTCATTGCGTGGCCGGACCCTAAGGGTGTTTAACAAAAAAAAATAACCGGAGACAAAACAGAGTCCTGCGGCACACCAGAATTTATTTTGCAGGCATCAGATCTTAAACCGTCTCAAACTGCTTGTTGTAGGAAAGGGTCTGAAAGGTTATTTCAAATCCAACGAAGAAGAAAAAGTTCATTTAAATCAATTGCATGCAATTTTGATAACAGAGCTTGATGTCAAATTCTATCAAATGCCTTTAAAATCTTATTTTCTCCAAAACAATACATTTTTGTTTGGTCACTCAGTAAATAGAAATATATTTCTATTTTTGAAGTTTTGCGTTTTATGAACTACTTGGGTTATAAGTTAAAATTTATATTTGACCAGTTTACCAGTAGTATCCGTGGAATGATGGTTAGTGCGTAGGGCTATCATACGATAGGTCTTGAGTTCAATCCCTGCGTGTGTCCTTCGAATAAATAACTTAAAAAACAGCTACGTTTATGGTTAAAAAATTCATAAAATTCCTTATGTCTAAATACCTATACTTGAAATACAGTTGGAATGCCTAAAGCCAGTTAAAATAACTTTTCTTATGATTTTATTTCAATGCCTCAACATTTCGATACAATTGTTTATGCATCACTCGAGATGTATACAAGAGGAGTTGCAGAAAATAATATCGGATCGTAAATTGGTAATAAAATTGGCAAACTATTGCATCTGCGATTTCGATTTCAAAAACTGGATATTTTTCTGGCTCGCGAACTTTTTACACGTTACACCAATACGCTGCAATGGCTGAATGTCAGTGCAGCGGCCATTAGCATAGTATTCCCTCTACATGCATAAACCTGACATCTAAAAGTTGTTCAATTAAATATCTAAACATAAATTGTGGACTTTATGGCAGGGAGATCAAAACAAGCTAACGAAAGCGAGACTTTATAATACTCGCAATAGCACTATCCAAAGTGTCTGATGCCACGGTCAGTGTACAATTTACATTTATTCACCATAAGCTGCTAAGCATATTCAAAGGATTCAAGTTTAAAAATCCGATGGAGATGGTTATAAATTTATGAACTTCCAATGAAACGGTTGCTTTGTGGGGTGCCCATTACATACGGTGTTGGCCATTTCACGATATTAGTTGTTGTTAATAGACTTTGGTAATGAGCTTACTTAGTAGTTTTTGGATAAATGTTTTACATTTATCTCAACGGGTGGGGCTCAATAAGATGAGAGGTTTTAAACTTCAAATGTCGAGGTTTTCATGTTTTTTTTTTTTTTTTGAAGGATACTTAGTTTTTTTTTCAAATATTCAAAGCTGCTATTTATCATCACGAAATGGCCTTGAGGCTTCTTTGTTTTTTTGTTGTTTGCCTGTGGATATAAAATGATTTTTTCAAATTGGCGGGCTTCAAGGCTTCATGGCTTCATCTTTGTATGGTTAAAGAAATGAGAAATATTTTTAATTGGTGAACAAAAAAATTATTATACCTACACTGCACTCAATGCAGATATACTATGTATGATATAGGTAGACGTAGGTATGTAATTTAGAATGTTGCGTGATAGCACGCTAGATGCTTCTTGAAGGAAAACCATGTTTTACAGTAATGCAGGCAAAAAAAAAGCGAATGGTTGAATATTTAATATAATAATTTTGATGCCTTAGGCTAAAAGAAGTTTCGTAGAATTTACGATTTATGCAATTTGTGGGTTTCTTTAAAAAAAAAATGCACAAAAAATACAAATTCAAGCCATGGATGAGTTGCAATAAGCAAATGGAATCAATGAAAGAGGTGCATTTCCTGCTTTTGAATGGCTATAATATTCAGCAAAAATAATTTCTATTACTACCATAAAACAAATAAAGTATGTATACTGCAATGAAATGTTTTATGTGTTTTTACAGTTACACTTACAAATTTTATGGAATTTGAGAATTCTGTGGTTGAATTTAGAACTTTGAAGAATTATATCTTTTTAGTTTGACAATTTCGATTGATTTTATGTGAACTTTATTTATTTTTTTATTTATTCGAAAGCAAATAAAATGCTTATTTTTAAATTTAAAAAGATGCTCTTGATGTAATTTTTCTCAAAACCCCAATTGTTTGAAAATTTAGTAAAAAAGGTTGGATTTTTTTTAATTATACCAACTGCTGGCAACAACATTTTTTTTTACATTGACATACCTGACTTTGTTCTCAAGATTCTTGAGTCGAAAATGATTATTTATTTGATGTTGTGAATTAAGGCCAAGTGAAATAAGACGCAATTTTAATTTTACGATGAGGTATGTAACTCAGCATGCATTCCTCCTGTTTGGGCACACTATAGGTTTTGGGATAGGTTTCAAAGTTGACTTTTTTATTCATTTATCACAAACCATATTGATTTAAGTGAAATGAAACCAATTTGGCATTACTTCAGTTTGTTTAAGTGTAATACGACCAACTGTTGGAAATTGGCTTTAATACACTTTACAAAAGTGAAATGAGGCCAATTCTTGAAATGGCTTATCCATTTTGCAGTTTCCAAAGTAAACATAAATAAAACACTCATAAAATATTTTCGTTCATGATATTTCTTTTTTATTATAAAATTTGAACGCTAACATTATGTGTAAAGTACTACATCATTTAAATGACCACCACGCCAATTGTTGCAAGCATCCATTTTTTTTAGGTAATTTTCCACCGCTTTTTGACACATATTGGGCGGTATCTCATCTATAACTTGACAAATGTTGATTTTTAAGTGCTCCAGATTTAAAAGTTTATCTGCATAAACACTGTCTTTCGCGTAGCCCCATACAAAGATAGTCCAGTGGTGTCAAATCGCATGATCTTGGGGGCAATCTCTTGCAATAAAGCAATATTCGCTCGAGTTGTGCGGCATTTGCCACCATCTTTTTGAAACCACATATTCTCCAATAAAATTAGGTACATTTTAAACCTTTTTTTAACTTTTTTTTGCACAAATTTTGAGTTTAAAACAATTTTTTTCAAAAACTATGTATAGTTTTGACTTCATTCAAAAACAAGCTAATAGACAAAGTGTTGGCATTAAAAAATGTAGATTAGATTAGATTAGATAGATTTTTTATTAGAATATTATAAATACATTTTACAAATCATGTTTTTACATATATACAAAAAAATCATTATGACATGGCATTTGCCGTCTGCCAGATTGACAATTAACATATATTATACAAATATTGTAATAAGCTTATATAATTATTTACATATGTGGATTTAAAAAAGAAGTTAGTTTTAAATTATTTTTATTCTCAACTTTAAGTTTGAATTAATTTAAGTGGATTATTGTTTGATAAATCAGAAATCTTCGTTCATAATTCTAGATCTATAACATAACGCGATTTTGCAATATTTGTACAAATTGCCGACATTCATCTCATTCAGCAAGGCAACAACTTGTTCATCCGATAAGAAGTCACTTCCAAAAAAGCTCCTTCTTGTTTCCTTTAAAGTAGGGCATTTTCCAACGAAATGAATAACGTCCTCTCTTTCTCTAAGATTGCACATACTGCACTCCAATGGTAATTCGGGTCTATGTGGTATGAAATTCAGGCTTATAAGTTCGCTTCGGAGTCTAACCATTGTTGAAATCTCGTTCACACTATTTGCATCACTAAAGTAGTTTCTTTCAGCAAGATTGTGGTTCAGCCTTCTATAAATTGTTCTGAATAAGGACTCGGAAGCTTCAGCTACATAATCTTCTCTACATTTTTCATCTACTTTCGCAATCACATCATATAAGATATCCTTGCAACTTGATATGCTTCCAACGTTTAAATTGAACTCCACGTTACATCCTTCGGCGAGGCAATTCCACTCCCTGTACCAGCTATTTTGATTTTGTACTGCTTTAAGAGCTACTTTCTTGACCAGTCGGGAATCAGGCATCTTGAAAACTTTCAGTAAGTAGTCTGCTTGCAGTTTGAGGGTTTTGACGAATAGAGGTGAAAGTCCTGTCTCTAGCATAATAACATAGTTTGGTGTGTTCAATGGCAGACGAAATACTCTTTTCACGTAGTGAGATAGTAGTTTCTCCACTGTGGGAAACTTTTTACATCCCCAAACTTGGGCGCCGTATAAAAGAATGCTCTCCGCTGCAGCTTCAAATACTTTATATTTTATACTATGTGCTATGTTGACGTTCATAAAAACTCTTTTCCATGCTATATTTATAGCTGTTTTTGCTTTTTGCAGTTTTTCTACCAGATGCTTTTCCATGTTTAAGTTGCTCGAAAAGATGACGCCTAGGTATTTGTACTCCTTGACGCATTCAATGTCTTCTCCGTTAAACACCCACTTTTCATTCGATGCGTTTCGTCCACCTCCTCTTTTAAAAATCATCACCTTGGATTTTTGAGTGTTGACAACCAAATTCCATAAACAACAGTAATTGTAAATCTTGTTTATCATAAGTTGGAGTGTTTCTAGCAAACAAGACTATATCATCCGCGAACATCAATGCTTTAATACGCTCTCCCGCAAAGTCAACTCCTCCAGGAAGGAAATCAATTAGATCATTTATGAAGAGCGAAAAGAGGGTAGGACTCAGTGTGCATCCCTGCCTCACTCCTGACGAAGTTGCAAACCAATCCGAAAGTTCCGCTCCATTCCAAACTGCAGCCCGTGTTCCTCTGTACAACTCTTCGAGTATTAAGCCGAACTTCAACGAACATCCCAGATTGTACAATTTGTAAAATAAGGCACCTCTGTTGATCGTGTCAAAAGCTGCTTTGAAATCGATGAAAAATACATACAATTTTTTTCCCTTCATGCAAAAGCTTTCAGCAAGGCTCCTAAGGACAAAGATATTGTCGATTGTAGAGTATCCGGATCTAAAACCAGCTTGACACTCGTTTAGCACATTTTGCGTTGTAATCCACCTTGTAAGTCGTTTCCGTAACATTGTTGTGAAGATCTTATATGTTGCATTTAGAAAAGAGATTCCTCGATAGTTCGCTGCATCCATCAAGGATCCTTTTTTGTGTATCGGGAATATTACAGCATTCCTGAATTCATCTACCGGAAGATTCCCCTCAAAAACATTATTAAATAATGTTACCAGATGTTCTTTCAGTGTGACGCTTCCGTATTTGTAGAACTCTACTGGAATACCATTTGAACCTGCCGCTTTCCCATCTTTAAGTGTCCATAAAGTTTGTTCAAGTTCATGCATACTCAATTCTGGGTCTAAAATTTCGTTCTCAAATCGAGGAACTGCATAATGCCAGTTTGCTAATGTTGTTTCGGGATTTAGTAGATCTTTGAAGTGAAGAAAGAGTGAATTTGCACACAGTTTTTTGTGTATTACTGGTTGTTTTCCATTTAATTCCCAAGCCAGTTTCCAAAAGTCCCTAGCGTTTTTACAAGACAGCAATCTGCATGCTTGTTTTTCTTCATATTTCAACTTTTTGGCTTTGCATAGCTCTTTATATTTCCTATTGGCCTCTAAGTAGTTAATCCTAACTGAGCTTTGGGAGGAACTCCGAAAATTTTTCAACCATGCAAAAGAAATCTTCCTAGCTTTTCGGCATTCTTGATCAAACCAATTAAAAAATGTATAAATCTTAGTTTTAAGTATTACCAATATTTTTTAATTATTTACATTAAACGTACATATTTTTTTTAATTGCCCCTACCGTCTAAACGGGGGGAGATAGACCCCCCTACCATAGTAAAAAGTGCTTGTTTTAAACTGTTCTATACAAATCCGTCATTAAACTTTGTCGACTGAGTAATCGTACTATCCCCGTGTTAAGAACTGTAGGCACTTCGATTCCCGAAATGACTCGCACAAAAGAATGGTTGAGAGTTGGTTCTTTACGAGCTGCCAAAATATATTTTAATTTTTACATTTTTAGGAATGTAAAGTTACACGAATAACATTTACTTAAAATATTTCTTTCTACTTGTTTTATGCAACTCGAGTTACCAAATTCATTTGATCATCCTTATTTTTGTATTTTATCTAAACGTCTTGAGCAACATAAAAAACGTCCCATGCCACCGGAATTGGATTGTCATCTCTGCCTACTTAAACTTTCTTATCTCTTTTAAAGATTCATCTATTGAGTGATATAAAAACCTGTAACCTAACGAGGTAAGTGATTTGACGGTCACCTCTTCGTCTATAAAGAACTAAAAAATGTCCATCAGTATTACAAAAAAAAAAATTAAAAACTAATGTCTAGCACCTGAATTACAAAAATACACATCACTTCTATCCCAGACACGATTATGACCAACAAATAAATATGATTTTATCGATTTACATCAGTCTATCGTTTCCTATAGGTAAGGTACTTATTACTCAACAGAAAAGTCATGTCTGTCTCAATAGAGGAGCTCATTAGAATCTATCTGTCCATTAATAGAGAAAAAAAAGAAGAAGTTAAGAAAAATATAAGCCATCACTCGTTTAACATTTTTATATTCTTTTCGTCTACACTACATCGACATCACTTTTGTTTTTAATAACTTCCAAGAAACAGGTAAGACTTAAGACCGACCGACCATTCTAACTACGAGGAGGTATATACATATATGACTGAAACATGACAGACAAAAGTTGAAGAAGAAGAAGAAAAAGACCGAGAAAGATATAGAGAGTAGGTAGAGCTGTATAAGGTACCCCAAACAGCAATTACTGACCTTCAGATCCTCGCAGTTGGGGCTGGTCCTTCTTATTTCCACACTTAAAAACCCATAAAACCTGTTGGCTTCACCAAAAGCAAAAAAAAAGGAAGTAAGATGCAACCCTAACAAAATGTATATCTTTTTACTTGCGACATATAGGAACTATATGGCAAGTTTTGCATTCGTGCAGAATTTTGTCTGTCTGTCCACGCTCCTACAGCCTAAACCATTGGGTCGATTGAGTTCAAACTTGGAAGTTAAGGTTTTGAGCAGATTCGCGTTAGGCGTTTTTTTCATTTTTTTTTTAAGATCAAAACTAACAGTGGCCCCCATACAATTTTTTTGGTCAAAAAACGATATTTCGAATTTTCTCAAAAACAAACCGATAGATTTTTTTTTAATTTTCTCTAAAATTTTATTTTTTAACTTGGCTTCTTTTAATAAGAAAAACATATTTTTGTATTGCTCAGGAAAGGTACCGCTCATAGAACCGTTTTCTTGTTTTTTAATTTTCTCAGCAACTTTTGAACCGATTTCCATAATTTTTTTTCTGAACAGGCTCTTATACTGCCTTAACAATATTTGATTATCAAAAGTGCAATTTTTTATTTTTTGGATTTTTAAAAAAATATTGAAATTTTTTTTTTCAAAATTCTATATCTCAAAAACGGGTGAACATTTTTTTACGAAATTGAAATATAGAGCGTATATTTACAATCACTAAACAACTGCATACCAAAAATATTTTTAGAACAAAATCGAAAAATTGTATATATAAAAAATTAATTTAAAAAAAAACCGCTCTAACGATTTTCAAAAAAAAAAATTGAAAAATCAAGGGTTTTTTGACTAATAAAATGGCATTTAAATTTTTGAAGACAAACTTATTTTTCAGGTAAAATTTTGAATCTTAAATTAGTTTTTTTTAAATTATTTTAACTGTATTAAATGTAACCCCCTCCCAAAAAATTGAAAAATGGAGGTTTTTTCGACAAATCAAATGGCATATATATCTTTGAGACAAACTTATTTTACAGGTATTTTTTTAGATATTATATAGATACTTTTTTAAACAGACTCTTTGCATACAAGAGCAAGTTCGTGCGACCCAGTCGTGCACTTTATTTATATAGCTGTCATGTTGTTGTTGTTGTTGTAACATCTTTACATTTTCTACTTCTCAACTTTTTGCAATAACAACAAAAAACCCAAAGCCATCTTGGACATCATGGAAAGGTATACATCTTTAAGATATATGGATGCTGTGTTGATTTATCTCTTCTCCGGCGCGGCGCAGTGGTTTTTTGTCTTTTTAGTTCTGTTTGTTTTATGGCAAAAATGTGTTCTTCAATTTGTCAGAATGAGGCAATTTAATGATCAATCACTGATTCGACCAAGAGATATATCTCAGCCAGACATCATGTTCCTACAGATTATTGAGAGGGACAATTTTAGTGTTTTATGTGATGTGTCACAATTTTTTGATTTCATTTTCTTGTGAATGACATCCAACATGGAAGTTGTTAAACTTCACGCCCGAGTTTGGTATTTTGATGTACTCGTATACAAAATAATAAACCCACGACGTTTGGGGAATTTAAATCATAAAATTAATTTCTTTTTACCTGCATAACGGTGATAGATAATAATTGACATTGGAAATAAACTCGATCTGTAATCGAGATTAGAGGAGGGTTTTATATTTGAAAACTTTCCTTCCTCCACCCACAAGGCCGATTATTTTGTATCTATTATTAATTTAACCAGAATAACCACTCACCCAAAATGTCGGTTATTATGTCTTGTCATTGGGTTACAAGAGCTCAAAAGCGCAATTACAAAATACCTAAATAATAATCTTTACGTATGCCTTTGGAATTATCGGCTTAGTGTACGAGTACCTGTGAATAGCTTTGTTTGCTTTAAAGGCACTCGTATAGCTCTCTACTTCGGGATCAACTGTCATTCAGATTTAATAGTAGGGTATTGTTGTAGTTTTGGGTCTTTATTTGTATTTCTTTTCAACCGATTTCTTCGTAAGAAAACACTTTAACCTGAAGAGTGAATGTCTTACAAAATATCTTGACTTGAAGAATTTAATTCCGAGCCTATAAAAGTAGATATGTACGTGTATATTTAAATTTTATCTATTCATCAAGATTTTTTTTGGGGGGGGGGGGGGCTTAAAGTGTTTGAGATAAATAATAAAAATGAAAAAAAAAACTTTTTACATCAATATTGAATTGTAAAACGTTGACTTAGGTTACCTTTTAGTATAAAACGTTTGAAGCTCCAAAAAAAATTCTTCGCATTATTCAAAAGTAATAAAAACAAAATACATAAAACTTTTTATTTGTTTATTTACTAGATTACATATCAAAAATCGAGTTCTTTTCCTGTGTGTGGATTGTAAAGTGTTTTGTAACTTTTTTGATATTTTAAAAATGGTAAATTAATTATGTTTTTGATTTTTGTTTTTATTCAGTAAATTGAATTTAAACCAATTTGTATGTTAACGTTATTTTTTATGACTTAATTTTACAACTGGCCACATATCTACCTAATAAAATTGTACAACTTGTTATTGTGACAGAGGGTGGAGATAATCTTTAGCCTTAAAAGGAAAACCACAACAAAAAAAAATAAACAAAAAGGTGTCTTAATTAAAATTCTTGATTTTAATTTTATAGACATGGCCTAGGAACTCTCTTTCTATACCTTTATTTGAGGAAGCTGGAAAATTTGTAGTTTTAAGTTTTTATGTTTACGGAGAAAAATGATTACCGAGAAAAAAAAACAAAGCCTTAAACGTCATTTGATGCTAAGCGCTGGTGTCGGTTTTATGTTACCATACACTTTTGAATTTGTAATTTTTTGAGCTGACATAAGGCAATACAAATAAATTTAGAGACTTTCGGTATGTGGCGCTAAATTAAGGTCTTCTTTACATGACCTTCATGAATTAAAATTAATATTCTATCAAACTGTCAAAAAGTTTCTAATCTTTTACAGACTTTAAGAATGTTAGTTTTATAGATACTAAAATAGGTTCACGAAGAGAGGTAAAAAAATGTGATAGCGAAAAAATCCCCAATTAGTTGCGTGCCAAAAATAAGGAAATACAAAAATCGTTTTATACTCTCACTACAAACTGGAAACACTGCAGCGCGGGGTGCTTTTAGGCCTCAAGTATTAGATTCCGCCAGCTTACTCGATCTTTAGCTGGTTGTCTCCACTTCTGAATACCAAGTTGGCTTGTATCGCCCTCAACTTGGTTGCTTCACCTGAGATAAGATCTGCTGGAGCTGGAGCTTCGATATATATTCACTTAACATGATCTAGCCATCTTAACAGTTGGACTCGTAGTTTTTTCACCAGTGGAAAGTCACTGTCCAGCTCATGGTAATGCTTTTATTTTGCCAGATGGCGCAAATCGGTCCATAAATCACACGTAAAGAAATTTCCTCTCAAAGATATCAAGAGAGCCTTCGTCCAGCTGAGAGAGGGTACATGCATCTGCACCATACAGCAAAACCGGATTTTTAACAAAGTCATCTTAATGCTACGAGATTGCTTGTCCAAAGAAATACCTATTACGAAGTGTTATTCTATGCTTGATTTCAGCACTAATGTCATTTGCAGAGTTAACATCAAATTCTTAAAACACCTCGAAGTTATACCAATCAATGGTCTCTTTCTGACCAAGTCTCCGATTGGAAGCTAATATTTCACTTTGTTCTTATTAATGAAAAGGTCTATTTTTTCGCTTCAGTGTCGCGTAACTGCTCGCTTGGTTCTTCAAATAATGTCAAAGATTTTTGGCCACCGAATTGCTCACCAATCCCTCAAGAACAATATTGAAACAGCTAAACATGAGAGTGCGTCAACTAGTCGTATTTCTCTGTTGGTTTCAAAGACATCTGTTAAATGTCTACCAATTTTGACGGAGCAGCATTCTGATAAGACGTATCAGCTTGGAAGGAATACCATAACTCGACATAGCATTGTATACATAACTCTTCCCTGTTGACAATGTCATAGGCTGCGATAAAGAGGTGATGTGTATCGCGATGTTGTATGCTTGAATCTTCTACAGAATTTAGCGTAAAGTGAAGATTCGGTCGATGGTAGTTTTACAACGCATGAAGTCACTTTGGTAAATGTCAATCAATTCATCAGTAAACAACAAGAATCGACATTTTAACCACTTAAACAGCAAATATGTAATACTGCTAGGTATTCTGTTGTCATCAAAACCACGCGACAAAGCAGAAATTTACAGAGTTCCTGCAACTCTTACAATTTTTGTAGTTAATTTTAACAACTTCAATGAGATTTTGAAGAGTATATCGTTCCAGTGTTATTAATAGACTAATTTTACTTGTCAAATGTCAAAAAATAACAGTTTCAAAAGTGACAACTGCCCAAAAAGGAGGCTATTCGAAATGAAACCTCTAAGTGGAAAACCTTTTATGGCCATTATCAGACAACATAAGGTTCTCTCTTTCGCAGTCAACTGCATTCTTTGAACTTAAATTTGGATCGAGGTAACTAATATCTTTTTCAAGTAGTATTAATTTCAAACTTAGTACTTTACTTCACTTACCAAAGCACCAATAAAACACTTCAAATAAGTTACAAGTCCACTATTTTGTATTGTAGTGAAATATGACTTGTTCCTTTCCAATTTGACGAAGTTTATTTATAAAAATTAAATAAATTAGGTGGCGCAAAAGTTCGTTAAAAACTAGGGTCTAGTGACTTACAGCTCTCAACCATTCCTCTTTGTGAGTAATGTTGTCAGGGATGGAGGAGACGTAGAGTTTAAAGCCGAATCCGAACGGCTAAGTTGAGAAAGCACTTTTCATTGCAAGAATTACTCTTGGAGGATTTTCCAATTCCTTGCAAGAGGCAGTACCCGTAAAAAAAAACTTTTAATGACACTGGCAGGGATTGAACCCAAGACCTCTTTCATGACAAAAAAGTTAAATTATACAAAACAGTAATAAGTCAGAGAGTAATGAAGTTCAGCTTTCTATTAAATAGAAGCTATGAATAGCTGATATTTTGACACGAGTAGACTTGACTTGATGTTAAGGGAAGTTTTTCTTGGCTAACTTTCCAGTCTACTTTCCAATAAAGTTGCTTTAATTGGAAAGCGATTTTTTGGAAGCTGGCCAATCAGATACTAGGAATTTGTCCTTAATGAAGTCTGAACCTGTCCAATGACAACAACTGTCAAATCGATTAGTCTTAATAATTCCAAGACTTTCAATAAACCGTACCAACCTTTGTAGACAAAATTGTACATTGGGCGTATACTCACTTTTATTATTTAATTGATATTATTTGTGTATATAAATGTCATTCCACCTTTTTTTTAGAATTACATCATCAGTTGCATGAAAGAATAACGTTTATCAGGTCAGCTAGTTTCTATTTCATAATGTTGTATTAATAATTTAAACAAGTCAAAATTCAAACACTTTGAAAGAACTTCTTACCTTTTAAAGTGTTTTCTAGTGATTTTTGATTTTGATTTAAATTTGTATTTATGACTAGCAGCCCGTCCGGGCTTCGCACGGGTAGACATAAATAGGTACAGATAATGCAGCTTTCTAATGAAAAAATAATTATTAAAATCGGTCCAGTACTTTTTGAGTTTATTCGTTACATACAAAAATACAAATCTTTCCTCTTTATAATATTAGTGTAGAAGTGTAGATTAAGTACAGTCTTGATTTCCTTTGTTATTTTGTTGATATGTAGGATGGTAGGTACTCGTATAGTCCAAAGTAACTGATCTTTTGGTTATGTGATATTTAATATATACCTAGGTTATTTTTTAAAATGAAAAAGAAACTGTCAGCCCGTTCTAATGAAATAGGTACACCTGCGGCCCACCTAAATTATATAGCTTAGGTAAGGTACCTATACCTACTATACCCTCAAAGTGTTGTCCTACAACAAACAATGTTTCACTACCCACAGCTCAGTAATACATCTTTTGCGCACAAAGATGTCCCCCATAAAACTTTTGCGAAAACATCTCAGCAGTCAGCACCAAGTTTAAAGCCTCAGCAACACACATAATTTATTTTAATGGAAATGAAAATTCGTGAATGTCACAGAAAAATACTTATATTTCTTTCCTGCCACAATACAACACAACACTCCACACTCAGCACTCTTGTTGTGATGTTCTTTTTTTATGTGGATGGTGACAATATTCTTATTTTTTAAGTCAAATGCCAACAGCGAGCACTCACGCCTCATGCGCCAAACAAGCGCAAATTTCAAACTCAAGAAGATTTATAGTCACACGTATTCAAGAATCTGTTGACATTTCTACCTTGGTTCTCATGCAATTAATCGCTGTAATGGATCCCTGAAAAAATGTATCTTTCTTTTTCAATATAGCAAATTGCCGACGCGGCGATTTAAGTCAACAAATTCTAGCAACGGACGAAGGCAGCTTGAAGACGCGAACGAATGGTAGTGGTATAGGGTCGGTCGATGATATTGAAGCAAGCAAAGCCAACTACTGTCTTAAAGTGGGCGACCGACCGACAACGCGACGGACGCTTTTTGTCCACTCTAAAGACTCTTCTTATTCTTCAAAACATAGATACATTTCCTGATAAAACAAGGAAACTAGAATTACGGATTTTTTCCTCAAAGCTGGTTTCACATGCTGTTGATGAAAAATGAAAATGAAAAATGGGAAAACTTCCCCTCTAATATGCAAAAACTCTGGCAACTCTAATTGGACTTAATACCGTGAAAATACCACTGAAGATGGCGGCAAATTAAAACAAAGAGATTTAAACGGAAGTTGCTCACCAAACCAACCGCCTTTTTTTTTGTGATGTTCTTGTGTGTCTCCTATGGGGCCTTGGCTGACTAGGGTTAGGGCTACCTTTCCTATAGTCAACTCCACTAGCTCTGCATAGAAGTATGTAGATAGATTCTAACATAATTGTTTTGACGTGTTTGAAGCTCCGCAAGTCAATTTGTCTCATTATACTTAACTTTTGTGGTATGAAAAAATGACATTTCATGCGCTCACATAGTTCCTAGATCCGTTATCTGATTGTTTGTTATCCGTTATAATTGTTTTTGACACTAACTTTAAAAACAGCACACACCAAACATGCCATTGTCAAACGAGGAACGAGAAGTAGTGTGAACAGGGATCATTGTTCTCCTGTGAGTTCCTGTGACACACATGTCCTCGTTTAGTGTGGTGTTCAAAATGGAACATCTTCCTTTTTGCAATTTGTGTGAATTACATAAAGGACGACGACATATTCTATAAGGAGTCTCTGAACTCTGAGGTGAAATTCCAAAACGGACTTTTATGGACCACCTGTCGCCCTCATGTAGTATTTCTGTTGTTTTGTAATTTTTGTTGTTATATTTAGCAATATTCTTATACACATGTTCGGAAGAAGTACGTGTTTATTGTAGGTATGTAATATTTGTGTTTTGTAATGTTTCAATAAAAACGAACAGTTCGAAAACGAGGGAATAATATTCTGTAGATGTGGAGTGGATGGGTCTCCTCCATTAAGGATTCTAACTTTAACATTCGATGGTTTCTTAATTGTTGTTGGTATTTTACTTATTTTTTATTTAAGGGAAAGTTCAAGCAAGAAGACTTGAAGTTGGATATCTTGAGGATGTCAGAAGATAATACTTGTTTTATATTTTTGTGTAAAGAAACGTAGAAGAAAACGTGAGGTCTTTTCTTATGAACGTTCGCAGAGAAATGTAGGATAAAATGCGTCCCCTTGATGCAGACAGATGCAAGAAACATGTTTTTGTATATATAAAACATGTCTCGGTGTCAATTGCAAGAAGAAGTAATTTGTTCTGTGGAAAGTATAAAATTGCAAAAAGTCTTGAAATGAAATTTAATAATAAAAATTTAATTAAAAAAAAAACGTTTTTTAATTAAATTCTCAGTAGTATAATATTTATACACATTTTTCTATTTATTTTTAGCTTCGAAAATATCAAAGGAGTTTAGAGTTTAGATATTAAAGAGTTTGATAGGATAGAACATTTCTAAGTATGTTTTTACATCATAAGATTTTGTACATAGAAATTTTATATATGAATTTTTACAAAAAGTTTGTATTTTTTGAAAGAAATCTTACCTTATCTGTGATGTACTTTTATTTTAAGTCATTAAAAAGCTTTGTAATGGCTGATTGTTTTCCTATTTCCTTTTTGGCAACATTGGTTTTGACAGCTGGTGTACGTTTCGTAATTCCCGTCAGTGTCAAACTCTTCAGTTTGATCTATAATTTAACCATGAATCGTCTTCAAAACGAACAATGCTTTCAAATGATCGAATTTTATTATTAAAATGTGTGATCTGTTTAGAAAGTTCATTGCGCACTTCTTCCATTTTATGGTCAGTTTAATCGACCTACTGAAGCAGCTATTCGCTATTAAACCATTAACACGCTTATGTGTATGTAGAGTGCGAACTGAGGAAAATATAGCAGCTATATTCACCAATGTTATGAATAACCGTAAATTATCAGTTCCGCGTCGCGCCGCACCGTTCGCAGGAATTGGGCCTCTGTTCCTCCACTAAGTGAAAAATTTTGGGAAAAACTTTAGGTGTGAAGCCTTATAAAATACTGCAGGTGCAAGAATTGGAGCTAAGTAGGTCGTTCTAACACAACACCGAATTTTTGGTGAATAAGGTTTTGAAATGTTGGCCGAAGATTCACTTCTTTATCGACAAATTTTGTACAGCCACCTAGCTTATTTCTGGTTAAATGGATCTACCAATGCATCCAGAAAAAGTCACTGTTTGGTGTGGATTTGGGCTATTGGAATTGTTGTGCCATATTTTTTTAAGACGATGCGAATCACACCGTTACTGTGAACGGGGAGCGCAGAACTTCAGGCCTTCAAAGAAGCCCACTCTTGCCTCGGAGAAAACTTGATACCAACTACCGATATACCCATCTTCTCAGATAGTCAAGCTGCCATAAAATCATTGGATCATTTCTCAATAAACTCAATAACAACCTAAATCTGCTGATCATCTCTTATGGAAATGGCGGAGCAAATCAAAATTCACCTTATTTTGTTGCCGGGTAATAGAAAATTGCAAAGCAGACGAACTTCCATAAAATGCTATAACTTTACTTTTGGTTGATAGCAAATCCAACATCGGTATACCTACCTATAGCTATTTGTAAACTTAGAAACCATAGGCATAGATGGTCTAATAGCCAGTGCTTGATGCTTAACGCTCGAAGAAACTCATTTGGGTTGGTAGATTGCACATTAGCTCCGTTATATGAGTCCCTACAGGACACTGCTTAATGGGTAGGCATGCTTTTCAACTTGGTGCTCCCGCATTTGATTTTTGCAGAGCTGCATAGATGAAGAAGAAATGGAGACAATGTCTCTCTTTATGTTCACGTCCTGCCCTATCACAAGACGAAGAATCCACTTTGGAGGGTTTTTCAATTGGCATGTTGGTTGGTTGGCCCAGGTCCGCCCCGGACTGTAGCGCCACCTTAAGTAAGTAAGTAAGTTTTTCAATTGGCGCTGGTAGATTTTGACTTGTGCCTACACCCGTACAAGATCTAACTGTCCCAGGAGCTCAAAGTTCATGACCATAGACAACGCCGTTTGTTCGCTGACTGGGCTTCGAAAGTAAGAACCTCAAAAAGTTACCGTTTGGTGTGGATTTTAGGCCGGCGCCGTAATTGGTCCGTACTTTTTTGAAAACGACGTTAGTGAGGCGGTCACCGTCTACAGTGATGATAACTAATTTGTTATGGCCCAAATTGAACCATTTGGACCTAGACGACATATGGTTCCAGCAGGACGGCCGGCGCAGCGCTAGTGCCACACAACAAACGCCACGATCGACATTTTGCACGAACGATTTGAGGGTAAGCTAGACTTTCAGACTTCAGTCCGCTAGACTTTTTCCTGTGGGGTTTTTTGAAGTCGCAGGTCTATGCAAATAAACCACAATTGATCGATGCCCTTAAGGTGAACATAACACAGGCCATCGCTTAAATTCAGCCGGATCTATGCGGAAGAGTACCTAATTGAAAATTGGACCACTCGGATCCGTGTCACCGTAAAGAGCCGAGGCGGAAACGATGTCATATTCCACACTTGATGGCATACATGTGCCTTTCAAAAAAAAAAATTTTTTTCATACCTCACACACAGCTTGTTTTATTCCATTTCAATATCTACCCGCGCTTATTGAAAAACCCTTTTCAATGATCCTAGTGATATAGTTTTCCCGTCAATAGCCACCCTAACCTTACCTAACCATCGCCACCCAAAAATTGCACCAAACAGTGACATGTTGGGGATAAAGAAGGTTTTCAATAACATTCAAAGAATTTCAAAGCTCCACTTATTTACGGAGCACCTAGTAAAACCCTAATATTTTTTGTGGAATGCGTTATTCTAAAGTTTGACGTGGAATTGACAAAGCCGGGTTTTTGCCAACGCTACAACCTTCAGAAAAAGGATGTTTGGGTGTATCGGTTCATTTCTAGTAATAGTAAAGTTTTTACTTATCAAACGTCAAAAGATGACAACTGCTCAAAAAGTTGGCAATTCAAAGAGAAACCAATATTTGGAAAACTTTTTACAACTTTTTTACAGTTGAGTCTTCAATAGTAACACTCAAAAACTTAATGAAGTTTCTAAATTTCAACTATTTCTTGACTCTATACATTAAGGTTCAATATGGTTCAATCCAAAAATTGAAGTATGACATTCGGCAAAATTTACAAATAAGGATCCTATCTACATAGATTGAGTTCAAAATTTCCGGGTCATAAAAGATCGTAGCGTCAAGATAACTTAGCAATGTTACCGTAAATTATTTGATTTGTTTTGTTTCATTTTCAATTTAAATGACTCTTCTCTTCCTTCCCTTCTAATCCACAAATAATGCGATGTGACTTTTAACTAAAATACGGTCATCTACATGAATCCATGCTAATCTAACAGTTTTTTTGTTTTCTTAAAAACTTGACCTGCATCTTCTTGGCTTTCGAATCCGCGAATCGTGATTTCTTATTCTAGCGTAAATAATAATACAAATAATAATAATAACAATAATAATGATCACAATCACAATCAGAGCGTGCGGGGAGCTTCTCCATGGGATTTTGTTTTCTATAGCTCCCATAGCGAATCAACTATATCCATGACAAGCACGTTGCCGACGATGGAGATGGAGTTAGAGATGGTTTGGTCTGTGTAACCACCATATTGGCATCGCGAACCATTTCAACTGTACCTATATTATGAACCTGCAAACCTGAGGTCTTCTCTCGGATTTCCAATCATAACTCTTCCAAAGTCTGACCACCATCTGCTAAAGGAGAAATAAAATAAATTTTTGCCGCACAGCATCAGCGCACCAGCCAGCGCTGAGCGTCTTTCTGTTGCCTGGATGATGCTGCTGGGATGATGGTGTGGTGGTGGTGCTCTTTGATGATTCTTCGACAGGGTTCTAGATTTCACAGAGCGGTATATACACGTGCCAGCACCCCTGGGCCCTGCCTGACGCCCGCCAAACGACGATTACCCACATCGCCATTCAAAAGACAGCGAATCCATTTATTTGCGGCAATAAAGATTTTTCCCATTTTTCTTGAAGCCCCATCGTTTCCTGGCCACAACACAGCGGCACAGCACTGCCCTGTCAAGCCATGCAATTGTGATTGGTGTGACGCGATGACGCCTGCTCGAAACTTATACATGGATCATGAGTCCCTTGGTGCGGATGGTGGGTTCCTAGGATATGTTCCAAATACCCACTGCAATCTGCTCTGACATAGAAACCAGAGACCATCATCGCATAAGAGTCATTGCGGTGCTGCGGCGACTGAACGAGTGTACACTGTATACAGAGGTTGTGTGGTTTTTAGCTTTTGTCGCTTTTTATACTCCTATACGAGTACGCTCTATAGGTAACTGGAGTAACGAATGATTGGCAGGAGCTGGCTCCTCCGACACCAACTATTCCCAATTGCACCATAAGAATAGCCACCAAAAAGGTAGTTCCTTCAGTATAGAGTATTCGAGTATGTTCTTTTTATGATGATGGTTGGGATTGGGACCATCATGGCCAGCCGGCTCCAACTGCTTCAGGGTCTGATTAATTTATTTGCAAATTGCGTAGGCAAAAGCGTTTCAAATAGAATATTGTAGTCCAGTGAGCAGTGCAGTTGGTTTTTGATCGAGAAACGAGAATAGCAAGAGGACAACCTATATCTATGAGCAACACAGTCAATATATAGGGGCACCCAGGGATTTATATACAATTTACGTTTTTATTGCACTACTGATGGAGCTTAAGAAAAATGACTTACTTTATTCCAACGAAAGGGAAGAAGAAGAATCCTTTTTATGAATTTATAGTTGAGTTAATTTTTTATTCGTTTTATAGTAGGAACTTTAATAGTTTAAAGTGGGCTTGACTCATTCTGATGATGACTAGCGGCATAAATTTGCATTTTTTAAATGAGTTTTATATACGCAATCATATCAACACAATAAAGGGAATATCATATTTTGGATACATAACTTGTAGCAGAGGTACTAACTAATGGAATTGTAATAAACAATTTCAAGAAATTGTGTGCACTTAAGATTTATTCACACTGAAGTTGAAGACATATCTCCTGAGGGTGAAAAACGGATAGAATTTCATAAAGGAATTAGTTGAAGTAGTAAGGCAAAAATTCAAATGCCTTTGAAACATTATTAGCTAGTGCATGTTTTAAGTAATAAAAATATGTTTTAAAGACTTCATACATGCACAAATTGAACTTCCTATACATAACACATTCTTTAAAAGGAAAACATCGGTTTAACTTCTATTCGAACCGGAAACAATGAGCCTCAGATGTTCTGCTAAGCAACCAATAAAACCCATGCGATAAAACCCATGCCTTTCAATTTGATTGAGGTTGCACCGAAGACCGTGTTGCAGGTTGTATAAAACCAAGATCAAGATCATTTACAACACTTGGTTAAATGTTGGAAAATTTCACAGTTTTACAATCCGGTTAAATCAATAAAATCAGTTTGTTAAAAACTAAGCCAGAATTTAAAGCTTTCTTTATAATTTTGAAATATTTTAAATGGAATTTCCAATTGATGCATAAAAGGGATATAAAGACTTGCTGACAAAAATTAAATTTTAAATTTTAACGAAATAGTTAATTGTCAATCATATTATTAATTTGTTTTTAATTTATAACAGGATTTAAATTTTGATATTAGTAAATTTGTCTAGATAACTCAAATCTATCAACTAATATTTTCATTGTGCGTGTAGTTAAAGCTTTCACCCACTGTTAGTTTGGAAGACTTCCATATTTCGGCGGAATAAATTAAAAATTTGTCCTGATATAAAAAAAAATGTCTCGAATTTATCTGGCTATTTAATTAATTGTATATGTTTTGAATTTTTGAAAATACCATTTGTAAAAATGTGGTTCTAGAAAACGTCTATGCTGCTGGTCTTAATGCATTCATCTAAATAAGTACAAAATGACATTCCATGTTAGCAGTGCTGTCGAAAGTACTACAAAACAAAGCAATGTGTAAATTGGTCATTAAATAAAATGAGAGTATTGATTCTTACATTCTACGTTCGGATACATTTTGTCAGTTTCTCAAGAAATAGAACACATTTATAGAATTCAAAAAAAGTTGTTTTTACAGAAATTAAAATTTCTAAAATAAAATCGATTGTTTTCAAATATATTACAAACAAATATCACTACCGACTTCAATTAAATTTTATTTTCTATAGAGTTTCACAAAATAAATACAATTTTAAAAATAAATCAAACACCAGTTTTTTTATAAAGCAACAAATAGTTTTTAAGAATAAAAAGTAAAAATATATGATGCCATCCACACTGATTACTTCCAATTCGTGCCCGTCTGTCAATATTTCTTAAAGTCTTGAAGCTGATATTTTTCTTTGTTCTCAAGATATTTGATTCGAAAATCATTTTAATTGTATTTGTAGGTTTTTGTTTTTTTTAAGTTGGATTTTTGCATTTTTCTAAACAATTAACTAAAAGTTATCACACTATTTTGCATATGATCAAATAAGTTTGATATATCAATATCTGTTTGTGTTCCCGAGATATCTTAGTCAAAATTCAATTTCTACCAATTTTTGTAGCATTATGGTTTATATTCCTTATAAAAATAATAGCCGTGTTTTTTTTGTATTCCATATATAGTAAAGTGAGAAATTGCCAAAAAAACGATCCGCAGTAGCCCGGTTTTTATATTTGAAAGTTGATACAATTGAATATTTGCCAGAATAATTTATCAAAAAGTTCAACAAAAAACTAGCGAAATTCAGACAAGGGTTGAAATCATGTAAGCTGATTTTTGATAGTTGACTATCAAAATCAAGAAAATACGTCTGTGTAATGTGAAAGTCGATTTCAAAGTTTTAACCAAACAATTTTACATAAAATAAAAAATTCAAGAAGGGGGTTTGTTCGTAGACTACTACATTAACATGTGAGCTTGAAGCTCCCATAAATTCTTTATATACCTGAATCGAGTTGAAATGAGCTTGATTCGCCTCGATTCCGGTCGGGGATCGGAGTCGAGTCAAAATTTGTGAAGAAAAACCTGTGTGGAGGAGTTGGTTTTACAGATAATGCGTTATATGGTCTGTTTATTTGCATGTTTGTGTACAAAAAATATAGTTTTGTTTTAATCAAATAAAAAAAAAAAATTGCATATGGAGCAGGTAGCATATTCTTATATGGTGCTGATCTATTCAGTTTTTCATTGTTTAGCACGAATCAAACTATCTCACACTCACACGGGTAATGCTGATTAAATTGTTTATAAGAAAATTACTTAACATAACATAAATATTTTTTTATGGAAGGAAATCTTTTGAAGTCAGTATATTAATTTATTCTAGAGATATTTTCAACAAATGTAGATTTTATTTGTTTACAAAAAAGTGGATTTTTAAAAAATCTTAACAAATGTTGAAAACAACTTTAATTGTTGATAAGATATTTAAGTCGAAATTCAATTTTTTAGTACTATTGCATTTTTTGTAAGAAAACTGTCAATTCTGTTTTTTTAAATGTTTACGAGTTGTAAAAATTTTATTTTTTTATGCATACAATTATTTTGGAACATTTTTTAGTCGAAAATATGTCAATTTTTCACTTTAGTAAAAAAACAACACCCACTCTATTTTTTTAAAAGTCCTTTCTGCATTTTTTGATGTTATTTTCTGTCAAAATGTTTGATTCGACAAATCGGACCGATTACAAAGAGTTTCTATTTGAAACTAATAAAACATATTTGAAATCTGGTTAAATGTATACAAACTAAATTGGATATTTTTCACCAAAAACAGAAATCTTAAAACTGGTAAATTATAAATAAAGTATTATTAAATCGATTCTTCTAAAATTTAATTATTCACTAACTAGTATGTTACAAATGTCCTTTTATTAAGAAGTGTCAATCTGAACACGTCTAAGCAGTGACAGTTCGTGAAAGAAACATAACAAAACAAATCTGAATCTTTGAAACAGACCTTTTTAATGTCAAATGTCAAAAATGTCATATGCAAATTATTGTTGTTATAGCAAATTATTTAAAGTTAACTTAAGCAGTTTTTGATTTTAACTTTAGGAAACAAATAAGTTGGAGAATTCTAAGGTAAGATGTTAAGATCGTTTAAAATTAGCAAATTGTTTAATTCTATTCTCTACTCTGTACATTTATGTGCAGAGTAGTGTGAAATGTTATGCACTGTAATGTTTAATTCTAAAGAAAATTATGTTGTAAACATTCCTTAAAATCTTAGAAAAATTAAAATGACATTTTTTCCAACGTCTCCAAATCTTTACAGAAAATAGCTTAAAATTTCATTATTGATATCATATTTTTGAAGTTTGGCTTATCAGGTGCAAATGTATAAGTTCACCAGTGGGAAGTTATCTGTGCAGGTCGAATCCTTAATTTTTGTATATTTGTCATGCCGACCTGAAGTGTAAGGCTGGTATTTCTGGTATAGTTTGTAGACGATTTTATGATAAATATGATTTCGAGTTAACTCTTGACAAACATAATACAAATAAAATATAAGACTTCAATAAAATAGAACAAAAACTTCGCCATAGACCCAATAATTAATTGCGCAATTCCTATCATAAATTCTTCAAATATTTCTTCTCACAACTTCTTACCTTTTACTGAACTTATAACCTCAAACAATTTTTAAGAACAATTTTAACTGTCTGAATTTATTTGATACAATTTCATGACATGCGGTTAAATTTTTCAAATTTCTTTGACACCACCGTTCTTATCTTTTTCTGCTCTTTTTTTTGAACAAGAATACAGATAAATTGTTAGCAATGAAGTTATTTAAAAATTTGCTGCCAAGGTGCTTTAGTCTATAAGCTATATTGTATAAAGTAATTTGAAATGTCAACCGCCGATGCGATGAGAATGAGAACCTCGATTGACCATCAGAAAAATGTGAAGTAGCGTAGGTAGGTTTTTAGTAAGGTAAAAAATATAGTGAAGTTCCAATGTAATTGATTATAGATTATAGAAATAGTTCGATAAATTTTACTCACTTCACGTAAAGATTATCTCATGTGTGGAAAAGTTTCGTTTTTGTTTCTTCTTATTTTTTAAGTAAATTTTCCTAGAAATCAAGATAAAAGAAAAACATGTTTTTCATTGAAGGAAGAAATATCTCTGCAAACCAGCAGAAGAAGAAGAAGAATGAATATGTACCTACTCGTACGTATAAGAATATAGCATAGCAATATATAGGGATATATTTGAATCTTTTTATTTCTAGGAAAACCAAGAGGATTACCATAGTTCGGAAAGTATTCTAGATCTTGGTTCGAAAAAATAAATGTTTAATAAATTTTATTTTTATTTCTCTTATACTCATGAAGTCACATGTGTTAGTAGGAAAAAAGGGCTACTGTTTTGATTTGAAATCAAGACTTTTCGAAGCACATTGGGATATTTAGCTTGCAGTTCTGACCAAAAATCATAATTTGTTTTTTAAATATCATTTAATATATATATATATATCATTTGTGTTGGCCAAAACAAAAGCAACTTTAATTGCCTCGATTATTAAATAATTAAAACAAAATTTAGAATTAAATTATTGTATATTTTTGTTTTTAAAATTTAAATACATATTTACAGTTTCTATTTGAAAATAAAATTAAATTGTTTTTGTAATAGTTCATTAAATATAGAACAATTAGTACAATTATTATTAGTTCAATATTAGGCTGGTCAAAACAAAACCAACTTTTAAAAAATATGTACATATATTTTTAGTCTTACTGAAATATTGCTAGTATTTGGTAGCAAACCCCTTGTTTTTAATCACTTCAGCACGTCTTCAAGGCATGGAGTCAATTAAATTGCTTATAATGCTGTTTTGGACATTTTCCCAAGCCAATTTAATTTGATCGAATAGATCCTTTTTATTTTTCAACTACATAGTCCTTACAATTCGTCGATCTAGAATTTCCTATAGATTTTCTATGGGATTGAGATCTGGGGACGCTACTGGCCATTGCAACACGTCAAACCGGTTTTCTTGAAACAACGTCTTAACCGTATTGAACGTGTGCTTTAGGTCGTAGTCCTGCTGAAATATCCATTTCAGAGGCAACTGATATTTAGCGTGTGACAGCATTATATTTTATAATATGTCGCGGTACATAAAACGATCCATTGTACCATCTTTGGTGAACCGGTCACAGTCCATGCAATGAAAAACAGCCGCACACCATTACGTTACCTCCTCCGTGTTTCACAGTAGCTTTGGTGTAACGTGGATTTAGTGCCTCATTGGTTGGTTTGCGAACACTACGAAAACCATCGGAGCCCTTGAAATTGAATTTGGACTCGTCCAAAAAGAGTACGTTCCTCCATTTTCTAACGATCCAGTTGATATGGTCATGAGCAAATTTTAATTTAGCCAGCTTGTTTTTGTTGGAAATAAAATGCTTTTTTACAGCTTTGAAAGATTTTAGTCCACCATCAACAGCTCGTCTCCGAATTGTTCTCTCGCTTACGTTCAGATCGAGTTGGGTTCGTATTTCTCTTGATAATATAGAAGGGTCTTTTTTAATTCATTTTAATATTGCAGAATCATCTCATTTCGTTGTTTTTCTTGGTCTGCCACCTCGATGAACCGTTTGGAATGACTTTTTGGATTTATAAAATTTTATTAATCGGCAAATCACTGATTTTAGAATGGAATATTTTTCTGATATTTTAATGTGACTTTTTCCACTTTTATATTCTTTTATAATGTGTTCCTTTATATCGTAAGAGTATTTTTTTCCGGACATTTTACAAAAGTTAGCTAAGAACACTGGCCCTTGAGCTACATAAATAACACCTAATAAATAGATTAACTCCACTCGTTTGCCAACACCTTTAATGTGAGCCATGGATTTTGTAGTTAACGGACTAACTTTCCTCCATTAATAAGAAAGAGAGAGATAACAATAAAAAGTTGCCTTTGTCCTACTTATTTCACGCCAACAAATCTGTCAATTGAAGGTTTTGAAAATGTTTGCCAAATGTTCAAATAAAAATTGAATTAGTACTATTATTAGTAATATTTTTTAAATTAAATGTCATGATGTTAAGTGCGGTATTCTTCGTAGTATAATTTTTCTATGTACATGTACAAAAAAACCTTCTCTTGTAACTTCACAACAATTTTAATAGAATATTATTGAAGTCGATATCATTTTTAGTTGAAAAGATATTTACTTGCGACCTATACGAACTAAATACATACATATACATATATGGAAAGTATTGCACTCATAAAAATTACTAACTCGAGATTTTAATCAAACATGACATTACCGTGGTAGAGAAGTCGAAAAAGTGGGTCCCCCAATTCCGTCAGCCTGTTTGTTCTAGCCCTTACAGCCTAAGCATTGGGTCGATTCACTTCAAATTTTTAAATTAAGGTTTTGAGCCAGTTCACGTTAGGCATTTTTTTATTTTTTCAAGACTAAAAATATAAATTTTTTTTTTTAAAAAGAAATATTTGACTGTAAACAGTCAATGGTTTTTTTTCTCTGAACACTTATTGTTAATAAAAATTGTTTAAATCATGAAAATCATGAAAAACATGAAAAAATTTAAACCAGCAAGAGTGTTCATTTTTGCGTTTCGCCCCGGTGTGATGGTTGGGCTCATCAGAAGATGACCATCACACCTTGTCTTGACGCAAAATTTCTCGAACAAATCGAGATACCATATAATCCGAGCTACGTAAAGCAACTGCGAATTATATGGTTGCTACAACTACAAGTCTTCAGAGAAGATAAATTGTAGCATTATGTTTATTGCCGTGCTATAGGCTTCTTTTTAAAAGAAATATTTGACTGTAAACAGTCAATGGTTTTTTTTTTTTTCTTTTTTTTTTTTTTTTTTTTTTTCCCTGAACACTTATTGTTAATAAAAATTGTTTAAATCATGAAAATCATGAAAAAATTTAATCCAGCAAGAGTGTTCATTTTTGCGTTTCGCCCCGGTGTGATGGTTGGGCTCATCAGAAGATGACCATCACACCTTGTCTTGACGCAAAATTTCTCGAACAAATCGAGATACCATATAATCCGAGCTACGTAAAGCAACTGCGAATTATATGGTTGCTACAAGTCTTCAGAGAAGATAAATTGTAGCATTATGTTTATTGCCGTGCTATAGGCTTCTTTTTAAAAGAAATATTTGACTGTGCTTTATGTAGCTCGGATTATATGGTATCTCGATTTGTTCGAGAAATTTTGCGTCAAGACAAGGTGTGATGGTCCTGATGAGCCCAACCATCACACCGGGGCGAAACGCAAAAATGAACACTCTTGCTGGTTTAAATTTTTTCATGTTTTTCATGATTTTCATGATTTAAACAATTTTTATTTACAAATTTTTTGGTCAAAAATCTCTTAATTTTTTTTTCCAATTTAGATTCTTTCAAATAAAAAATATATTTTTGTATTGCTCCAGAAGGGTACCTGCCATAGAACCGTTGTTTAGTTTTTAAGTTTTCTAATTAACTAATTAACTGATTCGAAAGATTTGTTTTACTGCACAAGCTCTTATACTGTCTCAATAATATTTAATGATCAAAAATGTTATTGTTTTTATTTTTGATTTTTAAAAACAGTACATTTTTTTCGAAATTCGGTATCTTGAAAATGGGTCATCATTTTTTACGAAATTTAAATGTAAACCGTATACAATTATGTTCTAAGCAACTATTTTTGAAATAAAATTAAAAAATTAAACATTTAAAAAATTAATTTAAAAAAAACCGTTTAACGATTTTCAAATACAAATTTTTTAAAAAGTAAGGTGTTTTTTGAAAAATTTAATGGCGTTTACATTTTTAAATCTTAAAATACAGGGAATATTTTGGAACAGACCCCTTGCATGCAGAAAAATAAAAACCTAAAAAAAAACATTACTTAAAGTTGGTAAAAATTGATTGGACTCAAATAGCTTTTCAAAACTTTAAGATATTGGCTTCAAATTAATTTAATTTATAAAAAATATTGTTTTCAACATTCGGTAAAATTTTGAGAAAAATCGAATTAACACTTTTTTTGCAAAAAATAAAAACCTTAATAAAAGTTGGTAAAACTTGATTTTCGAATCAAATATCTTTTCAAAAATTTGAGATATTGGCTACAAATAAATTTTATTTTATAAAAAAATATTGTTTTCATAATTCGGTAAAATTTTGAGAAAAATCGAATTGACATTTTTGTTTACAAAAAATAAGAACTTAAACAAAACATAACTAAAAGTTGGTAAAAATTGAGGCTTAAGTATTTTTCGACTCAAATATCTTTCAAAAATTTGAGATATTGGCCTTAAACTAATTTTTTTCTTACAAAAAATATTGTTTTTAACATTTTGTAAAATGTTGAGAAAAATCGATTTGACAGTTTTTTTTACAAAAAATAAAAACCTACAAATTAATAAAAGTTGGTAAAAATTGATTTTTGACTCAAATATCTTTTCAAAACATTGAGATATTGGCTTAAAACTAATTTTGTCTCTTGAAAAATATTATTTTCAACATTTGGTAATATTTTGAGAAAACTCGAATTGACAGTTTTATTACAAAAAATAAAAACCCAAACAAAATTTATAAAAATTGGTAAAAATTGATTTTTGACTCCAATATCTTTTCAAACATTTGAAATATTGGCTTCAAATTAATTTTATCTTATAAAAAATATCAACTAAATTTTAAGAAAAATTAAATAAGTATTGATAGTTTTTTTCTTACAAAAAGTAAGAACTTAAGCAAAACATTACTAAAAGCTGTTAAAAATTGAGGCTTAAGTAATTTTCGACTCAAATATCTTTTCAAAACATTGATATATTGGCTCTAAACTAAGTTTATCTTTTAAAAAATATTATTTTCAACATTTGGTAACATTTTGAGAAAAATCGAATTTACAGTCTTATTACAAAAAATAAAAACCTAAACAAAATAATAAAATTTGGTAAATAATAATTTTTCGACTTAAAAATATTTTTTCAAAAATTTGAGATATTGGCTTCAAACTAATTTTATCTCACAGAAAATATTGTTTTCGACATTCATTAAATTTTGTATAAGAATCCAACAGTCCGTTTTTTTATGAAAAATTAAAATCTACAAAAAATAGTACGCAAAATTGGTAAAAATTGATGTTCGGTTCTCGATATCTCGTGAATAATAGAAGACATTGACTTCAAATTAATTTAATTCATCCAATTTGTATTTGCTTACATTAGAAATAAAAACTTTTAAGAAATGATACTAAAATTGGTAAAAATTGGTTTTCGACTAAAAATCTCGTTAACAAAAAATGGTTTTGAAATAAAACTGTTTGCATATGATGCAAAATATTGTTGGTAATTTTTAATTTTGTAGGATAATTCAACCGAAAACTTTTGTAACAAAACACGAAAACCTACAAACCTTTAAAGCAAGATAAATCGGCAGACGGGATGGGAAATTATCAGTGTGGGTCGCATCCCAGCCCCTTTTTTTTGGAATGCCGAACTTTATATTCTCTGAGATAAAAGTTGAAAACTTCTTAGCTTTTTTCTATTTCATTTCGAAGCATATTAAGACAAATATTGTTTTATAAGTCAATAATTCTTCAACATATCACGGTTTACTCAAAATTCTCCAATACAACAAAAAAATAATGTTGAATAAATGGAGAGCTATATTTCAGTTAAAATTTATCAAAATTAAAGAAAAAATGTCATCAATTTTCGTCCTCTAGCCGATTTTTACATTTCCCCATGTCGACCAATTAGACAAAGTTAAACCAGTTTAAAAATCACTTAATTGTTGCAATTATTTAATTATTTTTTGATATCCTGGCTGCGTCATTTATGTACATAATTTTTTAATATTTTTCCTCATTTTTATCGCAATTATCTTTTCATTGGAAATTAAATTCTCCAAATAAGCTTAATTTTTTATAATCCATTAAAAATATCATTTACAAAAATGTTCAACTTTATTATTAAAAATATTTGTAAATATGCAGACGAATGAACTATAACCAAAATATATCTCTGAACTGATGAACATATCAAAGCGCAGTATTTATATCAGAAAATATGGTATCACAAACGAAATTCCTTTAAAATTATATCTCTACATAAAACAATACACCATCACCACTTTAAACTCAGGTATTTCAATTAATTTTCTCTGATATTCCATTCACAAAATTCCAAATGAAATGTTTTGCTAAAGATAAAACAACAATATTCCAAAATGGATCACCCTTTTGGTCCTTGCCATACAAATTCCATATGCCCATCACCATCATCAGCTTTACACAAGCTGTATAGAGATAGACCCTGCTTATTGAGCGCCCAGAAAGTTGAGTAAGTGGGGTATTATATTTAAGCAAAAACGTAAAAACAATATATTGCAAAAAAAGGTAACATTTACCAGTGGCGAAGAATTTGCATATCTGTGCGGAATACCAATGAGCTGGATATCAGTCTTTGTCAGGTATTGTCGAAAACAATGTGGAAAAACCGCACAGCCTGTCAGAAAACCGACTTTAGGTTGGTTCAGTACAAATATATACACAAAAACCAAATATACTATAGAAGCTATGTATATATATGACTGCTTTGTGCAACTCTCTGCAGCTGGGTTGTAAATGGTGGTCATCATTGTTGATGTAGGGGAGGATGCGAAAGCCGAATGCATTCAGCCCTAAACACAAACATCATTCCGAACTGAACCATCATTTTAGGGAATACTAGGAATTAAATTAATTCTACCAGACTTTGTTTTTTTTTTCCTGCGTTTGTCGTTGCTTCTTGCCAATTTAACAGAGACTATCGTGTTTTTTTTTTTTTCAAAGCCTGACAGACAGGCTATGAGTTTGTCGTCGTCGGCAAGGTGGTGCATTTTAATTTAACGAAATTGAAGCTTTTTTTTAAAGAATTTTGTGCAGAAGAGTGAAGCCTAATTTTGTTGTTATCATTTATCATTGCAGGCCAATCAGCAGAACTCCCGCCACCCAAGTTTCATATCTGCAGAAGATTCCAACGCTTCCTAGGCACTTCTCGAAGGAGGGAACCCTTGCTGGTGTGATCAACTCTGCGGGGGGTATTGAACCACGAGGGACCAGTGGTGGTGGCTTGCCAAGTAGTTCGTCTGCCAGCGCTCTATACTCACCCGCCGGATCGCTGTCACCTCCGCCGCCCTTGGGAAGCGTCCTTCCAACGTCACCGCTTCCTATGCAGAGGCAATTCCATCAACCGACTAACCAATCCATGCCAACAACATCGAATGCACTAGGACTGCCATCGTTAAGCGACCGTCTCCCACCACCCGTTCCGGCAAATTTGCAAATACCAGCTACCTCCATCGGTGGTGTCCCAACGGGTGGCTTTCCACAGTTTCTTCCCCATCACCAGCATCCGACGCATCATCATCATCAATTGCATCAGCATCATCAGCAGCATCAACACCAGCACCATCATCACCACCAATTCCAACCGCATCAGCAGCAGCATCAGCAGCACCAGCATCAAGGTGCCAAATTCAGTTCTTCTCAAAATATCGCCAATCTTTCCGGCAGTGTTGGTGGTGGCAGCGCTGGCGGAGTTGGAGTTGGAATTGGCATCGGAGTCGGAGTCGGAGGTGGAAGTGGTAACATCAGTGGAGGAGGCAAAGCATCGACATCGATCTCGTCACCATCGCCACCATCCTTGCTCCACCATCACCAGACGACGCATCCTAGTTATTTGGTCGGACAACAGTTGGACATACAAAGGCACTCACAATCGGACGATGACAGCGGGTGCGCCCTCGAGGAGTACACCTGGGTGCCACCTGGACTCAGACCGGACCAGGTAAGAATGTTTACATCTATTTTTAACGTTCTATTCATCCAAAATATAATGAAATGGATATAGGGATACACTTCTCCAGAGTGCCATTTTAGTGCAGTGCATTGAAGATGACGATGAAAGCTTGTTCCATCAGCTTCCATTATAGGCTGGCATTTACAATTTGCACGCTCTGTAAGAAATAATTCATTAAATTGTATATTTCACGGTATGCTCGTATATAGATGGAACGAAACATGCTTAATGTCATTCAACATATAGAAGGGAACATCTTCCTCCTTTTTCATGCTCTGCTTCTGCAAAAAGCAATTATAAATTTTGAAAGCCTCTTGCATCTATTTTGTCCTATTTAGAATGTGTCGGTTTGACTTAATGTATATCTATCTGTATGAGCTTCATGAGCTCCAGCTGGTTGAAATTAATGAGAAAATTATGAAAGGAAAGGATATCAACATAAATGCGGGAACTAACATGGTTAACAATTTTTAATAACATTTATAGCTCACAACATAAATTATGGAATACATAATTCAAAATATTCAGTTGCAAACATAAGAGATGACTTCTCTAACATATTTTATGTATGTTAGGGTGTTCCTTATTTTAAAATTTTGTTCAATATTTTGGTTTCTTTTAGAATATAATATTCTCAAAGTTCCACGGATTTATATTGATATTTAGCGTTGCTGATTGAGATTTTAAAAATGTTTTGTTTTCGTAAAATATGAAAACCTATGAAATTGAAGCATAGAACTGTGTGTTTATGCAGTTCATTCTGTATTTCATTTAATTCACGATAAGCTTTCATTTAAGATAAAATATTTCATTTATAATAAAACTTTAAATTGGAAAACAGCTACTGTTGAGTAAAACGCGGTTGTAAGTCGAAATGAATACATTTGGTCCTTCGAGCCGGATTTGCAGATTTCCCATGTTTAGGGACAGACAACAGACTACATAATGCTGGGCAGAGACTGAGGCCCATGTAAGCATTCGAGTCAGGGTTGCGGGTTCATGAGGGGTTGGATCAGTTCATCCTCTAGAATGACAATGAGACATATTTGTGCCCTGAAATATTCATACAGCTACGTTAATGATTTTCAAGTTGGGCGATTTCAAAAACATAAAAAAAAACAACACTAAATTAATTTTGTGTTAAAATAAATATCAAGTTAAAAAGTGTTTCTTCAATTAATTTCCTAAATTTTTTGGGCAACCTTTAGTTTCGAGTGATAGAGAAGTCCAAATTCGTGCAGAGTTTTCAAAAAACTGACTTTCAGATTTCGTACAATTAAAGCGCGGAATCAGGACATTTAACGGACGATTCTAATTTTTAAGATTGATTACATTATAAAGATCCAGACGTTGTCAGGTTATGAGTATATCAGAGAACAAATTTACTGAAGGATATTTCAAACAGTTTACAAAGGTCATACCCAGCAATTGTGAAGCATATTACGATAAAGCTAGTAGACATAACGTACTGTAATGTTGAATACGATATACAGTTATAGTTTTTTTGGTCTTATAACTGAAATTAAAAGAAAAATCCAAATAATAGTTTAGGAGGGGAAGAAACAACGTCTTAAATAAAATATTCCTAACTTTCATTGAAATAATGTGTCAGATATGTCAAAGTATTCAAAATTCAGATCTCAAGTTACACCTCTACATTTTTCGCTTTCTCTACATACGCAATAGAACTTTGCCGGAACGTATGATACATCGATTTAAATTTTAGAAATAATAAGACATTTAGATTTCATAGAATTCAACTGAAAATGGTTTTCAATAAAGCATCAAGCAATCATTTCCAAGTCTTCATTCAAGCATGCTACGCAATGTTCGATTAGTCCTAAAGGACAGCTCTGGTATGACAGAGTGATTTGGAGTACAAAAGTTGGAGTCCAGAGAACGAAAATTCAAAATAATTTAAGAACTTTAAGCAAAGATTGGAGTGGTTTACCATATCAAAAGGTTTCAAGAAATCAAGAAGTACTAAAAAAGTAATTTTTTCTAAGTAAATTTCTTTTCCAATGTCCTCTGAAACACTTAGTATTGCAGTCAAGCATTTATTTTGCTTTCGAAATTCTGATTTTTTAGTTGTCAGTAGTTCGAAGCGAGCAAGAAATACGTTAATAATTTGTATTTGAATTAATTTCTCGAAAATTTTAAACTAAGGTAGTAATATTGGAATTGTTCTAAGCTCATCTTCTTTCGTTTGTTTTTGGTATAGGAATAAGCAATTACCTTTGCATTCTCCATTGCGACCAAAAGAGTTGAAAATATGTTTTACGAATGGCAAAATTGTGTTCGAAATAGTTTTCACAAAAAGAAGGGAGCATGTAATGAAGTCCTATGGCATTTGATTTGATAAAAAAGCAGTGCTTCAATCGCATTCTCATGTGTGATAGTGCTTAATTTAAGGCATTTGGGTTGAAGAAAGACTTCCTGAAAAAAAGTTTATGAGCCTAAACATTTAACTTTTTTTTAAATAAAGACAATTCTAATGACGGACGTTAGGATATCAATTGCCATGATAGAAAAATTATTTTCATTAAAGAACAAATTCGAATTTTTTAAAATTTTAGATCAGTAAAATCGTTCGTGAGATGAGCCGTCTTCAGTGTATATGCACATAGTAGCTGTTTAATTGTTATACAATGGTGACTGTCAAAACACTTTTAGGGCATAAGAAACTTTTAACAGTCCAGCACTTAATTCATGGCATTTAAAGCTAAAATAGTTACCAAGTAAATGTTTAAATTTTTGAAATAAACAAGAAATCCAAGTCAAAATATAATTTAAAAGACAAAATTAACGTCGGACCGTTAGAAACGAATTTACAAACAGACCTCATTCAAATGTTATAAAGACCATTCTAAATTGTAAAATTAAACTTATTAATTTCCCTTCTATTATCATCTAATACTTGGTTTTTCAATAGTAAATGTTTGTATTACTTTTCCACTCAAAAACATAATTTTATTGAATTTATTATACGTATACATGTATGTACTATACGTTTGAATATAATCGTAGTTTGTGCTACACCCCAATCGTTACGAAAGCTTTGTCCTCCAAATCCATACATTTTACTAAAAAAGTGTTAAGACCTTTTGTTGCAGAATTATGTATGTATGTATATGGCTACGATGTGTATGCCCAATAGTTTTTAAGTAATTTCATCTTCACTCAAAACTACTAAAATTTATTGCTGTGTTCCGAAGTGAGGATATTTCTTAGAAAGTGTTAAAAACTTTTAAGTAAAGTTCTCCACCAAAATTTGGCTTTGTCGAAATTTTTTCGAAGCAAGAACATTTTATATAGAATTAGCTTTTACCCGCGACTTCGTCCGCATTAGATGGTTTTTTTTGGATAGTAGTATGAAAAAACCTGAGCTGTACTTTTTTGTACGTATGTTTGAATTTAGCCGAGATGGGATGAGGCCATACTAAGTGTGATTATCATAGGTTAGGTTAGGTTAGGGTTTTAAGAAGAAGATAGGTTACTGCAATACATTTTTATATACATACGACGTTTTTTGTTTTTCCTTCCTTGGCCAGAACGTAAAGATTTTGTGGGTTTGAGACTCGTGAGAACGTTGCATATAATTTTCCATGGTAAAACAGTTTTTTTCTAAATTTACACAGCAAATGCTGCTTTCAGAGGAAACTGCACTCTTTTAAACTGAAACGGGAAATCGGTTGGAATTATCGGAATGCGGGGATTTTTTTTCTATTGCTATTCCAGTCATGATTATAGCTTTTATAATATTTCGTCCTAGGTGAGTAATCTGTAGCCGGGTACCATTACATAATTTTGATGCGTCAAGATTTCTCATTAGCAGGACTGGAACACCAACCTTCAATCTCAACTTATAAGAAGGGTTGGGATTGTGTTGTTCTCCCGTAATACCAATTTTATCCAAATATTATTCAAATATTTGGTAATTTAGGAGTGAAAGCGATCAGATACCCCGGAAAGTAATTTCTCCCATGGGAATGCGTTGTTTTCCCGAGGTCAAAAGTAACTCATGTCCTTTCTTATGTCTCAAACCATCTCCTTATCAAATTTTATTTAAATCTGTTTAGTAGTTTGGGCGTAAAAGCTTTCGGCCCACCTGAATTTTCCAATGGGAATGCGTCATTTCCCCGGGGTAAAAAGTAGCCTATGTCCTTTCTCGGGTATCAAAATATCTCAATACCAAATTTCATGCAAACTGGTTCAGTAGTTTAGGCGTGATTGAGTAACAGACGTACAGACAGAGTTACTTTCGCATTTATAATATTGGTATAGATTTTTCCAAACAATACATCAATTCTCAAAAACACTTTTAAAATTTATAAAACTGTTTTATTGACAGAAAATACACAAATTAAGTGAACAAAATTATTTTAAACTTAGGTGTTTGTTTTAAACATGATGGTTAGTGCGTTAGGCTGTCATGCCAGAGGTCGTGGGTTCGATCCCTGCCTATGCCATCTACAGTTTTTTTCACGGCTATTGACAAATTCTCCAAGAGCAATTCTTGTGTTCTTAAAAACAAAATAACGGTTCTATGAGTGGTACCTTTCCGGAGCAATACAAAAATATGTTTTTCTTACTAAAAGAAGCCACGTTGAAAAATAAAATTTTAAAGAAAATTAAAAAAAAATCTATGGGTTTGTTTTTGAGAAAATTCGAATTTTCGTTTTTTGACAAAAAAAATGTATGGGGGCCACTGTTAGTTTTGATCTTAAAAAAAAATTAAAAAAACGCCCAACGCGAATCGGCTCAAAACCTTAACTTGTAAGTTTGAACTCAATCGCCCCAATGGTTTAGGCTGTAGGAGCGTGGACAGGACTTGCCATATATATTGTATGTACATATGTATGTATGTAGTTCCTATTATGTCGCAAGTAGAAAGACTGTTTTTGGTAAAGTTTTCACTGAATGTGGCCTTTAAAGACAGAAAAATTTGGTCATCTGTCAATTTTTAACGATGTATGTATGTAGGTATGTAATTTAGTGAGAAATATAAGAGACACAATCCAAACCGAGATGCCATTTTTCATCTTCAGAGAGTTCCAAATTTAAGTGATCTTTATATTATAAAATAATGACATCTCAGGTGCTTCACTATAAATTTGTGATTTTCTATGATTTTTGGTCCAAAATTCTGTCAATTAAGTTGTTGTTTATGAAACTTGACAGTGTACACTGTACACAGATTTAGGCAAATGACCTTCCATTTCTGCAAACAAAAAATATTTTGACGTTTAAAACAAACTTTGAAAAAAGTAAATGTTTATAATTTTTTTGAATGACGAGAATTGTGTTTTGAGAATTTGTAATTGTAGATGGGACCTACATACATATGTATATGTATGTACATTGATTCTAGTTTTGAGGCATTTAAAGATCAGTTCATAGTTTAAGTTTAGAAAAAAGAAAATAAAAAAAAAAAAAAAAAATTAAAACAAATTTAGTAAAGTTTGGGTAGTTTTTCTATACAACTATAAACTATGTACATATTTACAATTAGCTATACTCAAAATGCAGCCTCCGCACACTACGGGACTTATTTGCACTGATCGAATTTATTAACCTATTGAAAGACAAATAACCGTTTTAACTGTGTTTTGAAAACACTTAATTTTTATCCTAAATCAAAAACCATTCATGTATGTAGTTATCGAACAATCTAAGAGAAAATTAACAGTTATAAATTATTATCCTGACTTTAAATAAATACAAAAAATTAAATGACAGCCTAAGATGCGGTGTACAAGTTCACATTTCTGTTATAACTCTGTTATCTACACGATACAAGTTCGAGTATCTATATAAAAACTGTATCCAATTCCTCCACGCTATATCGTCAACTAGTTCGAATCGGAATGTAATGACACCTTTCAAGACTACATTTTTCAATGGTCAATGCTAGATTTGGCGGAAAGATGTGAAGGCATGCTCTCCATTAATTCGCACTATTATCATCTTGATGTCATACTACAAATTGATAAAGTGTGTTGCGCATAGATCTTTGTTGGACACATTAATAGACCGCACTGACGAGAGAATTTATGAAATCCGATTAAGTTACAAGCTTGTTTGAGTACATTTCTTTTAATGCTTTTGGTATCTACTTTAGTTTTGTTTTATTATTACTCGCAAAGAGTATAGACTCGTTTTGATAAAACATTGATATTGTTTAGTTACGCTGATGAATTTTTGAACTACTGCCATTCAAATAGGAAAAAAAGAAACTTGTACAAACATTTATTTCACGTTGGGGGTTTAATTCTTTAGGGTTTCAAAAAATTTTAGTAAAAATGTAATTTTCTAATAAGTAATTTAACATCAACATAATTTTTGAATTTGGCAGCTTAGGGTTATTAAAAATGAAAGGTTTCACGATAAAAGAAGAAAAAGAAATTTTGACTATTGAAGAATTTTTCAAAAACTAAGAAGTTTTGGATAATATCCACATACAGCCTGTGAAATATTTGAAATACTCCTTGCGACTTTGAATAGTTCAAGTCTAAGCTATAAACACAACAATCATTTACTTGCAAATCTCTTTATGCAAGGTCACTGTCATTGACACCATTCATTCTTTTAAGCATCTATCTGCAAGGTACTTGTACTTAAGTATGTGTTGTGTTTTTAACAGAATAAAACACTCAATGTTTCACAATTAATTCATACTTGTAATTCATAATTTCATAATACATAGTTAATTAAAATTATATTACACGATTGTAGTAATCTAATATACTAATTAAATTTAAGAGGTAATATTAAAATATAGTTGATGCGTCTATGATAAGAGCTGATGATGAACTGATTGTCTCTCTGAATAAGCGGTTGAGCTGAGCTTGTTGACAGATGTTTGTTTTAATACTCATCATTCCTTCCCACCAATTCTTGAAGACCCTCAACACTGAAATCTTACGATGGGTTTTCTTATGCGGCCTGAACGTCTGGGTGAATTTGGGGTACTAACATTTGACCTTGGATACTCTTCCGAAGTTCGGCTTGGTATTTCAGATTGAACATCTCTGGAAAATATAAAGTTTGAATTTAACATATTTGATTTACCTATTTGATCATTTGGTGTTTGATCAGAAGCAGGAATAGTATTCGATAATATTCGAGCTGTGGTAAAACTATCATCAGTGGTATCATCTCTGGCACGTAACTGATTCTTATGACGCTTCCAATTGCCTTTTATAGTGCGTACCAAGAAAGTAATTGCACCAAGTTGCGAGATTACGATACCTTTAATCCGTTTGGGGCCTTTTGCATAATTGCAAGCAAAAACATTTTGATTCACAGAGAATGTTGGGCGAGATCGACTTCTAGTAACTGGTTTGGTGCATGGCATTGTTTGTGATAGAACGGTCCGTTGCTCTCGACCATGCAAAATTTCAGCAGGTGACTTCCCTGTAACTGTATTCGGTGTTGTTTGGTACGTCATGAGATATTTTGAAATTGCTATCTCTATGCTCTTTTCCTCCTCATATATTTTTCGCATGCTTGTTTTAAAAGTTCGGACGAACCGCTCGGCTTCTCCATTTGAGGCTGGATGAAATGGAGCTGTGCGTAAGTGCTGCGTTCCATTGAACCGACAAAAATCTACAAATTCTTTCGATGAAAACTGGCTACCATTGTCAGTTACAATAACTTCTGGTAACCCCTCTAATGCAAATATTTTCGAAAGTGCTTTAATTGTCGATGATGAAGTTGCTTCCTTCATTGGAATTACAAATGGAAATCTTGAGAGGGCATCAACACAAATCAACCACATTTGGTTTAAAAATGGCCCAGCAAAATCCAAATGAATACGCTCCCAAGGCTTCTCAGGTTGCGGCCACGGGATAAACTGCTTTGGAGGGTCGGCCGCAGATGATTGGCAAATAGAACACTTTTTTACATTGGATTCAATGCTTTGGTCAATTTTAGGCCACCAGCAATACCTTCGAGCAAGTTGTTTTGTGCGGACTATACCCCAATGGCCGTCATGGAGCATTTTAAGTACTCGAACTTGAAGGTTATCTGGAACTATTACTCGAATATAATCCGTTTTGAGCAATATAACACCCTTGTGCGTTGTTAGTGAATTTCGTCTATTGAAAAATGGCAGCAACTTATGTTCTATAGGAAGCAGTTTTTCTGGCCATCCATTCTGTGTATAAAACTTTACTTTTTTAAGAACAATATCTTTACGCGTCTCTTCTGCAATTTCATGGGCATTGACTGGAAAGTTTTCTACTTTTTCTTCAATTTCTAAAGTTAGTTCTTGGCAAGATTCTTCCATGGCATCAAAATCGAGATCTGGACCCATTGGTAGGCGCGATAGAGCATCGGCGTTGGCATTTTGGCTTGAAGTTTTGTAGCGAATTTCATAATTGAAGCCCATTAAAATAAGAGCCCAACGAGTTAACCGACCTGTAGTCATCATTGGTAGCTTTTTACTTGGATGAAATAATGTTAATAGCGGCTTATGGTCAGTATACAAGATAAATTTTCGGCCAAACAAATACTGTCGAAATTTTGTGACTCCAAAAATAATTGAAAAGGCCTCCTTTTCAATTTGGCTGTAGTTGCGCTGTGAGTCACTTAAAGTCTTTGAAGCATGAGCTATGGGCTGCTCTGTGCCATCTGGATTTATGTGCGAGATGACTGCACCAAGACCGTAGTATGACGCATCTGTTGCTAAAATAATCGGCAATTCAGGTTTATAATGCGTCAACACTGTTGCGTCCTCTATTTGTGTTTTAAGTTTCTGAAACGCTTCCTCTTGTGGAGCTTCCCAACGAAATGGTACTTTCTGCTTACGGAGTGCATTTAAAGGACCTGCAATCTGTGCAAAATTATTAATAAAAGAATTATAATAATTCATTTTACCCATGAACGATTGCAGTTCTTTTAGATTATTCGGCCGAGGCAGTTTTTTTATAGCTTCCACTTTACTTCCAGCGGGCTGTATACCTTTAGCACTCACCACATGACCCAAATACTCCACCTCTGGTTTCATAAATTCACATTTTCTGAGATTCACTTTAAGACCGTGCTCATACAATCGCTTAAAAACGGCTTCTAAATTAAACAAGTGCTCTTGGATAGTAGAACCAGTGACAAGAATGTCATCAAAGAAAATAGCACACGAAAGACCTTCTAAAATTGCTTCTAAAGTGCGCTGGAAAATTGCAGGGGCGGCAGCTACACCAAAAGGAAGACGCACAAATTTATATAACCCTAAAATGGTATTAACGACAACGTATTGCTGAGATTCTTCATCCAACTCAAACTGAAGGTAAGCATCTGACTTGTCAAGTTTACTAAAATGTTGTCCTTTGGCTAACTTGACGAACATTTCCTCAGGGCGGGGAAGCGGGTGCTTATCTATCTCAAGCTGAGGATTGATAGTGACCTTGAAATCTCCACAGATTCGAAGTTTGCCGTTGGCTTTTGGCACCAGAACTACAGGAGCTGCCCACTCACTGAATCGAATTTTCTTCCAAATACCCTCATCTTCGAGACGTTTTGCTTCCATTTTAAACGCATCGATTTGAGCAAATGGAATTGGTCTGGCCTTAAAAAATTTCGGTGTTGCATTAGGTTTCAAATATAACTTTGCCTGACTTGAGTTGCAATGTCCTAACGTTTGAGAAAAAAGATCTTCAAATCTGGCACATAAATCTTTGACATCGCCATCAGACACTTTTATATGCTCTATCAATTGCACATTTTCTGAAACATCATCTTTCTGAGCACCTTCAAAATCTACACGCATCCCAAATGCTTGTGCCCAATTCCAACCGAATATGCTGTCACCATGAACCGAGCTAGTAATAAGCAACGGTAGCTTCTTGGTTAATCCATTAAATTTTACGTCCACCATCACTTCTCCTAGCAAAGGCACCTCCATCCCTCCATACGACTTCATCCGACGATTAGTTTCTAAATATTTTGGCCTATCAATTTCATTAAATCCAGACAAACCCACAATTGATTTACTGGCACCTGTGTCAAGCAAAAATTTAACTTCTCGACCATTCACTTCTAAATTCACAAATAATTTGTTGCCATGTGTTTGCATTGATTCACCAAGAGAAAAAATATTTTCTTCCATAACGCTATTAACGTAATCTTGATTAACAGAATTATTATTATGGTTAGACGATGAACCACGATTGCTATTACTACTATTATATAGATAACACACCGGGGCAATATGCCCTTTTTTATTGCATTTTCTGCAAACGGCATTCAAAAATTTACAATTCGCTTTACTGTGGCGATAAAAACAACCTGAACATGACTTTTGTGTACTAGAATTGCTATGATGTTGCTGTTGCTTATTTTTGCTGAAGCTGCGGTGCTTGCTTCGGCCTTTTCCCTTTACGAATTGACGGCTGCTGTGACCCGATGAGCTTACTATCTGATTTACTTCTACTGCTTGCTCAAGGCGATCACTTTTAAGAACCAGCATTGACTTTTGTGTGGCTTCAAATGCCTCTGCCATTGTTCTTACTTCCTCGAGAGTTGGCTTTGTCTTCTGGAGTGCTGCTGTACGCACTGCATCGTGTGGCGTGTGCAAGATAATGGAGTCCCTAATCATCTCATCAATGTACTCAGTAGTACAGTCCTCTTTAGAACACTTGAAATCACAATTCTTTGCTAACCCTCGTAGCTCTGCAATCCACTCTGCATAGGATTGGTCTTTCTGCATTCGGCTTCTAAAGAAATTATAGCGCGAGGTGCACACATGAACCTTAGACTTAAAATAACTGGAAAGCTTTTCAACTAGTTCACAAAATGGCTGCTGTGTAATATTGGTAGACCCATATAATTTACCTAGGAGTTCGTAAGTTTCAGCTCCGAGCCAAGATAAAAAATACGCTCGTTTTTTATCTTCGCATGAAACATCGTAAGCTGAAAAGTGTTGCTGGAGCTGCTGCTGATATGTTTCCCAAGAGTTTTTTTCCTTATCAAAAGCATAAAATGGGGGCACATTTTTACTTGTAAAATTTTCTACAGCTGCATCTTCTGTTTTAACACGACCTAATCGATTTATTAAGCTTTCGAAGAATTTATTTTGGTTAGATATAATGTCTTTTAATGTCTTTTGTATTTCTTCAGCCATAATAAAATAAATTTAATTAAAGAAATCAAGAATTTACCATGTGGTACAGTTACCACGTTTCTTTAATACAATTTCGATTTGCGTGAACTCTTACTCAATTTCTCGTCGCCAATTTCTGTTGTGTTTTTAACAGAATAAAACACTCAATGTTTCACAATTAATTCATACTTGTAATTCATAATTTCATAATACATAGTTAATTAAAATTATATTACACGATTGTAGTAATCTAATATACTAATTAAATTTAAGAGGTAATATTAAAATATAGTTGATGCGTCTATGATAAGAGCTGATGATGAACTGATTGTCTCTCTGAATAAGCGGTTGAGCTGAGCTTGTTGACAGATGTTTGTTTTAATACTCATCAGTATGAATGTTAACTTTCAAGTTATGCACATCAATGAGCGTCGACGTCTACGAGCGCAGCACCGCCGACAGGTCAAAACGCTACTTCTCGCTTCACACATGCGGTAATCGTGAATTCAGCGGGATTCCTCTCAAAGAACGTGATTCTAGCAAAGATTGTTTGCATTAATTTTTGGTAAGAATATATGTAGCTAAACTGATAGATTCTATCTTAACAGAATAGCACATACTATAGTCTTTACCGTCAGTTAAGAAGCGGCATTGGAAACAATAGTGCATCACAAGCGCACTCAACTCCTGCAACCTATTTGACACGTTTTATGCCTGTGGTTTGTTTTCTTATTCGAAGAAAAAATTGCATTGGGTTTTTGGGAATCTTTTGTTGTTATCAATAAAATGTTGTGAGTTGCTACATCTGACTGAGTTGGAGTTTTGTCTAGACTTTCAAGAGTGTCAGATACATGTTGTTTTTTGCCATAAATGGTAAGGAAGAAGAAAAAAACAATTTTTACAAATAACTACAATTTTACGTTCATGGCTAAATTTATAATAGAAGTGAATTTTCCCATAAGAAACATTATACCCTGTGGTTCAGTAAAAAGCCGTTTAAGAAATACAAAATACAGATATAGTTACATGGAGGAAAGGCGAAGACGAAGATTACGTATTAAATCAGGAAACCAAGAAATAAGTTTTTTTTGTAAAATGTTAGGTGCCCAAAACGGATTTGGACTTTATTTCACTCTTAAAAGTGCAATTAAGTCCTAAACTAAAATAAAGTCCATAGAAGTAAAAGTATAAAGATTGAGAATCTACAACAGTTTTACAAATTTAACATCTTATCTCCGTCACTGATCTTAGGGTATGCATACTCTTCACACAGACTCTAGAATTATAACTCTTACAACTTATGCAACTTCTGCGATTAAGACCCCATATTTGGTTTTAACCTCAATTACTCTAGACTTGATTGCGCTTAATGTACCATTTCATTAAAATTGTAATCAATTTTGATTACAGCTCGTACAATTCGTCAACAATCTAGGGATTTCCAATAAGAAATGAATATGCAGCTATTTGCGCAGCTGTCACTTTTGAAGTAAGAACTCCACCATTTATAAAAATGGAACGAGACACTTTTGAACAACTCATCAAGTTGTTGAAGTGGTGAAAATTGAATGGCAGAGCTTAGATTTGGAAGAAAAGTTGTCTGACTGTTAATTCCCTATTAAAGTGTCACAATTGGCCACATATGTACATAGATCTTATGATCTTAAGTTTTAAGACTTTATTTTTCTACATTAAGGATAGGCTCTATAAGCCAATGCTCCACAAAAAATTCCGGACCTTAAAAATGGAATTCGTGAAGTTATTGAGGACATAACATCTTCAAATGTGCCAATGGATAATTTGATGAAGAAGGATACCGTTCGTCGGTGCTGCAATCGTGGCGTTTTTTTTTAGATGATATCGCTTTTTATTGTTAATGCCAAATCTTATATAGGGTCCGCCATCTATGATTTTTTTTTTTAACTAGTGCTTATTTTGTGAATGGTAACACTTAACTCATGTCTGATTTGACAGATAATTAGTTTTTTTGGTCCAGAGGAATAATTGGGCCATTTTTCTTCGAAAATGAGCAAGGAGCTATTGGGCCATGTTGAACGAATTTTTGTTCACAAAAATTGAAGAGGAGGATATTGGCAACATTTGGTTTCAACAGGATGGCGCTACGTGCCACACAGCCGACGACGCTACACTCGATGTTTTTATAGCATTTTCAAAAAAAAAGTTATTTGGCGAACATTCTTATATGTGTGCTTTATGGATTTTGAAATGACTAGAGCGATTTTCATTGAATTTTCTAGCAATTTTTAAATTAAGCCCGCCAATGCCTGTGACAAAATTAGACAAATATCGGCGTTGGGGTCCACTAGACTTACTTACTTACTAGGTCCTCAGACCTGTTAAGTCCGTTGGGAACCCCTTAAGAGGCATAGGGCCTCTACTACGCCTACGCGCCATCGTGTACGGTTTCCGGAGATGTGTTTCAACTCCCTCCAACTCTTGCCTAGTGACGCTGATTCCGCCTCAACTGTCCTGCGCCATGTGCTTCTCGGTCGTCCAGCTCTTCTTCCTTCGTGTGTGAGCGGATTTCACTGCATTGCTTGGCCTGCAATGCAGTCTATACATTTTCGAAGCGTATGTCCAATCCATTGCCACTTACGTCTTCGTATTATAGATTCTATAGGTTCCTGACCTGTCCTTCTATGAAAGACCTCATTTGATATACGGTTTGGCCAGAATATCCTTTGGATGTTACGAAGACATCTATTCACGAAGGTTTGCAGCTTTCTTGTTATGGCTGAAGTAACCTTCCAAGTGCTGCACCCATAAAGAAGCACAGATTCGACATTTGTGCGAAACAGTCGTAGCTTTGTTCCTAAGCTGATAGAGCTATTCCTCCAAATTTTAGACAGCATACCGAACGCCGCTTTTGCTTTGCCGATGCGGCAGATGACGTCTTGTTCGGTTCCGCCTTCTTCGATATAAACGATACTTTCAAGGTATTGAAAGCTCTCCACTTTTTCCACCGGTTGCGAGAAAATATTTATTTGAGAGGATGGTCGGGTTCCGAGGCTGATCAAGACCACTAGTTTGTATGTACTACATTGCATTACATTTCACACTACTCAGCACATATACATATGTACAGAGTAGAGAACACAGCACCTTGAGCGACTCGACTATGTAAGGTGATAACAACACAAGACATTAATACAAGACAGAACAGAAGGACAGAAGAGAAAGAACAGACAGAAAGAACAGAAAGAACACATGAAAACAGTACGCGGTAGGTTTCGAGACGGTCCATCATCTGTCTACTAACCACGCTCACTGATGCTTGATTTTGGTGATCGATGGGAACCGAAGCTTTATCAGTGACTAGGCCGTTGCCTTGTATGTACTTATTTAAAATTATGAATCAAAGTATTCAAACATTTTTGGTTGCTGAAGTTTGCCTATAGTCCTTGCTACATACATACATATATAGTTCCTTTCTTGAATGATAAACAAACAAAAAAAACGCCATGTTGTTGAAAAGTTCAATGTCCTTAAATATTTATTATCGTGATAGAAAGAGATTCTTTTTACTTTAGATAAGTAGGTATAAGCACTTGCTTTAAAAAAAAAATCAACTCCTAAACACAAACTTTGTAAACATGTGCAACTTTTCAACCAAAGCTCACCTTAGCCGCTTTAGATTTTCTGCATGACGTGTATGTTAACATGAAACCAACAATGCACCATACGACCAGACAAATCAAATACCTATATTTTTCGAAACCTACAGTTAAAAGGTTATGTTATGCTATACATAGTTATATAGGGAGTAAAAACGAGATAGCATTTTATTTCAAATAAATTGTCAGGAAGTCCTCCATAAATCTTTAGTAATCTATTTCCCATCGTGTTAAATAAAAAATGAGCCCACAACTCTCAGAATGCAAACACAAACAAAAAAAAGGACATTCTCGTTTTCACCGGAATCCGGACATCATATAAGTGTACCGGGCTTGGGACCAGCCAGAAGAGGACGATGAACGGCTACGCTAGAGCTATATACCTTCATTCGTTTGGTTGCAGTATAAGATAAAAAATTCATTCAATGTTCACATCCGTGCAGTATTTGTTTAACAAAAACAAAAAAGCAGTCAACATGAGCATAAGGGACACTTCAACAAAAATGGACGAAAATACCTACAAAAAAGTGAAATCTGTGACAATTTCGTTTCATAAAAATACAAAGGTTTAAAAAGAAGCAAACATATATAAACACCATTGAACTGTACAGTACATAGTAGAGGACATGCTGCTATACTCGTATGTACTATAACAGTACCACCCAAATGCCACATTCGTTTCCGGATCCCGGATGTCAGTATATCACGTTTTTAATCCCTGCCTGGCTGCATATCAAACAGAATCCTGAATTTATTCGCACATATATCATCCTTAACGACCAGTGACCACGTTCGGACGATGTTTTTAACCCACACTTTTCCTATGGAAACAGACATATTATAAGTACACACAACACTATACACATATACCAAAAAGATTTGTATATGTGTATGGACATACCGACTTTTTACAGTTTTTTTATTCACCACACACCATGACCGCAACCATGTAGCTGTAGATGTGAATAAACAACTTTCGTTTGTTAATTGAATAAAACGATTACTCTCGAGTTTTTATTTTTGAACAAAAATCTTGAGCTGCTATCCTGGAGATAGGTCCTTTGAAGACTATACAAACACTCGTTACACACGTCGTATTTTATTGTATTTTTTCACAATTTGAAATTGAAATGAATTGGAAACTTTCCAAAGTCGAATAAAAAGGGTTCGAAGAGTAAACAGCGTTTCTTTTTGGTTAATATTATTTTCTTTTTGATATTTTCTTTCTTTATATATTACAAAATTAAGGTGTGTTCACTTTGATCAAAAATAGCACTCTCAATCTAAAAGTTTAGAAATCGTCAAGATGCAATATTTGAAACTAAATGTCAACGTCAAAAATGACAGCTAACACTTTAGAAATATGTCACATAGTATATAAAAATTAACTTGTTCAATTTGTACTTCAAAGAACTCAACGATAATTCTTAGAAATATTAATACAATTTGTCAAAGCTTATTTAAATTCAAGATGGAAAATTATGTTGATATTTGTTTTTCCTGCTACGCCAAGCTGACTTAACTATATTTTTAGAAATCCTACAGTAATAAGACTGCAAGTTATTAAAAAAACAAGCACTTTTTTATTGTATTGTTAATAATTTGTTATGCTGTGTCTCTAACGTCCACGTTCAAAGTCGGCAAACCAATGTTTAATTGTTGTTTCTGATCGAACGGAGTCACCATAATACATTTCGAGCCATTGCTTCTTCTGAACTATACTTTTCCCATCAAGAAGTAGTGTAGAATTAAAACACGAACACTTGTTTTAAAAAATTAATAGTAGCGTCGTCGCTCTTAGGCTCGTTTCACACTACACGGTTTTGACCGTACGGCAAAAAACCGGACGGCATAAACCGGATGAATGGCTAATTGCACATTATACGATTTAAACCGTACGGTGAAACACGATATATGCAGGGTTCCTGTGCTTATTATACTTTTTCACAGGTTTAGGCCTCTTTCACACGAGACGGTTTCGTCCGTACGGTTAAAATCCGTACGGTTTTTATTCGTGAGCCATTGACAGTAAACTAGTAAAATTAACTAAAGCTTTCACACTGGACGGAGACGGGTTTTTTCCGTACGGACAATTTAAAACAGCCGTCTCAAGGACTGAAATATACGGTGACCGTGCCGTCGCCATCTTATCAGTGGCGTACGTAACTACGCGAACGCATTCACAACAGACGATTTTTATTCGTCTGCCGTCCGTTTTTGTGGTCACTTGTAATAAAGAAAAATATCTAAAATACAACCAAACGTAGACGATTCACATGGATAATACGTTATGTGTGAAAACAAAGTCCGTACGGAAAAAAATCGTACGGATTTTAACCGTACGGACGAAACCGTCTCGTGTAAAAGAGGCCTTAGTTTTATAAGAAATCGTGTCTTGAAGTGGCTGATCGAACTCTGCCGCACGAATAAAATCGTTTGATGTGAAAACATACACGGCACGGCGCCGGCATTTTGCCGTGACCATATAATATGAAAGCGTATATGCTCTTCTTCGCGCCTCTAACAAAATGTCGCCGTCCGGTTTTTTGCCGTACGGTCAAAACCGTGTAGAGTGAAACGAGCCTTAGTTCAAAAAGTCACAAACTAATAAATAGAAAATCATCAACAGCGGTGTTTTCAAGGTTAGTGCTTACTGAAAAAGGAGGCAATTCAAACAACTAGAGCCATTTATAGGGGTATCGCCGATCTGTTGAAAGGAGCCTAGTAAAAATTTGAAATTTTACTCTTTTTGTTAACCGTGAACGCTGTTTTTATAAATTTTATAAAACACTAAAGTAAATGTCAAAATGAATTTGGAATTTGTTTGTTGCTTCGAAAATATCAACTGTATAAGAATTAAAGCTTGTTCAGATTCTTAAATAAAGTGAGCATCAGCGTTGCCGCGAAGACAAAAATTTGAAGGGCCATTTTGAGGGCCATTTCCAAAATGTGCGGGCCACTAGCCCACTACCCTAGAAAAAATTTGTTTAAGAAAATAATAACAATTTATCTTTTCTAAATAAACTTATTATATTTCGAATTAAATTAATTAAATTAAATTTTCGAATAAGTCATCAAATCCGTAGCCAAAATATATTCCATTTAAGGGTTTCAAAGAGAACTGTTCGAATTCAACTTCAAATATATTGTCTAGGCTTTCTAAGTACTCAGCTTTAACAAATTTTTTTGAAATAACATTAAATTTTTTTTTTGCGTTGCAACAACTTTCTTTATTTTGGTGTTCTTCAAATCAAGATACTCTTGAAAAACTTTAAGTTCTTCTTGCCTTTTTGGGCTGTGTTTTAAGAAATTGTAGATATGACAAACCAAACAGACGAGATACGTACTAGGTAGGTGAAAAAAAATAAAGTGGCGATTGGCGAAAATAACGTCGTTTTCAATTGGCAATCTGGAATTGTTCTTCGATTCGGAATCCCAATTGAACAGTTTTTTTTTTTATTCCGAAGAATCTGAAGTTTGGTGCGAATGTATTGGTTGAGTATGACATGTGTCACATATATGTGTATTCGCGCTAAATTTCATTTTTTTTTTGTGCTGCAAACATGAAGGAAGTGACATTTAAAATTTATGAATGTGTGAGTGATTCTGCTTCTGATTCTGTTTTTAAAACCAGAAGGAAAATTCTCTTCTTTTCAGAATCAGAACTGTCACTTTTGCCCAATTGAACGCATTCAGAATGCTTTTTTTCACTTCCAGATTGCCAATTGAAAACGACGTAAATGAAAAGCAAACGTCATGTCAGTCTGAATGAATGAGTTCAGTGTCATTTTCAATATGGGAAGTTGTATATGGAGGAAACACATTGATAATTTTGTTGATGGAATAAAAAGATTGGATTTGTTGTTTTAGAAAAAAGAAAATATATGATATGCGGGCCATTTCATGTTGGCCCCGGGCCACTGGCCAAAATAAAAAACTTAGTGCCAAATGGCCCGATCGGGCACATTTTGGCAACGCTGGTGAGCATACCAGCTTAATAATTCCATCCATTTACTTCATTTTTTAACAGGGTTTTTCTTACGGTTTTTCAATAAAGGCGACTTTAAGAATAAAAAGATCAATACAAATTTTGTATTTCGAATACTCTTTTCTTTATAATAATCTCTGTATTTTTCGGCTTCTTAAGATATTAAATGAATGAGTAACATTTGTTGAGCTGTCAAAAGTGCGATTGCAAATTTTGCACTATTCTATTTTTCTGTGGCAATAGTTTTCGAGTTTAGCTTAAGTGATAAAGTGTTGAAAAATTGCACTCCGTATATTTTGTTGTTTAAGTGTTACTATATTGTACAGTGTACACTCCTGCATTTTTACAATGATACTAGATCTGTTGCTTCAGATCGGGAATATCCCTTATGTGTTAGGCACGGGGTTAGATAATCTCCTCAATTTTTTGATAAGATTAAATATTTTCACTACACAAGTTTGTTTTAGGGTCCGGCCACGCAATGAGCGACGAGCGACTGAGCGACCGAGCGACGAATCGCTGAGCGACGCAAAAAAATTAAAACACATGAGATCATATGGAGGCGGCCACATAAACCCTAAGCGACTGAGCGATTTATTAAGCGACAGAGCGACGTCGCTCTGTAATCAAACCTGTTTTAATTTTTCAATCGATCGCTGAGCGACGTAGAAAAAAGATGTGTACAATAAACACTGAAAGTTCAATTTCAGCTGTCCAAAAGCTATTCGATTTTTCTCAAAATTTTACCAGATGTTGAAAACGTTATTCTTCGTTATACAAAATTGTTTTGAAATAAAATCATTTTTTGTTCGTAAAATTTTTGAGGTGACACATTTTTTTCTTCAGTTTTTTTTTTTTTTATTTTAAAAAAAAAACCGTTTATTGAAATATTTTCCAAAAATGTATTTGTTTGGTATCATGTTACAATAAATAATACAAAATCGATTTCAAGGGTTAACCAAAATGTTCACCTTTTTTTTTTAATTGCTGTGGTAAGAAAACCACCCACGCAATTTTCTTGAGAGCCCTTTCTGCATTATTATCTGTATAACAAAATTTATTTGAAGTCGCTGTCTCTACTATTTCTTGAGCTATGGACGACGAAAAAAACGTCGCGAACACAGACATCTCTCTTAAAATCTTTTAGACTCTAGGGACCTTGAAACGTCGAGAAATGTCAAAATTTTTAATTCGACAAATCGGCCCGATTACAATGTCACCGATAAAGAGTGAGAAAAAGTTGGACAAATTTGTAATTGTTTTGTTAGGTTTTTATTTATTTAATCTTTAATTACAAATAGTGTTTTTTGTTCAAAAGATGGTACTGACATACGACAATACAATATTGCAAAATCGATCTGGAAATCTGCGAAGATTCAGATATAAATGAGGAAATTCACCATAATTTTCCCTTTCACGATTTATGGGGTGTACACCAAATCTACGGAACCTTGATCTTATTACAGATATATTTTTTCCAACTAATCGCTCAGCGACGTGTCGTTAAGTAAATGGCCACCCATCGCTCAGATTGGTCGCTCAGCGACTCGTTCGCTCGGTCGCTCAGTCGCTCGTCGCTCACTGCGTGGCCGGACCAACTTAGCAAAATATCGTCCTGAAAACAAATTAAATGGTTTTATCTTCAATACTTGCCACTTTGCTAGCTTCCTGTCAACTTAGCAAAACCACTCTTAAAAAACTGGCTTAAAGCTGCGATCTCGAATGTTTTACTGGATAATTTATTAATTTATTTTTAATAAAACTTTAATTCGAAAATTCCTTGAGTTTTGACGACCATGTCACTTTTTGGTGATAACCATAAGAACGTGTAGACAGGTAGAATTTAAAAGAATTCTCCCCGCCTGGATCTTACAACGGCAACATTGCTTTATAGTTACTTCATCTTTATTAGGTAATTGATATTTCTTTCGCAGCATTTTCAAATACACACTCAAGTGTTAATTTCTGAAGTGCGTATTACAAAGTATCATAGGTTAATCAAAAAAATTATAAAAGCTATACATTTTCTCAAATAAAAGATCAATTTTTATTCAACCTTATCCGATCTCAAGCACATTCATTTCATGCTATGCAAAATGGTTATTTGTCCTGCTATCTTCACCAATCCAATAATCCTGATTAAGTGTAACTGGAACTGCAACAAAACAACATACCTAACACAATACAACAACTACTGCCTACTGCCTATTACCTACCTACGACCATACCAACTTATAAAACTCATCTATATTTGCATCTTAGAGAGGCTATCATATATGCATTTTTATATAATGTTGCAGCAACACGTTGCAATCAGTTCCAGTCGTTCATTTTTTCTAGTTGAATATTGGAAAAGATAATTCGCAGAATATTAACACGATCTAGAATACCATGAGGGCAAGGTAATTTTATACAATCGTTATTTTCAATCTATCTCAATTCTCACCTTTGATCCACAATTCACATACATACGAGTATATGTATGTATACACTCTTTCAAGACGAAATAGTTATATACGAGTATATTATAGAAATAGGGTTTTCAAAGGAAAACCTCAATTTCAAAAACAACAACAAAAAAGAAGTACACAAAAAAACATAAAAGCTACTCGAATCTCAGCTGGGTGCCACCATAATATGGCGGTAGAAGATTTCTTTAAATACACTGAACAAAATTAAACTTGGAAAAATGTAAAGTTAACCTCAATAGGAAACTTTTTTCGACTTTTAATACGATTGACATGAATTACGATTTACGAGGAACTAAAATCTTCCAGAGTTGGTACAAATGTCCCAGAATTGTTACTTTTGAATGAATGAAACAGAGCCATTAATTTTGTGGTTTCAAATAAATTGCGCTGGCATTTGACACCTGCCAAACTCAACTGTCAACTGAAATATGAAAGTGTCATTATATTATTTACGGCAATAGATCGAACAACGGAGTTAAAGGCAGCATATAGTCAGTCTAAAAGTACTAATAGAACGCTTTACTCACTAATGTAACTTACCTTTAAATCAATTTGTATATTTGGTATCACTGGCATTGCCAAGAAAAACATATGCTGCATAAAATGTTAATTCTTGAATTTATTTGCAGGGGTGTGTTCAGAAGTTTCGTTTTTCCCTGAATTTAAAATATTCATGAAAACGCGGGTCGAAAGATGCAGAGCTTTTAATTGAATTTGTATTTTTCTTAATGATTGAGTAAAAGTGTGTAAATAATATTTTCGACACTTATTCATTCTAAAGGATTAAAATTGTTAATTTTTAGTTGATAAACTCTGAATAAAAGTCTAAGGGTTCTCGTAAATTTATGCAAAACGATAGACCATGTGAGCTTTAAAGGTCGCTTAAAAGAAAACCAAATCGAAGTAAATTCTCTTGGGCCTGTCCTTCGAATTAGAAATTGAAATTTGAAAAACTGGTGCTGAAACTTTGTTCTCTATTATATTTATATAATATGATTAAAAGTTTTCGTTAAGAATTAATATGAAAAAAAGACGAAAAAGACTTTGGAGAAACATCACATATTGAGTGTAGTGCAGACGAAGCACAAATTAGAACAAATATCAACAAACACACCTAATTACCCTCAACATTTCACAATCCGAAACTGTCTTCCCTAAAATATTTTTAATTTTTCCATCTTACATTTTACGATGGATCGTAGGGACTTAGGGACCTAAGCCACAAATATTGTTTCGTAGCTCAAATATAAATTAATTTTATGATTCCAAAAATTAGTTTTTTAAAGTGAGACAAAAATGGAAAGTTTAGAAACCTCTATTGTTAATATTGTTCTTTCAATTACTAACTTAAGGTTCTTTTCGACTGACTTATATAATTTTCCCTCCAGATTTGATCGAATAGAAGTTCGAAAAGCTATTCTTTCATTAACAATATTTCGTATCACTTTCTAACATTAAACACCATTGCTAAAGCTTATGGCGTTGAACGTGTCGTACACCTTCTACTTGGCTCGAGATTAAAGATCATGCCTTGTGGCCTCGAAAAGACGGGGCAACCATTCACACAAAAAGCCTAATTATTTTGCAATTATTACAAAAGAAGTTTGCCAGTTGTGAACGTTTTGGCAACGTCAATTGGCCTTAACGACGTCAGATTTTTTACTATAAAGAAGACTGCGTTAACGCAAATAATAATAATCCTTTTCACACTTAATGGCAAGGTCCAAACTTTACAATGAAATAAAATTTTAATCAAAAACATTATGCTTAGATTGACTTTCCAAACCGACAAACTTAAAACCCTATACTTATCACTTTAAAAAAAAACTAAAAACATCTGAACATACCTAGAAAGTGACAGCAGCCGTGTTTTTTTGAAAGTTGATACAAAGTTGATACAATTGAATATTTGCCAGAATAATTTATCAAAATATTCCAAAAAAAAAATAGCGAAATTCAGACCAGTTGACTATCAAAATCAAAAAAATACGTACGTCTGTGTAATGTGATAGTCGATTTCAAAGTTTTAACCAAACGATTTGACATAAAATAAAAACTTCAAGAAGGGGGTTTGTTCGTAGACTACTACATTAATATGTGGTGTTGAAGCGAGCTTGAAGGTCACCTAAATTCTTTATATACCTGAATGGAGTTGAAATGAGCTTGATTCGCCTCGATTCCGGTCGGGGATCGGAGTCGAGTCAACATTTGTGAAGAAAAACCTGTGTGGAGGAGTTGTTTTTACAGATAATGCTTTAAGGTCTGTTTATTTGCATGTTTGTGTACAAAAAATATAGTTTTGTTTTAATCAAATTAAAACAAAAAAATTGCACATGGAGTAGGTAGCATATTCTTATATGGTGCCGAACTATTCAGTTTTTCATTGTTTAACACGAATCAAACTATCTCACTTGCACTTCATAAGAAACATCGAAACACCATTTGCATTTTAGAAAGTGCTGTCAAACTGAATCATTTTTAAATCTTCTTGTGCGGTGGAAACACCAAAAAGATTTATTTAATCTAAACTGAGATAAACCTTTGGTGGAAACATAGCAAAACTTAATTATCTTTTCTATTGTTTTCTCTTGCAAAATAAGCCCAGTTAGTCCATTTTCACTAACAAAACTAAATAATATCAACAGTAGCAGATTGATTTGTTTCGTCAATGGAAAGCACATGATTCCAAATGCACAACTACTCAACGAACACAGCCATCGAGATACAAATGCAATATTAATCGTACCAACATTTGAACACGAAATCACATAAGATCCATTTTAGACTCGTATAAATGTCAAAAACCCATCCGTAGTAAGATTATACTTTAACTTTTATCTGTAGTATTCTTACTGTGGATATTGTTTTTGTTATAAGTGTAAAATCCTACTGTACTATTGATAGATTTTTCAACAAAACACGGGTAGTTTGTGAACAAAACAAGTTTATTAAACCTTAATCTAGAGAAGAATCCATAAATTGGTCTTAACTAAAATCTAAGGCAACAATTTTGTGATTTTGGCTTCAGTAAAATAAAAAAGATAAATAAGCAAAATCATCCTTTTAAGAGGTTAGGCCGGAAAAATTAGTCTTTTCATGGGAAATGGGTTTGTTATTTAAAATATTTGACTGCTTACAATAATTTTTTTGAAGTGATTAATTTTTAAATGGTTACATCTTTTTTTTAAAGATCCATGGCCGGACTAACAACTCCTATAATTTATAAAGAAGGTAATATTGAGATAAATGCGTCAAAAGTATTAAAGAGTATACAAAATCATGAGTAACTTTACAATAGGTACCTTCAATACAAAAATATAAAAACCATTAGTACTCGGTTTTTCTCAGCCATAATCTTTTGACAGAAGATTTTTGAAATCCTATGTGGAACAATTTAATATCAAAAAAGGAAAATTATTTTTCGAAAAATGATAAGTGGCCTAAGCTTTAATATTTTTTACTAAATCGTACACCTTTTCTATCAGTGTATATTAACCAATTGCTACCAAAATCTAGAGAGAGCTGATTCCTTTACATTTATAGGTATGCTAATTCCGACCTGTTGCAATCGCAGCCGATCTCGTAAGTCCTTCTTATGTGTACATTAAGCTAATAGTCGTCATAAATTCCATGGATATTTCTATAGCATAAATAACAGGATGCAAATGTGAGCTGGTGAAGCCGCCGCCGCAGCCGCTGCCGCTGCACTGTAAGCTGCATTGCAATGCACTTCACTGCACTGAAAAAGCTTTTGTGATGCACCTGCGGTCATGGTCAATTCCAGTTGATGCTCTTATTAATAACCGTTTTTTATTGCAGCTATCACCCGCAAATATCTTATTGGTATGTTGTTTTGTCCTCTCGTTTCAGGTGCGATTGTATTTCTCGCAGATACCCGATGACAAAGTGCCATACGTGAACAGCCCCGGCGAGCAATATCGAGTGCGACAATTGCTGCATCAGCTTCCGCCACATGATAACGAGGTAAGAATCATTTATTTGATGTTTCAAGATACACAAAAGTTTATACGAGTAGGTTAGATGCCTATAAACATAAAGATAGATACATGTTGTGCTTGCCATCATTGAACTAGAACAATTTTGAAAGTCTTGCGCGCGCATACTCAGATTTCTGTGCATTCAAATAATAATACAGTTACGCTTTCCACCGACTCAACTCTTGGTCGGTCGGTCGGTTGTGCGAATGCGAAGACTACGACCGACACCGAATCGACGCTCAGTGGTGGCGTCGCGTTGAGTTGCTTGCTCCCGCCCGATAAAACGCAATCCTGTTGCATAACAAGAAGAGTTCGGATCAAGTAATTTGCATATATGGCCGTTGATGATGGTATGGCTACCGTTTTAGACCGCTCTAAGTGGCCAGCAGCTAGCAGGCGCAAGGGTAGAGGGGTAGCGTAGGTCGTTCATGTGCATTGAATGGAGTTGACTGACCAGTTCTTGGCTCCATGAAGAAGAACAACTTAGAAGAATCAAATGATATTGTTGCAAAACGTTCTGATGTAAGTGCGCATCAGGCAAAGCGGATGGGGGCAAGCGAGGACTTCTATACAACGACGACGACAACAACGAAGACTAAGAACGACGCGAACGATGACAACGTTGACGACGACAGCGAGCATGGCATTGATCGAATTGCCCATTGAATGATCATTGTTTGTTGTCATTTTAGGTTCGTTACTGTCACTCACTGACCGACGAGGAACGCAAAGAACTGCGGCTGTTCTCATCACAGAGGAAACGAGATGCACTGGGCCGTGGTAATGTACGACAACTGATGAATGCCAGGCCATGCGATGGGGTAAGTGCACTTTTCAATATATGTAATGTACTTTACAAACAAGTACCTATATACCTTACCTACCTTATAGGATCCTAGACTTTAAATATTGATTATGCTAATTGAACATTATGAGTGGTTTGACATGTCGCCTTCGGTCACAGCCGGCACCAGCTGCCCGCCGCTGTCGCGTTTTCACTTCGGTCGCCGCCATCCTTATAGCCGGATTCAAAAGATTCGAAGACGATATACAGACTCAGAATGTATTTATCAATGCAAATGTCTGAATTAATTAGTGTTAACGCATAGGCGGATGATGGAGTTATAGATACGCCGTACCTTTTCATATTTGTACGCAAAATGACGTTGTTGCTCATCTACACTCTTGTTTGGGCAAACGATCAGTGCGGTTCGGTCATAAAGCTATATCTATAGAAATACATCTCTTTGGGATTCATTTAGTATCCAGGACTTATAGGAGAGATTGTTGTTAGTCTACCTTACCTCTAGTCTTCTATAAAGATGAAGAACGGGAACTGAATCATTGATCATTAATGTAATACGATGAACATAAATATTCTTCAGTTTTGCAAATGATGATGTGCGAGTTAGAACTATCAACTTATCGCTGTAAATTACAAACAATTTGCAAGGCTCTATATAACAACCTTATTTTTAATGATCTTCTTGAATCCGTGTTATCTGGTAAATCGCGAATGTATATATACTGTACAGTGTACATACATAAGTACATTAGAAACTGACACTTTCTGAAGTGATTGAATAAATTACACACTATTTAATGGCCAACAAAATTTTATTACATTAATTTATAGGTGTGAACGCTTCTGTTTTTTTTTCGAAAATTAAATTTAAAACTGTCATTTTGACAGCAAAAGGAAAATATCATTAACATGACACTAACGGATTTTCTAATTTATAATCCGAAAAAAAAATAAACAACAACAAAACACTTAAAAATATCTAAACGATTCTGGAGTTTTTTTTTTTTTTTTGTTATATTGTGCGCACACTCAAGGGGATATGAATACCCTCATACTGATTATGCACAGTGCGAGGAATTAGGAAGGGTGGATAAAGCATTCCACATTCGTGTAGTGCGACTAAAAAAAGAATCTCTGTACTTTACAGAACGTCCGAAACTGGTCTCAAGGGTACACTAATGTGCATTCCTAAAAGAACGGGTATTACGGTTTAAATATTTGAGGGGACGAATGCAACTGGCTATTTCGCTAAAGCATTGTTTATGAAAATAGCGATTAAATAGTGACACACGTAAAACCTTACGGCGGTGTTCAAGAGAAGCAAATGTCTCGGTGAGAGAGCGATCTCCTATCATTTTTAGAGCTCTTTTTTCAATTCTATCCGAAGACTCAAGTACGTTATTGGGGCACTAGCCCAAATATGAGAGTTATACTCGAGTTTAGGACGAACAAAAGCTTTGTAAATTATAGCCAGATCAGAAGGGGAAAAAAAATTCTTACATCAACGGAGAAAACCTAAACACTCACCAGCGTTTTTGACGACTTCATATAGGTGATCACTAAAAGCTATTCAGTCTCCTCGATGCAAGTACCACCCATGGATAGTGGCATTGGGGGAGAGTTACGATGTTGTGACAGTAGACAACATTGAGTTTCAGAAACATTAAATTCTACACGGTTTTTGATTGTACAATGCTGTCAAGATAAGAATTTAATGAGCTTATAATACGCTGCCGTTGGTAGTCCACATCCTAAAAACAAGGATGAGAATCTAAAAACCAATATGAAAAGGTGAGGGTACTGTCATCAGCGAAACAATTTAGTGGGTTAGAAGTTTCAGACATAAGATCATTTATAAAAATAAGAAAGAGTGTTGGAGACAAAACGGAGCCCTGGGGCACACCAGAGTTTATTTTGTGGATATCAGATTTTAATCCGTCCAATACTACTTGAATTGAACGGTCCTAAAAGTAATTTCTAACCCAACGAAGAAAAGGTTAAACAATACCAAATGCACTCATTTTCGATAAGAGATCTTGGTCCCAAACTCTATCAAAATTCCTTTGAAATATCAAAACGATGTAAAGATTTGTTCCACTGTTCGGTGAGATAAACCATGAGATCACCAGTGGACCTATTGCAACGAAAGCCATACTGCCGTACAATTGCATTGTTATTTCTTCTCAATTAGGGTATTTTTTTAAATGTTCAAAAGCGCCCTGTTTCTAAAAAATGTAGTATTTGTCAATTGTATTTTGATCAATGTACTTCCTCTCTTTTATTATATTATTATGTCATTACATCATGTGTTCTCCAAATAACATTCACATAATAAATATAAAAACTATTTTTAAAATAGATTTTTTGAATATATTGTAGAATGAAAAATTGTTCATGAAAACTATCATTCTAATATATGTATGAGATACAGTGCTGCTGGAAATACTACTAGAGTATTGTTTTATATTTGTAATACTAGCGGACCCGGTGAATCTTAAAAAACGGTTGAAGGAGAAGTTGTCATTAAAAACGCTCATTTTGAGGCAAAACGTGACAAGAATTGAATCTGCACAGCATCAAATCAAAAGTTTTCAACTTGCGCTTTGTTTTCAGCTTCAACTTCGCATTGTAGCGCTGTGTGTTGTTTTCGTACTTTTCAATTTTAACAGTGCCACAAGCTTCAGCATCTTTATTGTGTTTAGCCAGATAGAGGCAGTAAATAAGTAGATTTTGGATTTATTTAAGTTAAAGTTGGATTAGGAAATTCAATTGGATAGTTGGTTGCTTTTTCTTCATTTGTCAGTCAATAGATTTCAATGAGCTCATTCTAAAATAAATATATGTAATTTTGGTCATCTACATATTTATTAAAAGCTGTTAAAATTGCTTCCTCAATTAACCATTCATTATTTTTAACTTCCCATAGGAAGTTATTGTAATAGCTCCGATTTGTCGAATTGAAAATTTTGAAATTTTTCAACGTTTCAAGGTCCCTAGAGTCGAAATAAAAGATTTTTAGAGAGATGTCTGTGCGTGCGTGTGTACGTACGTTCGTACGTTCGCGAAGTTTTTTTCGTCGTCCATAGCTCAATTACCAGTAGAGATATCGACTTCAAATACATTTTGTTATACAGATTATAATGCAGAAAGATGCAGAAAGGACTCTCAAGAAAATTGTGTGGGTGGTTTTTTACCATAGCAATTTAAAAAAAAAAAAAAAGGTGAACATTGTGGCTAACCCAAATTATCTCATGAACCAATAACGCTAGAGACTTGAATTAAATTTTAAATTATATATTGTAACTTAATACCAAACTAGTATATTTTTAGAAACAAATCAATTATCAGTTTTTTTTATAAATCAAAAAAGCAGAAAAAAAAACAATTGTCACTTGGAATATTTTACGAACAAAAAATGATTTTATCTCTAAAATAATTGTGTGCAACGAAGAATAACGTTTTTAACATCTGGTAAAATTTTGAAAAAAATCAAATTGATAGTTTTTTATATAAAAAATAAAAACCTAAAAAAAAACATTACTCAAAGTTAGTAAAAATTGATTTTCGACTCAAATATCTTTTCAAAAATTTGAGATTATTGTATCCATCTTATTTTATCTTCTAAGAAATATTGTTTTTATCATTCGGTAAAATTTTGAGAAAAATCAAATTGACAGTTTTTTTACAAAAAATAAAAACCTAAAAAAATTTAATAAAAGTTGGTAAAAATTGATTGAAGTTTGAGATTATGGCTTCCAACTAATTAGTAAAAATTGATTTTCGACTCAAATATCTTTTCAAAAATTTGAGATTATTGTATCCATCTTATTTTATCTTCTAAGAAATATTGTTTTCAACATTCGGTAAAATTTTGAGCAAAATCGAATTGACAGTATTTTTACAAAAAATAAAAACCTAAACAAAACAATACTAAAACTTGGTAAAAATTTACTTTCGAATCAAATGTCTTTTCAAAAATTTAAAATATTGGCTTCAAACTAATTTTATCTAACAAAAAATATTGTTTTCAACATTCAGTACATTTTTTATAAAATTCCAACAGTCCGTCAAAATCTACAAAAAATAGTACGCAAATTTGGTAAAAATTGATGTTCGGTTCTCGATATCTCGTGAATAATAGAAGACATTGACTTCAAACTAATTTCATTCATCCAATTTATATTTGTTTATATAAGAAATAAAAACTTTTAAGAAATGCTACTTAAATTGGTAAAAATTGGTTTTCGACTAAAAATCTCGTTAACAAAAATAAATTTTGAAATCAAACTATTTCATTATATATATAATATTTGTTGGTAATTTTAAAAATTTTCAAGAATAAATTCAACTGACAACTTTCTTAACGAAATACGAAAACCTACAAACTTTTAAGCAAGACAAATCGACAGACGGGATGGGAAGTTATCAATGTGGGTCGCATTCCAGCCTCTTTTTGTGATTAGTGATGATATTTGGGAATACTTTGTTGATAGGTTCGTCTTTCAATGTGAAAAAGTTTTAGAAATTATGAAGTCAATCCACTCGATTCGTCGAAAGGTAATCGAACATTACCGATAGTCAGCAATTGCTTAGAGAAGTCTTCAGCAGATTTATTAAGCAATGCAACTCTCTTGTTTGTTATTAGCTGAATTTTCTTCATATAGCGCCATAGTTTCAACGATTTGCGGCAAGCCTTTATTTCATTGACCTTTGAATCATTGACAGTATTTGGCGAAAATTACTTAACAGTAAAATCATTGGTCCTTTAAAACATCTCGAGTCATTGCGTAGATCTTTCAACGTTCGGTTTAGTGCTTCTAAAACACTTTTTTTATGTGCCATTGTGCATTCTTCTATCGTCCCAGATGATCATTTGGGATGCTGATAAGACTTTGACCATTGCTAAGTTCCAAAGTGAATTCAAATTACTGACTTTTGATTTCTGACAAAATTTACAACCATAAAATCAATAATCATACTTAACCATTGACAAAATTACGTTAAGCTGTCTTTTGCGTTTTGTTATTCAGTGTCATATATGACTTATATTCTCTGTCACGCTTTATGTTACGAAACACGGGACCGTTGTTGAACGGAATGAAAAGAGTCCTTTTTTCGTTTACTGGTTCAAGAACCGTCACAAGAATTTCAAGCCAAATCGGTTTAGCCGTTTGTGAGTAATAAATAGAGTAACTAAGACGGCAATAGCAAATTAAAAGAAAAGACATCATTTACACTTCAATTTCAATACAGAATTCAGAATCCTTATTTTTCTTTTCCACTTTCTTCTTTGATTTTTTTGACGATGGCTTCACGAAATTTCCATCAAATAGCAGTTCTGCAGCATTTATTGGTTATACATACTTTATATACTACTTTTTCTTCGTTATGGCAACACTAATTTGACTTCATTAGCTATCGTTATAAAAAAATCAATAAAACTTTGGAGGACAGTTCCCCCTAAAACAGGTAAGTACCAAGTTTAAATAAAACAGAATCGGCTTAAGTAGCAGCCTTTCAAAAAACACAATTTTTAAAATTAAGTTTTCGGCAAATTAAAGCCACAGTTAAACTCAAATTTTGTTTAATTAGCACAAGTTCATAAAATAGTTTAAGTCAAAGGAAAATTTTTGAAGCAATGTACTTAAAAGCAAATAAATCTCTACTTTGTCTAAGTTTTGTTCACTTGAAAATCCTTTTTTTATTGTATGATTACACCAGCCAAATCTCCGCACATATAAACTTCTCAAAATTGTCTGCTCAATTTAACATCTGTTTACTTTCAAATATAAAATGTTTTCAAAAGCCCCCCCAAAAAAAGGGTGCACTTCTCAACAAGGCTCCTCAATGCAAATGGCAAATCCTTGACGAGACTCACACAAACATACAACCAAACAAATCTCTCTTTTTCATTGCTAAGCATCTTTCAAAGGAGTTAGGTTTATATACGAACCCTCAATTCCATTAAAGACTAACTTCAAACATAACAAATATTTACCGAATCCCCAACAAACTTGAGATGTCGACTTTCCTTTTTGCATCAATTTCAAAGGACACACGAGACGAGAGATGATATCCTATGCAAACAATTATTGTGTTACAAGACATCGCGTTCAGACTCACTTTACACAAACATATGTATGCATGTATGTATTGCTGCTTTAAGCTTAATGCAGATATCACAAGATTTAAATGACTCCTTCATTCTCATCGCCACCATCATCCATGATATAATTACACCCTCAGAAGTACCGACCGATTTCAGGGAGAATCACTTTATTTTTTAAACACAGCTAGCTGAAGTTTTAAAATAAACTTCAAAAGCACGTTGGAGACTTTCGCCACTTTGTCACCACTTCTTCCTAATACTAAGTTGCTACACAGTATAGAGAGATTAATGTCCTTTTTTCCACCCTAAACGTGTTCTTTTTGATTTTACTTTTATTGTCAGTGTAATAATGTTCCACATGTTTTATATCGACTCCTTGTAGTGTGACGATTCTATATCCACTGGGGACATAGCAGTGTTTGCGTCACGTCTCGGCCCGAATGCATCATGGCACCCGGGATGCTTCTCCTGCTGCATCTGTCGGGAGCTTCTAGTCGACCTCATTTACTTCCATCGTGATGGACGTTTGTATTGCGGACGACATCATGCAGAAACCCTTAAACCAAGATGCTCCTTCTGCGATGAGGTAAGTGCATCATTGATAGATATGCTCCTTTTAAAATACAATGTTCTCAACCAAGTATACTTTTTTCTGCTCTTCTCTTACCTTACGTATAGATCATCCTGGCCGATGAGTGCACTGAAGCTGAAGGACGTGCTTGGCATATGAATCATTTTGCTTGCTTTGAGTGTGAGAAGCAACTGGGCGGCCAAAGATATATCATGCGAGATAGCAAGCCATATTGTCTTCTCTGTTTCGACTCCATGTTTGCTGAGTACTGCGACTATTGTGGCGAGGCAATTGGTGTGGATCAGGGTCAAATGAGTCATGACGGACAGCACTGGCATGCCACAGATGAATGTTTCTCGTGCAACACTTGCCGTTGTTCACTACTCGGCAGGGCGTTTCTGCCTCGACGTGGTGCAATTTATTGCTCCATCGCCTGCAGCAAGGGGGAGCCCCCAACACCGTCGGATAGTTCTGGCACGGGCATGTATCCACCTGCAACTCAACGAGTCAGACCGCAAGCTCGTCTACCGAATGCCGAGTCGACTACACCACCATTGTCACCACAGCAGACGAACCCGCTGCAGCCAACTCTAGACCACCAGACTATGTACCAGCTACGCAGTCAGCCCGTGATGGCCGGAAGTCCAATATTCGAGCGTAAGCCCCATCACGCACCATACACGCTGTCGTCTGATACCCCAGGCGAACAATGCACTGCCGACTTCACTGACTTCTCTGGCGGTGGACCGTCTAGCTCCTCACAGAACATGACCCCATTGACATCTCCGGGTGAATACCATCAGTTATTGCCGCAAAAAGCAGTCAGCAGCGACGGAGGACCATATAACTTTACCGAAATGAGTCTAAACCTTGACACCTGGAATCCAAAACACAGCACCAGTAGTACAAATAATAGTTATAACCTTTCCCAGCATATCCGAACCAAAATGGACACCTCCCTTACGTCCAGCATGCCCGAGCTCTCCAACCATCCTCCATTGCCAACAACCGAGCCCATGTTCACCGAAATCCCGTCATCAATAGCATCTCCCTCAGAGGTGCCAGAGCTCCCTACACCAAATCTCTCGGTAGCATCGACTGCCGCCCTGCCCGACATAATGGGCGCGCAAACAACCCCAGAGGGTGAATTCCAATCGACCAGTCCACAATTTAACTCCTCACTATCGCCAACGTCTCCTTCTGCAGCACCTCTGCCCGAGAAGAAAAAGGGTGTTCGATTCGAGGGTATCCCTGATACTCTGCCGCGTTCCAGAAGCTACTCAGGCAATGGCGCTGGCACTGGAGGCGGCAGCGGTGGCAGCAGCAGCAACAACGGTGCCAACAGTAGCGGTGGTGGCTCTTCACGACGTCGTCGTCGAAGGAAATCGTCTTGTAAAAGTGGCAGCGTCTCGTCGTCGTCACATCACAATCGACACAGCAGCAAGGAACATCAACAACATTCATTAAGTTCGTCTTTTCAGGGAAACACCACGACAACGACGGCGACGACGACTCAAAGCCGCGATGATGAATCTGACGCCTCAAGCGATTGTTCGACGTGCTCCTCGAGCTCGTCCAGCTCCGAAGACTACCTATACCAATTGCCACAGAGACGGCACTATGGCGGAGTGCGTGTTAGCTATGTTCCCAACGATGCCATTGCGTACGATCGCAAACGAAAGCCCTCAGATCTGGAAAAAGACAAGAACTGTATTATTTCGTGACGATATTTAATTGCAACCTAACTAGCATCATATCCAACCAAACCATATAGCTTGGTCCACCACTGGGACTGGGAGTTCCACAACATCAAAACCGACTACAACAACAAAGCAAAAAAAAAGTAAGACTCTTGCGGCAGTACCTACCAACATATACCTTTCGTGGTGTGCCCGCTCTATAATTAAGTCGAAGATGCTTCACATCCTTCATCCTCGAGGGATTGCGAAAATAGCATAACGTGTGTCGAAAAGAAATCGTTTAACGATAAGTATTCAAAATAACAAAACAACAAAAACAAAAAAACAAAGAAGAGTAAGATATTTTATTTTTTATCTTGTACATAGAATTTAAAAATTAAAATTTTAAATATAAACAAAAAAAACTAAAAATATATATCATTAAAAATATGTATACAAAGATTCAAAAATTAAAAATATATATTTATATACAAAAACTAATAGAAACCATCAAAAAACGGATATAAAGAAAATGCAATGCAATTGACGAAAAAAAATAATTATTAGAAAACCACAAATTCAAATTCTTAGGACATTTATATACGTTTTGGTATATTTTTATAGCGCAATAGATTTAATTAAGAACAGACAAATAAAACAAACAAACAAAAAGAAAAACTATTTTTAAAAAATTTAAAATATATCAATAAAGTGTTTGAGATTATAAAAATATCGATTGTTTTTCTTATTTATTGGAGATATAGAGGAAATATGAATATGCTGCAATATATAAAAATGAAGAATGGTAAGAAAATTTGAAACGAAAAACAGTCACACTACCCCTATTCTTAACTAGCTTTGAGGTAACGCATAAATATATGTACATTGTACATACATAGTTACATGTATTGTTCAGTTTAGCGTCAACTTTCAACTTTACCTTGTACTTGAATATTTGTTTAAAATGTTATTATAAAAGTGCGTATACACCTGAATTTGCCATTATATTTTAACATGATAAAAATAAATAATAAAAATAATTAGGGCGCTAACGCTAACTACAAACAAAATTTATGTTGTAATTTTAAAAATGTTTGGATATGCTATTTTTACTATGAATTCCAAAATTTACTAAAGCCTCGGATTTTGTTCATGAAAAATAAAGGCAAATATTTGCAAAACATTTAAATATGTGAACCAAATGTGTATACTAAATTATCGGCTTATATATACGTACATATGTCTAAGACATTCTAACCATACTGACAAAAATCGTCAATACTTAGTATTACGTTCTCAAGACACCTTTAATACCTGAGTTTAGAAATAGTATGGAAATATGCGAATGAATTTCATTTTTTCAAGACAATTGGAGGAATTCCATTTGGTCCAGAGGAATAATCATCTTTATATAAGGCCAAGTAATTTAAGATTTTTTTAAAATTAATAGAGTTAATTTACTAATTTTTTAAATTTTTCTTTAAATCGATTTTTATTTTTTAAAGACCTTGTAACCTGAAGATAAAAAATAATTTTATCAAATATGTTGTAACTTTTTTAAAAGCTTTTTCCATGTTTCGATTACTTACTTAACATATCTAAAACATTATTTTAATCAGGCATAACTGTATGACGGAAATACATTTTTCTTTCCGGTGTATTCCGCATTCTTTCAAATATTTGGATTTTATCTTAAAACAGTCTCGCAAGTATATATGTTGAGAAGTTTAAAAGCATTAATGAAGTTCGTAAGTTGTATGAACAGGTGAAACGAAATTCACAGGTACATAAACATAGAACCGAAGGCTGCAAGGATGAAAGTGGACACATCATAGTGGAACCGCAGTCAATGCTGAGGATATGGAAGGACCACTTCTGCAGACTGTATAACGGCGGCGACGAACCGAATTCCGCTGTCAGGCAGGATGATCCATTCAACATAGACGACGAAAGCCAACAATCCCGTCCTCCCGACTTAGACGAAGTAAAGATTGCCATATCTAATCTGAAGTCTACTAAAGCCGCTGGAGCAGATGGCTTGAATACCGAGCTCTTCAAAGCAGCTGGAGATAATTTGGTTAGGAGCATGCACCAACTTATTTGTAAGATATGGTCGAAAGAAAGCATGCCCGATGAATGGAACCTCAGTATTGTTTACCCGATTTTGAAAAAAAGAGACCTTCTAAACTGCACCAACTATAGAGACATCAGTCTACTTAACATCGCTTACAAAATCTTCTCTGCCGTAATATGTGAACGTCTAAAGCCCATCATCAACAACCTGATAGGTCCTCATCAGTGTGGTTTAGACCAGGAAAGTCCACAGTCGATCAAATATTCACATTACGGCTGATCCTGGAAAAAACCCAAGAACACCAAATCGACACCCACCATCTTTTCATCGATTTCAAGGCCGCATATGACATAAAGGTTGGAAACAATTTAACAGAACCTTTCGATGTCAAAAAAGGCTTTAGACAAGGTAATGCGCTGTCATGCGATTTTTTTAACATCGTATAGTGCAGAGCTCACACATCAACACTAGAGGCATTATCTTTCAAAAGTCTGTCCAAATACGAGCATATGCTGATGGCATTGACACAATCGGAAGAACTCAGCGTGATGTTAATGGGGCTTTTGAGAGTATAGTGAGGCAGAGGCGGCAAAAATGGGTTTAACGATTAATAAGGGGAATACAAAGTACATGCTGTCGTCAAGAAAGAACCTACAACACCGACGTCTTGGTCAAAACGTCACCATCGACAGACGTAACTTTGAGGTAGTCAAGGACTTCTTCTACCTAGGCTCCGCTGTAAACGCAGAAAACAACACCAGCGCTGAGATCAAACGAAGAATAACTCTTGCTAACCGCTGTTTCTTTGGGCTTAGAAAGCAATTGAGTAGCAAAGCTCTCTCTCGAGGAAGTAAGTGTCGCTATGTAAGACCCTCATCACCCCGCCCTGCTTTACGGTACAGAAACATAGAGACAAAAGTGGATGAAAGCACCTTGGGTCGTTTCGAGAGAAAGGTTCTTCGTGTGATCTACAGTCCCGTATGCGTAGAAGGGGAGAGGAGGAGAAGATACAACGACGAGCTGTACGGGCTGTACAGCGAAGTAGACTTAGCCCGAAGGGTAAAAGTCCAACGTCTAAGATGGCTGTGTCACGTAGAGCGCATGGAAACCAGTGCTCCGGCCTGAAAAGTCTTCGAATTCACACCCACAGGACAGTGCAGTAGAGGAAGACTGCGGATCAGGTGGGGCGCACAAGCTGATATGAGCTCACCCAACTTGGATATCGAAACTGAAGACATCTAGCTAGGGACCGAGCTAGATGGAGAAGTTTGTTGCGTGAGGCCCTAGTTTACACGGGACTGTAGCGCCACCTTAAGGAAGTAAGTATGTCTTGCAAGTATAGACAGAAATTCTCATCTATTTTTACGGGAGTGTCGATGAACGATTGCGGAAAGTTTTTAGCAAACGCGCCCTAGTTCACACAGGACTGTAGCGCCACCTTAAGTAAGTTACACATTTTTGGAGTGGTAACTTAGTTATCTTTCGGTATCATAAGTAAAATTTGCAGGATACTGTTTAAAATAACTGCACCTCATACTTTATTCGAATTATTTTTCAATATCAACTAGCCCTCTTATACTTTGGTAAAAAAAATTACCGTCATTTGTAGGCAGAATACGGTAAAATGAAATAATAACAATACAAATTAAAAAAACTCAAAATGTAAGAGGGCTTGGCAGCAAAACAAGAAAGATTTTTAATAACTCTCAGACTTTTTCATACTATCTATTTGCTTTCACTGACACATTGTTGAGCGCCACACATTAGGGATATATTCAGTTTTGTCTTTCTTTATATGTTTTTAAAATATGTTGCAACATCACGTCCCTTTTTTATCTTACTTAGGAACAATTTTAGATGTGTTGTCATAAGTGGAAGAATGAGAAGGAAACTCTCATTAAGAATATTTGGAAGGGATTCCCTAAAAATGTTGGTTAGTTTTGAAATTTCATACTACAATTTGGTCAACTAAAAATCTAAACTCCATGAAGAAATTGCTATTATTCTAATTTTTCAAATAATTGTTCTTGCTCTGCAACTTATATACGAGTACATACCAGATGTACCCATACCGTGATCGTTAGTGCGTTGGACTGTCATGCAAGGGGTCTTGGGTTCAATCCCTGCCTGTGGCACCTTACTTTTTTCACGGGTACTGCCTCTTGCGAGGAATTGACAAAAACCTCCAAGAGTAATTCTTGTCATGAAAAGTGCTTTTTCAAATTAGCCGTTCGGATTCGGCATATAAACTGTAGGTCCCTTCCATCTCTGACAACACTACTCGCACACAGGAATGGTTGAGAGTTGTAAATCACTAGGCCCTGGTTCTTCATGGACTGTTGCGCCACCTAATTTATTTATTTATTTACATACCAGATGATAAAATTTGTCTGTATTACTTATAAAAAAGCAGATTTTTATCCCAGACACTATTTGTTTAACTTGACCCATAAAAATTCCTTCTCAAGTTCCTCATAATGGCATCCTAGTAAGAGTTTTATTCGATAATTGTTTCTTATTTTTGCCCAATCGAAACTGCATCCCAATCCTATAAGTATACTTATATTTTTTTAAAGACTTTTTAGCTCTAGGGCTCTTACAAGTGATTCGGAATAGAATTAAGATTTCGTAATAAAAAATTCTTAAGTTTGTATCAGCCCGACCAAAACGGTTAAGGTACATACTATAAAATCTACCTCTAGATAATTATAGAAAATAAAATTAAATTTCCTTTGCTTATAGAGACAGTTTTTTTCATGATCTCTCTTAAATACATATTTATTTAGTTTTCAATGGAAACACACGCTTTATCTGCTTTGTAAAATAAATATGAGACTATTATTTCGTCAACTTCTTTAAAACGTTGTAAACTTGAATCACTTTTTAAACTTTTACAATATTTGCTTTTAATTTTAAAACCTCTAACACAGATTCGTCTTAGTTTTATAACCTTAATTAAGTATTTTAATCCAAACGTTCTTTCCGTCTTAGCCCTATTGTTTTAATGTTTCAAACAGTCTTAGTGATAAATTCAAAAAATTTACGAAAGGGCTCTCAATCTTAACATGAGATAAAATTTCATTTCAATATATTTTTGGAGGGCAATTATTACAATTTACAAACAGCCATCAAAGCGAAAAATGTTGTTCTTAAGTTTCGTAGAGCCTTTCTCCGTTTTTAAGAATTAAAAAAAATAAAACACAAACACTTTGAGAAAGAATCACCAAAATTCTGGAAAGATTCCCAACAATATCAATTGTTTTTCCTATGAAGATTTTTCGACATTTTTCCAAAAAAATATATGGAGAAGATTTAAGGAAAAGCTTCCTTCATCTTGTCAAAATAAAATAGTTATAAGTACTTTATTTTCGTCTATTTTTGTATGAAAAAAGTATTTAAAAAGCTCATATTCATTCCTCACATTTAATGAGACTCAAAATAAAGGTAACTTGGCTTGAAGTCAAGTATATAATAATAAACTATAACATAAGCCATAAGTACGTTACTTTTCATTGTAGGTTTATGTTTTAATAATTCTGAACAGGATGCCAGTAATAGAGCTATTTTCCCCATCATAGAGAAATCCATCTAAAAAGGTAAATGTGAATTTTTTACTACAAAACGCTTATTCAAGTTAGGTATTTTAAATTTTAGTTGAAAAAAGCCTGCGGCTTTATGGATGCTCACAGTTCAAGTACAATGCTTGTAATAAAAATCCTGGTTTGGTACTAAAATATGAAACGATTAAAATTTACATCCGACTGCTAAAATATTCAAGAATCCATAAACTATGCGAAGATAGATTGTGGCTATACGAGTATGTGCGTATATTTCAAAATACCTACATACTACATACATAACACTCGAGCAAAGCGGAGCGTTTAGTTCATAGACCCAAGTCACCTTTATGCCATTAAGTTATGTATTTTGTGCTCTTCAGGTTAAAGTTATGTTAAAAGGAGTCGTAAATTTCATCATCATCGGCGCGGCGGCGGTAACGGCGGCCGGCGGCGGTGTCAGCAACGACTCGACGTTCGTTGAAAGAAACGGTCTCATCAAACTTCGACAATGCGCGATAGCATAGCTTGAGATGGTACGTTAAGGTATATTCTCTGCTAAAGTCCTATGTAAGATGAATTTAACAATCGGTGCGGCTTACCTAACCGATATGACATAGGAAAACTTTTGCAATGAAAAACCGCAGGGCTCTCAAATATAGCTCCACGAGTATACGTAAACATGGTTACGTTTTACGTAGCTATAGTTGAGACACAGGCACATGCACAAGAACATCACCACAATAGAAGGAGGGTTGTTTGCGTAATTCGCCCTAGGGGACTTATTACCATTTATAGGGGATAAAATTTTCAAATTTAATTAGGCGGCTGACAGCTTCTTCCTATATAACTTTTTGGTTCGGGTTATCTACATCTTATAAGGTTGAAGTTGCTTTTGATTTGATTAGTTGATGCTTGGTATACATCCTATGTCATGATGAAGAAACAACGTTAGGTTGAGTTGGTATCGTGCGTCGCGTCGAGTCGCTCGGTCGGTCGGTCGTCATCGCCTCTCATCACCAGACGTAAAGACTAAAATTAAATTTAACAGAAGACATGATTTTGTCATTATAACTTTGACAGAGTTTTCTTAACCACCAATCACTACCTACGACTTACAACTTTTTGTTTTTGATGGAGAAGTTTGTATATGAAGACAAGCGAGAGCTTCTGCAAGAGGGATGATTTTTGTGCGATAATTACACAAATTTAAAATTCCTTTAGGCCTAACTCAAGAGCTGTCGAAGTGAGTTGGTACTTACCTACGGTGTGAACAGTTTAGATTTTTGTTTGCTAAGGAGAAGGAGGATTAACTTAATTTAGGCTTCTTAATTAGACTTAACACGAAGCCTTTAGTTTGTACGTTGAACCTTTAAGGATTATGCTTTTTTTAACAATATTGAATCCTTTTAAGATTTAGTTTTTTTTTTCCAACTTCGAAAATACTTCAAAAAAAAGTTTTCCAAACGGCAGCCCTGATGATGATGATGCTTATATTTTGTGTGGAAGTTCAAATTTGTATGCAAAGTCTTCTTCGGAATGCGTCATTAATTCAGCTACAAAATTTACATCAAACTGCTTCTAGTCATGTTGTCAGAGTTGTTATAATCGAAAAAATCTTCGCCCAAGCCCTTAAGTCGATATTAATAAATTGTTGCGCTCTAAGGAAGCAGCCATGGTTGGTTTTCCCGCATCTCGCCTGGCTGGTCGCCGCGCAGCGCATAGCTATAATTGTAAGCTTGGGCCAAATGAAGCTCCAAATGATATCAAATTAATCCACTCGTTTCGCAAAACACCAACGTAGTTAGGGCACACCTAATTGGCGTCTGCTATATGCCCAGAGGCGAATTATTGCCAAGACTATAATTTAAAGGATGCTGAAGGTCAGTGGAACCTGCTCTTCCAAAGAGCATATCAGACGAATTTGCGACTACCGAAGACGACGACGAACATCTCGATCGATGCTGCCGGTAGCCGGGCCGCGGCCGGTTCGATTTTGATCGCATATCATAGACGAAGTCCGCTTCATATGGACGTATATTATATTGGAGGAGGTGGAGCTAGATAAAAAGGGACAAAATGCCATCAATTAATATTCAAAATTAATGTCCACTTTGGGATAACTCGTGCTCTGTGCGGTCTGGTCTAGGGTAATGGTGTGGTGCTGGTGCTGGTGCTGGTTATTTATATATTGTATGGCAGGCAGGAACCCTACAGGACATGGGTTGGATGATGGAAAATTGCATATTACATATTTGCATTCCGGCTTTTGATGGACTGAGGATGAGGAGGTGCACACGGTTAAAGGGCACCATAACATACATGAAGTTATTGCATGCCATTTGGGGGTTGTCCCATACTCCATCCCGGCCATATGTATGCACATATGCAGTTGCCATTGCAAGCTTGGTAATGGCAAACTCATGTAACTGGCCAAATAAAGGACTTCGCGTTGGCTTTGGTTTGCCATTTCAGTTCAGTCATCCGTTGAATTGAAATCGTATTGCTCTTGGACGGGCATAGAGGTCGGCAGCCGAGTATTATATAGTGAAAAGGGTGGATGACATTTTACTGGTGCAACGCTTTTGTTGTTTCATTGTTCAGATGAAACGTTCATCTGCGGTAATGCAAATATAATTGATGGACATCAGTGCAATGTTGAAATTGTTGTGGATTGGGGTTTTGTTTGATAATGATTTTTGTTTTAACAATATTTTTGAAAAGTCGTTTGCTAAATGGGTGTGAGACTTTTGTTGGTGGTGCTGAAAGTAGATTAGTTTAAACGTAAATTAATTTGACATTAAAACATATTGTCAAATGTCCACACATTAATTTTAATTTATTTTGTGCATGCATAGAAAAACACTGCAAACTCATTTTAAATTTATTTGTGCACCTCACAAAAATGTATTATTCTAGAAAATTGTAGGGCTCCATTACATGAAATAAATGATTTTAAATTATATGCTCTATATCCAATAACAATAATGGGCAAGAGAACGATAACTCCGACGAAAAGATGTTATAACGGATTTCTTAAGAACAGTTAAAAGCAAGCATTTTTTACTACGGGAGGGGGGGGTCTATCTCCCCCCTTAGGCAGTAGGGGCAATTTAAAAAAATTATTATTTAAAATGGAAAAAATAGTTTTAAAAAAAACGGTAATACTTATAATTAAGTAGGTATATTCTGTTCTATTAGCCAGTTTTTAAATCAAGTCAAAAGTATGCGTAGTTTTTGAAAAAATTTTATTTTAAACTCAAAATTTGAGTAAAAAATATCAGTCAGTCAGCGGTGTATTGTTTGACTATGGTTATGGATGGCGTAGTAGATTATATGTATGTATGTACTGTACATATATATATATTGTAGCTATTTCTTTTTCATTCTCTCCTCTCAGAAATAAAATTTTAGGTTTGAAATACCAGGCGAACATGGAAAAGTAGTAGAAACTTTCTTTTCAGCTAAATAAATTACACAAAAATTTTAAGCACAAAGTAAAAAGAAAAAGAAGTCTCCGCCTTAAAGTAGCGTTACATTTCACTGACTCAAGAACAGAAAAGTACTATAATTTCACTCTTTTAATGTTTCTCACTTAAGGTACAGTGGGCGAATCGATAGGAACATATGAGCCGTTTATTTTAAAAGTGGTATAAGTCACTTTTTCAAAAAAATCGAGTTAATGGCAACACTAAATACAATTGAACGGTATCTTTTCATTTTTAAAAAAATTGCACTCAATAAGTTGAGAACTATTGAGATTTCTTCGAGAGAAGTATTGGTAATTAACGGTATAACAAATATCTTATATCCCGACCTAAAAAAAAAGTGACTTATGCCACTTTCAAAATAAACGGCTCATATTATGAATTTTTATGTTTAAATTTTTTAAGTTATAAAAATTAAAACCAATAACTGTACTGGTCAACAAAATAATGTTATTTTTCTGAAGTACAAAAAAAAACAATGCTTGTTTTAAACGATTAAGATGTTTTTAACTCGAATCTCGCCTTTAAAATTTTCTCTAACATCAGGTTGTTAAAATATGGCTCTTGAAAAATACTAAAAACCAACCAAAAAGGGTTTTAAGGCTATGTTAAAAGCCAACATATCCCTTCAAAATAAATTGTATGATAATTTTCTAAAGCAAAAATCTTCGTCTTTTAGATGCAGTTAAAATCATTTTAGTATCTCACTTGGTTTCTGGAAATTATGAGTGTTTATTTGACTCTATGTGAATCTTTGAGCAAACCTTGAATTAAATATTTTCATAATTAAGAAAAATTTTATTTTCGAGTTAATTTATAGTTCTGTTTTGAAACCGAAGTTTGATTTTAACTATCTGCTCAAGTTTTAAAAATACCCGTTGTTTGTTTATTTTATAATATTTTTCAAAAGCTTGATAATAATATAATTAGGTATATAGACGACGACGGATTCACTACAAGAACAAAACTTACTTTCAAATCTTTGTGTATTTTTCTCTTGGAAACCAGTTTCTTGCAAGAGGGGTGAAATCTAACATCTATGAAGATTTTTTTTAAATTTATGAAATACATACTAAAAAATATAGCAACTTTATAAGTCTATATAGCCCTAAAATTGTTTGTTTTTGTTTCAAAGTTTAAGAATTAATTTCTTAAAAACCTGATGTGATACGCAGTAATTTTGAATTTGGATTTGAATTTGAATTGAGCCCATCAAAATAGTGCAATTTTATTGTTAATAACAAAACCTTGTATAGACCAGTGCTATTCAAAGCAATAAACTGAAACAAATAATAAGATTTTGAATTTTCTGCCTAATTTCTAGTACACATATCTAATATTCTGGTCACACTATTTTTCAGTTCTTACTATTTTCTTGTATTCTTTACTCAATAATATTGTATGTGTGAATGATTAAAGTTTTTTTTTGTGGCTATTGATCAATAATATTCACTAATAAACTTTTAATATCGAGTCGAGACGGAACAGAATTCTTTATTTTCCCCTTCGCAAGTCGCCTGGTTTTTTGTTTCAATTTCTGACAAAAAATAATGAAAACTCGATCAATCCCACACATAGTTATAATCGCTTAAAATTTCTCATCGATCTACCAGGCGCTCATGTTGACCAACAGGGTATCGGCACCTATTGCCCTTTTGTTGTCTTCTTTAAGCTTCACACTATTAGAAATGGCAGGTAGTAGGAGTAGTTGTCAATACTAAGACATTCTATTTTCTGAAAAGTACTGCTAGAAGGTGGAGTCAAAATCAATACCAAAGTGAAACACACAGCTCCTTTTGATCTCTAGTTTCTCATTTTGTACGTGAACAGTGGGAAATTTAGAGGGCAATGTTAGTGCGAAAAAAAGAAAATCAATTTTTGTTTCAAAATGTCTGCTTCTTCATTGATCATTTCGAGACCTTCCGCCAAATTATCAAAAGCGCCAGAATAAATTATTGTATCATAAATGACAAATCAAAAGCTTACGCCCTATTTCAGTATTAAAAATTATAAATTGTTCTTAAGCTAAGATACGCCAATAGCCATCATGGCTTCATGTGTTGCCAGCAAATTTTAATAATTGCATTTTCTTTCTTATGAAAATGTCTCTTAAGATAAAATGGTTCGATTTATACTAAAAAAGTTTTAATATCGAGATGTGACTGATTATTTTATTTTATGTTTAAATTTTAAATTCTTTTATTATACAATTTAAAAGTAATAACTATTTGAAACAAATTAAAAATATAACAATTAATAAAATGTTTCAATATGTATTCTACCTCCTTTATCCAATCTTCTGGTAACCTTAATTTTCAGTTTTCACTATTTGGCTTTATCATTTCCTGACTATTGAAAAAGTTTCTATACTTTTCCCTCTTTATGAATTCACTTCCATTTCTGGGACCTATACGGAAGCTAAAATCGCTTAAAACTTCTCATCGATGTACCAGGCGCTCATGTTGACCAACAGGGTATCCACAACTTTTGCCTTTTTTTCGTCTCCTTATACAGTCACACTAATAGGAATACCAGTAGGAGGAGTAATTGTCAATACTAATGCATTTTCTCAAAAGTCCTGTTAAAAGGTGGAGACAAAATCAAAACTCAAGAATGGAACAGTTAGCGATTTTTAAGCTCTAGTTTATGTTGTAAGTAAACAGTGGGAAATTTGCAGAGCAATGTTAATGCGAAAAGATCAAAACTATTTTTTGTTTTAAAATATCTGCTTCTTTTACTTATTATCGTTTGAACTCTCTCGAGCTTGTTTTCTTGTGATCATTGATCATTCCGAGCCATTTTTGCCAAATTATCGTAAGCACCAAAATAAATGGTATCTTACACGACAAATCACCAGTTTACTGCTGGTCCATAAACCATTTATGCTTTAAGGAATTGGGAATTATAAATTCTTCTTAGCAATCAAGGCTTAATGTGCAACTACGAAATTTTAATAAATTATTGTCCTCTTCTTTTTTTTTAAATGTTGCTTACGATGAAATGGCGCAAGGGATCGATTATATTGAGAAAGTTTTATTATCGAGACGAGACGGGACAAAAATCTATACTTTCCCTTTGCATGTACGACTGGTATTTTATTTCATATTTAAATTAAACTATATCTATTTAAAGCAATAAAGTCTAACAATAAATTAACTGGTTCAATGTGAGTTCTATCTTCTTTTCCTGTTGGGCTTATTTTCTTATACACGCGACCAATATTCTGGTCACCCTAGCATTCAGTTTTTACTATTTTCTTGTATTCTTTACCCAATAATATTGGATGTGTGAGTAATTGAAATCTAATTATATTTTCGTTCCATCTCTCTAGCATATTTTGTTAGTGATAATTGATCAATTATAATGACTCTTGAGAAAGTTTCTATACTTCTTACTTTTCATGCTCACCTGGTAATTTGCTTCAATTTCTGAGAAAAAATAAAAAAACTCGACTAACAACCACGGTTGAGTCTGTATCGCTTAAAATTTATCATCGATCTACCAGGCACTCATGTTGACCAACAGGGTATCCACCTATTGCCCTTTTGTTTTCTTCTTTAACCTTCACACTATTAAAAATGGCAGTAGTAGGAGTAGTTGTCAATACTAAGACATTCTATTTTCTGAAAAGTACTGCTAGAAGGTGGAGTAAAAATCAATACTTAAGAATTGAACACTCAGCGAATTTTGATCCCCAGTTTCTCATATATGTAGGTACATATGTAGTACTCAAAATTTCTCACCGATCAACCACGCGCCTATGTTGACCAACAGGGTATCCACACCCTTATGTTGTTTTCTTTAACCTTCACACTAAAAGAAACAGAAGTAGTAGGAGTAGTGGCCAATACTAAGACATTCTATTTTCTGAAAAGTACTGCTAGAAGGTGGAGTCAAAATCAATACCAAAGAATGAAACACACAGCTCCTTTTGATCTCTAGTTACTCATATTGTACGTGAACAGTGGGAAGTTTAGAGGGCAATGTTAGTGCGAAAAAATGAAAATCAATTTTTTGTTTCAAAATGTCTGCTTCTTCATTGATCATTTCGAGACCTTCAGCCAAATTATCATAAGCGCCAAAATAAATTGTATCATAAATGACTAATCCAAAGCTTCCTGCTGGTCCATGATACCACCTATGCCTTAATTCAGTATTGGAAATTATAAATTGTTCTTAGGGTAAGATGTGCCAATAGACATCATGGCTTCATGTCTTGCCAGCAAATTTAGTAAATTGCATTTTTTTTTTATTGAAGATGTCGCTTAAGATAAAATGGCGCAAAAGGATGGATTATAATGAGAAAGTTTTAATATCGAGGCGTGACTGGTATTTTATTTCATATTTTAATTTTAAATTCTTTTATATTATACAAATTAAAAGGAATAACTAGTTAAAGCAATAAAGTAAAACAATTGATAAAATGTTTCAATGTGTTTTCTACCTCCTTTTCCTGTTTCGCCTATTTGTACACATATCTAATTTTCTGGTCCCCTAGTTTTCAGTTTTTACTATTTTCTTATATCGTTTACTATTGAGAAAGTTTCTTTACTTTTCCCTCTTTATGAATTCATTCAATTTCTGGGACCAAGATTGGAAGCTGAAATCGCTTAAAACTTCTCATCGATCTACCAGGCGCTCATGTTGGCCAACAGGGTATCCACAGGTTTTGCCTTTTTGTCGTCTCCCTATACATTTACACTAATAGGAATACCAGTAGTAGGAGTAGTTGTCAATACTAAGGCATTTTCTCAAAAGTCCTGCTAAAAGGTGGAGACAAAAAGACAAAATCAAAACTCAAGAATTTAACAATGTACGTGAACAGTGGAAAATTTGCAGAGCAATGTTAATGCGAAAATATCAAAACTATTTTTTGTTTTAAAATGTCTGCTTCTTTTACTTATTAGCGTTACAACTCTCTCAAGCTTGTTTTCTTGTGATCATTCCGAGCCATTTCCGCCAAATTATAGCAGGGACAAAAATAAATGGTAGGTATCTTACACGATAAATCACCAGCTTACTGGTGGTTCACGAAACCATTTATTGTGAATTATAAATTCTCTTTAAGCTAAGATAGGACAATTGCCATCAAGGCTTCATGTGCAACTACGAAATTTTAATAAATTATTGTTCTCTTCTTTTTTTTTGAAAATGTTGCTTATGATGAAATGGTGCAAAGGGATCGATTATACTGAGAAAGTTTTATTATCGCGACGACAGGAATAAAATTCTATACTTTCCCTTCGCATGTATATTCTATTAAAAGCAATAAAGCCTAAAATTAATAAAATGGTTCAATGTGAGTTCTATCTTCTTTTTCTGTTTCGCTTATTTTCGTATACACATGACCAACATTCTGGTCACCCTAGTTATCAATTTTACTATTTTCTTGTGTTCCTTGCTCAATTATATTTGATGTGTGAGTGAATGAGATCTAATTATATTTTGGTTTCATCTCTCTCTCTAGCATATTTTGTTTGTGATAATTGATCATCTACTATGATTATTGAGAAAGTTTCTATACTTCTTATTTTTCATGCTGTTCTTTAACCCTCACACTATTAGAAATGGCAGCAGTAGGAGTAGTTGTTAATACTAAAAAATTCCATTTTCTAAAAAGTACTGCAAGAAGGTGGAGTCAAAATCAATACTAAAGAATGGAACACTCAGCGAATTTGATATCCAGTTTCTCATATAGTAAGTGAAAGTGGGACATTTTCAAAGCAATGTTTGCGAAAAGATCAGAATCAATTTTTAGTGTTTAAATGTCTGCTTTTTTATTTATTCTTTCAACTCTATCTAGCTTGTTTTTTGCTGGTCATTGATTATTTCGAGCCTTAAGGTATTGGGAATTATAAAAACTAAATGTGCAACTACGAAATTTTAATAAATATTTTAATAAAATATTGTTGCTTACGATGAAATGGCGCAAGGGGATCGATTATATTGAAAAAGTTTTATTATAGAGACGAGACGAAACAGAATTCTATACTTTCCCATTGCACGTACGCCTGGTATTTAATTTCATGTTAAAATGTTGCATTCTTTATATTTTACAAATTAAAACCAATAACTAATTAAAGCAATTATGCCTAACAATTAATATAATGTTTCAATATGTACTCTACCTACTTTTCCTATTTCGCTCATAGTCTTATACACAGATCCAATATTCTGGCCACCCTAGCATTCAGTTTTTACTATTTTCTTGTATTCTTTACTCAATAATATTGGATGTGTGAGTAATTGAAATCTAATTATATTTTCGTTTCATCTCTCTAGCATATTTTATTTGTGATAATTGATCATCTATAATGACTATTGAGAAAGTTTCTGTACTTCTTACTTTTCATGCTCGCCTGGTAATTTGCTTCAATTTCTGAGAAAAAATAAGAAAAACTCGACTAACAGTTGCGTCTGTATCGCTTGAAATTTCTTATCAATCTACCAGGCGCTCATGTTGACCAACAGGGTATCCGCACCTATTACGCTTTTGTTTTCTTGTTTAACCTTCACACTATTAGAAATGGCAGTAGTAGGAGTAGTTGTCAATACTAAGACATTCTATTTTCTGAAAGGTACTGCTAGAAGGTGGAGTCAAAATCAATACTTAAGAACAGAAAAAACAGTGAAAATTGATCTATAGTTTCTCATATTTTTCGTTAACAGTGGGCCATTTACCGGGCAATGTTAGTGCGAATCAATGAAAATCAATTGTTTGTTCTAAATGTCTGCTTCTTTTATTTATTTTAGTTTCAAGTAGTAACTAGTTTGTTTTCTTGGGATCATTGATTATTTCGAGCGCTTTCTGTCAAAATAAATTTTATCGTAAACGACAAATCAAAAGCTTACTGCAGTTCTTAGAAATAATTTTGTCTTAAGTCAGTACTGGAAATTATAAATTCATCTTAAGCTAAGATAGGCCAATTGTCATCAAGGACATTTTAATAACTTATTTTTTTTTTTGAAAATGTCACTTAAGATAAATTGGTGCAAAGGGATCGATTATACTGAGAAGGTTTTATTATCGAGACGGAACAGAATTCTATACTTTTGAATTTCCATGTTCGCCTGGTATTTCATTTCATGTTTAAACTTTGGATTCTTTTATATTTTTATAAAACCAATAACTATTTAAAGCAATTATAAGTTTAACAATTAATATAATGTTTCAATATGTAGTCTATCTTCTTTTCCTGTTTCTCCTCTTTTCGTTTACACATTTCCAATATTCTGGTTCACCATTGTTTTCAGTTTTTAATATTTTTATGTATCCTTTACTCAATTTGGATGTGTGAGTGAATAAAATCTACTCCCACTATTTTTTTTGGTATCAGTGATCATTTATACTGAGTACTGACTACTCAGAAAAATTCAATACTTCTTACTTTTCATGCTCGCCTGGTATTTCGCTTCAATTTCTGAGCAAAAAATAATGAAAATAAGCAGGCACGGATGGGTGTAGTAATCTCGCTTAAAATTCGTCATCGATCTACCAGGCGCTCATGTTAACCAACAGGGTATCCGCACCTATTACCCTTTTGTTGTATTCCTTAACCTTCACACTATTGAATGATAGTAGTAGGAGTAGTTGTCAATACTAAGACATTCGATTTCTTCAAAAGTACTGCTATAAGGTGGAGTCAAAATCAACACTATAGAATGGAATACACTCATGTAGATCTTGAACAGTGGGAAATTTGCAGAATATTGTTAACACAAAAAGATCAAAATATATTTTTTTTTGAAACTTATTATCAATGTTTGTTTAAATAAAAAGAAATAAAACAGTTGACAGTTTAATTCAATATAACTTTTTTATTTCATAAAATATCTATGATCTGCTCTCACTTAATAATTTTTGTTTATATCGGGTGATTTTTTAAGAGCTTGAGAACTTTTTTGAAAAAAAAAACGCATAAAATTTGCAAAATCTCATCGATTCTTTATTTGAAACGTTAGATTGGTCCATGACATTTACTTTTTAAAGATAATTTCATTTAAATGTTGACCGCGGCTGCGTCTTAGGTGGTCCATTCTGAAAGTCCAATTTTGGGTAACTTTTTCGAGCATTTCGGCCGGAATAGCCCGAATTTCTTCGGAAATGTTGTCTTCCAAAGCTGGAATAGTTGCTGGCTTATTTGTGTAGACCTTAGACTTGACGTAGCCCCACAAAAAATAGTCTAAAGGCGTCAAATCGCATGATCTTGGTGGCCAACTTACCGGTCCATTCCTTGAGATGAATTGTTCTCCGAAGTTTTCCCTCAAAATGGCCATAGAATCGCGAGCTGTGTGGCATGTAGCGCCATCTTGTTGAAACCACATGTCAACCAAGTTCAGTTCTTCCATTTTTGGCAACAAAAAGTTTGTTAGCATTGAACGATAGCGATCGCCATTCACCGTAACGTTGCGTCCAACAGCATCTTCGAAAAAATACGGTCCAATGATTCCACCAGCGTACAAACCACACCAAACAGTGCATTTTTCGGGATGCATGGGCAGTTCTTGAACGGCTTCTGGTTGCTCTTCACTCCAAATGCGGCAATTTTGCTTATTTACGTAGCCATTCAACCAGAAATGAGCCTCATCGCTGAACAAAATTTGTCGATAAAAAAGCGCGAAACACATTTCGAAACTAAAACTGGTTTTGGTAATAAAATTCAATGATTTGCAAGCGTTGCTCGTTAGTAAGTCTATTCATGATGAAATGTCAAAGCATACTGAGCATCTTTCTCTTTGACACCATGTCTGAAATCCCGCGTGATCTGTCAAATACTAATGCATGAAAATCCTAACCTCAAAAAAATCACCCATTATAATGTATATTTTACCTTTTGTTGAGGGAGAAACAAAAACGAAATAAAACTGAAATGTTAACAAAAAAATAAAACTACAAAAAAAAACATACACTAAATAAAAACATGCACTAATATTTACAGACGTTTGTATATTTTATACTAATATTATTATATGCATTTTTGTATAATATATAATTTTATAGTTTCTTTCTAATTAATAGAGATAATACTAATGAACATCATAGAATAATTATTGATTTTATATAAATTTATTTCTTGTTTCTAATCATTATTTTTATTTTGATAATTTTAGGGAAAAATAAAAGAAGAAGAAAATATGATTAAAAAATGATGATTATTTTCACCGGCATCACTAGATGGCGTTGTTTTGTGAATTATATTACTGAAACTGCCCAAGCTTATTGCAAGCTTATTTTGGACTCCACCATTGCCACTGCTGGCGCCACCGCCAGTGTTGCCACCACTACTATGATTTGATCGACTGAAGATGCGCAGCGCATGTTGCTGGTGTTACTGTTACTGTTGGTGTTGTTGTTATTGTTGATGTTGCTACTATTACTAGATGACGTATCATCTATACTACTATTATAACTATTACTATTATTTATAAGATTATTACAACTTAATCTAAGATTATTATTATTAACTAATTTTAATTGAGTTGAATTTGGATTTAGATTTTTTAATAAATTAATGTTCTTTGGTTGTTCCATTGGTTTGGTCGTCATCATTACCATCATCGGCTTAGTTGTCGATGTTGTATTTATATTTGTTTGATGGGGATGTTGTTGAGGGTGGTGATGGTTATTGATAATTGTAGTTTATTACCACCATTTTTCAGTATTAAGGGAGCACTAGTGATAGTAAAAGTTTGCGGATGGGAAGAGGGTGATGATCTGATGTTGGTTTGTATATCATTGTTGATGCAACTTGTTGATGCCGGCATTTTGTTGTTGTTGCTGTTGAACATTGGGCTCGATGAAGATTTTTTTAAACCTATCCAAATAAACAGAGAAATAAAATATTGATCAAAAACCATGTAATTATCTAGAAATGAAATATAAATTCTACAAATAGGTATGGAAAAATATGGGGTGTTGGATGCGTTTACAAAATACAAAACAAAATGTTGGTCGTTAGAGAATATTTTGTTAAATTTGGTAGTTTTTTAAGAAATTCTTCTGATCAACCGCAAGGTGAATAACTCCTTTTTACTACTTTTTGATAACAGTTTTCTCTAACGATCAAAATCTCTGTTACAATGAAATGAAAGTGATAAATGATAGTGATATGAAAATGAAAATAAAATATAGTTAATTGGTTAGTGAAAATGCTGTTAATAACACGAAAACAAAAATAACAAAAATTGGAGTGTAGTTGAATGAATTGAACGAGTGTTTTTTCAATGAATAGAAAAGAAAACGATCGTAGCGTGTGGCAAGCTTGTAAAAGAATGAAATCATTATAAATGAATTATTGAATTCTATTTAATGATTGAATTCATTTTTTTCACCTAAAGATTGCGGTTTTAAATTTTCCGATCACCCATCACGTGACCCTAAAAAAGACTGCATCATTTGAGTCCTTGCATTCTTTTGAAGTTTGCATTTTTTTGAAGTCTCTGCTCTTGAAGTTTTTGCATTCTTAAAAGACATTTGCAATCTTTATATTAAAACCATACAAGAATAAATTTTTAAAAAAATTGTATTTTCAACTGTTATTTCAGCTTTATTGAAATTGTTTCAAATACGTCGACTTCATTGGAAACTGTTAATCGCACTTCTTTTTCGACAGTTCCTATTAAAAGCTAATTATTATTAGGGTTTGGGTCGAAATACTGTATGGATCATAATACTGTATTTAAAATACTATAGGTTAGGTTAGGTTATAGTGGCTGTCCAAGATGGAAACGGACACACGTAGGCCAGTTTAATGGCCCATTGTGATACCACATGAATCTTGAGGTTTCTTCCTAAGCTCAATGGAACCAGTTTGAGTATCTTGCGAAACGTGAGAGGCTTATTATGCCGATATATAATTTAGAGCGTTAATATCGTAAAAGAAGAATTCTCCTAGGTAATTCTTGCGTTTTCGAGCCAGAGCAGGGCATGTGCAGAGAAGATGAAGAACTGTTTCTTCCTCTTCCTCGTCCATACAGCTTCTGCAGAAATCATTTTAGGATTCTCAGCACAATTGATAGACTCACAAAGTTTTCCAAAACAGACACTTTCGAAAGCTATCCTCTCGGCCAGCAACTCAAGGTCCTTACGGGCGGTAAGTTCGTTGCGTTCCCTAAGCACTCGCCTTTGTTTCAGCAAATCACCCAGCTTTCCACGAAGTTGGGCTTCCAACTGTATCAAGGCGATCTTGATGGGGTTTGTTTCAGGAAGAAGGATCATTCCGGGTCCCGTGAGATCTTCACTGACTACGCACGTCTCACATGACTCGCGAATCAACTTGACCACTTCTACAAGACAACGTTCTACAAATCTGTAAGAATCTTTGCGATCCGTGATGGGTGAAACTGATCGACGGGTTCGTGACGACGATTTTAGGGCCTAAAGTTGATGAAGGCTCTGTTTGAGGCGATCCTTAAAAGTGTAATTTTTCAGTTCTTCAAGATTATCTATCATTGCTTTCATTTAAGAATTTATAAATTTGCCGAAAAAAGTAGTATTTTCAAAACTATTTCCCACCCAATCAAAATACACATCAAAAGAAAGGTATTTAAATGTTCTACCCACAACTGCAAACCAAAAGGTTCTACGAGCTCTCGTTTTGGAAAAATTGGTCAAAAAGTAAAAATACAGAATTTCGACACAGCCCATCAAAAATTATCTTTCGATTGCTCTATTTCCTCAACCAAGCCTCCAAACATGATGCGGTTTTGACTATAGTACAGAGCATCGACCCACCTTTCAATTGATTCATAAATCTCAAAAGTGATTTTTTTTAAGTTTTTCGAGAAAATCGTGGGCTAACCCCTTGCCGAAAAAAAGTAGTACATATATTGAAAAAATTATTCTAATAGAAAACACATATACTCCGGCTGGCCCCTTTCTTTAACTTGTATTAAGTATTTATTCTTTTATATAGGCGATGGCAAGTAAAATGTGTGTGAAACAACCTTATTTTTAAAGAATAATATTTTAAAATCTTATATAAAAAGGTACCAAAATAATACTTCTTGATAGACACATTAAAATGGTATTTACATAGTTATAAAAATAATTAAATATGTACCAAATGCATTAATTTCGATAAAAGATAGGAATGTTATTAAAATGTTGTCAAAATAATGCGCTCTTTCGGGCTCATGTACAGGATTTGATCTGGTGAGATGGGAGGGGGTTACATTTTTAATACATTTAAAATAATTTAAAAAAAAAATATTTTTAGATTCAAAATTTTACCTGAAAAATAAGTTTGTTTTCAAAAATTTAAATGCCATTTTATAAATCAAACAACCCTTGATTTTTCAATTTTTTTTTTGAAAATCGTTAGAGCGGTTTTTTTTTTTAAAATTAATTTTGTATACATAAAATTTTTCAATTTTGTTCTAAAAATATTTTTGGTATGCAGTTGTTTAGTGATTGTATTTATACGCTCTACATTTGAATTTCGTAAAAAAATAAAGACCTGTTTTTGAGATATAGAATTTTGAAAAAAAAAAAAAAAATTGAATATTTTTTTAAAAATCCAAACAAAAAACAGAATGCCTTTTTGATAATCAAATATTGTTAAGGCAATATAAGAGCTTATTCAAAAAAGTAATTTATTGAAATCAGTTCATAAGTTGTTGAGAAAATTAAAAAACAAAATAACGGTTCTATGAGCGGTACCTTTCCTGAGCAATACAAAAATATGTTTTTCTTATTAAAAAAAGCCAAGTTAAAAAATAAAATTTTAGAAAAAATTTAAAAAAAAGTCTATCGGTTTGTTTTTGAGAAAATTCGAATTTTCGTTTTTTGACCAAAAAAAGTGTATGGCGGCCACTGTTAGTTTTGATCTTAAAAAAATAATGAAAAAAACGCCTAACGCGAATGTGCTCAAAACCTTAACTTCCAAGTTTGAACTCAATCGACCCAATGGTTTAGGCTGTAGGAGCGTGGACAGACAAACAAAACAGACCGGACGGAATCGCGGGACCCACTTTTTTCGACTTCTCTACCATCGTAATATCATGTTTGATTAAAATCTCGAGTTCGAAATTTTGCACGAATGCAAAACTTGCCATATAGTTTCTACATATACTTACATTATGTCGCAAGTAAAAATCATGACTGTTCTAAGTCTAAGTGAAATTCTTAGTCATAAGTAAATAAAATTTTCTGAAAACAAAAACTTGATACAATGAAAAAAGAATTATATGGTTTCACTATCTTGAAGGACAACTACCATACAAAAATAGATCTTAATTTTTTTTTTTATTATTTCATGTTTAAAATAATCTTCTTTTTTGAAAAACTGCGTAGTTTAGAACAATGTGGTTTTAAAACTTGAAAAATCACCAGAAATCTGGCTTTCCAAAAAGTTAAATTTGTTTTGGTAGGTGTTACCATTAATTTTTATAATTTCCTACTTTCAATTATTTTTGTAGAAAACTGCTTTTTTCTAAAACGCATGAGGGTATAGATAACTTATCTCAAGAACTTCTTAAAACATAAAAACGGTCGAGTCTTTCGTCTATTGTTCATTTTCAGCACTACTTATAAGAAAGTGTAGGTCTCAATTCTCATATCATCAAATATGGCGTTAATTGTATGTTGTATATTTAGAGGAATAAATAAGAGCTGGTTAGTCATCAAATACTGATTTGTTTCTAGCTGTTGCGTCACCACCCTCCCTTAAAAATAAAAACACCTTATTTACATTTTCATTTGATATGTGTTTCCAATGCAAGCATGCATTTTCCTTCAAAACCATCCATGATTATGATCAATATTTGCCTTCTATCTTATGCTGTTACTGCTTAGCACTTAAAAGAATCTCAATGTGATTAAAAAACATATCTCGCACATGGCGTGAAAGTGTAAGAAGTCCTTTACCAGTTCCATAGTTATTTATCCTTACCCATCATTTTGATAGTAAAGACAGCAAAACCCTTAAACAATAATTACTCTTCATATAATGTACTGTGCATGGGGGAGTAATGGAATCTTCCAGTTGGCCAAGTTTAACGCAAACATAGCTTGAATTATGTGAGCAAACATTACAATTGAAAAATATCCTTAAACGAACGTATCCCCTTTCAGCTGCTGAGTTTGTTTTTGTTGTTGTTGTTGTTGTGCAAATGTATTTACATTCGGATACCATTTGATGCAATTCTTCCTCCAGTATCAAGAAAAGAAAACCTTGACGCAGCGTCGTCGCTGGAAAGGGAGTTATGTTCTATAAGTCTTTTTTTATTCATTGAAAAGGGTGTGTGTCATTACACAAATATTGAAAAAGTCGTGTGCCATTTGAAGTTAATCCGTTCTTGGTATAAAAGTTGACTGTTTACTATAGTTGCCTTCAACTGTTGGGGTGTATACTGTGTATACTCGCTGCTTGGTCCCTTGAGGCTTGCAATCTAAAGCTACCGGAAATTGAAAAATAGAAATGAAACACGGTGGTGGTATACCCACACTGGAATTTCGAGATAAAGATACAACAAATAATTTTAAATAAAAATGTCTTCAGGCGAATAGTATAGATAAAAAGTAAACTTAGTTTTTTTCTTTTGCTGTATATAAGATGCAACAACCTTCAAGATGAGAAAGTTCAAGTCCCTAAAGGATGTATTGGTAGATATATGAAGATATTTATTGTTTCATTTATGGGATTATAGAAGAAAATTAAAAAAGTTGTTTACATTGATGTGAGTAGTTGAGATACTTTTTTTTTCAAAGTAAGTTTGAGAACTGTTTAAAGTGCGAGTTTCATCAAAAAGTCAAATTTTGATTTTGGGTTCTAGGAGATATTTAAAAAACAAAAATACTGTCTTAAGTTCAATTCAGAATGGGTTAGTGAAACTAAGTTAAACAAATCTTCCAAGAGCAAGGGCTTGTTTAATTGACAATATCGACAGTTAAAATCTGACATTTCGTCTAAGATAGATTAAGTCTAGCATTGAAAACCATGGGATATAATAGGACTAACCGAAATAAGACTACTTGGACAAAGAATAATTAATAACGACAACGATATCTTCTGCTATATAGGAGAAGCTAAAGGACCTTTTGGAGAAAGATTTCGGATCAAAAAGGAACTAAAAGACAAAATAATTTACATCCGATTCTATAATGAGAAAATATGCAGTATACACCTTAACATCTAAAACACAAAATTGACTATAATACAAGTATTTGCAACGACAGAAAAAACTAATAACGAAGAAATTATCAAAATTTTACGACATTCTAGAAGAAACATTCAATAAGATAGTAGATGATTTCAATGTTAAACTTGTAAAAAGATTGACTGAAGAAGAAAACTCAGCAATAAGACCTTATGGATATGGATCAAGAAATGAAAAAGGGGAGAGACTCATCAAATGGTTAGGAAAAATGATTTTGATATTCAGGAACTCATTCTTTCAAAAAAGAACGATAGCATTAAATGATCGTTTATCTCACCGAATGGAAAGACTAATAACGAAATAGACCTCATCCTCACAATTGGAACCATTGAAGACATAACTGTCCTTAATAATATACATTTTGACAGCGACCACAGACTTAAGAAAAAAGAGCCTGGGATGCGACCCACACTGATAACTTCCCATCCCGTCTGTCGATTTGTTTTGCTTAAAACTTTGTAGGTTTTCGTGTTTTGTTAAAAAAGTTGTCAGTTGAATTATTCTTAAAAATTTTAAAATTACCAACAATATTTTGCATACAATGAAATAGTTTGATTTCGAAATCTATTTTTTAACGAGATTTTTAGTCGAAAACCAATTATTAACAATTTTAGCAGCATTTCAAGCTTTTATTTCTTATGAAAACAAATATAAATTAAATTAATTTGAAGTCAATAATATTCTATTGTTAACGAGATATCGAGAACCGAACATCAATTTTTACCAAATTTGGAAACTATTTTTTGTAGATTTTGTTTTTCTTATAAAAAATTGACTGTTGGATTTTCATAACAATTTACTGAATGTCGAAAATAATATTTTCTGTGAGATGAAATACGTTTGAAGCCAATATTTTTTTGTCGAAAATCAATTCTATCAACTTTTAGTAATGCTTTTTTAAGGTTTTTATTTTTATAAAAAAAAAACTGTCAGTACGATACCATAATATGTCAAAAACATTATTCTTCGTTGCACAAAATTATTTTGAAGATAAAATCATTTTTTGTTCTGAAGGCTGAAATGGAGATGGGCTGGGCACTGGGCAGGTCATGTATCAAAAAATGACAACGAAATTGAGACCAGAGAACAAAAGACCAGCAGGAGCCAAAAATAGAGACATATGGGGAGCCTTGGGAAAGGCTTATGACTGCATCCAATATTTGTAACTTTTAATTAATTATTTTATTTTATTTTAAATTAATTTTAAATTTATTTTCAATTTTAATTTATATAATAAGTATTACATTTTTATAATTTTTACATCTAGAATTTTTTTAAAAACATTTAATAAACTTACTAAATATAATCCAAATACTTGAAACAATAAAAGCTCATAATAATAATAAATAATAATATTTCGCCAGATGTCACTTTGAAGCTATATTTTTTGACATATGACAAGTAAACACAACGCCATTACTAAATATTGAATCATACACAATTCAAGAATTTATAAATAAAATACTATTAAAACTCATTACAAAAATGGTGATACGAAAGTAACGAAACAATCGAAAATTTTGCAAGAAAGAAAAGGACCGCGTTATTTCTCAGAGAAGTAACTAACTAGCGAATTCTTTTAATAAAAATAATACTTTAAATGTAAGGAGCGCGCTATGAACTTTCTTAATAAAACACGCATTTTAATAATAAAATTCAATAATTTGCAAAAGTTGTCCGTTTGTAAGACGATTCGTTGAAGATTTTTGAAAGTGACATAAAACACAAAACGTAAGTGAGCTGTCAAGACCAGCTTTGCCAAAAAGAAAATAGCTAAAAAATCACCACTTATTTTGCCCACCCTTTATTTTGTAGGAAATTTAATTTTGTGGCAATTTCGTAGTGAATTATTGTCTAAGATCTGAAATATACGACTCTAATAGAAATAAAAGAGTCCGGGTTTTGAGTGTATAATACTAATTTTGCTAGAAGTTTTCGAAAAGTTAACCTCTTTTTGTACCTCTTATTTACTTTAAATGGTTTAAAAGTTTAATTGATTACTCCTTTTTTAGAAAGAACAAATATTTTTCCTCAAATGAGTGGCAATAAACTCTTCAAAAAGTTTGACCTCTTGACTTGTGTAAAAGCTTATTTTTTGACATTTTGGTTAGATACGGAAGTAATTTTGAAAATCACATTCTCCACTTTGTGATTTCTTAACTCAAGGAAAGTACATTTAAATAATTTAATTTAATTTATGATAACTACCCTTTTTTTAAATATTTAAAATCAATTCAATTTATAAAATACCTTAAGCCAATGAATCCATAAGCCTAAGAACATTATAATGGAACTCCCAACGTAGATGTTCTTCAGGCCAGGCCAATCACCATTACCGCTTACCAACTCAACTTTAAATTGCTTAAATTACTTCTTGCTATCACAGGAGGAAGACTACCAAGAAAAGATCGAAAAAAAAATAACGTCGATTATACCGATAGTCTATAATTATTATAAGAAGGATAAAATTCAACTATGTGTTTATTCCAAAGCTGTGAATACGATCTTTAGACTTTATTTTTTCTTCTTCCCAAAGATCCAACAGGAATAATATAGGAACTAATCCAAGTCAGGGAGTCAATGAAAAACTTATAAAAGTGAAGGTGATTGAGTATAATTGCGATCTATATTTTTGTTCTTGAGAGGATGCAAATTGCTTAAGTGATGTGGTGTGGTATTTTGTTTGGGTTGCATCTTGCATGAACCGTTGCATTGCTATTTGCGCAAAGTGATCTTTTATGAAAAGGATATGTAATTTCAAGTAATGGTTGTTTTGAATTACGGAACAGTTTATGAGCAGAGCATGTAGAAATTAAAACAAGATTTCCTACTTGCGCATCAGCAAGTAAGTATATTTTATGAGTAACGATAACGATGCAATGGTGAAACATTGTAAGAATGCAGAAAACAAGTTCCAGTGAGAAGGTTTCATATTTTACCCAGGTCCTAATGTTTGCAGTGCGAAAATTATAAAAGAAACGTATTATTATTGTTTTCAATTATGATATAAATTGTGTTAGGAGAATATACTATTTAAAGCCCCTTTATACACAGCTGAGGCTGTATTTTGAAAACAGACGTCCATTACAATAATTAAAATGTCACCTAAGGCCATATGCACACGAAGCAACTTAATCCGTGGACTCATAAAAGCTGGTTAGTGATTTATGAGCACAACTTGTATAAAACTCATGTTTATTTGAATGGACGTCTGCAGAATACAAGTTTGACTGCTCACATTATCTGCAAAACACAAAGTGTACAGTTTTACGTGTTCAGTGAAAATGTTTAGGTATAAATCGGTAAAAATGAGTAAAATTCAGGGTTTGAAAATATAAGATGTTCCCGTCTATCGATATTTCTAAAATGTTTACAAAATATTCATAACAACATTTTATGTAAAATACAAAAAGTTTGAAGTCAATATATTTCTTTGTTCTCAAAATACTTTATTGCAAAACCTTTTTTTATCAGTTTATGTTGTTTTTGTAGGTTTCGTGTTTTGTTAAAAAAAGTTTTTCATAGATTTTTTTTATTAAATGAAATAAAAGTTAACAACAATATTTTGAATATGATGAAATTAGTTCGATTTCAATATCTGTTTTTGTTAATGAGATTTTTAGTCTAAAACCAGTTTTCAGCAATTTGAGTAGCATTTTATGCCATTTCAGGATAGAAAGATATTAGAGCCAACAACGAGTCGAAATTATTAAAATTTACTAAAACGGGGCAACGGCCTAGTCACTGATAAAGCTTCGGTTCCCATCGATCACCGAGATCAAGAATCAGTGAGCGTGGTTAGTAGAAAGATGGGGGACCGTCTCGAAACCTACCGCGTGCTGTTGTCATGTGTTCTTTCTGTGTTGTTCTTTCTCCTCTGTTCTTCTGTCTTGTATTAATGTCTTGTGTTGTTATCACCTTATATAGTCTAGTCGCTCAAGGTGCTGTGTCTCTACTCTGTACATTTATGTGCTGAGTAGTATGTAATGTAATGTAATGTAATGTAAAATTTACTAAGTGGCTTTAACTTTAAGAGCTCTACGTCCAATTTATGTTCGTCATAATCGTTCTAGCAGATCAACAATTGAGCGTCTAGTGGACAAATTTGAATCCACAGGCACATTACAAAATGTTCCCGTGCCCGTGAGACAGAAGTGCCTGTAGTGTCGAGAATATTGCTGTCGCTGGGGTTTCAGTTGCAGAAAGCTCATAGTCATACGTCGTTCTCAAGCGTTGTGTATCTCTGTGACGTCGTTGTGGCGAATTTCGCGAAAAGATCTTGGCCTACATCCTTACAAGATTAAATCGACGCAAGAACTGAAGCCGCTTGGCCACCAGAAGCGTCGTATGTTCCTAAATTGGGCTGAGCAACAACTTGAAAATGATTCGGATTTTCATCGAAAAATCATCTTCAGCGATGATGCTCATTTCTGGCTGAATGGCTTCGTCAATAAACAAAATATGCGGTGTTGGTCAAGCAGCATTCCACACGTACTCCATAAGTTATCATTGCCCGGCACGTTACTTTGACTGGGGATCGCTACCGTTCAATGATAACCGAATGTTTTTGGCCCCAATTGGATGATATGGACTTGGACGACATGTGGTTTCAACAGGAGGGCGCGGCGCCACAAGCCACACAGTGAATGTCACAATCAATTTATTGGAAACCAAGTTTGGAGAAGGTGTTATATCTCACGAAATGGTCCAGTCACTTGCCCGCCTCGGTAGTTCGTTGAGCCGCCGTTAGACTTTTTCCTGTGGAGCTACGTCAAGTCTATGGTCTACTCCAACAACGCAGTGACGATTGATGAACTTCGTACGAATATCGAACGTGAAATTGCAGCAGTATCTGCCGATTTATGCTTGAAAACCGTCGAAAATTGGGTTCAGCGTCTGGACTTCTGCAAGCGTGCCCGTGGTGGCCATGGAAAAGCAATCGACTTCCAAACATAAAGGCATCAAACGTACTTTTACAAGAATAAAGAATTTTATTGATATCCAAAACCGTTTTTGTTTTATTTAAACAAAATTTTTTAGCGTTCTTATTGAAAAACCCGATATAAAAGTATACAAATTGGATTTTTCAAAGACCATTATCTTACATCAACAACAAAATTTAGCACAGAATGAAATCATTTTTAAGTCAATACCTTCATTTATTCACGAGATATCGAGAATCGAACACCAATTTTTCCAATTTTGTAAAATATTTTTGTAGATTTTAAATTTAAGGAAAAAACTGAATGTTGGATTTAAAATGTACTCATTGTTGAAAACAATATTTTTTTATAAAATAAAATTAGTTTGAAGCAAATAATGCCTTTCATTTTCGAAAATAAGTTTGAGTCGAAAATCCATTTTTACCAACTTTTAGTAATGTGAAAGTTTAAAAGACGTACATTTTTAAGAGGAGTCGATGGCTGCTTATTTAATTTAATGAAAAAGGTATGCTGTTAACAATTGAAAACGATATCACGTTTCGTAGTGCCACCTTGTTCAAAATACACGTGTTCCACCCCTTCCATTCATTAATCATAATCATAACTCAGTAGAGAAATCTATTCAACGTAACAGCTTTATACCAGACTCAATTTAGTATATGTAAGTAGGGTCTAATATCAATCAGCCCAAAAATCGCAACAAACAGTGGCACGTTAAACAGGGAGAAAGAGGTTTTGCCGATGACAATCCAGGTCATTTTTAAACAGTCCAAGGCCCCAATCAGCGGAGTTACGATGCATTTTTTGGTGATTGACCAGCTTGTTTTAATTTAAATTTAAAAGCCTTAAGATCTAAGAACTTATACAAAATACGATGCAATGCCGTTTGTGAACACAACTTCGATTTTCGTTAACTTCACGGATTAAAGCAGGAATATTCTCGGCTATTTTTGAGTGACTATAGCCTAATTCAACAACTCAAATTTGTCTATACGAGTTGTACTATTTTCGGTGCTTTAGTTTTAGGAATTATGACTGCAAAATGCTAACCATTTTTGAAGTGAATTTGAACAATTTCAATACGTTGTTGAAGATCGGCATAGTTTACTTTAAAATTTAGTTTACTTGTGAAATGTCAAAAGAGGTAATAGCCTCAAAAGTGACAGTTTGCCCAAATAGAATTTTTGTTAAAAATAAAAACCTCTTATTTAAACCATTTAAATCAATATTTTATGTATTATAAAGGGTGATTTTTTAGCTATTATCTTTTGGCTAAACTGGTTTAAACAGCTGACGCACGTTTCGTAATTTTTTTTACTGTCAAACATCTTCAGTTTGGTGTATAATTAAACCATGAATCCTTTTACAAACAAACAACGCTTGCAAATTATTGAATTTTATTATCAAAATGCGTGCTCTGTTAAGAAAGTTCATCGCGCGCTTCTCCCATTTTATGGTCAGTTCAAGTTTAAGCTCATTTTTGTCTCAATGGGTACGTAAATAAGCAGAATTTTCGATTTTGGATTGAATATCAGCCAGAAGCATTGCAAGAGCTACAAATGCATCCAGAAAAAGTCATAGTTTGGTGCGGTTTATGGGCCGGTGGTATCAGTGGACCGTACTTCTTCAAAAATGATGCGACATTCGAATCGTAACGTAACTGTGAATGGTGAGCGCCAACGTGATATGATATCCAACTTTTTTTGCCCAAAATGCAAGAACTTGAATTGCATGACATGTGGTTTCAACAAGACGGTGCCACATGCCAAACATTATGCGCAACAATGGACTTATTGAGAGGCGCATTCGGTGAACATTTTATTTCACGTTCGGGACCGGTCAATTTGCCGCCTAGATCGTGCAATTTACGCCTTTAAAGCTCATGTCTATACAGACAAGCCCGCTTCAATAAACGCATTGGAAGACAAGATTGAAGCATTTATTCGTGAGATACCGGCCGAAATGTTGGAAAGAGTATGCCAAAGTTGGACTAAGCGGATGGACCATTTGAGGTGCAGTCAAAGTCAACATTTGCATAAAATAATGTTCAAACATTAAATTATATGGACCGCACCTACTATCCATTTAAATAAAGATTTCATGCATTTACCTGAATTTTATGTGTTTTTTTTTTTGAAAATCTTTTCTATACCTTTTAAAAAATCACCCTATATATTTCAAGATGCTTATAATATCTTGAAAGTAAGGGAAAGAGAAATCTCTGCGAAATGTAAACTCTTTGATTGGTCTATAATGAGACCTTTGATGTCGATTTTAGTTTAAAAAAGATGTTAAATTCAAATTTCAGAAAAATTAATAATGGTTTTGCATTAAAATTGTTGTAAATTAAACATAACTTTAAACTTTAATTCACAAGTACACAAAATTGTGTGGTAGTATTAAAGTCTCATGACAATTAAGAATGCTTCGTTAAGAACGTTCAAAGATTTTTTTTACCAAAATTAATTTAAATCTTTAAAACCCGACTGACAAAGCTTTATCAACATTTCTCTTTCATATCTACAATTTTACATATTAAACAAAAACAGACCGAAAGTCCAACATTCCATAACATGAAGAAAATATGCAAATTAGCCAGCCACATTTATAATGAAACAAGGACTACGTCGTCGTCGGTCGTCGGTGGTCGTCAGTCCCACCCAAAAAATATATATTATGAACCTAAGCCCGCTACCGTTACCAATTCAATTATTCCAAGTCAGATCCTTGTGGAGTGGAATTTTGTCGTACGTTCGTTGGAGCACTATTAATTTACTCCTTCCGCACTTCAAAAGCCTGATTTGCATATCTCTTTCTATTGCTTTCTATTACCACCCGCTAACGTCGCCTTCACCACCGCGCGCCTCTCGTCGACGCGATATGGTTTTGGGTGTCCTTGATGCATAAGGAAATCGAAAAACCAAATGCTCATAGCAAAACAATGACCAAAATGCTACTGAGCTTCGCTTTCTTCAGGTGATAACTCAGACAGTTTGTACTTTCTTCAGAGGCGTTCGAGAGCAAATAAAAGAGCGAATCTAAATTCCATACCACTTTACCGCCATCCCCCCGCCACTTATACCTAGACCTACATATACAATACTTATACATCAGTTGACTATACTCGACAATGAGTCTTTAGTCCTTTTCGACTCGTAGTCGTAAGTTGCTGGTTCTTTGTTTAAATGGTTCTGGTGGTGTTATTTATGATCAGACCTCATTTTCATAACAATAAGCCCAAAGGAAAGAGTTTTATATCGACTCTTTGTGGATGGGCTTTTGTTTCATTAACTTGACTATGCGATTCTGGTGCGACCAACAACTACTCGAACCGTTCATAGAGCAAACAGCGTCATTGTCGTGTCTGTCGTGGTGCTCGTGGGCTCCTCATAAATAGAAAAGCTAACAAAATTAATATTCATTAAAACACGTTCGGTTGCACTCGCCTTAGCCAAGAAGTTCAACCTACATTATGTAGGTAGGTAAGGTATGTATTTGTATATATCCTTGCTGGTGCGTCCTGTCCTCATCGCCACCGCCACTCTGTCGTCCTTGTCTCTTCTGTGGCTTAAGTGTTTCTTTGAAATAAGCAAACATCAGGACGTTTTTATCAATGTTGAGACAGGTTTTAACAGATGATAAAGGAGTATTGTGGGAATGTTGGGGAAGTTTACAGGGAAATTGTTAAGGAATTTTCATGATTTATGCTGATCAGAGTGTGAATTACGTACTCGAGTGGTTTGTTTAACAATATGATTTGTTCTTGTTTATTGTATATTGACTTTTTTGATGGATATACTCGTACATTCATACGTATTATAATGAGGAAGGTATATGAATGTATGTATATGATAGGCCTTTGGAAGCTTAATTTTTGATGGAAAAAGGATTTGAGTAATGTGCTAAGATAAGGTGGCTCTTTATCTTTAATGATAACGTATACAGAGTTTTCCAAAAAGAGGTTTATTTTTATATTAAAAAAACATTAAATCAATGGATATTTATTTCATTCTCAAGAGGAAGGTATGCCATTAATAACGGAAAACACCTTTGGTTTTCATGTAACTTTTTTAAGGTGAAGAATCGACTGTGTAATAGCACTGACCTAACTCCCATGTGGGGTAAAAGCATTCGCTTAGTTCTCTATACTCTGACAGTATCAAACATGATATTACGATGGTCGAAAAAAGCGGGTCCCGCGATTCCGTCCGGTCTGTTTTGTTTGTCTGTCCACGCTCCTACAGCCTAAACCATTGGGTCGATTGAGTTCAAACTTGGAAGTTAAGGTTTTGAGCACATTCGCGTTAGGCGTTTTTTTCATTTTTTTTTAAGATCAAAACTAACAGTGGCCCCCATGCACTTTTTTTGGTAAAAAAACAAAAATTTGAATTTTCTCAAAAACAAACCAATACTTTTTTTTTTAATTTTTTAATTTTCTCAGCAACTTATGAACTGATTTCAATAAATTTTTTTGAATAAGCTTTTATATTGCCTTAACAATATTTGATTATCAAAAAGGCATTTTTTTTTGTTTGGATTTTTAAATAAATATTGAATTTTTTTTTCAAAATTCTATATCTCAAAAACAGGTCAACATTTTTTTTACGAAATTCTAATGTAGAGCGTATATTTAAAATCACTAAAACACTGCATACTAAAAATATTTTTAGAACAAAATTGAACAATTTTATATACCTATAACAAATTAATTTGAAAAAAAAACCGTTCTAACGATTTTCAAAAAAAAAATTCGAAAAATCAAGGGTTGCTTGATTTATAAAATGGCATTTTAATTTTTGAAAACAAACTTATTTTTCAGGTAAAATTTTGAATCTAAAAATATTTCTTTTTTTTTAAATTATTTTAAATGTATTAAAAATGTAACCCCCTCCCATCTCACCAGATCAAATCCTGTACATGAGCCCGAAAGAGCGCATTATTTTAACAAAATTTTAATAACATTCCTATCTTTTATCGAAATTAATGCATTTGGTACATATTTATGTATTTTTATAACTATGTAAATACCTCCATCCCTGATAATAGTACTCGCACACAGGAATGGTTGAGAGTTGTAAGTCACTAGGCCCTAGTTCTCATACGGACTGTTGCGCCACCCAATTTATTTTTTATTTAAATACCATTTTAATGTGTCTATCAAGAAGTATTATTTTGGTACCTTTTTATATATGATTTTAAAATATTATTCTTCAAGTATAAGGTTGTTTCACACATATTTTACTTGCCTTCGCCTATATAAAACAATAAATACTTAGTACAAGTTAAAGAAACGTACAACCTCTACAACTACTGCTTACGTGTCACTTCATAACTAAAATTCAAAACGCACAAGAGCCTGACTGTAAACAACACATGAATAGCAATTTCTTGTATCTGTTCGTATGCTTGTTTTTTTTAAAAACTTTAACGAAAAAATAAACTGAACGTAATAACTCCATGTTCGCGCTGAAAACTTGTAGGAAAGAAGGAATGTGATTGGATTGTAACTACCTTCAACCTACCAATAACATTCCTTCATTATCATCATAAACATGTCTTTATCTATCTATGTGCATAAAGCTGAGCACACCAATGAACTATTCTTTATTCGTTTTAGACACCTACCTAACTACACAACAAATAGGCGATCGCTTTACAATTTAAACATACACGTTCTTCCTCTTTCTTATCTTCAGATAATTAATTTTCCATCCTGGTTCTTCCAATATGAAATTAAAATAAAGCTATCCAAAGGAAAAAGCTTTGAACGAACTAGTTGAATACACAAACAATTGTTTCCGTTAAGTATGCTTTCAAGTATTTTTCATTTCCGGGATGAGTTGTCCTAGGATGAGTTGTGTCCTGGGATGAATCACAAGTTTTTTGACAAATCAAATGACATTTACATCTTTGAAGACAAACTTATTTTACAGGTATATTTTTAAATCTTATATAGTTACTTTTTTAAACAGACTCTTTGCATACAGGAGCAAGTTCGTGCGACCCAGTAGTGCATTTTATTTTACAGTCTTTTTTAGATGGAAAATCATGGTCAAAAAATGCAATTTTTTTTTAAATCGCTGCCTTTTTGTGAAATTTTCAAATATTCAAAAAAGCTTGTGTCTAGACGTAATCAATGTTCTAAAAATAGAGTTAATTTTTTTTTTGTTTTTTCAAGGTTCTGAAGCTGAGATGTGCCAGCCGTTCTACTCCGTCGGACCGGCATAAGTGCATTCAACGACCGACGCGCCAAGGGCAAATTTTATTAAAAAAATCATCTTTTTTTATTTTTCATTTAACTTTAAGAATTGACTAATCAAATAAAAAAATTTGTTCAAATACTCGACTCGTATCATGTGTAGTTTTTTTGGAATCCATCCTCGAATAATAGGCCCAAAATTTGTGCGCGAAGGTAGACGAAGACGACCCATTAAAATAACGTTAAAAAAGGGTGAGACAAGAAACTTTTCGACGGTTTTTAAACGACGTAAATTATTCAACGATGACATCGTCAAGAATCAATTTGACTGCTCTACGTTTAATAATTCAAATTAAAATCTTTTGTTGGAGGAGAACCCTATTAAACCAAAATCCGTCTTATACCATTATGGTCCACACCACGCATAACAAACAAATGCACATTGGTTTTGAATTTCTGTATATTGCAATGGCTGGGAAAAACAGAGTGTGGTAAGGCATTCCACATTCGCGTAGTACGGCTAAAGAACGAATCTCTGTACTTGACAGTACGACCGAAGTTGGGCTCGAGGGTAAACTGATGAGCATTCCTAGAAGCGCGAGTATTATACGGTTGAACTGTTTAAGGGGAGGAATGCAACTGGCTATTTCTCTTGAGCACAAACCGTTAAAATAACGGTAAAAAAGCGTGAGACAAGAAACTTTACGACGATGTTCAAGCGACGTAAATGACCCTATGATGGTGTTATCACCGATTAATTTAAATGCTCTACGTTCAATGCTGTCCAAGAGGCTTAAGTAGGTTGCAGGTGCACCAGCCCAGATATGGGAGTTATACTCAAGCTTTGGACGTATGTATATAAGTTTTGTAGATAACAGCCAGATCAGAGGGGGAGAAAAACTTCTTGCATCGCCTTAAAAAACCCAAACATCTTGCGGCATTTTTGGCGACATCGCGTATGTGGTCGTTCCACAAAAGGTGGTTGGTGATACACATACCGAGAATATCGAGATTTTCAGTCTCCTCGATGCAAGCGCCATCCATGGATAATGACAAGGAGGGAGTATCTCGCCTTAACGATACAAGACAGCATTGCGTTTTCGAAGCATTAAATTCCACGCGGTTTTTTAATCCCCATTCAAGAATGCTGTTTAGGTCGGAATTTAATGAGCTTATCACATTTTGTCGTTGCCGTTCCACATCCGAAGAAGAGGGATGTGATTCTGAAAACGAATATGAAAAGCTGAGAGTACTATCGTCAGCGAAACAATGTATTGGATTAGAAGTTGCAGACAGGAGATCATTAATAAAAATGAGAAAGAGTGTTGGAGATAGAACAGAGCCCTGGGGCACACCAGCATTTATTATGTGGTTTTGAGACTTGAACCCATCCAATACTACTTGTATTGCACGATAAGAAAGATAGTTACTAATCCAATGAAGCAGCGATTCGTGAAAACCGAAAGCACGCATTTTCGATAAGAGAGCCTGATGCCAAACCCTATTAAATGCTTTTGAAATATCAAGTGCAATAATCTTACTTTCTCCAAAACGATGTAAAGATTTGCTCCACTGTTCGGTGAGATGAACCATGAGATCACCAGTGGACCTATTGCTGCGAAAGCCGTACTGCCGGTCATTAAGAAGCTTTCGGTCTTCGAGATATTTCTTAAGCTGATAATTTATCAGCGTTTCCATGACCTTGGAAAGAAGGGACGTAAGTGCAATCGGTCGATAATTAGAGGGTGCGGAAGATTCGCCTTTTTTGGGAATAGGCTGGACAAATGCAGTTTTCCATCCGCTCGGAACGAGAACAGAGGAGTAGGACAGATGAAAAAGCTTACGCAGTGGTTTTGCCAGCGTTGAAGAACACGAACTATGAAATATATGAAGTACAATGAAGCGATTTATGAATGTAACTTGATTCGTTAATTTGGTCACTGCGGGCACGTTTGCAGCGATTGATTCTTTGGACCCAATTTTTGATTAAAATGTTGAGTTTGCTGAATAAATTGAAAATGACAATTCGAAGATTAGTGAGAGGATTTGTTCTCTAATTGAATTCAAAGCTGGGGCATTTCACGTGAAGCGGACAGGGAAAAAAAAGTGACATCTTGGATTTCGCTCATATTTAGGTCAATTACAGTATTTGAGAATATAAAAAAGTAATTTCATTTTTTTTATTCTACGGCACTTAGTTTAGGAATTACGGACTACCAAAAAATTGACCCACTATGAAAAGCCATTATTTTAAATCAGTGCTGTAGGTATTAGATATAAAGTAAAAATATATTTTAGGTATGTTTTAACAAGAAAAAATGTGTATTATTTTTGTGATAAAGTCGGTGCAAACAAAATTTTTTTTTTCTTGCTCAAAACCGGAAGTAAAGTTTTCAAAGTAAAATTTCAGTAACTTCGACCATTTTTTTTTTAATTTTTATTTCTGCAAAATAAAGATAAAACTATGTAGATATTACATAAAAAGTTTCAAAATGGAGACTTAAGTCGTTTTAGAGATATGGAACATTATGTCTCACAGAGCGTATTGTTACCGTTACCGTTAACCTATATGTATGCGCTAAGTACAATGCTAGGCGCGTAATATTCTATTCAATGAGCTCTATCTTAAAAACGACTTAAGTCTCCATTTTGAAACTTTTTATGTAATATCTACATAGTTTTATCTTTATTTTGCAGAAATAAAAATTAAAAAAAAAATGGTCGAAGTTACTGAAATTTTACTTTGAAAACTTTACTTCCGGTTTTGAGCAAGAAAAAAAAATTTTGTTTGCACCGACTTTATCACAAAAATAATACACATTTTTTCTTGTTAAAACATACCTAAAATATATTTTTACTTTATATCTAATACCTACAGCACTGATTTAAAATAATGGCTTTTCATAGTGGGTCAATTTTTTGGTAGTCCGTAATTCCTAAACTAAGTGCCGTAGAATAAAAAAAATGAAATTACTTTTTTATATTCTCAAATACTGTAATTGACCTAAATATGAGCGAAATCCAAGATGTCACTTTTTTTTCCCTGTCCGCTTCACGTGAAATGCCCCAGCTGTCAAGTTCTTCTTCGAAAACTCTTTATTATTGTTTAAACTTCGAACTTAGTCCAATTCAAAGAAATGTTATCATGTTTTCTCCTAAAATGTATGTTTCCAAAAATAGCATATACAAGCTTTAAGCAACTTAACGCTTATGTACATTAATACCTCCGAAAAAAGGAAAGCGAATCATTTGGGATTTCGGTTTCTATTAAATTTTTCCATTTTTACATTTCCGCCAATATAATCAAATTTAATTGAAAAATAAAAAAGCTTTCTGCATAATATAGGTTAATACCTTGACATAGTACCTATAATATATTTTATTATTATTGATATCTGCCAGTCCAAGCCAATAGCCATCAAAAATTCATTCTATATTGAGTTTGAGTCCAAAAAATATATACACAATCAAAATCCCTCTGTTATATTATGATACATTAAAAACACTTAAATGAAATGATTCATTAATAATACTTTCACCCTCTTCCCATCTATAAACTTGCCGGCACATTTGACTCTTCTATAATCCTCATCGTCATCATCATCATCATCTAAAAGTGTCAGTCCCAATGTCTTTAAATAAAATAAAATACCACACTTTATGTCATTTTAAGGTTATGTGTTTTTTATTTAACGATTGTATTTTAAATTTTTACTGCATTTAACTACCAAAGGGGAACAGAAAATCCTATACCTATGTATACTTATGAATATATACGTATACTTATTTTTTAAAGACCATACCATCATGTCTCGAAATGCTTATTTTTTTATAGGCAACAAGTTGAAAAGCAGACTAAAAATCTCTACACAGCCAAACAAAATTTCATGCATAATTATATTATCAAAACATTTATCTCCTCAAATGTTATATAAAAAACCTCAGACCTTTGGGAATGGGGCCAGGGCAGTAACCAAATTTTGCATCTGTGAACGAGTGCTCCCCTCTTAAAAAACACATTAAAGTGTGATACAACAGTTTAAATGCTAAAACACCCCAAGCAAAGAACACTCTAGCCCGCCAAAAGTTGCAAAGTACATTACACCAAGCTGATTCTTATATACATATACAAATATTTAGAGGGGGTGTAGGATTGTTTGGTGTTTGGATGTGTGTGCTTTGCTTATCCTCGGGCAGTCGAAAATGATACATCATACGTTTGTGAGTGTTTTTCTCCCCAAAATCCAGCGAAATTCGCCCCCCAAAACATTAAATCTGCTATCAAATGCCGCCACCATCACCGCCCGTTTGTCGTCGTCTCGTGCCGCAGTAGTCGAGACTGAGAGTGAGGAGCCGGAAACGACTTTGAATGGAACATATATACGAAAGCACAGACAGAGGCACGTTTTAAAGGATATTCAAATCGCAATAAAAGCAAGAGTCCTATAAATTCCATTATGACAGATTGCAATCGGCCCGCAGCGGAAATTCAACTCGTAAAACGGTTACGAAATTTTTGATATGTTCCTTCTGGCGGCACACATAGCACTTATACCTATATACCTACCAACCTCGTCTTCCCTGCGATACCTTTATGACTATATTTACCGGACGCAGACGGGTATGGGGGACAGGGAGGTGATTTCATTTTCAACTGCTCTGCTAAAACGAATTCCTTTACAGTATTTCAAGCATCAGGAGTATTTCTGATTCTGGCTAAAAATATTCCAATCAAAACTTCCGACACAAAAATATCAACTTCAGGACCAGGAGTGAAAGCTTTATACTTCGACGACCGAAAAGAATATTAATATACGAGTACCGTTGTGCTTTCTCCGTCTTCTTCGCCATCTTCATTAGATACCGTAGCAACGGAAATTTGGGTTGTTACCGACGACGACGCTGTCGACCGGGAAAGGAAATTTGGGTATTGAAAATTGTATAGGATATAACATGTCCCGTGTGTCTGCGTACCTTCCCCAAAATCGAATTCCACAGACAAAGTTTTGATATCAAATTCTAAATAAAAACAAACCGAAAAGGACGAAGGACGTGCAGATGTCGAATGTTTATCAAGTAAAATCGATATCTTCTTAGAGGCGCACCTGCTTCTTTTGTCTAATTATTACCTCGTAAAATTCAAAGGGAGCATCAGTGAGCGGGGTCAATTCAGCAATTATTCATTGATACCAAGGGATCTGTTTGTTTGTTGTTCTTATACCTGTAGATAGATGTACATTATACATAGGTACGTGTATATCCTTGAAGGACCAATTTAAATGATTAAAATATGCAAATCTTTAGTATATAATCCACAAGGTTGTCGTGATGTTGATAAAATAGCTGTTCTATTGTTAGCAGCTAAATTGGATTGTGTTCTGGAATAAAGTTTAAAGACAAAGTATAAATGCGGGAAAGGCAGGATATACCTACCCTTATAATCTACATGCATAGTATGTCCTTGTTGGTAAGGTGATAAAACAAAACCATTTCTTTGGAAGTTATAATAAGCAGTATACGAGTATACGAAGCACCTACCTCTATATCTAAGTATACTAAATCTGAATGACGGTTTAATCTTCATAGTGTTGATGTAGTGCGAATGTTGTATAAAAAGCATAAACGTATAAAATTTACGACTTAAGACAAGGTATTCATTGGAGCTCTAAACGATCCAAAAGGGAGGGATTTTAGTAAAAGACTTAATTATTTTTAGTGCAAATGACCAGCTTAAGATCATTTTCTTTTATGATAGGGATTATACTTTACCTACTAACGAAGTGTATTTTAACTTTTGCTTAAGACTCTTCACTTTAAAATAACCAATTTGAAATTGAAGCTAAGGTTATTAAATCTTAAACTTAGGAGTGGAGTTTTTGCGCTGATCTGGAGGGTTTCTCAAAACAGTGGTTTTCATAGTTGGAACCTGAAATATAGGGTGTTGTTAGAAGTTGGATACTTTTCATTTTGAAATCATTGAAGATTTTTAGTTTTTGTAGTTTTTTGGAATATGAGTAATCTTTTAAATACAAATTCATAAACAAAATTAAAAACACTAATATTTATGGCAAATATTTACATTTGTTTTCGTTGAAAATATTTGAATATTTTAAATAATTTTTATAATAGGAGCAAATATCGCATATTCATTTGAAGTCAAAAACTAGAATTTTATAATTAATGTCATTCTTATTTTTATTAAAACATCCGAAATGTCCCCCATTTTTTCGCTGACATGCCTGACATCTGTCAATTGAGGTGTGATTTTTTTTAGGTTCTTTCAATTTTTATTTCATTGAAGTTTTTTCTATTTTGTACATACATTGAAAGTACAAAAACCTTTTACCTAAACAATAAATAAAAAGGTTTGTCTTTTACTTACATATAAACAAAATCAAACTAAGTATGTCAAACTTTTAACTGGGTACACAAATAACACTGAACTTGTTGCTATAAAATCACAAAAAACAGCTGTCAAAAATGTTTCCGCAACATAAAACAGGCGTTTTTCTTTTTTAACTCAGAAAATAGTTCTGAACAGAGTCCGAGCATATCGAGCTTAACATCCTCTGATCAAAGTGTGTTCAGAGCGCTCAGAATTATTTTTGAAATAAAACCAAACACAATTGTCACAAGTACAGCGTGAGAGGTCGTGGGTTCGATCCCTGCCTGTGACGCACCTAAAGTATTACTCGCACACAGGAATGGTTGAGAGTTGTAAGTCACTAAGGTTCTCTATGGACTATTGCGCCATCTAATTTATTTTTTATTTTTACTTAACTGTCACTATTTGACATTTGTTAATTTACTCGTAATTTTTTTCTGCAAAAAGAAGAAATAGGATTCAAACATTAAATTAAAATGTAAAAGCTTACATATTATAATCAAACAGACAAGTTCAAATTCAGTTCAAAATCAATTTATTTTTTAAGGAAATGGAAAATCAAGATTTTGAAGCACAATGTTTTGTTTGACATTTCATTCTCTGCTCTGAACTAAAAAAGAAAAGCGCCTAATGCTTGGAATGCTATTTTTTCGGACAAGGTAGGTGAAGTCTTTTGTAGACTTGATGGTAACTTAAAATTTTAAGTCAAACTTCAAACTTGTACGACTTTACTGCTTACTGTTGGAAACCAATTTGTATGAGATTAAAAATCGATTTGTGTGCTCACTAATGGAAATTTTCTATGGATAAATTAAGATTTTCTTTTAAAATTGATTTTTATTCGTAGCGCATGGAACACTATAGGAATTGTTTTTTCTTTTGGCATTGTATAAGTGTAACTTTTTTTCCGTGCTAACAAGTGCGGAAGAGCTGTTATAATCCCAGCTAAACATTTATAAAAAATTGTATAGTCCGCCAAATAACTTTTTTTTTGTTTTTTGAAAATGCTATAAAAACATCGAGTGTAGCTTGTTGAAACCAAATGTTGCCAACATCCTCCTCCTACGTTTATGAACAAAAATTCGTTCAACATGGCCCGATAACGATCGCCATTGACTGTTACGACCACTCCTTGCCCATCTGCCCAATTATGCGTCTGGACCAAAATACGCACCAAACAGTGACTCGTTTTGGGTGTATCGACTTTTTAATGTAAGCGTGCGGGTTTTCTGTGCCCCAAATGCGACAATTTTGCTTATTTACATACCCGCCAAGATCAAAATGAGCTTCATTTGAAAATATGATTTTTTTTGGCAAAATCGGCATCTTCTCTAAGCGTTGTTCCCAGCATTGTTCAAGCGTATGCACAACCATTTTCGTTCAGCGGAAGGATAAAACTAATTATTTGTCAGATCCCACATGAGCTAAGTGTTACCATTCACGAAATAAGCACTAGTTGAAAAAAAAACGTTAGATGGCGGACCCTATATTAGTATTGGTGCAAAGAGGAGTAAATCTGCCGAATAATCATATTTTTTCCATTGGGAATGCAAAAACGGTTGAAATTTGTGTTTTGACTGATCTATAGATCAAAAATAAATTGATTTATTTTACCCATGGAAACCCCCATTTCTCCAAAAACTGTTTGCACTTCATTTCCGTTGCATAAACTTTCGTTTGATTTATTTTCATCAAAAGACATTAATTGCTGACTTTTATACAGATAATAATGCAGAAAGATGCAGAAAGGGCTATCAAAAAATTATGTGGTTGGTTTTTTTACCATAGCAGTTTAAAAAAAAGTTGAACATTTTGTTGAACCCTAAATATCTCATGAACCAATGATGCTAGAGACTTGAATTAAATTTTATATTGTACTAGCTGACCCGACAAACGTTGTGTTGTCATATAAATAATTTCTAGAGAATATTTTGCTGGAAATAAATAACTCATGTGTGTAAGGATGTTGTATATAGGTGGGAGAGGTATAGAGAACTGTAAACGGTAACAAAATATTTAAATAATAAATCACCAAACATTTTTTTTTAATTTATTAAAATTAATTCTTTAAACTATTACTATACTACAAAAAAAAAACAATATAAATCCCTTAATGCAACAGAGTGTACAATATTTTTTGTGATCCCATCTTTCGCCAATACAAACAAACTGGATGGTTCAATGAGTTCAAAAACTCAGTTGGATAATTTACAGCTTCGGTAGCACCACAAACTGTATCAATAGATTTGTATGACACCAAGTATCCTGGTAACAAATGTTGTATCTTGATTCGTTGACATCCACATTTTTTGCTGCTAAAATTGCTCTTTCTGCCAGCCACTCATGATTTGTCTGTGTACATCGGGAAATATCTGGTCAATGAGAGCATTTTGTGAATCAATAACCGTGCAGAAATCGACCGGTAATTTTATACATCCAGTTTCATCTGTAGTAACTTTTCCGTCGCCTATATCTAACAGTTGTTTTGAGAATGTTTCAGCGGATGGATCTTGAAGCATTTGAACACGCATATTTACTTTCAGTTGTACTTTTTCAACATTACGCCTCCAGTGGCGATGACTTAAGGCACGCGTTGTTCTCATCAGCGTACGTGGAACGCGGAATAACGGGAAGTCTTTGTCTGAAATCACATGAAAGGAGTAACAGAGTGCTGCCAAATAGTATATCGTTGTTTTTTATATATATCAATGTCCTGTTCAACGCCTCAAGCGAATTTTTGTGGCTATAGTGCATTCATCCCAGATGATAATTTTACACTGTTTCAGCACTGTGGCCATGGATGAGTGTTTTTTTATATTGCACACCGCGTCTGGGTTATTTTGAATATTTAGTGACAGTTTAAATACTGAATGAGCTGTTCTGACTCCATCCAATAAAGTTGCCGCATTGCCAGAAGGTGCAACAGCCAATGCGAAAGCATTATTTGATCGCATTTTAGCAAGAATTAGCGAAATAAGGAACGTTTTGCCAGTTCCACCTGGTGCCTCAAACAAAATTAATCCACCTTTCTATGCCGAAAGTGCGAGCATGATGTGGTCAAAAATGGTTATTTGTTACTCATTCATTAGTGGGACATTTCGAGCAACAATCGTTGCTATTTCTACGGTAAGGTGGCTATGGTAATGCAAAAATCGTCAATACCAATCAATGCTTCATTGTACATAGAGTCACTTAATAATATCGTGAGTTCGTTGCAACGTGTACGATATTGATGCAATTAAAACAAAGCACTTAGGAATATAAAAAATAGATAAAAACCTATTCTCAGACCTACCGAATTTATATGCAAAATTTCATTGAAATTGGTTAAGCCGTTTCGGAGGAGCATGGCAACTAACACTGTGACAGGAGAATTTTATATATTAGATATTGTAACGTGATACAAAACAAATACATTTTTGGAAAAAAATCCAATTAACGGTTTTTTTTTTATAAATCAAAAAAAAAATTGTCATCTCGAAAATTTTACGACTAAAATATGATTTAATCTCCAAAACAATTTTGTGTAATGAAAAATGATGTTTTTGTCATCTGATAAAATATTGATAAAAATCTAATTGACAGTTTTTTAACAAAAAATAAAAACCTAAAAAAATGAATAAAACTTGGTAAAAATTGACTTTCGACTAAAATATCTTTTCAAAACTTTGAGATATTGGCTTTAAACTACTTTTATCTTTCAAAAAATATTGTTTTCAACATTCAATTTAAAAAAAAAATCGAATTGATAGTTTTTTTTACAAAAAATTAAAAACCTAAACAAAATTTAACAAAAGTTGGTAAAAATTGTTTCCGACGTAAATATCTTTTCAAAACTTTGAGACATTGGCTTCAAACTAATTTTATCTTATAAGAAATATTGTTTTCAACATTCAATACAATTTTGAGAAAAATTGAATTGACAGTTTTTTTTTTTTACAAAAAATAAAAACCTAAAAAAAACAATACTAAAACTTGGTAAAAATTTACTTTCGACTTAAATAGTTTTTCAAAAATTAAAAATATTGGCTTTAAACTTAGTTTACTTCACAGAAAATATTGTTTTCGATATTCAATAAAATAAAATCTACAAAAAATAGTACGCAAATTTGGTAAAAATTGATACATATAGACAAACTTTATCAGTGTGGGTCGCATCCCAGCCTCTTTTTATTATTTGTTTTTGTAAATAGTGTAGAATAAAAATTTTCCAAAATTGTTCATATTTTATAGTTAGTTTATTTATAAGTCTTATGTAGCTAAATTAATATTAAAGCAGTATACAAAAGGTTTAGTTGTTATTCCTTGTACTAAGTCTTTTTCGATGAAATAGGCAAAAATGTGATGAAATTGTTTTGCAAAATGTACACATGTACGTAAATTAGAATTCAAAATTTAAATTTGTAGAAACAATAATAATGTAATATAAAGATAGTTAGATTTATCAATTTTTTATTTAGTTTGCAATAATTAGCGTAGAATGAGAAATAAATTTAGGTAAACAACCTTAAAGTGCAATTCCTCAAGAAAAATTCTGAAAACACAAGAAATCTCTTAAGGTGTGTTCACACGAATGAAACATTTTCAATTGTTAAAAGAAAACATTTCAAAAACTTTCAGAAATTGAAAATGAATGCTTTGAAAAACATTTCTGAAATGTTTAAAATCTCTCACTTTTCATTACATTTTACGTCTATTTTTTAAACGTCGTCGTGTTTGTGAAATGTTCAAAAATATTTCTTTGGTCTGGACGCACATTTTGTAAGTATACTAACTTCAGCAATATTAATGAGGGGATAAGTGTGTTTGATACTTTTTTCTTTAAACAAAAATAAATTATGTTTTTATTAATGGAGAATTACAATCCACAGCTTGTGCCTTATTTCATAGTTCAGTAACCCAAGCAACCTCATAAGCAGACCTCTTAACTCCACATTAAAATTGATATTTTAAATCCATTTGCTAGAAAACCTTCTTGATTGTTATTCTATGAAGTAGCATAGTTAAGCATTTAATAAAGATAATACTAAAATAACTCCATAAATCCAAGAGGTCGAAATTTATAAATAAAATATTTAAATTCGGTTTTAGGTGAAATTTGTGAGTTACGAGGTTTGCTTATAAAGTCGACGATGACGAAAAATCAAAGCTGGTGTTTATGTGTCATGAAAAGACAGCCAAGACGAAGCTTAAATATTTTGATAGGTATGTGGAAAATAAGTCTTCATATCTGCACAAAACACCCATAACCTATAAATAAAAAGAGGAAACATACGCACAAAAATCAATCATTTATAATAAATAAGTAACTTCTTAATACAGACACGCGTTTCGTTAAGTCTTCAGTTATGGTCAGTTCGTGTGGTGAATATAATATCTATGATGTTATTGCCAAACCAGCGTCTATGTATATCTTCGCTTATTTTATAGGTACAGTAAATGGCTATTACTCTTTTCGACCAAGTTGTCGTAAGTTCATATCCACACCACGCATATCAAGCGACGACCAACGATATCGTCCTTAAAATGTTACCAATAATAGCTTCATGCTCTGTCATAACCTTAGAAAATATATTTTACGATTATTGTTTGTTATTATGTCGGGCATAAATGCTCATGATGGCTGGCCTAAGTCACATGCGTCTTATAGTACCATCTTTTAATTAGATTTCCTTTCCACGTACATAGTTAGTTTTTTTTTTTTTTTTTTCTTCCATCATTATGTCCATGTAAGTCACGTGGACGAAGTCTCCTTACTTTGGTTGGTTGAATGAAGAAGGGCTTTACCTATAACAATATTTTGGTTGGGGTGGCTAAAATTCTTTTGGTTATATGTGGTGATGGTTGTTATATATTCCATAATTTTTGGTGCTAATTGAATTGCCTTAATAAAAGTCTTGATGAAATTAATTTTCTTCTCTCTCTGTTTTTGGTATTTTTAGATGCCATCTACACATTTAGGAGTCATATATCAACAAGGAAGTATGTTGGTAATCCTGTTAATATTATGACGACGAAGAAGACGACATTTACGCTTATGAAACTAATTAAACCTTTCATAAATTCCCTAAATGACAAATGCTAAGATATGTGAAAGTATGAGCAAATGAAATGATTCTTAGTAAAAGTTGCCATAAGACCTAGCTAAAATACCTATAAATCTTCATTTATTATAACATCGTTTATATAACTTGCTTAGGGTTTGAATGAAACTTGTGAGAGGTTCGTATATAGTAATTTTGATTTTATCAACCCGAATTGTTTGAACAATTTTAACAAGAGAAAATAGGTACTAGACGAATTTTCATATTTTGGTATACTTAGGACTTGGGAGTTATATAAGAACTCAGGAAAAGCACTAATTCTTGTCATGTGTCAATAGGTTGATGTTAATTTATAGAAGGGAAGCTTTTAGTCTATGTAAGTTTGCCATGGGATACTGGATAATATTGAATGTGATAACATTTGGCCATTAATATCTTCAAGACTATATTTTTTCATTCAAGAACTAGGTTTAACTAAATTTTCCATTTTACACTTTCTTGCTTCTGGCACAAGGATAATGATAAGAAAATAAGGACACTTTAAAAAACAAAAACAAATTGAATGTATTATTTTACTACATATGAGAATAATACATTAAAGCTTTATGCTTAACAACGTCATAACAAAATTTCAAAGGGTAAGTACCTTTATAGAAAGTTTCCCTGTGGCAACCTAAATAATTTCCCTCTTTTTTTAGTTTTTTGTTTTACTGTATACCTACCTATCTATAGTTCGTAGGACCTCCCTTGTTTTGCATTATCCTAATCGAAATGCAAATAGTCTACATCTGCAATGGAAATCCCTGCATTTTATCTTGTGTCTTCTTTAAACCAACAAGCTCTATGTATATAACATTCCATATGGCATTGGCATACCTATAGTATGTAGGTAAGTATAAAGCTAAAGATGTATATCGCCAATCCTTTTTATGGTCTACATCCTTGTTTAGATAAAAGTTAAACAGAATGCTTAGGATTTTATTTTTATTTGCTCTCATGATTACACGAAAAGATGAAATGTTGACTTTTCCGTAATAATATTGCCAAGCAGCACCAAAACATAACCTCAAAGGCAAAAGCATGACCAGACAACAGCTATATAATAAAAGTTTGTTTCGTCCTTTTTTCTTCTCTTTCCCTAACTCCAATTTAAGTGCATATATAGTGCAGCTTTTTTGTCTGGGCTATATGTACCTACCTAAGAAGAGCCTTTTGGTACACGTCAATAAACATTTACTTAGGGACCTAACCTATTCAGCCAACCGCTATACCGACCAACACCCACTATGAAAAACATTATTATTTGAACACAAGGATGACTCCGTTCATATCAAGAAACCTCCTCTGGGGAAATGAAAATGATAACAAAATCATTTTCTTTTGGTTTTTACAGCATATTTTGTTAATTTTCCGGTGGACGATTCTTATTTTCTAATTTAGCAATAACCGTTTTCTTTAATACGTCTTCCCCGCACTCTCATCTCAAAAGATTTGTTTTTTAATATGTTCTGGTGGTTAACCTTTTAGCTCATCAGCGACTACAAATACTATGAGTGCCAATTGCAAACGAATTAAGTCTAAGGACTCTATCATACTTCTACTTTTTGCTGATAAAATAGCAAAGGTATGAATTTGTTATTATGACGATGACGAGTCTTTTCAGTTATAGTTTAATTAATATTCATTCTCGTCCTTTTATTGTGAATTTTTGTTTCCTTAGAAGAATTTGCCCATATGTTTAACTTAAACTTAGACATTACAATAAGAGAAAACTTTAAACAATGCGACAAAAGTCAGGAAAATATGCTGCAGCAATTTTGAAAAAGAAAAATGTGAAACTGAAAGTTTTTCTTTTGTTGGCACTCTTCTCATTTCCCTTAAATTTTGTCTGCAATGTAAAGTTAAAAGATTAAAAATGTGATAGATGGTTTTTAAATAGGAATTCTTTAAAAAAGAGAAAGTCAAGAAAATAAGAACTCATTCTAACAGAGGTGGTATTTTCATCAACATTTCTGATATTTCCTGAATACTTAAAAACTGTGTTTAAATGCTTTGATGAAGTAAAATATAGGAGTTCGACAAGAAGTATCAAAAAAAGGTTTGAGGTCAAACATATGTACATACATTTAAATATCAGTAATTTGTTTTTAATAAACTTAACTCTTTTTTAAATAAATCACTACAAATTCTACAAATTTTGGCATCAAGCATGCTCATGTTTGTTTTTCAATGTTTGAAAATTATTTTTGGAATATGCACTGCTTGATTGTGCTTTGTGAACTCCATTCGACTTTTTAGAGCATAACCTACCTAGTCTTATTTCGTCAAAAGTGCATCGAATGTTGGGTTGTAAATGATTAACTGTTTCTGGTTTCTCAACATAGACTAGAAATTTGATGTACCCTCATAAAAAGTAGTTCAAAAGTTTCAAAAATGAGGTCTTAGAAGTCTCACGAAGACGAAACGATAATTCTCCATACGAGTATGTATATGTACGAGGCTGTTAAGTTAGACAGAAATCTTAACATAATCTTGAAGATGATTTATTTATGACAAAAATCTGGTTCATCTTTGCGGAATAAATTTCGAAGATTAGTAAATTTTGTATATAGTTTGATTAGATTAGATTAGATTTTTATTGTAGATTTCCATTGTGATGGGGCTCTTGTCGTCGGGGATTAGTTGTGGGACATACAGTCAAACCACACAAAAGAAAGCAGCTTTGCTGTGTTCTCAACCGCGTTCGTGCTGTCCGGGGCGGGGACTACAGCGAACGTTGAATTGGCAACACAGTAAAGAGATGAAGAGAGAAAGAAGAGGAGAGGTAAAATAAAAAACGATTTTATAAAATTTAATCAATTAGATGTAATGTAATTTTTATTAATTCAAAATTTAAAGTTAAAATCTAGGTAACAAAAGTAAAACAAGTTAGTGAAAACAAAAGGAATGGCAATTGGCAATGGCAAGTGAAAAAAATAACAAGAAAGCAATTTAAATCCGCGGCGCGATGTATGGCTTTTTGAAGTCTAAGGGAAGGTGGGAAGCCGACCGTCGTGTCGCCCTTATGACCCAAAAACCACAAAAAGCAGAATTTATGAAAAGGAAAAATTATGCGAATTGCGAACTCTTGTTTGAATAGACTGTTGTAGTATATGTATGATGCTGGAGTAGCTCAACTTCGATACAATACTGTCAGTTCTTTTAACCATGAGTGTCGTGCCGAGATAGTTCTGATTTTGGCCACCACTAATAACTTCCTTGCACAATACTGAAGGTGAACTCTAAGAATTAAAGTTCAAAATTCAGTAGAGTGCGATTTTGAAATTGCATTGGTTGCCAGTTGCCACTTGTGTGTGTTATTTTACATTTAGCAGAAGGCTAGATCATTGGTATACATGTGAGTGTGTGTTACAATTTTACATTTAGCAGAAGGCCAGTACATTGGGTTTTGGGTATACTACATGTGAGTGTGTGGTTATCATGTTGGAGTGTTACATTCTCCTTGTGGGTGGGGGATCATGTTGGCGTGTTACAACATTATTTTTATATCTTAAATGTATATTCCACAAATTACAGAGATTGGTATATAATCTACCTATACTACTGCCAATTTAAATGAGTTTTTAACACAAGATTGAAAGATAAAGTTTTGGTTGAAGGAAAAGCTACTGAAAACATTCATTAAAGACCAAAAAAAAAGAATATAAATAAATACATACAATAAATAAGTGAATAAATAAATAAATATGTATAAAAAAAATGGAATAAATAAATATAAAATAAATAAGTTTATTAAAAAATAAATAAGTGAACAAATAAACAAATAAATAAATAACACATGAATAATTTAATCAACAAAAAAATAAATAAGTTTATAAATTAACAACAGCAAAAAATATTAATAAAAAACAAAAATCAGTCTTTTGAATATTATAACTATGAAGCTAAGTTTGAAATTAAAACATTGTCAGATATTTCGCAAGAAACTTTGTATTTTTCTTTTAATTTTACAATCTTATCAGAAATATTTTCAACATTAGCTAACATGTGTAATTCGTTGGTTGAAAAATGCCAAGGAAGGTTTAACATCATTTTTAACAATTTGTTTTGAGAAGTTGCAACCTTCGAATATGGCTTTTTGGTTTTGCGCAGTTACCCCAAGCAGGTGATCCGTATAAAATGATTGCTTGAAAAATAACTTCGAAAATTATAAGTTTATTTTCATGACTTAACTTTGATTCACGATTAATAAAAAGACAGAGAGTTTTAATGGTTACGTTTACTTTTTTTATGATTTCTTGGATATGAATTCCAAAAGTTAATTTACTGTCCAAGTGGACGCAGAGGTATTTAGCATTTGATTTCCAGTTTGCTTCTACGCCACCGTTGATTAAGAGGGAATTACTTGGCAAAAAACAGGCTTTTCTTTTTCGTGTAAAAAAGATAGCCTGAGTTTTCAAAACATTTATCTTAATCTTCCAATACTTAAAATATTGTTGAAGTACCTACATTCAACGAAGATTACAAATTGATTTCAATAACGGAACCAAGTGAATCAGAAGAAAATATACAGGTGTCATCTGCAAAAATAGCTTTATTGCAATTTTGCAAGACATGAAAATCAGCAGTAAAAATTGTATAGAGTATTGGGCCAAGAACGGATCCTTGAGGCATGCCTGCTCTGCACTCAAACATTTCCGAAAGATGCACCGAACAGAAACGACTAAAGTTCTTGATGACAGAAAGGACTTCACAATTTTTATAATATGCAAGGGAAAGTTGAGCATCAAAAGTTTGTGTAAGAGCCCGTCGTCATGCCAAACAGAATCAAATGTTTTTTCAACGTCAAGTAAAACCATACCGGTACTTTTACCACTGGTAAAATTGGTTTTAATGATTTTGGTTATTCGATCGATTTGATGGACTGTACTATGGTACGCTCGAAATCCAAATTGCTCAGGAGGCAGAATATTATTATTGTTAATGTGTGCCATTAGTTTGTTTTTAATTATTTTTTCAAAACACTTACTCACAGAACTTAGTAAACTTATAGGACGATAACGAACAGGATGGCTAACGTTTTTTCCAGGTTTCAAAATTGGAATAATTGTAGCCTTATTTCAATCTATTGGAAAGTACATAGCTTGACTTGATACAAAAATTGAACAACTTTAAAAGAAATTTTATCCTTGGAAGGTTTTAAAAAAAAATATTGTATGTTATCAAAGCCAGCTGACTTTCGAGTTTTCAATTCAAGGAGTGTGCAATAACTTCGTTAATTGTAACATACTCGTCTTGATCATTTAAGATGCTTGAGTTGATCAAATGCAATGATTGCAGAACTAATGATTCCACATTGCTATTTGTTGTGGAGTTGTTTGTTAGTGTATGGTTATCGGTAAATATTTTGCCTAAAGTGTTTGCCTTTTCAGAATCAGATAAGGCTAATAGCCCATTATCTAGTTCCAATGCGGGTATATTCAAGTAAGGCTTCTTAATAACCTTAACAATGTTCCAGAAAGGTTTGCCACCTTTTTCTAGTCCTCTTAATTTTTGGTTCCATTTATTGTTTCTAAAACTAGCAATACCTTCTTTAATCAAATTTGTTAGAATTTTCATTTCGGTTAAGTAAAAATTATTTCTCGTCCGTATCCATCATCTTCTGAAACTGTTTCTGATTTTAATGAGTTCAACTAAGTTAGGAGGAAGAGCCGTCTTGCTATTTACCCTTATTTGTTTCAAAGGAACACATTGTTCAACACTTTCTATAACAATTTTAGTAAACAATGAAACATTTTGATCAATTTCTGAAATGGATATATCGGAATGAAGATAAGGAACATTTCTTAGTTTTGAACTCAATTAGCTTTTAAACATAGTCCAATTGGCATTTTTTAAGTCAAAAACTTCGTTATTAGCTCTAAGGCATCCCCAATTTCTATGTTTGCGATTAAAATCGCCTCCGACTAGGAAATTACCGTTAATATATACAAGCTTCGTAAATCATTGTTCAAGTTGAACTTTTTCTGAGGAGATGCGGGATCATCCGGGAAGTATGCAACGAAAATTTTGAATGAGGAGCCATTAGAAAATGGAACTTCAATACCAATACCAATACTTCAATACTACAAGGCAAGACCTCCACCCCTTCTCTCATCTCTATCTAAACGATAACACAAGTATTCACTATTTGATAACCTATCATTAAAAGAGAGCCATGTCTCTGTAACTAAACCAATGTCTACTTTTTGCTTGCTCAGGAGAGCAAAAAATTCAATATGCTTATACATCGAATGCTTTTAGCATTCCAACAAAATACTTTAATGAATGTAGTTTGACATTTATACCTATCGCCAGTTTTACGGCTATATAGTTAGGTAAAGATGGCAGTTATCGACCAACCGTGCATAGCGACTCAATTATTGTTAGAATGAGTCGTTTTGAAACAAAAAATTATTTAGAGCTGGACATCTTAGCTAGTCAACGCTACAGCCTTTCAGAATGGAAATACATTTTTTTATTTTTTTTATTTGGGATCGTGAAGGAATTCCCTTCCGAAGTATGACATTGTAGTTCTGGTCAGATTAACATTTGCAGTGAAAACTAAATCATAGTTTAGTTTTCATGTATGTCTCCGCAATTATGGGCAGTTTTATACCTTTAAAAAAAAAGATGCTAGGGTACGACTCACATTGATAAATTTCCATTCGTACCCGTTCGTCGATATTTTTAAAATGTTTACAAAATATCAATGTCATTCTTAATTCTCAAGATACTTCAGTCGAAAATCTTTTTTTATCAGTTTTTGGTTGTTTTGGTAAGTTTTTCTAAAAGTTCACAAAAAAATTTTTGCTAAAATAAGTTTTATGTCAATATCTTTTCTTGTTCCCGAGATTTTTAGTCCAAAACCAATTTTTGTAGTGTTTATGACATCATTTATTTATCAATAAATGTATATATTTTTTATTTTTAAATTACAAACTAAAAATAGTATTATAAATTGCTATTGTGAATTAACGTAATTTGTAGCCCAATGTGACAATAATGTCAATTATAATTTTAGTACACAAAATGTCAATTTCTTTTTTTTTTTTAACCTTGATTGATTTAAAAGGTTATCTTTTTCATATTCATTATTCGTTCGAGAATATTCAACATATTAAGAGTGAACAATAAATAGTTATAACGTAAATTCAATTCTCTTTTTTTTATTTGGAATTTGGAATAGAATACCGGCAAAGTCAAAATCATTGGTCCTTCGAGTCATTACAAAAACAATTGTGTGTGAATTCAAGTGCATTTGAAAGTCACTTCAAGTACAAATATGGACATGTAGACATATAGAATATAATAAATATCATATATTAATAAACAGTTTTTTAAAATAAACTCTTTAAAATAAAATAAAATAATTTTTGTTGAAGAAACAATTGAAAACTAATTAATTAAAAACATTTTGTGCTGTGCTAATCGGGCTCCCGCGACGGGCAATCAAACTCCACACAACACTACACCAACAAAGGCATAGAAAGTAAGTCCTCATTTTTTAAAGTATTTTTTTGTTGGTTCTTTTTTGATTACATTTCGGGGAGCTTCAGAAGCAGGTTTTATCGCAATTAGAACGCGATTATACAAATTTTAAGAAAACGGGTCAAGGTCGTAGAACGAGTAATTACTTAAAAACTCGTTTAGAGTTATTAGAGGGTCATTTAAACACCGCTAAAAGATATCATGAGGAAATCGTTAGCGAGGGGAAGCTGGAAGAGGGTTTGAAAAAGGAAGAGATGATATCCGTGTTTGATCAGATAAATGACACTTATCTGGAATATAGGTGCGAATTGTTGGATGCGTTAGATCGTGTCACTCCAACTACTCCTCATACACCTACTCTTGCAACCGCTCCTACACTTCTGAACGTTTGTTGCATCATTTAGACTTGAGCATCGGGAATTATGAAAAGGCATGGGAGTTACTTATTGAAAGGTACGACCATAAGAGAGTATTGGTCAATTCTTATTTAAAGGTTCTTTTCAGTCAAACTGCTCAGAGTAAGGAGTCGTCAGAGAATCTGAAAAGTTTGTTGGACACAACAACCGAAGTTGTTCATGGCCTAAAAAATTTAGAATTGCCATTAGAACATTGGGATACAATGTTAATTTATATTATGTTTCAAAAATTACCCTCTAGAACCCAACAATTATGGGAAGAAAAGCTCGGTAATGAAAGATGTCTCCCGATCTTCTTGAAGCTGTGAGCAGTCATTAATTGAACTAATAGATTTGAAAATTTTAATGTCATCAGCGTATATTAAAACGGAGGAGTTTTTTATAACGGATGTTATGTCATTTATATATAAGATAAATAATAAAGGACCTAAATGGCTACCCTGTGGAACACCAGAGTTGACGTAAAATTGATCGGAGAGTTCATTTCTGAATATAACGCTATAACTTCTGTTCTTAAGATAAGACGAGATCCACGTCAAAAATTTGTCGTTAAACCCTAAGGCCTTTAGTTTATGGACTAAAGTCTTGTGACACAATTTGTCAAAGGCTTTACTGAAATCTGTGAATACGCAATCTACTTGCTTACGATCTTCGAAGGAGTCAAGGCAGAAAGAAGTGAAGTGAAATAGGTTTGTAATTGTTGATTTATTCTGGACGAAACCATGTTGATTTTCACATACAATTGATTTACAATTAAAGGATAACATCTTACAGATAATGGACTCAAATAGTTTGGGAATAACGGAAAGTTTGGCAATCGGCCGGTAATTCGTTACCCTTTTTTATGAATCGGAGTTATAAATGCACCTTTCCATAATAGTTGGAAAATTGAGCTTCTAAGAGATTCATTGAACAAAACAAACAGAGGGTACGATAAATGAGACACACATTTTTTTAAAACACATGATGGTACTCCATCAGGGCCAGGGTGAAAACAGTCATCAAGTTCTGAGACACAACGAACAATTGAATCCTCACATATTGTCAAGTCGAGTGAGTTAAGGTGTGGATAATTTTGGGCTGGAAAGATCGAATCGGGAATTTGAAAAGAAATTTTATTAGCAACTGCAATTGTAAGAGTTAAGTCGAGAGATGGCAAATTTTTAGATTTACGAGCGCTTATTGATCCAGGCTCAGAAGCAACTTTCATTTCAGAATCTGCAGCCAGGTCTCTAAACCTTGTTAAACAACCAACACAAATAAACGTATCAGGGTTGGGGAAGGTCAGCAACGGCACTAGTCAAAGCTACGTTGACTTAATGTTCTCTTCAAAACATTCGGAGTTTATAGGTGCTACTAAGGCATTCGTCCTCAAGTCATTGACTGGCCTCCTTCCGGCCCACAAAATGATACAAAACACTTGGGACCACCTAACGGATTTACCATTAGCAGACCCTAAGTTCCACGTTCCAGCCTTGATCGACATTCTTTTTGGTTGCGATGTATATCCCGACATTGTTCTTCCAGAAATTATCCGCAATGAGCATGAAACTGCACCCATAGCTCAAAACACACAGCTGGGATGGATTATTTTAGGCAAAATTCCTGAGGTAATTCCAAACAACGTTAAAAGCTTTTTTCAGCACATAAATATCGACACGCAAATCCGAAAATTTTGGGAGATTGAAGAAACTCCCTTCGTAACTGAACCATCGGAAGAAGACATCGCATGTGAAAAGTATTTTTCAGAGACGACTAGACGGCTGTCAGATGGACGGTACGAAGTCAGCCTTCCGTTCAAAGAAGGATCTCATCCCGAACTCGGACCCAGCAAAGACATTGCAGTAAGGCGATTTTTGTCTCTGGAACGACGATTTGAAAAGGAACCAACTCTGCAATCGAGTTACAGCAAATGCATTATGGAGTACCTCATCTTACAACACATGGAAGAAGTGAAAGAAAGGGATCCACTGCTAAATTCACCCTTTCACTTTTTCCTTCCTCATCACGCAGTATTTAAAGAGTCAAGTACAACCACGAAGCTAAGAGTGGTCTTTGACGCGGCCACAAAAACGCTTGATGGGACATCATTGAATGAACATTTAATGACGGGTCCTAAATTACAAAAAAACATAGTGGATATAATTTTAAAATGGCGAATGTATCAATACACTATCACAGCCGATATTGAAAAGATGTATCGCCAAGTTTTTGTACAAGAGTTGGATAGGTATTTTCAACTGATACTTTGGAGAGATAGCCCTGATAAACCGCTCAAGATATTTAAACTCAATACGGTTACTTTTGGAACAGCCTGTGCTGTGCACCCTACTTAGCCATCCGGGTTTTGCACAAAATCGCTGAATATGGACTTCAAAATTACCCAAATGGAGCTCGTGCAATCAAGGAGGAGATGTATGTGGATGATCTCATAAGTGGAGGCGATTCCATCGAGGAAACTAGAACCAAACGAGATGAATCTCGTAATCTTCTGGCCGCGGCAGGACTCAAGCTGCGAAAATGGACGTCCAATTGTAAAAATCTTCTAAAAGACTTACCAAAAGAAGATTGTGAAATAAACTTTGAACTGCCTTTTGAATCCATCGATCATGTCAAAACTTTAGGCATAAGATGGCAGCCAGACGAAGATATTTTTTGCTTCAAAAACATGCACGATGATTCTGAAGAAGTAACCAAGAGGACAATGCTTTCAGCGATCGCCAAACTGTTTGATCCACTCGGCTGGATTGCACCTGTGAAATCAAGGCCAAAATTATGATGCAAAAACTTTGGTGCAGAGGAATTGATTGGGACGATCCAGTTCCATCAGATCTCAGAGAAGAATGGCAAGTTTTTCGAAAAGAATTACCTGCCATACAACACATAAAAATCCCAAGATGGATTAAAACAAACAACACGCAAAAATCAATGGAATTGCATGGCTTCAGTGACGCGTCTGAAAAGGCTTATGGTGCAGCAGTTTTCATGCGTGTCCTTGACAGCTCTGGAAATATCCACATGCATTCTCAAACAAAAGTTGCTCCATTGAGAACAGTCAGTCTGCCGCGACTTGAACTGTGTGGAGCCGTACTTCTAGCATCCCTGCTACACTACACCAAAGGAGTACTTGACAACACCGATGCAAAACTGTATGCCTGGTCAGACTCAATGATCACGTTGGCATGGATTAGAGAACAACCATCTAAATGGACAACATTTGTCAGCAATAGAGTCGCAGAAATCCAAAGACTTACAAGCTGCGACATGTGGAAACACATACCAACAGATCACAATCCAGCTGATCTGGCATCCCGAGGCGTATCTCCCTCTTTGTTGGCAGAACTCGACGAATACGACACAAAAAACACAATACCTAAATCATTATTATCACTTAATGCCTTCGTCAATGGTAATGGGATTCTTCGAGTTGGTGGTCGACTGCAAAATACTCTTTTGTCATACAACCAACAGCATCCCATCATTCTGAGACCCAGTTACCATTTCACTGAACTTGTGATAAAAAATGCTCACGAAAAAACATTACACGGTGGAAACCATCAGACTATGGCTTATATCCGTATGACCTATTGGATCATAAGTATTAAACAAAGAGTTAAAAGCTATATCTACGAATGCCCAATATGCTTCAGACATACCAGGAAAAATTTACAACAACTCATGGGAAGCCTTCCAGCACCTAGAGTACGAATGTTGAGACCATTCTCCCACACTGGAGTGGACTATGCAGGTCCTATTGAAATTAAGGCGTGGAAGTGGAAAGGACGGGGAGCCAAGACCTTCAAGGGATACTTTGCAATTTTCATTTGCCTATGCACAAAGGCCATTCACCTGGAAACGGTATCAGACCTTACAACCCAAGGATTTTTGGCAGCTCTTCGTCGCTTCACTGCAAGACGAGGATGTTTGTAAAGGCTAAACACGACTGGAAGGAAATCGCAAGTGTTGTAGCCAATTCAGGAACGAACTGGAATTTTATTCCTCCAGCTTCTTCTCACTTTGGTGGCCTCTGGGAAGCTGGAGTGAAATCTGTAAAACATCATTTGAAACGGACCGTGAGAGATGAGAGGTTATCATTTGAGGAACTCTACACACTTCTTACGCAGATAGAAGCCTGCTTGAATTCCAGACCTCTTTGTCCTCTATCGGATAACATAGATGACCTTGATGTGTTAACTACAGGACATTTTCTGATTGGAGAACGCCTGCTCAGCATTCCCCAAGGGCACATATCGAACCCAAAGCAGATGAGTTACCTCGACAGGTGGACAAGAACTCAAGCATTCGTCGACTCGTTCTGGCAGAAATGGAACGGAGAATATCTTTCTCGGTTACAACAACGACCCAAATGGACCAGAAAAGAAGCCGTACCTAAAATTGGAGGCCTGGTTTTGATTAAAGATGAAAAGCTACCACCATCCCAATGGTTACTAGCCAGAATCACCGAAACACATCCCGGATCTGATGGGTTAGTCCGAGTCGTAACACTAAAAACAAAGAGTGGAATAATAAAACGCCCTATTTCCAAAATATGTTACCTTCCCAGTAATAAAACCACCGATGTTGAAACACTTATTTAAAATATAAACACAACAAAATAAAATGTAAAAAAAACAGACCGATGAAAATACCCTAATTTAAATCAATAAAAAAAAAATAATTCTTACGAAAATAATTTAATTTAAAATATGTATTAAAATCATCAAAAATAATAAAACACAACACCCCACAACACACAATTTCAACCCTACACAACACACCACACCAAATCACACAATTTCAGAAAATTGATATATTTAAAATTTAATTTTATTCATATTAATTTATAATCACTACACAATATATTCAAATAAAATTAAAAAAAAAAAACAAATTAAATTATAAAATGATTAAAATCAACAACACAACACAATCTTAATTTGTTTCTGTTTGCAGTATTGCAAATCCCGACGGTAAAACACAATTTGTCCACTGCATCAAATTGCCGTCGGCAAATCATATTTCAATAAATTCCACACTGTTATACAACACATCGTAAATATAATTTATAACACTTTTCAATTTTCACAGAATTAAAAACAGAAACCACTCAATTATTAAAATTGTTAAAATCGTTAAGTAATTATTGAATCAAGTCCGAAATAACTCAATAAAAACTCGATACGAAAAGAACTCAAAAAAAAAGAACTCAATAAATGCCGAACGAAAATAATGGCAGCCATTTGCATTTACATATTTGCAAAGAACTACAATCACACACACATTCATACATAAATCGATTCGTAAAAACGCGAAACCGAACCGAAAATCAATAAGCACAAGCACACTCACACATACACAAATGCAAAAAAACTAATCAATTAACAAACAAAAAAAAAAAAAAGAATCAAAATGTAAAATTTAAAATAAATAAATAAATAAAGAATAAATAATATATTTAAAAATTAAATTCAATAAAACAAAATTAAAACAAAACAACCAAACCAAATCCGGCCCGCGCTTCAGTCTACGGGATCAACAGCAGCATCGTCGCTCGGCAGCATCTTCGGCAGCGTCAGCGGCGACAACAACTGCCACAGCAGCCCCATCAGCAACAACAAAACACACACACTACACAAACACAACACTGGTTAACACACAATTCAAAATTATTTTCATTTTTTTTTTAAAATACTATCATTTAATTGATAACCGCACTACCAATTTTTAAAAGGAATTTAATTAAAAGAAACAAATTAAAACACTCGCCCGAAATTAAAAAAAAAAAATAAACAAAAAAAAACACCACCGAATCACATTACGAGTCACGACCGAGAACCGACATCAATGAAATCTGGGAAACAATTAACGCGATTATCAATGAGTTCCAATTGTTAACAACAACAACAACATTACATATGGAAGAATTGATAACAGTATCAAAAGCTCTCTCAATGAACCTATGCTACGAGAACACCATGCAGATGTATTTTTGTATGGCTTAACTGTTAAAGTAGTTTTGGCCTTGAAATTTATTTTGTTCTTACACATGCACTTTTATTAAAGTTTTTTTTTCTTTTCATGTGAGTTATATACGTGCAAACAAACCATGGTACAGCAAAGAGAACATAATATGACGACTCTGCCAGGGCCGGCTCCATTTTTTGCGAACATAGTTCACGGCGGGGGAGAATGTTTATGACATAATTTATTTATCAATAAATGTACTTATATATTTTTTATTTTTAAATTACATACTAAAAATAGTATTATAAATTGCTATTGTGAATTAACGTAATTTGTAGCCCAATGTGACAATAATGTCAATTATAATTTTAGTACACAAAATGTCAATTTCTTTTTTTTTTTTAACCTTGATTGATTTAAAAGGTTATCTTTTTCATATTCATTATTCGTTCGAGAATATTCAACATATTAAGAGTGAACAATAAATAGTTATAACGTAAATTTAATTCTCTTTTTTTTATTTGGAATTTGGAATAGAATACCGGCAAAGTCAAAATCATGTAGCATTTTCTTAATGGTTTTATTTCATTTGAAAAAAGAGGCTGGGATGCGACCCACACTGATAACTTCCCATCCCGTCTGTCATTTGTAGGTTTTCGTGTTTTGTTAAAAAATTACCAAAAATATTTTGGATCTAATGAAATTGTTTTATTTCAAAATCTAGTTTTGTTATTGATTTTTAGTCGAAAACCAATTTTTACCAATTTTAGTAGCATTTCTTAAATGTTTTTATTTTTTATATAATTTTTTTTTTTGAAAGCTTTTTGAGTCAAAAGTAAATTTTTACCAAGTTTTAGTATTGTTTTTTTTTTTAGGTTTTTATTTTTTGTAAAAAAACTGTCAATTCGATTTTTCTCAAAATTGTATCAAATGTTGAAAACAAAATCTGAAATTTTTTAAAAGATTTTGAGCCGAAAATCAATTTTTACCAACTTTTGTTAAATTTTTTGTAGGTTTTTAATTTTTTGTAAAAAACACTGTTAATTCGATTTTTCTCAAAATTTTACTGAATGTTAAAAACAGTATTTCTTATAAGGTAAAATTAGTTTTAAGCAATAATCTCAAATTTTTGAAAAGATATTTGAGTCGAAATTCAATTTTTACCAACTTTTATTAAATTTATTTTTAGGTTTTTATTTTTTGTAAAAAAACTGTATATTCCATTTTTCTCAAAATTTTTCCGAATATTTAAAACAATATTTCTTATAAGTTAAAATTAGTTAGAAGCCATTATCTGAAATTTTTGAAAAGATATTTGAGTCGAAAATCAAATTTTACCAACTTTTGTTAATTTTTTTTAGGTTTTTGATTTTTTGTAAAAAAAAAATGTCAATTCGATTTTTCTCAAAATTTTACCAGATATTGAAAACGTTATTTTTCGTTGCACAAAATTGTTTTGGATATAAAATCATTTATTGTTCGTAAAATTTTCTAGGTGACAAATATTTTTTTGATTTATAAAAAAACCGTTAGTTGGAATTTTTTCCAAAAGTATATTTGTTATCACGTTACAATATATAATATAAAATTTAACTCAAGTCTCCTGCGTACTTGGTTCGGGAGATATTTAGGGTTAACCAAAATTTCTACCTTTTTTTCAAATTGCTATGGTAAAAAAAACACCCAAAAAAACCATTCTGCATCTTTCTGCTTCTTATCTGTATAACAAAATTCATTTGAAGTCGATATCTCTTCTGGTTCTTGAGCTATGGAACTAAAAAAACGTCGCGAACGTACGGGTGTACGTCGAGAAATGTCAAAATTTTCAATTCGACAAATCGGACCCATTACAATAACTTCCTATGGGTAGTTAAAAATATAATTTTTTGTTGGAAAAATATTGGACCGTTTTTTTCCAATTAATACCAATTTTGACTGACGTCACAATGTATAATATAAAATTTAATTAAAGTCGTTAGCATTATTGGTTCGAGAGATATTTGAGGTCAACACATTTTTTTGAAATTGCTACAATAACAAAACCACTGCCTCAACTTTTTTGAAAGTCCTTACTGCATTTTTTGTCATTTTATTATTTGTAAAACTAAATTTTTTCGGAGACGGTATCTCTTCTAATTCTTGAGATATGTGTCGACGAACACGCACTCACAGACATCTCTCTTAAAACCTTTTATGTAGATTCTATAGGGACCTTGAAACTTTGAGAAATGTCAAAAATTACAACAACTTCTTATAGAAAGTTGAAAACACTCGATAGAATTATTACCATCATTACCTTCACAACCGGAAACTTTGGCTCTAACATCCTTTCAAAGGCCAAACCACAAATTCCCATTTTAAGCCCATGTAGGTACCATAAGATAAGCTTTAAACGAACATGCCAGTTATATGATGACCTTATTTTTTGTTCATCTTAATCACAGCATCTATACTTTGAAGTGCTAAATGTAAGCGTCTGAGGAAAATGGTTAGCCATCAATCATCCATACCACTGCAACGGGTCCAAACGTGGGCTGGAGAGTAGGTAGGGCTGTAGGTCCCCTCCATCCCTGACAACAGTGCTCGCACACAGGAATGGTTGAGAGTTGTAAGTCACTAGGCCCTAGTTCTCAACGGACTGTTGCGCCACCCAATTAATTTTTTTTTATTTATAGAAGCTATCCTTAGATGGCTGAAGGTTAAAACTTTTGACATAATACTTTTTCACCTGCCTGGCATTCTAAGTCCACTTGCCCGTATCGCAAGCTTGACATCGATTTTCGGGACTTTGTAGGGTTTCATTCAACTTTTAGTCTATGATTGATCGCAGCAGCATATACGTATTTTTGAAAGGTTGGATAGTTCAGCAAATCATTAAAGTGCACCTCCAATCAAAACAAAATTCATGATTTTTATGTGCAGCGTGAAAGGTACTAAGTCCATATTTCGAACGGATTTGTTGAACTTTCATTCATTTCGATTTAATACAATTAAGTCCTAGATAGGGCTGGTCACTATAGATGAGAAAAATGTCGGAAATCTAAAAGGCTCCCGAGACAAAATTTACAGAGACTCTCGCTGATCTCGTAAATTTTTTTCGAATTGTTAAATAAATTGCTTATTTAATATTTTGTTCTATTTATTTATGTAAAACGTTCTTGATGATACTTATTCCTAAGAACTGTCAAATGTAATTGAAAACAGCATCTCAGTATGTTGGAAATTAGTGTATGAATGTTTTTAAAATATTATCATTAGACTTAAGTTTCATCTTAAAACTTTAGACATAATTTACAAAACAAAATCTCGACTAGACTATAGGGGAAATTATATCTACATATGTATGTGACTATGAGAAATTAAGCTATTTACCAGAAAAATTTTGAGATCAAGAGGATACATTAGACTAGACTGATATTTCTCTGTTTTGACGAAACCGACAAGAGACTAGCAAAAGTTTTTCCAAGTCCCGTCCCGTTGCTAGCCTTACTCACTTTTTGCAAATATAATGTTACAGTAGAAAAAAGGTTTTAAACGTGTAACTTAAATTAAAATATTACAAAAGTCAACAAATTCCCTATAGACGAAATATTGTGTCTACTATTATTTTTAAATCAACATTAAAACCATTCATATTTCATTTTGATATTTTATGCATTTTAAAAATGTCCATAAGTTAACAGATATAAAACCGTTTATCCTAACCACTAGGGATGTGTATCTACATATACGTACATAACCAAATAACATTATTGAAAACCTACGTATTTATATTACTCCCATTTCTATACACCGCCGCCGCCGCCGCCATCGCAACCGTTTAACTATTTCAATTGCTAACGATAACCAATAGTTAAATACACCATCAGAAAAGTGCCAATTTTAATCCCTATTCTATGGCATATAATAAATTTCATATCATATCCAAATGAACGACTGTTATTATAAGTTAGCAGGTGCATATCCTTGCCACATAAATTTTGCAACAAATTGTCATTTTAATCCCATCGGCTCACGAAGGACTCGATCCTAGAAATAAAAAAGTATATAAATCATTTTGAATGATTGTGATTTTAAATATTTCGACAGTGAAATTGTTTGAGTTAAATTGTATTTTTCTATTTTTCCGAGTGAAGCAAGGAAGGAAGGTTTAAAAAAATGTTATTTGAAAATATTCCAATTTTGTCAATTAATGTTAAGATTTGGAAGTTTTGGTCTGTAATATTATCACATACTTGGAGGCGATACATTTTTGTCGGACCAATTGCCATTATGAATGTACTGCAATTTGTATTTTTGTATCAGAAATGGGGCGAAATAGATACGTTCATATTGAATGCATTTTATGCGATGGCAATTTTTAATTCCTTGCTACGAACTGTAATGGTGATATTCAATCGGGCGAGATTTGAAAATTTTATGACAGAATTGGCATTTCTATATGTTGATATTGAAGTGAGAAGAATATGACAATTATTTGGAATGTTTTCTAAAGTGTTTCTTAAACTGTTTTCTTTTTAAAGGAAAGCAACAATCAATCAGCGATAGAAACTTTAAAAAAAGCAACTGAGGAATCAAGGAAAATATCGACTTTTAATTTGACTGCTTCATTCTTTGATCTGATTGGAGCACTTCTTTATCCAGTCTTTAGCAAAACCAAAGGTAGGAGTTCTATAAAATGACTTTATGACAATTAATCACGAAAATTGAGAAGTCAAAACTAACGAATTAAGGATCAAGTATTGAACCATGATTTTGATGATTGTGCAACTGGACTTTAATGCCTAATTTGAAGTCTTTACAAAAATTTTGTATCGGATATATAATATCATATGTAGTACTCGTGGCATGATGGTTAGTGCGTGTGACTCTCATGTGAAAGGTCTTGAGTTCAATCGCTGCATGTGCCACCTAAAAGTTTTTTTGTAAATAAAAAAAAGAACTGAAAAAAAAAATAATTGTTACCTTGAATATTCTTATGATGAAAAAATGATTTTATCTCCAAAATAATGTTGTGCAACGAAAAATAACGTTTTTAACATCTGGCAAGATTTCAAAAAAAAAAAAATTGAATTAAAAGTAAAAAAAATTAGTACTCAAAGTTGGTAATAAAAAATTGATTTTCGACTCGAATATCTTTTTAAATCATTGAGATTATAGCTTCCAACTTATTTTATCGTATTCAAAATATTGTTGTCAACATTCAGAACAAATTTGAGAAAAATCGAATTGACGATTTTTTTACAAAAAATAAAAACCTAAAAAAAATTAATAACTGTTGATAAAAATTGATTTTCGACTCAAATATCTTTTGAAAACGTTGCGATATTGGCTTTAATTTAATCCTTTAAAAAATATTGTTGCCAAAATTCAGTAAAATTTTGAGAAAAATCGTATTGACAGTTTTTTTTACAAAAAATTAAAAACCTAAAAAAAAAATTAACAAAAGTTGGTAAAAATTGATTTTCGATTTAAATATCTTTTCAAAACTTTGAGATATTGGCTTTAAATTAATTTTTGCGATATTGGCTTTAATTTAATCTTTTGAAAAATATTGTTATCAATATTCTATTAAATTTTGAGAAAAATCGAATTGACAGTTTTTCTTACAAAAAAATAGAAACCTAAAAAAAATTTATAAAAGTAGTTGGTAGAAATAGATTTCGACTCAAATATGTATATTTTCAAAAATTAAAAATATTGGCTTCAAACTAATTTTATGTTATAATAAATATTGTTTTCAACATTCGATAAAATTTTGAGAAAAATCCAATTGACAATTTTATTACAAAAAATAAAAACAGAAAAAAACAATACTAAAACTTGGTAAAAATTTACTGTCGACTCAAATATCTTTTTAAAAATTGAAAATATTGGCTTCAAACTTATTTTATTTCACAGAAAATATTGTTTTCGACATTCATTAAATTTTTTACAAAAATTCAACAGTCCGTTTTTTCATAAAAATATAAAATCTATAAAAAATAGTATGCAAATTGTTGTTCGCTTCTCGATATCTCGTGAATAATAGAAGATATTAACTTCGACTAAGTTTCATTCATCCAATTTGTATTTGTTTACATTAGAAATAAAAACTTTTAAGAAATGCTACCAAAATTGGTAAAAATTGCTTTTCGAATAAAAATCTCGTTCACCGAAATAGATTTTGAAATCAAACTCTTTTATCATATGCAAAATATTGTTGGTAATTTTTAAATTTTTTAGAATAATTTAACTAATAACTTTTTTAACAAAACAAGAAAACCTACAAACCTTTTAAGCAAGACAAATTGACAGACGGTATGGGAAGTTGTCAGTATTGGTCGCATCCCAGCCTCATTTTTTATTTTTTTATAATGTCATATGAACTTTTTTGAGTGCATTATGGTGTATACGTAATTTTTTTAGAGGACACACATTTCAGGACACTGATGATAATACATAATTTTTGTTTAAATATTTATGTTTGATTTTTTGTACTATGCTTAAATTTGTATTATGTAACATTTAATTTGTTGTTGTTTTTATATTTTAAGTTCATCCGTTTGGAGTGGCAATTCCTGGCATCGATGTTACTTTATTTCCTTTCTATGAAATCATATATTTTATGCAGCTTTCATTTCCTGTCATCCTTACATCAATGTATATGCCATTTGTGAGTCTCTTCGTATCGTTTGCAATGTTTGGAACAGCAGCTTTAAAAAACATCCAAATGCGGCTTAGAAAATTATACAGCCTCAATCAATCCGAAGAACGAATGTATCGTGACCTAATCGCATGCATTTCATATCATGCCAGAATTATGAGGTAAAAATAGATATTCATATGAAATGAAAAACACTATTTTTTACTTTTAACAATAGATTTGTCGAGGACTTGAATTCCTTGGTGACTTACATCCTATTTGCTGAGTTTATGATTTACTCCGTGATTCTTTGTGCATTACTCTTTTGTTTGAATATTGTGAGAGTTTTATTACTGTAAACAGAAAAAGGAAGTAAGTTAATGAGGAAAAATTATAATTGTTCTCAGATTGAATCGGTAATGCAGAAAATTGCAGTAATTATGTACATTATGACGATGCTTTATGTCCTCTTCACATATTACTGGCAAGCTAACGAACTTTTGACTGAGGTAATAATTCTTGAAAATTCATACAAAACAAAATTTCATTTGTAAACGTTCCTTTTTTGTATTCCTATTGTTATCCATTAATATAATCTACCTTGGTTTACTTTATTTTGGTTGGGGGGGGGGGGGGGGGGCGATCAAAAAGAGCATTAAGGTATCTGTTGCAGCATATGATGTTGAATGGTTTTATTGCAGTGCACGATTTAAAAAGACGTTACTTTGTTTTATAATGAGGACACAAAAACCGTTGGTGGTATAAACAAAAAAAAAATCGTTTTTTAAATAAATAGATTTATTATTTAATTGTTTTAATTTTGCAGATAATGTTGGGGAATGTTTATCCAATGTCTCTTGAAACTTTTCAATCGCTTTTGAATGCATCATATTCATATTTTACTTTGTTACGAGAAGCTTATAAGTAAAACTGTCCGAATCTTAAACTACTTATTAATATTATTTTTATGGGTTTCGAACGTATGTATGTAGCTCGAATAATAAAAATGAATATTGTTTTAATAACTTTTTTGGAACTTTATTTGAATAACGAATATGTCTTTATGGTGGTCTACCTTACTTGCTTAAGCTGGCGCTACAGTCCTGTGTGAACTTGGGCCTCACCCAACAAACTTCTCCATATAGCTCGGTACCTACCTAGATGTCTCCAGTTTCGCGCTCCAAGTTGGTAGAGGTCACTTTCTACTTCGCGCCCCACCTGATACGCGGTCTTCCTCTACTACGCTGTCCTGTGGGTGTGAGTTCCAAGACTTTCCGGGCCGGATCATTGGTTTCCATGCGCTCTACGTGACCCAGCCATCTTAGACGTTGGACTCTTACCCTTCTGGCTAAGTCTACTTCGCTGTACAGTCCGTATAGCTCGTCCTTGTATCTTTTCCTCCACTTCATTCTATGCATACGAGACCGTAGATCACACGAAGAACTTTTCTCTTGAAACGACCCAAGGTGCTTTCATCCGCTTTTGTCATAGTCCATGCTTCTGCACCGCATAGCAGGGCGGGGATGATGAAGGTCTTATTTACAGCGACACGTTGGTACCTCGAGAGAAGGCTTTGCTACTCAATTGCTTTCTAAGCCCCAAAGAAACAGCGGTTAGAAAAAATTATTCTTCGTTTGATCTCAACTCTGGTGTTGATTTCTGCGTTAACAGCGGAGCCGAGTTAGACGAAGTTCTTAACTGCCTCAATGTTACGCCTGTCTATGGTGACGTTTTGACCGAGACGTCGGTATTGTAAGTCCTTTCTTGACGACAGCATGTACTTTGTTTTGCCCCCATTAACAGTTAAACCCATTTTTGCCGCCTCTGCCTTAATGAGTTCTTCCCATTATGTCAATGTCATCCGCATATGCTAGTAATTGGACAGACTTTTGAAAGATAGTACCTCTAGTGTTGATGTGGGAGCTCTGCACTATTCTATCAAGTTTAAGTATCAAGCGCATCACCTTGTCTAAAGCCTTTTTTGACATCGAAAGGTTCTGTTAAGTTGTTTCCAACCTTTTTGGAGCAGCGTGAATTCTCCATGGTCATCTTGCACAAACGGAGGAGTTTGGCAGGGATGCCAAGACTAGACATGGCTCTATACAGCTCGTCCCTCTAGATGCTAGATGTCATATGTGGCCTTGAAATCGATGGAAAGATGGTGGTGTCGATTTGAAGTTCTTGGTTCTATCCAGGATCTGCCGGAATGTGAATATTTGATCGACTGTGAACTTTCCTGGTCTAAGACCACACTGATATGGACCTATCAGGTTGTTGACGATGGGTTTTAGACGTTCACGTACTACGGCAGAGAAGAAGTGGACTGATGCTTCTACAGTTGGTGCAGTTTAGACTTTAGAGGGCCTCCTTTTTTCAGAATCGGACAAACAATACTAAGGTTCCATTCATCGGGCGCATGCTTTCTTTCGACCATATCTTACAGATAAGTAGGTGTACGCTTCTAACCAAATTACCTCCAGCTGCTTTGAAGACCTTGGCATTCAAGCCATCTGCTCCAGCGGCTTTATTAGACTTCAGCTTAGATATGGCAATCTTTACTTCGTCTAAGTCGGGAAGACGGGATTGCCTGAATGCGGTTCACCGTTGCCGTTATACAGTCTGCAAAAGTGGTCCTGCCATGACCTTAGCATTGGTGATAGTTTACCTTACCACCAATAAATATCATATAAAAGTGTATAACTGGCTCAGAATAAAATCTTATTTAATTCAAGAGTTCAAGGCTTTAGAGACGTAAATTATTAAGAGTTTTTCGATAAGAGGTTTCATTTTTATTAGCCCAGCATGAATGCAGCTGTTCTTTTTTGACATTCACTACAAAAAATGGTGAACATTTTACACCAGAGTTTGTAAAACTGAAGTATTTTTGGTTTATCGCAGTCGTGAAGCATCTTCTTGGCCGGCAATATTAAAACTGGTGTAAAAGTTTGGACAAGTAAGTTATGTGAAGTATTAAAACTTTGTGCGTTGCTCAAAAACAACTGAGAATATTGCTATTGCTCGTACTTTTAAAAAAACTCGGGTTTGTAAATTTATCCTCGAACTTTGTAATTACATCATTTTTTTTACAAAGACTAAGGTCTTGAATCTTAAGGCTTTTAAAATTTAGTTAAAATGAGGACTATGATTTAAAACAAATAAATAAGGTGGCTCAATTGTCCGTTGAGAACTAGGGCCTAGTGACATACAACTCTCAACCAGGTAAGCAGAGGACCTACAGTTTTAAGCCGAATTCGAACGGCTAATTTAAAAAAGCACTTTTCATGACAAGAAATACTGTTTGAGGATTAGTCAATTCCTTGCAAGAGTCAGTACCTGTGAAAAAAAAAATTAAGTTGGCACAGGCAGGGATTGAACCCAAGACCTCTGACATGACAGTAATACGCAATAACCATCACGCCACGGGTACTACTAAAATGTGAACTATAGCCAATATTTTTGTGGATATTTATAATTACACTGTATTTTGCATAAAGACTAATGTTCTTAGATTAAGGACTTTAAAATTTAGTTAAAACTAGGACTCAAGCCGTTTAATAACCAGCAATTTCCCAAATTGACTGATTCCATATTGTGCTATAAATTATATTCCAAAAGTTCTGGTCCACAATGGTTTGTTCCTGACAATGAATTTGCGTTTTTCCAATCGGTTTTAATACCCTTAATTCAAACGAGGCTTCCAAATTACCTTATCACATAAGGTTTTTGAAAAATCACTTTTTAAATTAAAAAAAAAAACACAAATATGTATGAGGATTTTTGAGACTATCTAAAATCTTGAAGTACTTTTTTTTTAACCAGTTGCCAAAAAAATGTAGTATTTTCAAAACTATTTCCCACCCACTCAAAATACACATCAAAAGAATGGTATTTAAATGCTCTACCCACAACTGCAAACCAAAAGGTTCTACGAGCTCTAGTTTCGGAAAAATTAGTCAAAAAGTAAAATTACAGAATTTCGACCAAGCCCATCACAAATTATCTCTCAATTGCTGCATCTCCTCAACCAAGCCTCCAAACAAGATGCGGTCTTATTCAAAGATAGGCACAGCAATGGAAAGGGAAGGATTACTAGATCACAATCCTGAAATTTCAGCCCTCTAGGTGGTCTAGATCGAGATATAATTGAGTTCAAAAATTGCCCTCTAGGTGCCGACTTTTAACCCAATTAGACGCATATTAAGCGAGATATTCGCATTTTAAGTTTGAACATGGATTTTTGCCCATAACTTGTTGTAAAATTGGTCTTATTCAAAGATAGGCACACCAATGGAAAGGGAAGGATTCCTAGATCACAATCCTGAAATTTCAGCCCTCTAGGTGGTCTAGATCGAGAAATAATGGAGTTCAAAAATTGCCCTCTAGGTGCTGACTTTTAATGCTTTTAGACGCATATTAAGCGAGATATTCGCATTTAAAGTTTGAATATGGATTTTTGCCCATAACTTGTTGTAAAATAGGTCTTATTCAAAGATTGGCACACCAATGGAAAGAGAAGAATTCCTAGATCACAATCACAATTAGACGCATATTAAGCGAGATATTCGCATTTAAAGTTTGAACATGGATTTTTGCCCATAACTTGTTGTAAAATAGGTCTTATTCAAAGATTGGCACACCAATGGAAAGAGAAGAATTCCTAGATCACAATCCTGAAATTTCAGCCCTCTAGGTGGTCTAGATCGAAATAATGGAGTTCAAAAATTGTACTCTAGGTGCCGACTTTTAACCCAATTAAACGCATATTAAGCGAGATATTCGCATTTAAAGTTTGAACATGGATTTTTGCCCATAACTTGTTGTAAAATAGGTCTTATTCAAAGATTGGCACACCAATGGAAAGAGAAGAATTCCTAGATCACAATCCTGAAATTTCAGCCCTCTAGGTGGTCTAGATCGAGAAATAATGGAGTTCAAAAATTGCCCTCTAGGTGCCGACTTTTAACCCAATTAGACGCATATTAAGCGAGATATTCGCATTTAAAGTTTGAACATGGATTTTTGCCCATAACTTGTTGTAAAATAGGTCTTATTCAAAGATTGGCACACCAATGGAAAGGGAAGAATTTCTAGATCACAATCCTGAAATTTCAGCCCTCTAGGTGGTCTAGATCGAGAAATAATGGAGTTCAAAAATTGCCCTCTAGGTGCCGACTTTTAACCCAATTAGACGCATATTAAGCGAGATATTCGCATTTAAAGTTTGAACATGGATTTTTGCCCATAACTTGTTGTAAAATAGGTCTTATTCAAAGATTGGCACACCAATGGAAAGAGAAGAATTCCTAGATCACAATCCTGAAATTTCAGCCCTCTAGGTGGTCTAGATCGAGAAATAATGGAGTTCAAAAATTGCCCTCTGGGTGCCGACTTTTAACCCAATTAGACGCATATTAAGCGAGATATTCGCATTTAAAGTTTGAACATGGATTTTTGCCCATAACTTGTTGTAAAATAGGTCTTATTCAAAGATTGGCACACCAATGGAAAGAGAAGAATTCCTAGATCACAATCCTGAAATTTCAGCCCTCTAGGTGGTCTAGATCGAGAAATAATGGAGTTCAAAAATTGCCCTCTAGGTGCCGATTTTTAATGCTTTAAGACGCATATTAAGCGAGATATTCGCATTTAAAGTTTGAACATGGATTTTTGAACATAACTTGTTGTAAAATTGATCTTATTCAAAGATCGGCACACCAATGGAAAGGGAAGAATTTCTAGATCACAATCCTGGAATTTCAGCCCTCTAGGTGGTCTAGATCGAGAAATAATAGAGTTCAAAAATTGCCCTCTAGGTGCCGACTTTTAATGCTTTAAGACGCATATTAAGCGAGATATTCGCATTTAAAGTTTGAACATGGATTTTTGCCCATAACTTGTTGTAAAATTGGTCTTATTCAAAGATAGGCACACCAATGGAAAGGGAAGGATTCCTAGATCACAATCCTGAAATTTCAGCCCTCTAGGTGGTCTAGATCGAGAAATAATGGAGTTCAAAAATTGCCCTCTAGGTGCCGACTTTTAATGCTTTTAGACGCATATTAAGCGAGATATTCGCATTTAAAGTTTGAACATGGATTTTTGCCCATAACTTGTTGTAAAATTGGTCTTATTCAAAGATTGGCACACCAATGGAAAGGGAAGAATTTCTAGATCACAATCCTGAAATTTCAGCCCTCTAGGTGGTCTAGATCGAGAAATAATTGAGTTCAAAAATTGCCCTCTAGGTGCCGACTTTTAACCCAATTAGACGCATATTAAGCGAGATATTCGCATTTAAAGTTTGAACATGGATTTTTGCCCATAACTTGTTGTAAAATTGGTCTTATTCAAAGATTGGCACACCAATGGAAAGAGAAGAATTCCTAGATCACAATCCTGGAATTTCAGCCCTCTAGGTGGTCTAGATCGAGAAATAATGGAGTTCAAAAATTGCCCTCTAGGTGCCGACTTTTAATGCTTTTAGACGCATATTAAGCGAGATATTCGCATTTAAAGTTTGAACATGGATTTTTGCCCATAACTTGTTGTAAAATTGGTCTTATTCAAAGATTGGCACACCAATGGAAAGAGAAGAATTCCTAGATCACAATCCTGAAATTTCAGCCCTCTAGGTGGTCTAGATCGAGAAATAATGGAGTTCAAAAATTGCCCTCTAGGTGCCAACTTTTAATGCTTTTAGACGCATATTAAGCGAGATATTCGCATTTAAAGTTTGAACATGGATTTTTGCCCATAACTTGTTGTAAAATTGGTCTTATTCAAAGATTGGCACACCAATAGAAAGAGAAGAATTCCTAGATCACAATCCTGAAATTTCAGCCCTCTAGGTGGTCTAGATCGAGAAATAATGGAGTTCAAAAATTGCCCTCTAGGTGCCGACTTTTAACCCAATTAGACGCATATTAAGCGAGATATTCGCATTTAAAGTTTGAACATGGATTTTTGCCCATAACTTGTTGTAAAATTGGTCTTATTCAAAGATTGGCACACCAATGGAAAGGGAAGAATTCCTGGATCACAATCCTGAAATTTCAGCCCTCTAGGTGGTCTAGATCGAGAAATAATGGAGTTCAAAAATTGCCCTCTAGGTGCCGACTTTTAACCCAAGAGAAGAATTCCTAAATCACAATCCTGAAATTTCAGCCCTCTAGGTGGTCTAGATCGAGAAATAATGGAGTTCAAAAATTGCCCTCTAGGTGCCGACTTTTAACCCAAGAGAAGAATTCCTAGATCACAATCCTGAAATTTCAGCCCTCTAGGTGGTCTAGATCGAGAAATAATGGAGTTCAAAAATTGCCCTCTAGGTGCCGACTTTTAATGCTTTTAGACGCATATTAAGCGAGATATTCGCATTTAAAGTTTGAACATGGATTTTTGACCATAACTTGTTGTAAAATTGGTCTTATTCAAAGATTGGCACACCAATGGAAAGAGAAGAATTCCTAGATCACAATCCTGAAATTTCAGCCCTCTAGGTGGTCTAGATCGAGAAATAATGGAGTTCAAAAATTGCCCTCTAGGTGCCGACTTTTAATGCTTTTAGACGCATATTAAGCGAGATATTCGCATTTAAAGTTTGAACATGGATTTTTGACCATAACTTGTTGTAAAATTGGTCTTATTCAAAGATTGGCACACCAATGGAAAGGGAAGAATTTCTAGATCACAATCCTGAAATTTCAGCCCTCTAGGTGGTCTAGATCGAGAAATAATGGAGTTCAAAAATTGCCCTCTAGGTGCCGACTTTTAATGCTTTTAGACGCATATTAAGCAAGATATTCGCATTTCGTGTTTGAACATGGATTTTTGCCCATAACTTGTTGTAAAATACGTCTTATTCAAAGATTGGCACACCAATGGAAAGAGAAGAATTCCTAGATCACAATCCTGAAATTTCAGCCCTCTAGGTGGTCTAGATCGAGAAATAATGGAGTTCAAAAATTGCCCTCTTGGTGCCGACTTTTAACCCAATTAGACACATATTAAGCGAGATATTCGCATTTAAAGTTTGAACATGGATTTTTGCCCATAACTTGTTGTAAAATTGGTCTTATTCAAAGATTGGCACACTAATGGAAAGAGAAGAATTCCTAGATCACAATCCTGAAATTTCAGCCCTCTAGGTGGTCTAGATCGAGAAATAATGGAGTTCAAAAATTGCCCTCTAGGTGCCGACTTTTAATGCTTTTAGACGCATATTAAGCGAGATATTCGCATTTAAAGTTTGAACATGGATGTTTGCCCATAACTTGTTGTAAAATACGTCTTATTCAAAGATTGGCACACCAATGGAAAGAGAAGAATTCCTAGATCACAATCCTAAAATTTCAGCCCTCTAGGTGGTCTAGATCGAGAAATAATGGAGTTCAAAAATTGCCCTCTTGGTGCCGACTTTTAACCCAATTAGACACATATTAAGCGAGATATTCGCATTTAAAGTTTGAACATGGATTTTTGCCCATAACTTGTTGTAAAATTAGTCTTATTCAAAGATTGGCACACCAATGGAAAGAGAAGAATTCCTAGATCACAATCCTGAAATTTCAGCCCTCTAGGTGGTCTAGATCAAGAAATAATGGAGTTCAAAAATTGCCCTCTAGGTGCCGACTTTTAACCCAATAAGACGCATATTAAGCGAGATATTCGCATTTAAAGTTTGAACATGGATTTTTGCCCATAACTTGTTGTAAAATTGGTCTTATTCAAAGATTGGCACACCAATGGAAAGAGAAGAATTCCTAGATCACAATCCTGAAATTTCAGCCCTCTAGGTGGTCTAGATCGAGAAATAATGGAGTTCAAAAATTGATCTCTAGGTGCCGACTTTTAATGCTTTTAGACGCATATTAAGCGAGATATTCGCATTTAAAGTTTGAACATGGATGTTTGCCCATAACTTGTTGTAAAATAGGTCTTATTTAAAGATTGGCACACCAATGGAAAGAGAAGAATTCCTAGATCACAATCCTGAAATTTCTACCCTCTAGGTGGTCTAGATCGAGAAATAATAGAGTTCAAAAATTGCCCTCTAGGTGCCGACTTTTAATGCTTTTAGACGCATATTAAGCGAGATATTCGCATTTAAAGTTTGAACATGGATTTTTGCCCATAACTTGTTGTAAAATTGGTCTTATTCAAAGATTGGCACACCAATGGAAAGAGAAGAATTCCTAGATCACAATCCTGAAATTTCAGCCCTCTAGGTGGTCTAGATCGAGAAATAATGGAGTTCAAAAATTGCCCTCTAGGTGCCGACTTTTAATGCTTTTAGACGCATATTAAGCGAGATATTCGCATTTAAAGTTTGAACATGGATTTTTGCCCATAACTTGTTGTAAAATTGGTCTTATTCAAAGATTGGCACACCAATGGAAAGAGAAGAATTCCTAGATCACAATCCTGAAATTTCAGCCCTCTAGGTGGTCTAGATCGAGAAATAATGGAGTTCAAAAATTGCCCTCTAGGTGCCGACTTTTAATGCTTTTAGACGCATATTAAGCGAGATATTCGCATTTAAAGTTTGAACATGGATTTTTGCCCATAACTTGTTGTAAAATTGGTCTTATTCAAAGATTGGCACACCAATGGAAAGAGAAGAATTCCTAGATCACAATCCTGAAATTTCAGCCCTCTAGGTGGTCTAGATCGAGAAATAATGGAGTTCAAAAATTGCCCTCTTGGTGCCGACTTTTAACCCAATTAGACACATATTAAGCGAGATATTCGCATTTAAAGTTTGAACATGGATTTTTGCCCATAACTTGTTGTAAAATTAGTCTTATTCAAAGATTGGCACACCAATGGAAAGAGAAGAATTCCTAGATCACAATCCTGAAATTTCAGCCCTCTAGGTGGTCTAGATCAAGAAATAATGGAGTTCAAAAATTGCCCTCTAGGTGCCGACTTTTAACCCAATAAGACGCATATTAAGCGAGATATTCGCATTTAAAGTTTGAACATGGATTTTTGCCCATAACTTGTTGTAAAATTGGTCTTATTCAAAGATTGGCACACCAATGGAAAGAGAAGAATTCCTAGATCACAATCCTGAAATTTCAGCCCTCTAGGTGGTCTAGATCGAGAAATAATGGAGTTCAAAAATTGCCCTCTAGGTGCCGACTTTTAATGCTTTTAGACGCATATTAAGCGAGATATTCGCATTTAAAGTTTGAACATGGATGTTTGCCCATAACTTGTTGTAAAATACGTCTTATTCAAAGATTGGCACACCAGTGGAAAGAGAAGAATTCCTAGATCACAATCCTGAAATTTCAGCCCTCTAGGTGGTCTAGATCGAGAAATAATGGAGTTCAAAAATTGCCCTCTAGGTGCCGATTTTTAACCAAATTAGACGCATATTAAGCGAGATATTCGCATTTAAAGTTTGAACATGGATTTTTGCCCATAACTTGTTGTAAAATTGGTCTTATTCAAAGATTGGCCCACCAATGGAAAGAGAAGAATTCCTAGATCACAATCCTGAAATTTAAGCCCTCTAGGTGGTCTAGATCGAGAAATAATGGAGTTCAAAAATTGCCCTCTAGGTGCCGACTTTTAATGCTTTTAGACGCATATTAAGCGAGATATTCGCATTTAAAGTTTGAACATGGATTTTTGCCCATAACTTGTTGTAAAATTGGTCTTATTCAAAGATTGGCACACCAATGGAAAGAGAAGAATTCCTAGATCACAATCCTGAAATTTCAGCCCTCTAGGTGGTCTAGATCGAGAAATAATGGAGTTCAAAAATTGCCCTCTAGGTGCCGACTTTTAATGCTTTTAGACGCATATTAAGCGAGATATTCGCATTTAAAGTTTGAACATGGATTTTTGCCCATAACTTGTTGTAAAATTGGTCTTATTCAAAGATTGGCACACCAAGAAAGAGAAGAATTCCTAGATCACAATCCTGAAATTTCAGCCCTCTAGGTGGTCTAGATCGAGAAATAATGGAGTTCAAAAATTGCCCTCTTGGTGCCGACTTTTAACCCAATTAGACACATATTAAGCGAGATATTCGCATTTAAAGTTTGAACATGGATTTTTGCCCATAACTTGTTGTAAAATTAGTCTTATTCAAAGATTGGCACACCAGTGGAAAGAGAAGAATTCCTAGATCACAATCCTGAAATTTCAGCCCTCTAGGTGGTCTAGATCGAGAAATAATGGAGTTCAAAAATTGCCCTCTAGGTGCCGATTTTTAACCCAATAAGACGCATATTAAGCGAGATATTCGCATTTAAAGTTTGAACATGGATTTTTGCCCATAACTTGTTGTAAAATTGGTCTTATTCAAAGATTGGCACACCAATGGAAAGAGAAGAATTCCTAGATCACAATCCTGAAATTTCAGCCCTCTAGGTGGTCTAGATCGAGAAATAATGGAGTTCAAAAATTGATCTCTAGGTGCCGACTTTTAATGCTTTTAGACGCATATTAAGCGAGATATTCGCATTTAAAGTTTGAACATGGATGTTTGCCCATAACTTGTTGTAAAATAGGTCTTATTTAAAGATTGGCACACCAATGGAAAGAGAAGAATTCCTAGATCACAATCCTGAAATTTCTACCCTCTAGGTGGTCTAGATCGAGAAATAATAGAGTTCAAAAATTGCCCTCTAGGTGCCGACTTTTAATGCTTTTAGACGCATATTAAGCGAGATATTCGCATTTAAAGTTTGAACATGGATTTTTGCCCATAACTTGTTGTAAAATTGGTCTTATTCAAAGATTGGCCCACCAATGGAAAGAGAAGAATTCCTAGATCACAATCCTGAAATTTAAGCCCTCTAGGTGGTCTAGATCGAGAAATAATGGAGTTCAAAAATTGCCCTCTAGGTGCCGACTTTTAATGCTTTTAGACGCATATTAAGCGAGATATTCGCATTTAAAGTTTGAACATGGATTTTTGCCCATAACTTGTTGTAAAATTGGTCTTATTCAAAGATTGGCACACCAATGGAAAGAGAAGAATTCCTAGATCACAATCCTGAAATTTCAGCCCTCTAGGTGGTCTAGATCGAGAAATAATGGAGTTCAAAAATTGCCCTCTAGGTGCCGATTTTTAACCAAATTAGACGCATATTAAGCGAGATATTCGCATTTAAAGTTTGAACATGGATTTTTGCCCATAACTTGTTGTAAAATTGGTCTTATTCAAAGATTGGCACACCAATGGAAAGAGAAGAATTCCTAGATCACAATCCTGAAATTTCAGCCCTCTAGGTGGTCTAGATCGAGAAATAATGGAGTTCAAAAATTGCCCTCTTGGTGCCGACTTTTAACCCAATTAGACACATATTAAGCGAGATATTCGCATTTAAAGTTTGAACATGGATTTTTGCCCATAACTTGTTGTAAAATTAGTCTTATTCAAAGATTGGCACACCAATGGAAAGAGAAGAATTCCTAGATCACAATCCTGAAATTTCAGCCCTCTAGGTGGTCTAGATCAAGAAATAATGGAGTTCAAAAATTGCCCTCTAGGTGCCGACTTTTAACCCAATAAGACGCATATTAAGCGAGATATTCGCATTTAAAGTTTGAACATGGATTTTTGCCCATAACTTGTTGTAAAATTGGTCTTATTCAAAGATTGGCACACCAATGGAAAGAGAAGAATTCCTAGATCACAATCCTGAAATTTCAGCCCTCTAGGTGGTCTAGATCGAGAAATAATGGAGTTCAAAAATTGCCCTCTAGGTGCCGACTTTTAATGCTTTTAGACGCATATTAAGCGAGATATTCGCATTTAAAGTTTGAACATGGATGTTTGCCCATAACTTGTTGTAAAATACGTCTTATTCAAAGATTGGCACACCAGTGGAAAGAGAAGAATTCCTAGATCACAATCCTGAAATTTCAGCCCTCTAGGTGGTCTAGATCGAGAAATAATGGAGTTCAAAAATTGCCCTCTAGGTGCCGACTTTTAATGCTTTTAGACGCATATTAAGCGAGATATTCGCATTTAAAGTTTGAACATGGATTTTTGCCCATAACTTGTTGTAAAATTGGTCTTATTCAAAGATTGGCACACCAATGGAAAGGGAAGAATTTCTAGATCACAATCCTGAAATTTCAGCCCTCTAGGTGGTCTAGATCGAGAAATAATTGAGTTCAAAAATTGCCCTCTAGGTGCCGACTTTTAACCCAATTAGACGCATATTAAGCGAGATATTCGCATTTAAAGTTTGAACATGGATTTCTGCCCATAACTTGTTGTAAAATTGGTCTTATTCAAAGATTGGCACACCAATGGAAAGAGAAGAATTCCTAGATCACAATCCTGAAATTTCAGCCCTCTAGGTGGTCTAGATCGAGAAATAATGGAGTTCAAAAATTGCCCTCTAGGTGCCGACTTTTAATGCTTTTAGACGCATATTAAGCGAGATATTCGCATTTAAAGTTTGAACATGGATTTTTGCCCATAACTTGTTGTAAAATAGGTCTTATTCAAAGATTGGCACACCAATGGAAAGAGAAAAATTCCTAGATCACAATCCTGAAATTTCAGCCCTCTAGGTGGTCTAGATCGAGAAATAATGGAGTTCAAAAATTGCCCTCTAGGTGCCGACTTTTAATGCTTTTAGACGCATATGAAGCGAGATATTCGCATTTAAAGTTTGAACATGGATTTTTGCCAATAACTTGTTGTAAAATAGGTCTTATTCAAAGATTGGCACACCAATGGAAAGAGAAGAATTCCTAGATCACAATCCTGAAATTTCAGCCCTCTAGGTGGTCTAGATCAAGAAATAATGGAGTTCAAAAATTGCCCTCTAGGTGCCGACTTTTAACCCAATAAGACGCATATTAAGCGAGATATTCCCATTTAAAGTTTGAACATGGATTTTTGCCCATAACTTGTTGTAAATTAGGTCTTATTCAAAGATTGGCACACCAATGGAAAGAGAAGAATTCCTAGATCACAATCCTGAAATTTCAGCCCTCTAGGTGGTCTAGATCGAGAAATAATGGAGTTCAAAAATTGCCCTCTAGGTGCCGACTTTTAATGCTTTTAGACGCATATTAAGCGAGATATTCGCATTTAAAGTTTGAACATGGATTTTTGCCCATAACTTGTTGTAAAATTGGTCTTATTCAAAGATTGGCACACCAATGGAAAGGGAAGAATTTCTAGATCACAATCCTGAAATTTCAGCCCTCTAGGTGGTCTAGATCGAGAAATAATTGAGTTCAAAAATTGCCCTCTAGGTGCCGACTTTTAACCCAATTAGACGCATATTAAGCGAGATATTCGCATTTAAAGTTTGAACATGGATTTCTGCCCATAACTTGTTGTAAAATTGGTCTTATTCAAAGATTGGCACACCAATGGAAAGAGAAGAATTCCTAGATCACAATCCTGAAATTTCAGCCCTCTAGGTGGTCTAGATCGAGAAATAATGGAGTTCAAAAATTGCCCTCTAGGTGCCGACTTTTAATGCTTTTAGACGCATATTAAGCGAGATATTCGCATTTAAAGTTTGAACATGGATTTTTGCCCATAATTTGTTGTAAAATAGGTCTTATTCAAAGATTGGCACACCAATGGAAAGAGAAAAATTCCTAGATCACAATCCTGAAATTTCAGCCCTCTAGGTGGTCTAGATCGAGAAATAATGGAGTTCAAAAATTGCCCTCTAGGTGCCGACTTTTAATGCTTTTAGACGCATATTAAGCGAGATATTCGCATTTAAAGTTTGAACATGGATTTTTGCCAATAACTTGTTGTAAAATAGGTCTTATTCAAAGATTGGCACACCAATGGAAAGAGAAGAATTCCTAGATTACAATCCTGAAATTTCAGCCCTCTAGGTGGTCTAGATCGAGAAATAATGGAGTTCAAAAATTGCCCTCTAGGTGCCGACTTTTAACCCAATAAGACGCATATTAAGCGAGATATTCCCATTTAAAGTTTGAACATGGATTTTTGCCCATAACTTGTTGCAAAATAGGTCTTATTCAAAGATTGGCACACCAGTGGAAAGAGAAGAATTCCTAGATCACAATCCTGAAATTTCAGCCCTCTAGGTGGTCTAGATCGAGAAATAATGGAGTTCAAAAATTGCCCTCTAGGTGCCGACTTTTAATGCTTTTAGACGCATATTAAGCGAGATATTCGCATTTAAAGTTTGAACATGGATTTTTGCCCATAACTTGTTGTAAAATTGGTCTTATTCAAAGATTGGCACACCAATGGAAAGGGAAGAATTTCTAGATCACAATCCTGAAATTTCAGCCCTCTAGGTGGTCTAGATCGAGAAATAATTGAGTTCAAAAATTGCCCTCTAGGTGCCGACTTTTAACCCAATTAGACGCATATTAAGCGAGATATTCGCATTTAAAGTTTGAACATGGATTTCTGCCCATAACTTGTTGTAAAATTGGTCTTATTCAAAGATTGGCACACCAATGGAAAGAGAAGAATTCCTAGATCACAATCCTGAAATTTCAGCCCTCTAGGTGGTCTAGATCGAGAAATAATGGAGTTCAAAAATTGCCCTCTAGGTGCCGACTTTTAATGCTTTTAGACGCATATTAAGCGAGATATTCGCATTTAAAGTTTGAACATGGATTTTTGCCCATAACTTGTTGTAAAATAGGTCTTATTCAAAGATTGGCACACCAATGGAAAGAGAAAAATTCCTAGATCACAATCCTGAAATTTCAGCCCTCTAGGTGGTCTAGATCGAGAAATAATGGAGTTCAAAAATTGCCCTCTAGGTGCCGACTTTTAATGCTTTTAGACGCATATGAAGCGAGATATTCGCATTTAAAGTTTGAACATGGATTTTTGCCAATAACTTGTTGTAAAATAGGTCTTATTCAAAGATTGGCACACCAATGGAAAGAGAAGAATTCCTAGATCACAATCCTGAAATTTCAGCCCTCTAGGTGGGCTAGATCAAGAAATAGTGCAGTTCAAAAATTGCCCTCTAGGTGCCGACTTTTAACCCAATAAGACGCATATTAAGCGAGATATTCCCATTTAAAGTTTGAACATGGATTTTTGCCCATAACTTGTTGTAAATTAGGTCTTATTCAAAGATTGGCACACCAATGGAAAGAGAAGAATTCCTAGATCACAATCCTGAAATTTCAGCCCTCTAGGTGGTCTAGATCGAGAAATAATGGAGTTCAAAAATTGCCCTCTAGGTGCCGACTTTTAATGCTTTTAGACGCATATTAAGCGAGATATTCGCATTTAAAGTTTGAACATGGATTTTTGCCCATAACTTGTTGTAAAATTGGTCTTATTCAAAGATTGGCACACCAATGGAAAGGGAAGAATTTCTAGATCACAATCCTGAAATTTCAGCCCTCTAGGTGGTCTAGATCGAGAAATAATTGAGTTCAAAAATTGCCCTCTAGGTGCCGACTTTTAACCCAATTAGACGCATATTAAGCGAGATATTCGCATTTAAAGTTTGAACATGGATTTCTGCCCATAACTTGTTGTAAAATTGGTCTTATTCAAAGATTGGCACACCAATGGAAAGAGAAGAATTCCTAGATCACAATCCTGAAATTTCAGCCCTCTAGGTGGTCTAGATCGAGAAATAATGGAGTTCAAAAATTGCCCTCTAGGTGCCGACTTTTAATGCTTTTAGACGCATATTAAGCGAGATATTCGCATTTAAAGTTTGAACATGGATTTTTGCCCATAATTTGTTGTAAAATAGGTCTTATTCAAAGATTGGCACACCAATGGAAAGAGAAAAATTCCTAGATCACAATCCTGAAATTTCAGCCCTCTAGGTGGTCTAGATCGAGAAATAATGGAGTTCAAAAATTGCCCTCTAGGTGCCGACTTTTAATGCTTTTAGACGCATATTAAGCGAGATATTCGCATTTAAAGTTTGAACATGGATTTTTGCCAATAACTTGTTGTAAAATAGGTCTTATTCAAAGATTGGCACACCAATGGAAAGAGAAGAATTCCTAGATTACAATCCTGAAATTTCAGCCCTCTAGGTGGTCTAGATCGAGAAATAATGGAGTTCAAAAATTGCCCTCTAGGTGCCGACTTTTAACCCAATAAGACGCATATTAAGCGAGATATTCCCATTTAAAGTTTGAACATGGATTTTTGCCCATAACTTGTTGCAAAATAGGTCTTATTCAAAGATTGGCACACCAATGGAAAGAGAAGAATTCCTAGATCACAATCCTGAAATTTCAGCCCTCTAGGTGGTCTAGATCGAGAAATAATGGAGTTCAAAAATTGCCCTCTAGGTGCCGACTTTTAATGCTTTAAGACGCATATTAAGCGAGATATTCGCATTTAAAGTTTGAACATGGATTTTTGCCCATAACTTGTTGCAAAATAGGTCTTATTCAAAGATTGGCACACCAATGGAAAGAGAAGAATTCCTAGATCACAATCCTGAAATTTCAGCCCTCTAGGTGGTCTAGATCGAGAAATAATGGAGTTCAAAAATTGCCCTCTAGGTGCCGACTTTTAATGCTTTTAGACGCATATTAAGCGAGATATTCGCATTTAAAGTTTGAACATGGATGTTTGCCCATAACTTGTTGTAAAATACGTCTTATTCAAAGATTGGCACACCAGTGGAAAGAGAAGAATTCCTAGATCACAATCCTGAAATTTCAGCCCTCTAGGTGGTCTAGATCGAGAAATAATGGAGTTCAAAAATTGCCCTCTAGGTGCCGATTTTTAACCAAATTAGACGCATATTAAGCGAGATATTCGCATTTAAAGTTTGAACATGGATTTTTGCCCATAACTTGTTGTAAAATAGGTCTTATTCAAAGATTGGCACACCAATGGAAAGAGAAGAATTCCTAGATCACAATCCTGAAATTTCAGCCCTCTAGGTGGTCTAGATCGAGAAATAATGGAGTTCAAAAATTGCCCTCTAGGTGCCGACTTTTAATGCTTTTAGACGCATATTAAGCGAGATATTCGCATTTAAAGTTTGAACATGGATTTTTGCCCATAACTTGTTGTAAAATTGGTCTTATTCAAAGATTGGCACACCAATGGAAAGAGAAGAATTCCTAGATCACAATCCTGAAATTTCAGCCCTCTAGGTGGTCTAGATCGAGAAATAATGGAGTTCAAAAATTGCCCTCTAGGTGCCGACTTTTAATGCTTTTAGACGCATATTAAGCGAGATATTCGCATTTAAAGTTTGAACATGGATTTTTGCCCATAACTTGTTGTAAAATAGGGCTTATTCAAAGATTGGCACACCAATGGAAAGAGAAGAATTCCTAGATTACAATCCTGAAATTTCAGCCCTCTAGGTGGTCTAGATCAAGAAATAATGGAGTTCAAAAATTGCCCTCTAGGTGCCGACTTTTAACCCAATAAGACGCATATTAAGCGAGATATTCCCATTTAAAGTTTGAACATGGATTTTTGCCCATAACTTGTTGTAAAATAGGTCTTATTCAAAGATTGGCACACCAATGGAAAGAGAAGAATTCCTAGATCACAATCCTGAAATTTCAGCCCTCTAGGTGGTCTAGATCGAGAAATAATGGAGTTCAAAAATTGCCCTCTAGGTGCCGACTTTTAATGCTTTAAGACGCATATTAAGCGAGATATTCGCATTTAAAGTTTGAACATGGATTTTTGCCCATAACTTGTTGCAAAATAGGTCTTATTCAAAGATTGGCACACCAATGGAAAGAGAAGAATTCCTAGATCACAATCCTGAAATTTCAGCCCTCTAGGTGGTCTAGATCGAGAAATAATGGAGTTCAAAAATTGCCCTCTAGGTGCCGACTTTTAATGCTTTTAGACGCATATTAAGCGAGATATTCGCATTTAAAGTTTGAACATGGATGTTTGCCCATAACTTGTTGTAAAATACGTCTTATTCAAAGATTGGCACACCAGTGGAAAGAGAAGAATTCCTAGATCACAATCCTGAAATTTCAGCCCTCTAGGTGGTCTAGATCGAGAAATAATGGAGTTCAAAAATTGCCCTCTAGGTGCCGATTTTTAACCAAATTAGACGCATATTAAGCGAGATATTCGCATTTAAAGTTTGAACATGGATTTTTGCCCATAACTTGTTGTAAAATAGGTCTTATTCAAAGATTGGCACACCAATGGAAAGAGAAGAATTCCTAGATCACAATCCTGAAATTTCAGCCCTCTAGGTGGTCTAGATCGAGAAATAATGGAGTTCAAAAATTGCCCTCTAGGTGCCGACTTTTAATGCTTTTAGACGCATATTAAGCGAGATATTCGCATTTAAAGTTTGAACATGGATTTTTGCCCATAACTTGTTGTAAAATTGGTCTTATTCAAAGATTGGCACACCAATGGAAAGAGAAGAATTCCTAGATCACAATCCTGAAATTTCAGCCCTCTAGGTGGTCTAGATCGAGAAATAATGGAGTTCAAAAATTGCCCTCTAGGTGCCGACTTTTAATGCTTTTAGACGCATATTAAGAGAGATATTCGCATTTAAAGTTTGAACATGGATTTTTGCCCATAACTTGTTGTAAAATTGGTCTTATTCAAAGATTGGCACACCAATGGAAAGGGAAGAATTTCTAGATCACAATCCTGAAATTTCAGCCCTCTAGGTGGTCTAAATCGAGAAATAATTGAGTTCAAAAATTGCCCTCTAGGTGCCGACTTTTAACCCAATTAGACGCATATTAAGCGAGATATTCGCATTTAAAGTTTGAACATGGATTTCTGCCCATAACTTGTTGTAAAATTGGTCTTATTCAAAGATTGGCACACCAATGGAAAGAGAAGAATTCCTAGATCACAATCCTGAAATTTCAGCCCTCTAGGTGGTCTAGATCGAGAAATAATGGAGTTCAAAAATTGCCCTCTAGGTGCCGACTTTTAATGCTTTTAGACGCATATTAAGCGAGATATTCGCATTTAAAGTTTGAACATGGATTTTTGCCCATAATTTGTTGTAAAATAGGTCTTATTCAAAGATTGGCACACCAATGGAAAGAGAAAAATTCCTAGATCACAATCCTGAAATTTCAGCCCTCTAGGTGGTCTAGATCGAGAAATAATGGAGTTCAAAAATTGCCCTCTAGGTGCCGACTTTTAATGCTTTTAGACGCATATTAAGCGAGATATTCGCATTTAAAGTTTGAACATGGATTTTTGCCAATAACTTGTTGTAAAATAGGTCTTATTCAAAGATTGGCACACCAATGGAAAGAGAAGAATTCCTAGATCACAATCCTGAAATTTCAGCCCTCTAGGTGGTCTAGATCAAGAAATAATGGAGTTCAAAAATTGCCCTCTAGGTGCCGACTTTTAACCCAATAAGACGCATATTAAGCGAGATATTCCCATTTAAAGTTTGAACATGGATTTTTGCCCATAACTTGTTGTAAAATAGGTCTTATTCAAAGATTGGCACACCAATGGAAAGAGAAGAATTCCTAGATCACAATCCTGAAATTTCAGCCCTCTAGGTGGTCTATATCGAGAAATAATGGAGTTCAAAAATTGCCCTCTAGGTGCCGACTTTTAATGCTTTAAGACGCATATTAAGCGAGATATTCGCATTTAAAGTTTGAACATGGATTTTTGCCCATAACTTGTTGTAAAATAGGTCTTATTCAAAGATTGGCACACCAATGGAAAGAGAAGAATTCCTAGATCATAATCCTGAAATTTCAGCCCTCTAGGTGGTCTAGATCGAGAAATAATGGAGTTCAAAAATTGCCCTCTAGGTGCCGACTTTTAATGCTTTTAGACGCATATTAAGCGAGATATTCGCATTTAAAGTTTGAACATGGATGTTTGCCCATAACTTGTTGTAAAATACGTCTTATTCAAAGATTGGCACACCAGTGGAAAGAGAAGAATTCCTAGATCACAATCCTGAAATTTCAGCCCTCTAGGTGGTCTAGATCGAGAAATAATGGAGTTCAAAAATTGAACTCTAGGTGCCGATTTTTAACCAAATTAGACGCATATTAAGCGAGATATTCGCATTTAAAGTTTGAACATGGATTTTTGCCCATAACTTGTTGTAAAATAGGTCTTATTCAAAGATTGGCACACCAATGGAAAGAGAAGAATTCCTAGATCACAATCCTGAAATTTCAGCCCTCTAGGTGGTCTAGATCGAGAAATAATGGAGTTCAAAAATTGCCCTCTAGGTGCCGACTTTTAATGCTTTTAGACGCATATTAAGCGAGATATTCGCATTTAAAGTTTGAACATGGATTTTTGCCCATAACTTGTTGTAAAATTGGTCTTATTCAAAGATTGGCACACCAATGGAAAGAGAAGAATTCCTAGATCACAATCCTGAAATTTCAGCCCTCTAGGTGGTCTAGATCGAGAAATAATGGAGTTCAAAAATTGCCCTCTAGGTGCCGACTTTTAATGCTTTAAGACGCATATTAAGCGAGATATTCCCATTTAAAGTTTGAACATGGATTTTTGCCCATAACTTGTTGTAAAATAGGTCTTATTCAAAGATTGGCACACCAATGGAAAGAGAAGAATTCCTAGATCACAATCCTGAAATTTCAGCCCTCTAGGTGGTCTAGATCGAGAAATAATGGAGTTCAAAAATTGCCCTCTAGGTGCCGACTTTTAATGCTTTTAGACGCATATTAAGCGAGATATTCGCATTTAAAGTTTGAACATGGATTTTTGCCCATAACTTGTTGTAAAATTGGTCTTATTCAAAGATTGGCACACCAATGGAAAGAGAAGAATTCCTAGATCACAATCCTGAAATTTCAGCCCTCTAGGTGGTCTAGATCGAGAAATAATGGAGTTCAAAAATTGCCCTCTAGGTGCCGACTTTTAATGCTTTTAGACGCATATTAAGCGAGATATTCGCATTTAAAGTTTGAACATGGATTTTTGCCAATAACTTGTTGTAAAATAGGTCTTATTCAAAGATTGGCACACCAATGGAAAGAGAGGAATTCCTAGATCACAATCCTGAAATTTCAGCCCTCTAGGTGGTCTAGATCGAGAAATAATGGAGTTCAAAAATTGCCCTCTACGTGCCGACTTTTAATGCTTTTAGACGCATATTAAGCGAGATATTCGCATTTAAAGTTTGAACATGGATTTTTGCCCATAACTTGTTGTAAAATTGGTCTTATTCAAAGATTGGCACACCAATGGAAAGAGAAGAATTCCTAGATCACAATCCTGAAATTTCAGCCCTCTAGGTGGTCTAGATCGAGAAATAATGGAGTTCAAAAATTGCCCTCTAGGTGCCGACTTTTAATGCTTTTAGACGCATATTAAGCGAGATATTCGCATTTAAAGTTTGAACATGGATTTTTGCCCATAACTTGTTGTAAAATTGGTCTTATTCAAAGATTGGCACACCAATGGAAAGGGAAGAATTTCTAGATCACAATCCTGAAATTTCAGCCCTCTAGGTGGTCTAGATCGAGAAATAATTGAGTTCAAAAATTGCCCTCTAGGTGCCGACTTTTAACCCAATTAGACGCATATTAAGCGAGATATTCGCATTTAAAGTTTGAACATGGATTTTTGCCCATAACTTGTTGTAAAATTGGTCTTATTCAAAGATTGGCACACCAATGGAAAGAGAAGAATTCCTAGATCACAATCCTGAAATTTCAGCCCTCTAGGTGGTCTAGATCGAGAAATAATGGAGTTCAAAAATTGCCCTCTAGGTGCCGACTTTTAATGCTTTTAGACGCATATTAAGCGAGATATTCGCATTTAAAGTTTGAACATGGATGTTTGCCCATAACTTGTTGTAAAATACGTCTTATTCAAAGATTGGCACACCAGTGGAAAGAGAAGAATTCCTAGATCACAATCCTGAAATTTCAGCACTCTAGGTGGTCTAAATCGAGAAATAATGGAGTTCAAAAATTGCCCTCTAGGTGCCGACTTTTAATGCTTTTAGACGCATATTAAGCGAGATATTCGCATTTAAAGTTTGAACATGGATTTTTGCCCATAACTTGTTGTAAAATTGGTCTTATTCAAAGATTGGCACACCAATGGAAAGAGAAGAATTCCTAGATCACAATCCTGAAATTTCAGCCCTCTAGGTGGTCTAGATCGAGAAATAATGGAGTTCAAAAATTGCCCTCTAGGTGCCGACTTTTAATGCTTTAAGACGCATATTAAGCGAGATATTCGCATTTAAAGTTTGAACATGGATTTTTGCCCATAACTTGTTGTAAAATAGGTCTTATTCAAAGATTGGCACACCAATGGAAAGAGAAGAATTCCTAGATCACAATCCTGAAATTTCAGCCCTCTAGGTGGTCTAGATCGAGAAATAATGGAGTTCAAAAATTGCCCTCTAGGTGCCGACTTTTAATGCTTTTAGACGCATATTAAGCGAGATATTCGCATTTAAAGTTTGAACATGGATTTTTGCCCATAACTTGTTGTAAAATTGGTCTTATTCAAAGATTGGCACACCAATGGAAAGAGAAGAATTCCTAGATCACAATCCTGAAATTTCAGCCCTCTAGGTGGTCTAGATCGAGAAATAATGGAGTTCAAAAATTGCCCTCTAGGTGCCGACTTTTAATGCTTTTAGACGCATATTAAGCGAGATATTCGCATTTAAAGTTTGAACATGGATTTTTGCCCATAACTTGTTGTAAAATTGGTCTTATTCAAAGATTGGCACACCAATGGAAAGGGAAGAATTTCTAGATCACAATCCTGAAATTTCAGCCCTCTAGGTGGTCTAGATCGAGAAATAATTGAGTTCAAAAATTGCCCTCTAGGTGCCGACTTTTAACCCAATTAGACGCATATTAAGCGAGATATTCGCATTTAAAGTTTGAACATGGATTTTTGCCCATAACTTGTTGTAAAATTGGTCTTATTCAAAGATTGGCACACCAATGGAAAGAGAAGAATTCCTAGATCACAATCCTGAAATTTCAGCCCTCTAGGTGGTCTAGATTGAGAAATAATGGAGTTCAAAAATTGCCCTCTAGGTGCCGACTTTTAATGCTTTTAGACGCATATTAAGCGAGATATTCGCATTTAAAGTTTGAACATGGATGTTTGCCCATAACTTGTTGTAAAATACGTCTTATTCAAAGATTGGCACACCAGTGGAAAGAGAAGAATTCCTAGATCACAATCCTGAAATTTCAGCACTCTAGGTGGTCTAAATCGAGAAATAATGGAGTTCAAAAATTGCCCTCTAGGTGCCGACTTTTAATGCTTTTAGACGCATATTAAGCGAGATATTCGCATTTAAAGTTTGAACATGGATTTTTGCCCATAACTTGTTGTAAAATTGGTCTTATTCAAAGATTGGCACACCAATGGAAAGAGAAGAATTCCTAGATCACAATCCTGAAATTTCAGCCCTCTAGGTGGTCTAGATCGAGAAATAATGGAGTTCAAAAATTGCCCTCTAGGTGCCGACTTTTAATGCTTTAAGACGCATATTAAGCGAGATATTCCCATTTAAAGTTTGAACATGGATTTTTGCCCATAACTTGTTGTAAAATAGGTCTTATTCAAAGATTGGCACACCAATGGAAAGAGAAGAATTCCTAGATCACAATCCTGAAATTTCAGCCCTCTAGGTGGTCTAGATCGAGAAATAATGGAGTTCAAAAATTGCCCTCTAGGTGCCGACTTTTAATGCTTTTAGACGCATATTAAGCGAGATATTCGCATTTAAAGTTTGAACATGGATTTTTGCCCATAACTTGTTGTAAAATTGGTCTTATTCAAAGATTGGCACACCAATGGAAAGAGAAGAATTCCTAGATCACAATCCTGAAATTTCAGCCCTCTAGGTGGTCTAGATCGAGAAATAATGGAGTTCAAAAATTGCCCTCTAGGTGCCGACTTTTCACCAAATTAGACGCATATTAAGCGAGATATTCGCATTTAAAGTTTGAACATGGATTTTTGCCCATAACTTGTTGTAAAATAGGTCTTATTCAAAGATTGGCACACCAATGGAAAGAGAAGAATTCCTAGATCACAATCCTGAAATTTCAGCCCTCTAGGTGGTCTAGATCGGGAAATAATGGAGTTCAAAAATTGCCCTCTAGGTGCCGACTTTTAATGCTTTTAGACGCATATTAAGCGAGATATTCGCATTTAAAGTTTGAACATGGATTTTTGCCCATAACTTGTTGTAAAATTGGTCTTATTCAAAGATTGGCACACCAATGGAAAGAGAAGAATTCCTAGATCACAATCCTGAAATTTCAGCCCTCTAGGTGGTCTAGATCGAGAAATAATGGAGTTCAAAAATTGCCCTCTAGGTGCCGACTTTTAATGCTTTTAGACGCATATTAAGCGAGATATTCGCATTTAAAGTTTGAACATGGATTTTTGCCCATAACTTGTTGTAAAATTGGTCTTATTCAAAGATTGGCACACCAATGGAAAGGGAAGAATTTCTAGATCACAATCCTGAAATTTCAGCCCTCTAGGTGGTCTAGATCGAGAAATAATTGAGTTCAAAAATTGCCCTCTAGGTGCCGACTTTTAATGCTTTTAGACGCATATTAAGCGAGATATTCGCATTTAAAGTTTGAACATGGATTTTTGCCCATAACTTGTTGTAAAATTGGTCTTATTCAAAGATTGGCACACCAATGGAAAGAGAAGAATTCCTAGATCACAATCCTGAAATTTCAGCCCTCTAGGTGGTCTAGATCGAGAAATAATGGAGTTCAAAAATTGCCCTCTAGGTGCCGACTTTTAATGCTTTTAGACGCATATTAAGCGAGATATTCGCATTTAAAGTTTGAACATGGATGTTTGCCCATAACTTGTTGTAAAATACGTCTTATTCAAAGATTGGCACACCAGTGGAAAGAGAAGAATTCCTAGATCACAATCCTGAAATTTCAGCACTCTAGGTGGTCTAAATCGAGAAATAATGGAGTTCAAAAATTGCCCTCTAGGTGCCGACTTTTAACCAAATTAGACGCATATTAAGCGAGATATTCGCATTTAAAGTTTGAACATGGATTTTTGCCCATAACTTGTTGTAAAAAAGGTCTTATTCAAAGATTGGCACACCAATGGAAAGAGAAGAATTCCTAGATCACAATCCTGAAATTTCAGCCCTCTAGGTGGTCTAGATCGAGAAATAATGGAGTTCAAAAATTGCCCTCTAGGTGCCGACTTTTAATGCTTTTAGACGCATATTAAGCGAGATATTCGCATTTAAAGTTTGAACATGGATTTTTGCCCATAACTTGTTGTAAAATTGGTCTTATTCAAAGATTGGCACACCAATGGAAAGAAAAGAATTCCTAGATCACAATCCTGAAATTTCAGCCCTCTAGGTGGTCTAGATCGAGAAATAATGGAGTTCAAAAATTGCCCTCTAGGTGCCGACTTTTAATGCTTTTAGACGCATATTAAGCGAGATATTCGCATTTAAAGTTTGAACATGGATTTTTGCCCATAACTTGTTGTAAAATTGGTCTTATTCAAAGATTGGCACACCAATGGAAAGGGAAGAATTTCTAGATCACAATCCTGAAATTTCGGCCCTCTAGGTGGTCTAGATCGAGAAATAATTGAGTTCAAAAATTGCCCTCTAGGTGCCGACTTTTAACCCAATAAGACGCATATTAAGCGAGATATTCGCATTTAAAGTTTGAACATGGATTTCTGCCCATAACTTGTTGTAAAATTGGTCTTATTCAAAGATTGGCACACCAATGGAAAGAGAAGAATTCCTAGATCACAATCCTGAAATTTCAGCCCTCTAGGTGGTCTAGATCGAGAAATAATGGAGTTCAAAAATTGCCCTCTAGGTGCCGACTTTTAATGCTTTTAGACGCATATTAAGCGAGATATTCGCATTTAAAGTTTGAACATGGATTTTTGCCCATAACTTGTTGTAAAATTGGTCTTATTCAAAGATTGGCACACCAATGGAAAGAGAAGAATTCCTAGATCACAATCCTGAAATTTCAGCCCTCTAGGTGGTCTAGATCGAGAAATAATGGAGTTCAAAAATTGCCCTCTAGGTGCCGACTTTTAATGCTTTTAGACGCATATTAAGCGAGATATTCGCATTTAAAGTTTGAACATGGATTTTTGCCCATAACTTGTTGTAAAATAGGTCTTATTCAAAGATTGGCACACCAATAGAAAGGGAAGAATTCCTAGATCACAATCCTGAAATTTCAGCCCTCTAGGTGGTCTAGATCGAGAAATAATGGAGTTCAAAAATTGCCCTCTAGGTGCCGACTTTTAATGCTTTTAGACGCATATTAAGCGAGATATTCGCATTTAAAGTTTGAACATGGATTTTTGCCCATAACTTGTTGTAAAATTGGTCTTATTCAAAGATTGGCACACCAATGGAAAGAGAAGAATTCCTAGATCACAATCCTGAAATTTCAGCCCTCTAGGTGGTCTAGATCGAGAAATAATGGAGTTCAAAAATTGCATTCTAGGTGCCGACTTTTAATGCTTTTAGACGCATATTAAGCGAGATATTCGCATTTAAAGTTTGAACATGGATTTTTGCCCATAACTTGTTGTAAAATTGGTCTTATTCAAAGATTGGCACACCAATGGAAAGGGAAGAATTTCTAGATCACAATCCTGAAATTTCAGCCCTCTAGGTGGTCTAGATCGAGAAATAATGGAGTTCAAAAATTGCCCTCTAGGTGCCGACTTTTAACCCAATTAGACGCATATTAAGCGAGATATTCGCATTTAAAGTTTGAACATGGATTTTTGAACATAACTTGTTGTAAAATTGGTCTTATTCAAAGATTGGCACACCAATGGAAAGGGAAGAATTTCTAGATCACAATCCTGAAATTTCAGCCCTCTAGGTGGTCTAGATCGAGAAATAATAGAGTTCAAAAATTGCCCTCTAGGTGCCGACTTTTAATGCTTTTAGACGCATATTAAGCGAGATATTCGCATTTAAAGTTTGAACATGGATTTTTGCCATTAACTTGTTGTAAAATTGGTCTTATTCAAAGATTGGCACACCAATGGAAAGAGAAGAATTCCTAGATCACAATCCTGAAATTTCAGCCCTCTAGGTGGTCTAGATCGAGAAATAATGGAGTTCAAAAATTGCCCTCTAGGTGCCGACTTTTAATGCTTTTAGACGCATATTAAGCGAGATATTCGCATTTAAAGTTTGAACATGGATGTTTGACCATAACTTGTTGTAAAAAACGTCTTATTCAAAGATTGGCACACCAGTGGAAAGAGAAGAATTCCTAGATCACAATCCTGAAATTTCAGCCCTCTAGGTGGTCTAAATCGAGAAATAATGGAGTTCAAAAATTGCCCTCTAGGTGCCGACTTTTAACCAAATTAGACGCGTATTAAGCGAGATATTCGCATTTAAAGTTTGAACATGGATTTTTGCCCATAACTTGTTGTAAAATAGGTCTTATTCAAAGATTGGCACACCAGTGGAAAGAGAAGAATTCCTAGATCACAATCCTGAAATTTCAGCCCTCTAGGTGGTCTAAATCGAGAAATAATGGAGTTCAAAAATTGCCCTCTAGGTGCCGACTTTTAACCAAATTAGACGCGTATTAAGCGAGATATTCGCATTTAAAGTTTGAACATGGATTTTTGCCCATAACTTGTTGTAAAATAGGTCTTATTCAAAGATTGGCACACCAATGGAAAGAGAAGAATTCCTAGATCACAATCCTGAAATTTCAGCCCTCTAGGTGGTCTAGATCGAGAAATAATGGAGTTCAAAAATTGCCCTCTAGGTGCCGACTTTTAATGCTTTTAGACGCATATTAAGCGAGATATTCGCATTTAAAGTTTGAACATGGATTTTTGCCCATAACTTGTTGCAAAATAGGTCTTATTCAAAGATTGGCACACCAATGGAAAGAGAAGAATTCCTAGATCACAATCCTGAAATTTCAGCCCTCTAGGTGGTCTAGATCGAGAAATAATGGAGTTCAAAAATTGCCCTCTAGGTGCCAACTTTTAATGCTTTTAGACGCATATTAAGCGAGCTAATCGCATTTAAAGTTTGAACATGGATTTTTGCCCATAACTTGTTGTAAAATAGGTCTTATTCAAAGATTGGCACACCAATGGAAAGAGAAGAATTCCTAGATCACAATCCTGAAATTTCAGCCCTCTAGGTGGTCTAGATCGAGAAATAATGGAGTTCAAAAATTGCCCTCTAGGTGCCGACTTTTCACCAAATTAGACGCATATTAAGCGAGATATTCGCATTTAAAGTTTGAACATGGATTTTTGCCCATAACTTGTTGTAAAATTGGTCTTATTCAAAGATTGGCACACCAACGGAAAGGGAAGAATTTCTAGATCACAATCCTGAAATTTCAGCCCTCTAGGTGGTCTAGATCGAGAAATAATGGAGTTCAAAAATTGCCCTCTAGGTGCCGACTTTTAATGCTTTAAGACGCATATTAAGCGAGATATTCGCATTTAAAGTTTGAACATGGATTTTTGAACATAACTTGTTGTAAAATTGGTCTTATTCAAAGATTGGCACACCAATGGAAAGGGAAGAATTTCTAGATCACAATCCTGAAATTTCAGCCCTCTAGGTGGTCTAGATCGAGAAATAATAGAGTTCAAAAATTGCCCTCTAGGTGCCGACTTTTAATGCTTTTAGACGCATATTAAGCGAGATATTCGCATTTAAAGTTTGAACATGGATTTTTGCCCATAACTTGTTGTAAAATTGGTCTTATTCAAAGATTGGCACACCAATGGAAAGGGAAGAATTCCTAGATCACAATCCTGAAATTTCAGCCCTCTAGGTGGTCTAGATCGAGAAATAATGGAGTTCAAAAATTGCCCTCTAGGTGCCGACTTTTAATGCTTTTAGACGCATATTAAGCGAGATATTCGCATTTAAAGTTTGAATATGGATTTTTGCCCATAACTTGTTGTAAAATTGGTCTTATTCAAAGATTGGCACACCAACGGAAAGGGAAGAATTTCTAGATCACAATCCTGAAATTTCAGCCCTCTAGGTGGTCTAGATCGAGAAATAATGGAGTTCAAAAATTGCCCTCTAGGTGCCGACTTTTAATGCTTTAAGACGCATACTAAGCGAGATATTCGCATTTAAAGTTTGAACATGGATTTTTGCCCATAACTTGTTGTAAAATACGTCTTATTCAAAGATTGGCACACCAATGGAAAGAGAAGAATTCCTAGATCACAATCCTGAAATTTCAGCCCTCTAGGTGGTCTAGATCGAGAAATAATGGAGTTCAAAAATTGCCCTCTAGGTGCCGACTTTTAACCCAATTAGACGCATATTAAGCGAGATATTCGCATTTAAAGTTTGAACATGGATTTTTGCCCATAACTTGTTGTAAAATTGGTCTTATTCAAAGATTGGCACACCAATGGAAAGAGAAGAATTCCTAGATCACAATCCAGAAATTTCAGCCCTCTAGGTGGTCTAGATCGAGAAATAATGGAGTTCAAAAATTGCCCTCTAGGTGCCGACTTTTAATGCTTTTAGACGCATATTAAGCGAGATATTCGCATTTAAAGTTTGAACATGGATTTTTGCCCATAACTTGTTGTAAAATTGGTCTTATTCAAAGATTGGCACACCAATGAAATTTCAGCCCTCTAGGTGGTCTAGATCGAGAAATAATGGAGTTCAAAAATTGCCCTCTAGGTGCCGACTTTTAATGCTTTTAGACGCATATTAAGCGAGATATTCGCATTTAAAGTTTGAATATGGATTTTTGCCCATAACTTGTTGTAAAATTGGTCTTATTCAAAGATTGGCACACCAACGGAAAGGGAAGAATTTCTAGATCACAATCCTGAAATTTCAGCCCTCTAGGTGGTCTAGATCGAGAACTAATGGAGTTCAAAAATTGCCCTCTAGGTGCCGACTTTTAATGCTTTAAGACGCATATTAAGCGAGATATTCGCATTTAAAGTTTGAACATGGATTTTTGCCCATAACTTGTTGTAAAATTGGTCTTATTCAAAGATTGGCACACCAATGGAAAGGGAAGAATTTCTAGATCACAATCCTGAAATTTCAGCCCTCTAGGTGGTCTAGATCGAGAAATAATGGAGTTCAAAAATTGCCTTCTAGGTGCCGACTTTTAATGCTCTAAGACGCATATTAAGCGAGATATTCGCATTTAAAGTTTGAACATGGATTTTTGCCCATAACTTGTTGTAAAATACGTCTTATTCAAAGATTGGCACACCAATGGAAAGAGAATAATTCCTAGATCACAATCCTGAAATTTCAGCCCTCTAGCTGGTCTAGATCGAGAAATAATGGAGTTCAAAAATTGCCCTCTAGGTGCCGACTTTTAACCCAATTAGACGCATATTAAGCGAGATATTCGCATTTAAAGTTTGAACATGGATTTTTGCCCATAACTTGTTGTAAAATTGGTCTTATTCAAAGATTGGCACACCAATGGAAAGAGAAGAATTCCTAGATCACAATCCTGAAATTTCAGCCCTCTAGGTGGTCTAGATCGAGAAATAATGGAGTTCAAAAATTGCGCTCTAGGTGCCGACTTTTAATGCTTTTAGACGCATATTAAGCGAGATATTCACATTTAAAGTTTGAACATGGATTTTTGCCCATAACTTGTTGTAAAATAGGTCTTATTCAAAGATTGGCACACCAATGGAAAGAGAAGAATTCCTAGATCACAATCCTGAAATTTCAGCCCTCTAGTCTAGATCGAGAAATAATGGAGTTCAAAAATCGCCCTCTAGGTGCCGACTTTTAATGCTTTTAGACGCATATTAAGCGAGATATTCGCATTTAAAGTTTGAACATGGATTTTTTGCCCATAACTTGTTGTAAAATAGGTCTTATTCAAAGATTGGCACACCAATGGAAAGGGAAGAATTCCTAGATCACAATCCTGAAATTTCAGCCCTCTAGGTGGTCTAGATCGAGAAATAATGGAGTTCAAAAATTGCCCTCTAGGTGCCGACTCGAGAAGAATTCCTAGATCACAATCCTGAAATTTCAGCCCTCTAGGTGGTCTAGATCAAGAAATAATGGAGTTCAAAAATTGCCCTCTAGGTGCCGACTTTTAATGCTTTTAGACGCATAATAAGCGAGATATTCGCATTTAAAGTTTGAACATGGATTTTTGCCCATAACTTGTTGTAAAATAGGTCTTATTTAAAGATTGGCACACCAATGGAAAGAGAAGAATTCCTAGATCACAATCCTGAAATTTCAGCCCTCTAGGTGGTCTAGATCGAGAAATAATGGAGTTCAAAAATTGCCCTCTAGGTGCCGACTTTTAATGCTCTAAGACGCATATTAAGCGAGATATTCGCATTTAAAGTTTGAACATGGATTTTTGCCCATAACTTGTTGTAAAATTGGTCTTATTTAAAGATTGGCACACCAATGGAAAGAGAAGAATTCCTAGATCACAATCCTGAAATTTCAGCCCTCTAGGTGGTCTAGATCAAGAAATAATGGAGTTCAAAAATTGCCCTCTAGGTGCCGACTTTTAATGCTTTTAGACGCATAATAAGCGAGATATTCGCATTTAAAGTTTGAACATGGATTTTTGCCCATAACTTGTTGTAAAATAGGTCTTATTTAAAGATTGGCACACCAATGGAAAGAGAAGAATTCCTAGATCACAATCCTGAAATTTCAGCCCTCTAGGTGGTCTAGATCGAGAAATAATGGAGTTCAAAAATTGCCCTCTAGGTGCCGACTTTTAATGCTCTAAGACGCATATTAAGCGAGATATTCGCATTTAAAGTTTGAACATGGATTTTTGCCCATAACTTGTTGTAAAATTGGTCTTATTCAAAGATTGGCACACCAATGGAAAGGGAAGAATTTCTAGATCACAATCCTGAAATTTCAGCCCTCTAGGTGGTCTAGATCGAGAAATAATGGAGTTCAAAAATTGCCCTCTAGGTGCCGACTTTTAATGCTCTAAGACGCATATTAAGCGAGATATTCGCATTTAAAGTTTGAACATGGATTTTTGCCCATAACTTGTTGTAAAATACGTCTTATTCAAAGATTGGCACACCAATGGAAAGAGAATAATTCCTAGATCACAATCCTGAAATTTCAGCCCTCTAGCTGGTCTAGATCGAGAAATAATGGAGTTCAAAAATTGCCCTCTAGGTGCCGACTTTTAACCCAATTAGACGCATATTAAGCGAGATATTCGCATTTAAAGTTTGAACATGGATTTTTGCCCATAACTTGTTGTAAAATTGGTCTTATTCAAAGATTGGCACACCAATGGAAAGAGAAGAATTCCTAGATCACAATCCTGAAATTTCAGCCCTCTAGGTGGTCTAGATCGAGAAATAATGGAGTTCAAAAATTGCGCTCTAGGTGCCGACTTTTAATGCTTTTAGACGCATATTAAGCGAGATATTCACATTTAAAGTTTGAACATGGATTTTTGCCCATAACTTGTTGTAAAATAGGTCTTATTCAAAGATTGGCACACCAATGGAAAGAGAAGAATTCCTAGATCACAATCCTGAAATTTCAGCCCTCTAGTCTAGATCGAGAAATAATGGAGTTCAAAAATCGCCCTCTAGGTGCCGACTTTTAATGCTTTTAGACGCATATTAAGCGAGATATTCGCATTTAAAGTTTGAACATGGATTTTTTGCCCATAACTTGTTGTAAAATAGTTCTTATTCAAAGATTGGCACACCAATGGAAAGGGAAGAATTCCTAGATCACAATCCTGAAATTTCAGCCCTCTAGGTGGTCTAGATCGAGAAATAATGGAGTTCAAAAATTGCCCTCTAGGTGCCGACTCGAGAAGAATTCCTGCGAGATATTCGCATTTAAAGTTTGAACATGGATTTTTGCCCATAACTTGTTGTAAAATAGGTCTTATTTAAAGATTGGCACACCAATGGAAAGAGAAGAATTCCTAGATCACAATCCTGAAATTTCAGCCCTCTAGGTGGTCTAGATCGAGAAATAATGGAGTTCAAAAATTGACCTCTAGGTGCCGACTTTTAATGCTTTTAGACGCATATTAAGCGAGATATTCGCATTTAAAGTTTGCACATGGATTTTTGCCCATAACTTGTTGTAAAATTGGTCTTATTCAAAGATTGGCACACCAATGGAAAGGGAAGAATTTCTAGATCACAATCCTGAAATTTCAGCCCTCTAGGTGGTCTAGATCGAGAAATAATGGAGTTCAAAAATTGCCCTCTAGGTGCCGACTTTTAATGCTTTTAGACGCATATTAAGCGAGATATTCGCATTTAAAGTTTGAACATGGATTTTTGCCCATAACTTGTTGTAAAATACGTCTTATTCAAAGATTGGCACACCAATGGAAAGAGAAGAATTCCTAGATCACAATCCTGAAATTTCAGCCCTCTAGGTGGTCTAGATCGAGAAATAATGGAGTTCAAAAATTGCCCTCTAGGTGCCGACTTTTAATGCTTTTAGACGCATATTAAGCGAGATATTCGCATTTAAAGTTTGAATATGGATTTTTGCCCATAACTTGTTGTAAAATTGGTCTTATTCAAAGATTGGCACACCAACGGAAAGGGAAGAATTTCTAGATCACAATCCTGAAATTTCAGCCCTCTAGGTGGTCTAGATCGAGAAATAATGGAGTTCAAAAATTGCCCTCTAGGTGCCGACTTTTAATGCTTTAAGACGCATATTAAGCGAGATATTCGCATTTAAAGTTTGAACATGGATTTTTGCCCATAACTTGTTGTAAAATTGGTCTTATTCAAAGATTGGCACACCAATGGAAAGGGAAGAATTTCTAGATCACAATCCTGAAATTTCAGCCCTCTAGGTGGTCTAGATCGAGAAATAATGGAGTTCAAAAATTGCCCTCTAGGTGCCGACTTTTAATGCTCTAAGACGCATATTAAGCGAGATATTCGCATTTAAAGTTTGAACATGGATTTTTGCCCATAACTTGTTGTAAAATACGTCTTATTCAAAGATTGGCACACCAATGGAAAGAGAAGAATTCCTAGATCACAATCCTGAAATTTCAGCCCTCTAGCTGGTCTAGATCGAGAAATAATGGAGTTCAAAAATTGCCCTCTAGGTGCCGACTTTTAACCCAATTAGACGCATATTAAGCGAGATATTCGCATTTAAAGTTTGAACATGGATTTTTGCCCATAACTTGTTGTAAAATTGGTCTTATTCAAAGATTGGCACACCAATGGAAAGGGAAGAATTTCTAGATCACAATCCTGAAATTTCAGCCCTCTAGGTGGTCTAGATCGAGAAATAATGGAGTTCAAAAATTGCCCTCTAGGTGCCGACTTTTAATGCTTTTAGACGCATATTAAGCGAGATATTCGCATTTAAAGTTTGAACATGGATTTTTGCCCATAACTTGTTGTAAAATACGTCTTATTCAAAGATTGGCACACCAATGGAAAGAGAAGAATTCCTAGATCACAATCCTGAAATTTCAGCCCTCTAGGTGGTCTAGATCGAGAAATAATGGAGTTCAAAAATTGCCCTCTAGGTGCCGACTTTTAACCCAATTAGACGCATATTAAGCGAGATATTCGCATTTAAAGTTTGAACATGGATTTTTGCCCATAACTTGTTGTAAAATAGGTCCGATTCAAAGATTGGCACACCAATGGAAAGAGAAGAATTCCTAGATCACAATCCTGAAATTTCAGCTCTCTAGGTGGTCTAGATCGAGAAATAATGGAGTTCAAAAATTGCCCTCTAGGTGCCGACTTTTAATGCTTTTAGACGCATATTAAGCGAGATATTCACATTTAAAGTTTGAACATGGATTTTTGCCCATAACTTGTTGTAAAATAGGTCTTATTCAAAGATTGGCACACCAATGGAAAGGGAAGAATTCCTAGATTACAATCCTGAAATTTCAGCCCTGTGGTGGTCTAAAAATTTCAACCCTCTAGGTGGTCTAGATCGAGAAATAATGGAGTTCAAAAATTGCCCTCTAGGTGCCGACTCTTAATGCTTTTAGACGCATATTAAGCGAGATATTCGCATTTAAAGTTTGAACATGGATTTTTGCCCATAACTTGTTGTAAAATAGGTTTTATTCAAAGATTGGCACACCAATGGAAAGAGAAGAATTCCTAGATCACAATCCTGAAATTTCAGCCCTCTAGGTGGTCTAGATCAAGAAATAATGGAGTTCAAAAATTGCCCTCTAGGTGCCGACTTTTAATGCTTTTAGACGCATAATAAGCGAGATATTCGCATTTAAAGTTTGAACATGGATTTTTGCCCATAACTTGTTGTAAAATTGGTCTTATTTAAAGATTGGCACACCAATGGAAAGAGAAGAATTCCTAGATCACAATCCTGAAATTTCAGCCCTCTAGGTGGTCTAGATCGAGAAATAATGGAGTTCAAAAATTGCCCTCTAGGTGCCGACTTTTAATGCTTTTAGACGCATATTAAGCGAGATATTCGCATTTAAAGTTTGAACATGGTTTTTTGCCCATAACTTGTTGTAAAATTGGTCTTATTCAAAGATTGGCACACCAATGGAAAGGGAAGAATTTCTAGATCACAATCCTGAAATTTCAGCCCTCTAGGTGGTCTAGATCGAGAAATAATGGAGTTCAAAAATTGCCCTCTAGGTGCCGACTTTTAATGCTTTTAGACGCATATTAAGCGAGATATTCGCATTTAAAGTTTGAACATGGATTTTTGCCCATAACTTGTTGTAAAATACGTCTTATTCAAAGATTGGCACACCAATGGAAAGGGAAGAATTCCTAGATCACAATCCTGAAATTTCAGCCCTCTAGGTGGTCTAGATCGAGAAATAATGGAGTTCAAAAATTGCCCTCTAGGTGCCGACTTTTAACCCAATTAGACGCATATTAAGCGAGATATTCGCATTTAAAGTTTGAACATGGATTTTTGCCCATAACTTGTTGTAAAATAGGTCTTATTCAAAGATTGGCACACCAATGGAAAGAGAAGAATTCCTAGATTACAATCCTGAAATTTCAGCCCTGTGGTGGTCTAAAAATTTCAACCCTCTAGGTGGTCTAGATCGAGAAATAATGGAGTTCAAAAATTGCCCTCTAGGTGCCGACTCTTAATGCTTTTAGACGCATATTAAGCGAGATATTCGCATTTAAAGTTTGAACATGGATTTTTGCCCATAACTTGTTGTAAAATAGGTTTTATTCAAAGATTGGCACACCAATGGAAAGAGAAGAATTCCTAGATCACAATCCTGAAATTTCAGCCCTCTAGGTGGTCTAGATCAAGAAATAATGGAGTTCAAAAATTGCCCTCTAGGTGCCGACTTTTAATGCTTTTAGACGCATAATAAGCGAGATATTCGCATTTAAAGTTTGAACATGGATTTTTGCCCATAACTTGTTGTAAAATTGGTCTTATTTAAAGATTGGCACACCAATGGAAAGAGAAGAATTCCTAGATCACAATCCTGAAATTTCAGCCCTCTAGGTGGTCTAGATCGAGAAATAATGGAGTTCAAAAATTGCCCTCTAGGTGCCGACTTTTAATGCTTTTAGACGCATATTAAGCGAGATATTCGCATTTAAAGTTTGAACATGGTTTTTTGCCCATAACTTGTTGTAAAATTGGTCTTATTCAAAGATTGGCACACCAATGGAAAGGGAAGAATTTCTAGATCACAATCCTGAAATTTCAGCCCTCTAGGTGGTCTAGATCGAGAAATAATGGAGTTCAAAAATTGCCCTCTAGGTGCCGACTTTTAATGCTTTTAGACGCATATTAAGCGAGATATTCGCATTTAAAGTTTGAACATGGATTTTTGCCCATAACTTGTTGTAAAATACGTCTTATTCAAAGATTGGCACACCAATGGAAAGGGAAGAATTCCTAGATCACAATCCTGAAATTTCAGCCCTCTAGGTGGTCTAGATCGAGAAATAATGGAGTTCAAAAATTGCCCTCTAGGTGCCGACTTTTAACCCAATTAGACGCATATTAAGCGAGATATTCGCATTTAAAGTTTGAACATGGATTTTTGCCCATAACTTGTTGTAAAATAGGTCTTATTCAAAGATTGGCACACCAATGGAAAGAGAAGAATTCCTAGATCACAATCCTGAAATTTCAGCTCTCTAGGTGGTCTAGATCGAGAAATAATGGAGTTCAAAAATTGCCCTCTAGGTGCCGACTTTTAATGCTTTTAGACGCATATTAAGCGAGATATTCACATTTAAAGTTTGAACATGGATTTTTGCCCATAACTTGTTGTAAAATAGGTCTTATTCAAAGATTGGCACACCAATGGAAAGGGAAGAATTCCTAGATTACAATCCTGAAATTTCAGCCCTCTGGTGGTCTAGATCGAGAAATAATGGAGTTCAAAAATTGCCCTCTAGGTGCCGACTTTTAATGCTTTTAGACGCATATTAAGCGAGATATTCGCATTTAAAGTTTGAACATGGATTTTTTGCCCATAACTTGTTGTAAAATAGGTCTTATTCAAAGATTGGCACACCAATGGAAAGGGAAGAATTCCTAGATTACAATCCTGAAATTTCAGCAATCTAGGTGGTCTAGATCGAGAAATAATGGAGTTCAAAAATTGCCCTCTAGGTGCCGACTTTTAATGCTTTTAGACGCATATTAAGCGAGATATTCGCATTTAAAGTTTGAACATGGATTTTTTGCCCATAACTTGTTGTTAAATAGGTCTTATTCAAAGATTGGCACACCAATGGAAAGGGAAGAATTCCTAGATAACAATCCTGAAATTTCAGCCCTCTAGGTGGTCTAGATCGAGAAATAATGGAGTTCAAAAATTGCCCTCTAGGTGCCGACTTTTAATGCTTTTAGACGCATATTAAGCGAGATATTCGCATTTAAAGTTTGAACATGGATTTTTGCCCATAACTTGTTGTAAAATAGGTCTTATTCAAAGATTGGCACACCAATGGAAAGGGAAGAATTCCTAGATCACAATCCTGAAATTTCAGCCCTCTAGGTGGTCTAGATCGAGAAATAATGGAGTTCAAAAATTGCCCTCTAGGTGCCGACTTTTAATGCTTTTAGACGCATATTAAGCGAGATATTCGCATTTAAAGTTTGAACATGGATTTTTGCCCATAACTTGTTGTAAAATTGGTCTTATTCAAAGATTGGCACACCAATGGAAAGGGAAGAATTTCTAGATCACAATCCTGAAATTTCAGCCCTCTAGGTGGTCTAGATCGAGAAATAATTGAGTTCAAAAATTGCCCTCTAGGTGCCGACTTTTAACCCAATTAGACGCATATTAAGCGAGATATTCGCATTTAAAGTTTGAACATGGATTTTTGCCCATAACTTGTTCTAAAATTGGTCTTATTCAAAGATTGGCACACCAATGGAAAGAGAAGAATTCCTAGATCACAATCCTGAAATTTCAGCCCTCTAGGTGGTCTAGATCGAGAAATAATGGAGTTCAAAAATTGCCCTCTAGGTGCCGACTTTTAATGCTTTTAGACGCATATTAAGCGAGATATTCGCATTTAAAGTTTGAACATGGATTTTTGCCCATAACTTGTTGTAAAATAGGTCTTATTCAAAGATTGGCACACCAATGGAAAGAGAAGAATTCCTAGATCACAATCCTGAAATTTCAGCCCTCTAGGTGGTCTAGATCGAGAAATAATGGAGTTCAAAAATTGCCCTCTAGGTGCCGACTTTTAATGCTTTTAGACGCATAATAAGCGAGATATTCGCATTTAAAGTTTGAACATGGATTTTTGCCCATAACTTGTTGTAAAATTGGTCTTATTCAAAGATTGGCACACCAATGGAAAGAGAAGAATTCCTAGATCACAATCCTGAAATTTCAGCCCTCTAGGTGGTCTAGATCGAGAAATAATGGAGTTCAAAAATTGCCCTCTAGGTGCCGACTTTTAATGCTTTTAGACGCATATTAAGCGAGATATTCGCATTTAAAGTTTGAACATGGATTTTCGCCCATAACTTGTTGTAAAATAGGTCTTATTCAAAGATTGGCACACCAATGGAAAGAGAAGAATTCCTAGATCACAATCCTGAAATTTCAGCCCTCTAGGTGGTCTAGATCGAGAAATAATGGAGTTCAAAAATTGCCCTCTAGGTGCCGACTTTTAATGCTTTTAGACGCATATTAAGCGAGATATTCGCATTTAAAGTTTGAATATGGATTTTTGCCCATAACTTGTTGTAAAATTGGTCTTATTCAAAGATTGGCACACCAACGGAAAGGGAAGAATTTCTAGATCACAATCCTGAAATTTCAGCCCTCTAGGTGGTCTAGATCGAGAAATAATAGAGTTCAAAAATTGCCCTCTAGATGCCGACTTTTAATGCTTTAAGACGCATATTAAGCGAGATATTCGCATTTAAAGTTTGAACATGGATTTTTGCCCATAACTTGTTGTAAAATTGGTCTTATTCAAAGATTGGCACACCAATGGAAAGGGAAGAATTTCTAGATCACAGTCCTGAAATTTCAGCCCTCTAGGTGGTCTAGGTCGAGAAATAATGGAGTTCAAAAATTGCCCTCTAGGTGCCGACTTTTAATGCTCTAAGACGCATATTAAGCGAGATATTCGCATTTAAAGTTTGAACATGGATTTTTGCCCATAACTTGTTGTAAAATACGTCTTATTCAAAGATTGGCACACCAATGAAAAGAGAAGAATTCCTAGATCACAATCCTGAAATTTCAGCCCTCTAGCTGGTCTAGATCGAGAAATAATGGAGTTCAAAAATTGCCCTCTAGGTGCCGACTTTTAACCCAATTAGACGCATATTAAGCGAGATATTCGCATTTAAAGTTTGAACATGGATTTTTGCCCATAACTTGTTGTAAAATTGGTCTTATTCAAAGATTGGCACACCAATGGAAAGAGAAGAATTCCTAGATCACAATCCTGAAATTTCAGCCCTCTAGGTGGTCTAGATCGAGAAATAATGGAGTTCAAAAATTGCCCTCTAGGTGCCGACTTTTAATGCTTTTAGACGCATATTAAGCGAGATATTCGCATTTAAAGTTTGAACATGGATTTTTTGCCCATAACTTGTTGTAAAATAGGTCTTATTCAAAGATTGGCACACCAATGGAAAGGGAAGAATTCCTAGATCACAATCCTGAAATTTCAGCCCACTAGGTGGTCTAGATCGAGAAATAATGGAGTTCAAAAATTGCCCTCTAGGTGCCGACTTTTAATGCTTTTAGACGCATATTAAGCGAGATATTCGCATTTAAAGTTTGAACATGGATTTTTGCCCATAACTTGTTGTAAAATAGGTCTTATTCAAAGATTGGCACACCAATGGAAAGGGAAGAATTTCTAGATCACAATCCTGTAATTTCAGCCCTCTAGGTGGTCTAGATCGAGAAATAATGGAGTTCAAAAATTGCCCTCTAGGTGCCGACTTTTAATGCTTTTAGACGCATATTAAGCGAGATATTCGCATTTAAAGTTTGAACATGGATTTTTGCCCATAACTTGTTGTAAAATTGGTCTTATTCAAAGATTGGCACACCAATGGAAAGAGAAGAATTCCTAGATCACAATCCTGAAATTTCAGCCCTCTAGGTGGTCTAGATCGAGAAATAATGGAGTTCAAAAATTGCCCTCTAGGTGCCGACTTTTAACCCAATTAGACGCATATTAAGCGAGATATTCGCATTTAAAGTTTGAACATGGATTTTTGCCCATAACTTGTTGTAAAATAGGTCTTATTCAAAGATTGGCACACCAATGGAAAGAGAAGAATTCCTAGATCACAATCCTGAAATTTCAGCCCTCTAGGTGGTCTAGATCGAGAAATAATGGAGTTCAAAAATTGCCCTCTAGGTGCCGACTCGAGAAGAATTCCTAGATCACAATCCTGAAATTTCAGCCCTCTAGGTGGTCTAGATCAAGAAATAATGGAGTTCAAAAATTGCCCTCTAGGTGCCGACTTTTAATGCTTTTAGACGCATAATAAGCGAGATATTCGCATTTAAAGTTTGAACATGGATTTTTGCCCATAACTTGTTGTAAAATAGGTCTTATTCAAAGATTGGCACACCAATGGAAAGAGAAGAATTCCTAGATCACAATCCTGAAATTTCAGCCCTCTAGTCTAGATCGAGAAATAATGGAGTTCAAAAATTGCCCTCTAGGTGCCGACTTTTAATGCTTTTAGACGCATATTAAGCGAGATATTCGCATTTAAAGTTTGAACATGGATTTTTTGCCCATAACTTGTTGTAAAATAGGTCTTATTCAAAGATTGGCACACCAATGGAAAGGGAAGAATTCCTACATCACAATCCTGAAATTTCAGCCCACTAGGTGGTCTAGATCGAGAAATAATGGAGTTCAAAAATTGCCCTCTAGGTGCCGACTTTTAATGCTTTTAGACGCATATTAAGCGAGATATTCGCATTTAAAGTTTGAACATGGATTTTTGCCCATAACTTGTTGTAAAATAGGTCTTATTCAAAGATTGGCACACCAATGGAAAGGGAAGAATTCCTAGATCACAATCCTGAAATTTCAGCCCTCTAGGTGGTCTAGATCGAGAAATAATGGAGTTCAAAAATTGCCCTCTAGGTGCCGACTCGAGAAGAATTCCTAGATCACAATCCTGAAATTTCAGCCCTTTAGGTGGTCTAGATCGAGAAATAATGTAGTTCAAAAATTGCCCTCTAGGTGCCGACTTTTAATGCTTTTAGACGCATATTAAGCGAGATATTCGCATTTAAAGTTTGAACATGGATTTTTGCCCATAACTTGTTGTAAAATACGTCTTATTCAAAGATTGGCACACCAATGGAAAGAGAAGAATTCCTAGATCACAATCCTGAAATTTCAGCCCTCTAGGTGGTCTAGATCGAGAAATAATGGAGTTCAAAAATTGCCCTCTAGGTGCCGACTTTTAACCCAATTAGACGCATATTAAGCGAGATATTCGCATTTAAAGTTTGAACATGGATTTTTGCCCATAACTTGTTGTAAAATAGGTCTTATTCAAAGATTGGCACACCAATGGAAAGGGAAGAATTCCTAGATCACAATCCTGAAATTTCAGCTCTCTAGGTGGTCTAGATCGAGAAATAATGGAGTTCAAAAATTGCCCTCTAGGTGCCGACTTTTAATGCTTTTAGACGCATATTAAGCGAGATATTCACATTTAAAGTTTGAACATGGATTTTTGCCCATAACTTGTTGTAAAATAGGTCTTATTCAAAGATTGGCACACCAATGGAAAGGGAAGAATTCCTAGATTACAATCCTGAAATTTCAGCCCTCTGGTGGTCTAAAAATTTCAGCCCTCTAGGTGGTCTAGATCGAGAAATAATGGAGTTCAAAAATTGCCCTCTAGGTGCCGACTTTTAATGCTTTTAGACGCATATTAAGCGAGATATTCGCATTTAAAGTTTGAACATGGATTTTTGCCCATAACTTGTTGTAAAATTGGTCTTATTCAAAGATTGGCACACCAATGGAAAGGGAAGAATTCCTAGATCACAATCCTGAAATTTCAGCCCTCTAGGTGGTCTAGATCGAGAAATAATGGAGTTCAAAAATTGCCCTCTAGGTGCCGACTTTTAATGCTTTTAGACGCATATTAAGCGAGATATTCGCATTTAAAGTTTGAACATGGATTTTTGCCCATAACTTGTTGTAAAATACGTCTTATTCAAAGATTGGCACACCAATGGAAAGAGAAGAATTCCTAGATCACAATCCTGAAATTTCAGCCCTCTAGGTGGTCTAGATCGAGAAATAATGGAGTTCAAAAATTGCCCTCTAGGTGCCGACTTTTAACCCAATTAGACGCATATTAAGCGAGATATTCGCATTTAAAGTTTGAACATGGATTTTTGCCCATAACTTGTTGTAAAATAGGTCTTATTCAAAGATTGGCACACCAATGGAAAGGGAAGAATTCCTAGATCACAATCCTGAAATTTCAGCTCTCTAGGTGGTCTAGATCGAGAAATAATGGAGTTCAAAAATTGCCCTCTAGGTGCCGACTTTTAATGCTTTTAGACGCATATTAAGCGAGATATTCACATTTAAAGTTTGAACATGGATTTTTGCCCATAACTTGTTGTAAAATAGGTCTTATTCAAAGATTGGCACACCAATGGAAAGGGAAGAATTCCTAGATTACAATCCTGAAATTTCAGCCCTCTGGTGGTCTAAAAATTTCAGCCCTCTAGGTGGTCTAGATCGAGAAATAATGGAGTTCAAAAATTGCCCTCTAGGTGCCGACTCTTAATGCTTTTAGACGCATATTAAGCGAGATATTCGCATTTAAAGTTTGAACATGGATTTTTGCCCATAACTTGTTGTAAAATAGGTTTTATTCAAAGATTGGCACACCAATGGAAAGAGAAGAATTCCTAGATCACAATCCTGAAATTTCAGCCCTCTAGGTGGTCTAGATCAAGAAATAATGGAGTTCAAAAATTGCCCTCTAGGTGCCGACTTTTAATGCTTTTAGACGCATAATAAGCGAGATATTCGCATTTAAAGTTTGAACATGGATTTTTGCCCATAACTTGTTGTAAAATAGGTCTTATTTAAAGATTGGCACACCAATGGAAAGAGAAGAATTCCTAGATCACAATCCTGAAATTTCAGCCCTCTAGGTGGTCTAGATCGAGAAATAATGGAGTTCAAAAATTGCCCTCTAGGTGCCGACTTTTAATGCTTTTAGACGCATATTAAGCGAGATATTCGCATTTCAAGTTTGAACATGGATTTTTGCCCATAACTTGTTGTAAAATTGGTCTTATTCAAAGATTGGCACACCAATGGAAAGGGAAGAATTTCTAGATCACAATCCTGAAATTTCAGCCCTCTAGGTGGTCTAGATCGAGAAATAATGGAGTTCAAAAATTGCCCTCTAGGTGCCGACTTTTAATGCTTTTAGACGCATATTAAGCGAGATATTCGCATTTAAAGTTTGAACATGGATTTTTGCCCATAACTTGTTGTAAAATACGTCTTATTCAAAGATTGGCACACCAATGGAAAGAGAAGAATTCCTAGATCACAATCCTGAAATTTCAGCCCTCTAGGTGGTCTAGATCGAGAAATAATGGAGTTCAAAAATTGCCCTCTAGGTGCCGACTTTTAACCCAATTAGACGCATATTAAGCGAGATATTCGCATTTAAAGTTTGAACATGGATTTTTGCCCATAACTTGTTGTAAAATAGGTCTTATTCAAAGATTGGCACACCAATGGAAAGGGAAGAATTCCTAGATTACAATCCTGAAATTTCAGCCCTCTGGTGGTCTAGATCGAGAAATAATGGAGTTCAAAAATTGCCCTCTAGGTGCCGACTTTTAATGCTTTTAGACGCATATTAAGCGAGATATTCGCATTTAAAGTTTGAACATGGATTTTTTGCCCATAACTTGTTGTAAAATAGGTCTTATTCAAAGATTGGCACACCAATGGAAAGGGAAGAATTCCTAGATTACAATCCTGAAATTTCAGCAATCTAGGTGGTCTAGATCGAGAAATAATGGAGTTCAAAAATTGCCCTCTAGGTGCCGACTTTTAATGCTTTTAGACGCATATTAAGCGAGATATTCGCATTTAAAGTTTGAACATGGATTTTTTGCCCATAACTTGTTGTTAAATAGGTCTTATTCAAAGATTGGCACACCAATGGAAAGGGAAGAATTCCTAGATAACAATCCTGAAATTTCAGCCCTCTAGGTGGTCTAGATCGAGAAATAATGGAGTTCAAAAATTGCCCTCTAGGTGCCGACTTTTAATGCTTTTAGACGCATATTAAGCGAGATATTCGCATTTAAAGTTTGAACATGGATTTTTGCCCATAACTTGTTGTAAAATAGGTCTTATTCAAAGATTGGCACACCAATGGAAAGGGAAGAATTCCTAGATCACAATCCTGAAATTTCAGCCCTCTAGGTGGTCTAGATCGAGAAATAATGGAGTTCAAAAATTGCCCTCTAGGTGCCGACTTTTAATGCTTTTAGACGCATATTAAGCGAGATATTCGCATTTAAAGTTTGAACATGGATTTTTTGCCCATAACTTGTTGTTAAATAGGTCTTATTCAAAGATTGGCACACCAATGGAAAGGGAAGAATTTCTAGATCACAATCCTGAAATTTCAGTCCTCTAGGTGGTCTAGATCGAGAAATAATGGAGTTCAAAAATTGCCCTCTAGGTGCCGACTTTTAATGCTTTTAGACGCATATTAAGCGAGATATTCGCATTTAAAGTTTGAACATGGATTTTTGCCCATAACTTGTTGTAAAATACGTCTTATTCAAAGATTGGCACACCAATGGAAAGAGAAGAATTCCTAGATCACAATCCTGAAATTTCAGCCCTCTAGGTGGTCTAGATCGAGAAATAATGGAGTTCAAAAATTGCCCTCTAGGTGCCGACTTTTAACCCAATTAGACGCATATTAAGCGAGATATTCGCATTTAAAGTTTGAACATGGATTTTTGCCCATAACTTGTTGTAAAATAGGTCTTATTCAAAGATTGGCACACCAATGGAAAGGGAAGAATTCCTAGATTACAATCCTGAAATTTCAGCCCTCTGGTGGTCTAGATCGAGAAATAATGGAGTTCAAAAATTGCCCTCTAGGTGCCGACTTTTAATGCTTTTAGACGCATATTAAGCGAGATATTCGCATTTAAAGTTTGAACATGGATTTTTTGCCCATAACTTGTTGTAAAATAGGTCTTATTCAAAGATTGGCACACCAATGGAAAGGGAAGAATTCCTAGATTACAATCCTGAAATTTCAGCAATCTAGGTGGTCTAGATCGAGAAATAATGGAGTTCAAAAATTGCCCTCTAGGTGCCGACTTTTAATGCTTTTAGACGCATATTAAGCGAGATATTCGCATTTAAAGTTTGAACATGGATTTTTTGCCCATAACTTGTTGTTAAATAGGTCTTATTCAAAGATTGGCACACCAATGGAAAGGGAAGAATTCCTAGATAACAATCCTGAAATTTCAGCCCTCTAGGTGGTCTAGATCGAGAAATAATGGAGTTCAAAAATTGCCCTCTAGGTGCCGACTTTTAATGCTTTTAGACGCATATTAAGCGAGATATTCGCATTTAAAGTTTGAACATGGATTTTTGCCCATAACTTGTTGTAAAATAGGTCTTATTCAAAGATTGGCACACCAATGGAAAGGGAAGAATTCCTAGATCACAATCCTAAAATTTCATCCCTCTAGGTGGTCTAGATCGAGAAATAATGGAGTTCAAAAATTGCCCTCTAGGTGCCGACTTTTAATGCTTTTAGACGCATATTAAGCGAGATATTCGCATTTAAAGTTTGAACATGGATTTTTGCCCATAACTTGTTGTAAAATACGTCTTATTCAAAGATTGGCACACCAATGGAAAGAGAAGAATTCCTAGATCACAATCCTGAAATTTCAGCCCTCTAGGTGGTCTAGATCGAGAAATAATGGAGTTCAAAAATTGCCCTCTAGGTGCCGACTTTTAACCCAATTAGACGCATATTAAGCGAGATATTCGCATTTAAAGTTTGAACATGGATTTTTGCCCATAACTTGTTGTAAAATAGGTCTTATTCAAAGATTGGCACACCAATGGAAAGGGAAGAATTCCTAGATTACAATCCTGAAATTTCAGCCCTCTGGTGGTCTAAAAATTTCAGCCCTCTAGGTGGTCTAGATCGAGAAATAATGGAGTTCAAAAATTGCCCTCTAGGTGCCGACTCTTAATGCTTTTAGACGCATATTAAGCGAGATATTCGCATTTAAAGTTTGAACATGGATTTTTGCCCATAACTTGTTGTAAAATAGGTTTTATTCAAAGATTGGCACACCAATGGAAAGAGAAGAATTCCTAGATCACAATCCTGAAATTTCAGCCCTCTAGGTGGTCTAGATCGAGAAATAATGGAGTTCAAAAATTGCCCTCTAGGTGCCGACTTTTAATGCTTTTAGACGCATATTAAGCGAGATATTCGCATTTAAAGTTTGAACATGGATTTTTGCCCATAACTTGTTGTAAAATACGTCTTATTCAAAGATTGGCACACCAATGGAAAGAGAAGAATTCCTAGATCACAATCCTGAAATTTCAGCCCTCTAGGTGGTCTAGATCGAGAAATAATGGAGTTCAAAAATTGCCCTCTAGGTGCCGACTTTTAACCCAATTAGACGCATATTAAGCGAGATATTCGCATTTAAAGTTTGAACATGGATTTTTGCCCATAACTTGTTGTAAAATAGGTCTTATTCAAAGATTGGCACACCAATGGAAAGGGAAGAATTCCTAGATTACAATCCTGAAATTTCAGCCCTCTAGTGGTCTAGATCGAGAAATAATGGAGTTCAAAAATTGCCCTCTAGGTGCCGACTTTTAATGCTTTTAGACGCATATTAAGCGAGATATTCGCATTTAAAGTTTGAACATGGATTTTTTGCCCATAACTTGTTGTAAAATAGGTCTTATTCAAAGATTGGCACACCAATGGAAAGGGAAGAATTCCTAGATTACAATCCTGAAATTTCAGCAATCTAGGTGGTCTAGATCGAGAAATAATGGAGTTCAAAAATTGCCCTCTAGGTGCCGACTTTTAATGCTTTTAGACGCATATTAAGCGAGATATTCGCATTTAAAGTTTGAACATGGATTTTTTGCCCATAACTTGTTGTTAAATAGGTCTTATTCAAAGATTGGCACACCAATGGAAAGGGAAGAATTCCTAGATAACAATCCTGAAATTTCAGCCCTCTAGGTGGTCTAGATCGAGAAATAATGGAGTTCAAAAATTGCCCTCTAGGTGCCGACTTTTAATGCTTTTAGACGCATATTAAGCGAGATATTCGCATTTAAAGTTTGAACATGGGTTTTTGCCCATAACTTGTTGTAAAATTGGTCTTATTCAAAGATTGGCACACCAATGGAAAGGGAAGAATTCCTAGATCACAGTCCTGAAATTTCAGCCTTCTAGGTGGTCTAGATCGAGAAATAATGGAGTTCAAAAATTGTCCTCTAGGTGCCGACTTTTAATGCTTTTAGACGCATATTAAGCGAGATATTCGCATTTAAAGTTTGAACATGGATTTTTGCCCATAACTTGTTGTAAAATACGTCTTATTCAAAGATTGGCACACCAATGGAAAGAGAAGAATTCCTAGATCACAATCCTGAAATTTCAGCCCTCTAGGTGGTCTAGATCGAGAAATAATGGAGTTCAAAAATTGCCCTCTAGGTGCCGACTTTTAACCCAATTAGACGCATATTAAGCGAGATATTCGCATTTAAAGTTTGAACATGGATTTTTGCCCATAACTTGTTGTAAAATAGGTCTTATTCAAAGATTGGCACACCAATGGAAAGGGAAGAATTCCTAGATTACAATCCTGAAATTTCAGCCCTCTGGTGGTCTAGATCGAGAAATAATGGAGTTCAAAAATTGCCCTCTAGGTGCCGACTTTTAATGCTTTTAGACGCATATTAAGCGAGATATTCGCATTTAAAGTTTGAACATGGATTTTTTGCCCATAACTTGTTGTAAAATAGGTCTTATTCAAAGATTGGCACACCAATGGAAAGGGAAGAATTCCTAGATTACAATCCTGAAATTTCAGCAATCTAGGTGGTCTAGATCGAGAAATAATGGAGTTCAAAAATTGCCCTCTAGGTGCCGACTTTTAATGCTTTTAGACGCATATTAAGCGAGATATTCGCATTTAAAGTTTGAACATGGATTTTTTGCCCATAACTTGTTGTTAAATAGGTCTTATTCAAAGATTGGCACACCAATGGAAAGGGAAGAATTCCTAGATAACAATCCTGAAATTTCAGCCCTCTAGGTGGTCTAGATCGAGAAATAATGGAGTTCAAAAATTGCCCTCTAGGTGCCGACTTTTAATGCTTTTAGACGCATATTAAGCGAGATATTCGCATTTAAAGTTTGAACATGGATTTTTGCCCATAACTTGTTGTAAAATAGGTCTTATTCAAAGATTGGCACACCAATGGAAAGGGAAGAATTCCTAGATCACAATCCTGAAATTTCAGCCCTCTAGGTGGTCTAGATCGAGAAATAATGGAGTTCAAAAATTGCCCTCTAGGTGCCGACTTTTAATGCTTTTAGACGCATATTAAGCGAGATATTCGCATTTAAAGTTTGAACATGGATTTTTGCCCATAACTTGTTGTAAAATACGTCTTATTCAAAGATTGGCACACCAATGGAAAGAGAAGAATTCCTAGATCACAATCCTGAAATTTCAGCCCTCTAGGTGGTCTAGATCGAGAAATAATGGAGTTCAAAAATTGCCCTCTAGGTGCCGACTTTTAACCCAATTAGACGCATATTAAGCGAGATATTCGCATTTAAAGTTTGAACATGGATTTTTGCCCATAACTTGTTGTAAAATAGGTCTTATTCAAAGATTGGCACACCAATGGAAAGGGAAGAATTCCTAGATCACAATCCTGAAATTTCAGCTCTCTAGGTGGTCTAGATCGAGAAATAATGGAGTTCAAAAATTGCCCTCTAGGTGCCGACTTTTAACCCAATTAGACGCATATTAAGCGAGATATTCGCATTTAAAGTTTGAACATGGATTTTTGCCCATAACTTGTTGTAAAATAGGTCTTATTCAAAGATTGGCACACCAATGGAAAGGGAAGAATTCCTAGATTACAATCCTGAAATTTCAGCCCTCTGGTGGTCTAAAAATTTCAGCCCTCTAGGTGGTCTAGATCGAGAAATAATGGAGTTCAAAAATTGCCCTCTAGGTGCCGACTCTTAATGCTTTTAGACGCATATTAAGCGAGATATTCGCATTTAAAGTTTGAACATGGATTTTTGCCCATAACTTGTTGTAAAATAGGTTTTATTCAAAGATTGGCACACCAATGGAAAGAGAAGAATTCCTAGATCACAATCCTGAAATTTCAGCCCTCTAGGTGGTCTAGATCGAGAAATAATGGAGTTCAAAAATTGCCCTCTAGGTGCCGACTTTTAATGCTTTTAGACGCATATTAAGCGAGATATTCGCATTTAAAGTTTGAACATGGATTTTTGCCCATAACTTGTTGTAAAATTGGTCTTATTCAAAGATTGGCACACCAATGGAAAGGGAAGAATTCCTAGATAACAATCCTGAAATTTCAGCCCTCTAGGTGGTCTAGATCGAGAAATAATGGAGTTCAAAAATTGCCCTCTAGGTGCCGACTTTTAATGCTTTTAGACGCATATTAAGCGAGATATTCGCATTTAAAGTTTGAACATGGATTTTTGCCCATAACTTGTTGTAAAATACGTCTTATTCAAAGATTGGCACACCAATGGAAAGAGAAGAATTCCTAGATCACAATCCTGAAATTTCAGCCCTCTGGTGGTCTAGATCGAGAAATAATGGAGTTCAAAAATTGCCCTCTAGGTGCCGACTTTTAATGCTTTTAGACGCATATTAAGCGAGATATTCGCATTTAAAGTTTGAACATGGATTTTTTGCCCATAACTTGTTGTAAAATAGGTCTTATTCAAAGATTGGCACACCAATGGAAAGGGAAGAATTCCTAGATTACAATCCTGAAATTTCAGCAATCTAGGTGGTCTAGATCGAGAAATAATGGAGTTCAAAAATTGCCCTCTAGGTGCCGACTTTTAATGCTTTTAGACGCATATTAAGCGAGATATTCGCATTTAAAGTTTGAACATGGATTTTTTGCCCATAACTTGTTGTAAAATAGGTCTTATTCAAAGATTGGCACACCAATGGAAAGGGAAGAATTCCTAGATAACAATCCTGAAATTTCAGCCCTCTAGGTGGTCTAGATCGAGAAATAATGGAGTTCAAAAATTGCCCTCTAGGTGCCGACTTTTAATGCTTTTAGACGCATATTAAGCGAGATATTCGCATTTAAAGTTTGAACATGGATTTTTGCCCATAACTTGTTGTAAAATTGGTCTTATTCAAAGATTGGCACACCAATGGAAAGGGAAGAATTCCTAGATAACAATCCTGAAATTTCAGCCCTCTAGGTGGTCTAGATCGAGAAATAATGGAGTTCAAAAATTGCCCTCTAGGTGCCGACTTTTAACCCAATTAGACGCATATTAAGCGAGATATTCGCATTTAAAGTTTGAACATGGATTTTTGCCCATAACTTGTTGTAAAATAGGTCTTATTCAAAGATTGGCACACCAATGGAAAGGGAAGAATTCCTAGATTACAATCCTGAAATTTCAGCCCTCTGGTGGTCTAGATCGAGAAATAATGGAGTTCAAAAATTGCCCTCTAGGTGCCGACTTTTAATGCTTTTAGACGCATATTAAGCGAGATATTCGCATTTAAAGTTTGAACATGGATTTTTTGCCCATAACTTGTTGTAAAATAGGTCTTATTCAAAGATTGGCACACCAATGGAAAGGGAAGAATTCCTAGATTACAATCCTGAAATTTCAGCAATCTAGGTGGTCTAGATCGAGAAATAATGGAGTTCAAAAATTGCCCTCTAGGTGCCGACTTTTAATGCTTTTAGACGCATATTAAGCGAGATATTCGCATTTAAAGTTTGAACATGGATTTTTTGCCCATAACTTGTTGTTAAATAGGTCTTATTCAAAGATTGGCACACCAATGGAAAGGGAAGAATTCCTAGATAACAATCCTGAAATTTCAGCCCTCTAGGTGGTCTAGATCGAGAAATAATGGAGTTCAAAAATTGCCCTCTAGGTGCCGACTTTTAATGCTTTTAGACGCATATTAAGCGAGATATTCGCATTTAAAGTTTGAACATGGATTTTTGCCCATAACTTGTTGTAAAATAGGTCTTATTCAAAGATTGGCACACCAATGGAAAGGGAAGAATTCCTAGATCACAATCCTGAAATTTCAGCCCTCTAGGTGGTCTAGATCGAGAAATAATGGAGTTCAAAAATTGCCCTCTAGGTGCCGACTTTTAATGCTTTTAGACGCATATTAAGCGATATATTCGCATTTAAAGTTTGAACATGGACTTTTGCCCATAACTTGTTGTAAAATTGGTCTTACTCAAAGATTGGAACACCAATGGAAAGAGAAGAATTCCTAGATCACAATCTGAAATTTCAGCCCTCTAGGTGGTCTAGATCGAGAAATAATGGAGTTCAAAAATTGCCCTCTAGGTGCTGACTTTTAATGCTTTTAGACGCATATTAAGCGAGATATTCGCATTTAAAGTTTGAACATGGATTTTTGCCCATAACTTGTTGTAAAATAGGTCTTATTCAAAGATTGGCACACCAATGGAAAGGGAAGAATTCCTAGATCACAATCTTGAAATTTCAGCCCTCTAGGTGGTCTAGATCGAGAAATAATGGAGTTCAAAAATTGCCCTCTAGGTGCCGACTTTTAACCCAATAAGACGCATATTAAGCGAGATATTCGCATTTAAAGTTTGAACATGGATTTTTGCCCATAACTTGTTGTAAAATAGGTCTTATTCAAAGATTGGCACACTAATGGAAAGAGAAGAATTTCTAGATCACAATCTTGAAATTTCAGCCCTCTAGGTGGTCTAGATCGAGAAATAATGGAGTTCAAAAATTGCCCTCTAGGTGCCGACTTTTAACCCAATAAGACGCATATTAAGCGAGATATTCGCATTTAAAGTTTGAACATGGATTTTTGCCCATAACTTGTTGTAAAATAGGTCTTATTCAAAGATTGGCACACTAATGGAAAGAGAAGAATTTCTAGATCACAATCCTGAAATTTCAGCCCTCTAGGTGGTCTAGATCGAGAAATAATGGAGTTCAAAAATTGCCCTCTAGGTGCTGACTTTTAATGCTTTTAGACGCATATTAAGCGAGATATTCGCATTTAAAGTTTGAATATGGATTTTTGCCCATAACTTGTTGTAAAATAGGTCTTATTCAAAGATTGGCACACCAATGGAAAGAGAAGAATTCCTAGATCACAATCCTGAAATTTCAGCCCACTAGGTGGTCTAGATCAAGAAATAATGGAGTTCAAAAATTGCCCTCTAGGTGCCGACTTTTAACCCAATAAGACGCATATTAAGCGAGATATTCGCATTTAAAGTTTGAACATGGATTTTTGCCCATAACTTGTTGTAAAATAGGTCTTATTCAAAGATTGGCACACCAATGGAAAGGGAAGAATTCCTAGATCACAATCCTGAAATTTCAGC